>CM030365.1:36065543-37365543 GCA_017893485.1 Hemerocallis citrina
TCCAAAAAGAGATACAAGCTGACTCCAATACATGGGGAAAAAAACACTCAAAATACAGAAAATGAAAAACAGGGGTTACAAATCCTGCCCACCTAACTAGAAGAATTTCGTCCTCGAAATTCAAACAAGAGGTACTTAGGGTAACCCCAAAAAGAAAAGAAATAACAAAACAAAAGCTACTCAAACAGATGAGGAAACTTATGTTGATTATCCTCCTCTAGCTCCCAAGTCGACTCACCCGGCGAGTGAGGATTCCAAGAAACACGAACCAGCTTGATGACCTTGTTCTTAAGCACTTTCTCCCGCCGATCCATAATAGCAACTGGCGGAATCTCACAAGTCAAATCCGGCCGAACGGTCAACTCAGAATAGTCGATCACGTGGCTCTTATCTCAGATATATCTTCTAAGTTGAGAGACATGGAAAACATCGTTCACTTCTGATAAAGCTGGCGGCAATGCAAGATGATAGACCACCTTGCCTACTCGCTCCATAATATCAAACGGTCAAATAAACCTAGGGCTGAGGTTGTCCCCATCACCAAACCAAATGACACCGTGCCAAGGCGAGACCTTTAGGAAAACATGGTCACCAACCTCAAACTCCATAACTCTCCGATGGACATCCGCCCATCGCCTCTGCCTATCCTGAGCTGCCTGCAAGTGCTTCCTGATCTGAAATTTCTTGCATGTACTTCTCCTCTAGGCTCTCAGTAGACTGTCCGACACGGAAGGGAATGAGTGAGCACTCTTCGTCGATCGGTCGACAATCACCCAAATGGCATTACGACCCTTAGGACTCCTCGGGCAAAGCGGTCACAAAATCCATAGTGATGTTCCCACTTCCACTCCAGAATGGAAAGCGGCTGAAGAAGTCCGGCGGTCCTCTGATGCACTGCCTTAAACTACGGACAGATCAAACACTAAGATACAAACTGAGCCACAACCCTCTTCATACCATGCCACCAGAAATGAAGCTTCAAATCCCGATACATCTTAGTACCTCCAGGATGGATAGAATACGATGACTGGTGGGCTTCCTCAAACAACCTCTGACGAACTTCACCCTTCGGGACATATAACCTGGAACCAAAACGAAGTGATCCATCAGCATGAATAACCATGTCCGTTCTGGAACCAGACTCAACCTCAGCTTGAAAACCCTGCAACTGCACATCACCAGCCTGAGCCACTTTGATCTGATCAATAGGACACGACTGAAGCTAGAGCACCAAACAACTCTGATCAGAACTCGGCAACAACACATTCAACTCTAACCTCCGCACCTCTGAAACTGACTTGGGAACTGGATAATCTTTCAAAGCCTCAACCTTGGCCGGATCCACAGAAATACCATCGCCCGAGATAATGTGCCGCAAGAAAGTGACCCTGTCGAGCCAGATTTGACACTTGCTGAGTTTCCCATAGAGCTGATTCTTTCTCAAAGTCTGCAGAACCAATCTAATTTACTCAGCATGATCTTCCCGATTCCGAGAATATACCAGAATGTCATCAATGAAGACCACCACAAATCTATCCAGAAATTGGGAAAATACCCTGTTCATAAGACTCATGAATAGAGCAGGCGCGTTCGTGACCCCGAACGGCATTACAAGATACCCATAGTGCCCATATCTGGTCCTGAATGTAGTCTTTTGTACATCAGTCGCCTTCACCTTGAGCTGATGATACCCGGAACGAAGATCCAACTTCGAAAAAATAGCAGCTCCACTCAACCGAACAAATAAATCATCGATCCTGGGCAATGAATACCGGTTCTTCACAGTGACACTGTTCAGTTCCCGATAATCCACGCATAGTCGACGACTACCATCATTCTTGTTGACAAAAAAGACTGGAGCACCCTACGATGAAACACTGGGTCTGATGAACCCCAAATCCAGCAACTCCTGAATCTGCACCTTAAGCTCTGCTAACTCAACCGGTGCCATCCTGTAGGGACTTTTTGATATCGACGTCGTACCAGGCTGAACTTCAATACCGAACTCTACATCCCTACCAGAGGTAAGCCAGGCAACTCCTCTGGAAAAAAATCCAGGAAATCCCGCACTACTAGAGGCGCAGCCTCACAGCCTGAATGCAATTCCATCGCACAAACCACCTGATCAACTGCAGTCTCAGCTCGGCCAAGGAACATCTCCCCAGCATGGAACTCAAACTCTATGTGATCTGGAATCCAGAATACAACTTTCTGGGCACGACAATCAATAATGGTGTGGGAATCACCCAACCAATCCATACCGAGAATAACGTCGAATCCTGAATTCCCAATTACTGTTAAGTTGGCCTTGAAATCTGCGCTACCAATAATCATGGGACACTGCCTGCACTCCCGGCAACAAATGACAACACCACCACCTGTCACAATGTTCCAAGCCTCTGACATAAAGCTGCACTCCAACTGATGGCGAGCCACGAACCGAGAAGAGAAGAAGGAATGGGTTGCCCCGGAATCAAAAAGAACATAAGCAAGAAAAGAGCAAATAAGGACAACACCTAAGATAGAATCACAAAACAAAGAGGAAAATTATGGTTGAACAGGGGTGAGGAAAACACAATGCAGAAGATAATACGAAAGAATAATGCAAGAGAAATGAAAAGAAGCAAAAGAGAAACAGCAACAACAAAAAGATATACCTGCAACAACATCCTCTGCTGACTCAGTATCAACAGCAGTCAGGTTGAAAGCCTGACCTCTCCTTGGGGCAGCGGTCCTCTGACCGACAATCTGGCACTGCGGAGAAAGCGGTGGCCTGACTGGACCACGAGCTGGAGCAACCTGGTGAACTGGACCCCTGGCTGGAAGACCTAACTGTTGCTGCTGCGGACAATCCCACGCCATATGATCAGAAGCAACACAACCAGAACAACGGTGATTGGCGTGCCTGCAGTCCTTGCGCTCTGTAACGCCCCAATTTCTATACACTGGAAAACCGTGATATAAGCTAGAATCTTTCCTTCAATTAGCCACAATACACAGAAAAAACAGAAAAATTTAAAAACCTTTTATTCAACAAAAATGTATTACAAGTCTGAATGTTAGAAAATTGCAATACATTACAACAGTTTTACAATAATACCTTTACAATCCAAGTGTTACAACTTTCAACAATTTATATCAAAGTATAATGAATAAAGAACAACGCTTAGTACTTCACTTGGATGCTTTCCAACAAATAAATAAATTACAACAATTGTTACAAAAGAAACAATAGTAATTAACATATATTACAGCGGAAAATTAAATAAAATCAACTCCTGCTTCTCTTGCCTTGAGTCCTCTTGAATCCTGTACTTGTACTTCTACAATCCAGTACTTGTAATGTTGCAATCCAGTACCTATAGAAGTGGGGATATCGGTACATATACTGACGCTTTAATGCTGATGACTAGCAGCGATTTTCAACTTTAAGAAAACAAATTGATGAAAAGAGAAACGTGTATATATAGTTGATGTGTCAGTGTATGCTATGACTTAGACTCTATTGCAAGACTTATTAATGCAAGGATGCTCTTATTCTAATGCAAGCGAGTCTCCGGAACAGTATGCATCCCATACTACATACGCCACATCTCAAGTAGTTTCTTCATATATAGGGATTTGAACCCGCGCCATGAATTATACTCTTGTACTCAATTTGTTTCTGAAGATACAGGGTGACTGATGAGGTTGCTCTGAAATGGTTTAATACCGTTAATGCAGTACGCTCATGGTGTCTCTGTTTTCCACTACTACCCGGCGCACCGGACCTCACTCAAAAACCAGACGAACCATCAAAGTTAACTAAAACACAAGTTAGCTCAAAGCATCTCCTGTGGCCCCCTCGCTTATAGACCGTAGTCTATGGCCTGTTCGCTTCCCCGGCATAGAAAATGACGGAGTTCCGAGGGTCCATCCCCTATCTCCGCCCACCCTTATCATACCACTTCAGAAATTAACAGACGAGATACGGATCCCGTGTTCCCAACCCGTGAGAAGGCACAGATCGTAACCCTTTGACAAGAAGGGTACAACCCAATAACTCCACCTAGTGTTGGCCTATAGGACAGGGCGGATCATAAGGTATTACTCTTAATACCAACTCTTTTCCTTCGACGAGAAAATGATAATAACAAAGGTTAAGTAGTAATAGCCATAAGTTACTATCCTAACAAAGTCACTAATCCTAAACAAACTGAGGGATGAAAACAGAATTTATACAACATGCTAAGTCTTAAGTTAGACTTCGCAAGATAACTCTACTAGGCTGCTCAATCTAGACTTACCAGAATCCCTAAGGATCTAGTTCATGGCCTATCGATCTAAGACCCCGGCAACACGAACGTATTCGCATGCTACTACCCTGAACTTGGATTTCGTCAACATCTGGTCTGTGATCAACCAACTCGGTTAAGATCTGACGGTACACACAAAATGACTCATCTACAATTCCTTAGGAGTAAGGTAAACACACGTCTTGATGGTCGATAGCCCCTAGGGCAATGATATCACCTAGACGAACACAACAAACTACGTACTAGCTAATAAGCAACATACGAGTAAACAAAACACATACGAGCTAAATAAGCTACGTATGAAACCAACAACTATATACGAGCCAGGTGAGCTGCGTATGAGACAACAACATACATACGAGCTAAATAAGCTACGTACGAGACCAACAGTCATACGGGCCAAGCGAGCCACGTATTAGACAACAACATACATACAAGCCAAATAAGCTACGTATGAGACCACAGCTACATACGGGCCAGGCGAGCCGCGTATGAGCAAAATCACATATAAAAACAAGCATACAGGTATTCTATCAACCTAGAAGCAACCAAACGTGCTTACTAGAAAAACTTGATCTTCTATCACTAGAAGCAACAGAAGAATCTTCTAACAGCCTAACATAGGCATACTACCAATGAGAAGCCCAAAAGCAACATAAAAACCTTCCGACAGCCTAGGAGCAACCAGTGCTACATTTATCAGAATTCGACAAAAAAGACTTTTTAGAAAGGTAAGAACATCTCCTGCAACTCTCTAGTTGAACACTTTTTCAGATTCCGTAAGGAATTCAAAATCTGGTCCATCGAACACACGCAAACAGTTTAACCAAACTGCGGATTTTCAACAAAAAGCTGAAACTTCTACAGCTTGTAACTTTTGCTCTACTTATCAGAATCTAACGAAACTGGACAATTTGGAAAGGTGGGAACTTCTACTACAACTTTCTAGTTGACTACTTCCTCAGATTCTGTAAGAAATTCCAAATTCCTGACCTCGAACACACGCAAATGCTAACAAAAGATAGCCAAGGCTACAACGAAACTGAAACTTTGAGAGCTTGTAACTTTTGCTCTACTTGTCAGAATCTAACGAAACTGGACAATTTGGAAAGGTGAGATTATCTACTACAACTCTCTAGTTGACCACTTTCTCAGATTCCGTAAGGAATTCCGAATTCCTGACCTCGAATACACACAAATGCTAACAAAAGAAGCCAAGGCTACAACAAAGCTGAAACTTTGAGAACTTGTAACTTTTGCTCTACTTGTCGGAATCTAACGAAACTGGACAATTGGAATGGTGAGAACATCTACTACAACTCTCTAGTTAATCACTTTCTCAGATTCCGTAAGGAATTCCAAATTCCTGACCTTGAACATACGCAAACAGTTAACCAAAGACAGCCAAAGATAAAGCAAAGCTAAAACTTTGAGACCTTGTAAATTTTGCTCTACTTGACAGAAACTAAACCAATCATACAATTTAGAAAGGTGGGAACATATAATATAACTCTCTAGTTGATGACTTTTTCAGATTTCCTATGGAAATTAATCTACCGTCTCTTGAACACATGCAAACGTTAACGAAAATTGTAGGTTTCCTTAACAAAAACAGAACCTTGAAAGCACATAACTTCTAATCCACTTATCTGAATCTAACCAAATAGGACAATTTGAAAGGTGAAAGACTCTACTACAACTCTTTAATTGAACACTTTCCCAAATTCATTAAGTAAAAGACTCAAAAACAACAGACAACCAAAACAGCGAGCACTTTAGCCCAAAGCTGGCTGCTGAGTTTTGCAAAGGCCATAACTCCTACTCCGCTTATTGGAATCTAACCAAATAGGGCAATTTGGAAAGGTGAGAGACTTTACTACAACTCTCTAGTTGAACACTTTCCCAAATTCATTAAGTAAAAGACTTAAAACAACAAACAATCAAAACAGCTAGCACTCTCAGCCCAACCTGGCTACTGTGTTTTGTAAAGGCCATAACTCTTACTCCACTTATGGAAATCTAACCAAATAGGTCAAGTTGGAAAGGTGAGAGACTCTACTACAATTTCCTAGTTGGTCGCCTCCTCAGATTCAACAAGTAAGACACTCAAAAACAACAAAGAAGCAAAACAATGAGCGCTTCAGCCAAACCTGGCTGTTGTATTTTGCAAAGACCATAACTCCTACTCCACTTGTTAGAATCTAATAAATTAGGAAAATTTGGAAAGGTGAGAGACTCTACTAAAACTTCCTAGTTGGTCGCCTCCTCAGATTCAAAAAGTAAGACACTCAAATACAACAAAGAAGCAAAACAGTGAGCGCTTCAGCCAAACCTGGCTGCTGTGTTTTGTAAAGACCATAACTCCTACTCCGCTTGTCGGAATCTAACCAAATAGAGCAATTTTGGAAAGGTGAGACTCTTCTACAACTTCCTAGTTGGTCTCCTCCTCAGATTCAACAAGTAAGACACTCAAAAACAACAAAGAAGCAAAACAGTGAGCGCTTAAACCAAATCTGGTTGCTCTGTTTTGTAACGGACATAACTTTTGCTCCTCTTATCGGAATCTTACAAAATAGGGCATTTTGGAAATTTGAGAATGTCTAATACAACTTCCCAGTTGGTCACTTTCCAAATTTCATAAGGAACACCAAGTTCCAGACCCTAGAACCTAGGTCGTTGTTCACCCCCAAAACAGCAAATGCTGTCTTTTGCCCGCGCTTACTGTTTTGGGGGAAACGGTCATTTCACCCATCAAACCACTCCGAAAAGTCCACAAAAATTTGAGCATGTTAATAACACCCCTAAGAACCTATAAAATAAATTTACGGTCAAAATTCCACCATTAACCTAGTTAAATAATTCTAACCCTAGAATTACAAAAATCAAATCTTTATGGTTCTATTTTTTGTTCTACCCCTTGAATCTTTGCATGCTCTTTATTCTAGTTCATATGCACATGAAATTAACTAAATAAAACAACATACAACAATAATAACCCTAATAAAAAGTAAAAACAACCATGAGAATGAGAAACCCCCACCCAATTGGTTGTAGGAAGGACTTGCTCTTCTTCTCCTTACTTCTTGTTCTTGCTCCTCTTCAAGAACTCATGAAGAAACCCATGAAACCCTAACCCCTCTTTTGATTTGATCTCTCTTTTTGTTTTCTTTTCTTCTCAATTTTTCTCTAAAATTAAACAAGTAGAAGAAATACAAGAGAGAGAGAGGGAGAGAAAAGATGGAGGAACAACAAAATGAAAGAGGGCCTTTTGCCCTCTTGTGTGTGGCTGGCATTGATATAGGAGAGGGAGAGAGAGCAAGTGGTAGAGAATAAGCCACTTGTCTCTTCTCATTTGTGGCCAAAAATAATTAGGAATCAATTTGCAAATTTAATTTACAATCAAACCCAATTAATTTGCAATCAACACCCAAAATCATCTCTAACCTTTCATTTTGATCATGATTGATCAAAATAAGAGGTATTTTCCCCAAATCACATACTACATGATTTCGTACAAACGTACGAAATCTATACGATTCAACTACATAAATATATCTGATTATACAGATAATTTTTATTAGTTAAAACGAATAATCTGTACAAAAATAATTTAATTCTGAGAAATAAAAATAAAATAATTTTACTACCGGTTCGGAAGATTTCAGTATCAATTTGATACAAAACGGTCATATACCGACTAGTATATATACATAGATAATGTTTATTAACAAAACTGGGTGATATCCACCAAAAATATTTCAGTTTTGAAAATAAAATAATAATTTTTAATATTTGCCTGGGATTTTTCAGATATTTTCTCAAAAATGCATATTTTAAGATTTTGTACAAGTGCAAAAAACTGATACAACACCTGTATATACTTACTAGTATATATATCTAGGTATCTTTTTATTTGAAAAACCAAAAAAATTGCATTAAAATATTTTAACTTTTAAAATAATAATTATATAAATATAATATTCGTCAGGGATATTACACGCTCATGCCCAGAAAGTCGGCAAAAGTCGCAAAAACAAACCCTCTGAGGAGCCACAAATGAGTAAGGAGCTGCCCTGACCGGATGGGCTGGGACAGGCCTCCGAATAGGCCCACCAGAAGGCCTAGCAACAACAGAGTGCGGAACAGTCCTAAGGGGAGGAGTCAATCCACCACGAGCCTGCTCCTAAGCTCGAGCTGCCTCAAGAGCTTCAGCATAAGTACGCAAGCGAAGAGAGATGACCTGCACCCGAATCTCTCGCTCAAGTCCCAATGTGAATCTACGAATCATGTCCTCTTCGTTTGCCACAAGAACGGCCGCGAAGCATCTAAGTCTTGTAAATTTAGATGCAAACTCATCCAAAGACCTGGAGCCCTGTTTCAAGAAAGCCTTATGTTACAACATTGCATAGACAATATATAACAAAATTCCAATAATAGAACAATGACCAACTTGTTTCAGGGCCAGGAACTGTTGCTCCATTTCCACTCAAGTGCTGCTAGGGAAGAACTTCTCCAAGAAGCTCCTAGTGAACGTGGCCCAAGCAATTGGTCGCACGAGCCTTTCGGACTCGAACCTCCACCAAATGTGAGCCAGGTTCACAAAATGAATGGTCACCACATCCACTCTATCAGCATCAGCAACTCTTGCTGCCAAAAGCAAATGCTCAGTCTGGATCAACCACTGTTTTGGCTTCCAAAGGCATCTCAGTGCCCGAGAATCTGTCAGGATGCAGCCTCGTGGAATCTGTCACTGTACGTCGACAGAGAGGGAGAGCTACCTGCATAGGCACAGCGGGAGGCGGAACCCGAGCGGCTTCCAAAGTAGCCATCACCAAGTCACTGTGGTTCTGCTGGATATTGATCAACCGTTCCAACACATTGGTAACGGCCTCAAGCCCGGGCTGATCATCCTGAGGACGAGAACTAGAACCTCTACGAGCCATAGTCTGCACAAGAATAAAAAACAATTAGCATCCAGATCAAAGTTGATTATAATTCATTTATGTATGCATGGTCTGTGTACTGTTGAGCCAATCCTAGGTTGAGCCAAGCTTGTCTAATATATCAGTCAAACTAATACATTAGTCAAACCTGGGCACTGATACCACTAAATACCTTGTCACGCCCTGCTTCCCAAAAAGAGAATACAGAATATGGATATGTGACTAAGCCGAGCGAATGATTTTCATCATCCATAAGCTGTTGAGATCTTTACAACATTTCACAAGAATAATCAGAGTCGGAAGTATTTTCTGACAGAACTCAGTTTCGTTTTATGAGTTTCGTGTTATTGGATATTTTACTACAGATGTGTTTAAAAATTCTAGATTCTGTTTTCTATGAATTCTGTATGATTATTTATTTTTCTACTGTTGCTAAAGATAATATTTTGATCTAATATTTTGTTGGTTACAACTAGAATTGCTTGGGATTAACCTCTAACTTTTGTGGATTTAATTGATAACTTTTATAAACCATTTTGTGCTTACAAACAACTACTATACTTACAGAATTTTCTTGTTGTTCAGTAAAGAACCTTAATTTCGACTTGATTCTATTTACTGTCTGTAAAACTTTGTGAATATGAATTATATCCTACTGTATCTATGTTATCACCCTTTTGACGGATCTGAATTTTGATTTATATTTTGTGAGATATTGCTGTTTTAGTACTGTTTGTGATTTCAGATTTACAAAATTTATGTATCTTGCTGCTTTCTGATTTTACTTGACAACTCTATTTATGTTGGAAAATTATGACACTTTATTTTCTGCTACTAAACATACTAGAAAATACCCAAGATTTTTCTTGGATTTAATCAGTGAGTTTTCATGATGTTATCATGTTCTTAATACAAACTTCTGATTTCTGGCTGAACACGTTTTATTGATTCAAATCTGTTTTGAGACTTGTTTTTGTGAAATACCATATGAATTCTATATATTTGCTGGATTTGGCCGGAAGTCCACTTTCCACATTCTTTGACGGATCTCGGTTTGCATGTTTGTAGCAACGGGAATTCCAGATTTAGTGTAGTACTGTCTTGCTGTCCTGAACTAGTGTTTTCGTTGTTATATCCTTTTATGAGTTGCCTTTCACCTGTACATGCTTATCTTGCAACCTGAACTTGTTACTTGATCACACCATGTTATCCTTGCCATGTTTTGTACACATACATGCATGTTTGATAATAATTATAAATAACCAAGCCGGGGTTTAAAGGGAAAGATCTAACAGTGGAAAATACAGAAACATGTACTCAGAAGGGAATCTACAGATCCTACATGAGGCTTGATATTTCATACTTGAGGCTTGATATTTCACACTTGAGGCTTGATACTTGAAATATGAGGCTTGACATTTCACACTTGAAGCTTGATACTTATAAATAATACTTGAGACTTGATACTTGTTACTTGATTTCTTGAGGCTTGTTGCTGAGTACACTGCCCTCTATGATCCACTATGAAATCTAAAATGAAATTGTTTGAATGTAGCAACCATGTGGTAAAAATATGGGACGCATGAAGTGCTACCTAGATAGATATAATACAAGACTTGAACATGATCACTTGACATTTGCGACTTGATACTTGTTTACTTGACACTTGTTACTTGTAACTTGTACATGATACTTGATTCTTGACATTTGTTACTTGTTACTCGTACTCCTTGCATGATACTTGATTCTTGATACTTGTTACTCGTTTATATGATACTTGTTCACTTGACATTTGATACATGTCACTTGACACTTGATACATGTCACTTGCACTTGTTCATTTTATCATGCTAGTTGTTCTATTTTGTTATCATGTCTATTCTATGCTATGTTGTTTATCCCTTTTCCTATACTTGTGCCTGCACTAGAAGCGGCCCGTAACTTGCATTGACGAAAATTTTTGTTTTCTTTTCCTCTTCCTGCAATTTATTAAACTGCAGATTTTGGAGTACAGTTGCCAGATGGTGTAGGTGATTTGAGATTCTAGATGCTGGAGATTTTGCAATATCTATTTCCTTTCTTGTTGCTTATCTTGAACAATTCTTGTCACGCCTTGCTTCCTAAAAGAGAATACGGAATACGGATACGTGACTACGCCCAGCAAATAATTTTCATCATCCATAAGCTGTTCGGAATTTTTACAACATCTCACAAGAATAATCAGAGTCAGAAGCAAGAAAAGTCAACCAAGCATGCAAAATACCAACAAGAATACTTGATACAAAAATATTATAACCTCAAATAATCCATATCTGAACAAGTCAAATATCCTGGATCACATTGCCCAAATACAAAAATATATCCAAGTATCAAATAGAATTGTTCAAGCAAGCAACATAAATAATAATTTAAAACTCTAGTACTAATATCCCATATCACCAACACCATCTGGTACCTGTTCTCCAAAATCTGCAATTTAACAATTGCAGGAATAGGAAAAAGAAAACAAATTACCGTCAATGCAAGTTACGTGCCGCTTGTAGTGCAGGATACAAGTACCTGGTGAAGTATAATAAATATAAAATATCAACAGGAATAAACATAGCATGGTATAAGCATGTCCACATATATAATATCTAACATGAATCAAGCAAACAGAAACAAGTAGCATGGTGTATTAACAGGTATAGGTAACATGTGTTAAGTGTCAAGTATCATGTAAGCGGGTAAACAGCTAACAGGTATCAGTAGCTTGTGCGGGTAAACAGGTAACAGATAAACCGGTATGCAGGTAACATGTATCAGGAAAGCATGTAACAGGTATTCATGTAACAGGTAATCATGGATCGGGTATTATGTCATGTCAAGTCTTGTAGTTATTACTATCTAGGTAGCACTTCATGCAGCCCACACTACATGGTTACTACAACAATCAATTTCGCTTTAGATTTCATAATGGAGTCCATAGGGCCGTGTACTCAGGGATCAGGAAAACAGAAACAGGAAATAAGGTTCATGAATCAAACAGGTACACAAATCATCCGATTCATGCATCAACAGGTTCATGAATCAATAGGTACAGGACCAACAGGTCCGTGCATCAACAGGTAACAGGTACATGAACCAACAGGTCCATGCATCAACAGGTAACAGGTACTTGAACTAATAGGTCGATGCATCAACATGTAATAGGTACATGAACCAATAGGTCCATCCATCAACAGGTTCATGTATCAACATGAATCAAAATGGGAAACACGGACCCCCTTCTAAGTACACACTTCTATATTTTCCACTACTAGATCTTTCCCTTAACCCTAGCTTGGTTATTTTGTTATTATTAGTCAACAGGCATGTACGTCTCACAAACAGGTTAAGAATAACATAGCATGATCATGTAACTGATTCAGGTTGCAAGATAAACATGTACATGAGAAAGGTAACTCATAACAGGATAGAACAACGAAAATTCTAGTTCAGGACAGCAAGACAGTACTGCACTAAAACTGGGAGTCCGGTTGCTACAAACATGCAAATCTGAATCCGTCCAAAGGTTTAGAAAATAGACTCCCGGCCGAATCTAGCAAACATATATAAGTCATGCAGCACTTCACAAAATCATAACTCAAAACTGATTTGAAACCAGAAAACATGTTCAGCAAAAAAATCAGAAGATCGTATTCAAGAAAAGGAAAACAGCATGAAAACTCGATAAATAAATCCACGAAAAATCTGAGGTATTTTCCTATATGTATAGTAACAGAAAACCAAGTTTCAGAATTTTCCAACAAAAATAGAGTCGTCAAGTAAAATCAAAAAACATCAAGATGTATTAGTTTGCAAATCTGGAATTGTAAACACTTCAGTACGAAAATAGCAATATCTCACAAACCACAAATCGAAATCTAAATCTGCCAAAAGGGTGATAAAATAGATACCGTAGGCTAACTTTCATATTCAGACTGATTTTAGAAACAGTAAGTAGAAATAGGTCGAAAATCAAGTTATTTACTGAAAAGTAGTAAAATTCTGTATGTAAAATCTTTATTTGCAAGCATGAAAAGGTTTGAAAAACTCTTCAAATAAATCCACAAAAATTCTGGGTAAACCCCAATCATGTATAGAAGTACTGAGCAAAATTTTAGATCAGAATGATAATTTTAACACCCAATAAAAATAGACTACTCTTCAGAATTCATAGAAAACAAAATCTGGAAATCTTTCGACACTACTGTAGTAAAATCAACATAACCCACAAACCGTAAAACAAAACTGAGATCCGTAAAAAGGGTTGGAAAATAGGCAGAATTCTCTACAAATCTTGTTCACAAAATATTTTCAAATACTGACCTTAATAGGGTTTAAAATATTGATCAAAACTGAAAACCGTCAAAACTGAAAATATCTCATGTGCACAAAATCCACTAGTTCACATAGAACTCATCCAAAACACAACCAAACACGAGATAGAGTATACTAGATGTCCAAGCAACATGTTATAGGGTATTTCACAAGTCCAAGACAAGTCTGTCACGAATAACACGAACGAGCACAAGAAAACATATGAATAACACGCATATATGCAACAAGATATGGTCAGTCCTAGGTGATATCATGTCATGTATGTCGTGAGCCAACTATGGTCAAATCATCACTATAGAGGCAATATCAACAAGAATTCACACACAAATTATCTCTAGAACCTAACTACACTACAAGCGGTATTTAATACTTGTATATGTGAAGGAATTTAATACAAGTTACTTGCCTGAGAGACGACGACGAGAACACAGCAAGAACAAGAATAACGGGAAACGGCTTCCCGGAACACGAACTCAACAAACAAATGAGTAAACCACACGAACCACAAATGAATCACGAACCCAACAACGAACACAATAACGAGCACACGAACGACGAACACACAGGTCCAAAAACGAGTACAACTCACGAACCACACACATCACCCAACCACGATCGGAACACCCAACACACGCACTCAAAAGAGCAGTCAGGGGTTGCAGTTCTGGCCGTAGGCTGCTATGCTTCGACGAAGCGGAGGAGAGGCGACGGGGAGTGTGAATGGCCACTGTCTCGACAAGAGGGTTGCGCGGCATGGTGGCGGAAACAGCACAGAAAGTGGTCTGCCTGCGGCTGGCGGCAGCGCGCTAGAGGGCACAGGGTCGAAGGGCAGTGAGAGGGCTGGTTGCACTGACGACGAAGGAGGGGCACAGGCAGCGCCGGGGGCGACTGCACTGCAGGGCGGCTGGCGCGTCGCTGCGGTCTGCAGGGCATCGCAACGCAGGAGATCATAGGGGCGTCTGGTCGCTGTCTGGCGCTCAGGATGAAGCTTACAGGGAGGGGGGTTGATCGGGAGAGAGGATGAGAAATCGAGGCAAGGAGGAAGGAAGGGAGGATGGATAAACATGAGGTAGGGGAAGGCGGCTGGTAGGACGGAGACGAACAGGTGCATGGGGTTATATAGGAGTAGGGTATGGTATAGGAAGTAACAGGGTTAGGTTTCAGGGTAGGATTAAGAACATGGTTTGGGTAGTTAGGTAACGGGTATGGGTAGTAGGGTGCTTAATGGGTCTGGTAAAGGGTTTGGGTTAAAATAGATGGGTATTTGGGTTATAGGGTAAAATAAAATAACCAAATAATAAAAATATACTATTTGGACTTTATAAAAATATTAATAATAATAATAAAAGCAATAAAAATAACAATAATAATAGTAATAGTATTAAAAATAACAATAATAATAATAATAATAATGAACAATAATAATAACAACAACATTAATAGGGTATAAAAATCATCGCAAATAGTTACTAAGAAAATTATTGATTAAAAAAATAAACTTTAGTCAAAGATTCAAAAATACATTTTAACGAACAGAATTTGAAAGCCGAAAACTAATTAAAAATAAATAAATACAGGAAATACACAGAAGATACTGATTTGGGGAAACAGGGGTTACAAATCCTACCCACCTTACAACAAAATTTTGTTCTCGAAATTTGTTTAGGCGGTACATAGGACAAGGCAAAAACAAACTGGGGAAGGGTAACAAATCAGAGGGTTAATGGGAAAGAAATAAATGGTGGCAACACCATAAAAAGAAAGAAGATGGATAACAAGGATGTCAAATGGGATGCAAGGAAAGGGATTAAATAGTATCAAAAGAAAGGAAACAACACAAGATAACAAAGCAAGATATGGAGTAGGTAGAACCGGAATCAAAGAGAGAATGAAGAGGGAAGAATTGAATCAAATAATGAATTTGTGCACGATGGCAAAATGGCATGCAAGAAAGAAGTAACCAGTATGAAAAAGAAAGAAGAAACAACACAAGACTTACAAGATAACAAAGCAAAACGAAGAAGAAATAGATAGAGCTGGAATCGAAGAAAGGAATGGACAAAGAAGAGATGAACCAAGCAAGTCAACGGATGAAGACAAATATAAGGGATGGAAAGAAGCAAACAATACAGGGAAGGAGAAACAACAAGGGAATCCTGGGACCCGTGGGTTATGGGCCCACAATGCTTCCGCTACGCCACTATGATCGGAAAGACTCTGCCAATAGCATCCAGCGATGCCGATTGACGGACCAAGCAAGAAAGAAAAGAATGGATAGCACCAAAATCAAGGAATATGGGTACGAAAGGAATGAATTCATACCCAAGAATAAGTCAAGGAGGATGACTGAAAGAGACAGAAGAATCAAGGAACCAAGGAATTGAATAAGAAGGGATCAAAATGAAAGGAATAAGACTAGTATCCAGATCAATATTGATTATATTTCATTCATGCATGCATGGTTGGTGAAATGTTGAGCCGATCCCAGTTCGAGCTAAGATTGTCTAATATATTAGGCAACTAATACATTAGTCAAACATGGGTTCTGATACCACTAAAAACCTTATCACGTCCTGCTTCCCAAAAGAGAATACAGAATACAGATACATGACTATGCCCAACGAATGATTTTCATCATCCATAAGCTGTTCAGGATTTTTACAACATCTCACAAGAATAATCAGAGTCAGGGAGCAAAAAAAAGTCAACCAAGCATGCATATACGAACCAAAATACGAACAAGAATACTTGAAACCAAAATATTATAATCTCAAATAATCCAGATCTGAACAAGTCAAATATCCTTGGTCACATTGCCCAAATACAAAAATATATCCAAGTATCAAATACAATTGTTCAAGCAAGCAACATAAACAATAATTAAAAACTCCAGCACTAATATCCCATATCACCAACACCATCTGGTACCTATTCTCCAAAATTTACAATTTAACAATTGCAGGAATAGGAAAAAGAAAACAAATCGCCCGTCAATGCAAGTTACGGGCCGCTTATACTGCAGGATACAAGTACATTGGGAAGTATAGCAAATATAAAATAACAGCAGGAATAAACATAGAATGGTATAAGCATGTCCACATAATATAATATCTAATATGAATCAGGAAAACAGAAACAAGTAGCATGGTGTGCGAACAGTTACAGGTAACATGTGTCAAGTGTCAAGTATCATGCAAGCGGGTAAACAGGTAAAAGGTGTCAGGTAGCATGTATAGGTAAACAGGTAACAGATAAACAGGTATGCAGGTAACATGTATCAGGCAAGCATGTAATAGGTATTCATGTAACGGGTAATCATGTATCAGATATTATGTCATGTCAAGTCTTGTAGTTATTACTATCTAGGTAGCACTTCATGCAGCCCATACTACAGGGTTTCTATAATAATAAATTTCGCTTTAGATTTCATAGTTGAGTCCATAGGGCCGTGTACTCAGAGATCAGAAAAACAGAAACAGGAAACAGGTTCATGAATTAAAAACGTACACAAATCATCCGATTCATGCATCAACAGGTTCATGAATCAATAGGTACACGACCAACAGGTCCATGCATCAACAGGTAAGAGGTACATGAACCAATTGGTCCATGCATCAACAGGTAACAGGTACATGAACCAACAGGCCATGCATCAATAGGTTTATGCATCAACATGAATTAAAATGGGAAACACGGGCCCCCTTGTAAGTACACACTTCTTTATTTTCCACTACCAGATCTTTCCCGTAACCCCGGCTTGGTTATTTTGTTATTAGTAGTCAACAGGCATGTACATCTCACAAACAGGTTAAGAATAACATAGCATGATCATGTAACAGGTTCAGGTTGCAAGATAAACATATACATGAGAAAGGTAACTCATAATAGGATAGAACAACGAAAGTTCTAGTTTAGGACAGCAAGATAGTATTGCACTAAAACTGGGATTCCCGTTGCCACAAACTTGCAAACCTGAATCCGTCGAAAGTTTTAGAAAATATAATCCCGGACGAATCTAGCAAACATATATAAGTCATGTAGTACTTCACGAAATCATAACTCAAAACTGATTTGAAACCAGAAAACATGTTCAGCAAAAAATCAGAATATCGTATTCAAGAACAGGAAAACAGTATGAAAATTTGATAAATAAATCCACGAAAAATCTGGAGTATTCCTCTATATGTATTGTAACAGAATCCCAAGTTTCATAATTTTCCAACAAAAATAGTGTAGTCAAGTAAAATCAGAAAACATCAAGATGTAGTAGTTTGCAAATCTGGAATTGTAAACACTGCAGTACGAAAACAGCAATATCTCACAAACCACAAATCGAAATCCAAATCCGCCAAAAGGGTGATAAAATAGATACTGTAGGCTAACTTACATATTCATACTAATTTTAGAAAAAACAAGTAGAAATAGGTCGAAAATTAAGTTATTTACCGAATAGTAGTAAAATTTTGCATGTAAAATCTTTATTTGCAAGCATGAAAAGGTTTGAAAAACTCCTCAAATAAATCCACAAAAATTCTGGGTAAACCCCAATCAAGTATAGAGGTACTGAGCAAAATTTTAGATCAGAATGATAATTTTAACACCCAAATAAAAATGGATTACTCTTCAGAATTCATAGAAAACAAAATCTGGAAATCTTTCGACACTACTATAGTAAAATTGACATAACCCACAAACCGTGAAACGAAACTGAGATCCATAAAAAGGGTTGGAAAATAGGCAAAATTCTCTACAAATCATGTTCACAAAATATTTTCAAATACTGACCTTAATAGGGTCTAAAATATTGATCAAAACTGAAAACCGTCAAAATTGAAAATATCTCATGTGCACAAAATCCACTAGTTCACATAGAACTCATCCAAAACACACCCAACATGGTATAGGGTATTCCACAAGTCTACAATGAGTTATACTACGAATAACACATCAAGCATACGAGATCATACAACAAGTCATGAACAACATGCACGCATACAACAAGAAGTGGTCATCCCTAGGTTATTTCATGTCATGTGTGTAATGAGGCAACTACGGGCGGGTCAACACAATAGAGACAAGATCAACAAGGGGTTTCACACAAGAATTGTCTTTAGAAAACAACTACACTACAGGCAGTATTTAGTACTTGTATTACACAAAAAAAAGAATACAAATTACTTGCCTTATAGATGACGACGAAAATGGAGCAAGAACAGGAATAACGGGAACGAATTCCTGGGGCACGAACACAACGACGAACTCTGAAACACCCACAAACAATGAGCAAAGATCGCACAACCACACGAACCAATGAGAACACAAGCACACAAGAGCGAGAGAGAGAGACGGGAGGAGCTGTCGACTGTTGTGGGGCTACTGTCGGAGGGAGAGCAGCACAGGCACACAGGGACGGCAGGGTGAGGCACTGTGGGGCTGTGCTGTGGTCTGGAGGGCGACATAGCACAGGGGGGTCTGGCTGTGTCGACGAGGGGGGAACGGGGCGAAGGCAAGGGTGCAGGAAAAGGAGGACTGGATGTCGGGGAATACACAGGCCGTGTAACTCCTGTTTTTTGTTTTTTGTATTTTTGATGTATTTTTCTTCTTTCTTGAGTATTTGCACTCTCTTTTATTTTTCTTGAACCATATATTGGAGTTGTTTTCAATATATATTCATTTTTGGCTCAATCTTGATATTTTGTGATTTATTTTTGGTTCCTTGATTTGTTCTTGATCATTGTTGCTATTTTTGCTTTTCATTTGTGTCTTGTTCTCTTTATATTTTTTCTTTGGGTGCTCATGGTGATTTGGTTGCTCGTCCTATTTCCAATCCAATTGCTGATCCCTAATTGATTACCAATGCCAAATTAAACCCATAATCATATTAAACTTATCCCATTACTATTCCTATTGGATCCCAATTAAACCCACATACCCAAATACCCATCTCCCACATACCCAAACCCTAAACTACACCCTATATATTATCTCTCCCTCTCTGTAGCGCCCCGATTTCCAACACTGGGAAACCGTGACACGAGCCAAGACCTTTTCTTCAATTAGTCACAATACACAGAAAAACAGGAGAATTTAAAACTTTTTATTCAATACACAATGTGTTTCAAGTCTGAATATTGTACAACTGTAATACCTTACAATAGAGTTACAATATTACCTTTACATTTCTAAGTATTACAACCTTCAACATCTTACATCAGAGTACTTCTCAACTAATGCATAATCAATACATATACTGCAGCGGAACTAAACATAACACTGACTCCTTGCTTTCCTTGCCTTGAGTCCTCCTGAATCTCGCCTTTGTACTTCGGCGATCCAGTACCTATAGAAGTGGGGACGTCAGTATTCACTGACGCTTAAAGGCTGATCATATAGCAGCGAATCTCCCAAGCAATATTCAAAATATAGCAACGGTGTTGGTGTAGTTTAAGTGTACGTGAGTGCTAAGACCAGACTCTAATGCGGTATTTAAAATAGAACTAGGACACTTCCTATTCTAATGTCAGCAAGTCTCCGAAAGCAACATGCAGCCCATACTACATGCGACTCCATCTCAAACCGTTTCTCCATATATAGGGATTGAACCCGCGTTATGAACTTCTAATTGTACACAACCTGTTCCCGACACCTACACGTGGCTAATGAGGTTGCAGACGTGGTCAAGTCCCACTATTGCATTTCGCCAGTGGTGTCTATGTTCGCCACTGCGACCCGACCAACCAGACCTCTCTCAAAATAGACGAACCCAATGTATCGGGCGTCACAACAAAATCAAACTATAGGGTTTCGCAAGCGCAGGGTAGCGCGAAGCCTACCCTGTGGCACCCTCTAGGGTATCGCAAGCGCAGGACTGCACAATGCATCCTGTGCCACCCCCAGCCACGGCACCTCAGGAATTAACAGCGCGAGATACGCAACCCGTGTCCTCAACTTGTGAGACGGCACCGTACGTATCCCTTTGACGGGAAGGTACAACCCAATACACCACCTATGATCTGCCTCAAGGGACGAGTTAGTGTAAGGGCCCCCTACAACTGACTCCTCTCTCCCGGCAAAAGGGTTTAAGTAAACCGATCCTTGTAAGTCACTATCCTAATGATGTCCTTGACTCGAACAATCCTAGGGTGACAATGTTATAAACACAACCTGCTAGGCCTTTAATTTAGGCTTTGCAAGACAACTCTACTAGGCTGCTCAACCTAGACTTACCAGAATCCCTCAGGATCCGGTTCGTGGCTCATCGATCCAAGACTTTGGCCGTGCGAATATACACGCATGCTGCTACCCTAGACTTGGATTTTGTCTATACTCCGGTCCTCGATTAACCTACCCTGGTTAAGATTCGACGGTACACAAGGAGTGACTCCTCCACAGTTCCTTAGGGTAAGAAAACATATGTCTTGATGGTCGATAGCTCTTAGGGTGGTAATCTTACCCTAGACGAGCACAACGAACTGTGTACTAGCTAACAAGCTATACACGAGTAACAACCACATACGAGCCAATAAGCTACGTATGAAACCATAACTACCTACGAGCCAGGCGGGCCTCGTAGGAGATAACCACGTACATACCAGCCAAATAAGCTGCGTATGAGACCAACAGCTACGCACGGGCCGGTCGGGCCGCGTACGAGACAACAACCTACATACGAGCCAACTAAGCTACGTATGAGACCCACAGCTACGTACGGGCCAGTCGAGCCACGTACGAGCACAACCATATGCAAACAACCATACAGGTAATCAATCTTAAAAGCAACCAAACGTGCTTACTCGCAAACTTAATCTTCTATTATTAGAAGCAACAAAGGAATCTGCTAGTAGTCTATGATTGGTATTCTACTAAGGAAGAACCGAAGGCGGCATAACAGCCTTTATCAACTAACTATTACTAGTGGTCTTCCCGATCTTATTACTTCGACCTATAATGCCTTAAGCATGACATACACTCGTAAGCATCTTCCTATGGTAATCCAATTACAAAACAGAACTACTCACCATCACACTCCTAAGTATGAATGTGATTTCGCTTGTGCTTACATCGAGCTTAAGCATAAAAATCACTACGACCTAGACATAGAGTCCACTATAGTCAAGCGAGCGTGAAAGCTTACTACTTATCTTGACTAATCGCCATAACTCAAGCATGGATAGATAACTAATATAATATACAATATTCCAAGGTATAGTAGGTATTCTAACATTACTCCTACAACGTTCTAAGCATGTTTTACTTTAGCATGGTATGGAACACAACATAACATCACTACAACTAACCATGGGTAGTTTCTTTACTCTAAGTTTGATTATCATAGTATGGATGTCATTAACTTAACATGATCAATAATTAGCATGATACCTACTTACTTAGCATGAATCATGATCATCTACTAACATAGCATGAACAAACACTTATCTAAGCATGGGTACCATGTAAACATGAGTATTCATATAACCTAGCATGGTATACGACTTAATCACAATCTAAACTAGCATGACATGCAACTCACTTACAATTAAGCTAGCATGGCATACAACTTACTTGTAGTTAAGCTAGCATGGCATATCTATAATTAAACTAACATGGTATATCATATACCTACAATTAAACTAGCATGGTATGCAACTTTTCTACTATCATCCAAGCATGAATCTTTATTAAGCATAATAACTACTAAACATGAATGTTTTACTAAACATGGGTAACTACTAGTATGAACATTCAACATTCCTAAGTATATATGTATATATACTTCTAACATGGTAAGTAATTTTATCATGGATCCTACAACATTCTAGGCACAATTAATCTAAACATGGTAGGAAACTCTTAGATTACATCCTACAACATTCTAAGCATAAATAGAATAATCTAAGCATGGTAGGAATTTTAGAATTAATCCTACAACATCCTAAGCACAAATAGGCTCATCTAAATATGGTAGGAACTTTAGAAATTGTCCTACAACATTCTAACATGAAATAGCATTCCTAAAACATGATGGTTAATTTTAGGAAGCACACTACAACATTTTAAGCTTAAAAATATCTCTACTACTATAATGGGAGAACCCCTTAGTGTAATTTGTCCTCAACCCAAATATTTTCGAAGGTGAACCAGTTATGGACTAACTTTGGTAAATATTTTCGAGAGTGGACCAGTTTGGTAAATATTATTTGCAGTGGACCAGTTTGGAAATTATTTTCTTTTTACCCTTTTCATTATCCCTTCAATTTTTTCCCGTACACGTGTGCACGTGTATTATCCCTTCAATTTTTTCCACGTGCACGTGTGCACGTGTATGATACTTGTGATAGGTAATCTTAGAAAGAAACCTACAACATATATGTCATTCCTACATATGATAGGTAATTTTAGAATTACTCCCCCAACATTCTAAACATCATTAAGTATGCTAGATATTTTTAGAGTGAATAAAGCATGATAGGATATTTTTAGAAATAATCCTACAACATTCTAATCATAAAGCATGATGGGATATTTTTATAAAACACCCTACAACATTCTAAACATAAAGCATGATAGGATATTTGTAGAAATAATCCTACAACATTCTAAACATAATGCATGATAGGATATTTTTTTATAAAACATCCTACAATAGTCTAAACATGATAGGATATTTATAGAAGAAATCCTACAACTAACTAAGCATGAAACATGGTAGGATATTTTTAGAAGACATCCTACAACTAATTAAGCATGAAAACATGGTAGGATATTTTTAGAAACCATCCTACAACTAATTAAGCATAAAAACATGGTAGGATATTTTTATTAGGCATCCTACAACATTTGAAGCATGGGTATTGCTTCTAAACATTTTTAGAAGTGATCCTACAACATTTGAAGCGTGAATATTGCTTCTAAATATTTTTAGAAGTGATCCTACAACATTTGAAGCATGAATATTGCTTCTAAATATTTTTAGAAGTGATCCTACAACATTTGAAGCATGAATATTACTTCTAAATATTTTTAGAAGTGATCCTACAACATTTGAAGCATGAATATTGCTTCTAAATATTTTTAGAAGTGATCCTACAACATTTTACTACTACTACTACTCTTATTTTAATCAAAACATAACACACAATTATCTACTACTACTACTACTTCATTCTTATCAAGATCATAACATACAACTTACTACTACTACTACTTTATGGACATAAAACATCTATAATTACTTACTACCACTTCTTCCTTTAATCAACATACTACTACTTTATTTAACCAACCATACTACTACTACCTTATTAATCAACATACTATTACTACTTCATTTAATCAACATGCTTCTACTACCTCATTTAATCACCTACTACTACTTTATATTTTAGCATGCTACTACTTAGTTGCTTACTAGTCTTTATTATTACTAGTGATAAAAGAAAAGATCATTTTTATCTTACTTTACTCTTCAACTAGTAAATATGAAAGAAAAAGATCTTTTTCATTTATTTCTACAACTAGTGATAAAAAGAAAAGATCTTTTTAATAGCTACAACTAGTGATTAATAAAAAGAGAAGATCTTTTTAATCTACAACTAGTGATCAATAAAAGAAAAGCTTTTTAATCTACAACTAGTGATTAATAAAAAGAGAAGATCTTTTTAATCTACAACTAGTGATTAATAAAAAGAAAAGATCTTTTTAATCTACAACTAGTGATTAATAAAAAGAAAAGATCTTTTTAATCTACAACTAGTGATTAATAAAAAGAGAAGATCTTTTTAATCTACAACTAGTGATTAATAAAAAGAGAAGATCTTTTTAATCTACAACTAGTGATTAATAAAAAGAGAAGATCTTTTTAATCTAAGAAAGAAAATACAATAAAACATATGCTCATAATTATTAGTCCAAGTTTAATCAAAGTACTACAACCCACAATGGTTGTAAAATGTATTCGTATGCTTATGTGTAGTTCTCATCCAAGTCCTACAACCTTAAGTGGTTGTATGTTCAAGATCATATGCAATATGTGAATTTTTAGTCCAATAACATACAAAACAACAACTACAATAATAAAGATGTGATCTTTATATGTTAGTAGTCACTACTATTACTTTCTTTCTTTTATTTACCACAACATACAACACACTCATTCATAAGAACAAACCCAAAAAACAAAACAAAACAAGAAGGTAGGAGAAGAAGTCAAACAACAAAACAAACAAACAAACAAACAAACAAACAAACAAAGAAGCATGAAGAAACCCCCACCTTAGCCTTTTTTTTTTTTGGAAGGACTAGCTTGCTAACCTTCTCCTTCCCCTAGCTTCTTAGAAAGCTTCTAATAACCTACAAAACAAAACTCTCAAGTTAATCTTTGTTCTCTCTTTCTTTTCCTTTCTTTCTTTCTTTCTTTCTTTTTGTTTCCTAAAATGAGAGAAGGAGGAGAATGAGGGGGTATTTGTAGGAGGGACTAGGAGGTGGCAAGTGCAAAATTGCACTCACTTTTGCACAAAAACCCCAAGGAGGGGGGGGGGGGGGGGGGGGTGGCCGGCCATACTCTAGGGGGGGAGGGGTATGGTGTAGGGTGGTGAGGTGGAGGGATAAGGTTTCTAGAAGGGTTTTAACACTTCTCATGCATACAAACCTTATATTAAACCTCCTAATCAAACCTTAACCTTCTAATTAAGTTGCCATGACAAGAGTAAGTATATTGTTCTTTAAGTACATACTACATACTAGGTATAATGCACTAAGTACCATACAATTGTATGTATGTGTACATGTATGTGTATAAAAATTTTCCTTATAAAATCCTCATAAAATTCCCAAAAATAGTTTAATTTAGAAAATAATAGTAAAATAAATTTTATTATTAATTCGGAGGATCGCGCTATCAGTTTGATGCGCTTTGGATGCGCACCGACCGATAGATGCGCGTAGACACTGTTTGTGGGCAACCCGGCGAAAAATCACCAAAATGATCTGATTTTGGGATTAAAATGAAATAATAATAAAATAATAATAAAATAGTAATTTATATGAGTTAATATCCGTCCGGGATATTACACTCTCCAAACCCTATCCCTAACTTCATCACAACCTGGCCTCCCTCTCTCTCTCCCCGACTGCGCCGCACACCCCAACACACCCCAACACACCCCGACCACACCTTCGGTCTGTGCTCACCCAGCATCGACCACCCCCCGATCCCGATTCCCCCTCCATTGCCGCAACACCTCGAGCACACCACCACTCCATCACACCACCTCATCCTCGTCATCTCTACCTCTCTCTGTCCTGCCGTCTGTCCACCACCAACAGCCAGGAGCAGCAGAGACCGCAAGGCCAGCCGCCACTCCCGACCCCATCTCTCTCTTACTCTTGGGTTGTACGTGCTTGGTGTGCACGTGTATTGCTTGGATTTCATTGATTCGTGGATTCTTGTCCGTAGGTTTTGTTCGTTGCCCGGAAATCCATTTTCGTTATTCTTGGTGTTCTTCATTTTTTGTTTTCGGTTAAGGCAAGTAACTTGTACTCAAATTCCTTTTGTATGATACAAGTCAAAAATACTGCTTATAGTGTAGTTGGGTTCTAGAGACAACTCGTGTGTGTGTGTGTTATGTTTGATGGGTTTTGTCTCTATTGTGCTATTTGACCATAGTTTCCTTACGACACAAAAATCGACATGAAAACAACTAGGTTTGACCATTCTTGATCTATTCGTATATGTGAGATAATCAGGTGAAATTATGTGTTTGATGAGATCCATGTGATATAATGGTTGTTAATATGTTATATACTCTATTTTATGATGTTTAGAAACTTAGTAGACTCTATACCATGTTTGATTGTGATTGGAACAAGTTTCGTATGATTCTAGTTGGTTTTGTTGTTAGAGAGAAACCTGTAAATTATCGATGATCAGTTTTGAATTGTATTTTCGACCATATTAAGGTCAGAATTCTTAATTTTTGTATTTGACATGAACCATAGAGAAATCTGTCTTCTTTCCAACCCCTCTGACCTTTATTGATTTCATTTTCATATGAGTGAATTATTTCTGTTTTACTGCAGAAGTGTAGATCAATTCCAGATTTCGTTTCTTGATGATTTTGTTGACTTAATTATTTTGATATTTATGCTACACATATTATTTTGATCTGAAACTTTTGTCAGTATCTCTATACTAATCTAGATATTACCCAGAATTTTGGTGGATTTTATTGATGAGTTTTATATGTCGTTTCATGCATGTTTGTGAATGCTATACGTGCTGTATTTTACTCGCTATTCTGCAGACAATCGTATTGTCACCCTTTTTCCTTTCACTGTATGAAAAATATTTATGAAATACGAAAGTTAGTTTATTTTGTCTATTTTCATCTCGCTTTGGCAGATTTGGATATCGTTTCACAGTTTGCGAGATATTTCAGTTTTCGTACAGCAGTATTGGAAATTCCAGATTTGCCAAACTTTCGTTTCTTGATATTTTCTGATTTTTGTTGACTAAACAAATTTTACTGGAATATTATGAAACTTTATATTCTAATACTAGACATATAGGGGATTACTCCAGATTTTTTCTGGATTTATTTGAGGAGTTTTAATGCTGTTTTTCTGACTGAGAATTGTTTTTACTGATTTCTGGCTGAACGTATTTTCTGGATTAAAATCAGTTTTGAGTTATGATTTTGTGAATTACTATATGACTTATTTATAATCTTTGGATTCGTACGAAAGTCTATTTTCCAGATTCTTCGATGGATTCAGATTTGGATTTCTGTAGTAACGGAAATTACTATTTTAGTTCTGTACTGTCTTGCTGTCCTGAATATGAACATACACTGTTTTACTCGTTTATGTGACTGTCTATCATCTATACATATTTATTTGTTTCCCTGAATCTAATACTGATTGTATCATGTTAGCTTGACACTATTTCGTACACATTCAAGCCTGGTTGATAACCATAATAAAAGTAACCAAGCCGGGGTTTCTTAAGGGAAGATCTAGTAGTGGAAAATATGGAAATGTGTACTTGGAAGGGAACTAATGTTCCATTCTGTTACTGCTACTATTACTTTTGCGGCTACTGTTACTGTTACTTTTACTACTACTGCTACTATTACTGATACCTGAGTACACTGCTCCATTATGGTCCACTACGAAATCTAAAAGCGAAACTGTTTGTTGTAGCAACCATGTGTTATATTTCTGTGGTGCATGAAGTGCTACCCAGCTAGTAATACACACAAGACTGTAAGAACATAAGATTGATACTGTTAGACTGATACTATTAGACTGAGAATGTTGGACTGATACCATTATATTGTTTCACTGATATACTGAGCTTACTGTTACTGGACACTATTAATTGCCATATGACAATATATTTGACATATTCATTTGTACTGTTAGTATATCATGCTAGTTGACCTCGTTTGACTGATTTATGCTAGTTATCACTATTGATGCATTATCCCATGTTATTTGTTAGTTTTCCATGTGCTTGTATCCTACATTATAAGTGGCCCGTAACTTGCAATTGACGGGTACTTATTTTCTCTTTCCTTCTCCTGCAATTATGAATTGCAGATCAAGATGGTCAGCTGCCCGACGGTATTCGCGAAATGAGATATTAGTGCTGGACATCTTTTTCCTATTATTATTATTGTTGCTTTGGAACAATGTATTTTGAGTACTTGGATATTTATTTTGTTTTGGGCGATGTGACCAAGGAATTTTGTCTTGTCCAGATTCTGATTTATTTGAGATTAATACATTTTGTTTCAGGTAAATTCTGTTAGTTTATTAATTCAGTTATGCATGTGTGGTTGACTTTTTTGCTTCCGACTCTGATTATTTTGTGAGATGTTGCAAAGATTTCTGAACAGCTTATGGATGATGAAAAATCATTCCTTGGGCCAATGTTACGTGCTCGTATTCCGTATTTTTGGAGAGCGAGGTGTGACAGTCCGAGAGGGGGGTTGGGGTTGCAGGGCGGAGCAAGGGCTCGGGACGCTAGGGGGATGAGAGGAGAGCGGAAACAGGGGTTAAGAAGCTACGGTTGATGGGTAGGGGATATACAAGTCGGCTGTATATAAAGGTAGGGGATAGATTGTTACGGTTTTGGTGATACACGGGTATTTGGGTTTCGGTTGCTTGGTTTAATGGGCTTAACGGGTTTGGTTGGGTACGGGTGTGGGTTTAATGTATAATGAGTTAAATTGAGGATAATAGTCAATAGGGTTAATTGGTATTATAGGGTAGTGGATTTTTGGATATGAATAATCAAAACAAAAGAATTATATGATCCAAAAAAAAATAATGAAATGGCACAAAATGGCTAAACAAAATAGGGCTTGAACAGTATAAAATAAGGGGATCAAAATTAGGAGCTCGATCAAACAGAGATGATACAAAAGGAGACAATAGAATCAAGAAGATCGAATAAAGACGATAAACCAAATAAATGAATATATTGAAAAAGAAGATTCAATATACAGTCCAAAAAGAGATACAAGTTGACTACAATACATGGGAAAAGAAAAAAAACACTGAAAATACAGATAATGAAAAACATGGGTTACAATATTAATATAGCACTAATAAATGATGCATAAAAATTAATAAAAAGAGCATGGAACAACAATAAGTGGAGCATAAAACAACAAGTGAAGCTAGGCCTAAAGTTAAGTGTATGAGATGAAAACAGAAAACAAGCATGCATAAAACAAGTCAAGAAAAACAAGTGCTTTTGATGATTTCTAATGCATACTTGTCGGATTCTATGCATCCCATATTACATATATCCGGTGCAAGCCCTTATCGTTCTCCACTTCATATGGTTCAATCCCTCGTTATGCAACTAACCTACTAAAGTGATTACTTTAAGATTTAGATTATTCTGTGACTGTGAGTATCTAGTGTCATGCCCCCGATAATTCTTAAGAATCAACTTCCCACTGTCCGTGATTTTGGGTACACTCCCTCACAGCTCGATAATTCTGGAAGTTGAAACCCAATCCATCCGACCAGATGGTATCTCATCACACGAATATCCCATGAGCATCACACCAATCCCTGATAATTCTGAAGATACATCCCACACCATCCATGTTCACACCCCTAATAATTCTTGAGAATCAACTTCCCACCGTCCGTGATTTTGAGTACACTCCCTCACACCCCGGTAATTCTGGAAATTGAAACCCACACCGTCCATGATCAAAGCCCGATAATTCTTGGGATTATCTTCCATCGTCCGATCATATGAGGCTCCTACTCATGTTTGCTCTTATTTCGTAACAACTCCAACTAGTGCATGTCCTTATGTTTATTATGTTCAATTAGAATCACAGTCTCCCTAGATTTGGTGTACCCTACCAGACTTAACTTTACTGAATCAAACCAAAGGCCCCACTGGCCATATCCTAACCAAATCTCATTTGCCGACATGCTAGGGTCCCACCCAACTTCTAGAGTCTCATAACTCAAAATATCATCAACAACCGTTCTAGGGTCCATATCATAACCCTAAGCCCCAAATAAAAACCCAAGTTGGTTTCATTATACAGAACACTCTTCATTAACCACATTCTTTTCTTAATCAACTGATACTGCCATAAGAACTCCTTCATATATGGAAACACATATCATCTACGAAAATATAGATTTTCACAAAATCTGAAAGTTATATGAATTTGTTCTTCAAAACAGTACATTCCAAATTTAATATTAAATTCTTGAAAAATTAATTTACCTCCAGTACATATCAAAGAACTCACCATAAAAATCTCGACACAAAAAAATTAATTTAAAGGGTTAAAATTCAACAAGTTCTGGAACTATCTTTTATCCAAAATCTTAAAGTTATACGATTTTGTTCTTCAAAACAGTACACTCCAAATTTAATATTAAATTCTGAAAAAATTAATTTAAATCTAGCACATATCAAAGAAATCACCATAAAAAACTGGACTCAAACAAATTAACTAAAAGAGTTTAAATTCAACAAGTTCTAGAACTATCCTTTATCCAAAATCTAAAAGCTATACGATTTTGTTCTTCAAAACAATACACTCCAAATTTAATAATAAATTTTGGAAAAAATTATTTAAATCCAGCACATATCAAAGAACTCACCACAAAAATTTGGACTCAAACAAATTAATTTAAAGGGTTCAAATTCAACAAGCTCTGGAACTATTTTTTATCCAAAATCTGAAAGCTATACAATTTTGTTCTTCAAAAGTGTACACTCCAAATTTAATATTAAATTCTGGAAAAATTAATTTAAATCCAGCACATATCAAAGAACTCACCATAAAAATCTGGACTCAAACAAATTAATTTAAAGGGTGCAAATTCAACAAGTTCTGAAAACTATCTTTTATCCAAATTCTGAAAGTTATCAACTTCGAAACACAAAAACTCTATCAAATCTCTCACAAATATTAGTTTAAACACATTTAAATACACTTCCATATGTAAACTAAGGTCCCTCCACCAGAGCACACAAAGTCATACACGAAAACCACTCGGAAACAGTACGAAACAGCCAAACAAAACCCAAAACAGCGGCAGCACAATCTACTGGATGAACAATAACCCTCGGGTTACAATTCACCCGATACTGTGCGGCCCCAAACCTAGGGTTGCTGACCTCCAAACCCCAACCACCATATATTTGATGTATTTTCATGTAAATTTCCTTCCATGTTCGCATTTGTATACCAAATTAATTTGGGTTTACCATAAAAAACTATATTTGCATTAAAATAGCGAATAAATATGGAAAAATCTCAACTTTAAAATCAATCAAGCATGAATTTAAGAGCATACAACAAGTTCTAATTATCTATACAATCTTCATCATCTATAATTTAAATCCATAATCATCCAATCAATTTTATATATCCCAAATTAGATCTTTATCAAATAAAATTTGTATTCATATGTTCATTATAATCTCCAAGTCATAATATTAAAACCCAAAATTTGATACGCAATCCATTGTCATACAACAAGTTCATAAGTCAAGATGCGTTCTTCCATGAGCCTAACATCAATAACATTCTTTTTCCTTTTAACAAGATAATCACAACAACAATGGAGTTCTAATTCCATGAATATATCAATACCACATTCATTTATCATGAATACATCCATCAAAATCCTAGAATCTAAAACATGAAATTAATCCTAATTAAAACAGGGAATCCTCTTGTAAAAATTGCAACTTTTTAATCAATCAAGCAATGAATTTGTGTGTATTCAATGGTCTATAAATTACCATAGCAAAATACCCATCATCTATTATAAACACCATGATCATACAAGTATAATTTGTAAATCAAAATAAGTTCCTTCATGCATCACCAATCTCTAACATCAATAAATAATTTATACATGATGATCACATCTCAATTAGGGTTGTTATTCATTAAGATGTTATTTGACTAATCATTCATTGAGATTTATCCTCTAATAGATCTACATCAAGTTTCATAATCATGCAAAATCTTAACATATACTATACTTGATCAATCATCATATTCTACAAGTATATAACAAATCAAGAGATAAGGAGTACCACCCACCTCAATGAAGATCAACTGATGAATATAATAATAAGAAAGAACGCTCCTCCCCCTCACGAAAATTTAAGGATCCAAGCTTCAAAAGACCAAGAATAATAAAGAAAACATAATATGTTTGGTTCAGAAAAGAGGAGGGCGGCTGCTACTGTACAAATACAGGTCGGGGTCCAGATGCTAGGGTTTTACGAAGGTTTTACAAAATACCAGTAAAAAATAAAATATTCAGATACATATATAGATCTTCCAAATCAAGTAGTTAATTAAATCAATTAAGGTAAGATTTAATCTCCCAAAAACACTCCTAGTTGACCGGCCCTCAATGTAGCCAGAAATTTTCAAAATTCAAAATTTTCCTCCAAGTAGCAATTTTACTGTAACTCCCGTTTTTATCTGTTCCCTTTTTGATCCATCGTAATCTTTATGTTGTAATTTGAATTATATTCTATCTTTCATTTATAGTATTGAATAATTTTGGTTCTAATATTGTTCATGAACTATCATTGATCTCCGTTTAATTATTCGAATCTTATTTTTGCCAATTTGAATTCTCTATCCTCCTTGTTGGACTATTTTTCATGATAATCCTATTCTTGTTGGATTGATAATTATCATATTATTTAATCCATATTTAACATATTAATGTAACCCAATAGCCTTCTTATTGGATCCCAAACCCTATAACCCGCAACCCATTAACCCAACATCTCAATTTCTCTATATATACACTGTTACCCCTAATCATCATTAACCAAAACTAATCCTAATCTCTCAACCGCCTAAACCCCCGATCCCACTGTTCACCTCCTCCTTCCTCTGCCTCCTCCGAAACCCCAACCGACTGATCATCCTCTTCACCATCATCCCCATCGAACCCCCCTGCATCTACCATCGTCGTCAGCCCGTCATTGCCTCCTTGCCGCCCTCGACCGAAGCAGCCCATCGCCAACACCAGTGCACCACCCAGCCATCCTCGAAAACCTCCGACTACCACTGCTCTTCCACCACCCTAAGCACCCCCTCAACTCGCATCGACCACCTGCCCCATCGCCTTCCTCCATCACCACTAACCACTGAACCAATCACCTTTCCCCTCCAGTCCACCGCTAATGTTGAAACAATCGAAGCTTTGCCACTCGCCGTCCTCGTCAGTCAGTGCATTGTCGTAGCCGTCGCTGCCCCCGTCAGTCCGCACACCGCCGCCCTTCGTTAGAGCCGAGCCAAAGCCACAATCATCGTTGTTTTCTATCGGCCCCATTGTTGTTTGCTGTTGTGTGGAGTTGATTGCGGTTTGCTATTCGGTGGGATCTGCTGAGTTGTTGTGGGTGTTTCTTTGCACGTAGTGTGCACGTGCTTTTGTGAGTGCGTGGTTGTACGTGAGTTGCACCCGTCGCTGTCGGGATCCTAATCCTATTATTCTCCATAGACGGATTAGTCATCTAAAGGCAAGTTACTTTCCTCTAGAAGTGCATATTATGTCAAATTCAAGGTTCTTATTGAAACTTCGCAAGTAGATCCTGATTGTTTATGGTATTGTTATATTGTCTATCTTCCGTTGAGTATATTGAGGGTTTACACGAGCTAATCCAAGATATTTTTGACTTTGTGCCAATCTTTAATGCATTCATGTAGTATTGATAATAGAAGTTATTCATGCATGACACCGCACTAATTAATTGTAGAATCGATTATTAGGTTGTTGTGCTTGAATGGTTGATTGATGCTCCGTTGATGTTAAACTAGTGTATGGATGTATTCTCCATTGTGCTTACCATGTTATTGTGTTTACTATGATGAATATAAGATTTGTTAAATATTGAGTTGAAGTTCATCATGTTTAGATCGCTTTTATTTCATCAAATATGTTGAACCCTGATTTTCACTGTCTGCCTGAAACTTGCGAGATCTTTTTGACCATGTATTTGACATAAAAAATTATAACTTTCTAAACGAAAATTGTAGCCATGTGTTTCTAGTTTCCAAAACATCTAAAATATTTGAATTCTGCATTTTATTGCAAGAGTTTGGTGTTTTTACTACTGCTGCCTTTTTACTTCCATAATTCCTGATTCATGTATCTCTTCATGTTTAAGTTATTAAAAAGCTAAGTTAATGTAACCCCTGTTCCCTGCCAATACGTATTTTCTATGTATTTTTAGTATTTCGATTCATTATAAATTATTTTCCGCTTTTTAAATTCTTTTTGTTAAAATTTATTGTTGGATCTCCTATTAAAGTCTATTTTAATCAATAATTTTATTTGCAACTATATTATAATGATTTTTATGTTATAATACAAATCCTATTCTATTCTATCGTTCAACCTGATTTTCTTATTTGATTAATTACTTATACCAAGTCAAATTTTATTATTTGATTATTTATAAGGTGTTAAACCCGAATCCTATTATTATTATTATTATTATTATTATTATTATTATTATTATTATTATTATTATTATTATTATTATCATTATCATTATTCTCCTTGGTTGTTTATTTAATCTGTATTTTACTATTATTGGAGTACGAATTTATGTACATTATTTGATTTAATTAATTAATATGTACTACTATATTGCTCTTTATTATATTTTAGTACAAATCGAATACAGTCTTAATGATTTTGTGAGATCCATACATTCTATTGTACTTAGTAGTATTTGAGTATTAATTTAATGCATACTAATTGCTTTATTTGTACTACTATATTATTATTGATTTATTTATTTATTCTTTTCCCCTATTGGATTTTAAACCTAAAACCCTATAACCTCTTCTTATTGGTTCCTAACCCGTTACCCAAACCCTCTTTCCTCCTATATATACTAATCTCACACCTTAAACTCTAATTAACCTAACTTAATTACCCCTTACTCAGCTGCCAACCCCTCAAAACCCTTCAAGTCCCTGTTTAGCCCCCCCTTACTGTGCTACCCCCTGCATCATCTTCTTCCTCTATCAACGCAAGCGAAACCCAATCACGGTCGCCTTCCTCTTCTCACCCCCGTCGCCCCTGCTCATCGCCATCCAGAACCCATCAAAGTCCCCTGCCTCATCGTCTTCCTCCACCATCCACTGAATCCATCTCGTCGCCCTCCTCGCCACCATCTCACCGCCACTGTATCGATCCCGAGTGCCGCCCCAGTCGCCTCCTCAACTGTACCCCGCAGCCACAGTCGACAGCCAGCCTCGCCACCCTGATCCTTCACCCTGCCTCCATCCTCCTCGTCGAACCCCCGCTCACATCTCCTCATCCTCGTAGCGCCATTCTTACCTTTGCTCTCGCTACCCCTACCTTCGTCCACCACTCGAACCACCAAAACACTGCTCTCCTCCACCACCAGTCACCACCATGACCCTTGCTGGTTGTCGCTGCCATCGCTACAGTTGCGGTTTTCTGTTAGCCGAAGTGTTGTTTCGCATTCTTGCCGAAGGGCCATTGCTGTCATCTTCTTCTATTGTTGCTGTGCTTTGGTTTACATGTGTTTGCACGTGTTACCATCGTCGTTCATCGTCTATCAGGAAAGTATCTTGTATGAATCTCTTTTGCTTCCGCGTACAAGCACTTTTTTTTTTAAATACCGCAAGTAGATCTTCGTTGTGACTCGTTCTTCATGTTTTGCCCTTTGATGATCTTGACCCTACTCGTTTGATTCGTTTTTGTCAATTCCATAATCTTAAAGATTTCATTATTACACCCATTACACAAACATGAATTAGATTTAGATATTTGTCTATGTGAATGCATGTCCATGAGTCACAATGAGCTATAGATGTTTTGTTTGTATGTTAACCATGTTGATAATGCTTAATGAGTTTGAGAGTGGACATGGCGTGTTGATTCGAATACCCGTCAAATTCTGATTTGCATCACACATCAACTTAGATCCATCGTAGTTACTAATTATGTTATAATACGTGCAAAAGTGATTTCATTTACTGCTATCCTGATTTGGCACGACAGATTAAACTGTTAATGTCAAATAACGACTAAGTTTGTGAACTTGAAATGTATTCCCCTATTTCTGGTTTCCAGAACTTTTGACGGATCTGAAATCCGATCAGTAGCTTGTGAGATATCACACTTTAATACTGTTGCGTCGCAAATTTCCAGATTTCTGATTACAAGATTTTTGGCATGAATTATTTATTAAAATAGATGCTAACAGTAAGAATTAGACTTGATTTTAATCTAGATATGACTAGACATGATTAGGAGTCACTCTAAATTTTTGTAGAATTATTTGATAATTTTTCTGACTTAATATATTAATACAAACAAGATTATAGATTTGCTGCCTGCATGCATGTTCAGTAAAGAACCTCAGTTTTGACCAGATTCTATTTGTTATTGATTAAAACTTATTCAATGGGAATCGTAGCTCTATGTGTCTGGAATCCAAAACATTTGATGATTTTGCAATTCAATTTATGAATTACAAGATACTCAGATTTTCGTATAGTGATGCCTAAATTCCAGAATGCAGTCTAAAATATGTCACCCCGCTTAATTAACTGAAACGGTGGATTAATTTAAGTATTAAAATCTGAGATTATTTATACTGATATTTAACACTATTAGGAGTTCAAATATAATTTTTTATGAAATTTTTAAATGATTTTGCAAGTTACTTTTGTGCAGAAGTATTTAACTCTTACCTTCTACCTGAACATGTAATCTGTAAAGAATAAGAATTTGAACCTAGTTTCTGTGATTTTTGTATATCTTACGTATATGCGCTGAAACCGACAGAGAGTCCAGTTTCTGGAACTTCTGACGGGTCCAGATTTGCTTTTCTGTAGTAGCGGAATTTCAGTTTTTGTGCAACAACGTCCTGCTGTCCAGAATTGGTGTTCTTGTTGTCCCACTATTTATAAGTTTGTTATGACACCCGAACATGTTTTTTGCCCAGTCTGAACCTGCTTTCTATCTCTGTCATGTTTACCTATCCTTGATTGTGCACGTTCATGTCTGTTTTGGTAAAAAATAAGTAATCAAGTCGGGGTAAAGGGAAAGATCTAGTAGTGGACAATATAGGAAAGTATACTCGGAAGGGGGCCCGTGTTTCCCATCTGTTTGCATGATTACATGATTACATGATTCATGAGTCTTTTTATCCCTTTCGGTTTATCTGTTTTGCCTGACTGCATTCATCCCTGTAGGAAGGTGTACTTGGAAGGGGACCCATAGATCTCATCTATTTGCATGAATACATGATTACATAATTCATAAGTCTGTTTATCCGATTCGGTTTATCTATTTAGCCTGAGTACACGGTCCTATAAAATCCACCACGAAGTCTAAACGTAACTTGTTTGTATGCAGCAACCATGTGGTATGGAATGCATTAGTGGTACATTAGATAGGATTAAATAAAAGACTTAAGAATAATATGTTTCACCTACACGTTCCTATTACAAGTTTCATGTTTATCTGATATCTGTTACAAGCTACCTGTTATCTATTACTTGACATCAGTTACAAGTTTACCTGTTATCTGTTATCCGATTCTGTTATTTGATTCTGTTTACTCGCTTAGTAGTTTATTTGACTCAATTTATTTGTTACATTCCTTTCATGTTATGTCATGCACTCTTTATTCTTGTTCCTGTTCTGTATTCTATTTGCCTTGTTCCTGTACCCCTTTTTGCATGCACTACATGCGGCCCGTAACTTGCACTAATGGGCAGATTATTTTCCTGTTTCTCTATTTCTTTTAAATGATAAATGTACAGGTTTTGGAGACGAGTTACCTGCAGGAGTAAGCGATCAAGTGTTCTAAATCTTCACTGACATCTTTTGTGCTTTAAATTTATTCTGCATCAAGTTTATTAGTTCATGTTTGTTGCTACTTGAATTATTTTTAATTGGGCATGTTGTCCCGATGTTTATTGTATTATTTTTCCAGATCTTATTTTATTTGAGGATTACGTATTTGATTTCAATTAATTCTTTGATTATTAGATTTGTTTCATATATGTGTGGTTGTATCTTTATGTTTACTGTTGAGTTGATCATTACATCTTATGAATGATTAAAATCATTCACTGGGCTTTGTCACGTATTCGTATTCCATATTCTTTTGGGAAGCGGGGCGTGACAGTTAATGTTAGAATATTGCCTTGATAAATTTTAGATTGTTAGTCAACATGATAGGGGCTCGAAAAATATTTTTGATTAATTTAAAATTAGGCTTTTACTGATTTTACAAACATAACAACTTGGTCTTGATTTTTTCAGTCAGAACGAGTAATCAGTAAAGAATGATGTACTTAACTTATCTACTGTTATCGTATTTCGTATTTTAAATATACGTTGAAATCGTTGGGAATTCTAGTTTCTAGAACTTCTGACGGATCCAGTTTTGGATTTTTGTAGAAGCGGGAAATCTTATTTTGGTACAGTAATCTATTGCTGTCCAGAATTGTGTTTCCATACTTTCTTAATGTAATTGTATATTTATTGTTATATTGAATGGATTGAAGTGTATAAATTGCATTGCATGATCCTATTGTATTATTACCGCCATTCTAATTAATCGTCCTGTTGTTACTTCTATTGATACCATCGTTTATCGAATTTCTCTAAATTGCGTAATGTATTGATTGCATTGATAAAATGTTTAACAAGCTGGGATTTAAGGGTGACTTAAGTAGTGGACAATGTAGAGACTGTACTCAGAGGAGGGGCCCGTGTTTCCTTAAATAGTGTTATCGGCTAGTGTTTTATCGATTGACTGTGGCTTACGACGGTAACCCAATGTATCATGTATTGTATCGTTGCCCAATTATCGTATCGTGCATTAAATAGTGAATCGTGATTAATGAATGTTGATTATCGTATTTGGTTATTTCATGTTTTATTCCAAGTATTGTTATTCATGTGATTGTTCTTCTTGCATTCGTGGTTGTATCTATCTTGTTATTGATGGAACTGCGATGAGACCCAGGACCACGGATTGGTGTGCGTATCGATCATAAAAGCTTAACAGATTTAATACGTGATCTAACCCTTTATAGCGGAATCCAGGGTTCACGAATTATACCTGCGATGAGAAGAAGACGATAGTTTCCAGCAACCTCGAGCCGTCAGCGACCCCAAGATCTTCTGCACGTATTCCTTCATCGAGTTGGACGTCGTGTGGGCGACGGTCTACCAACCTTTCTTCTCCTTGGCTGACCTCTCTTTCTTTCCTTACGTGAATCACGAATTTGAGAAAACTTCTTATCTCTGATAATGATCTGACGGCCAGAGAATAGAGGATATATATATAAGGCTACGGCAGGGACCATAAGGAGAAATTAGGGTTAGGTCTCCTAACGAATCTGGGTATCCCGTGTTCAGCCCGAACACACAACCCAGGCCCATTAACAATAGCTCGGTCCACTGAAGAGCTATTGTTGCACTACCTTCCTAATCCCAAATTATATTTATGGGCTCCTTTTATTATGTAGCGCCCCGAATTTCCAATATAAAATTTAGAAAATACGTGGCACTTTCCCAGCGATCCACTTCAATGTAACAATATACATAGACCAAAAACTCAAGTCATTTTATTCCAAATTCTTATTACAATATTCTTTTTCAATTGCAGCGGAAATACAAAACACCTTAAAATACATTTAACCGTTACAACCCTTTCTCCTTACAAAATTACCCAAGGCTCTATTATAACACTCATAAAATCCAAAGCTACCCCAAGCATCCAAGCTCCCAACTCTAAGCAGCTACCTGTAACACATGAGGCTAGAGTTGAACCCTAACCCCCAAACTAAAGGGGTCAGCCATAAATGGTGTGAGTGATATAAACAACAAACATAAATAAACAATAAACATAAATTCTCGAACAACATGTACTGAACAAAAATACATAAACTGAACATGTAATGTGCAACAAGAAACGATAGGCCAGTACAAGCGTGAAGTCAAGTCGAGAAACAATACCAACGATCAAGTATCCATCAATCAATCACTCTCAAAACAGTACAGCTCAACTGCACTGTACAGTCGACTGTTTAACGAACCAGTCGACTGTTCTGAACTAACAGTAATCCTCACATCTCAGAATGTGTCCAACCATCAATAAATCTCAATACCACGATGTATGTCCAATCAATCGATCACCAATAATGCCATAGATCGGATACCCATATATCCATCTACAAAAAAAACTAAAGATAATATAGATCGAATACATACCCGGTATGCAATCACTAATAGTGACTCTTACACCGACGGACATATCCATCTACAAACAAACTAAGAGGGTATAGATCGAATACGTACCCGGTATGCAATCACTATAGTGACTCTTACACCGACGAACATATCCATCTACAAACAAACTAAGAGGGTATAGATCGAATACGTACCCGGTATGCAATCACTATAGTGACTCTTACCCCGACGAACATATCCATCTACAAACAAACTAAGAGGGTATAGATCGAATACGTACCCGGTATGCAATCACTATAGTGACTCTTACACCGACGAACATATCCATCTACAAACAAACTAAGAGGGTATAGATCGAATACGTACCCGGTATGCAATCACTGTAGTGACTCTTACACCGACGAACATATTCATCTACAAACAAACTAAAGAGGGTATAGATCGAATACGTACCCGGTATGCAATCACTGTAGTGACTCTTACACCGACGAACATATTCATCTACAAACAAACTAAAGACTGAAAGAACACTCAAGATTATGAAGAACTCCTCAGGACCAGTCGACTTATGCGATAGTAAGTCGACTGCCCCGAGAACCAATATCCAAGATTATAACAAGTGCTATAAGTCGACTTAATAAACCATCAGTCGACTTACCCGGGACCATTACAAATAATTCTCAAGAACATTCCAAGTGTTAACAGTATAAGATGACTTATAAAAACATAAGTTGACTTATCAACAATATAAGATGACTTATAATAATCATAAGTAGACTTATCAAAACATAAGATGACTTATAAAAATCATAAGTAGACTTATCAAAACATAAGATGACTTATAAAAATCATAAGTAGACTTATCAAAACATAAGTCGACTTAAAGGAGACATAAGTCGACTTATAAGAACATAAGTCGACTTATAAAAACATAAGTCGACTTACCCGAGAGAAATTCTACGATAACTTTGAAAAATAAATTCTAAGTGTACCAGTCGACTGAGAAGGGTCTAAGTTGACTGTCCAGAACGGATTTTCGAGAAAAACTAAAGATACAGCAAGTGGGTCGTACCAGTCGACTGAATAGTAGACCAGTCGACTGTCGGCCTACAGTTTTCATAAATTAGGTCTGAATACGAAAAACAAGTCTGGTGTTTTCTAAAGGTTCATTGTTCATGAAATGATTCTTATTCAGGTAAAATGACAATCTCGAATACTTCTTCATTGCGGATCCATTATTCAATCATTCAATAACTCAAAACTCAATTCTCTTGTTCTCAAATTCCTAAATCTTACATTAGGGTTTCCTTAATACTTAATTCTTCCACCAAAAATAACCAAGATCTGATTATATACACCAGATCCAGATGTTCATACATCCGCTCAAACCATACTTGAATCTTAACTTGTTTTCGATCAATAAAGAATTTGTTAAACAAGATCTACTAAACATTCGTGGATTTCTCATGCATAAAACGAATAACGACTATTGCATCGATCACATACAAGATACGGATACATCAAACAAAACAACACACCATCATACACACTAACAAAACTAAGTTTATATCACTCACCTTTAGAAGCAAGAAGATCCACAAAAAGCCTTCCTTTGCTAGATCCAAACTCCTTGCGAGATCCAAAATCCTCTTTTATCACCAAGAAAATAATAGTATGAGATCTGAGTTGTGCAGCGAATGACGGCTGCAAACTCCCTTATATAGGCCGGAAATATCATTTTTAGGGTTTAGGAATACATTTGCAAAACCATCCCTCCAAAATACAATTATATATATATATATATATATATATATATATATATATATATATATATATATATATATATATATATCTTCTCTTGGAAATTCATCTAAAATTCATTTAAATTAGGATTTAAAAGAAAATATACTTCTAAATCTTAACCAATACTGTTTAAAACGTCCAGAATGCCAATTTTGCACTTTAACCCTTAAAAGTGTCAATTTTGCAAAAAGGTCCTTCTTTTATCAAAAATTGCAATTAGATCAAATTAATTTCAGAAAAATCTGGAAAAATACTACATAATTCCAAAATCATAAATAATGATTTTTCATAAAGAAAACTTAATTATTCAAACATCTCAAAAGTCATTTGCGCGTGTTTTGCACGTGTACAAAAGATAAATCTTTTTAGAAAATATCAATTAAATCCTCAAAATTCATTTAAATTCATTTTCAAATAATTAAAAAAATATTTGAAAATACGGGGTTCTACATCACTCCCTCCTTAGAAGAGTTCTGTCCTCAGAACTACGGCTAATGAGGTCCGAACAACCCACTAACAATGATTGAAAACTCATGGGTAGAAACATAAATCTTTAGGAAATACAGTCACACCAAAGAATGCATTACATCACACCAAACAATCACCATCATGCAAGGAATTCAGAAAATCAAACTTCCGCTGCGCGACTCTGATAACTTGCCATCGGAAGCCACGCGGCAACAACTACCGAACTCCTGCATCCCACTCTGACCTTCTGCTCATCCTTCCAAGAATCAGTGGCCACTCCCTCCTTAGAAAAGGACATGACTAAGGATAGCCACCTCAAGACCTGCTTGGAGACACCTTAAGATCCACACTAAGACTAGTAATCAATGGGCGACATAATTGCATGCAAGAAAACAGTATCAAATAAAACTTTGTCGTTATTCCATTAACCCAAATAAACTTGTTACATGAAGAAAATACTCAATCTTCAATTATTTCCAAAATAAAGTCTTACTTAATACAAAAGAATAAATTCCTGCACACACAGATCATATTCCTGGATTGCCCGCATCCTCTTCAGTCAATGCGAACACTCGCCCCTGCTTCGGATCTTTGTCTTTCCCTGCATTCTCTTTCTTCTGCTGTGGACATTGTTGTCGAATGTGCCCTACTTGACCACATTGAAAACAAGTCTGCTTTGCCAACTTCGGACATTCTGACCTGTAATGTCCTGCCTGCTTGCAGTAAAAACAAGTCACTTCCTTAGTTGTCGGTGCCTTCTGCACTGGATCACTAGGCTTGCTCTGCTTCACGGGAAATTCCTTATCATCCTGATCATCTGCTGGCCTCTTTTTCTTATTCCAAGTCTCTTGCTTAATCCGGGACTGGTCCATATCCTCCTCGGTCATAGCTGCTCTCCTGACCAGCTTGTCGAATCTTCTGATGCCCAACGGAACCATCCTTGACCTCAAGTTTGGCCTCAAGCCCTGCTCAAACTTTTTGGCCTTCTTTGTCTTGTCCACGACCAACTCTGGTGCATACCTCGAAAGCTGAGCAAACTTGGTCTCATACTCCCGCACGGTCATGCTGCCCTGCTGAAGGTTCAAGAACTCAGTCGCCTTCTTCTCCTGTACATCTAGGGGAAAGAAGCGATCTCTGAACTCCTCCAGAAAAGCTTCCCAAGTCAACTGCTGATCTCCCAGAGTCCTCTTCAGTGACTCCCACCAGACACCAACGTCCTTTTCTAGCTGCATCGAAGCTAACTTTACCTTGCTAGCTGCCGGAGTCTCTGACACTTCAAAAATCGTCTGCATCTTCCTAATCCAGTCATCTGCCGCGGTTGGATCAGCTTGCCCCTCAAAGACTGGCGGCCTCATCCTCTTAAAGGATTCAATCTGCTTGATGGGGTCGGCATTCACCAATCCCTGACCAGCTCCATGATTTGGCGGTGGATTCTGCTGCTGAGCCTGCTGCTGATTCTGCTGCTGCGCCAAGTTGAATGCCATCAGCGCATTCAAGGTCTGATACACCTTGGCGAATTCAGCCTCAAGGTCAATTCCCGCTCCTCGAGAACTACCCGATCCGTCCTCATTGTTGCCTCCATTCCTGCCCCTGGGTGCAACCATTTTGAATACTGCAAAACGAAGGAAAAGTTAGAGCATCACACACGCAATTCAAACTCACATCAAAATCCTATGGCAAAACCATAACCATACCCCAAACCAAACATCATGTTTTAACTCTATGTGATACTCACACTCTAATGTCCACACCTAGGTACTCACTCTCTAGTGTCCACACCTAGGTTGGTTTTCATACTATGTCTATTATTACTATTGAAGCATGCTCTGATACTAATCTGTAGCGCCCCGAATTTCCAATATAAAATTTAGAAAATACGTGGCACTTTCCCAGCGATCCACTTCAATGTAACAATATACATAGACCAAAAACTCAAGTCATTTTATTCCAAATTCTTATTACAATATTCTTTTTCAATTGCAGCGGAAATACAAAACACCTTAAAATACATTTAACTGTTACAACCCTTTCTCCTTACAAAATTACCCAAGGCTCTATTATAACACTCATAAAATCCAAAGCTACCCCAAGCATCCAAGCTCCCAACTCTAAGCAGCTACCTGTAACACATGAGGCTAGAGTTGAACCCTAACCCCCAAACTAAAGGGGTCAGCCATAAATGGTGTTAGTGATATAAACAACAAACATAAATAAACAATAAACATAAATTCTCGAACAACATGTACTGAACAAAAATACATAAACTGAACATGTAATGTGCAACAAGAAACGATAGGCCAGTACAAGCGTGAAGTCAAGTCGAGAAACAATACCAACGATCAAGTATCCATCAATTAATCACTCTCAAAATAGTACAGCTCAACTGCACTGTACAGTCGACTGTTTAACGAACCAGTCGACTGTTCTGAACTAACAGTAATCCTCACATCTCAGAATGTGTCCAACCATCAATAAATCTCAATACCACGATGTATGTCCAATCAATCGATCACCAATAATGCCATAGATCGGATACCCATATATCCATCTACAAAAAAAACTAAAGATAATATAGATCGAATACATACCCGGTATGCAATCACTAATAGTGACTCTTACACCGACGGACATATCCATCTACAAACAAACTAAGAGGGTATAGATCGAATACGTACCCGGTATGCAATCACTATAGTGACTCTTACACCGACGAACATATCCATCTACAAACAAACTAAGAGGGTATAGATCGAATACGTACCCGGTATGCAATCACTATAGTGACTCTTACCCCGACGAACATATCCATCTACAAACAAACTAAGAGGGTATAGATCGAATACGTACCCGGTATGCAATCACTATAGTGACTCTTACACCGACGAACATATTCATCTACAAACAAACTAAAGAGGGTATAGATCGAATACGTACCCGGTATGCAATCACTGTAGTGACTCTTACACCGACGAACATATTCATCTACAAACAAACTAAAGACTGAAAGAACACTCAAGATTATGAAGAACTCCTCAGGACCAGTCGACTTATGCGATAGTAAGTTGACTGCCCCGAGAACCAATATCCAAGATTATAACAAGTGCTATAAGTCGACTTAATAAACCATCAGTCGACTTACCCGGGACCATTACAAATAATTCTCAAGAACATTCCAAGTGTTAACAGTATAAGATGACTTATAAAAACATAAGTTGACTTATCAACAATATAAGATGACTTATAATAATCATAAGTAGACTTATCAAAACATAAGATGACTTATAAAAATCATAAGTAGACTTATCAAAACATAAGTCGACTTAAAGGAGACATAAGTCGACTTATAAGAACATAAGTCGACTTATAAAAACATAAGTCGACTTACCCGAGAGAAATTCTACGATAAATTTGAAAAATAAATTCTAAGTGTACCAGTCGACTGTCCAGAACGGATTTTCGAGAAAAACTAAAGATACAGCAGCTGGGTCGTACCAGTCGACTGAATAGTAGCCCAGTCGACTGTCGGCCTACAGTTTTCATAAATTAGGTCTGAATACGAAAAACAAGTCTGGTGTTTTCTAAAGGTTCATTGTTCATGAAATGATTCTTATTCAGGTAAAATGACAATCTCGAATAGTTCTTCATTGCGGATCCATTATTCAATCATTTAATAACTCAAAACTCAATTCTCTTGTTCTCAAATTCCTAAATCTTACATTAGGGTTTCCTTAATACTTAATTCTTCCACCAAAAATAACCAAGATCTGATTATATACACCAGATCCAGATGTTCATACATCCGATCAAACCATACTTGAATCTTAACATGTTTTCGATCAATAAAGAATTTGTTAAACAAGATCTACTAAACATTCGTGGATTTCTCATGCATAAAACGAATAACGACTATTGCATCGATCACATACAAGATACGGATACATCAAACAAAACAGCACACCATCATACACACTAACAAAACTAAGTTCATATCACTCACCTTTAGAAGCAAGAAGATCCACAAAAAGCCTTCCTTTGCTAGATCCAAACTCCTTCTTGCGAGATCCAAAATCCTCTTTTATCACCAAGAAAATAATAGTATGAGATCTGAGTTGTGCAGCGAATGACGGCTGCAAACTCCCTTATATAGGCCGGAAATATCATTTTTAGGGTTTAGGAATACATTTGCAAAACCATCCCTCCAAAATACAATTATATATATATATATATATATATATATATATATATATATATATATATATATATATATATATATATATATTCTCTTGGAAATTCATCTAAAATTCATTTAAATTAGGATTTAAAAGAAAATATACTTCTAAATCTTAACCAATACTGTTTAAAACGTCCAGAATGCCAATTTTGCACTTTAGCCCTTAAAAGTGTCAATTTTGCAAAAAGGTCCTTCTTTTATCAAAAATTGCAATTAGATCAAATTAATTTCAGAAAAATCTGGAAAAATACTACATAATTCCAAAATCATAAATAATGATTTTTCATAAAGAAAACTTAATTATTCAAACATCTCAAAAGTCATTTGCGCGTATTTTGCACGTGTACAAAAGATAAATCTTTTTAGAAAATATCAATTAAATCCTCAAAATTTATTTAAATTCATTTTCAAATAATTAAAAAAATATTTGAAAATACGGGGTTCTACATATTATATGCTCGTTCAGCTCCCCATGTTAAGATATCGAATGTCCGTCGATCAAATTAAGTTACTGACAACTATATTGATCAACATCTTTTATCCTTAAGTAGTACCACTCAACTTTATTTGTCATGTCGGATGTAATCCACCTGCAGGGTTTACATGACAATCCTTATGAGCTCCTTAAGGGGACATCATCAACCCGACGTATCGGGACATGGATTCCTTTTACAATCAACAGCCCATCATACATACAATGCTATTACCTAATTCATAGAGGTTGTTGATCCATAATGAATCTCACTCTTTTATGAGTCAAAGTAATGCACACTGCATATACATGTCTGTTATTATATCTGGATTAAGAGCATAAGCATCCATAATAACAGAGGTGTTTGTTCTCATTTGTAGTCAGTACAAAGAGAACAACCTCAAGTGGTCCTGTTCAATATACACAAAGTGTACTAGTGTAAACCTATAGTCAAGATAGACTAATACCAGATTACACTACAACCTTTCCAATGGATTGTCCAAGTCCGTCTAGGTTGTGAACTATTTATATATTCCATAGGGAACTATTTAATATGATCTTCTGTGTGTCTCCTCACACCATATTATCAACCTTATAGAATATCAGATACTTGCATTAATATTATAATAAACACAATATGAAAACATATACCCATATGATTCTCATTCAAAAAAAATAAGGAAATAAAGTTAATACAAAAGTGATGCTTTCAGTATATAACCCTAACAGTTATATTGTTGAGTTGAACAATAATAGCTTATGGATGATGCAAGTCTTTCGTTGGGTCAATGTCACGCACTTGTATTCCGTATTTTTGGGAAGTGAGATGTGATAAGGATTTTAGTGGTATCAGAGCCAGATTAGACTCTAACTATGTTGGGGTTTAACCGGTTTGACTCAACAATATGTACAACACGTGAATTACATGGATAATTGATAACCAACTTATAATCTGGATGCTAACCATTTAATTTTATTGCAGACCAAGGCTTGAAAGGGCGCTTCGTCTTCCCAAACTGGGGATGATCGGGTAGAAGAGCCGATTGTTGCTCAGATGATGCAGCAGATGATGTAGATGCAACGCGAGCACAATGAGCTGATGTGGGTAGCTTTTGAAGCTACCAACAGGGAACCCGCTGGACCTGCACCCGGATTACTGCCACCGAGACCTGGTAATGTGGCAGATTTCATGGGGCTACATCCAGATAAGTTCTCAGGCACTGAGACTCCGCTTGAAGCCGAGCAATGGCTAATTCGGATGAGCACTGTTGATTGCATCACGGAATTCGGATGTTGACTGGGTGGATGTCATGAGCATCAAGCTCGTTGATCTCACCCATATCTGGTGGTGAGGAGAGACTGAATGACTGGGGTGGCCCATCACCTGGGCCATCTTCACTGAAAGCGTCCTCACGAAGTTCTTTCCTAGTGTCACTAAAGATGAAATGGAATGAAAATTTGTCTCGCTAACCCAGGTTCGCCAGATAGTGTTTATTTTTGCAAATTTCATTGATTATTTCATAATCTGGCAACGTTAAACTAAACATCATCTTGAATCAAGAGGGTTGGACCGTAGACGAGTACGCTGCGGAATTTACCATGGAGGCAAATGATGAAGATAGAGGCTGCTGATTCTTGTCAGGTCTTGTCATGCCCCGCTTTCCAAAAAGAATACGGAATACGGATACGCGACAAAATCCCAGCGAATGATTTTCATCATCCATAAGCTGTTCAAGAATCTTTACAACATATCACAGAAACAATTAGAGTTGGAAGCCAGAAAAATATCAACCAACATGCATAATTGAAACAAGATACCAACAAAAATTACTTGAAACCAAATATAATAATCTCAAATAATCAAATTCTGAATGAGTCAAATATCCTGGGTCACGTCGTCCAAATACAAATAAATATCTAAGTAATCAAGTATATTTTATTCAAGTTCAAGCAACAAATAATAATAATAATAAAGCAGAACTCCAGCACTAATACATCATCTTTCCAATACCTTCTGGTAGCTGACCATCCAGATCTACAATTTGTAAATTTGCAGGGAAAGGAAAAAGAAAACAAGTACTCGTCAATTGCAAGTTACGAACCACTTATAATGTAGGATACAAGTACATGGGGAAAACTAAACAGATCTAATTAATAGTAGAAACAGACCTAGCATGGTATGGTAGAATCAACTAGCATGGTATACTAACATGTGTCAAGTGTTAAGTGTCAAGTGTCAGATAGTATGCAAACAGATATACATATAGTGTCAAGTAATGGTGTCACATGGTAGTGTCAGACAGATAACAGATAATCAGATAATCAGATAACAGATAGTCAGATACATATAACAGATTCAGATTCAGATTTAGATTCAGATGTCATGTTCTTATAAGTCTTGTGTGATTACTATCTAGGTAGCACTTCATGCACCCCAAAAACATAACACATGGTTGCTACAACAATCAATTTCACTTTAGATTTCGTAGGGGATCATATAGGGCCGTGTACTCAGGATTCAGACAGATATCAGATAACAGATCCAGACAGACAGATAACAGACGATCATGTAACATGATCTCATACAGATAACAGACGATCATGTAACATGATCTCATACAGATAACAGATAATTAGATGGGAAACACGGGCCCCCTTCTAAGTACACATTTCTATGCTTTCCCACTACTAGATCTTTCCCATAAACTCCGGCTTGGTTACTTTTATTATGGTCATTGTTGCCGCTAAATTTGGTGTGGGGGCAAACAGATAGAATTTGTGGATTCGTAAGGAAACTGAATAGTAAACCTGTATACCTGTTCTGTTGGCTTCGATCGTCGATCCCGCCGTAAACCTGCAAAAAGTGCGAGACACCGGGGTTGTTCCCGGCGACGCACCCTCCGACGCTCAAGTCAGTAATCAGGGAGATTATGAAAGAGCGCAAAAACTGATGAAAGATTGATTACCTCTTTATGGAGATGGGTGGGGGGTATTTATAGGCGTCTTTAGGGAACAGATTAGGCATGTAATCCCTGTGTATAGATAAGGAATGTAATCCCTAATCCCCAGTGAAGGGATAGATATGAATCAGGGCCGTTGATTAATATTAATCAGAAACCCTAATTCTATCCTGGTGGACCGAGTTCGTTGCGGGTTGGAACCCGTACCCAGTTGAGGTGGATCCGTTCGCGGGTTATTGGATCTGTGAGAAGGAGACCCAGTACCCGCTTCAGACCCGTTTGTAGGTGAAATTACTGTCTTGCCCCCAGTCTTTAGGATTCGTGCCCAGTTTGGATGGTCTCGATTAAATCCCTATTTTTAGCCATATCACGAGCCCCCCACTCCTAAAGGCTGACGGTAATCAGTCTTTGTGGAGTAGTTTGACTGTTTTAGTGGCTAGTGGAGTTGTATCGGGGTCCGAATGGGTGTTGTTGAATCCTGAAGTGGGTGGTAAGGTAACTCCTTCTCCTTTCTTGAAGCAATATTGTGTATCGGGTCTTTGTCTATTTTTTCGGGCTATTTATTTAATTTTGCGATGTGTCAGCTAATTGTTCGGGGGTCTCAACTGTATATTCTAGGCAATAATTGTTCGTTCGGAGGCTCAAAAATATCCCCCGAAATTTTTAATTATTTCCTAGGATTTTTAACTAATTTTCCCAAATTTTTATCGATTTTTTTGCAATTTTTAAATAAATAAAACAATTTAAATAAATAAAAATTGATTTTTAAATACCGATTTATGACGTGGCGTCATCTGGGCCTTTGATCAACGTGGAGCACGAATTTCTGAACGATCAGACGGTCCTTGTTCCTCGGCAGACTTTTTCGCCGTATACGAGGGTCGGCACCTCGGCTCGGAGACTCGACTCCCCGGCTAGATGGGTCGGTGCCTCGGTTCGGAGGATCCGAAGGATGTGGCGTCATCTGGGCCGTTCATCTCAGCGTGGATCCCCGTAAAACGCTATCTTGTCGTTTAGCGGACGTGGCAGAATCTGAGCCGTCCATCAAGACGAACACGTTTTTTCACGAGATCCAACGGTTGATATGGGTCGGCATGTTTTTTCGCCATATATGAGGGTCGGTACCTCGTCATCTCGGCTCGGCGCATCAGGGCTGCTTGGCCGAGGTGTTGAGCTGGCTCGGAGGATGGGTTCCTCGGCTCGGTGGATTAGCGCTTCGACTGGGAGGGTCAGTGCCTCGGCTCGGAAGGTTCGAGGTACGTGGCATCATCTGGGCCGTTCATCTCAGTGTGGATCCCCGTAAAATGCTATCCTGTCATTTAGCGGATGTGGCAGAATCTGGGCTGTCCATCATGACGAGCACGTTTTTTTACTAGATCCAACGGTTGATATGGGTCGGCGTGTTTTTTTGCCATATACGAGGGTCGGTACCTCGTCATCTCGGCTCGGCGCATCAGGGCTGTTTGGCCGAGGTGTTGAGTTGGCTATTTCGAAGGAAGCGTCTTGAGGGTTCCTACTCCTCCGTGCCCAGTAGCTCGGCTGTTCGGCTGAGCCGTTCGGTAGCTCGGCTAAACAAGCTGATGGCAGGCATCTCGGAGGATACGCGTGGACGGATCTGGGCCGTTCATCTTGGTGCGCATCACGAGGACGGGGTTCAGATCACGAGAAAACGTTATCTTGTCGTTTTGTGGGCGTGGCACGATCTGAACCGTCCATCAGATTCTGTCGCGAATTTTGGAGAGATCCAACGGTGACTTCGCCTCGGGACGATTTTTCTCCATATACGAGGGTCGGTACCTCGTCATCTCGGCTCGGTGCATCAGGGCTGTTAGGTCGAGGTGTTGAGTTGGTTGTTTTGAAGGAAATATCCCTTGAGGATTCCACCCCTGTGCCCAGTAGCTCGGCTATTCGGCTGAGCTGTTCGGTAGCTCGGCTGGGCGAGCCGATGGTAGGTAGCTTCGGAAGATACACGTGGCCGGATCTGGGCCGTTCATCATGGCGCGCATCACGAGGATGGGGTTCAGATCACGAGAAAACGTTATCTTGTCGTTTTGTGGGCGTGGCATGATCTCAACCGTCCATCAGATTCTGTCACGAATTTTGGAGAGATCCGATGGTGACTTCGCCTCGGGATGATTTTTCTCCATATACGAGGGTCGGTACCTCGTCATCTCGGCTCGGCGCATCAGGGCTGTTTGGCCGAGGTGCTGAATTGGCTGTTTGGAAGGAGCGCAGTAGCTCGGTTGCTCAGCCGAGTTGTTCGATAGCTCGGCCTGGCAGACCGGTGGCCGAGTCGTCGAGTTAGTGATTTGGAGAGTTTTTTGCTTCTCGTAACGTCGCCACTTTTCCGCTTGTCGCTTTGGCTTCTTAGTGGGCTTTTTGCGTTTCCCAAGGAGGCCCAACATCTTGGGGGTTATAAGTTTTTCACCCCTACTCCCAAGCTCATTTCTTACTTTTTACTCTCAAGTCTTCACTTTCGTTCTCTAAGTTCTCTGCTAGCGGCGATTTTCGCTCCAAGGCGTTGCTGTTAGCTGTCGCGTGGGCCAGGCAATTTCCGGCGAGAGCACTCCGACCGTGAACGTCACTTCAAAGGTCAGTTTACTTAGTCTAAACAATTTTTCTAGAGATGTCTCGAGTGAACTCGGGGAGTGGGGCCTCGTCTTCGGGCGATGATGGTGCCGAGGAGAGGAGGAGGTTGGAGATCCGGAGAAAGGGTAAACAGGTTGCCAAACTGTCTGTAGCCGAGACGAGGCAGGAGAAGAAGAAGAGGAGGGTGGAGACCCAATCTCCCGTATTGGCGGTGATTGTGGAAAACCCGAAGCAAGCCCCCGAGATGGGATGATATCCCTCTATTCTGTCCGGGCATTCGGGGGTCAGGCAGTACGAGGGCGACCTTTTGGAGAAGGCGATCTATGGGAAGTCGAAGATCGTCGAGGAACCTAACCCAGCCCTTCCCACTGAAGCCGATGAGCTCATTTCGTTGTTGTCCGAGAAGGATCTGCTTCGGATCAGAAAGGCCTTCGCCATCCCTCCGGAGTACAAACTTATCCTCCCGGGTCCCGGGATGCGAGCGAATTCCAAGCTGCCGTCGTCGGATATGTGCATGTTCGATGTCGACTCCTTGAATGTTGGGCTACGTTTCCCGCTGCATCCTTTCATCCTTCAGATCCTCGGCTGGTTCTGCCTCGTGCCGACCCAATTCATGCCGAACACATGGCGCCATGTGAACGCCTTTTTGCTTCAGTGCTACAGAGCCAAAGTAGAGCCGGATCTAATGGTCTTCCGAGGAATGTATCGCGTAAACCGGCAGCACAAGACGGAGTATCGATACTACTTAGGGCCGAGGAAGGGTGTTAGGACTATAGAAAACCCCGACTCAATTAAGGGTTGGAAAGAAAAATATTTTATAATAAGGGGCGAGGCGATTCGGCCTATTCCGACTCGGTGGAAAGTGGAGGTGCCGAAATTCGCGCGAGCCGACCTTGTTTTGTCTGTGGCCGAGGAGGAGGTTGCGAGGAAAATAATGGCTCTTTCGCTGTTGAGTTGGATGGAGTTGACGGAGGAGGTGTTGTTCGGGTCCGGCATAAGCCCCATCGACCCGAGTATGCTCCCGACATCTCATTTATTTTCGTTTTTTTTTCAAGTTTTTAGTTCGTCTCGCTAATTTGTTTTTCCATCTTTTTTTTTGTCCGACGCAGAAGCCATGAAGATTGATTTTAACTCCATGATGGCCGATAGGTCGAAGTTGGTCGGGGGTAGGAAGAGGAAGAGGGCGGCCGCGACTGCCTCGTTGACTCCGCCGCCCACGGTCGCCTCAACCATCACTCTGCCTCCTCCGACTACTGAGGCGCCCTCGGAGGTGGTTGTTGCCGAGGAGCCCTCGGCCCCTGCTGCCCCTGGCGTGATTGAGGGGGCCTTCGACGTCAACATGGCGTTGTCGCTTGAGGAACCGCCGTTGACGAAAGCGGCCGAAGAAATCCTGACCGAGCAGCACAAGCAACTGTTTGTGCCGAACTGGCGGGTGAAGAACCACGACGGGTTCCTCGACAACTCGTAGATGTCGGTCCAGGTCGTCAAGCATTTGGCGACGCCGAAGGACAGGGCTGCGCTGAAAGCGGGGACGGTCGGCGACGACACCTATGAGGTGGCTCGGTCGCTCGTGTCGGTAAGTTTTTTCTTGCGAATTTTTTCAAGTTTGTTGCTCGGCTCGTGCATCACTCTGATAGTCTTTTCAGGCCACTTGCCACTTCGGCCACCTCCTCGAGTCGTTCGCTGCTCAGGAGAAGGAGTTGAAGGCCGCCAGCGACAGAGACAGGTCAGCAAAGGTCAGGGCGGTCAAGGAACTTGAGGCTGAGCAGAGGCGGGCCGAGGCCCTGGAAGTCCGGGTCGCCGATCTCGAGACGGACTTGGAGAAGGCTAAGGAGCGATTCGAGGCGGAGTCTGCCAAGGCCGCCAAGGTTGTAGAACCCCGTATTTTCAAATATTTTTTTAATTATTTGAAAATGAATTTAAATGAATTTTGAGGATTTAATTGATATTTTCTAAAAAGATTTATCTTTTGTACACGTGCAAAACACGCGCAAATGACTTTTGAGATGTTTGAATAATTAAGTTTTCTTTATGAAAATTCATTATTTATGATTTTGGAATTATGTAGTATTTTTCCAGATTTTTCTGAAATTAATTTGATCTAATTGCAATTTTTGATAAAAGAAGGACCTTTTTGCAAAATTGACACTTTTAAGGGCTAAAGTGCAAAATTGGCATTCTGGACATTTTAAACAGTATTGGTTAAGATTTAGAAGTATATTTTCTTTTAAATCCTAATTTAAATGAATTTTAGATGAATTTTCAAGAGAAGATATATATATATATATATATATATATATATATATATATATATATATATATATAATTGTATTTTGGAGGGATGGTTTTGCAAATGTATTCCTAAACCCTAAAAATGATATTTCCGGCCTATATAAGGGAGTTTGCAGCCGTCATTCGCTGCACAACTCAGATCTCATACTATTATTTTCTTGGTGATAAAAGAGGATTTTGGATCTCGCAAGAAGGAGTTTGGATCTAGCAAAGGAAGGCTTTTTGTGGATCTTCTTGCTTCTAAAGGTGAGTGATATGAACTTAGTTTTGTTAGTGTGTATGATGGTGTGCTGTTTTGTTTGATGTATCCGTATCTTGTATGTGATCGATGCAATAGTCGTTATTCGTTTTATGCATGAGAAATCCACGAATGTTTAGTAGATCTTGTTTAACAAATTCTTTATTGATCGAAAACATGTTAAGATTCAAGTATGGTTTGATCGGATGTATGAACATCTGGATCTGGTGTATATAATCAGATCTTGGTTATTTTTGGTGGAAGAATTAAGTATTAAGGAAACCCTAATGTAAGATTTAGGAATTTGAGAACAAGAGAATTGAGTTTTGAGTTATTGAATGATTGAATAATGGATCCGCAATGAAGAAGTATTCGAGATTGTCATTTTACCTGAATAAGAATCATTTCATGAACAATGAACCTTTAGAAAACACCAGACTTGTTTTTCGTATTCAGACCTAATTTATGAAAACTGTAGGCCGACAGTCGACTGGTCTACTATTCAGTCGACTGGTACGACCCAGCTGCTGTATCTTTAGTTTTTCTCGAAAATCCGTTCTGGACAGTCGACTTAGACCCTTCTCAGTCGACTGGTACACTTAAAATTTATTTTTCAAAGTTATCGTAGAATTTCTCTCGGGTAAGTCAACTTATGTTTTTATAAGTGGACTTATGTTCTTATAAGTCGACTTATGTCTCCTTTAAGTCGACTTATGTTTTGATAAGTATACTTATGATTTTTATAAGTCATCTTATGTTTTGATAAGTCTACTTATGATTTTTATAAGTCATCTTATGTTTTGATAAGTCTACTTATGATTATTATAAGTCATCTTATATTGTTGATAAGTCAACTTATGTTTTTATAAGTCATCTTATACTGTTAACACTTGGAATGTTCTTGAGAATTATTTGTAATGGTCCCGGGTAAGTCGACTGATGGTTTATTAAGTCGACTTATAGCACTTGTTATAATCTTGGATATTGGTTCTCGGGGCAGTCGACTTACTATCGCATAAGTCGACTGGTCCTGAGGAGTTCTTCATAATCTTGAGTGTTCTTTCAGTCTTTAGTTTGTTTGTAGATGAATATGTTCGTCGGTGTAAGAGTCACTACAGTGATTGCATACCGGGTACGTATTCGATCTATACCCTCTTTAGTTTGTTTGTAGATGAATATGTTCGTCGGTGTAAGAGTCACTACAGTGATTGCATACCGGGTACGTATTCGATCTATACCCTCTTACTTTGTTTGTAGATGGATATGTTCGTCGGTGTAAGAGTCACTATAGTGATTGCATACCGGGTACGTATTCGATCTATACCCTCTTAGTTTGTTTGTAGATGGATATGTTCGTCGGTGTAAGAGTCACTATAGTGATTGCATACCGGGTACGTATTCGATCTATACCCTCTTAGTTTGTTTGTAGATGGATATGTTCGTTGGTGTAAGAGTCACTATAGTGATTGCATATCGGGTACGTATTCGATCTATACCCTCTTAGTTTGTTTGTAGATGGATATGTTCGTCGGTGTAAGAGTCACTATTAGTGATTGCATACCGGGTATGTATTCGATCTATATTATCTTTAGTTTTTTTTGTAGATGGATATATGGGTATCCGATCTATGGCATTATTGGTGATCGATTGATTGGACATACATCGTGGTATTGAGATTTATTGATGGTTGGACACATTCTGAGATGTGAGGATTACTGTTAGTTCAGAACAGTCGACTGGTTCGTTAAACAGTCGACTGTACAGTGCAGTTGAGCTGTACTATTTTGAGAGTGATTGATTGATGGATACTTGATCGTTGGTATTGTTTCTCGACTTGACTTCACGCTTGTACTGGCCTATCGTTTCTTGTTGCACATTACATGTTCAGTTTATGTATTTTGTTCAGTACATGTTGTTCGAGAATTTATGTTTATTGTTTATTTATGTTTGTTGTTTATATCACTCACACCATTTATGGCTGACCCCTTTAGTTTGGGGGTTAGGGTTCAACTCTAGCCTCATGTGTTACAGGTAGCTGCTTAGAGTTGGGAGCTTGGATGCTTGGGGTAGCTTTGGATTTTATGAGTGTTATAATAGAGCCTTGGGTAATTTTGTAAGGAGAAAGGGTTGTAACAGTTAAATGTATTTTAAGGTATTTTGTATTTCCGCTGCAATTGAAAAAGAATATTGTAATAAGAATTTGGAATAAAATGACTTGAGTTTTTGGTCTATGTATATTGTTACATTGAAGTGGATCGCTGGGAAAGTGCCACGTATTTTCTAAATTTTATATTGGAAATTCGGGGCGCTACAAAGGTCGCCGAGGAGCTGGCTGCGGTGCTGAAGTCCTTGGCCGAGGAGAAGCAGAGAAGGAGTCCTTGGCGACGAAGATCAGGGCCGAGGTGGAGAAGGAGGCCGAGGCCGAGGCGAAGAAGCACATGGCCGAGAACATGGAGCGGTCTTATCAAAGGGCGCTCGATCATGTCCAAGAACGGATCCCTGGCTTCGAGCGGGTCGGCTACCGACTGTGGCCAAGGTCGTCTTCAGGCGACGAGGGGGAGGAAGGCGAAGGCGACGAGACCGAAGGTGAAGACGAGGAGGAGGAGACCGAGCCACCTGTGGCGAACGCCCGAGTCGAGGGGAGGATCGAGGGGTCGTCTAACGACGCGCCCGAGGTCGACGGGGCGACGCAGGTGGACCCTTGATCCCCACGCAAATTCTTTGTAATTTCTTGTTTTGTTTCTTTCAAAGTGTAATGCCTTTTGCGGACTGGCCACCGCCTTTAATGAATGAAAAATATTTTGACTTCGAAAAATTTTTGTCTAAGTGTTTGGTTCGGCAATGTTGTACTTCAGTTCTATCCCTTTCTCATTTCAGATTGCCGAGCAGACTCTTATCACCTCGGCTGATCGGCGCCGAGCCGAGTTGTTTAAGCGATCTCGGGAGGATCGTCTCGAGGGTGAGGTTCACCTGACGAGGAGGATACTTTACAATTTAGAGATTAGACATAGTGAGGCGTTGGCCGAACTGCACCATTTACGGATAGTCGAGGCCGAGCTATCTGCTAAGGAAGAGGAACTGGCGCGAGTGTCGGCGGAACGAGATGACTTTGCGAAGAAGGTGGAACAGCTGCAAAGGGTGACGGTCGACAAGAGAATCGAGGTGACCCACTTGCGCCGCATTATATCCGACAGTGCCGAGTATCCCGGTTCGGCAAAACTTCCTCGGTTTAAAGTGATAGTAAAGGATGACACACTGAGGGATCGGATCGTCGAACTGGAGGAAGAGGTTGCTCGGCTCAAGCCTCAGCGGGTGAGGGCTAACGTCCGGAGCACCTCGTGCACTCGCGAAGAGATCGAGCGAGGGATCACGTTCTATCAAGCGACGAGCCGGACTCCTATCGTAGGCAGGTCAGCAGCCGACGCCCAAAGCGGTGTAGCGGTGTCTTCAAGCGGTGCTTCGGTTGGAGCAACAGTCAGGGTCAGCGGCGAGGAGGCATCTCGGTTCGTTGGACTGGAGACGAGCTCGGAGGTCAAGAAGCGCCGACCCAAAGTGTCATTGAACCGGAGCATACCCCTTCCCCGGAGGCAGTAAACGGGTTGTGCCTTGTTGTTGTAACTCATTTGCAAGCTTTTGTTGTTGTAATCCATTTTGTAATTTTATCCAAGTTATTAATAGAATTGAAGTTGTTTTATCCGAACTGTTTTCTGCTGTCTTCTTATTTGTGCTTTAGTCATGCTAACTAGGGTAGGCTTGAAATGAACCGCGAGGCAGGTGTTCGCATTGTCGAGCACCTTGGCCTCGAAACTCTCTTTTGCTGCGCTTCCGAATCTCGCTCGGTCCCTTCAGGTGCGGCTCGGTTCGGCCGCTAAGGCGCAGTTGTTTCTCAGCTGTGCCTACGTGGCCTGATCGTAGCTTGAAGGCCGGAGTGACTTCTGCCGAGCGAAGTGAAGCGATCAGAGTCGTTTGATGATTGCACGAATCTTGAGGCGGGTCTAGTTCCCAAGAAAACGCTATCTTGTCGTTTTGTGGACACGTGGCTGAATTAGATCTGCTCATCACGCCCCAGCACACTTTCTGAGATGATCTGATGGTGGTTTCGTCTCGGGAGGTTTTTTTGCCATATACGAGGGTCGGTACCTCGTCCGCTCGGCTCGACAGTCGCAGGGCAGGTTGGGATGGCCATCTAACCCCGGCCCGTTTGAGGACGAGACGGTAAAGTCGAGCCATAGGAGAGGTCCGATTGTTAGATTAGTTCAAGGGTTGTGGGAGCAGTTCCGAATGGCGAGCTACTTCTAGTTCGCTTGGGAGCGAACTTGCGGAGTAGAATCGAGCCAAGTGTTGGACTCCGAACCATTCAACGGCTGCTGGAGCAATTTCGAACGGCGATCTACTCCTGGCTCGTCAATGGGCGAGCCGAGGAAGAAGAGTCGAGCCGAGTGCTGGACTCCGAACCATCGTGAGGTTAGTTTAAGGGTTGCAGGAGCAGTTCCGAATGGCGATCTACTTCTAGTTCGCTTAGGAGCGAACTTGCGGAGTAGAATCAAGCCAAGTGTTGGACTCCGAACCATTCAACGGCTGCGGGAGCAATTTCGAACGGCGATCTACTCCTGGCTCGTCTATGGGCGAGCCGAGGAAGAAGAGTCGAGCCGAGTGTTGGACTCCGAACCATCGTGAGGTTAGTTTAAGGGTTGCAGGAGCAGTTCCGAATGGCGAGCTACTTCTAGTTCGCTTAGGAGAGAACTTGCAGAGTAGAATCGAGCCAAGTGTTGGACTCCGAACCATTCAACGGCTGCGGGAACAATTTCGAACGGCAATCTACTCCTGGCTCGTCTATGGGCGAGCCGAGGAAGGAGAGTCGAGCTGAGTGCTGGACTCCGAACCATCGTGAGGTTAGTTTAAGGGTTGCAGGAGCAGTTCCGAATGGCGAGCTACTTCTAGTTCGCTTAGGAGCGAACTTGCGGAGTAGAATCGAGCCAAGTGTTGGACTCCGAACCATTCAACGGCTGCGGGAGCAATTTCGAACGACGATCTACTCCTGGCTCGTCTATGGGCGAGCCGAGGAAGAAGAGTCGAGCCGAGTGCTGGACTCCGAACCATCGTGAGGTTAGTTTAAGGGTTGCAGGAGTAGTTCCGAATGGCGAGCTACTTCTAGTTCGCTTAGGAGCGAACTTGCGAAGTAGAATCGAGCCAAGTGTTGGACTCCGAACCATTCAACGGCTGCGGGAGCAATTTCGAACGGCGATCTACTCCTGGCTCGTCTATGGGCGAGCCGAGGAAGAAGAGTCGAGCCGAGTGCTGGACTCCGAACCATCGTGAGATTGAGGAATTAAAAGCAGAGAGAGATGATAGTATCGAAAATATGGAAAACTTTATTTATTAATATCCAATGATCGGCTGCTTCTAAAGTTGCTAGCCGTTATAACAATGAAAAAATAAAGGAAAAATTACTACTAGTAACAGGAAGGGAATGGTTCGACATCTCGAGTTACTTAGAGAGGCGTAGTTGCTTTCTCTTGGTATTTCAAAAGATGGTCGGCATTCCAAGTCCTGGGAATTTCTCTGCCTTCGAGATCTTCTAGCTTGTATGCACCGGGGCGGATCACTTTTGAGATTTTGTATGGTCCCTCCCAATTCGGGGCCAGTTTGCTTTTCTGTCCGGGGAACGAGATGGCCAATTTTCGGAGGACTAGGTCCCCTTCTTTGAGGTCCGTTGGGCGGACTCTTTTGTTGTATGCTAGCTCAATCCTTCTTCGGTAGCTCTGTTGCCGTATAGCAGCTCTTTCTCGAATTTCGTCTATCAAGTCTAGGCTTGCTCTGAGCTCTCTGGCATTCTGCTCTTCTTCGAAAGCTATCAAACGAGGAGAGGGTATCCCAACTTCTAGGGGAATGAGGGCCTCGGACCCATAGGTGAGATTAAATGGGCTCTCGCCTGTTGGAGTCCGCTTCGTGGTACGGTAGTTCCATAGTACGTTGGGCAGCTGATCGACCCACAAGCCCTTGGAGCACTTGTCTAATCTTTTCTTGATGCCTGAGAGGATCTGTCGGTTGGCATTTTCGGCCTGGCCATTTGACTGGGGATGTGAGATGGAGGAGAAGCGGTGTTGTATGGCGAGGTCCTCACATAAGGCTCGGAAGGCAGCCCCAGTGAACTGCGTTCCGTTATCTGTTACTATGACCAGGGGAACGCCGAATCGGCAGATCACATTTTTCCAGAGGAATTGAACGACCCTATGCTCGGTGATTGTAGCCAGGAGCTCGGCCTCTATCCATTTCGAGAAATAGTCGACTGCCACGACTAGGAACTTTAACTGTCCGGGAGCTGGCAGAAATGGCCCTAGTAAATCCATCCCCCACATTGCAAAGGGGATCGGACTTGATAGGGAGGTGAGTGGTGCTTGTGGAAGGCATAGGATGTTGGAGTACTTCTGGCAGGAGCTGCATTGCCGAACGTGTCGTTCGGCGTCCCGTAGGAGAGTAGGCCAGTAATACCCGTAGTTCAACACTTTGCGCGCTAGGGCCCTGGAGCCGGAATGGGCTCCGCCGATGCCCTCATGAAGTTCTTGCAGGGCGTAGTCGGCTTGCCCGGGGGAGAGGCACCTTAGGTAGGGACGACCATCTACCTGGGTGAAGGAGCGTTTATATAGAACGCCTTCGATTATTATATAACGCTCGGCTCGGGTTCTTATCCTTCGTGCTTCCTTCGGATCCTGGGGGAAGAGTCCGTTTCTTAGAAATTCGACGAGGGGTTTCATCCAATTGTCTTCGAGGTGGACAGGCAATGTTTCAACGGAGTCGAGTGCATCGTCCTCTATGCTCGGCCTCAGGAGGACTTCTATTAAAACAGTCTGTTCGAGGCCTTGAAGGGAAGAGGAGGCTAATTTGGATAGGGCATCGGCCTGGGCATTTTCTTCTCTGGGGATTCTTTCGATGAGGGCCTCTTCAAACAGTGCCATGAGACTTTTGACTTTAGCCAAGTATTTAACCATCCTGTCATCGCGGGCTTCATACTCGCCGAGGACCTGATTGACGACCAACTGAGAGTCGCTGAAGATCCGCAGGCGTTGTGCCCCTGCATTTCGGGCCATTCCAAGGCCGGCTATGAGCGCCTCGTATTCAGCTTCGTTGTTCGAGGCTTTGAAGTTTATGCAGAGGGAGTATTGGAGGATAAAGTCATCTGGGCCTGCTAGGATGACTCCTGCCCCGCTTCCCTCGTTGCAAGAGGACCCGTCGACATAGACCGACCAGACGGGTGGTCCCTTTACTGTTTGGCTGGACTCGGGGATGGTAGTTTCGACTATGAATTCGGCTAGTGCCTGTGCCTTGATCGCGGTCCGAGGCTGATAAGTTATATCATGTTGGCTCAGCTCGATCGACCATTTCATAAGGCGACCGGAAGTCTCGGGCTTGTGAAGAACCTGTTTCAGCGGCTGGTCGGTAAGAACGACCACCGAGTGGGACTGAAAGTAGGGCCGAAGCTTTCTCGCGGCCATTACCAGGGCATAGGCTATTTTCTCAATCTTCGGGTACCGGAGCTCGGCGTCCCGAAGCACCTTGCTGACATAGTAAATGGGCTTCTGAGCCCTCTCTTCTTCTCTGACTAAGACCGCACTAAGCGTCTGTTCGGAAGCTGCCAGGTATAGGTAGAGTGGTTCGCCAGGTATTGGTTTGCTGAGAAGAGGTGGATTGACGAGGTAGCCTTTAAGTTGGTCGAAGGAGTCTTGTTGCTGCTGCCCCCACTCAAATCCTTTAGCCCCCCTGAGGGCTTTGAAGAATGGGAGGCACTTCTCCCCGGACTTCGACAGAAAGCGCCCTATGGCGGCTAGGCGACCAGTCAATCTCTGAACTTCTTTGACATTTCTAGGAGGGGCCATGTCCAATATGGCCTTGATCTTCTCCGGATTTGCTTCAATTCCTCGTTGGCTAACCATGAAGCCGAGGAACTTCCCTGATGAGACGCCGAACGCACATTTGTTCGGGTTGAGTCTCATATTGTGCTTCCTCAAAACATCAAATGCTTCTTGGAGGTCAGCCACATGATCAACGCCTCGGATGCTTTTCACAAGCATGTCATCGACGTACACTTCCATGTTCCGGCCGATCTGGGCCTGAAAAACCTTGTTGACGAGGCGTTGGTATGTCGCCCCTGCATTCTTTAGGCCGAATGGCATGACTCTGTAGCAATAAAGGCCTTGGTCGGTCACAAAAGATGTCTTCGGGATATCCGGGGGGAACATTCTTATCTGATTGTAACCCGAGAAAGCGTCCATGAAGCTGAGGAGCTCATGTCCCGAGGTTGCGTCAATCAGAGTGTCGATGCTCGGCAGAGGGAAGGGGTCTTTGGGGCAGGCTTTGTTGAGGTCGGTGAAATCAATACAAATTCTCCAAGTCCCATTGGACTTCTTCACCATTACTACGTTTGACAACCACTCAGGCTAGTTTACCTCCTGTATGAATCGGGCCTTCAACAGCTTGTCTACCTCCTCTTTTATAGCGAGCTGACGCTCGGGGGTGAACTTGCGCCTCTTCTGCTGAACCGGTTTGGACCCCGGATCAACGCTGAGGCGGTGGACCAAGAATTCTTCAAGATACCGGGCATGTCTGCAGCTGACCATGCGAAGAGGTCTTGATTGCTTCGGATGCATTTTACGATATCTGAGTATAGGGTGGATGGGAGGGTCTTGCTGAGAAAGAACTTGTGGGTCGGCTCCTGCTCAGAGAAGAGTACCTCCTCCAACTCGTCCATCGGCTCGGAAGTTGGCCGAGCAGCATCTTGGGGGATTTCCAGTGTTTCTAAGGAGAGGACGGGTCCGAGGGTAGAGGTCATATAACACTTCCGGGGCTTCTCCTGATTGCCCCTTACTTCTCCTACTCCGGCCCGAGTGGGGAATTTCATTTTGAGATGATAGGCAGAAGGGACGGCTTCAAGGGCGGCCAGACCAGGCCGACCCAAGATGACATTGTAGGCTGCTGGGACATCCACGACCATGAAGTCCATCGACTCCGTTTGGGTAGTAGGAGTTTTGCCAGCGGTTACATCGAGGGTAATCACCCCTTCAATAGTCACTGGCACTCCCGTGAACCCATGGAGTGTGTAACCGGTGGGTTTGAGTCTGTCCCGCGAGAGCTTCAGGCTTTTAAAAGCATCGAGGAAGAGGATGTTGACGGAGCTGCCGTTGTCTACTAAGATCCTCTCCACTTTGAAATTGGCCATGTGAAGACTGATGACGAGTGCGTCACAATGAGGGGTGCGGACACCCTCAAGATCTTCGTCAGAGAAGGTGACGGGCACTCCGAGGCCTTTGGGAGGAGGGGTGGTTCAGACTGAGTTGACTTCCCTTATAAAAGCTTTCTGAGAGGAGTTCGAGGAGCCCCCCATTAGACCCCCATGGATGAGGTGGAGGACTCGCTCTTCCTCAAAGTCTAGCGTCTCTTCTCGTTCCGGACACTTGTTAGCCCCCCGAGGCTGGGGAGGGAGTTCGGCTCGGTCCTTTCTTACAAACTTCGTCAGCTGCCCCCTCTGGATAAGGGCTTCGATCTCGTTTCTCAGAGCACGGCAATCGTTGGTGTTATGCCCATGGTCCCGGTGATAGCGGCACCATTTCTCTCTATCCCTTCTCTTGGCGGGGGTGTTAATCCTCGGAGCAGGAGCCAAGACCCCTTCTTTTTCGACTTCCATGAAAATGGCGGAGATGTTAGTGGTGAGGGGAGTGAACTTTTCAAATCTAGGGGGAGGTCGGCGCTGGCCGGCATTATCCTTCTGGAGCTTCTTAGCTCCTTCTTCTTCCGTTCCCTTCCTCTTAAACCCGGAGGTAGACCCCTCCCAGTTGGGTTGTTGCTCGGCCTCTTCGGCCCGGATATACTTTTCACTGCGAAGGAGGAGGTCGGAAAAGTCCTGTGGTGGTTTCTTGGCGAGGGAGGAGCAGAGGTTGGAATTGAGGACATTGGATTGGAACGCTACGGTAGCAACTGACTGGTCGAGGGATGCGATGGTTCTGGCTTCAGCTGTGAACCTCTTCACGTAGTCCCTCAATTTCTCCCCCTTCTTCTGATGGAGGTGCAATAGTGAGATGCTGGTCTTCTCAGCCCTACGGCTGCTTACGAAATGCGTGACGAAGAGGGTTTCGAACTGCTCGAAGGAGAATATTGAGGAGGGGGCGAGGCGAGAGTACCATCTCGGGCCGGTCCCTTGAGAGTTGCGGGGAAGGTTTTGTAGAGGAGGGCATCGGAAGCTTGATGGAGGAGCATCAAAGTCTTAAAGCTTTCGATGTGATCCACCGGGTCGGTCTCCCCGGTGTAAGTCTCGAATTGGGGAGGTTTGAAACCGAACGGCACATGTGTATCCACTATGGTCCGGGGGAAAGGGGGTTGGCTAGGACGTAGGGTCCTCCCCCTGAGCTCCTCTTCTCGGTTTATCTGACCCAGGCGCCTTTCTACTTCATGAAGACGGCGGTTCATGGTGTCATCTCTCCGACGGTAATCTGCCGAGCCTCGAGGCTCGTCTTCGTATGAGGGAGAGCGAGGGCTACGGCGATGGTAACTTCGGGAGCGACGAGGACTTGGGGTACGCCGGGAGTTGGTAGGAGCAGGACGAGGAGATGGGGACCGTCGTCGAGTGCTTCGGACTGGAGGAGGGGACGGGACCTTCGGCTCATTAGGGTTTTGACGGAGGTTGAGAGCCTGCAGGACGGTCGCTTGGAACTGCTGGAACTCGGCACGGGTGATTGGTGCCTCATTGTTCCTGGGCTGTTGCCGACCTGCGGGGGAGTGCCTTCTTCGGTAATGATCGGGGGACTCTTTCCTCCCTCTGCGGACTGGGGACCTATGGTACCGGTGGCGAGGAGACCGCTCGCCCGGATAGTGTTGACGGGAGGCTCCTTCTCGGGCCCGCTTTTCTTCCAGATGGCGGCGGAGATCGTCATCTTTCTGGCGATTAGGAGCGGTATTGTGGCGACCAGAGGCTCGGGGATGATGGGAGGCCATAGAGTCCGTGGAGGCATTGTGGATGGAGACATGCTCTTGATGAAGGGGTTGTTTCTGAGGGTTAGGACCCTTTGGATCAGGAGGGGGAAGGTTCTGTTGGAGCGGGTCTTCCGCGGTAGGGGGAAGTTGCCCTTGTTGCTGAGCGGGATTCTGGGGGACTTCTTGCTGCTGATCAGGGTTGGGTCCTCGGTTGGACCCCCTTGACCTGACTTTCCGAGGTGGCATGGCTGGAGGAGATCTGTTCACCAGGAAGAGGAGAGGTCTCTATTCGTTAGTTTCCCACAGACGGCGCCAATCTGTTGCCGCTAAATTTGGTGTGGGGGCAAACAGATAGAATTTGTGGATTCTTAGGGAAACTGAATAGTAAACCTGTATACCTGTTCCGTTGGCTTCGATCGTCGATCCCGCCGTAAACCTGCAAAAAGTGCGAGACACCGGGGTTGTTCCCGGCGACGCACCCTCCGACGCTCAAGTCAGTAATCAGGGAGATTATGAAAGAGCACAAAAACTGATGAAAGATTGATTACCTCTTTATGGAGATGGGTGGGGGGTATTTATAGGCGTCTTTAGGGAACATGTTAGGCATGTAATCCCTGTGTATAGATAAGGAATGTAATCCCTAATCCCCAGTGAAGGGATAGATATGAATCAGGGCCGTTGATTAATATTAATCAGAAACCCTAATTCTATCCTGGTGGACTGGGTTCGTTGCGGGTTGGAACCCGTACCCAGTTGAGGTGGATCCGTTCGCGGGTTATTGGATCTGTGAGAAGGAGACCCAGTACCCGCTTCAGACCCGTTTGTAGGTGAAATTACTGTCTTGCCCCCAGTCTTTAGGATTCGTGCCTAGTTTGGACGGTCTCGATTAAACCCCTATTTTTAGCCATATCAGTCATCAAACAGACTTGAAAGTGTACGAAATAGTGTCAAACTAACCTGGTATAATTAGTATTAGGTTCAGGGAAACAAATAAATAGGCATAGATAATTTACAATCACATAGACGAGCAAAACAGTGTATGTTCATATTCAGGACAGCATGACAGTACAGTGTTAAAATAGTGATTCTTGTCGCTACAAAAATGCAAATCTGGATCCATCATAGGATCTAGAAACTAGACATCCACACGAATCCAGCGAATATAAATAAGTCATATAGTGTTTCAGAAGATCACAACTCAAAACTGATTTGAAAACAGAAAACACGTTCAGTCAGAAATCAGGAAAACGAATTCAAAGTCAAGAAAACAGCATCAAAACTCATCAAGTAAATCCACGAAAAATCTAGAGTATTCCCCTATATGTCTAGAATCAAAATATAAAGTTTCATAATATTCCAGTGAAGTTAGATTATTCATCAAAAATAAGAAAGCATTAAGAAACAGTAGTTTGGCAAATCTGGAATTCCCAACACTACTGTACGAAAACTGAAGTATCTTGCAACCAGTGAAACGAAATCCAAATCTGCCAAAGGGAGGTAAAAATAGATAAAATATATTAACTTTCATATTTCACAAACATTTTTCATACAGTACAGGGAAACATAGTGAAAATAAGGTTCTTTATAGAACAGAGAGCAAAAAACATCAAGTATAGAATTCATAAACGAGCATGAAAAATCACATAAAAATTATCAATAAAATTCACCAAAATTCTGACCAAAGTTTCAAATCAAAACAATATTTATAGCATGGTTCTTGAAAATAGTTTGTTACCAAAATTACCAAAAAATAGAATCTGGAAAAGACTAACACCTCTGTACTAAAATAGCCATAACTCAGTCATACGAAATCAAAATCAATCAAGGTCAGAGGAGTTTGAAAATAGACAAAATTATCTAAAACTCATGTTTTATACCGAAATCAAGATGCTGACTAGAACACAGTCGAAAACAGCAAACAAAACAGAACAGTGCCAAAAATACAGATTTTTCCCCTTAAAACAAAATCAACATAGATTCAAGAAAATTGATCCAAACACATCCAAACTTGAAATAAAGTCTATCAAGTGTCTAAACATCATGAATTAGGGTTATTAACATATCCACACCAAATATATCATATGGGTCTCAACCCAAAACACAAGTTCTCACCAAAGTCTCACATACATGAATCAAATCAAGAACGGGCGAATCCCAGGTTATTTCATATCCAAATTGTGTTGTGAGTCATCTATGGCCAAATTATCATAATGGAGACAAAACCCATCAAGGAAAACACAATCAAGAGTTGTCTCTAGACCCAGCTACACTATAGGTAAACTTTTTGACTTGTATCAAACAAATGAATTAGAGTATAAGTTACTTGTCTGAAATATGACGATGAAAATGCTGAAAATCAAGAATAACAGGAACGGATTCCCGACCAATGAATACAAAATTATGAACAAGCGAACATGAACAAGATCACGATCGCAAATCACGAAACTAAGCACGGATCTCGATGTGGATCAAAATCGGATGATCGAACGACTATCAAACAAGAAGTCAAGATGATCAAGGTGAGATCGTGAAGATCTGACGGCCCACAACAAAGGTGATGATCAAGAAGATCGGACGGCCGAGAACTAACAAGAGCAAAACTCCATGATCAAGATGATCAAGATCGTGATCAAATGGACGGCTAACAATGCACCATGATAAAAAACCAACACAACTAGCAAAGCTTGGCGACAACCGGCGGCGGCACACGGTGGCTAGGGGATGTTGGAAGCGGTGGACGGCAGGGGGATTATTGGGCTGTTGCGGCTATCTGGTGTCGTGGCAAACAACAGGGAAGCACAGCACAACGGTGTTGTTGCTGCAGTCGCTGACTTCAGAGTTGCGACCGGGGAGAAGGGCGGCACTGTCTGCGGGGAAGAGGTTGGGAGAGCGGGAGATGGAGAGGTGCAGGGAATGGCTGCAGGTTGTGTCGAGGTGATGTAGGATGCAAGGTGGAGAGGAAGAGGGAGCACAGGGATGCAGGGCATCGAGACTGGGTGACGGTGCCTGCACGGCGGTGCAACATCGCTGCAGGAGGCAGACGTCGTGACTGGGGGGATCGCAAAGGAGGAGATGGACAGGAGAGACAGGGAGGTGAAGAGGCACAAGTAGAAGATGAAAAAGCAGTGGAAGGGTAGCAGGGATAATATATAGGGGGGTTTATTAGGGTTTCTGTGGGTGGAAGTGGGTTTCGGGTTGGTATAAACATGGTAAGGGATATTAGGTTGGCTGACAGGGTAGGGTGCAGTGGCTTTCGGGTTTGGGTAGGAATAGTTAATGGGTCAATGGGTAGTTAAGTATAGGGTTAAGTGGGTTTTAGTTGGACAAATGGGTTTTGGGGTTATTGGGTTAATAAACAATGGGTAAAATCCAATAGGGTTGAATAAATGGGTTTAAAATAGGATATAGGGTTTAAAGATCCATTTGAAAATAATTATAAAAAAAATCTTAGATAATTTAGAGTACTTTCAAGTTAATAATAATAATAAAAATAATAATGGCAACAACAGTAACAATAACAATAATAGGAATCAAGATCATAGTAAATAGTTACAAATGAAGTTATTGATCGAAAAATAGATTTTAAATGGAAGACCCAACAATATATTTTGACAAAAGAATTTGAAAACCGAAAAAATAATTTGCGAAAATTTTTAAAATATAGAAAATACACAAAAATACATTTTTGGGAAAACAGAGGTTACAGGTCTGGACATCGAAATTCAGGACCGCCTTGCTGCCCTACGACTCCGATCATATGCGGATATCCTAGATGCTGCTAGAATCCAGGTGCAGACTCATAAGAGGAAGTGTGTCATTCTGCGGTCTGTTCCGCACTCCGTTGCTGCTAGGCCTTCTGGAGGACCTATTCGGATGCCAGTTCTGACTCCTCCAGTGAGGACACTGCCTTATCCACTTGCTGCCTCAAGGCTGAATCAGACTTGTGATTACTGCCACAAGGTTGGACATCTGTGCTAGGACTGTCGATAGCCAATCGCTAGTGCCTTCTGTGTGGAAGTAATGACCACATGGTTCGTGACTTCCCAAGGACCTGAGCCATTACACCGGTTGGAGGTTCTGCTCCGCAGGGAGCGCTTGCTCGTGGTCAGGACTGTAGAACCCCGTATTTTAAAAATATTATTTTTAAAGGTTTATAAATGACTAAAATAATTTTTGGAGAATTTATGAATATTTTCAGAAAAATTTACCTTTTTACACGTGCAAAACACATGCAAATACTTTCTTGAGAAGTTTGAACGTCAAGTATTCTTCATGAAAAATCATTATTTAATATTTTGAATTTATTTAGTATTTTTCCAGATTTTTCTGAAATTAATTGGAACTATTTGCAAATCTTGAGAAAAGAAGGACCTTTTTGCAAATTTGTCATTTTTAGGGGTTAAAATGTAAAATTTATTTTCTGGATGTTTTGAACAGTACTGGTTGAGATTTAGGATTATATTTTACTTTTAAATCCTAATTTAAATGAATTTTATTGAATTTTCAAGAATATAGCTATATATATAAAGTTGTATTTTGAAGGGATTATTTTGCAAAAGTGGGTAAAACCCTAAACTTCATCCCGGGTATTTAAAAGAGATTTGCAGCCATCATTCTGCTGCACAACATAATATTTGGTGATTTTTGAGGAATCAAAAGGAAGATTTGGATCTCGCAAAAAGGAAGGCTTTTTCGTTGGATTTTTTCAATTCCAAGGTGAGTGACATGTTGTTTTGCTTTGTGTATGTTTTATGTGAGTGATATGAAATTTGTTTTGTTGTTTGATTTAGGTGACTGATGTGAATTCGGATTGTTGTTGATTTATGTGAATGATTGTTTAGTTATTTGTTTTGACATATGTGTTTGAGCAATTGAAATGATTGTTGTCGTATTATGTATGTGATATCCATGAATGTTTCTTAGTTTATGAATTGGTATTGCTAGAAAGCATGTTTAAGATTTGAGTATGGTTATGATCGGATGGGTGAGCATCTGGATCTTGTGTTTACAAATCAGATATTGGTTTTGAGTTATGAAAGAAATTCAGTATTGAGAAATCCTAATGGAAGAATTAGGAATTTAGAACATGAGAACTTGAGTTTTGAGATATTGGGTTGATTTGAGTAATGTATCCAATCTGAGGATACTTTGAGATTGTCATTGTTACCTGAATACGAATTATTTTCATATACAATGATTTCTTTTAGAAAACTCAAATTTTGATTATTGCGTACAAACCAAAACTATGCAGACTGTAGGCCGACAGTCGACTGGCAGACCTATCAGTCGACTGACACGACCCAGCTGCTATATCTTTAGTTTTCTTAAAAATCCGTTCTGGACAGTCGACTTAGACCATTTTCAGTCGACTGGTACACTTAGGATTGGTTTTTCAAAGTTATGGTAGATTTTTCTCTGGTAAGTCGACTTATGACCTTTTAAGTCTAATTATATTCTCTTTTAAGTCGACTTATGACTTTGCAAGTCGACTTATAACACCTAGAATATTTTCTTAAAGATTTCTGGAATTTCTCTCTGGTAAGTCGACTTATGTTTTTATAAGTCAACTTATGATCTGGTAAGTTGACTTATGTTTTTATAAGTCAACTTATGATCTGGTAAGTTGACTTATGTTTTTATAAGTCAACTTATGATCTGGTAAGTCAACTTATGACTTTTATAAGTCAACTTATATTTTTGGTAAGTCAACTTATGACTCTTATAAGTCAACTTATATTACTTAACTTATTTTCTTAAAAATCATGGATATTTCTCCCTCTGGACAGTCGACTTACTACAGTAATAAGTCGACTGGTACTGATGAGTTTTCATAAACTTGAATGTTCTTCCGAATGATTAGTCTTCAAATATTTTAGTCTATACTTTGTCTTCTGTTAAGCATAAGATTTTAAGATATTCAGTTGAGCTATTTATGGTGGGAAGTTGGTTTAGACATTGAGTTTGGGTCTCTAGAGGATGTGTGTGACCCTAGTATACCGGCGTTGAGTTCTTTTGTTGAGGCCTGTTGAGGCATTTCAGTTGTTCAGTTTTGAGTTAAGTCCGGTGGGGTACGCCAACTCTAGGAGATTCGTTGAGTAATTAAGTGACCCAAAATAATAAGGACAGGCACTAGTGGTGATATGATAACGAGAACATGGGTCAAGTACCTCAGTATGGCTTTCGGTGTGGGATTTAATCTCAGGAATTATCACAGTAGATTACTTGTGGTGTGGGATATATCTCCGGAATTATCACGGTAGATTACTTGTGGTGTGGGATTTATCTCCGGAATTATCACGGTAATTACTTGTGGTGTGGGATTGATCTCCGAAATTATCGGAGTCGAGGCGACGCACATGTGGTATTCGTGTGATGAGGTCATTGCTTTCGGTGTGGGATGATCTCCGAAATTATCCAGGTAAAATACCTGAGGTGTGGGATCTATCTCCGGAATTATCGGGGCATGGGCTACTACTCACAGCTTATCTTTATCTCGTAGTAGTCGTGTTAGGATTAGTTGCATAGCGGGGATTGAACCCTATAATGTGGAGACGTTAAGGGCTTGCACCGAACCTATGTAGAGTGGGATGCATAGACTTCGACAAGTACGCATTAGAGAGTCCGCATATAGAATTTGTGATTTCTTGACTTGGTTTTCATGCATGTGGATTTCCTGTTTTCTACACATGACACTTAGTTTAGTTTCACTTGTGGTTTACATGTCTCCTTGCTACGTCATATTTTATGTATTCTTGTTTATTATATGTTGTTTAAGAATCCATGCTTAATGCTTATTTATGTTGTTTGTTTGTTTTTATGTCACTCACACCATTTATGGCTGACCCCTTTAGTTTTGGGGGTTAGGGATCATCTCCAGCCTCATGTGTTGCAGGTTGTTGCTTAGAGATTGGAGGTTTGGATGCTTGAGATAGTTTTGAGATAAATTGATTTATTAGAGTTTTGTGTAAATTTGTAAAGCAGTGTTGTAAAAAGACTGTATTGTGAATAAAAGAAAATTTTGATTTGAGATGTTTTTAAATTCCGTTGTGCTTTGTAAAAGTTTGTTGTAATAAAAGTTGAAAATTTTATTGGTGTTGGTTCTGTTTAATGTTACATTGAAGTTGATGCTGGGATTGTGCCGCGTATTTTCTAAGATATTATATTAGAAATTCGGGGCGCTACAGAGATTGGTATCAGAGTATGCTTCAATAGTAATAATAAACATGACATAAAGATAACCTAGGTGTGGACACTAGAGTGTGAGTACCTAGGTGTGGACATTAAAGAGTGAGTATCAAATAGAACTGAAATATGATGTTTTACCTTTGGGATACAAGTGAGGTTTTGCCAAAGGATATTGATGTGAGTTTGAATTGGGTGTGGTGCTCTAACTTTTCCCTCGTTTTGCAGTATTCAGTATGGTTGCACCCAGGCCCAGGAATAGTGGTAACAATGAGGATGGATCTGGTAGTTCTCGAGGAACTGGAATTGATCTTGAGGCTGAATTCGCCAAGGTGTATCAGACTCTGAATGCGCTAATGGCATTTAATTTGGTGCAAAGTCAGAATCAACAGCAGAATCAGCAGCAAAATCTTGGAGCTGGACAGGGATTGGTTAACGCCGATCCTATCAAGCAGATCGAGTCCTTTAAGAGGATGAGGCCGCCAGTTTTTGAGGGGCAATCTGATCCAACTAGAGCTGATGATTGGATTAGAAGGATGGAGACAATCTTCGAGGTATCGGAGACTCCGGTAGCCAGCAAGGTGAAGTTGGCTACTATGCAACTGGAAAAGGACGCTGGTGTCTAGTGGGATTCGGTGAAGAGGACTTTAGGAGATCAGCCGATGACTTGGGAAGCTTTTCTGGAGGAATTCAGGGATCGCTTCCTTCCCCTAGATATTCAGGAGAAGAAGGCGACAGAGTTCCTGAATCTACAGCAGGGCAGCATGACCGTGCGAGAGTATGAGACCAAATTTGCTCAGCTATCGAGGTATGCACCAGAGTTGATCGTTGACGAGACGAAGAAGGCCAAGAAGTTTGAGCAGGGCTTGAGGCCAAACTTGAGGTCGAGGATGATCCCGTTGGGCATCAGAAGGTTCGACAAGCTGGTCAGGAGAGCAGCTATGACTGAGGAGGACATGGACCAGTTCCAGAAGAGGCAAGATACATGGAACCGGAACAAGAGGCCAGCATCAGGTCAGAGTGGGAAGGGATTCCCAGCGAAGCAGATCAAGTTCAGTGATCTGGTGCAGAAGGCACCTGCAACTCAGGAAGTGACTTGTTATTACTGCAAGGAGGCAGGACATTACAGGTCAGCGTGTCCGAAGTTGGCAAAGCAGATTTGTTCCCAGTATGGGCAGGCAGGACATTCTAAGCCCCATTGTCCACAATTGAGGAAGGATGGTTCAGGTGGAAGCAAATTCCGAAGGCAAGGACGAGTATTTGCATTAACCGAGGAGGACGCGGGTAACTCGGAAGATGTAATACAGGGCTTGCAAGAATTTTGATTTTTATTTTAAATCAATGTAATAAGTAAAACCTTTATTTGAGAACAATTGGAGATTGAGTATCACTCTTCTTGTAACAGGAATTGTTTTAATTAATGGAATAAAGGCAAGGGTTTTATTTGATACTGGTTCATCGCATACATTTGTATCGCCAAATTTTGCAAGGATCTTAGGTGTGGAACCTAAGTTGTTTTCATGCAGGGTTTTGTCAGTGGCAACGCTGTCAGGTGAAGAGTTGATTGCGGATCGATATTACGAGGACTGTGATATCGAGATTGGTGGGAGGTTGTTCGGCATTGATTTGATCAAGCTGCAAGTCTTGGGTGTGGATGTCATCGTGGGCATTGATTGGATGGCAATATATGATGCCACAATTGAATGCAAGCAGAAGGAGGTGTTGGTGAAAGCACCAGGTGGACCCGCAGTGACTTTCCAAGGGAAGAAGAAGATTCCGAAGGTGGCTGCAATGGTATCCAAGATGGTTATTTCAGATGAAGTCAAGGGCATTCCGGTTGTCCGAGATTTTCCTAAGGTGTTCTTGGATGATTTTCCAGGATTACCGCCGCAGAGAGATGTGGAGTTTTGCATCAATGTTCAGCCGGGAAGTGCGCCGATTTCCAAGGCTCCGTACAGGATGGCACCTGTAGAGCAAGATGAAGTGAAGAAGCAAATTGAGGAGCTGTTGAGCAAGGGACTTGTCAGGCCGAGTTCTTCTCCGTGGGGAGCGCCAGTGTTGTTAGTCAAGAAGAAGGATGGGTCAATGAGGATGTGCATTGACTATCGGGAGTTGAATAGGGTGACTATTCAGAACAAGTATCCACTGCCGCGGATTGATGATTTGTTCGCCAGGCTTCGAGGAGCAGCTGTGTTTTCAAACATTGATTTGAGATCAGGGTATCATCAGGTTCGAGTCAAGGAGGAAGATGTGAGTAAGACAGCTTTCAGGACTCGTCATGGGCTCTATGAGTTTTTGGTGATGCCATTCGGGTTGACGAATGCGCCAGCAGTTTTCATGGATATGATGAATTGGGTTTTGAGGCCATTTATTGACTCCTTCGTGGTGGTTTTCATCGATGATATTTTGGAGTATTCGAAGTCAGAGGAGGAGCATTCTACGCACTTGACAGCGGTATTACAGAAATTGTAGGAGCATAGCTTGTATGCCAAGTTGTCGAAGTGTGAGTTTTGGAAGTCTGAGGTAGCTTTCCTTGGTCATATCCTTTCTAAGGAGGGAGTAGCCACTGATCCTCAGAAAGTTGAAGAAGTGAAGGATTGGCCCAGGTCAACGTCTGTGAAGGAAGTCAGAAGTTTCTTGGGTTTAGCTGGTTACTACAGGAGATTCATCCAGGATTATTCTCAGGTTGCAGTTCCTTTGACAGGTTTGACCCGGAAGAATGTGGCATTTCTATGGACTGATAAGTGTGAGGAGAGTTTCCTTGAGTTAAAGGAAAGGTTGACTACTGCACCTATATTAGCTTTGCCACAAGCTGGGAAGGATTATGATATCTTCAGTGATGCGTCTCTCAGAGGTTTGGGTTGTGTCTTGATGCAAGAAGGCAAGGTTATTGCTTATGGTTCCAGGCAATTGCGTCTGCATGAGAAGAATTATCCGACGCATTATTTGGAGCTAGCAGCTATCATTTATGCCCTGAAGCAGTGGAGGCATTATGTTTATGGTGAGAAGGTTAACATGTACACTGACCACAAGAGCCTGAAGTACATTTATCAACAGAAGGATCTAAATCTTCGGCAGAGAAGGTGGTTGGAAGTTTTGGAAGACATTCGTCCTGAGATCAAGTATCATCCGGGCAAGGCGAATGTGGTGGCTGATGGACTTAGCAGGAAGAGTAGTTTATCAAGTTTGATCACTACTCGAAGTGAGTTGGCAGCAGAGATCGATCAGGCAGTTATCGAGGTGGTGCTGCAGGGTTTAGGGGCGTCTTTGGCTCAGTTGAGGCTGCAGCCGTCCTGGAGAGAAAGGATTGTGGAAGGTCAGAGATCAGATTCAGAGATTCAGAAGATGTTGCAACAGGTTTCAGAGGGCAGACTATCAGAGTTTCGTGTCCAAGATGGAATTCTTTGATTGGGTGAGAGGTTGTGTGTTCCAGATAATGCAGATTTGAGAGATAGTATCTTGCAGGAAGCACACAGTACCTTGTTGTCAGTTCATCCTGGAGGCACGAAGATGTACAGGGACATCAAACAGCACTTTTGGTGGTCTGGTATGAAGAGGGATGTAGCAGATTTCGTGGCAAGATGTCTGACTTGTCAGCAGATCAAAGCAGAAAACCAGAGACCTGGAGGTTTGTTGCAGCCGTTGCCCATTCCGGAGTGGAAATGGGAGAATATCAGTATGGATTTCATCACGGGTTTGCCGAGGAGTTCGAAGGGCAATGACTCGATTTGGGTTATTGTGGACCGTTTGACTAAGTCGGCTCACTTTCTAGCCATGAAGATTACTTGGTCGATGGAGAAATTGGTTGAAATTGTGAGACTTCATGGAGTTCTAGTGTCGATCGTTTCCAACAGAGATGCAAGGTTCACTTCAAGGTTTTGGAAGAGCCTACAAGCAGCTTTAGGCACCAGAACTGATTTCAGTACCGCTTTTCATCCACAGACCGATGGTCAAACGGAGAGGGTGAATCGAGTGCTGGAAGACATGTTGAGGGCTTGTGTTATGGATTTCGGTGGTAGTTGGGAGAGATACTTGGCATTGGTTGAGTTTGCTTATAACAACAGTTACCATGCGAATATCGGGATGGCACCGTATGAGGCTTTGTACGGGCAGAGGTGCAGGACACCAGTTTGTTGGTACGAGGTTGGCGAGAGGCAGATGTATGGTCCTGAGATCGTGCAGCAGACATCGGAGCAGATTGAGCTGATTCGCAAGAGGTTGGTCGAGGCTCAGAGTCGGCAGAAGAGTTATGCTGATACTCGACGTAGAGACTTGGAGTTTGAGGTTGGGAATGCAGTTTTCCTCAAGGTGTCTCCGACCAAAGGAGTAATCAGGTTTGGTAAGGGAGGCAAGTAGGGCGCCAAGGTATATTGGTCCATACAAGATCGTGGAGCGGATTGGTAAGACAGCATATAGATTGAAGCTTCCAGAGGAGTTTTCACAAGTGCATGATGTATTTCATGTGTCGTTATTGAGGAAGTATGTGCCAGATCAGAATCATCAGTTGGTAGAGATTCCTGAAGATCTACAGGTGAACTTGAGTTACGAGGAACAACCTGTTGAGATCGTTGATCGTAGGGAGAAAGTTCTTAGGAGCAAGGTGATACCTATGGTAAAGGTGTTGTGGAGGAATCAGCAGTTCGAGGAGGCTACTTGGGAGCCAGAGGATCGCATGCAGAAGGATTTCCGTAAGCTTTTTGTATGAGGGTATTTCTTTTATGTGATTGTAATTTTTTTTGGATGATTGTACCATTGATTGAGTTAAGTTGTATTCCTTCTATTTTGATTGTGTTGTCATATGCAAATGTTTGGACTATGTTCTATTTATGAGATATTGTTCCCTTTGTTGGTATGTGGTTTGGACTCATTAGTAGTAGTTCTGAGGACAGAACTCTTCTAAGGAAGGAGTGATGTAGAACCCCGTATTTTAAAAATATTATTTTTAAAGGTTTATAAATGACTAAAATGATTTTTGGAGAATTTATGAATATTTTCAGAAAAATTTACCTTTTTACACGTGCAAAACCCGTGCAAATACTTTTTTGAGAAGTTTGAAAGTCAAGTTTTCTTCATGAAAAATAATTATTTAATATTTGGAATTTATTTAGTATTTTTCCAGATTTTTCTGAAATTAATTGGAACTATTTGCAAATTTTGAGAAAAGAAGGACCTTTTTGCAAATTTGTCATTTTTAGGGGTTAAAATATAAAATGTACTTTCTGGACGTTTTGAACAGTACCGGTTGAGATTTAGGATTATATTTTACTTTTAAATCCTAATTTAAATGAATTTTATTGAATTTTCAAGAATAGAGCTATATATATAAAGTTGTATTTTGAAGGGATTATTTTGCAAAAGTGGGTAAAACCCTAAACTTCATCCCGGGTATTTAAAAGAGATTTGCAGCCGTCATTCTGCTGCACAACATAATATTTGGTGATTTTTGAGGAATCAAAAGGAAGATTTGGATCTTGCAAAAAGGAAGGCTTTTTCGTTGGATCTTTTCAATTCCAACGTGAGTGACATGTTGTTTTGCTTTGTGTATGTTTTATGTGAGTGATATGAAAATTATTTTGTTGTTTGATTTAGGTGACTGATGTGAATTCGGATTGTTGTTGATTTATGTGAATGATTGTTTAGTTGTTTGTTTTGACATATTTGTTTGAGCAATTGAAATGATTGTTGTCGTATTATGTATGTGATATCCATGAATGTTTAGTAAATCTTGGTTTATGAATTGGTATTGCTAGAAAGCATGTTTAAGATTTGAGTATGGTTATGATCGGATGGGTGAGCATCTGGATCATGTGTTTACAAATCAGATTTTGGTTTTGAGTTGTGAAAGAAATTCAGTATTGAGAAATCCTAATGGAAGAATTAGGAATTTAGAACATGAAAACTTGAGTTTTGAGATATTGGGTTGATTTGAGTAATGTATCCAATCTGAGGATACTTTGAGATTGTCATTGTTACCTGAATACGAATTATTTTCATATACAATGATTTCTTTTAGAAAACTCAAATTTTGATTATTGCGTACAGACCAAAACTATGCAGACTGTAGGCCGACAGTCGACTGGCAGACCTATCAGTCGACTGGCACGACCCAGCTGCTATATCTTTAGTTTTCTTAAAAATCCGTTCTGGACAGTCGACTTAGACCATTTTCAGTCGACTGGTACACTTAGGATTTGTTTTTCAAAGTTATGGTAGATTTTTCTCTGGTAAGTCGACTTATGACCTTTTAAGTCTACTTATATTCTCTTTTAAGTCGACTTATGACTTTGCAAGTCGACTTATAACACTTATAATATTTTCTTAAAGATTTCTGGAATTTCTCTCTGGTAAGTCGACTTATGTTTTTATAAGTCAACTTATGATCTAGTAAGTCGACTTATGTTTTTATAAGTCAACTTATGATCTGGTAAGTCAACTTATGACTTTTATAAGTCAACTTATATTTTTGGTAAGTCAACTTATGACTCTTATAAGTCAACTTATATTACTTAACTTACTTTCTTAAAAATCATGGATATTTCTCCCTCTGGACAGTCGACTTACTACAGTAATAAGTCGACTGGTACTGATGAGTTTTCATAAACTTGAATGTTCTTCCGAATGATTAGTCTTCAAATATTTTAGTCTATACTTTGTCTTCTGTTAAGCATATGATTTTAAGATATTCAGTTGAGCTATTTATGGTGGGAAGTTGGTTTAGACATTGAGTTTGGGTCTCTAGAGGATGTGTGTGACCCTAGTATACCGGCGTTGAGTTCTTTTGTTGAGGCCTGTTGAGGCATTTCAGTTGTTCAGTTTTGAGTTAAGTCCGGTGGGGTACGCCAACTCTAGGAGATTCGTTGAGTAATTAAGTGACCCAAAATAATAAGGACAGGCACTAGTGGTGATATGATAAACGAGAACATGGGTCAAGTACCTCAGTATGGCTTTCGGTGTGGGATTTAATCTCAGGAATTATCACAGTAGATTACTTGTGGTGTGGGATATATCTCCGGAATTATCACGGTAGATTACTTGTGGTGTGGGATTTATCTCCGGAATTATCACGGTAATTACTTGTGGTGTGGGATTGATCTCCGAAATTATCGGAGTCGAGGCGACGCACATGTGGTATTCGTGTGATAAGGTCATTGCTTTCGGTGTGGGATGATCTCCGGAATTATCTAGGTAAAATACCTGAGGTGTGGGATCTATCTCCGGAATTATCAGGGCATGGGCTACTACTCACAGCTTATCTTTATCTCGTAGTAGTCATCGTGTTAGGATTAGTTGCATAGCGGGGATTGAACCCTATAATGTGGAGACGTTAAGGGCTTGCACCGAACCTATGTAGAGTGGGATGCATAGACTTCGACAAGTACGCATTAGAGAGTCCGCATATAGAATTTGTGATTTCTTGACTTGGTTTTCATGCATGTGGTTTTCCTGTTTTCTACACATGACACTTAGTTTAGTTTCACTTGTGGTTTACATGTCTTCTTGCTACGTCATATTTTACATATTCTTGTTCATTATATGTTGTTTAAGGATCCATGCTTAATGCTTATTTATGTTGTTTGTTTGTTTTTATGTCACACTACAAAAGATACTCGATTTACCGGCGTTTTTTTACGTCTATGCCGGCGTTTTTTTACACCGGTGAAACCTTCACCGGCATTTATAATAGCGACGGTCCAAATGCCGCCGAAGCGAGCATCACGGAAAGGAAGGGGTCTACACCGGCGGTTTTAGTGGACGCCGGTAAATGTGCCAACTACACCGGCGGCCATAAAATGCCGGTGTATGGGGGTCTCTGAGTGCCGTTCTTTTACCCTAATATACATTCACCGGCGGTCATAAACCGCCGGTGTTTATCCATTCACCGGCGTTTATAGAAATGCCGGTGTAGAATGAAAGTATATCGGCGGTCATAGACCGCCGGTGTATGTGCGTTTATGAGTGCCCGGTTTTTCCTACTTACAAGCACCGGCGTGATCAAAAATGCCGGTGTAGTTAGGTTCACCGGTGTTTTATAAAACGCCGGTGTTTCTTGGTGCCGTTACAGCTAGCGACATACACCGGCGTGTGTGGGAACGCCGGTATATCGCACACTGCAACTAATTCATTAGATAGACCGGCGTTTTATAAAACGCCGGTCTAGCTATGCCCGTTTGTTTTCCATTCTCCGGTTTTCCGTTCGATTTCAATTCACAGTTTCATTTACAAAACCTGTAAACTAATTCACAACTGATTCAACCAATTTCGTTGCATATTAATGCGCAAATCACAACCAAACACAAGAATAATAAAGTTTCACATGTGTCATATCCCAAATATCTCAACAAACTAATTAACAGTGTCATAATTAACAGTGTCATAATCACAACCAATCACAACCAAATTCACCGCAAAATTAACAGTGTCATAATTAACAAATTAATATAGTGACGAACATCCCAAATATCTCAACAAACCAGTCTGACAAATATCTCAAATATCCCAAATTAACAGTCTGACATAACTCTCATAAAAAAAACAGTCTGACATAACAGCAAGGAGGACATAAGAACAACAATCATACAGCAAGGAGGACATAAGAATAGCAAGGAGGACCACAGATTCATACCCCTCGAGTAGCTTCAGTTCTGATCATCAGAATTTCCTTCATCTGGGCGACCGCTCTGTGAAAAAAAAACAATAGTTTAATTCAACAGTAGACCACAATACAGAATATACATATTTTTTGAACTTGCAAAAAATCTACCTGTATCTTAAATTATAAGATCAAAGTGCCAATTGCAAATGGAATTGTTAATGATATATAGAAAGGTAAAATAATTACATTGCAATGCTAAAAATCTAGTACTTAATTTTGTTTTTAAATATATCTAAATAACAAAACAAATGAAAATTCAGTATCTAACTTGAAACCTTTATATTCTCCTCTGATTGGGAATATCCACTATCTAAAACAGTAAAACAAATGAAAATTCATTATCTAAGCATGTCTTTCATGGATTGTTCAGACAATCCATGAAACTGTCATCTTGGACGGAAACCAAATATAAGAAAAATAAGAAAAATAAGATAGGGCTCATATCAAGTGTATTTTTAGGGAACTGTCATCGTGGAAGGAAACCAAATATAGAAGCCAGAAATGGAAACAGAAAGAAGAATGGTAGAGACTTTGGATACACCAGGCTAACATAGCGGCATTTTTCTCATCTCTCTCTCATCCCTTGTTTCCCTTCAGCACACGAACACAAAGAGACATCAGCAACAACAGCAAGAGCGACAAGAACAACAATAATAATAAATTATTATGAACAAGATGTCTCTATATGGGTTTCCAGATCTCCACTCGAGCCCTCTCGTTCTAATCACAGCCCAATTAAGAACATAGACAACAGCCACTAAACAATCCAATCACAGCCCAATCAAAATTTGCCATCCTGGATCTTAAATCTTCAGATGCATGAATTCAGCTTCTTTAACAGTAAAAGAAAAATGATAACATAGCGGCATCTAAGCATATATGTTTCTCTATTAATTCTTCATCCCAACTAAATCATTGATGTTTGTGGCTCCAAAAGAAACCCCCAAAAGGTTTGTTCAGCCCAATTGTTGTACATATCCGGAGGATTTTGGCATACAGCTATACCATCCTCAGTTTACAGTGAACCCATTTTGGTCAAAAAAAACATGCCAATATGACAATCAGATGCATGAAATAAGCTTCATTAATAGTAAAAGAAGATGGGGATGCTAGCAGCATACTTAGTTTGGAAGTGAACCCATTTTTTGTTAAAAAATCATGCCAAAGATGGCAAACAGGTTACTTTAACAGTATCTTAAAATGAAAATTTCCATTATCTGAGCTTATATGTTGCTCTACTAATTCTTTAGCCCAACTAAATCTAAAACCCAATTGTTGTGCATATCCGGAGGATTTTGGCATACAGCTATACCATCCTTAGTTCACAGTGAACCCATTTTGGTTAAAAATACATGCCAAGATGACAATCAGATGCATGAAATAATCTTCATTAACAGTAAAAGAAGATGAGGATGCTAGCAGCATACTTAGTTTGGAAGTGAACCCATTTTTGGTTGAAAATCATGCCAAAGATGGCAAACAGGTTACTTTAACAGTATCTTAAAATAAAAATTTCCATTATCTGAGCATATATGTTGCTCTACTAATTCTTGAGCCCAACTAAATCTAAAACCCAATTTTTGTACATATCCGGAGGATTTTGGCATACGTACCTATAGCATCCTCAGTTCACAGTGAACCCATTTTGGTCAAAAAAACATGCCAAGATGACAATCAGATGCATGAAATAAGCTTCATTAACAGTAAAAGAAGATGGGGATGCTAGCAGCATACTTAGTTTGGAAGTGAACCCATTTTTTGTTAAAAAATCATGCCAAAGAGGGCAAACAGGTTACTTTAACAGTATCTTAAAATGAAAATTTCCGTTATCTGAGCATATATGTTGCTCTACTAATTCTTTAGCCCAACTAAATCTAAAACCCAATTGTTGTACATATCCGGAGGATTTTGGCATACAGCTATACCATCCTCAGTTCACTGTGAACCCATTTTGGTCAAAAAACATGCTAAGATGACAATCAGATGCATGAAATCAGCTTCTTTAACAGTAAAAGAACATGAAAATTTCCAGTATCTAAGCATATATTTTTCTATTAATTCTTCATCCCAACTAAGCCATTCATGTTAAGGAAATCAAGATGCATCTATCTGAAAAAACATGCTAAGTTTGAAAAATAAGGGAAATCAAGGGATGATACCGAAGAGAGAGAAAGAGAGAGCGGGGCGACGAGCGCGGGGGGGAGGAGATAGATCAAGAGCGGGGCGACACGGTGGTTTCTGATCGCCGTTTCACCTCCAAATAGAGTGAGGGATGAGGGAAATCGAAAATGACGAATAGGGCTCATATCAAGTGTAGTTTTAAGGAATTGTCATCATGGAAGGAAACCAAATAGAGAAGCAAGAAAGAGGAATGGTAGAGAATGAGGATACACCAGGCTAACGTAGCGGCATTTTCCTCATCTCTCTCTCATCCCTTCTTTCCCTTCAGCACACGAACACATAGAGACATCAGCAACAACAGCAAGATCGACAAGAACAACAATAATAATAAATTATTATGAACAAGATGTCTCTATATGGGTTTACAGATCTCCACTCCAACTCGTCTCTTTCTAATCACAGCCCAATTAAGAACAATTGTTCACAGTCACTGTTAAAGAAACATATATGCTTAGATAATGGAAATTTTCATTTTAAGATACTGTTAAAGTAACCTGATTGCCATCTTTGGCTTGATTGCCATCCTCATCTTCTTTCACTGTTAATGAAGCTTATCTCATGCATCTGATTGTCATCTTGGCATGTTTTTTTGACCAAAATGGGTTCACTGTGAACTGAGGATGCTATAGGTACGTATGCCAAAATCCTCCGGATATGTACAACAATTAGGTTTTAGATTTAGTTGGGCTAAAGAATTATTAGAGCAACATATATGCTCAGATACTGTTAGAGAACCTGATTGCCATCTTTGGCATGATTTTTTAACAAAAAATGGGTTCACTTCCAAACTACGTATGCTGCTAGCATACCAAAATCCTCCAAATCAGTACAACAACACGGCTGAACAAACCTTATTTGCAGGTCATACAATGTCATCTAAGCATGAACGACACGTATTAGTTGTTTGTGAGTATGCAATAGGGTGCAGCTATGAACATGGCTCATATCAAGTGTAGTATTACGGACTGTCATCGTGGAAGGAAACCAATTTAATATAGAAGCCATATATGGAGCCAGAAAGAGGGATGGTAGAGAATGAGGATACACCAGGCTAACATAGCGGCATTTTCCTCAACACTCTCTCATCCCTTCATTCTCTTTAACACACGCACACAAAGAGACATCAGCAACAACAGCAAGAGGGGGTTGGTCCAACAATAAGTATAGATTATAATAAACGAGATGTCTCTATTTGGGTTTCCAGATCTCCACTCCAGCCCTTTCTTTCTAATCACAGCCCACTTAAGAAACATAGACGAAATGCTTATAGACGACAGCCACAATGCAAACTCACAAACACTAGTACGTGTCTTTCATGCATTCAAGACCATAATCTCTTTAAAAATACCAATTTAAAGACTTACCGAGGGTGGGACTTGGAATTGCTGCCCTATTAAATTGGCCATTTGTTCTTGTAGGAGTACAACTTGTGCCTTTAATGAAGTCATCTCCTCGTCCCGATTGGCACTTGAACTAGATTCACTCCGTCCGAATAGCCGCGAGGGGGTTGGTCCTTGCCCCATACCACGGACACGTCCATGCCTCTCCTTTCCCCTAACCTCGGTCAAGGCAACTCTCTGCCGGGTACGCCAATCTGTGCGTGCGGCCGTAGGGTCAGAATCTGAAGCGGAAGAGATTTCATCATACCTTCTCCGAGCGTTAGTCTGTAAAAAGGACATAACAATCAGAGTTAAAAGCAGATGAGATTTCGACTACTCATTAGATATTAGTTCACAAATTACCAGAATCCGTGCTGCCTCAGGGCTCGCATAAGTCCCATCCTTCGATTTGTGGGTGGCATCGAAAAAGTCAATGTCGCCAAACTCCGTAGGACCCCCCAAATCTTCTTCCTATATATTAGTAAGATGAAATGGTTATAAACAAATAACTGTAAGTAAAAAATGTTCAATACGATTGTGCCTACCAATTCTTCCCGAACCAGAGCAAAGCTCTGTGTACCAGCGGTGTGCAACACTAGCTGCTTTGACCGACTGGCAACACCCACCTCCGCCCTTTTCTGTACATGCCACAATGAAGTTAGCAGAAAAATTCATTAGAGTAGCCATACAACCACATACTCATTAGATTTTTGTGCCTTTAATGTAAATACCTGACCGATCGCCGAACTCCAGTAGTGCACAAGGAATTGTCAATCTGAAGGCTCCACATTTTCTGGCACATCCATTGCATTCTCCGCCTCTGAAAGGTCTTTGTCAAAAAACAACGCCTTCAAGTCACTCTTGTAGTCCCTCCACTTTTTGGAGAGTGACTTTTCAACCCAAGGCGTAAGGGAGTCGGCGAACGAGAAGTATTGCTGCAAAATTTATTACCCATCACTAAAAATACATATTTCAATAATATATTTGCGCCTACCAATTATTTATTTTAGATGGGAAATACCTTGATTGTCATAATAGCAGTGGCCTTTGTCGTGGTTGGCACCTTCAGCCAACTCTCGTATGACAAAGGAAGTATCCGGGGGTTCCTTGCTATAACCCCAATAAAGGAAGAAAATTTGCTGGCGTTATCGCCAACCGGTTGCCCGACACCGTTTACCTCCACCACGATCCTTTCGTCATTCTGAAGCCTCCAAATATTCGTCAACTTAGTTCGCCCACGATGTTTTTTGACAGTGGGCGGCGTGCTACCCTCACCCTCATCTGTTTGACTGCCACTATTATGTAGTGGCTGCTCATCCCCATGGCTCTCGTTGCCATCATTTATATTTATCCTCTTTCCACACCTCGGCATGTTGTACCTGTCAAGGATTCAATAACTTCCTTAGAGATGCAAATTTAAGGATGTCAACATTTATATTTATCCCATTTTGGTCAAAAAAACATGCCAAGAAGACAATCAGATGCATGAAATAAGCTTCATTAAGCTAGCAGCATACTTAGTTTGGAAGTGAACCCATTTTTTGTTAAAAAATCATGCCAAAGATGGCAATCAGCTTCATTCACAGTATCTTAAAATGAAAATTTCCATTATCTGAGCATATATGTTGCTCTACTAATTCCTGAGCCCAACTAAATCTAAAACCCAATTGTTGTACATATCCGGAGGATTTTGGCATACGTACCTATAGCATCCTCAGTTCACAGTGAACCCATTTTGGTCAAAAAAACATGCCAAGATGACAATCAGATGCATGAAATAAGCTTCATTAACAGTGAAAGAAAATGAGTATGCTAGCAGCATACTTAGTTTGGAAGTGAACCCATTTTTGGTTAAAAAATCATGCCAAAGATGGCAAACAGGTTACTTTAACAGTATCTTAAAATGAAAATTTCCATTATCTGAGCATATATGTTGCTCTACTAATTCTTGAGCCCAACTAAATCTAAAACTCAATTGTTGTGCATATCCGGAGGATTTTGGCATACGTACCTATAGCATCCTCAGTTCACAGTGAACCCATTTTGGTCAAAAAAACATGCCAAGATGACAATCAGATGCAAGAAATAAGCTTCATTAACAGTAAAAGAAGATGAGGATGCTAGCAGCATACTTAGTTTGGAAGTGAACCCATTTTTGGTTAAAAAATCATGCCAAAGATGGCAAACATGTTACTTTAACAGTATCTTAAAATGAAAATTTCCATTACCTGAGCATATATGTTGCTCTACTAATTCTTGAGCCCAACTAAATCTAAAACCCAATTGTTGTGCATATCCGGAGGATTTTGGCATACGTACCTATAGCATCCTCAGTTCACAGTGAACCCATTTTGGTCAAAAAAACATGCCAAGATGACAATCAGATGCATGAAATAAGCTTCATTAACAGTAAAAGAAGATGAGGATGCTAGCAGCATACTTAGTTTGGAAGTGAACCCATTTTTGGTTAAAAAATCATGCCAAAGATGGCAAACAGGTTACTTTAACAGTATCTTAAAATGAAAATTTCCATTATCTGAGCATATATGTTGCTCTACTAATTCTTGAGCCCAACTAAATCTAAAACCCAATTATTGTACATATCTGGAGGATTTTGGCATACAGCTATTGCATCCTCAGTTCACAGTGAACCCATTTTGGTCAAAAAAACATGCCAAGAAGACAATCAGATGCATGAAATAAGCTTCATTACAGTAAAAGAAAATGAGGATGCTAGCAGCATACTTAGTTTGGAAGTGAACCCATTTTTTGTTAAAAAATCATGCCAAAGATGGCAATCAGCTTCATTAACAGTATCTGAAAATGAAAATTTCCATTATCTGAGCATATATTTTGCTCTACTAATTCTTGAGCCCAACTAAATCTAAAACCCAATTGTTGTACATATCCGGAGGATTTTGGCATACGTACCTATAGCATCCTCAGTTCACAGTGAACCCATTTTGGTCAAAAAAACATGCCAAGATGACAATCAGATGCATGAAATAAGCTTCATTAACAGTAAAAGAAGATGGGGATGCTAGCAGCATACTTAGTTTGGAAGTGAACCCATTTTTTGTTAAAAAATCATGCCAAAGAGGGAAAACAGGTTACTTTAACAGTATCTTAAAATGAAAATTTCCATTATCTGCGCTTATATGTTGCTCTACTAATTCTTTCGCCCAACTAAATCTAAAACCCAATTGTTGTGCATATCCGGAGGATTTTGGTACACAGCTATACCATCATCAGTTCACAGTGAACCCATTTTGGTTAAAAAAACATGCCAGGATGACAATCAGATGCGTGAAATCAGCTTCTTTAATAGTAAAAGAACATGAAAATTTCCAGTACCTAAGCATATATTTTTCTATTAATTCTTCATCCCAACTAAACCATTCATGTTAAGGAAATCAAGATGCATCTATCTGAAAAAACATGCTAAGTTTCAAAAATAACGAAAATCAAGAGATGATACCGAAGAGAGAGAGAGAGAGAGCGGGGCGACGAGCGCGGGGGGGAGGAGATAGAGAGAGAGTGGGGCGACACGGTGGTTTCCGATCGCCGATTCACCTCCAAATAGAGAGAGGGAGGAGAGAAATCGAAAATGACAAAGGAAAGAAGGGACGATGACGAAAGGTCGAAGGTTGTCGAAGAGGACGAAGCGGCGGAGGCAAACGCGCTGGAAGTAGAGCGAGGAAGGAGGGAAAACGAAGGCGCCGCCCCCCCCCCCCCCCCCCCCCCCCCCACTTTTTTTTGGGTTTCGAAAAATGGCGAGCGAAAGATTAGGGTTCGCGGGATTTATCGCAGCTTATTCACCGGCGTTTCAATTAGACACGCTGGTGAATGTATCGAAAATTCACCGGCGTTTATTGTTAAAACGCCGGTGAATAATACACTTCACCGGCATTTTTAAACAAAATGCCGGTGAATACGAGGATTGCCCGGCGGTTTAGAGCGACCGCCGGTGTATAACCATACCATCTGGCGCCCCATTCCTATTCGCTCCCTACCCCGGCGCTAGTAGTAAAACGCTGGAGAATATTCACCGGTAAATCGAGTATCTTTTGTAGTGTCACTCACACTATTTATGGCTGACCCCTTTAGTTTTGGGGGTTAGGGATCATCTCCAGCCTCATGTGTTGCAGGTTGTTGCTTAGAGATTGGAGGTTTGGATGCTTGAGATAGTTTTGAGATAAATTGATTTATTAGAGTTTTGTGTAAATTTGTAAAGCAGTATTGTAAAAAGACTGTATTGTGAAAAAAAGAAAATTTTGATTTGAGATGTTTTTAAATTCCGCTGTGCTTTGTAAAAGTTTGTTGTAATAAAAGTTAAAAATTTTATTGGTGTTGGTTGTGTTTAATGTTACATTGAAGTTGATGGTGGGATTGTGCCACGTATTTTCTAAGATATTATATTAGAAATTCGGGGCGCTACAAGGACAGACCACCACTCCCACCTCAGAGGTAGGTATTCGATCGGAGGAGAGCCACTCCTAGAGGTGGTCCTTCTCGAGGCCGTGGTCAGGCCTAAAACCTGACTGCGGAGGATGCTGAGACCGTCAATTATATTCTTTTGTTTTCCTATTGTTAATCATTCATGCTTATCTCTTTTGCAAACATTTTGCATATTCGTATTCTCATTCCTTGAATTTTTCTAGGTGTTATATTAGTTCATTCCGTTCCCGCTCATGTCCATTTTGACTCTGGTGCTACTCATTCCTTTGTTTCCTCCCGCTTCTTCGACCTGCATCGTTTGGCCAGCAATGTCATGCCAGCTGTGTGGAACATAACTACAGGTGGAGGTGTCGTTGTGTGCTCTCAGATTTGATCGTCATCAACAATTTAGGTTTTGATGTCATCTTGGAGATGGATTGGTTGGGAGTTGCTCATGCTGTAATTGACTGCCATGAGAAGAAGGTGGTCCGAATACCGAATCATTAGGAATTTGAATTCCATGTCGGTGAAACATTGCTCGGTCGTGTTGAGAAGTTGGCAAGCCAAGGAGCTAGAGAAATGGAAGAAGTGCGTGCTGATGGTGAAGTCGCACCGTTGGTTGTGCAGGACTTTTTGGATGTTTTTCCTGAAGAGTTACTGGGTCTACCGCCAGATCGTGAAGTAGTGTTCGTTATTGATGTTCATCCTATATCTAAGAGCCCCTACCGTATGGCACCCGTTGAGTTGGCTGAGTTGAAGGAACAAATCCAGGAGTTACTGAATTGAGGATTTATCAGGCCGAGTGTCTTTCCTTAGGGAGCTACGGTACTGTTCGTCAACAAGAAGGATGGTAGTCGTAGGCTGTGTATTAACTACCGTGAGCTTAATAATGTCACTGTGAAGAACCGGTACCCATTGCCCTGGATTGATGACCTGTTTAATCAACTTGGGGGTGCTTCTGTATTTTCAAAGCTAGACCTTCGTTCTGGTTACCACCAAGTCAATGTGAAGGCCGAGGATGTACAGAAGACTGCCTTTCGTACTAGATATGGGCAATATGAATTCTTGGTGATGCCCTTCGAAGTTACTAATGCTCCAGCAGTATTCATAAGTTTGATGAATCGGGTCTTCTCACCTTTCATGGACAAGTTTGTTGTGGTTTTCATCGACAATATCCTCGAATATTCTCGAATTCGTGAAGAGCATGCTGAGCATTTAAGGGTAGTCTTGTAGACATTGAGGGAACATCAGCTTTATGGGAAGCTTAACAAGTGCGAGTTTTGGCTGGATCATATGGCACTCTTGGGCCACATCATTTCCGGTGATGGAGTTTCTGTCGATCCGTCCAAGATCACTGCAGTTAAGGATTGGCCGACGCCGAAGACAGTATCAGAAGTTCGTAGTTTCCTTGGACTAGCAGGTTTCTACAGGAAGTTTGTTCAGGATTTTTCGAAGATTACTGGGCCGTTGACCAAGTTGACCGGGAAAGATCAGAAGTTTGTGTGGGATGAATCCTGTGATGAAGCCTTCGCTGAGTTGAAGAACCGGTTGACATCAGCACCTGTGTTAACCATACCAGATGGATCAAGAGGTTTCGTAATTCACTGTGATGCTTCAGGCAGAGGTTTGGGAGTTGTGCTGATGCAGTGAGGCAGAGTTGTCGCATATGCATCTAGACAATTAAGGCCACATGAGAAGAATTATCCCACATGATTTGGAGCTTGAAGCTGTGATTTTTGCCTTGAAGCTTTGAAGACATTACTTACTTGGAGACCGAGTAGAGATTTTCACTGACCACAAAAGTCTCAAGTACGTGTTCACTCAGAAGGAGCTGAATATGAGGCAAAGGTGATGGTTGGAACTGATGGCAAATTATGATATTAATTTACAGTATCATCTTGGTAAGATTAATTTGGTACCTGATGCTTTGAGTAGAAGACCGGTTGCTATGGTTCTAACTGAGCAGGAAGATCTTTTGGAAGCCATGAGAAGGTTAGATTTGGAGGTGTTTTTGCCTAGTGCCAAGCAGAGTTGTATGATGCTTCAACTACAGTCGTAATTGGTGGACCAGCTTAAGGAGGCATAGTCAGATGATGAGCAATTGCAGAAGTTTCGAGCTGAAGTTGAATCAGGTTCAAGGACTTATTTGGTTATTCATGAGGATGGATCTCTCCACTTTGGGACCCGCCTATGTGTTCCGAAGGGGGGAAATCAGGCAGAAGCTACTCGTGGAAGCTCATCGCTTGCCCTATTCTATTCATCCTGGTGGTACAAAGATGTATCGCGATCTGAAGTTGCATTTTTGGTGGCATGGTATGAAGAGAATTGTGGCGAGATTTGTTTCGCAGTATTTGATCTGCCAGTAGGTGAAAGCAGAACATCAGAGGAATGCTAGACTTTTTCAACCTCTTCCTATGCCAAAGTGAAAATGGGAAAACATCACGATGGACTTTGTAACTGCTTTGTCGAGAAGTTCCAAGGGTCACATTGCCATCTAGGTAATTGTGGACCGGTTGACGAAGAGTTGCAATTTTATTCCCTTCAGGGTGGGTCAGTCCACGGAGAACCTTGCAGAGAAGTATATGCACGAGATTGTCAGATTGCATGGGGTCCCTGTCAGTATTGTATCAGACTGAGACACTAGGTTCAGATCTCAGTTCTGGGATAGTCTTCAAGGCATCCTTGGGAGCAAGATGAACTACAGTAATGTCTTTCATCCACAGATGGATGGGCAGTCGGAAAGGACTATTCAGACATTAGAAGATATGTTGAGGTCCTATGTTCTCTAGTTTGGAGGATCTTGGGAATATCATCTACACTTGGTGTAGTTTTCATACAACAACAGCTACCATACAAGTCTAAAGGCATCTCCGTACGAATCTTTATTGGTCGGAAGTGTAGATCACCAGTGTGCTTGGATGACATTTTTGTGAGATGAAGCTTTTAGGGCCAGAGGTGATCACGAGGATGGTTGATGCTGTGGCTCGGATCAGGAAGCATCTGCAGGTGGCTTAAGACAAACAGGGAAAATGGACAGATGTTCATAGGAGGCCATTGGAAATCGAAGTGGGTGATCATGTGTTCCTCAAGGTATCACCATGGAAGGGTGTTATCCGATTTGGAGGCAGGGAAAAGCGAAGTCCTAGGTTCATTTGCCCGTTTGATGTTGTGGAGCGAGTAGGCAAGGTAGCCTATAGACACACGTTGTTGCTGGCTCTATCTGGAGTGCATGATGTTTTTGTTGTCTCCCAACTCAGGAGGTATATTAGGGATGACAGTCATGTTATCGACTACTCCGAGTTGTCTGTTCAGCCCGATTTGTCCTGTGAGATCCGTCCGATTTCGATCTTGGACCAACGGGAGAAGGTTTTGAAGAACAAGGTCATCAGATTAGTTCGAGTTGCTTGGAATCCTCACTCGCCGGGTGAGTCGACTTGGGAACTTAAGGAAGAGATTCAGAAGATGTCACGCCCCGCTTTCCAAAAGAGAATACGGAATATGGATACACGAAAAAAGCTCAGCGAATGATTTTCATCATCCATAAGCTGTTCATGAATCTTTACCACATCTCACGAAATAATCAGAGCCGGAAGCAAAAGTATCAACCAACATGCACATATGAACCAAAATACCAACAAGAATACTTGAAACCAAAATAAATTAATCTCAAATAATCATGATCTGAATAAGTCAACAAAATCCTGGGTCACATTGCCCAAATAAAAGAATAAATCCAAGTACAAGAATACAATACTGTTCAAGTTACAAGAAATAATAATAAAATCCAGCACTAATACTTCATGTTACCAATACCATCTGGAACATGTTCTCCGAAATCTGCAATTTAATAATTGCAGGGATAGGAAAAAGAAAACAAGTACCAATCAATTGCAAGTTACGGGCCTCTTGTAATGCAGGATACAAGTACATGGGGAAAGTAACCAATAACATGGAATAAGTATGATAATAATGTATAATGACTAGCATGGTAAAGCGAACAAGTGTAAATGGCATGAATCAAGTGTCAAGTAAACATGTATCATGTAAACAAGCATCAAGTGTCAAGTTTCATGTAATCATGTATCAAGTGTCATGTATCAAGTCTCATGTATCATGTAGTCAAGTATCAAGTAAGCATGTATCATGTTCAAGTATCATGTTCAACTATCATGTATCAAGTCTTGTAGTGATTACTATCTAGGTAGCACTTCATGCATCCCAGCTTTTACTACATGGTTGCTACAACAAACAGTTTCACTTTTAATTTCATAGTGGACCATAGAGGACAGTGTACTCAGGGACAAGTCAAGTAATAAGTATCAAGCACGAGTCACATAATCGTGAACGCGTGGTATCAAGTATTATTAAGCACGAGTCATGTAATTGTGAACACATGGCAACAAGTAATATCAAGCACGAGTCATGTAATCGTGAACACGTGGCAACAAGTAGTATCAAGCATGAGTCACGTAATCGTGAACACGTGGCAACAAGTAGTATCAAGCATGAATCATGTAGTCAAGAAAAATGGCACAAGTAGTATCAAGAATGAATAATGTAATCATGAAACATGACAACAAGTAATGGGAAACACGGGCCCCCTTCGGAGTACACGTTTCTGAATTATCCACTATTCGATGTGTCCCTTTAAACGCTGGCTTGGTTAATTTATTATTAATGTCAAACAAGCATGTATGTGTCACGAAACAAGTAAGTATATCATGGTATGATCAAGTCATCAAAAATCTGAAACATCAAGAAATGATAGTTTGGCAAATCTGAAATTCCCAACATAGCTGTACAAAAACTGTAATATCTCGCAAACCGTGAAACGAAATCCAAATCTGCCAAAGGAAGATAAAAATAGACAATATAAACTAACTTTCATATTTCACAAATATTTTTCATACAGTCAAAGGAATCAAGGTGAAAATACGATTCTTTACAGAACAACGAGTAAAATACAGCAAGTACAGTGTTTATAAACAAGCATGAAACGGCATATAAAACTCATCAATAAAATCCACCAAAATTTTGGATAATCCCTAGATAGATATAGAAAAACTGACCAAAGGTTTAGATCAAAATAATATGTATAGCACAAGTATCAAAATGGTTTAGTCATCAAAATCACCAAGAAACGAAATCTGGAAAAGGTCAACACCTAAAACAGTCATATCTCACACATACAAAAACGAAATTGAGCAAGGTTAGAGGGGTTGTAAAGAAGACGAATTCCTCTAAAACTCATGTTTTATACTGAAATTAAGTTCTGACCTTAATATGGTCTAAATTACTGATCAAGACAGATCACTGACAAAACACAGAATTTCCTTAAAACCAAAATCAACATAGATCCAACGAAACTTGATCCAAACGAAACCAAACATGAAATCGAGTCTACCAAGTGTCCAACATCAAGACATAGGGTAATTAACATATCCAAAGTAAGTCTATTACATGCATCTGAACAAGTACCCAAATTTTCACAAAAATTCACATGCATGATCAAATCAAGAACGACCAAAACCTAAGTTAATTCATGTCATATGTGTCGTGAGGCTACTAGGGTCAAAACACTATAGAGACAATATCAACAAGGGGTCTCACACAATTTGTCTCTAGAACCCAACTACACTACAAGTGGTATTTTTTGACTTGTATCATACAAAGGAATTTGAGTACAAGTTACTTGTCTGAGAGACGACGAGAACAACACAAGAGCAAGAATAACGGGAACAGATTCTCGGGCACGAACTCAATGATCGAATCATGAACCAATCATGAACACAAGGAACAACAGATCACAAACACGATCGGACGACTGAGATCAAAAGATCAAGAGATCAAGGCGATCGGATCAGATCGAACGACTCTGATCGACGATCAAGATCAAGATCAAAATGTGATCAGTATCTTGATGATGATGATGATGATCGGATCAGATCTACAATCGGACGACCACCAATCAAAGAAATCAAGAACTCCAAGATGATCAAGATCACAATCAAACGGACAGCTAGGATCAAAGCAATCAAGGAACCACGATGATCATGATGATCAAGAAAGAATCCGACGGCCAGGATTTAACATGATCAAAAGCCCACTTAACAGCACACCCAGGCTGGCTGACAGCAGCCAAGTGGCGGCACGATGGCAGGACGGCGAAACGGCGGCAACACGGTGGCAAGCACAGGCGGTGGAACTGGTTATTGAGGTTGCGATAGGGAGTCGCGACGACTGCAGGTGCACCGCAGGGAAGCTGCACTACAGGGGGCGGTGCTGAGTGGTCGCAAGGGCGTGACTGGCTGGCGCTTTGTACTGTGCGTCAGAGGTCAATGCTGGGAAGAGAATGGGAGAGACGGAGCTCCGAGTGATGGGTGGAGAAGTGAGAGGAGAGATCGACCAGGGGACTACTGTGGAGGGAAGGACGGCAGTCGATGTGCACTGGGGAGATGGTTGTGGAAGGAGATCGGCTGAGCAGGGAAGATAGGAGGGTGGTGCAGTGCGGTTGTGATGGGTTCAGGCCGGAGGGATGCAGGTCAGAGGGCGATCGGGTGCAGGGGCTGGCTGCCGATAGGAGATGGGGAGAAGAGAGGGGAGAAGACTGGGGAGAGGGATGGGTTAGAGGCGGCTGTAGGATTTTTGAAAAGGTAGGGGATGAATAGTTGTATATATATATGGGTGAAAGAAGTTAAGGTATAAGTGACGGCTGAAGGTGGAAAAGGGGTTTCGGGTGTGGGTGTGCTATCGGGTAGGATCTCATAATGGGTTTGGGTTAAAACAAATGGGTAATTGGGTATGGTGAAATTAAAACAAGGTATTGGGCTTTCGTTAAAGGGTATAGTGGAGTAACTGGGTTTAAAGAATTCAATAGAAAAATAAATTAACCAATAAAAATATTATTCAGAATAAAAATGTTATTTGCATTACAAAATATAATTTATTTAAAATACTGCTATACAGTTAGTAGATAAAAATGGATTTTTAATAACCAGTCAAAATATCAATAATAACGATAATACTAATAACAATAATAATAAGATGAAAATGATAAAAATAATAATAGTACTACTAATAACAGTAATAATAATAATAAAAATAAGAATTGTGTTACAATATAAAACTCATAGAAATAGTTGCAAATAAATTTATTGATCAAAAACAGATTTTAATAGGAGATACAACAATACATTTTGACAAAAAGAATTTGCAAAAATTTTAAATATAGAAAATACACAAAAATAGGGTTTTGGGAAAACATGGGTTACAGAAGAAGTTTCCCCATCTTTATGTGTAACCCTTTTTCTTTGGGGTTATCCTATTGCCACTTGAATAAATTTCGAGGACGAAATTTTATTGTAAAGTGGGTAGGACTGTAACTCCCGTTTTCATCTTTTCCCTTTTTGATTAATTGTAATCTTTATTTTGTAATTTGAGTTATATTCTATCTTTCATTTATCGTCTCGAATAATTTTGGTTTCAATATTGTTCATGAACTATATTGATCATCATTTAATTATTCGAATCTCGTTTTTCCAAATTTGAATTCTCTTTCCTCCTTGTTGGACTATTTATCATGATAATCCTATTCCTGTTGGATTGATAATTATCTTATTATTTGATCCATATTTAACCTATTAATGTAACCCAATAGCCTTCTTATTGGATCCCAAACCCTATAACCCGCAACCCATTAACCCAACATCTCAATTTCCCTATACATACACTGTTAACCCTAATCATCATTAACCAAAACTTATCCTATTCTCTCAGCCACCTAAACCTCTGATCCCACTGTTCACCTCCCCCTTCCTCTACATCTTCCGAAAACCCAACTGACCGATAATCCTCTTCACCCTCATCCCCATCGAACCCCCCCTGCATCTCCCGTCATCATTGCTCCGCCAATGCCTCCTTGCTGCCCTCAACCAAAGCAACCCATCGCCAACACCGGTGCACCGCCTAGCCGTCCATGATAACCTCTGACTACCACTGCTCTTCCACCACCCCGAGCACCCCCTCAACGCACATCGGCCATATGCCCCATCGCCTTCCTCCATCGCATCTCACCACTGAACCCATCACCTTTCCCCTCCTTCCTCTGTTTCCTTCCGAAACAGAGCCCACCGCTGTGTTCGAAACCATCGAAGCTCCGCCGCTCACCGCCTTCGTCGGTCAGTGCACCGCCGTTACTGCCCTCGGTAGTCCGCATACCGCCGCTCGCCGTCAGAGCCGAGCCACGTTTGCAGTCTTCGCTATTTACAGTCAGTTCCATTACTGTTTCCTGTTGTATGGAGTTGATCATTGTTTGCTATTCGGTGGGATCCGCTGAGTTGCTGTGGGTGTTTCTTTGCACGTAGTGTGCATGTACTTTTGTAAGTGCGTGGTTGTACGTGAGTTGCATGTGTCGCTGTCGGGATCCTAATCCTGTTATTCTCTTCTTGGTCAGATTAATCGTCTAAAGGCAAGTCACTTTCCTTTTGAATTACATATTGTGTCAAATTCAAGGTTTATATTAAAACTCCGCAAGTAGTTCCTAATTGTTTATGGTATTATTGTATTATCTATCTTCCATTGAGTATATTGAGGGTTTACATGAGCTAACCCAAGATCTTCTTGACTTCGTGCCACTTTTTACTATAAAATATCGAATCTTTCATGCATTCATGTAGTATTGATAATAGAAGTTATTCATGCATGATACTCCACAAATAAACTATTGTAGAATTGATTATTAGGTTGTTGTGCTTGAATGGTTGATTGATGCCTCGTTGATGTTAAACTGGTGTATGGTTGTATTCTCCATTGTTCTTACCATGTTATTGTGTTTACTACGATGAATATAAGATTTTTTAAATATTTAGTTGAAGTTCATCATGTTTAGATCACTTTTATTTCATGAAATATGTTGAACTCTGATTTTCACTGTCTTCCAGAAACTTGCAAGATCTTTTTGACCCAGTATTTGACATCTGGAATTATAACTTTCTCAACGAAAATTGTAGCCCTGTGTTTCTAGTTTCCAGAACATTTAAAATATTTGAATTCTGATTTTTATTGCAAGAGTTATGGTATTTTTACTACTGCTGCCTTTTTACTTCCATAATTCCTGATTCGTGTATCTATTCATGTTTAAGTTATTAAAAAGCTAAGTTTATGTTAGAATATTGTCCTGATAAATTCCAGATTGTTAGTCAACATGATTAGCGGCTCGAAAAATATTTTTGATGAATTTAAAATTGGGTTTTTACTAATTTTACAAACAAAACAACTTGATCTTGATTTTCAGTGAGAATGTGTAATCAGTAAAGAATGATGTAATTAACCCATCTATTGTTATGGGGTTTTGTATTTTAAATAAGCGTTGGAATCTTTGGGATGTCTAGTTTCTAGAACTTCTGACGGATCCAGATCTGGATTTCTGTAGAAGCGGAAAACTTGATTTGGTACAGTAACCTATTGTGGTCCAGAATTGTGTTTCCATACTTTCTTAATGTAATTGTATATATATTTTTATATTGAATGAATTGAAGTGTATAAATTGCATTGCATGATCCTAATGTACTATTGTCGTCATTCTAATTGTCTCATTCTAATTGATCGTCCTATTGTTACCATCGTTTATTGAATTTCTCTAAATTGAATAATATATTAATTGCATCGATAAAATATTCAACAAGCCAGGATTTAATGGTGACTTAAGTAGTGGACAATGTAGAGACTGTACTCGGATGAGGGGCCCGTGTTTCCTTAAATAGTGTTATCGGCTAGTGTTTTATCGATTGAATGTGTCTTACAACGGTAACCCAATCTATCGTGTATAGTATCGTTGCCGAATTGTAGTATCGTGCATTAAATAGTGAATCATGGTTAATTAATGTTGATTATCATATTTGTTTATTTCATGTTTTATTCCAAGTATTGTTATTCTTGTGATTGTTTGTAACATCCTAAATTTTATTTATAATTTAATAAAGAGTTTGTTGATTTTTACGTATTTTACACGTACAAATTTATGTGCATTTTCCCCTAGAAAATTATTTATTTTTATAACAAGAACAAATATTTTAATCCTTCTCTCTTATTTTTAAAAGCCTAATTAAATTCTAAGGCCTAATTGTTTATTCTTAAGCACACCCTAATTAATTAATTATTTTTAATAGCCCATTGAGTTCTAAGCCCACTGATTTGAAGCCCACTATTTTAATTCTCTTTTAAATGTCATGACTTGTAGTGTAGACTAGTTTTGTAGACAATTAATTAATTAATCATTTACAACTAATAACTAGGGGTGCCACATTTGACACGTGCATTGCACTAGCACGTGTCTTAAGCCATGCTAGAGTAGGCCGGAAATGGAGTGAGAGAGGATGGGTGAGTTGGCTTAGTGGATTGGTGGTTACATGTTCATGGGTGGTTGTTACAACTTCCTAATACATCCTAGCCCTTTATCTTCAACCATCTAGATCAATCCTAGCCCTCCATTTCACTCAAAAATAAGTATAAATACCCCCTAGTTTCTCTTCATGTAGTACATTAGAAATTTTAAAAGGAAAGAAAGAAAGAAAGAATCGAAAGTGAGAAAAAGATTGAGAGTTTGTGAACAAAAGATCGAGTAGTGTGCTAGGTTGTGTGTGTTCATCCCCATTGGAGGCCGGAATACACCAAGGAGCAAGAAGGGAGGCTCGGATTCCATCAAGCACAAGGAGGGAAGGCAATTTTTGGCACAATCTAGGAGGAGAAGGATCGCTCTTTGTTCAAGGAAAGTTCTAGGAGTTCTTTTCATTTGTGTTTCTTCAAAATAGGTGGGTGGGTGATTTCTCGAACTTCTAGCTAGATACCATACTAGGATTGAATTTGTGATCATGCTAAAATGAATAAGAAAGAAATTGCCATGCTTTTGTTTAAGGAGATTAAGAAGAAAACATCAACATAATCTACATGAAAAAAAAATAGTAGAATAAGTTAAATGTGCATGTGAAATTGTGTATGATGAATTGGTAGTTATTTGCATGCTAAATTGGGTGAATGATGAATTGTTGTGAAACTTGTCTACGCATGAAATGAAAGATACAATATGTGGACTTTGTGATTATGGATATACTATTGAATTTAATTTAATTGGCATGAAAAGTTAATTAAATGAATTTGTGATAAAAATGTGTTCATGTGCTTTATACAAGTAAAATTGTGATAATTGAATTTATTTAGCCCTAGTTGTCTCTTAAATTTTGTAGTTGGGAAACTAAGATTAAATTGATCAATTAAATATTTTAGTGGGGAAAGAAGAAGAGAAAGTTATGTTTTAACTCAATGAGAATGAGGAAAATTGCCAACAAGAAGATTTTGTAGAAACAAATGTCTTTATGTCAACATGAGTCTATTTTTAACCTATGGTTTAACTAACTAAAGAATAAAGAGTTTTGTGTTAAAAAAATGAATTTCCATGAAAATTATGAAACTGTGAGTTACTGTTTTGTTGTAGAAATTTTACTCAGGAAAAACTTACTTTTAATATGAACTATTAAATGAGAAAAAAAATCGAGTTTTGTAAAATAAATTTGAAATAGTACAGTCACAAACAAAAGTATTTTTGATCAAAACTCTTACGGGTGAGTCACTTAGACCTACTGGTCATCAGGTGTATTTTAATACGGTTACTGTAGCGAGCGGGGCCCTGAGGTCTTGGGTTCGAGTCTTAGCAGAAACATACTTTTTCGTAAAACCTGATTTCCTCAAAATCCGAACACAGAACCTTAAATATACTTTGAGTCCCCTTTTAGACAGCAAGTCGTTGTGGATTTTTTGGTCTTCAGTGGCGCCTTAAGAGCATTACTGTTCATGCGTGGCCTATTGTGTGTGGGTTCGAAACTTGGCTTCGGCCAACTTTTAATTTTTTTGAATTTTTTTGATAAATGTTATATTTTTGGTATTTTTAAGTGTTTTAAAGATAGGGAAAAATTACTAGAAATGTCAGAAAAATATTTAAACTTTATGGAAAATTATCTACAACATTTTGATTTATTATAATGAGGTTAGAGGCAAATTTTGGGATAATGATTAACCAAATTTCTTTAAAATATAGTTTTTTTTTTAAATTAAAGATGAGAATATTATTTTTATTGAACATAGAAAATTGTGAAGAACTTAAAAAATGAGATTTTGACTTATAAATTATTGTGTCGAATTTAATGTGAAATCGTCTAAGAATATGCAAGTTGTTCATGGAAGAATTAATTTCAAAAAAACATGATGAATTATGAAAATTGTGAATAAGTATAATGAACATGAAAAGAGAATTTAGACTAGAATTATGGCTAAGTCCTCACATCGGCAAGAAAGAAAGTTTTGAAAAGAAAATGTGATAATTGAGACCAAGTTTGGGTCGTGGATAATGATTGATATTTTAAGACCGATGTAAGGGTAATGCTAAATTCTAGAGTGTTGATTTTTATTCATGATTCAATTACCTAAGGATTTAGATACATAGTGGAGATGTGATGAAAGTAAGAGAAAAATATGAGTATGAGGGCCATTGGATTGGTGGCGTGAGAGTGTTCACAGGATATCTTCAAGATGCGTCATGATTAGGGCGTGGACACTACTCCAGAGTACCGTCCCGGTGGCGACGCTTGTGGGGTGTTTCGGTGACTACAGGTGGTGCCATGGTCCATGGCGGAGGTGAATTGACCACAGGATGCCTGCATGATGAGTCATTTGTCAGTGCATGAGGTTCTCTCCAGGATGTCTGGACATGGTTCGTAATTCATAGAATACCTAGGATACTTACCGTAGTTACCGTAGTAGTTTAAGTCTTAGCGAGAGATTGAACCCTACAAGATGAAGAACGATTAAGGGCTTGCTCTCGGACCTATGTAGTATAGGATGCATAGAATCTGAACAAGTGCACATAAGTGTCATGTAACATAAATAACTGCATTAAGGACTAAGTGCACCTTCACACACGACAACAATAGGATAGTCCCCCTTAGTTTGTTTTGTGACAAGGATGTGTTTTCCAAGTAAGAGAAATTGATGTATTATATCCTAGCATCAGTTGAATGAACTGACGTGCCCACTGTTTCTATGCAAGATAAAGTGAATGTCAAGACTAAAGATTGATTGCTGCTTAAAGAAATGTTCAAGTTATTATTCAATTCATGTATAAGTGTTGTAATTTATATTTTTGCTGCATTGATGTAAACACATTTTGTAATAAAAATTTTTAATTCCTTGTAAAATTGTACGAAGAGAAGTGTAAAGATCCCATGGAACTTCAAATTCGGTCTTATTTGGAATTCGGAATGTTACAGAGTGATATTAGAGCCACGCTTCCAAATAGTACAAATTTATAAGGAACGACATCCTAGAGTGGACATTAGAGTGTGAGTTGGGTGTAGAGATTTAAATGTAAGTCACCTACATTTGTGTTGTTGTATGATTTATGCTTCTTCTTCTCCTTTCTTCAAGATGACGAACCACTTCGACCCAGCCGGCGATGATGACTGGCACATTATCGAGGAGGACTAATACCTCGGACAAGCTGATTCTGATGAAGAAGATCCCGAGGAATTTGAAGAGGAATGGCCCGAGTCCCGAGAGATCACTCTACCTCCGGATTCATCTGATGATTCCTTCGAAGAGGAAGAACCAGTTTCGAGCAGTCTCATTGTGTCTCTTCAGAGGCAGGTGGAGACTCAGAGGGAGAGAGCAGAGCTAATGCAGGTCCAGTGTACGAAGTGCAAGGAGGATATTGCAACTCTTAGTCATCATATTTGGGATCTCGAGAAGAGAAAGAACATGTACGATGTACTGAAGGAAGAAGTAGCAGAACTACGGGAAGAGCTTCGAGAAGCCAAGAGGAACCGTAGGAACTAGAATGTTGTGTCTTCTTACTGCTTTCATTTGATGTCAGAATTGTTTTAAATTTGAATGTACAAAGTTTGAATTCAATGAAATGAAGAGTTGATTTAAATTCATGTTTTCTACTTTGAATTTAATGGATCTTTTGTATCAGAATATGGCTGGAAGAAGGGCTTGACTTGGAAACAGAGTTAGCGAGAGTCTATCAGACCCTCAACACCGTTGCCACGAATCAGAACCAGGGGAGGGTGCCTGCGAATCCAGTATCCGAAGCAATCAAACTCGTGGAATCATTCAAGAGGATGAAACCACCCATGTTTGAGGGGAAGTCGGACCCTGATGCGGCTGAAAATTGGATCAGGCAAGTCGAGACTATCTTTGATGTCTTGGAAACTCCGGAAGCTAGCAAGGTGAAGTTGGCTGCACTGCAGTTCGAGAAGGATATGGCTGTCTGGTGGCAGTCCATGAAGAGGACGATGGGAGATGTTGTTCTTGGATGGGAGGAATTCTTAGAGGAGTTCCGCAGTCACTATTTTCCATCTGATGTCCAGGAGAAGAAGGGTATGGAATTCCTGGCACTGCCGCAGGGCGGTATGTCGGTTAGAGAGTATGGGACAAGATTTACTCAGCTCTCGAGGTATGAGCCCAAACTTGTGAAGGAAGAGGCAAAGAAAGCTCAAAAATTCGAGCACGGATTGAGGCCAAGTCTGAGATCAAGGATGGTACCCCTTGGTATCAGGAGGTTTGACAAGCTAGTCAAACAAGCTGCAGCCACTGAGGCAGATATGGAGCAGTTCCATGCTGTTCATAACCGGAGGAACAACTGGAATGTGGGGAAGAGGCCCGCAATTTCTGGGCATGTCAGAGGGCAGCCGCCGGCACAAAGGTTCAAACCTACTAAGGCGAATGCTATCAATGTGGCTGGAAGACCCGGGAATGTTTGGGTGAGACCTCTTGTGACTTGTTTCAACTGTGGGGAGACAGGCCACTACAAGTCTCATTGCGCTAAGCTGCAAGATGTCGTTCGTAATGGACCAACTCAGCAGATCGGGAAGAAGCCGTACCAGCAGGGGTGAGTATTTGCCCTGACTGAAGTTGATGCTGATGAAGTGGATCACGTCATCACTGGTACGAGGGAGGTTGTTTGGAAGTTTTTCTGTTGTTCTCTTTTTCCTGCTTTATTTAGTGAACTGTTATGCAACGAGTGTGTGTTATGTAATAGGAGAACTTTATTTGAATGGAAAGAAAGCTATTGTTTTGTTCGATACTAGATCCTCTCACACTTTTATATCACCTAAATTTGCTAAAGCTTTGGGTGTTGAACTGAAGGTATTTCCAGGAAAGATCTTAGCAGTATCTACTCCATTAGGAGAGACTTTAACCACTGATCGGTACTATACGGACTGCAAGATCATGATTGGAGACAGGAATTTCGGGATTGATCTGATCGAGCTAAATATCCTGGGGGTCGATGTTATCATTGGGATTGATTGGATGTCGGTGTATAGTGCGAACATCGAGTGTAAGACCAAGGAAGTAACAGTAAAGGCTCCAGGTGGTCCTGAAGTCACTTTCCAGGGGAAGAAGAGATGTTCAGATTTGGTGGATGCTATCATCAGGAAGAAGGTTCCTGTAGAGGTGCAGCAAATTCTAGTGGTTCGGAATTACCCGACTGTATTCTTGGAAGATTTTTCCGGGTTACCCCCGCATCGTGATGTAGAGTTAAGCATCACTACTCAGCCAAGGAGTGCACCCAATTCCAAGGCACCATATAGGATGGCGCCTGTGGAACAGGATGAGATCAAACGACAAATTGAGGAATTGTTGGAGAAAGGCTTTATTCAACCGAGTGCGTCTCCTTGGGGAGCACTGGTGCTATTGGTAAAGAAGAAGGATGGTTCGATAAGGATGTGCATCGATTACCGAGAGCTGGATAAGGTCTCGGTAAGAACAAGTATCATATTCTCCGAATTGATGACCTATTCGATCGTCTACAAGGAGCAGCTGTTTTCTCCAAAATATATCTTCGATCGGGATACCATCAGGCTCCGGTGAAGACTGAAGATGTGCATAAGACTGCGTTCAGAACTCGACATGGGCATTACGAATTCTTAGTTATGCCATTTGGAGTGACGAATGGACCTGTAATCTTTATGGACATGATGAATAGAGTTCTGAGGCCGTTTATTGATTCTTTCGTCGTGGTGTTTATCGATGATATTCTTGTGTACTCCAAGTCGAAGGAGGCACACTGAGCATCTGGCTGAAGTTTTGAAGAAGCTTCAAAAGCATGGGTTGTATGCCATGTTATCCAAGTGCAATTTGTGGAAGTCTGAAGTGGCATTCCTGGGTCACATCCTTTCTAAGGAGGGAGTGGCAACGGATCCGAAGAAGATAAAAGCAGGTGAAGGATTAGGCAAGGCCTACTACAGTGAAGGAAATCAGGACTTTTCTTGGGCTAACTGGATACTACAGGAGGTTTATCCAAGGCTATGCTCAGATAGCCATGCCGCTCACTGGTTTGACCAAGAAGAATGTGAACTTCAAGTGGACCGAGCAGTGCGAAGCAAGCTTTCAGGAGTTGAAAGAGAAGCTGACTACCGCTCCCATTTCAGCTTTGCCTAGAGCAGGTATTGAGTATGATGTTTACAGCGATGCTTCACATCGTGCGCTTGGTTGTGTCTTAATGCAAGAAGAAAAAGTGATCGCTTATGGGTCTAGGCAACTAAGACTGCGTGAGAAGAATTATCCAACTCATGACCTGGAGTTGGCTGCGAATATCTTCGCCTTGAAGCAATGGAAACATTATGTATACGATGAGAAATTGACATGTACACAGACCACAAAAGCTTGAAGTACATCTATCAGCAGAAGTACCTGAATCTAAGGCAACGGAGATGACTGGAGGTACTTGAGGACATTCTTCCAGAGATTAAGTACCATCCTGGGAAGGCTAATGTTGTTGCTGATGCACTTAGCCGTAAGAGCAGACTGGTTAGTTTGATTACAACTCAGAGACTTCTTGCAGAGGAGTTGGATCGGGCTGGTATTGAAGTCGTTCTGCAAGGCTTGGGATATCTTTAGCTCAGTTGAGGCTTCACCCTACGGTGAATGAAAGGATTATAATAAGTCAGAAGGAAGATGCAGAGATTCAGAAGATGAAGGAGCAGGTTGGTGCTGGCAGGTTGTCGGAGTTTCAGATCAGGGATGAGGTGTTGTGGTTTGGAGAGAGGTTGTGTTCCAGATCAAGCAGAATTGAGGGAGAGTATTCTTCAGGAGGCACATACTGTTCTTTTGTCTGTACATCCTGGGAGTACCAAGATGTATAAGGACATCAAGCAACATTTCTGGTGGTCAGGTTTGAAGCGGAATGTGGCTGAGTTTGTAGCGAAGTGTGAGATCTGTCAGCAGGTCAAAGCTGAGAATCAGAAGCACGGAGGTTTACTGCAACCGTTACCAATTCCGGAGTGGAAGTGGGATAACATCAGCGTGGATTTCATTACGGGTTTGTCCAAAAGTTCAGAGGGCAATGATGTGATTTGGGTCATAGTCGACTGACTAACTAAATCAGCTTACTTCTTGGCGATGAAACTCACTTCGACTATGGACAAGTTGGCCGAGCTGTATGTTGGAGAGATCATCAGGCTTCATGGTGTTCCGTTGACCATTGTGTCTAATCGAGATGTGCGGTTTACTTCGAATTTCTGGAGGAGTTTTCAGACAGCTCTGGGTACTAAGACGGATTTCAGCACTGCCTTCCATCCTCAAAATGATGGACAGACTAAGAGATTCAATCGAGTTCTCGAGGATATGCTTCAGTGTTGTGTTCTAGATTTTGGAGGCAGTTGGAAAAGGCATCTAGCTCTGGTGGATTTTGCCTATAACAATAGTTTTCAGACTAGTATCGAGATGGCGCCGTACGAAGCTCTGTTTGGCAGGAAGTGCAGAACACCTGATTGCTGGTTTGAAGTTGGAGAGCGACAGATGTTTGGGCCTGAGATCGTGCAGCAGACCTCTGAAAAGATTGTTTTGATCAGGAAGAGGTTGGTGGATGCTCAGAGTAGGCAGAAGAGCTATGCGACAACCGGAGGAAGGACCTTGAGTTCGAGGTTGGTGACTTTGTCTTTCTGAAAGTATCACCTAGTAAAGGTGTGATTCGTTTTGGCAGAGGCGGGAAGTTAGCTCCAAGGTTCATATGCCCATATAAGATATTGAAGCGGATTGGGAAAACTGCTTACCGGTTGGAGTTGCCGGAAGAGTTATCTCAGGTGCACAATGTCTTCCATGTGTCTATGCTGAGAGGTTACATTCCAGATCTGAGTCACCAGTTGCCCGAAGCGCCGGAGGGTTGGCATTTGGATCTGAGTTACACTGATCTCCTGGTTGAGATTGTAGATCGTCGGGAGAAAGTCTTAAGGAACCAGACGATACCGATGGTAAAAGTAGTCTGGAGAAACCAGTTGGTTGAAGAGGCTAATTGGGAATCTGAGGAGAGGATGATGAAGGATCATCCTGAGCTCATTGTTTGATTTGTATCTTCTTTTCTTTTCTTCTTGTTGTATTCTGTTTTCTCACTCTTTAAGTGTAGTTCCGGGGACGGAACTATTTTAAGGAGAGAGTATTGTAACATCCTGAATTTTATTTATAATTTAATAAAGAGTTGGTTGATTTTTACGTGTTTTGCACGTACAAATTCATGTGCATTTTTCCCTAGAAAATTATTTATTTTATAACATGAACAAATATTTTAATCCTTCTCTATTATTTTTAAAAGCCTAATTAGATTCTAAGGCCTAATTGTTTATTCTTAAGCCCGCCCGAATTAATTAATAATTTTTAATAGCCCATTGAGTTCTAAGCCCACTAATTTGAAGCCCACTAGTTTAATTCTCTTTTAAATGTCATGACTTGTAGTGTAGACTAGTTTTGTAGACAATTAATTAATTAATCATTTAAAACTAGTAACTAGGGGTGCTATATTTGACACATGCATTGCACTAGCACGTGTCTTAAGCCATGCTAGAGTAGGCCGGAAATGGAGTGAGAGAGGATGGGTGAGTTGGCTTAGTGGATTGGTGGTTACTTGTTCATGGGTGGTTGTTACAACTTCCTAATACATCCTAGCCCTTTATCTTCAACCATCTAGATCAATCCAAGCCCTCCATTTCACTCAAAAATAAGTATAAATACACCCTAGTTTCTCTTCATGTAGTACATTAGAAATTTTAAAAGGAAAGAAAGAAAGAAAGAATCAAAAGTGAGAAAAAGATTGAGAGTTTGTGAACAAAAGATTGAGTAGTGAGCTAGGTTGTGTGTGTTCATCCCCATTGGAGGCCGGAATACACCAAGGAGCAAGAAGGGAAACTCGGATTCCATCAAGCACAAGGAGGGAAGGAAATTTGTGGCACAATCTAGGAGGAGAAGGATTGCACTTTGTTCAAGGAGATTTCTAGGAGTTTTTTTCATTTGTGTTTCTTCAAAATCAGTGGGTGATTTCTCAAACTTATAGCTAGATACCATGCTAGGATTGAATTTGTGATCATGCTAAAATGAATAAGAAAGAAATTGTCATGCTTTTGTTTAAGGAGATTAAGAAGAAAACATCAACATAATCTACATGAAAAAAAAAAAAAATAGTAGAATAAGTTGAATGTGCATGTGAAATTGTGTATGATGAATTGGTAGTTATTTGCATGCTAAATTGGGTGAATTATGAATTGTTGTGAAACTTGTCTACGCATGAAATGAAAGATACAATATGTGGACTTTGTGATTATGGATATATTATTCAATTTAATTTAATTGGCATGAAAAGTTAATTAAATGAAATTGTGATAAAAATGTATTCATGTGCTTTACACAAGTAGAATTGTGATAATTGAATTTATTTAGCCCTAGTTGTCTCTTAAGTTTTGTAGTTGGGAAACTAAGATTAAATTGATCAATTAAATATTTTAGTGGAGGAAAGAAGAAGAGAAAGTTGTGTTTTAACTCAAGGAGAATGAGGAAAATTGCCAACAAGAAGATTTTGTAGAAACAAATGTCTTTATGTCAACATGAGTCTATTTTTAACCTATGGTTTAACTAACTAAAGGATAAAGAGTTTTGTGTTAAAAAATGAATTTCAATGAAAATTATGAAACTGCGAGTTACTATTTTGCTGTAGAAATTTTACTCAGGAAAAACTTACTTTTTATAAGAACAATTCAATGAGAAAAAAAATCGAGTTTTGTAAAATAAATTAGAAACAGTACAATCACAAACAAAAGTATTTTTGATCAAAACTCTTACGGGTGAGTCACTTGGGCCTACTGGTCACCAGGTGCATTTTAGAATGGTTACTGTAGCGAGCGGGGCCCTGAGGTCTTGGGTTCGAGTCTCAGCAGAAACATTCTTTGTCGTAAAATATGATTTCCTCAAAATCCGAACACAGAACCTTAAATATATTTTGAGTCCCTTTTAGACAGCAAGTCGCAGTGGACTTTTTTGTCTTTGGTGGCGCCGTTAAGAGCGTTACTGTTCGCCCGCGGCCTGTTGTGTGTGGATTTGAAACCTGGCTTCGGCCAACTTTTAATTTTTTTGAATTTTTTTATAAAAAATATAATTTTGGGATTTTTTAATGTTTTAAAAATAGAGAAAAATTACTAGAAATATCAGAAAAATATTTAAACTTTATGGAAAATTATCTACAACATTTTGATTTATTATAATGAGGTTAGAAGCAAATTTGGGATAAATGATTAACAAAATTTCTTTAAAATATATTTCTTTAGAAATTAAATATGAGAATTTTATTTTTATTGAACATAGAAAATTGTGAAGAACTCAAAAAAATGAGATTTTGACTTATAAATTATTGAGTAGAATTTAATGTGAAATTGTCTAAAAATATGCAAGTTGTGCATGGAAGAATTAATTTTTTTAAAAACATGATGAATTGTGAAAATTGTGAATAAGTATAATGAACATGAAAAGAGAATTTAGACTAGAATTATGGCTAAGTCCTCACATATGCAGGAATGAAAGTTTTGAAAAGAAAATGTGATAATTGTGACCAAATTTGGGTCATGGATAATAATTGATATTTTAAGACTGATGTAGGGGTAACCCTAAATTCTAGAGTGTTGATTTTTATTCATGATTCAATTACCTAAGGATTTAGATGCATAGTGGAGATGTGATGAAAGTAAGAGAAAAACATGAGTATGAGGGTCATTGGATTGGCGGCGTCAGAGTGTTTACAGGATGTCCTCATGATGCTTCATGATTAGGGTGTGGACACTACTCCAGAGTATCGTCCTGGTGGCGACGCTTGTGTGGTGTTTCGGTGACTACGAGTGGTGCTATGGTCCATGGCGGAGGTGAATTGACCACAGGGTTTCTGCATGATGAGTCATGTGTCAGTGCATGGGGTTCTCTCCAGGATGTCTTGATATGGGTTCATAGTTCATAGAACACCTAGGATACTTATCGTAGTTACCGTAGTAGTTTATGTCATAGCGAGAGATTGAACCCTACAAGATGAAGAACAATTAAGGGCTTGCCTTCGGACCTATGTAGTATGGGATGCATAGAATCCGAACAAGTGCACATTAATGTCATGTAACATAAATAACTGCATTAAGGACTAAGTGCACCTTCACACACGACATCAATAGGATAGTCCCCCTTAGTTTGTTATGTGACAAGTATGTGTTTTTCAAGTAAGAGAAATTGATGTATTATATCCTAGCGTCAGTTGAATGAAATGACGTGCCCACAGTTTCTATGCAGGATAAAGTGAATGACAAGACTAAAGATTGATTGCTGCTTAACGAAATGTTCAAGTTATTATTCAATTCATGTATAAGTGTTGTAATTTATATTTCCGCTGCATTGATGTAAACTCTGTTGTAATAAAATATTTTAATTCCATGTAAAATTTGACGAAAAGAAGTGTAATGATCCTGTGGAACTTCGAATTCGGTCTTATTTGGAATTCGGGGTGTTATATTGCTCATTGCATGCGTGGTTGTATCTATCTTGTTATATTGTTGAGTTGAACAATAACAGCTTATGGATGACGCAAGTCATTCACTTGGCAATTATCACGCACTTGTGTTCCGTATTTTTGGGAAGCGGAGCATGACATTTACATAAAAGTCCTTCACTTTGAAATATTTGCAAACATGCCAGAAATTATTCATAAAAACCCAAAATATTCAGAATTATTCTATATTAATAAATATTATATTTTCCAAATAATTTTTCTGACTTTTATTTTCTAAGAAAAATATTTGCACGTGTTTTGCATTTGCAAGAATGATAAATTTCAGAAAAATACTTAATAAATCACAAAAATATAGAAAATATATGGCTAACCATAAATCCTCTATTCATTCTCTTTGTTATATAGCCAGGTTCTGGGAAATTAGGGTTTTAATAGTAGCTTTGCAATTTAATCCCCCAACAATCCGAAAATTGCATAATTATATATTTACTCAATAAAATCAAATCAAAACAACTTAGAGGGATATAATATCTCCCCCCAAAATCTCCACTACCATACTGGCCTACCAAAACAGCAAAACTAAATTTTGAATTCGTATTTTACCTCCAAACAACATTTTGCACAAAAACCCTTTTCTATCAAAGTATTTACATATATAGTTTCTTTATTCAGAAAAATCCTAAATTTTAGAATATACTCAATTATAAATAGGAGAATTTAATCGGCAATTCAAAAGTAGAAATTTGCACCGCAAAAATATTTGCACGTGGGAAAACGTCAATTTTACAAAAATCCATATTAATTAAATAAATAGATTTAAAACTTATTTATTAATTCAAAATATGGTATTTAAAATTCTAGGACGTTACATATACATTATTCATAAGCTGTACAATTAAATCAAAAATATAAAACACATCCATTCAAGCAATAATACAAACACATGAACATGAAATACGATGAATATTCCTCATACAATAATCAAAATTTGGAAATACATAATCTTCGGGTCAAACGCCCGGATATACAATGTACAAAATGACAATAGTAACTAGGAATAAAACATGATGGAATATTTGCAAGCGCACAAAATCGTAATAAGTAGTATAGTTTAAAAGAAAAGAGGGTCGAACCAACAAGGACTAATTGTTTTATTGAGTACTGAAATTCCCTAGATTAACTACTGTTTGGAAAATAAAAAATATGATAAAAATAGAAGCTAAACTAAATTAAACGAAAGGAAAGAACTAAACTAATTAAAAAGAACGAAATCCGAAATTTTATAGTTTGTTAATAGCAAAACTAGTTCTAGGGCTTTTGATTTCACCTAGTTAATCACACACAATTCATAATTTCTTGTTTCTACTTTTTCAAGTTGTAGACCAAAATCTCCTAATTATTCAATGTTTTCTCTCGAATAAAACCAAACATATCTCTAACTAGCAGTTTGTCATATCTCTATACACATTTTATTAATTGAAGATACATTAAGTTCTATGGATTTCTTTACAGTCACATTAACTAATGTAAATCATCTCTAATTTAACTAAATCAATGGTGTTTAATTCTATAACTCTAAATCACAAGTTACCTCTCGGTCTCACCATGATTCAATAAATCAAACAATAGTTGGTCAAAAAATTGTAAGCATTAAGAACAAAAATTAAACACACAACTATGAAAAAATAGACGAATCAAATACATGAAATTAGAATTGTCTTATCAAAACTAGGCTACATCGAAGCCCTAGAAAAATAAATTTAGTTAATGATAAATTTGAAACTAACAAACATTGAATTGGACTGCATAATGAAAAGTAGAAGAGAAGAAAGAACTGTAGACGATCTTGATGAACGCTATGACTCTTGTTCGCCAATGGTGTGATGAGTCATCTCCTCCAATTCTCTTGGCCTCCAAAATATTTCTTCTTCTTTTCCCTTATAGTTCATATCAGCCTTTATATATACCAGCCAAAGAAACCCTAAAAAGATAAATACAATTTAAGCCAATTTGGACCCAAAACCCGCAAGCCGAACTTCATGTTCCCGGATTTCTGTGCACAATTGCAGTAAAATAAACTTTTCCCGAGCTACAGAACTCCGTTCGTCATGTGTAAGTACTCGTTTCATAGAAGGCTCGACGTTCGGCATCTTTGATTTAGATCAAAAGTTAAGATTAGTCAATCTTCATGTCCAAAACAGTCGTACAAGTTCTAGGTGCTGCTTTTTTATAAGGAGGAGTGGTAATTAATTAATAGGATAAGTTTTCAGTTTAAATAATCAGTTAGTTAAAACCTAAAGATTATGGTTAATCTTTTGAATTTACACTAATCATTCAACTAATTTAATCCAATAATAAATTCCAGTTACATAGAATCAATTTAAATATTGAATTCATTATCCTTATTTTCTTCCTTGATTTTACCAAAATGCCCACATTTTGCACGTACCATCTCATTCCTTCAAGAACAAAAAAACAAATAAAAATGAGTTGATATAAGATTAAATTTAAGGAAATAAACGAGAACTTACAATTTTAATGCGTAAAAAGAGTAATAAAAATTATATAAAAATTGCACTCATCAAACATAAACCAGATAAACTAATACAGGCTAGAAATCCAACTCTGCCATCTAGAAGATTTGATCGTCAAGTCCTTTTACTAGTTCCTCTTTGTTATCTTCAAGCTCAACATCTAATGTTTTATTTATTTTTATTTATTTTAACTTTTTTTTGGGGGGGGGGGGGGGGGGGCGCATTCTGTACACCAGAAACTCGAGACACATCCCAGTATTCTTACTTCAAATGAGTCATAACACAGAAAAACACAAGAAATTTAAAACTTTTATTTCCACTAATGTTATTAAAATGTAGAAAATTGTTTAACATGAGAAAAGTTTCATCATGAATTACATCGATAATTAACATATTACAACTATTTAGTAATCTCTACTTGAATGCTCCCCACAACTCGATTTCCCAGCTTCACGATCAGCAATCCTGCAACTAACAAATTGTGGGCACGTCAAATTAATGCAACAAACGCAATGCTGATGAAATTGGTGACCCCAAAACCTCAACAATTGATGCAAAGGAAATTTTTCAGTCAAACCATAAATGTCGGTGTATGCCATGACCTAGAATCTAATGCCCAAACTCAAATGCACACGATGCTCCTACTCTAATGCACTTGATTTGAAAATGTATGCATCGCATACTACATACTCCCCATATCAAGCTCACATTCTCTAGATGATAGGGTTTGATCCCTCGCCATGAAACCTATTGTTGTACTTTTTCATGTTTCTGACATTTATCTAGTGACTGAAGAGGTTGCAGTCATTCGATCTAATTTTGCCTCTACAGCCGGTAGTGGTTGATATGAAGTGGAGTACCCTGATACCCTCTGGCGTGCATCTAATGTGGAGTGGAGTACCCTGATATCGTCTAGCGTACATCTCACCCACTACGGTTTTAAGAGTTCCACTATGCCTGGTCTATGCGGTACCCCCACTCCGGACACATCAAAAGTTGTTACGAACGTAAAAGTGTCCCTGCGAAACTCCTAGTGGAGTACCCTAATACCATCCAGCGTACATCCGTTGTGGAGTGGAGTACCCTGATACCCTTTAGCGTACATCCGATGTGGAGTGGAGTACCCTGATAATCTCTGGCGTACATCCGATGTGGAGTGGAGTACCCTGATATCCTCCGGCGTACATCCACCCACTCTGATTGTAACCCCAGTTTTCGCAAATATGTATTTTTTTTATTTTCAGATTTTTGATTCTTTGTAAATTATTTTTCCGCTTTTAAATTCCTTTCGTTAAAATTCATTATTTAATCTCCGATTAAATTCTATTCTAAATCAGTAATTTTATTTGAAGCTATTTTCCGATGATTTTTTTATTGTCATACAATCCCATTCTTCTGTTATTATTGTTATTATTATTATCATTAAATATATATGGTTTATTAATTTTTTTTGGAAAACTTATAGATCGTGATTATATTTTATTAATTTTTGGAGTATAGATTTAATGTATACTATATGATTCATTGTACTATTGTATTACTACTTGTTATAATTGAGTTAATTATTTACTTTTAATCTAAATCCTAATTGTATATTTTCTATTGATTTATAACCCAAAACCCATTACCCACTACAAAAGATACTCGATTTACCGGCGTTTTTTTGCGTCTTTGCCGGCATTTTTTTACGCCGGTGAAACCTTCACCGGCGTTTATAATAGCGCCGGTCCAAATGCCGCCGAAGCGAGCGTCGCGGAAAGGAAGGGGTCTACACCGGCGGTTTTACTGGACGCCGGTAAATATTACAACTACACTGGCGGTCAGAAAACGCCGGTGTATGGGGGTCTCTGAGTGCCGTTCTTTTACCCCCAATATACATTCACCGGCGGCCATCAACAGCTGGTATTTATCCATTCACCGGCGTTTCTATAAACGCCGGTGTAGAACGAAAGTATACCAGCGGTCATAGACCGCTGGTGTATGTGCGTTTATGAGTGCCCGGTTTTTCCTACTTACAAGCACCGGCGTGACCAAAAAATGCCGGTGTAGTTAGGTTCACCGGCGTTTTATAAAACGCCGGTGTTTCTTGGTGCCGTTACAGCTAGCGACATACACCGGCGTGTGTGGGAACGCCGGTATATCGCACACTACAACTAATTCATTAGATAGACCGGCGTTATATAAAATGCCAGTCTAGCTATGCCCGTTTGTTTTTCATGCTCCGGTTTTCCGTTCGATTTCAATTCACAGTTTCATTTACAAAACCTGTAAACTAATTCACAAGTGATTCAACCAATTTCGTTGCATATTACTGCGCAAATCACAAGCAAACACAAGAATAATTAAAGATAATAAAGTTTCACACGTGTCATATCAACGTCCAAATTTACCGCAAAATTAACAGTGTCATAATTAACAAATTGATATAGTGACGAACATCCCAAATATCAAAACAAACCAGTCTGACAAATATCCCAAATATCCCAAATTAACAGTCTGACATAACTCTCATAAAAAAAATAGTCTGACATAACAACAGCAAGGAGGACATAAGAACAACAACCATACAGCAAGGAGGACATAAGAACAGCAAGGAGGACCGCAGATTCATACTCTTCGAGTAGCTTCAGTTCTGATCATCAGAATTTCCTTCATCTGGACGACCGCTCTGTGAAAAAAAAAACAATAGTTTAATTCAACAGTAGACCACAATACAGAATATACATATTTTTTGAACTTGCAAAAAGATCTACCTGTATCTTAAATTATAAGATCAAAGTGCCAATTGCAAATGGAATTGTTAATGATATATAGAGAGGTAAAATAATTACATTGCAATGCTAAAATTCTAGTACTTAATTTTGTTTTTAAATATATCTAAAACAACAAAACAAATGAAAATTCAGTATCTAACTTGAAACCTTAACATTCTCCTCTGATTGGGAATATCCACTATCTAAAACAGTAAAACAAATGAAAATTCAGTATATAAGCATGTCTTTCATGGATTGTTCAGACAATCCATGAAACTGTCATCGTGGAAGGAAACCAAATATAAGAAAAATAAGAAAAATAAGATAGGGCTCATATCAAGTGTATTATTAGGTAACTGTCATCGTGGAAGGAAACCAAATATAGAAGCCAGAAATGGAAACAGAAAGAAGAATGGTAGAGACTTTGGATACACCAGGCTAACATAGCGGCATTTTCCTCATCTCTCTCATCCCTTGTTTCCCTTCAGCACACGAACACAAAGACACATCAGCAACAACAGCAATAGCGACAAGAACAACAATAATAATAAATTATTATGAACAAGATGTCTCTATATGGGTTTCCAGATCTCCACTCGAGCCCTCTCTTTCTAATCACAGCCCAATTAAGAACATAGACAACAGCCACTAAACAATCCAATCACAGCCCAATCAAAATTTGCCAAAGATGGCAATCAGCTTCATTAACAGTATCTGAAAATGAAAATATCCATTATCTGAGCATATATGTTGCTCTACTAATTCTTTAGCCCAACTAAATCTAAAACCCAATTGTTGTACATATCCGGAGGATTTTGGCATACAGCTATGGCATCCTCAGTTCACAGTGAACCCATTTTGGTTAAAAAAACATGCCAAGCTGACAATCAGATGCATGAAATCAGCTTCATTAACAGTAAAAGAAGATGAGGATGCTAGCAGCATACTTAGTTTGGAAGTGAACCCATTTTTTGTTAAAAAATCATGCCAAAGATGGCAATCAGCTTCATTAACAGTATCTGAAAATGAAAATTTCCATTATCTGAGCATATATGTTGCTCTATTAATTCGACTGCCCAACTAAATCTAAAACCCAATTGTTGTACATATCCGGAGGATTTTGGCATACAGCTATACCATCCTCAGTTCACAGTGAACCCATTTTGGTCAAAAAAACATGCCAAGATGACAATCAGATGCATGAAATAAGCTTCATTAACATTTAAAGAAGATGAGGATGCTAGCAGCATACTTAGTTTGGAAGTGAACACATTTTATGTTAAAAAATCATGCCTAAGATGGCAATCAGGTTCTCTAACAGTATCTGAAAATGAAAATTTCCATTATCTGAGCATATATGTTTCTCTACTAATTCTTTAGCTCAACTAAATCTAAAACCCAATTATTGTACATATCCGGAGGATTTTGGCATACAGCTATAGCATCCTCAGTTCACAGTGAACCCATTTTGGTCAAAAAAACATGCCAAGATGACAATCAGATGCATGAAATAAGCTTCATTAACAGTAAAAGAAGAAGAGGATGCTAGCAGCATACTTAGTTTGGAAGTGAACCCATTTTAAGTTAAAAAATCATGCCTAAGATGGCAATCAGGTTCTCTAACAGTATCTGAAAATGAAAATTTCCATTATCTGAGCATATATGTTGCTCTACTAATTCTTTAGTCCAACTAAATCTAAAACCCAATTGCTGTACATATCCGGAGGATTTTGGCATGCGTACCTATAGCATCCTCAGTTCACAGTGAACCCATTTTGGTAAAAAAAACATGCCAAGCTGACAATCAGATGCATGAAATAAGCTTCATTAACAGTAAAAGAAGATGAGGATGCTAGCAGCATACTTAGTTTGGAAGTGAACCCATTTTTTGTTAAAAAATCATGCCAAAGATGGCAATCAGCTTCATTAACATTATCTGAAAATGGAAATTTCCATTATCTGAGCATATATGTTGCTCTACTAATTCTTTAGCCCAACTAAATCTAAAACCCAATTATTGTGCATATCCGGAGGATTTTGGCATACAACTATACCATCCTCAGTTCACAGTGAACCCATTTTGGTCAAAAAAACATGCCAAGATGACAATCAGATGCATGAAATAAGCTTCATTAACAGTAAAAGAAGATGAGGATGCTAGCAGCATACTTAGTTTGGAAGTGAACCCATTTTATGTTAAAAAATCATGCCTAAGATGGCAATCAGCTTCTCTAACAGTATCTGAAAATGAAAATATCCATTATCTGAGCATATATGTTGCTCTACTAATTCTTTAGCCCAACTAAATCTAAAACCCAATTGTTGTACATATCCGGAGGATTTTGGCATACGTACCTTTAGCATCCTCAGTTCACAGTGAACCCATTTTGCTCAAAAAAACATGCCAAGATGACAATCAGATGCATGAGATAAGCTTCATTAACAGTAAAAAAAATGAGTATGCTAGCAGCATACTTAGTTTGGAAGTGTACCCATTTTTTGTTAAAAAATCATGCCTAAGATGGCAATCAGGTTCTCTAACAGTATCTGAAAATGAAAATATCCATTATCTGAGCAATCATGCCTAAGATGGCAATCAGGTACCCATTTTTTGTTAAAAATCAAGTAAACTACAATACGACATCTTCCAATACATCGCCCTCTTCTCCATCCTTGCGGAGCCAAGTCCCGCAAATTCCACCGTCGGTTGTGTTTCATCAAACACAGGAAACTCAGAAGCAATGTAACTGTTCATGACTTCACCGTGTTCATCTTCTGAAGTATCGCCTAGTTGGAATACATCTCTTGGTTGCATAGCGAGAGCCACATACGATTTTGGCAGGGTTGGATCTTCAATGTAGAACACTTGTTGCACTTGGGATGGAAACACAAATGGCTCATGGCTAATGTGTGTACCGATGTGAATCAATTTTGAGAAGTTTACAACTGTGAAGCCAAACTTATCCTTGTTGTTAGCAAAATTCCTATCAAACTCAGCCCAATCCCCACGAAATAAGACAACACGGAAATGACCAAAATAATTCAACTCAATGATATCCGTGAGCACTCCATAGTAGTCGAGATCTCCATCTACAGGCCTCGTGTACGATTTGGAAGCATAACTTCTAGTCTTAGACGTCACTACCATTCCACTATTTTGAGACTTCAAATTACATTCACGATCCTTAGTACGAAATCTAAAACCATTGAATATCTATCCTCCGTATCTTTTGACCATCTTATAGGGACCTTTGGCAAGTACTTGTATTTCAGAGGACACACCTTCAGGACCCAAAGAATGTACCTATTAATTTTGCACAAATCGTATCTGCACCATAGAAAATGTAGATATAATGAAGATTAACTTGCATAACTGTAATTCACCTACATGAGATTCAAACCACTTATGAAATTTTTCATTCATCAACTTGTTTTGTTCACGTGGTGGTAGTCTTCTTGGTCTAGCCCTTCGTTTGATGTCCCTGACAAATTCGCTAAAAAACAAGCAATTGAAATAAGGAATAACAAAAGTAAGTTAATATCGAACTCCGCAGTTTTCACTGTATTCGATTTAAATTCAAAAGCAACTTACTTTCGAAATGGTTCCACTGATGCATGGTGGTCTAGCACATATCGATGTGCCTGTTCCCACGCTAAGTTATATAGCTCAAATGCATCAACTTTACCAATAGTAGTGCCAGCGGTATCAAAAAGATATTGAGCACCATCAAGGTAGGAAATGTCTGGATTTCTACGTGGTCTACTCGAAGATGTCTCCACACCCGGCAAATACCTGGAAAAAAAATGTGAACACTCCTCTGATAGATATCCCTGAGCTATTGACCCTTCAGGATATGCTCTATTTTTAACATAACCCTTTAGCCGGTATAGGTACCTGAACATGTACAATTAATGAATTAGAGCGGATTAGGGGATTAAAAGAAATGAGCTTTTGAAAATTCAATTTTGTAAGATGAATGAATTCTTTTACCTCTCAATGGGGTACATCCACCGATAGTGAACAGGACCGCCGATTCTGGCTTCACCAGCAAGGTGGATTATCAAGTGAATCATTATAGTGAAGAACGATGGAGGAAATATCATCTCCATTTTACTAAGTGTCAATGCCGCCTGCTGCTCCAATTGGTCAATGTCTTCAACACGAAGCATTCTTGAGCAAATACCTTTATATATGCTACAAAGATCTTTCAGGACAGTAGTGACTTGCTCACACATTGAAGACCTTAAGGCCACAGGAAGGAGATCCTGCATTAGGATGTGGTAGTAGTGTGACTTTAGACCCTGAAGCCTCTTCTCTTTAAAGTTGACACATCTTGCTATGTTAGAAGAATGGCCATCAGGAACTTTAAGTTCCAATAGTACTTTGCAAAACAATTCCAACTCCGATTTTGACATTGAATAGATTGCAGGAGGTAGGAGTACTTTCCCGTTCGGTAATTCTTCTGGGTGCAACTCATGTCGGATGCCCATTGACTTCAAATCAAGTCGGCTCTTGAGATTGTCCTTTGTCTTCCGGTCATCTCCCATAACTGTTCCTATACAATTTTCACCAATATTTTTTCCGATATGCATCACATCTAAATTATGTCGCAATAAGTTGAATTCCCAATACGGCAACTTGAAGAAAATACTCTTCTTCTTCCATGCACCTAAACTCGTCATGTTTTGATCCTCATCTTCGCCACATAGATCGGTCTCCTCACCTTGCTCCGGCCTTGCCCTTTTCTTGCCCTTTGTCCTGACTTCTGGTTCTTTTCCATATTTGAATTGATGACCATCTACCCGCCTCAAAATATCTGAACCATAAGAAGATCCAGGAGCATGTTCCCACTCGTCGGTACCATCAAATGTCGCTGTCTCTGCCCGAAATATATGTGTGTCAGGCAACCATCTCCTATGACCCATATAGCAAATCTTTCTGCCATTGTACAACCAACTTGAACTAGTTTGGTGAGCACAACATGGACATGCATAACGTCCTTTAGTACTATATCCAGATAAATTTGCATATGCTGGAAAATCATTGATTGTCCAAGACAACACGGCCCGAAGAGAAAATGTTTCTTTAGCCACAGCATCATAGGTTGGAACACCCACCCACAATTTCTGAAGTTCATCTATTAACGGTTGTAGGTACACATCTATATCATTTCCAGGACCTTTCGGTCTAGGAACTATCATGGACAAAATAAATGAGGACTGCTTCATGCATTTCCAAGGCGGCAAATTGTATGGTATTAACACAACCGGCCATATGCTGTATGTACTACTCATTTGCCTGAAAGGGTTGAAACCATCACTAGCTAGTCCAAGTCTCACATTCCGAGGATCTTCTGCAAAATCAGGATATCTTTCATCAAATTTTTTCCAAGATTGAGAATCAGCAGGATGTCTAAGAATCCCATCATTAGTGCGACCTTCAGCATGCCATTTCATATCAGAAAAAGTTTTCGTAGACATAAACAACCTTTGTAGCCTAGGAATCAGAGGAAAGTAACGCAGTATTTTGGCAGGCTTCTTTTTTCTACTTCGCTTAGTAGATCCACTGGCTCCCTCGTCTTGATTTGGTCTTTCTATCCATTTCAAAGAACCACACACTTCGCAATTCTCCAGACTTTCCTTACCACTCGTGAAAAGCATACAGTCATTTGGACATGCTGCTATCTTCTCATACCCTAGATCGAAAGAACTTAGGAATTTTTTGATTTTATAGGCTGAGTTTGGAATACAGATTTCAGGAAATGCTTCATTCAACAATTCAAGTAGCATAGTGAAGGACTTAGCAGACCACCCGTTTAAACATTTAATCTGAAATAGTCTGATAATGAATGATAATTTAGAGAATTTGGTGCAATCGCGGTACAACGGAGTACTAGCATCTTCAAGTAACTTAGCGAAGGATTCTTGTTGCTTATTATTTTCAGGGACGGGGCCAGGCATTTCCTCGTCCACCCCACCACCAATGTGTGATGTTTCTGTTGACTCATTGTGAACTTGGGTTGTTGGGTTATTGGTGTGGAAAGGAACATTATGAATCCCCATGGCATCTTGCAACAAAGCATGCATCTCATCAGAAACGCTTAAGTCTTCGTTCACTAAGGGCTCATCTTCATTTTCTAATACAACCGGACGAATAGGAGCTGACGTATGATCCTCTCCATGACAAAACCACCTTGTGTACCCTTGAAGAAAACCGTTGACAACCAAGTGTGTATGTACTACGTCACATGTCCTCAAATTACAATTTGTACACCGGAGGCATGGACAAAGGATTAGGTTGGGATCACGGGAATGTCGTTTGGCAAAGATAATAAAATCTTTAATACCATCACGGTACTCCTTGGATAATCGTGGTTTACTAATCCAACTTCTATCCATTATAACAATAGCACACAATCTGAAATTAAAATTTGATATATTAAATAGTAATAACAGTAAAAGGCATTTTGTATATTAAATTTCACCTTATTGAAAACCATCCCTAGCTGCAAATAAATAAACGATATAATCTTTAACTATAAAATAAAGAAATTGTGGTTCCAAAAAATGTACAAAAAAAAATTAAATCTTAACACAATCTACTCTATTCACATAACCCTAAACTACCTTTTGTGGAAATTATCACAACCACCTTAGTGGTATTTTATCGCACACCCTATGTTCGAGTGTAAAAAAAATTCGACTATAGTCTCCACTGTATTTGGCTTTCCGTTCAAGGAGATGATGATGGTAAAGGGTATTTTGCTGAGGAAGAGGAATCGGACGAATAATGAGCGCGTTGTGCTGTAACTATGGTAACAAGAAGATCTGATGAATCATGAACTATTCTGTTCATGGCTACTAATAATCACTTACTTATCTCATAATAATAATAATAATAATAATAATAATAATAATAATAATAATAATAATAATAATACTAAACAAAAGAAACTAATATGGCTACTAATAAGTTTTTCTAAAATAATTCTTCATCCCAACTAAATCATTGATGTTAGTAGCGCCAAAAGAAACCTGCACAAGGTTTGTTCAGCCCAATTCTTGTACAGATTTGGAGGATTATGGTAAAAAACATGCCAAGATGCCAATCAGATGCATGAAATCAGCTTCATTAACAGTAAAAGAAAAATGATAATGTCCAGTATGTAAGCATATATTTTTCACAGTGAACCCATTGTTGTACACATTCGGAGGATTTTGGCATAAAGCTATAGCATCCTCAGTTCACAGTGAACCCATTTTGGTCAAAAAAACATGCCAAGATGACAATCAGATGCATGGGATAAGCTTCATTAATAGTAAAAGAAAATGAGGATGCTAGCAGCATACTTAGTTTGGAAGTGTACCCATTTTTTGTTAAAAATCATGCCTAGGATGGCAATCAGGTTCTCTAACAGTATCTGAAAATGAAAATTTCCATTATCTGAGCATATATGTTGCTCTACTAATTCTTTAGCCCAACTAAATCTAAAACCCAATTGTTGTACATATCCGGAGGATTTTGGCATACAGCTATACCATCCTCAGTTCACAGTGAACCCATTTTGGTCAAAAAAACATGCCAAGATGACAATCAGATGCATGAAATAAGCTTCATTAACAGTAAAAGAAGAAGAGGATGCTAGCAGCATACTTAGTTTGGAAGTGAACCCATTTTATGTTAAAAAATCATGCCTAAGATGGCAATCAGGTTCTCTAACAGTATCTGAAAATGAAAATTTCCATTATCAGAGCATATATGTTGCTCTACTAATTCTTTAGCCCAACTAAATCTAAAACCCAATTGTTGTACATATCTGGAGGATTTTGGCATAGGTACCTATAGCATCCTCAGTTCATAGTGAACCCTATTTTGGTCAAAAAAACATGCCAAGATGACAATCAGATGCATGAGATAAGCTTCATTAACAGTAAAAGAAAATAAGGATGCTAGCAGCATACTTAGTTTGGAAGTGTACCCATTTTTTGTTAAAAAATCATGCCGAAGATGGCAATCAGCTTCATTAACAGTATCTGAAAATGAAAATTTCCATTATCTGAGCATATATGTTGCTCTACTAATTCTTTAGCCCAACTAAATCTAAAACCCAATTGTTGTACATATCCGGAGGATTTTGCATACAGCTATACCATCCTCAGTTCACAGTGAACCCATTTTGGTCGAAAAAATATGCCAAGATGACAATCAGATGCATGAAATAAGCTTCATTAATAGTAAAAGAAGATGAAAATTTCCAGTATCTAAGCATATATTTTTCTATTCATTCTTCATCCCAACTAAACCATTCATGTTAAGGAAATCAAGATGCATAATCTGAAAAAACATGCTTTTTTTGAAAAATAAGGGAAATCAAGAGATGATACCGAAGAGAGAGAGAGAGCGGGGCGACGAGCGCGGGGGCGTAGGAGATAGAGAGAGAGCGGGGCGACACGGTGGTTTCCGATTGCCGATTCACCTCCAAATAGAGAGAGGGAGGAGGGAAATCGAAAATGACGAAGGGAAGAAGGGACGATGACGAAAGGTCGAAGGCTGTCGAAAAGGACGAAGCGGCGGAGGCTAACGCGCGGGAAGTAGAGCGAGGAAGGAGGAAAAACGAAGCGCCCCCCCCCCCCTTTTTTTTTGGGGTTTGGGAAATTGGCGAGCGAAAGATTAGGGTTTGCGGGATTTATCGCAGCTTATTCACCGGCGTTTCAATTAGACACACCGGTGAATGTGTCGGTATATTCACCGGTGTTTATTATTAAAACGCCAGTGAATAATACACTTCACCGGCGTTTTTAAATAAAACGCCGGTGAATACGAAGATTGCCCGGCGGTTTAAAGCGACCGCCGGTGTATAACCTTCCCATCTGGCGCCCCATTCCTATTCTCTCCCTACCCCGGCGCTACTAGTAAAATGCCGGGGAATATTCGCCGGTAAATCGAGTATCTTTTGTAGTGACCATTTTCCTATTAGATCTTATACCCTATACCCTAACCCGTTACCCACACCCGTTAACACCCTAACCCTAAAACCCCATCTTCTATATAACTACCTTGTTTACCCCCTCCCCTGTTCTCAAACCTAGTTGCTCTAAACCCATCCCGTCTCTCTCTCCCTCTCCCGATCTCACCTCCAAACCCATCCCTTTCTCTTGTGTCGCGACGTCTCACCACAACCCTCCTGCCTCATTCCCACCTCATCCACAACCTCCGAGCATCCCTCGCCAGCCCCGGTGTGCCCTCCTTCTTGCCGTCGCGACATAGGCAAGCAGTAGCTAGTAGCTAGTCGCGCCTACAGTGCACCTCCCTGTGCCGATTGCAGCAACAACCCCTTGCCAGCGACCGTCCTACCGCACACCAGTACCCCGACGCACCCTCCTTTTGACGCCTTGCAGTGCAGTGCCACCTGCGGCCGACCCCGCTGTGCGCCTCATCCCTGTCGCGCCCTCAATAGCGACCTCCGCAACGCACCCCTGCACTGCCCCATTCCGACCTCTCCCCCGTGCTCCCTGTCTCCCCGTCTCGATGTCGACAGCCAACCACCGCCCCGCCGTCTCCTCTGCTTCCTGTCACGCCACCACACTGCCCTGTCGTCGATCACCTCGCAGTCACCATAGTCGACTACACCCCCTGGCCCCATCGTCGGAGCCAAGCCAGACCCAAGCCCTTCGATGTTGCTATGGGTTTTGATCACCTTGATCATGGGCCATCGATCATCATGATCATCATCATCATGGAGTTCCTGATTGCTTTGAATCTTGGCCATCTCTTCCCTCGCAATCTGATCAACATCAGATCTGATCTAGATCTCTTGATTTAGACCGCCCGATCTGATTTGATCTGACTGTGATCATCATCAGCCCTTGGATCTAGCCGTCCGATTGTGTTCGTGATCTCGATCGTCTTCATCTTGTTCGCGATCGGTTGTACATCTTGTTCGTGATCATCTCATTCATAATCGTTAGTATCGTGTTCGTGCCCAGAAATCCGTTCCCGTTATTCTTGTTCTTGCTTCATCGTTTTCATCGGCATTTATAAGGCATGTAACTTGTATTCTTTTCTTTGTGTAATAAATACCGCCTATAGTGTAGTTGCTTTAAGATCTATCCCCATGAAACCCTTGTTGATCTTGTCTCTAGTTTTTGATCCATCCATAGTTGTCTCGTTACACATACGACATGAAATAACTTAGATATAATAGATTCTTGATGTATACATGCATGTTGTTCGTGATCCATGATGTGTTGTATGATCTCGTATGCTTGATGTGTTAGTGGTAGTATAACTTATTGTAGACTTGTAAAATATCCTATACCATGTTGCTTGGATATCTAGTATACCATATCTGGCTTTGTGTTATGATTTGGATGTGTTACATATGAACTAGTTGATTTATGCATAAAGAGATTTCTGTTTTTGCGGTTACCCAATTTTTTTCAGTATTTTACACCCTATTAAGGTCAGTATATGAAAATTATTTGTGAATATGAATTATAGAATTCGGTCTACTTTCCAGAATTTTTGACAGATCTCACTTTTGATTTGTGAGTTGCAAGTTATTACTGTTTTACTACAGAGGTGTAGAAAATTTCAGATTTGGTTTTATGTGAATTCTGGAAAGCAATTTATTTTTATACTGATGTTAAAGATAATATTTTGATCCAATATTTTTCTGAGTACAACTAGACCTGATTTAGATAAACCCCTATGGGGATTTAATTGATAACTTTTGTGAACTATTCTATACTTGCAAACAACTACTATACATGCAGAATTTTCATACTGTTCAGTAAAGAAACATAATTTCAACCTGGTTCTATTTGCTGTTTATAAAACCTTTGTGAATATGAATTGTAGCCTACTGTATCTATTTTATCACTCTATTGATGGATCTGGATTTCGATTTATATTTTGTAAGATATTCCTGTTTTAGTACTGTAGTGTTTATGATTCCATATTTACAAAACTACTATATCTTGCTGCTTTCTAATTTTACTTGACTATTCTATCTATATTGGAAAATTATGAAACTTCATTTTCTGTTACTAAACATACTAGGGAATACCCCAGATTTTTCTTGGATTTAATTAGTAAGTTTTTATGTTGTTTTCCTGTTTATGAATACAAACTTCTAATTTCTGGCTAAACACGTTTGCTGGATACAAATCTGTTTTGAGTCTTATTTTTGTGAAATACTAGATGATTTATATATATTTTCTAGATTCATTCGGGAGTCTATTTTCAAGATCTTCTAACGGATCCAGATTTGCATATTTATGACAACGGGAATCCCAGATTTGGTGCAGTACTATCTTGCTGTTCAGAACTAGAACTTTCGTCGTCTTAGCCTATTTTTGAGTCTTTCATCACCCATTTGTGTCCTTCTTTCAACTTGTACTTGTCCTTGTTGTCTTTCCATGTTTCTTGACTTGTTTGTGCAGATCCATGCTTGCTTGGATAATAATAATGAGAAACTAAGCCGGGGTTTAAAGGGAAAGATCTAATAGTGGAAAATACAGAAACGTTTTCTCGGAAGGGGATCTATAGATCCTACATGATTACTTGATACTTGATACTTGAGACTTGATACTTGATACTTGAGGCTTGATACTTGATACTTGAGGCTTGATACTTGATACTTCATTACTTGATGTTTGTCCCTGAGTACACTGCCCTCTATGATCCACTATGAAATTTAAAACGAAATTGTTTGAATGTAGCAACCACATGGTAAAAACCTGGGACGCATGAAGTGCTACCTAGATAGGATTGATACAAGACTGGAACATAATCACTTCACACATGCTACTTGCTACTTGTACATGATACTTGATCCTTGACATTTGCTACTTGTTACTCGTTACTCGTTACTCGTTTACATGATACTTGCATACTGACACTTGTTACATGCCACTTGCATTCGTTCATCTTGCCATGCTAGTTGTTTCTATTCTTGATCTAGAGTTAGTTCTCTATTTTCTTGTTATATTCTTTCCATGTTATACTTGCTTCCGCTGTTACTCTATTCTTGTCTATTTCTCTTACCTGTACTTGTTGCCTGCACTACAAGCGGCCTGTAACTTGCATTGACAGGCATTTTGTTTTCTCTTTCCTTTTTCCTGTAATTTATTAAATTGCAAATTATGGTGATCAGATGCCCGATGGAGTAGGTGATTTGAGATTCTAGTTGGCTGGAGCTGATGCTATATCTATTTATTTCTTGTTGCTTATCTTGAATAATTGTACTTGGTTACTTGGATTATTTTGTGTTGGGCAATGTAACCCAGAATTATCAACTTATTCAGATCTGGTTTATTTGAGATTATTAAATTTTGTTTCAAGTAAATTCATATTGGTATATTGATTCATTTATGCATGCGTGGTTGACTTCTCTTTCTTCTTACTGTGATTATTCCTCTGAAATGTTGTAAAGTTCATGATAGCTTATGGATGATGAAAATCATTCGCTGGACTTAGCCACGTATCCGTATTCCGCATTCTATTTTTGGGAAGCGGGGCGTGACACCGATTTTATGTGTTCCACTATGCTCAGTCTATGCAGTACCCCCGCTCCGGACCTCATCAAAAGTTGTTACGAACGTATAGGTGTCCCTGGGGAATTCCCAGTGGAGTACCACGATACCCTTCAGTGTACATCCCTTGTGGAGTGGGGTACCATGATACCCTCTGGCGTACATCTCACCCACTCTTGCTCCATGTTCGCATTAAACAACATAGAACTTGTCAGGTACTTAGGGTCCATTCCCTGAGCTTCCGACGAACTCGTCCTTACACTAGATCTCAGAAATCAACAGTCAAGATAATGTCGCCCATATCTCTTTGGCCAGGTGAGACGGCACCGCACGTATTCCCTTAACTGGTGTGCACAATACCCAACTAGTGCCTGCCTTTACAAACAATAATAACATGGCCTAGAGCTAGCGTTCCCTACCAGTCTTCTTCTCAATTAGAAATTATTGCCAATAAATCCACTCTCTCTTCCCCGGAGGGCACAAGTCATCAACACTACAGACGATTTGGGTCCTGTCTATCCTCTAGAACCATGCACCCATAGATCACAACATTAATCCACTGATTAAAATATCGCTAATACAAGAGTCCAGTTATCAAGGCTATATAGATTATAGATTCTAGAGTTCTAGTCTGGTTCTTAAAATTACTTACAATCTTACTAGATCAGTTCATTCTATTAACTAGTTACCCGATTCTACTACCTCTTACTATTACAACACTGGCCCAATTGGTTCAGTTAATCAAATATTGAATTACTAGGCGATCTACTTGCTTCTACACTATTAATCAATTAGTGATTCAAGCCCTACATCTTATTAATCTTCTTTTAAATCATATTACTAATCAATCAACCATTCTAACTATAGACTCCTAACTTAGAATTTATTCATCTATTCCAACTAAGACAACTAGTCCAATTCTCTATTAGATCAAGTGAACACCCATCACTAGATGACTCTTATCTAGTTCCAACTTGTTAAGTAATCTTAGTCATTTTAGTTAAGATCTCCCCCAACCCAAAATAGGGTCCAACTTGGCCTCCAACTCAGGTCCAAGATTTGGCCCAGCTTCGCCTAATTTGGGCTCACGAGAACAGCAAGTCGCACTCCCCTCGACCGTCGTTCTACCTTCTTCGCTTGAAGTTTCGAATCGTCCCTTGGCCGCGACCAAGCTCTCCTAGAGTCCCACTGATCTCTAAACTCCTCCATGGTCCTCCCGTCAAGTCATAACTCCTAAAAGAGCGAGTGAAATCCTCCTTGGATGGCAAAATAAGTCAGAATGCGACCGCAGTCAACTATTGACATGTTCGAGGTGACACGAGCTCCTATCCTACCCAATTAACCCTGTGTTATTAACTGGGACCTAGGGTGCATATTACCACATTAGTTAACAACAACCTAGGGTTATTGTAAGTGATGTGTATCGCCTAAATGGATGGACAAATCGCTCAAAATAGTGAGTGCGATCAGCCAACAACGACAGCCCGAAAATAACGAATAAATCAAGGTTTCGGGCTCGTTTTGGCAATCAAATCACCCATCTAAGTCCCCCCCACCATAACCCAACACTATAGGACTTTATCCAGAAGAAATCTAAGCAAAAAGAAGTGATACAAAGTCCTAAAAAGGTGAATTTAAAATTCCAAATAGCAAGCACAGCATTATGTTTTGATGTATACAAGTTGCCATGAACTTAGGGACTTTACATTGACATAGAAATGCATGTTTAATGACTTTTAAATCATGACATGAATTGTAGATGAGCATGTGCCACAGTAGATAATAAACTACATGTGGTTAAAATGATTCCTAGGTCATTTGTGCAACTAGTGACTAATTTGCTCACTATTTAGGAATGTAGTTGAAGATGATTGTTGTATGCACCTTCGCTGAATTCTAAAATACATTGAATAATAATATGTTTCAATACTTAATCAATATTGAGTAAAATCCATTAATACGTGAAACTCTCAAATGTGCATGAATTAATATACAAAATATCTACGTACTATTTTGCAGGATCTTACAGGTGGTGTCCGTTAGATAAAGCTACGGATGGCAAGTAGTAACAAGCAGTGAAATAATAAAATATGATAGAGCAAGAAACAATGAACTGGGACTACAGGATCATGAACAATACAAGTATGACGATAATTGGGATACTGTAGCCAGTAATCTGCAATCAATCGATAAAAAAATAAATAATAACATGTCTGATAACAATAACCAATACGGGAAACATGGGCTTTCTTCCGAGTACACTCTCTTATATTGTCCACTACTAAGTCATACCCTTATTAGCACGGTTTTTATTATTTTACTATGTTCAATCATGAACATGCAAAAGATGCAATCACTTAGAACGATGGTATGAAGACAATATCAGGAAGGTATCAAGAACTATGAAATGCATGATAAAATTCAATTCATTAAATGTGAAAATAAACGTGTTTATATTTAAATACATAAAAATATAATTCTGGACAGCAATATACAACTGTACTAAAACCCACTTTCCAGCTGTAATTGGAAAACAAATACGATTCCGTCAGGGATTCTAAAGAATAAACTCCCTGTCAGTCCAATACATATTCACACGAAACATTTTAATTAAAGTAGCTAGGTCTATCATTCAATTGTTTACGGATCTAGTGTCCAGGCAGCAATATACAGTCAAGTTATCGGGCGTATAACTCTGCTATAAAATTATAAATGAACTCCACAAAAATAATAATCTTGTTTTTTTCTGTGTCTAAAGTAAAGGAGATTTTATCAGGTCGTAATTCCAAAAGTTGGTTGCATTATCAACTAGTTTACTAATCGATTTGTGAAAGTAAGAGGTGTTCTAAATTCTACACTCATGGGGCTATAATTTTCATATAAAAGGTTCTAAATTATATTGCATGTAACTGGGTCAAATTCTCAGTATAATTTTAGGTAAATGGCAAGGTAAATGTATAATACTTCATTTTAAAATTACTATCTATTGGAAATTTTAGTTTTATAACAAGAAATTGATTGCATTCATAATCATTAATCAGAAAATGTCTCTAGAATTAATTCGTTAGAATTTATTATTTCTACGATATTAAATTTAAGAATTAAACTATACTATTGCACAAAATTAAAAAAAATATTTGAATCACCAATTTTTTGTCTATATACACATGTGTATCTCTAGTTCGTGTTCATGCAGTGTATGCAGTAACAAAAGAATTTCATTGTTTTTCTATGGTTTTTGAATTGATGAGACTTAAGTAGAACAACATACGATGGATAATTCAAATTCGAACAACATGTGATGGTATCAGGCAAGATTGATAACATGATGGATGTAATGAAAGAGAACTACTTGCAGAAGATCAAAGAACTCATGCCTAGGCTATGATTGTGAATGTGATGGAACAGAGATGAAGAGATGAGGGCAACACACGGCAGTGAACAACGATAGTGAATGTGAGCGACGGTAGCGGGCATCAGCAGAATGGCGCGACGACAGCAGTAATGGGCATCAAGTATGCATAGCGACGATGGAAACAATGGTACAAGCAGAGAGGGGATGTTTTTCGGTTGGTAAAGGGGCAGCAAGGCAATGGGTGAGATATGGTGAAGAAGGCAGTGGCGATAGGTGATGGTTGCAGGGATGGCTGTGATGGTGTGTGGGGGTTGCAATAGAAGGTAACAACAATGGCAGAGTTTTGGTGTACTCGGGTTGAAAGAGGAGGAAGATGATGTGAAGAGGCATCAAGGTCGAAAGAGTACAGGGTGGTTTTGGGATGGAGTTGGGGTGAAAGAGAGGAGAGAGAGTGGTGGCTGGCTGAGTTTGTATGGAGTTTGGGTAGGAGGAGGTGAGGTCAGGTGTGAGATAGGGAGCTCGACATTGAAGAAGGGTTCGGCATGCAGGCGGATGAAGAGAAGGAGATGAGTTGAGAAGGTGGTTGAGTTAAGGGGTGAATAAGTGTAATTTAATGTGGTGATTAATTGGGGATAAGATTATGGGAATGAGGGTGATAACGACAGTGGTTATGGTTTTTAATGGAGGTAGTAACAGGGGTTTTTAGTGTCGTAGGTTATAGGAGATGAAAAGATGTGAGTTGGTTGTTGGATTAATATTTGTTTGGGTTTTGGTTCAGTTTGGGTTGGGTTAGGCATTTGGGTTTGAGCTTGACTTGGGCTTCACAATTTAATAAAGAATCAAATAAAATTATAGAATGGGCTAGGATATATAATCATAAGAAAATAGATACAATATCCTATTATATACGATTGAGTTCAAAAGGACAGGACAATTTACAGATAATCAAAATTCGAGAATATGTAGAAATTTGTACAATGGAAACGGGAGTTACACGGATGCAGCGAAGGACTTGGTCATCCTTCCCCTTGGATGTAGTTAAGTTGCTGGATCCTTCTTCTTTTGGAGGAGTAGAGTGACGGCTCCATGAGCGTCGACCCTGATCATGAGTACCACGAATGGCTCGAAGGTTATCATGCTTGAAGTTTTCCAGGCCCTAGTGACCGGGGCCTCTTTATCTTTGTTTCCCTCAAGATGCTTTCGATTCTCATGAGTGGGGATACTTTTTTATAGTGCTTCTCCTATGAGTGGTGGAGTGTCTTGATCTCTGCAGGCATAGAGAGTTTCTTCTCCACTTTTCTTGACGTTCTGAGCGGGAGGCCTCACCTCGTGCATGCCTCTCATCCAAATGAATCCTTTGAACGGTCCCTTGTTGGCTGCCATTGATGATTTGACAGAGATCTCTTCACCCCTGGGGACCTCACGAGGGCATCAAGTCCCTGGAAGCATTGAGATATGATTTTGTAGAGGGCATTATTTATGGTGCAGTTCATGACAGCTTTGTCGGGAGCCCCCAGTACCTCTCCGTTGATAGGAGCTTGATTAGGCTGTTGGGGCGGATCCAGCTGTTCAAGAGGAATTGGGTCCTCCACGGGAAGAGCTTGGTGACAAAGAGAGTTGGCTAGAAATCTTGAGGCCGCTATTCTCCCTCTTAGGCTAGGTGGCATGGTGGTAAGTCTGATCTTTTATGTATATCTGTGAATTTTCTCACAGATTGTGCTAATATGTTGCTGCTTAATTTGATGTAGGATCAAAAAGATAGTGTGTATATATTTTTAATGAGATTACTAAAGATCTAACCATTGATTGTTGCCGTAAAAAGTAGTTAGAGCTCCTGAGATTGGATCTGGATCATTTATTGAACACCTTGTTTAGAATCCGATGGTTGCTGATGTGGCCGATGGACCTACCAAAAGCCTAAAACACTGGGGATGGCTCCGGCGACAGGCCCTCCAATGCTCAAGTCAAAAATAGAGAGAGAAATAGAGTTTGACAGAGAAATTTCTGATTACCTTTTGACTGAGGAGGGGGGGTGTATTTATAGGTCTGAGAAATAGTTAGGAGACTGATATGAATTTACTATCTCCTGTTGTTACTTTCCCTTAATAGATAGACTCTCTTGTTTGCGGACAAGAGATTTGACTTACAGCTCTCATGGGTTGGGTATCTCTCCTAGTGGGCCCAGTCGCTTTTAAAGGGCTTGAAAGCGGCCTATGTCTTGTAGATGAGCCTGAAGAAGGCCCAGACCTATTAAAAAGTTATGTTATAGTTAATCTACCGTAGAAGCTCTAGGAGGTGTGCTTGAATCATACGGCCAGAATTTGCTACAACTTTTACCATTATCAATGGCTAAGTATATAAAAGAGCATTTCAAACTACCCTGTCACCAATAAAATACTTGCATATAGCATAAGTCAACCAATTCCATCTCCCGTTTGCAATGTATCCCCTCTCACATTTTGTATCCATAAATCACCTGAGAAATTCATCTTACATTGATTGACACTAACTTAGATCATCTCCACCGCATGCCTGGTGCCCAGGATAGCAGTGGGCCCTACACAAAAAAATATTCCCCCATCCTAGCTCATGCCTTTTGCTCGGGTAGTGGGTGGGTCCCATGCTGCCCGGGTTTAGGATCGAGCAGCTCGAGCTCGCGACCCAAACCGGTGGCACCTAAACCCCCCCCCCCCCCCCATGTCAACTTTATGATTAATTAAAAACCAAACAAATTTTGAAAATTTGAGGCAAACAATCTTTTAAAAATTGCCATAAATATATATCAATCGAGTTCACTCTCTACACATCAATCAATAGTATCTTACCCCGGTTGAGTCTTTCTCCATCCGTGTTTCGTGCACGTCTTGTGTGGCCTCCACTTCTTTGTTAGATTTCTTGATCGATCATAGCCACATCAAGATTCACTTCATCAGTATGAGCTGCTCTCGCCCTTACTTCATCGGCCTATCTCTGCCTAAATTATTCTTCCTATCGCTCAAATCTCTCCATGACCCTCCTAGCGCAAGGCATTGAAACTAGTAAGATAATGTACAAAATTACAAGAATTGAGGGGAATACAACAATTTTGGTGAGAATGAATGAGGAAATTTGATGCATATTAATGGAGAAATTAGTGGATAGAAAATTTACACTTGGCGCGTTGAGGATCAGGAGGAATCTTGTCAAATATTATTGTCCAAAATCATCATTCATAAGTTTCATATTAGTCCAAAATCAAATAAGATTTCCATATTTATAGAAAATCATTTGAAAAATCATCATCCGGATTTTTCATATCCGCCCAAAATCTATAAATAATCTCATATCTATCAAAAATCTTATTCACAACCCCCATCCAAAATTTCGTATCTGTCCAAAATTTGATAAGGTTCCCGTATTTAGACAAAATCTTATCAAAAGATCTCATCGAAATATTCCATATCTGTCCAAAATCAGAACAGATTTACATATCTGTAAAAAAACTGATCAATAAATCTTATCAAAAGTATTATCAATCACAAATCTTCAAAAACAAAATTAGTAACATAATTGTCAATATTAACTACCCGGGTATTCACGTGAGTGAGAAGGGGTACAAAACTTTGAAAGATAGTTACTATTCGGGATGAATAGTAACTGTCGAATAGTAAATACCATGGATGCATTTTGCCTTTTATGCGAACTCCATGGGTGGAAGTGCTCTTTGGCACAATACAGAACGAGTAATGCTACATCCACTACCCATTTCACTAAATTTCTCTTCACTACCTTAGGTGGCACACTCCAATAGGCAGGGAAAGATAGAGTAGGTGGGAGAACTCTCCAATAGGAGTATGCCACCTAAGGTAGTGAAGAGAATGGTAGTGAAATTGGTAGTGGCTGAAGCATTACTCATACAGAACAAACCAGAAATAATATTATTTTACATATTAGTCCTCTCATTTTATTCTTTACTCTTATATATTCCAATTTCTAAATAAGCTTATCAAAATATTGCAGTGTTACAATTCTGCCCACCTAATAAAAATTTCTTCCTCAAATTTGCAGATCATATTTCCTCAAAATAAATTCCCTGACTCCAGTAATCGTCTAAACCTCAAATAAATAAGTTACACTACAATACACTAGTCATCAGGATCGGTGATCAAACCTAACTCTAAGAGATCATCTTATTTCTCTCATACCAATTATAATGCCCCAAGCCCAGAATTAACTATCGAATTCCGAACATGGATCGTTACTAACCTTTCCATCAAATAAAATATGCATAACTTCTAATAAAACACAAATTCATTGTCTTGCACAGCGGAGGGAATATTTAAATAATAAAATGTTACTCAAATAATATATAAAATCAACCTCCTTGAAATGACCATCTCTCGGCCTTTCTATCACTTACAATTATGCAACTTTGTCACTTTTATATCTGTAAAAAGTATGATTATACAAAGGGAAACCGAAACACATGCCCAGTGAGTTTGTCCTTGCTTCAGTAGTGGTTCAGACAGGCTTATACAAATGCAATTACAATCCTTTAATTCCAAATATATGATACCAATAAATCACAAATCAATTACTTTATTTGGATATTGGAATCTAGAGGTGGCCTCCTCATATTGTTGAGGTGCCCCAAAATTGACGACGTGGTACTTAGCTCTGTATGACACTTAGTTTCATGTAGCACTTAGTTCCGTTATCTAGAACAATAGCAATAATGATAGGGCGATCAATGCATATAATCTCCAATACTTGAAAGAAACTAACATGTCAGATCCAAATGCATGAATTGCTAAAATATATCTTCTAATATCAATTATAAATATGTATATATAAAGATGATCATGAAGAACACTACAAGTATATGAGAAGCTACCTAAGCAGAATCGATACTCAGAAAAATATTAACTTTAATCCTCCCAAGTTTAATGCTTTCAAATATGGTTTCATATCTTCCCCTTCCAAAACACTCATAGCCTCCTCTCTCTTTCTCTTTCACCGTCTTTCTCATTCTCAGTCTTAATCAAAATGAGACAAAATGACCAAGCTTACTCTTATCTACTTACATATACTAACCAATAGGGATGCTCTCAGATAAGGATATATCCGATCCGATCCGATTCGTATCCAAATCTGAAATTTTTGCAGATCCGGACACAGATACAGATATCCATATCAAAAAAAATTCAGATGCGGATACGGATACGAATATCACTTAAAAAAGAGGATTCAGATATGGGCATATTATATATATATATATATATATATATATATATATATATATATATATATATATATATATATATATATATATATTTCATTTCTCATTCCTCTCTCTCTCTCTCTCTCTCTCTCTCTCTCTCTCTCTCTCTCTCCCACCCTAGACCCGATCAGAAATTGCCCAAAATCCAACTGGACCTCCACCCTAGCTCCACCTTCGTCCACCCTCCTCACCGTGATCGGGATGTTCCTCTCCCCCCAAATCCTCCAAATCTGAAATCCTAGCTCCACCTTCGTCCACCTTTGCCAACATCGGGCTCTTCCTCTATCCCCAAATCCCCCAAATTTGAAACCCTAGCTCCACCGGCTCCGCCAACATCGAGCTCTTCCTCTCCCCCAAATCCCCCAAAACCCCAAACCCGGTTCTCATCTTCTCCATCTCCGTCTCCGACCTCCTCACCGTCAGGTCCTCCAACCAACCTCCTTTCATGATCTATTTAGTGAAGAAGCTATTTTCAAATGTGGAGGTGAGTTGATTTTCTTATTCATTCTTATTTTAAACAGTCTGTAGTTTTTGGGTTTGTTGTGAGAGTTTGATCAATTTTTGTTTTCTTTTTTAGGTAGGAGCAACATCTAATTTGCTAATGGATAAGTTATATGTTAAATTGAGCATCTGAGGCAATTGGAAATGCAAAAAGTCTGATCAAGGGAATTAGATTATAGGATGATAATGCTTGTTTATCAAAGGATTTTCATATAGAATAAGAATTTCTGAATACGTAATTTGTATTTTTCAGTAATAATAGGCTGATTTAGTTGAATTTGACTGCTGACCAAGAATATTGAAGGAGTAAATGTAAATGCCTTGGAATGCATCAATAAGAGTTGGCTAGACTTTTGCTGCTTTGTGGTCGTGCATAAATGCCCTTGTGGTCGTGCATAAATGCATGCAGTATAAGGCTCATTTTTTTTAAGCTGACTAAAAAACTATGGACTAATCAAAAATGTTTTGCAAGTGTCATAGGATTTAGCTATATTTTAATGCTTTGTGGGGATATATGCCCTTGCGGCTGACATTTCAAGATGACATGAATGGTGACCTCCTTAGAAGGCAATTCTCTCCAAGTGAATCCTACCTATATATGTTAATCTTAAGGATGGTGGATTTGTAGGATAATGACATGAAAGCCGAAGTAGAACATCTTCAAGTAAAAAACTTGAATTGCGTGTCCAGTTATAGGTTGCAAATATATATTGTTGATTATAGATTGACTTTTATTTTTGTTTATGCACGCTTATTGTTGTTATTTTCCATTGAGGTTGGGTCTAACTTGTGGTTAGGTTGTAGCTAATTAGATGTCATTTGAACATGCACATGATTAAGTTGTTTAATCCGGGATTAATTTGTTTAAATGAGAATTGCATATGAAAATGTTTTTTGAATTCATTTTCTTCTATACCCATTTGGTTTTCAATTTGACATAACTGCTTTTTCAAAACACATCTAGTTTTATGCCCATTTCAGTGATATGAAGATAGTTTAACGTAAATAACTTGTCTTTGCATTAAGAGTTTTATTGTGATATTATTCACTATTATGATGCAATAATTAGTAAGAGTGTCTTCAATTTGGAAAAACGAGTTTGTATATATGGTTCTGAATATATCTGAAACTAAGTACAAATTAAGAAATTTGAAAGCGTATAGAAGCAATTTCGCTTTCTTGCCATATACTAGAGATGACTCAGTGAGATCATAGATGAACCTTAGTCATTAATATTTTTACTTCAAACATTTTAAATATTAGTGGATTTTCCTCTAAGTCATATATTCATTTTTTTTTCGTTGATCTTAAATTCTTCTACAAGCAAATGTGTTCTGTAGGTACTTACATTGATAAGAAGTGCCCATTCACTGGTGATGTTTCTATTAGAGGCAGTATCATTGCTGGCACTTACTACATTGCAAGATGAATAAAACTATCATTGTCCGAAGAAACTATCTCAATTTTGTGAAGAAGTATCAGAGGTAAGTTTGATACATTTCTCATTGCGCTCATTAGCTCTTTTCAAGTTTCTCTTAAGTTACTAACTATTGTCTCTCACATAGGTATGAGAAGAGGCACTCCAATATCATGGCTCACGTTTCCCCATGCTTTCGTGTGAAGGAAGAGATCACGTGATTATCGGCCAGTGCAGGTGTAACCCCTGTTTTCCATTTTGTGTATTTTTGAGTGTATTTTTCTCTTTGGTGTATTTCTCTTATTGTATTTCTCTTGGACCATATATTGAATTTTATTTTCAATATATTCATCTATTTGGTTGTCGTTTCTTTATTTGATTTTCATGCTTCAGTTGTCGACCTATTATTTCACTATTTTTTTATCTAGCTATTGTTTCGATTCCCTTCATTTTATTTGTTCATGTCTTATTTTATTTGACTCTTTTGTTCCCCATCTCTTTACTGGATTTTTTTTATTCGATTCCAATTGGCCACTATTCTATTTTGATCCATTAACCCATTGCAATCCTATTCAATTAAAATACCCAAACCCATTTCTTTTAACCCAACTATACCCGATAGCCACATTTATACCCATACCCAGTTAACCATTACCCCTAACTCTTTATTTCCCTTAAACCCATTTTTTTAAAAACCCATCAGCCCCAAACCAGCACCTAAACTACCCAACCCGAACCTGCTATCTCCCTCCTATCTGATCTGTTAGCCTCCTGTGTCGCCTTCCACTACTGCTCTAACCCTAATTCTTGTTACCAATATATATACTTCGACCCATGCACCGTTCTCCTCTAACCCTAACAGCCGCCAGTGCATCTCTCTCTCCTTCTCTCTCACCCTGCATCCTCTTCCGATCTTGCTCCATGCCTCTCCACTGCACCACAGAACCCCTCGTCCTTGCTGCATTTCCTCAGCAACTGCGCTCACCGCGAGCCCCTGTGCGTCAACCTCCCAGTCGTGCCCTACCTCCAGTGGACGCCGACAAGCCGAAGCCAGTTCAGTGGCAACAGCAGCGAGCTTCCCTCACTATGCTATCGTTCCCCATTACCGTCGACTCCTCATCCTCTCTCTCTTTGATTGCTCGTGCGAGTGGTTGCACGAGTTATCTTGGTTGTATGGCTGTCGGGTCGTGTTCGTAGGTTAAGTGCGTTACCCGTCGGTTGTGTATTCGTGGGTTTTGCTCACTTTTGGAGTTCGTGTGTTCGTGAGTTCGTGTCCCAGGAACCCATTCCCGTTATTCTTGCTTGGTTTCGTTCTCGTCGTCGGTTAAGGCAAGTAACTTGTTTTCTTTTCTTTGTGTAATACAAGTACTAAATACCGCCTGTAGTATAGTTGGGTTCTAGAGACAATTTTTGTGTGAATCCCCTTGTTGATATTGTCTCTATTGTGTTGATTTGACCATAGTTGCCTCACGACATACATGACATGACTTAACCTAGGGTTGACGACTTCTTGTTGTATATATGCATGTTGTTCATGTGTTATCTTGTGCTCTTTCGTGTTATTCGTGATAGACTTGTTTTGGAATTGTAAAATACCTTATATCGTGTTGCTTGGACATCTAGTATACTCTATTTCGTGTTTGGTTGTGTCTTGGATGAGTTCTATGTGAACTAGTTGATTTTGTGCATATGCAGTTTTGCCGGTTTTCTCGTTTTGATCAGTATTTTAGACCCTATTAAGGTCAGTATTCGAAATAATTTTGTGATCATGATTTGTAGAGAATTCTGTCTATTTTCCAACCCTTTTGACGGATCTCAGTTTCGATTGACAGTTTGTGAGTTATGTCGATTTTACTACAGTAGTGTCGAAAGATTCCCAGGTTTTGTTTTCTATGAATTCTAAAGAGTAATCTATTTTTATTCTTTTGTTAAAATTATTATTTTAATCTGAAATTTTTCTCAGTACTTCTAGACTTGATTGGGGTTTACCCAGAATTTTGGTGGATTTATTTGAGGAGTTTTACAAACCTTTTCAAGCTTGCAAATAAAGATTTTACATGCAGAATTTTACTACTATTCAGTAAAGAACCTTATTCTACTTGCTGTTCTAAAATATTTGTGAATATGAAAGTTAGCCTACTGAGTTTACTTTTTTACCCTTTTGGGGGATTTGGATTTTGACTTATGGTTTGTGAGATATTACTGTTTTCGTACTGCAGTATTTGTGATTTTAGATTTACAAAACTGTCGTGTCTTGATGTTTTCTGATTTTACTTGACTACTCTATTTTTGTTGAAAAATTATGAAAATTAATTTTCTGTTACTATAAATATAAGGGAATACCCCCAGATTTTTTGTGGATTTAATTAATGAGTTTTCATGCTGTTTTCCTGACTTTGAATACAATATTCTGATTTTTGGCTGAACGTGTTTTCTGGTTTAAATTCAATTTTGAGTTATAATTTTGTGAAACACTATGTGACTTATATATGTTTGCTAGATTCGTCCGAGAGTCTATTTTCTCGACCTTTCAACGGATTCAGATTTGCATGTTTGTAGCAACGAGAATCTCAGTTTTAGTTCAGTACTGTCTTGCTGTCCTGAACTAGGAATTTCGTTATTTTATCCTTTTATGTGTTTTATTTCACCCGTACGTGTTTATCTTATAACTTGAACTTGTTACTTGTTTATACCATGTTATACTTGGCCTGTTTGTGAAACATACATGCTTGTTTGACACTAATAATAAAATAACCAAGTCGGGGTTTAATGGGAAAGATCTAATAGTAGAAAATATAGAAACGTGTACTCAGAAGGGATCTATTGATCCTACGTGATACTTGGATTGATACTTGATACTTGATACTTGGCTTGATACTTCATACTTGGCTTGATACTTCTTACTTGAGGCTTGATATTTCACTTGAGGCATGATACTTCACTACTTGAGGCATGATACTTCATACTTGAGGCATGATACTTCACTCTTGAGGCTTGATACTTGATACTTGAGGCTTAATACTTGATACTTGATTCCTTGAGGCTTGTCCCTGAGTACACTGCCGTATATGATCCACTATGAAATCTAAAACGAAACTGTGTTGACTGTAGCAACCATATAGTAAAAAGATAGATGCTTGAAGTGCTACCAAGATAGTAATAATACAAGACTTGAACATGATCACTTGACCCTTGCTACTTGATACTTGTACTTGACCACCTGATACTTGTTCACTTGATACTTGTTTACGTTATACTTGATTCGTGACACTTGATACTTGTTTCCTGTTTATATGATACTTGTTCACTTGATACTTGTTACATGCCACTTGTACTTGTTCATCTTGCCATACTAGTATTCTATTTTGTTATCATGCATATTCCATGTTATTCGTTAGCTTTTTCTATGTACTTGTATCCTGCACTACAAGCAGCCCGTAACTTGTATTGACGGGAGTTTGTTTTCTTTTTTCTATTCTTGCAATTGTTAAATTGTAGATTTTGGAAAACATGTACCAGATGGTGTTGGTGATATGAGATATTAGTACTGGATTTGCTATTATTAATTCTTGTTACTTATTTTTGAACAATTGTATTTGATACTTGGATTTATTTGTGTTTGGGCAATGTGACCCAGGATATCGACTTATTCAGATCTGGTTTATTGGAGATTATATTTTGTTTCAGGTAAATTGTTGTTGGTATTTTGATTCATATATGCATGCTTGGTTGATTTTTTTGCTTCCGACTCTGATTATTCTTGTGAAATATTGTAAAGATTCTGAACAGCTTATGGATGATGAAAATCATTCGCTGGGCTTTTGTCGCGAATCCGTATTCCGTATTCTCTTTTGGAAAGCGGGGCATGACAAGGGTTTTTAGTGGTATCAGAGCACCAGGTTTGGCTAATGTGTTAGTTACCTAATATATTAGACAAGCTTGGGTCGATCTGGGATTGGCTCAACATTTCACCAACCATGCATACATAAATAAATTATTATCAATTTTGATCTGGATGCTAATTGTTTTTGGGTTTTGTGCAGACTATGGCTCGTAGAGGTTCTACTTCTCGTCTTCAGGATGAGCATCCAGGGTTTGAGGCTGTCACCACTGTGTTGGAACGACTGATTAACATGCAGCAGAACCACAGTGATTTAGTGATGGCTGCTTTGGAAGCTGCTCGAGTTCTGCCGCCCACTGTGCTTATGCAGACAGCTTTTCCTACCCGTCTGGGTACAATCACGAACTTCATGAGGCTTCATCCCTACAGGTTTTCAGGCACAAAGACGCCTTTAGATGCAGAACAGTGGTTGATTTGGACTGAGCAACTGCTCTTGGCAGCTAGAGTGGCAGATGCAGATAGAGTGGACGTGGTGGCCATCCAGTTGGTGGACTTGGCTCATATTTGGTGGAGGTCCGAGTCTGAAAGGCTCGAAAGACCGATCACTTGGGCCACTTTCACTAGGAGCTTCTTGGAGAAGTTCTTTCCTAGCAGCATTAAAGTGGAGATGGAGCAACAATTCCTGGCCCTGAAATATGTTGGTCGTTATTTCTAGTAAGGGAATTTTATTACATATTGTCCATGCAATGTTGTAACATGAGACTTTCTTGAAACAAGGATTCAGGTCTGTGGATGAGTACACAGCTGAATTTACTAGACTTAGCCGCTTCGTAGCCGTTCTTGTGGCGAACGAAGAGGATAGGGCTTGTAGATTCACTTTGGGGCTTGAGCGAGAGATTAGGGTGCAGCTTGTCTCCTTTGCTTGCGCACTTATGCAGAAGCTCTTAAAGCAGCTCGAGCTCAGGAGTAGGCTCGTGGTGGATTGACTCCTTCTCAACGGACTGTTTCGCACTCGGTTGCTAGGCTTTCTGGTGGGCCTGTTCGGAGGCCTGTTCCAGCCCATCTGGTCAGGGAAGCTCCTTACTCTTCTGCGGTTCCTCAGAGGGGTAGGTTTTGCGACTTTTGCCGACTTGCTGTGCATAAGCGCAAGGACTGCAGGCATGCCAATCGCTGCTATTTTGGTTGTGGTGCTTCTGATCATATGGCGCGGGATTGTCCGCGGCAAGAGCAGATGGCTCTTCCAGCCAGGGGTCCCATTCAGCAGGTTGCCCCAGCTCGTGGTTCAGTCAGGCCACCCCTTCCCTCACAGCACAAAATTTTCGGTCAGAGGACCATTGCCCCCAGGAGAGGTCAGGCTTTCAACCTGACTACTGCTAATGCGGAGTCAGCTGAAGGTGTTGTTGCAGGTATTTGGCTTTGTTGTTTTGTTATTTATTTTTGCTTCCTTCTTTTTGTCTTGCTTTATTCTTTCTTGCTATCTCCTGCATTATGTTTTCCTCACTCCTATTCAACCATTCCTTGTTTCCTTGTCTTTTTTATTCTGTCTTAGTTATCATCTTTGTTTGCTCTTTTCCTGCTCATGTTCTTTTTTATTTCGGGGCAACCCATTCTTTTGTCTCCTCTCGATTTGTGGCTCGCCATCAGTTGGAGTGTAGAAACATGTCAGAGGCTTGGAACATTGTGACAGGTGGTGCAGTTTTCATTTGTTCCCAGGAGTGCAGGCAGTGGCCCGTGATTATTGGTAGCGCAGATTTCAAGACCAATCTGATTGTAATTGGGAATTCAGGATTCGACATCATTCTGGGTATGGATTGGTTGGGTGAAATCCATGCCATTATTGATTGCCATGCCAAGAAAGTTGTGTTCCGGATTCCAGATCGCGCAGAGTTTGAGTTCCATGCCGGGGAGTCTTCTCTTGGCCGAGCTGTAGTTGATCTGGAGGCTTGTGCGATGGAATTGCATTCAGGCTGTGAGGCTGCGCCTCTAGTAGTTGGGATTTCCTAGATGTTTTTCCAGAGGAGTTTTTTGGCTTACCTCCTGATCAGGATGTGGAATTCGGTATTGAAGTTCAGCCAGGTACGGCGCCTATATCGAAGAGTCCCTATAAGATGGCACCGGTTGAGTTAGCAGAACTTAAGGTGCAGATTCAGGAGTTGCTTGATTTGAGATTCATCAGACCCAGTGTTTCGCCTTGGGGTGCTCTAGTCCTTTTTGTCAACAAGAAGGATGGTAGTCATCGACTGTGTGTGGATTATCGAGAACTAAACAGTGTTACTGTGAAGAACCGATATCCGTTGCCCAGGATCGATGATTTGTTTAATCAGTTGAGTGGGGCTGCTATTTTCTTGAAGTTGGATCTTCGATCTGTGTATCATCAAGTCAAAGTGAGGGCGACTGATGTACAGAAGACTGCTTTCAGGACCAGATATGGCCACTATGAGTATCTTGTGATGCCGTTCGGGGTTACGAACGCGCCTGCTGTATTCATGAGCCTTATGAACCGGGTCTTTTCTCAGTTCTTGGATAGATTTGTGGTGGTCTTCATTTATGACATTTTGGTGTATTCTCGGAATCGGAAAGATCATGCTGAGCATCTTAGAGTGGTTCTATAAACTTTGAGAGAGAATCAGCTATATGGGAAACTAGCAAGTGCGAGTTTTGGCTTGATAGGGTTTCTTTCTAGGGGCACATTATCTCAGGCGATGGTATTTCTGTGGATCCAGCCAAGGTTGAGGCTGTGAAAGATTGGCCTGATCCCAAGTCAGTTTCTGAAGTCAGGAGTTTTCTTGATTTAGCTGGCTATTATCGGCAATTCGTCCAAGATTTTTCGAAGATAGCAGGACCGTTGACTAAGCTGACTGGGAAGGATCAGAAGTTTTGTTGGTCTGATGAGTGTGGTGTGGCTTTTGTTGAGTTGAAGAACAGATTGACGTCAGTGCCTGTGTTGACTATTCCACATGGTTCATGCAGATTTGTAATTCACTGTGATGCTTCAGGTAAGGGTCTTGGAGCAGTTCTGATGTAGAAGGGTCAAGTCGTTGCGTATGCATCGAGACAGTTGAGGATGCATGAGAAGAATTATCTGACTCATGACTTGGAGTTAGCGGCAGTGATCTATGCTTTGAAGCTGTGGAGACATTATTTACTGGGAGACCGAGTGGAAATCTTTACAGACCACAAGAGTCTCAAGTACGTCTTCACCCAGAAGGAGTTAAATATGAGGCAAAGGCATTGGTTGGAACTTATGGCCGATTATGACATCAGTTTGCAATACCATCCTGGTAAAGTAAACTTGGTGCTAGATGCTTTGAGCAGGAGACCGGCAGTTATGTTCTTGACTCAGTAGAGGGATCTGATTGAGCAGATGCGGAGATTGGAGTTGGATGTTCTGTTGTCGAGTTCTGGTCGGAGTTGTTTGGCACTCCAGCTTCGTCGTCTCTTGTTGATCAGATCAAAGAGGCTCAGGCTGGTGATGCGCAGTTGCAAGGTTTCGAGCTGAGGTTGAGTCTGGGTCCAGAACGGACATGGTTATTCATGCTGATGGATCGCTTTGTTTTAGGTCCAGGTTATGTGTCCTGAAGGGTGAAGTTTGTTAGAGGTTGCTTGAGGAAGCCCACCAGTCAACTTATTCTATCCATCCTGGCAGTACTAAGATGTATCAGAATTTGAAGCTTCATTTCTAGTGGCATGGTATGAAAAGGCTGTGGCTCAGTTTGTTTCTCAGTGCTTGATCTGCTAGCAGGTTAAGGCAGAGCATCAGAGGACCGCTGGACTTCTTCAACCGCTTCCTATTCCAGAGTGGAAGTGGGAACATATCACTATGGATTTTGTGACCGCTTTGCAGATGAGTCCTAAGGGTCATAATGTCATTTGGGTGATTGTCGACCATTAGACGAAGAGTGCTCACTTCATTCCTTTTCATGTCGAACAGTCTACTGAGAGCCTAGCAGAGAAGTACATGCAAGAGATTGTCAGACTTCATGGGGTTCCAGTTAGTATTGTATCCGACAGGGATATGAGATTTAGATCTCAGTTTTGGGAGAGTCTTCAGAACAGTTTGGGGAAGTCAGTTTCTGAAGTCAGGAGTTTTCTTGATTTAGCTGGCTATTATCGGCAATTTGTCCAAGATTTTTCGAAGATAGCAGGACCGTTGACTAAGCTGACTGGGAAGGATCAGAAGTTTTGTTGGTCTGATGAGTGTGGTGTGGCTTTTGTTGAGTTGAAGAACAGATTGACGTCAGCGCCTGTGTTGACTATTCCACATGGTTCATGCAGATTTGTAATTCACTGTGATGCTTCAGGTAAGGGTCTTGGAGCAGTTCTGATGTAGAAGGATCGAGTCGTTGCGTATGCATCGAGGCAGTTGAGGATGCATGAGAAGAATTATCTGACTCATGACTTGGAGTTAGCGGCAGTGATCTATGCTTTGAAGCTGTGGAGACATTATTTACTGGGAGACCGAGTGGAAATCTTTACAGACCACAAGAGTCTCAAGTACGTCTTAACCCAGAAGGAGTTAAATATGAGGCAAAGGCATTGGTTGGAACTTATGGCCGATTATGACATCAGTTTGCAATACCATCCTAGTAAAGTAAATTTGGTGCTAGTTGCTTTGAGCAAGAGACCGGCAGTTATGTTCTTGACTCAGTAGAGGGATCTGATTGAGCAGATGCGGAGACTGGAGTTGGATGTTCTGTTGTCGAGTTCTGGTCGGAGTTGTTTGGCGCTCCAGCTTCGTCAACTCTTATTGATCAGATCAAAGAGGCTCAGGCTGGTGATGCGCAGTTGCAAGGTTTCGAGCTGAGGTTGAGTCTGGGTCCAGAACGGACATGGTTATTCATGCTGATGGATCGCTTTGTTTTAGGTCCAGGTTATGTGTCCTGAAGGGTGAAGTTTGTTTGAGGTTGCTTGAGGAAGCCCACCAGTCAACTTATTCTATCCATCCTGGCGGTACTAAGATGTATCGGAATTTGAAGCTTCATTTCTAGTGGCATGGTATGAAAAGGCTGTGGCTCAGTTTGTTTCTCAGTGCTTGATCTGCTAGCAGGTTAAGGCAGAGCATCAGAGGACCGCTGGATTTCTTCAACCGCTTCCTATTCCAGAGTGGAAGTGGGAACATATCACTATGGATTTTGTGACCGCTTTGCCGATGAGTCCTAAGGGTCATAATGTCATTTGGGTGATTGTCGACCGTTAGACGAAGAGTGCTCACTTCATTCCTTTTCATGTCGGACAGTCTACTGAGAGCCTAACAGAGAAGTACATGCAAGAGATTGTCAGACTTCATGGGGTTCCAGTTAGTATTGTATCCGACAGGGATATGAGATTTAGATCTCAGTTTTGGGAGAGTCTTCAGAACAGTTTGGGGAGTAAATTAAATTACAGGTACTGCTTTTCATCCCCAAACTGATGGACAGTCAGACAGGACCATCCAGATTCTTGAGGACATGTTGCGGTCCTGTATGCTTCTGTTTGATGGATCATGGGAGGACCATTTGCATCTCGTAGAGTTCTCGTACAATAACTGATTTCAGGCCAGTCTTAAAGCTGCACCGTTCAAGGCACTTTATGGACGTAACAAGGTTTTTAATGGTATCTGACGTGACAAGGTTTTTAGGCACTTTATGGACAGAAATACAGATCACCAGTGTGCTGGGATGACATTGGTGAGAGGAAGTTGTTGGGTCCGGAGTTGATCACCAGGACGGTTGATGCAATGGTTCAAATCAGGAAGCATTTGAAGGAAGCTCAGGATAGGCAGAGGCGATAGGCCGACGTCCATCGGAGAGCTTTGGAGTTTGAGATTGGTGACCATGTTTTCCTAAAGGTATCGCCTTGGCGGGGTGTCATTCGGTTTGGTGGTGGGGACAAGCTTAGCCATAGGTTTATTGGACCGTTTGATATTGTGGAGCAAGTAGGCAAGGTGGCCCATCGTCTTGCATTGCCGCCAGCTTTATCAGGAGTGCACAATATTTTCCACAACTCAGCAGATATATCCGAGATGAGAGCCACGTGATTGACTATTCTGAGTTGACCGTTCGGCCGGATTTGACTTGTGAGATTCTACCAGTTGCTATAGTGGATCAGCGGGAGAAAGTGCTTAAGAACAAGGTCATCAAGTTGGTTCGTGTTTTTTGGAATCCTCACTTGCCCGGTGAGTCGACTTGGAAGCTGGAGGAGGAGATTCGGCAAAGGTTTCCCTATTTGTTTGAGTAGTCTTTGTTTTGTTCTTTTCTTTTCTTTTGAGGTTACCCTATGTATCTTCTTGTTTGAATTTCGAGGACGAAATTCTTCTTTTTAGGAGGGTAGGATTTGTAACCCCTGTTTTCCATTTTGTGTATTTTTGAGTGTATTTTTCTCTTTGGTGTATTTCTATTACTGTATTTCTCTTGGACCATATATTGTATTTTATTTTCAATATATTCATCTGTTTGGTTGTCGTTTCTTTATTTGATTTTCTTGCTTCAGTTGTCGACCTATTATTTCACTTTTGTTTGATCAAGCTATTGTTTCAATTCCCTTCATCTAATTTGTTCCGTCTTATTTTATTTGACTCTTTTGTTCCCCATCTCTTTACTGGATTTTTTTTTTATTCGAATCCAATTGGCCACTATTCTATTTTGATCCATTAACCCATTGCAATCCTATTCAATTAAAATACCTAAACCCGTATATTTTAACTGAACTATACCCGATAGCCACATTTATACCTATACCCAGTTAACCATTACCCCTAACTCTTTATTTCCCTTAAACCCGTTTTTTTTAAAAACCCATCAGCCCCAAACCAGCACCTAAACTACCCAACCCGAACCTGCTATCTCTCTCCTATCCGATCAGTTAGCCTCCTGTGCCGCCACCCACTACTGCTCTAACCCTAATTCTTGTTACCCATATATATACTTCGACCCATGTACCATTCTCCTCCAACCCTAACAGCCACCAGTGCATCTCCCTCCCCCTCTTTCTCACCCTGCAGCCTCTTCCGACCTTGCCTCATGCCTCTCCACTGCACCACAGAACCCCTCCTCCTTGCTGAGTTTCCTCAGCAATCGCGTGCACCGCGATCCCCTGTGCGTCAACCTCCCAGACGTGCCCTACCTCGAGTCGAAACCGGCAAGCCGAAGCCAGCTCAGCGGCAATAGCAGCTAGCTTCCCTCGCTGTGCTACCGTTCCCCGTTGCCGTCGACTCTTTGATTGCTCGTGCGAGTGGTTGCACGAGTTATCTTGGTTGTGTGGCTCTCGGGTTGTGTTCGTGGGTTGAGTGTGTTGCCCGTCGATTGTGTGTTCGTGAGTTCGTTTCCCGAGAATCCATTCCCGATATTCTTGCTTGGTGTCGTTCTCGTCGTCGGTTAAGGCAAGTAACTTGTATTCTTTTCTTTGTGTAATACAAGTACAAAATACCGCCTGTAGTGTAGTTGGATTCTAGAAACAATTTGTGTGTGAATCCCTTATTGATATTGTCTCCATTGTGTTGATTCGACCATAGTTGCCTCACGACAGACATGACATGACTTAACCTAGGGTTGACGACTTCTTGTTGTATATATGCGTGTTGTTCATGTGTTATCTTATGCTCATTCGTGTTATTCGTGATAGACTTGTTGTGGACTTGTAAAATACCCTATATCATGTTGCTTGGACATCTAGTATACTCTATTTCGTGTTTGGTTGTGTCTTGGATGAGTTCTATGTGAACTAGTGGATTTTGTGCATACAAAATATTTTCAGTTTTGTCGGTTTTCTCGTTTTGATCAGTATTTTAGACCCTATTAAGGTCAATATTTGAAAATATTTTGTGAGCATGATTTGTAGAGAATTCTGACTTTTTTCCAACCATTTTGATGGATCTCTGTTTTGATTTACGGTTTGTGAGTTATGTCGATTTTACTACAGTAGTGTCGAAAGATTCCCAGGTTTTGTTTTCTATGAATTCTGAAGAGTAATCTATTTTTATTCTGGTGTTAAAATTATTATTTTGATCTGAAATGTTGCTCAGTACTTCTAGACTTGATTGAGGTTTATTCGGAATTTTGGTGGATTTATTTTAGGAGTTTTACAAACCTTTTCATGCTTGCAAATAAAGATTTTAGATGCAGAATTTTACTACTGTTCAGTAAAGAACCTGATTTTCGACCTGATTCTACTTGCTGTTTCTAAAATATTTGTGAATATGAAAATTTTCCTTCTTAGTTTATTTTGTTAACCTTTTGGCGGATTTGGATTTCGACTTATGGTTTGTGAGACATTACTGTTTCCGTACTACAGTATTTGTGATTTTAGATTTTCAAAACCGTCGTGCCTTGATGTTTTTTGATTTTACTTGACTACTCTATTTTTGTTGGAAAATTATAAAAATTGATTTTCTGTTACTATACATATAGGGGAATACCCCCAGATTTTTCATGGATTTAATTAATGAGTTTTCATGCTGTTTTCCTCACTTTGAATACAATCTTCTGATTTCTGGCTAAACGTGTTTTCTGGTTGCAATTCAGTTTTGAGTCGGTGAAAAGCATTTTGTGGTTTGATCGGGTCTTCTTTAGGTAGGAGCAACATCTTTTTTTGTTGATATATTTCTGCTGAATTAATAACTCCTACACTAAATCATTGTTTGCTACGTGCTTTCGCTCTTGACATGTTCCTACAACCTGGATTTTAATCAGTTGATTATTATTTTGTTATTAGATACAAAATTTGATATCCACAATTCAGTGATGTATATGTCTAAGTACTAATTAAGAAAAAAATAGCAAAAACATTATATTTGATATCTGAATTCGTATATATTATCTGGTAGATTGTATTCGATTCGCATCTGTATCCGAAAATTGCGGATACGGATATTTTTTTTTTTTCGAGACATATCCATATCCATATCCGAATCTGTCTTTGGAATGCGGATACAGATGTTGGTATAGCCAATATCTGATCTGTATGCAATCCGAAAGCATCCCTACTAACCAAGCCTACCTAATTTTAATGCCACCTCATCTCACATAACATGCTTTTGCATCTGCTAAGCACGTGTCCCATAAACCACCACCTGCCAACAAATCCTTAAGGACATTTATAGATAACACCCTCATGCATATATAATTAAAAATTTACTATTAAACCCTTATGATACTCCTACTTTGCACAAGAACCTTAATATCTTACAGTTCAATCCCATGATAGTTCATTTGAAAATTTTGAAGGGGTTTTTTATTTAACAAAGAGAGACAGAGAGAAGTTGAGATGGGTTTTGGCAAAGAGGAGTTGAGGTGAGGCTCGAAGGAGGATGGTGATGGTGATGGTGATGGTGAGGATGGTGGTGAGTATCGTTTCTACTTCAGTAGTTTTTTTTATACTCGTATTTGTGATCATTCATGCTCATGCTTTTATATATATTTGTAATATATATTAGAATATATATTTTAGCAATGTATGCATTTGAATTTGGCACATTATTTTCTGTCAGTGTCACGCCCCGCTTCCCAAAAAGAGAATATGGAATACAGATACGTGACTAAGCCCAGTGAATGATTTTCATCATCCATAAGCTGTCAGGATCTTTACAACATTTCATTAGAATAATCAGAGTCGGAAGCAAGAAAAGTCAACCACGCATGCATATATGAATTAAAATACCAACAAGAATACTTGAAACCAAAATATTATAATCTCAAATAATCTAGATCTGAACGAGTCAATATCCTGGGTCACATTGCCCAAATACAAATAAATCAAAGTTGCAAAATACAATTGTTCAGAATAAGCAACAAGAAATAATAATAGCAAAATTGCAGCAGCTAGTATCTCATATCACCTACACCATCTGGCACCTGATCTCCAAAATCTGCAATTTAACAATTACAGGAAGAGGAAAAGAAAACAAACTCCCGTCAATACAAGTTACGGGTCGTTTGTAGTGCAGGATACAAGTACATGGGAAAAATAAAGAAATAACATAGAATAGGCATGATAACAAAATATAACAACTAGCATGGCAAGATGAACAAGTGTAAGTGGCATGTAACAAGTGTAAAGTGAACAAGTATCATGTAAACAAGTAACAAGTATCAAGTATCAAGTATCAAGTAACAAGTATCATGTACAAGTAACAAGTAGCAAGTATCAAGTAATCATGTTCAAGTAACAAGTATCAAATACAAGTAACAAGTAACAGGTGTCAAGTGTCAAGTATCATGTTCAAGTCTTGTATTAATCTATTTAGGTAGCACTTCATGCGCCCCAGGTTTTTATCACATGGTTGCTACATTCAAACAGTTTTGCTTAGGCCTAATAGTGGGTTTCTATAGGACCGTGTACTCAGGCATCAAGTCAAGTAACAAGTATCAAGCACGAGTCGTGAACACGTGGCAGCAAGTAGTATCAAGCATGAATCATGTAGTCATGAAACATGGCAACAAGTAGTAACAAGCTTGAATCATCTAGTCATGAGACATGGCGGCATATAGTATAACAAGCATGAATCATGTAATCATGAAATATGGCGGCATATAACAACAAGCATGAATCATGGCAACAAGTAATGGGAAACACGGGCCCCCTTCTGAGTACACATATCTATATTGTCCACTACTACGGTCTTTCCCTTAACCCTGGCTTAGTTATTTGTTATTATTATCAAACAGGCATGTATGTGTACAAAACATGGTAAGAATAACGTGGTATGATCAAGTAACAAGTTCAGGTTGAAAGATAAACATGCACGGGTGAAAGATAACACATAAAGGGATAGGGCAACGAAATTCTATTCAAGACAGCAAGACAGTACTGCACCAAATCTGGAATTCCTGTTGCTACAAACATGAAAATCTGGATCCGTCAAAAGGTCATATGGTATTATATATAAGTTATATGGTATTTCACAACAACAAGACTCAAAACAGGTTTGTATCCAGAAAATTCAGCTAGAAATCAGGAGTTTGTATTCAGAGTCAGGAAAATAGCATGAAAACTCATTAATTAAATCCAAAAAAAATCTGTGTATTCCCCTACATGTGCAGCATCAGAATATAAAGTTAAATTATTTTTCAATATAAATAGTTTAGTCAACAAAAATCAGAAAACATCAAGATGTGGTAGTTTTGTAAATCTGGAATTGTAAACACTGCAGTACGAAAACAGCAATATCTCACAAACCATAAATCAAAATCCAAATCTGCCAAAACGGTGATAAAATAGACACAGTAGGCTAACTTTCATATTCACAAATATTTTACAAAAAGCAAGTAAAATTAGGTCGAAAATAAGGTTCTTTACTGAATAGTATGAAAATTCTGCATGTATAGTAATTGTTTGGAAACATAGAACGGTTTGTAAAACTCATCAAATAAATCCATAAAAATTCAGGGTTAATACCAATCAAGTCTAGTTGTATTTTACAAAATATTGGATCAAAATAATACTTTTAACATCACGATAAAAATAGATTACTCTTCAGAATTTATAGAAAACAAAATCTGAAAATCGATCTACACCTCTATAGTAAAATTGACATAACTCACAACTCGTAAAACGAAACTGAGATCTATCAAAAGGGTTGGAAAATAAACAAAATTCTCTACAGATCATGTTCACAAAATATTTTCAAATACTGAACTGAATAGGATCTAAAATACGGATCAAAAGCAAGGTAACTGAAAATACAGAATTGTTCTTCGAATATAAAATCATCTAGTTCATGTAGAACTCATCCAAATCAACCCAAACATGAAATATATTGTACTAGATGTCAAAACAACATGGTATAGGGCATTTTGCAAGTACACGACAAGTATAGCACAAATAACACATCAAGCACACAATATCACAAAATAGCATGCATATATATACATCCAAAAGGTGCTCATCCCTAGTTATTTCATGTCATATGTGTCATGTGGCATCTACGGTCGAATCAACACAATAGAGACAATATATAACAGAGTATTCACACACAAATTGTCTCTAGAATCCAACTACACTACAGGCGGTATTTTGTAATACCCTGATTTTTCAATTAATGGAAAATTATTTATTTTTGCACGTAGTGTGCACGTGCAATATTTTGGGTTGAATTATTTTTATAATGATGTGTATAAATATTTAATTAAGTATTCTCAAATTATTTTGTACAAAAAGCCTTTCTTTAAAGCCTTATTTTAATTTAATGAAAAGCCCTTTTTCTTAAAAGCCCAAATGTATTTTATTTTATTTATTTTTATAAACTATTTTGGCCCAAAAAGAAAGCCCATGAATTAATCTCTTTTAATTAAACTTGTCATGTAGAAGACTTTTTTTTAACTAATTTATTTTTATACAAATTAAAAATGTACAAATTTTGGCCTAGTTGCATGCACGTGCACTACACGTACACGTGCTATGCACACCCTAGATGAGGCTGGGATTCATTCTTTTTGGAGGGATTTTCAAAATTAAGCATGGTGATCATGGAGGTAGTTTCTTAGTTGTGGGTAGTTTTTCTAACTCCTACTTTGATCTAGACCCTTCATTCTACAACCACCAAAGCAATCTTAGCCCTCCATTTCACTCATCTTTTAGTATAAATACCCCCCCCCCCCCCCCTCTCATGGTAATTTTCATATGCAAAGTATATTTCCAAGTTATAGTATTGTAATAGTGTGAGTTATAAAAAGATAGAGAGTTGTGTGGGTTTTTGTTTGCTTGGAGTGGCCGGCATCACAAAGGAGGAGAAGCATTCGGTTGGGCTAGGAAGCATTCGGCTTTGGCTAGGAGGCTTGGAGCTTGTGCGCGCTTTGGCTAGGAGGAGGTGCTTTCATTTGCAAGGCTTGTGTTGTTTAGTTCTCTCCATTCAAGGTGGGTAAACATTTCATATTTCTAATATAGATCCATGCTAGTTTCAACTATCAAAAGAGGCATGAAAAATACTAATAAGAGCCCACTTTAATTGAGTAGTTAGTATATGAATTGTTTGGAATGTGGTGATTAATGTGTATATGGCTCTAGTATTAAAATTAAATTGTGTGTAGAATGTCCCATGATTATTAGTATGAAGTTATGATGGTGATTAAATTTATTTAAGAATGTTGTTAGTATGATTTGAGACATGATGCATGAATAAGAATGCTTGTTAATTGTGAAGTTGAAACATGGAACTTATTAAGAAAGAGTACACCTTATTTTTGAAGAAAAATGAATTACTTGTATGGTTGAGATGTGATTTATGCAATTGATAAGTGAGTATTTTTCATTGTGACATAAGTAGATTAAATGAAAGTACTACTCATAAAATTAGTAGTTGAATTGTGATGAATAGACCTTTATGTTGATAGGGATATGGACTATTATAAACATATGTATCGGTTGAATTAAGGATTAATAACAGTAAATTATCACAATGAAATCTTTGAATAAAAAGATTAGTAGATCAATTATTTGGCAATGTCGAAAATACAATATATCGTAGTTTAATAAATAACTCTTGGATTTGTGTGTGAAAAATACATTTTATTAGTATAAAAAATTATTTTTTTTTCTTACTGGTATGAACTTTATATGAATGGGGATTAATCTGGAGATTTTCAGTAAGTTTTATAAAAGCAATGAGAGACCAAGCTTAATTGAACATCGAGTATTTTTGATAAACAGTGGCTAATCGATTCAAAAAGATTTTAGTACGGACTGTGACAACCTAAGCTAGTAGCTCAGGCGGTCACTGTGGGCGTTGGCTTCTCTGGTCTGAACGGATCGAATCCCTGTGGCTGTAAAAACTTTTCACATTTTTTTGTAAGGCCATAACTTACCGAGCCAGAGTAAAAAATACTCTGTACACCCCCTCTATATCGTTAGCGGCAACTGGCCTAGCGGCCCGTGCTCTGTGCTGTGTCGGTGTTGTGCCTGGTTCGAATCTTGCTATCGGCAAGATGAAAAAAATATTTTTTTGGGAGTTTTTGATGTCCAAAAAATGTGAAAAAAATATGGTAATTCTCAGAAAAATATAAGAAATTTTATAGGAATGATTTGAGTATTATTTGAATGAATTCAACTATGGTTTGGGGTCAAAATGCATATATAGGCATATGGTTCTATGTGGATGATTAATATGAAACTATAACTTGGAAGAATAATTGATTTAGCACATTAAGTGTTAACTTGGCAAAAAGAAATGTGGTTTGTGACATGATGCAAGTATTTTCTCACTTGTGGAATAACATGAAATGTGTACATTGTTTAGTAATGTAGAATTATCATGATGTGACAATTGGTAAGTATATGCAAATTTTGTGTAATGATGGACTAGTGAACAAAGTGAAATCATGAATTGAAAGAGAATGTACATGTGAGTTTGAGAACTCGACATGGAAATTGTATAAATTGAAGATTGTGAAATGAAATTTGAAATAGAGTAGCTAAGTCTCCCCGGCATCGAGAAATGAAATAAAGTGAAATTAGACCAAGGTTGGTCAAGATGAAATGAATGAATAAGTCCGGTTGATGGAGAGGCTAACTCTAGAGATTAATTTTGTTCATGATTTTTAATAAAACTAAGGACTAGTGCATAGTGAAGATGTGATGAAAGTAAGAGAAAAACATTGAGTATGAGGGCCCTGGGCAGCGGCGAGAGCGTATCCCAGGAATTCCCATGACGAGTCTGGGTGAGGATACTGTTCCAGAGTACCGTCCCAGTGGCGACGCTCGTGGGATGTTTGAAGACTACGGGTGGTGTCATGTTTATGGTGAGAGCGTATCCCAGGAATTCCCATGATGCGTCTGGGTGAGGATACTACTCCAGAGTGCCTAAACATGAGTTCGTAGGTTAGATAACATCTAGGATACTTACCGTAATTACAGTAGTAGATTAATTCATAACGGGGGATTGAACCCTATAAAGTTGAAGAACGAATAAGGGCTTGCCCTCGGACCTATGTAGTATAGGATGCATAGAATCCGAACAAGTGCGCATTAGTGTCATGTAACATAAATAAATGCATTAAGGATTAAGTGCACAATCACAACACGACATCAATAGGGTAGTCCCTTTAGTTTGAATTATGACAAGTTTGTGTTTGCTTAATATGAAAAGTTGAGTTATACTATTTCCGGCATAGAGAGGATAGCCGTGTATAATGTTCGTCGGTTGAATAAACTGACGTACCCACAGTCTTATATGCAGGTAAATATCATGTTAAAGATTAAAGAGGAATGGATGCTTAAAGATTATATCATGCTGTTGTACTTGTATTTAATTGTTGTATTTTACTTCCGCTGTGCAAAAGAAAGATGTAATTATGATGTAATCTCTGATGTATGATGAAAAGTTTTAATTTCCCCGTAAAATTGTACTAAAGAAAGCGAAAAGATCCTGTAGAACATCTCGAATTCAGTGTATTTGGGATTCGGGGCGTTACATATTTAGTACTTGTATTACACAAAGAAAAGAATGCAAGTTACTTGCCTAAGAGACGACGAAACTGACGAAGTAGAAGCAAGAATAATGGAAACAGATTCCCGGGCAACGAACTCAACGAACGAACAACCCACGAACACAACCTCGAACACAAAGAACAACGAATTCACGCTCACAATCCTACGAACACGAACAACGAACCAACGAACCCAACGAACACAATAACGAGCACCCGATCAACAGACTTGTTGGATCCTGTAGGCAAGGCAAGAAACACTTGGGGGAGTGAATAGTGTTTTATAAAAATTAAATGAGGAATTAAACTTTTCTTCTGACTAGTCGACTTGAGAAGATAAACCAGTCGACTGGGGTGATAGTTAAGAAGAGTATTTTAAAGCGATTCTGATCAGCCGACTTATAGAAGAGCCACTCGACTTATCTCACGAATTTTCAGAGAAGTTAGTACAAGTCTGACCAGTCGACTTACAAAAAGTCACAGTCGACTGTCCAGACAAGTTTCACAGAAAACTTGAAAAGCAAGAAAATGAAATGCAAGTTTGAAGAGATACAACCAAAGAGTACACACGATGTATCCTGGTTCGGTCCTCCCGACCTACATCCAGTCTCCAAGCAACTCACTTGAGATTTTTCACTATTCTTGAAACAATTACAAGAACACCCTATGACGTTAGACAACAGCCTTGTCCAACCCATAGTCCTTTCTCACAAGTAGATAAAGCAACCCACTCTTCCACTAAGAGTGACAAACCTGACTCTACACCCTAGAGCCCTACTCTCCAACCGAGAGAAAACCACTCTCACAACCCGAGAGTGAAGAACAACAACAAAAAGTTTACAATCAACCTATAGCCTTGTTGTGGATGTGATTTTATGCGTGGCTATTAGGTCAACTTCCGAAATCAGTCTAAAACGAAATCACTGTTATGCTAGACTGATTTCAGAGAACCAAGACTTAGAACGTGAATGCTTTTGAATGCTTCTTCTTGTATTAAAACCAAAAGCTTGAGAACTTTGAAACAAAAAGCTTTGAAAGTTGTTAACTTTTTCCAAGTAATTTCTATGTTCTATTTATAGAGTTAGAGTCACTGGACGTTGAGAAGCAGTTGTACCAACTGCCAACCAATGAAAATAAATCTTTTGAATTCGAAAAATCAAGTTTTGAAATCACTAAACTGTCAAAACAACTTGAACGGTCGACTGGGTTGCCGTTATGAGTCGACTGGTCAGAGTTTGAATAAGTTCAATCAGTTTCGTACTAAGACAGTCGACTGGTGCCTTATGGCGGTCGACTGGTACTTAACAGCTGAGCTTTTTCAATCTTGTTTCGATCTTTTTAAGTTTGAAAAACACTCAAAATATTTGAAAGATAATGTGTGAGTGTGTGTGACAAGGCTTTACAGAATTTCTAAGACTCAAAGAAAAAACAAAAGTTACAATTGTTACAAGACACTTAATACAATAAATTGAAGCATAAGTCTTGTCTTGACTCTTGAGTCTAGAGATGGAGCTTTTAGCCTTCGTATTTTTCTTGTAAGCTGGCAACCTTGTAGCTTTCTTGATCAATTAGTAATAAGAACTTTGTTGTAGCTGTGCTTGATCAACTTACTTTAAGAAGCTTGTTATAACATTTTGCCTTTGTATATCCTGTAATATGTAAGAGGTAGAACAACTTTGCATGGTGTTGTAATCTTCAAAATCAAGAATCAACATTCTCCCCCTTTTTGATGATGACAACACAATAGCATATAATAAAGGGAATAAATAAAAAATACAAGTGCTCACATGCTCCCCCTATCAAATGTACAACATGCATAGGTGTGAAAGCATGTACAAATATATGTATCACCATACAAAGCAACATAAAAATACAACGCAATATAAAAACTTATATGTTCTCCCCCTTTGTCATCAACAAAAATGGAAAAAAAATACTCCTCACAAACAAACAATACAGAAAAAATTGCATTCATAGAAACTTAGTCTTAGTTTATACGATTACATAATAGATAGAAAATGCAACAATAAGTAGAAAAATACATAGAAAATAATAAAAATAGTAACTCATCAATCTTCATCATCTTCATCTTGGTCATCTTGAGAGGGAAGAGGAAATTGAGTGGTGAATAGGTGAGTAAGATAGGAAATTTGTGACTCAAGAACATCTTGACGATCCATGATATAATTGACCGCATTATAAATACTGCGAGGATCATCAAAATCTGCTCGAGGACGAGAAGAACTAGAAGTAGAAGATGGACGAGCTGAAGTAGCTAATGGAATAGGAGGGGAAGTCCTAGAAGTAGACCTAGGTGGAGATGTAAGAAGCTTCATGCGTGCTGAACTTGCACGACCAAAACACTCATAGTACTTTACTACATTGGTCTGTGTATCAAGATCGACATCATAAGCACAAAAGACTCGAGTAAGAAGAGCACCAAAAGGAAGAAAGGAAGTATGAGACCTATGAAGCCTAGAAAAGATGATACGACCTCAATTTAGATTAATTTTTCCGAATATTGCATAAACGGCTTGTTGTAATTCCATGGAATATTGATCATAACTCCCTGTCTTGGGAATGATATTGTATGATAGTATCCGTGCAACAAGTTTTGCAACAGGGGTAATGGACCGTATTTGACATAGGAGGTCCATGATTCGGCAAATAAATTCTAGATAAAATGGTGGCATCATCCATCTCAATTTCTCCTAAGTCAAGCCCTTCATCGTCTATACCCATAATAAGGTTGATTCTTTTGGAGGTGAGTTTCATCTTCTTATTTTTGACAGAGGTATAGATGAGTATCTCACTACCATCATCCGATTGGACAACCTTCATATTTGTATAAAACAAATAAATGAGTTGAGGGTAGTAGTAGGGTTGATTTTCTAAAGACAATAATTCATAAAGACTACAATGTTGAAACAACGATACGAGATTAAACCTATCAAGATCGGAAAAATTGACAAACCGACCTGGAAAAATTATCATGGAACATATGATGTACCATTTTTCAACAATGTCAAGATTTCTAAGATATTGAATGTAATCCCTAAAAGATGAACCCTCCTCCACATGAGATGTTTTAGATCTCTTAGGAGCCATAATAAGAAAGAAAAGAGAGGAAAGGAAGTATACTAACAAGGAGACTCTAAAACTTCAAGTGGACTTGAAATCTACAAGAAATCAGAGGAGTTGGATCTTCATAAGGCTGGAAATTGACAGCAGCAGCAACAGCGGCAGCTGACTTCTCTTCTTCAGATCTGGGAGATAAAGTAAGGTAAAAGTGAAAGGAAGGGGGTAGGTTTAGGGTTTTTACATAGAAATATATGGCTAAGATCAAAGAAGAAGGATAGCAACAACTTAGATATGGTCAAAGAAGAGTAAAAAGGTGAACAGTCGCCTCAAAAGATGTACCAAAATTTGAATATGAAGAAAAACTGATTTGTGACAGTCGACTGGTATTAGTAGGCAGTCGACTTAGTCGAGAGTTTAAAAAAAAATTTAACATAATATTAATACAACTGGTCAGTCGACTGGGTTCTGAGCACAGTCGACTGTCGAGAGCATAAAACTCAGACAAAATTAAAAAATACTTGGCAGTCGACCGAACAATACATGTAAGTCGACTTACCAGAAAAAATATTCAAGAAACATCATGAAAATTACAAATCCCTTGTTCTCTTCTTAAGGTTAAAAAGGTGTCTCCTTTAAGATGTTTGGTAAAAATGTCAGCTACTTGTATATCAGTAGAAATAAAGTCTAAAGAATTGTCTCCCTTTAAAACATGATCACGTAGGAAATGATGTCGAATATCAATATGTTTTGTACATGAGTGTTGAACCGGATTCTTAGATAAGTTAATGGCACTGATATTATCACACATTATTGAAGGTTTTTCAAATGAAATACCATAGTCTAATAGGGTTTGTTTCATCCACAAAATTTGGGCACAAGCCAAATTTGCAGCGATATATTCAGCTTCTGTAGTAGATAGGGATACCAAATTTTGCTTTTTACTGCACCAAGAAACTAGTGAATGTCCCAAATAATGACATGTCCCACTAGTGCTCTTGCAGTCAGTTTTACTACCAGCAAAATCCGCATCACTATACGACAAAAGTTGAAAATTGTCGGTGCATGGATAAAATAGACCATAATCAGATGTGCCTTTAATATATCTTAAAATGCGTTTCACAACTTTTATGTGAGATTCTTTAGGACTTGACTAATATCTAGCACTCAAACATACACTAAACATAATGTCCGGTCTACTAGCAGATATATATAAGAGTGAGCCAATCATACCTCGATAGAGTTTCTGATCGACACTCTTACCTAATTCATCTTTGTCAAGGGTAGTGATAGTAGCCATAGGTGTGGTCTTACTACTTGTGCTATCCATGTTAAACCGTTTGAGTAATTCCTTGGCATATTTTTCTAGATTAACGAATATGCCATTTTGTGACTGCTTAATTTGTAGTCCAAGGAAATAATTGAGTTCACCCATGTGACTCATCTCAAACTTGTTTTTCATGGTGTTAGCAAACTCTTGACATAGATTACTATTAGTAAAACCGAAAATTATATCATCAACATATATTTGTATGATTAAAATATCATTCTTAATTCTTCTAATAAACAGAGTAGTATCTACTTTACCTATTTCAAAACCTGTTTCTAAAAGAAAAGTCTTCAATCGATCATACCAAGCACGAGGTGCTTGTTTAAGACCGTACAAAGCCTTTTTCAATTTAAAAACATGGTTTGGGAATTGTTCATGTTCAAAATCTGGTGGTTGTTTAACATAAACATCTTCCTTTATAAACCCATTAAGAAATGCACTTTTAACATCCATTTGAAAAAGTGTAAAATTCATAAAACAAGCAAAAGATAATAAGATACGAATTGATTCTAATCTAGCAACAGGAGCATATGTTTCATCAAAATCTATGCCTTCTTCTTGATTATATCCTTAAGCAACTAGTCTAGCTTTATTCCTAACAACTTGTCCTGATTCATCTAACTTATTCTTGAATACCTATTTAGTACCAATTATAGTATGATCAGGAGGTCGTGGAACTAAATCCCATACATCATTCCTTATGAATTGGTTTAACTCATCTTGCATGGCATTCATCCAAAATTCATTCTCACATGCTTCTTGTATATTCTTCGGTTCAAAATCCGACAAAAAAGCTGTGTGAGATATCATATTAACATGTGATCTCGTTTGAATACCATGTGAAATGTCACCAATTATTAAGTCATGGGGATGATCTCTAACTTCATCAAAAGACTTTGATAAAGTTGGAGACATCACAACAGGATCAGTCGACTTGACAAGTCCCTCAGTCGACTGTTTCACATCAGTCAACTTGATTTCCTTATCGGTCGACTTATCCGCAAGACTAGTTTGTTCTAAAGATGTAATTACTTTATTTAAGGGTGATGAATTAGTTTCATCATCTTCAATTAAAGTCGATGAAGACAGAGATTTATCAAATGCAACACGAATGGATTCTTCAATAGTCATTATTGACTTGTTGAAGATTCTATATGCTTTACTCCTATTTGAGTATCCTACAAAGATACCCTCATTAGATCTAGGATCAAATTTATCTAAATTATCCTTAGTGTTCAGAATGAAACACTTACAACCAAATATTTTAAAGTAAGAGACTTTAGGAATTCTATCAAAAAATAGCTCATAACATATTTTCTTTAGCTTAGGACTAATCAAAATTCTATTTAAAACATAACAAGATGTAGCAACAGCTTCAGTCCAAAATACTTAGGTAAATTGCTTTCAACAAGTATGGTACGTGCACATTCTTGCAAAGTCCTATTCTTCCTTTCAACTACTTCATTTTCTGGTGAAGCTCTAGGAAATGCAAATGAATGAGTTATACCATTCTTGTTGCAATATTCTGCAAACATTTCATTTTCAAATTCTCCACCATGATCACTTCTAATAGTGACTATGGTTAGAGACTTTTGATTTTGAATTTGTTTACAAAAATTTGCAAATTCTTCAAAAGTATCATTTTTATGGTTTAAAAAGAAAGTCCAAGTGAATCGTGAAAAATCATCTACTAAAACAAACACATACCTACTTTTATTTAAAGAAGCAACTCTATTAGGGCCAAATAAATTCATGTGAATTAATTAGAGCGGCCTACTAGTAGAAATTACTTCTTTTGTTTTAAAAGTATATTTAATTTGTTTACCTAGTTGACATGCATCACATTACTTATCCTTTTTAAAGGATAGTCTTGGCAGCCCTTTAACTAGGTTGTACTTAGATAATTTAGAGAGATTTTTCATATTCACATGACCAAAACATCTATGCCAAAGCCAAGAATCGTTATTAGAAGCTACTAAGCAAAAATCATTCGAAAACTCAAATGCTTTCAAATACAATTCATAAATGTTATTCTTTCTAAACCCTTGAAAAATTGTATTTTGCATGGTAGAATCATAAATTAAACAAGCATCTTTTTCAAACATGATTTTATAACCCTTATCACAAAGTTGACTAATACTTAACAGGTTATGCTTAAGTCCACTAACTAATAAAACATCTTCTATAGAGGGGTTAGTGTTCGTACCGACCATACCAACTCCTATGGCCTTTCCTTTATTGTTGTCACCAAATGTAACTGTTCCCCCATCAATGTTTTGTATGGAAGATAGGAGGTTGGCATGACCAGTCATGTGCTTCGAGGATCCGCTGTCAAGTATCCAACGATCTTTCTTAAGTACCTATAAAATATTCAATGTGAATATGGTACCCTTTTCATTGGGTCCAAAATAGATTAGTTTGTGGGAAACCAAACTCATGATGAGTTTGATTTTCCACCATAAGCAGAAATGAAATTAGCAGAATTACATACATTCAGCATATATGAATTAATATAAGCAATTCTATCTTTCGAACTCAGGTTGACTGGAACCCATACATATTTGCTCTGTCCAGTCGACTTTACAACACCTTTCAGTCGACTTTTACTAATAGTTAGTCGACTGGGAAGTAGTATAGGTCGACTTATCTGAGGTATTTGTCTTGTTGAATAAGACTCAGTACCTCTGGACAGGCGACTTGTGGATGGGTGTAGTCGACTTGGCTGAATTTTAGATTTTCTTTTATCATGAAAACTTACAGTTTTAGGCTTTTCAAAGAACTCATAAAGTTTATGCTTAACACTAGAAATAGATATAAGTTTATTTACACTAGTGTTTTTAGAAGAATGAGATTTTTCAAGTGACTTTTTAAAGCCAAGTCCAAGCTTCTGACTAGACTTTACTTGATTTTGAAGTACATCATTTAAATTCTCTTTTCCTTTATTAAATTTAGATACGTTCTTGGATATCTCTTCATAATTCTTCTTTAGAGATTCAAGATTCATATCTAAACTAGAAATACAAGAATTTAAGAATTTTACTTCTTTATCAAGGTTAAGATTCTCTTGAGAAAGTGTTTGATTAACTTTCTCTAAGTTCTTAACTCTAATCTTTTCCTTTTTAAGTTCTTGAAAAATTTCATTGAAAGCATCAAGTAAATCATTAGAATCATACTCACTACTTACTTGATTTTGAGACGCCATAAAACACATGTTTGCAGCCTCGTTTATCTCATCAATTTCTTCTTCCGACAAAAAATTGCTGTCATCCCAAGTTGCTTGGTATGCCTTTTTGTTTTTCACGAACTTGTTCTTTGTGTACTTATCCTTCTTGAAGTTGGATGTCTTTCTCTTAGATTTTGCGTTCTCTAGTGGGCAATCCTTCTTCATATGGCCTGTCTTGTTACACCTGAAACAAGTTAGAGGTTCATTAGAATCCTTAGTTTTTGAATTAAACTTACCTTTTCTTAGGAACTTTTTGAATTTTTTCATGAACATGGCAATCTCTTCCTCATCTTCTTCTTCATCCTCGGAATTCGACATGGCTTTGAATGCTAATGTCTTCTTATTTGATTGTTGTGGTTCGGCATCCTTCTTGCGCTCTTCAAGTTGTACCTCATAAGCCATAAGATTTTCCACAAGATTCTCAAGAGAAAGTTGTGTTAAATTATTGGCCTCTTCTATGGCGGTGGTCTTCTTCTCCCATTCGGGGGTTAGTGCACGAAGTACCTTTGTCACCATCTCGGCTTGAGTGTATGTCTTTCCAAGTGCCACAAGTGAGTTTGTAATATTTGTGAACCTAGTAATCATCTCGAACACATTCTCATTCTCCTCATGCGGAACATTTCAAACCTGTGAACAAGAACGAATATTTTAGATTCTTTCCCTTTGTTTGTTCCTTCATGAGTTACCTCGAGTGTGTACCAAATTTGATGTGTGGTTGTTGCATTGGACACATGGTTGAACTCCTCCTTTGTAAGGGCACAAAATAGTGCGTTCATCGCCTTTGCATTGTTCATTGTGTGGTTCTTCATGTCGTCGTTCCATTGTGCATATGGAATGGTAGGAGCGGTGTACTCAGTTTCCGTCATGTTCTATATTTCATAGTTGATGCACTAAAGGTAGATCTTCATTCTCCACTTCCAATAGTTGTAATTGGTTCCATCGAAGAGGGGTGGCCTTTGAGTTGATTGGCCTTCATGGTACTGATTTGCATTCGAAGTAGTTACCATTGCACTCAACCAGGCTCTGATACCAAGTGTTGGATCCTGTAGGCAAGGAAAGAAACACTAGAGGGGGGGTGAATAGTGTTTTATAAAAATTAATTGTGGAATTAAACTTTTCTTCTGACCAGTCGACTTGAGAAGATAAACCAGTCGACTGGAGTGATAGTTAAGAAGAGTACTTTAAAGCAATTCTGATCAGCCGACTTATAGAAGAGCCAGTCAACTTATCTCCTGAATTTTCAGAGAAGTTAGTACAAGTCTGACCAGTCAACTTACAAAAAGTCACAGTCGACTGTCCAGACAAGTTTCACAGAAAACTTAAAAAGCAAGAAAATGAAATGCAAGTTTGAAGAGATACAACCACAGAGTATACACGATGTATCCTGGTTCGGTCTTCCCGACCTACATCCAGCCCCCAAGCAACCCACTTGAGATTTTTCACTATTCTTGAAACAATTACAAGAACACCCTATGGCGTTAGACAACAACCTTGTCCAACCCGTAGTCCTTTCTCACAACTAGAGAAAGCAACCCACTCTTTCACCAAGAGTGACAAACCTGACTCTACACCCTAGAGCCCTACTCTCCAACCGAGAGGAAACCACTCTCACAACCCGAGAGTGAAGAACAACAACAAAAAGTTTACAATCAACCTATAGCCTTGTTGTGGATGTGATTTTATGCGTGGCTATTAGGTCAACTTCCGAAATCAGTCTGAAACGAAATCACTGTTATGCTAGACTAATTTCAGAGAACCAAGACTTAGAAAGTGAATGCTTTTGAATGCTTCTTCTTGCATTAAAACCAAAAGCTTGAGAACTTTGAAAAACAAAAAGCTTGGAAAGTTGTTAACTTTTTCCAAGTGATTTCTATGCTCTATTTATAGAGTTAGAGTCACTGGATGTTGAGAACCAGTACTACCAATTGTCAATCAACGGAAATAAATCTTTTGAATTCGAAAAATCAAGTTTTGAAATCAGCAAACTGTCAAAACAACTTGAACAGTCGACTAGGTTGCCATTATAAGTCGACTGGTCAAAGTTTGAATAAGTTCAGTTAGTTTCGTACTAAGACAGTCGACTGGTGCCTTATGGCGGTCGACTGGTACTTAACAGCTGAGCTTTTTCAATCTTGTTTTGATCTTTTTAAGTTTGAAAAACACTCAAAATATTTGAAAGATAATGTGTGAGTGTGTGTGACAAGGCTTTACAGAATTTCTAAGACACAAAGAAAAAACAAAAGTTACAATTGTTACAAGACACTTAATACAATAAATTGAAGCATAAGTCTTGTCTTGACTCTTGAGTCTAGAGATGGAGCTTTTAGCCTTCGTCTTTTTCTTGTAAGCTGGCAACCTTGTAACTTTCTTGATCAATTAGCAATAAGAACTTTGTTTGTAGCTGTACTTGTTCAACTTGCTTTAAGAAGCTTGTTATAACATTTTGCCTTTATATATCCTGTAATATGTAAGAGGTAGAACAACTTTGCATTGTGTTGTAATCATCAAAATCAAGAATCAACAAGACTCACTCTCACGATCCCGTGAACAACGAACAACCAACAACGACCAATCCACACACGCACACAAAGAGGGAGCGGCGGGGGACAACGGCGGCCAAGAAGTGGCTGCCGTTGTTGCTGCGGTCTGTCGTCAAAAAGAAACAACACAGCAGCCCTGGTGCTGTTGCTGGTGTGCGCTGTGGAGTCGCAACCGGAGGCAGGGCGGACAGGGAGCACCTGGGGGGAGTCTAGCATCGTAGTTGGGCAGGAGGAAGGGTGCTGCAGTTGCTGGGTCGCTGCTGTCGTGGCGGCGGCTGCAGCATCGCGATGGAGTACAGGGGAGGTGCAAGGCAGTGCTAGCGGGAGGATGTTGCTGTCGTGAGGAGAAGGATCGGGAGAGGGTCGACCAGGGGGATCGGGAGGAGAGGGGCGGAGGAGCACACAGGGACGAGGAGCGGGAGACAGTGGGAGGTCGATAAAAGGGTTGGAGGCGGCTGGAAGATGAACAGTCAAGAGGTGTATATGGGTTTATATATACACAAGAAAAAAAAGATTAGGGTTAGGGGAAAGTGACGGCTAACAGGGTATGGTGTATAACGGGTTTGGGGGTAAGTGCTAACGTGTATAGGGTTTATTTAGGGTTAATTGGTTTTGGGGCTTAATGGATAGGGGTTAAATGGGTTATTGGGTTTTTAAAGAAATCCAATAAAATAAAAATGGGTTTTGGGTATTAGGAAAATACAATAACTAATAAAAATATACAATTAAGATTTTATAGAAATATTAATAATAATGATAATAAAACAATAAAAATAACAATAATAATAATAATAGTATTAAAAATAACAGTAATAACAATTATAGTTATAACAATAATAATGATAATAGCAGAACAATAATAATAACATGGATAATAGGGTTAGTATAATATTAAAATGGTTTGAAAATAACAATAAATACAATTAATGAATAGACATATATTAACAGGAGATACAAAATATTTTTGGAATAAAATAAATTTAAGAAAACCAAATTTTTTTATAAAGAGCCCAAACCCAAAATACAAAAATGGAAAACAGGGGTTACAGTCAGTTATTTGAGATTATATGCATTGATCATCTATCGTTGTTGCTATTGTTTTGGATAACAGAATTAAGCACCACGACAAACTAAGAGTTAGGCATGGCTAAGTGCAACATCGTAAGTTCAGCCTGAGAACCTCTAGAATTCGTGGGGGTCTAGAATCCAATATCCTAATAATGTAATTGATTTGTGATGTATTGGTATCAGATATTTGGAATTAAAAGTGTTGTTATTGCATTTGTATAAGCATGTCTGATCTACTATTGAAGCAAGGACGAACTAACTAGATGTGTGGTTTTCTCACCCTTCATATATTCATATTTTTTACATATATATAAGTGGCGAATTTGCAGAAGTGTAAGTGATTGAAAGGCCAAGAGGTGGTTATTTCAAGGACGATGATTTTGTATATTATTTTTTGATCATTTTTATTATAGTAAATTTTGCCTCTGTTGTGCAAGACAATAAATTTGTTGTTTATTATGAGCTTTGTATATATATTATTTGATGGAAAAGTTACTAACGGTCCGAGTTCGGGTTTCGATATTTAATTTTAGGCTCGGGGCATCACACAATGTATCCAATAGACTTCTCTCTGAGCCTTTCAGGTCAGAGGTTTATTCTTTAGGTCGGGTTCATGGTTTCCAGTTTCTGCGAACTAAGACACTGCTAGTTACAACTCAGATTTCATTGTGAACACCTTTAATAACCACCAAATGGGACATACTCTCTCTCTCTCTCTCTCTCTCTCTCTCTCTCTCTCTCTCTCTCTCTCTCTCTCTCTCTCTATATATATATATATATATATATATATATATATATATATATATATATAGGTGATCCCCTAAGGCTTTACCTCACCTTTTATTTTGAAGTCCATCATGATACGAACACCCTATTGAATGGTTGAGGTTTTTCATGGGGGATTCATATCAATGGGGTCATTATGGGGCCTAAAAACAAGGGGGTGAGGTAGGGTCATAGGGTTCACCCCTATATATATATTATATATGTGTGTGATATGGATAAAAATAGAACTAAATTGGGACCATTCAAATTGGTCACGAATCTTAAAGCTCTCAGGGGTAAAACAGTAATTTCACCTATAAACATGTCCATGAATGGAAATTGAGCCTCTTTCAAGCCCAATAATACAAAAACGGTTATGTTTTACTAGGTTAGGGTAACAACCCATTATCAATAAACCCAGATTAATTAAAGAGTGATTTAAATCCATGATTATCCCTAAGAGACGGTTTAATCCAAATCTCTTATCATGAAGAAATTTAAACTCTGTTTCCTATCCAAAAATACCGAGAAGTAGAGATAAATGATTATCTCGAAACTGACCCCCAAGGCGATAATAAATACCCCCCTGCCTACACCAGAAACAGGTAATCAGTATTTCCTCCACAAAAGCTATCCTATAGTTTTCTTGATTTCTGACTTGAGCGTTAGAGGGGTTGTTGTCGAGATCAACCCTGGCATTTCGAACATTTTGCAGGTCAACAGAGGTGATTCGTCACCATACGAATCGAATCCTACGGTGCGAACAAGTCAGATTGTCAAGTCAATCACAGTCAAAAGCATTCAACACCATTAGAAGTCAAAAGGCCTGGTTGGGTTCATGATTGTTTCTCCAAAGAATCCACATCACCGAGTTACTTCCGTAAAAAAAAAAGCAGTAACAGGTAGGGGCCGTGTGCAGAGAAATCCGACCAAAACTTCACCAATGAAGACAAATTTCCAACATGCCTCCTAAGGGAGGGAATGTGGCAGCCTCAAGCCGAAGAGTCACCCATCTTCCTCTACATCCTCCACTACAAGATCTTTTCCCTCAACAAGATCGACATGAACAACCACGTCCCCAGCAGGCTCGCCCCACGTCTAGAGGGGCTGCGCAGGGAGCTCCCGTCAAAACCTTTCGAAACAGCATCCTTTCAAAGAACATATCTCGGTCCACAATCATTCCACCGACTCAATGGCATCGCAAGGCCCTCATGGGTAAAGAGACCTTCGTCTAGTCCTCGTTAGTCACCAACGGGGGTCCGACCTCCAAATCCATCTAAATGAAAGGATAGCTCATGAGGAAGCCTCCCATCCAGAGCAGCAAGGGAGAGGGAGGAGCCCTCTCCTCGGAGACCAGGATCTAAGAGAACCCCTTCCCCAAGGGGACACGAAGGAAGTCCCTATCCTTGGAGATGAAAAAGAACTTCCTCCCCGAGAGGGTGAAGGGATCACCGTCCATTCCCCGAGCAACCGTAGAAGCCCCCCCCCCCCCCCCCCCCCCCCCCCGCGAAGTGAGACATTCAACTCTAACCAGCAGGGCAGGCCCTAAGGCAGGAAAGGATGAGGGGTGCCAGTCACTAGAGCCAAGCTCTGAGAGTTCAAAGAGGAAATCCACCAGGCTCTCAACGTTGTCCCCCATAAGACCCGGCATTGTAGTCCTCATCACTCTCACTCTACTCCTTCGCATCGCAAAGAGTCTCAAGGGCACACCAGATCTGATCAGCAGGAGGATGCCGTTCTCTGATGCCTCCAAAAGATGGAAGAATGCCTGGAATCCCTGAAAAGCATGAAGCAAAGTAAGAGTGAAGATTCCGTCCTGTCAGTCCTCCCTTCTCTAGAAAGATTATTGCAGCTTCCATCAACTTCAAAGTCCCGACATTTAAGCCGTACAACGGAGATACCGATCCAGTAGACCACCTCGAGAGTTTTAAAACTCTCATGATGATCCATTATGCTTCCGACTTCCTCCTGTGCAAAACATTCCCGGTAACCTTAAAAGGCTCCGCACGAGAATGGTTCTCTCATCTTTCTCTGGGCTCCATATTCTCCTTCGACCAACTAGAAGAGCTTTTCCTTACGCACTTCGTCACTAGACGCAAATTGGAGAAGACTAGTGCCTCCATATTGGACCTCAGGCAAAGGGATGGGGAGCCCCTCAAGAGCTATGTCCAATGCTTCATAACTGAGTCTAGATTCATCCTCTCGCTCAACTCTGCGGTGGCAACGGCCGTGTTCAGATACAATATCAAGCATGATGACCTTAAAGCTTCCCTCGTCAAAAGGCATCCTTAGGACTTCTCCGACCTCGTTTAGAGAGTTGAGAAGTACATCGAAGAGACAATCCAGCCCTAAAAGCCGAAGATGCCTTCATCCGGGAAGAAACAGAAAGGCACTGACGAAGAACCCTGAAAATCCCCGAAGAATGCCTCGGGTCAATGTCACCCACCTCCTATGCCTCGTTTTAAAAAGTACACCCCGCTAAATGCAAGCATATCCGTCATTCTAATAGAGGTTGACAAGGATGGAATCCTTTGACCCCCCTCCCCCCAAGATGAATGCCCCAAGCAAACAACATCCCTCCCCCAAAAGGTTCAGGAGTTAGCATCACCTTATCATATTGGGACTTGGAAAGCATCTAAACTCCTCACTGTGACGCACTCATGATCAACATGTGTATGGCAAACCATGAAGTGCGCCGAGTCCTGGTTGATAAGGATAGTTCAGTCAACATCCTTTTTTGAATGCATTTGAGGGCCTCAAACTTAAGCGGGATCGCCTCAAGCCCGCCAGGTACACCTTTCTCGAATTCTCTGGAGCCCCCGTAATGCTCGAGGGAATTGTAACCCTCAACATTACTTTAAGGAAAGCTCCGGCTGCTCGCACAGAAGTGTTAGACTTCATGGTGGTCGATATGAAGTCTGCCTATAGTGGTATCTTCGGTTGCCCATGGTTACCAGCCCTCCAAACGGTAGCATCAGCATACCACCTAAAAATGAAATTCCCTAATACAGCACAAGTGGGGGAAACCAAAGAAAGTTAGGAAGCCGTTCGGGCCTGCTACACAGCTACCGTGGAGGGCTCGGTCCTTCCCCTCGATGCCTTCGAACTCTCCCTTGATATAGGACAAGCTAACTCCGAACCTGTGGATGAACTGACAGAAATCCCTTTCTCTAAAGAGGATAAAGCTAAGTGTTACCGGGTGAGCAAAGCAATCTCCTGCCAAGTGAAGGAGCAACTTATCATCTGCATCAGGGAGAATCGAGACATGTTCGCTTGGACCGTCGAGGATATACCGGGTATTACCGAATACTTGATTGTGCACCGATTAAGTGTGGACCCAAAATCTAAGCCTGTCCAGCAGAAGCACTACAAATTTGTACCCGAAAGGAAACATGCCATCAAAGAAGAGGTTAAGATGTTCCTAGGAGCCCGATTCATCCAGAAAGTCAGTTACCCTAAGTGACTAGCTAACGTTGTAATGGTCAAGAAGGCCAATAGCAAGTGGAGAATCTGCATTGACTTCACTGACCTCACCCATCCTCCCATCTTAGGCAAGCCTACATCCGAGGAAGCCCTCTACCTCTACCTGGTCGCCGCAAAATAAACCCTTAGCGCTGTGTTGGTGAGAGAGGAAGATCGGGTGCAGAAACCGATCAACTATATACGCAAGGTACTCCATGATGCTGAACTCTGGTACTCAAAGATGAAGAAGATGACCTATGCCCTAGTGACAGCTGCCCAATAACTTAGACCAAACTTTCAAGTGCATTCCATATGGGTCCTCACCGATCAACCGCTCAAGTAGGTCCTCTACAAACCTGAAAATTCAGGGAGACTCATGAAGTGTTCGATTGAGTTAAGACAACACAATATTACCTACCACCCCAGGACTGTAATTAAGGCCCAAGCTTTAGTCGAATTCATTGTCGAAAGAACAACCCCCGATGCTCTCTAGGAAGGAGACAACCCCCCACTATGGGTAGTATATGTAGATGGGTCATCTTGCCTCGAGGTGAGCGGAGCTGGGGTTATCTTGATTGGTCCCAATGTTTTCATCCTACAATACTCGTTACGCCTCAGCTTTCCAGCCTCCAATAATGAGGATGAGTATGAAGACCTGATTGTTGGTCTCCTCCTAGCAAAGAGGGTAGGAGTGCAAAGAGTCGGAGTATTCAATTACTCTCAATTAATGGTAAACCAGATTCAAGGAGAATACAAGGTGAGGGATGATCGTATGGCCAAGTATTTAGAATATGTCAAGGAGATCATGACCAGCTTCAGAGAGGTCGAAGTCACTTGCATTCCGCGAGAAGAAAATGGGCAAGTATACGCCCTCTCCAAACTTGCCTCCTCATCATTTGACGGGCTTGACTGCAATTTGCTGATTGAAGTCCTACTCAGACCAAGCATTGGAACTCATGCCTATAGCCCCTCAAAGGCCCGAGGATTGCTAGATGAAACCCTAGTTGATTTTCTCGACAAAGGGATCCTCTCCACGGATATCAAAGAATCAAGAAGGATCTGAGTGAGAGCCGAAAGATATGTACTTGTGGAAGGGGTCCTCTATAAGTGCTCCTACACCTAAATCGATGGTCAACCTTACATTTGGGGCCTTTCTCCCAAAGAGGCCGATTATGCCTTGAATGAAGTTCATGAAAGGATAGACGGCAGCCAACTGGGCACAAGATCCCTTGCGTAGAAGGTACTTAATCATGGTTACTACTGCCCCACTCTTCTCAATGATGCCCAAGCTTATGTTCGTTAGTGCATCTCCTATCAAAAGAATTCCTCTATCAAGTAGATCCCTCAAGCCAACCTCAGCTCCTTGTCAAGCCCCATCCCCATCACAATGTATGGAATGGATCTCCTTGGACCCTTCCCACCTACAACTAGATAGTGGACCTCCTAGTGGTCGTTGTTGACTACTTCACAAAGTAGATAGAAGCGAAACCACTTGCAACAATCACTGAGAATAGAGTACAACAGTTCTTCTAGAGGAACGTGGTCTATCGATTCGGGATCCCCTGCATCCTGGTCACTGACAACGGAACTTAATTCGCTGGTAAAGGGTTCCACAAATTCTGCACCGATCTAGGTATTGAGCAGTGCTTCTCTTCAATATCATACCCTCAAAAAAATTGTCTAGCTGAGAATGCCAACTGACTAATCTTGGATGGCCTCAAGGAAAGACTTAACGAATCCCCAAAGGGACAATAGGTTGAAGAACAGCTTCTAATTTACTTCTAGATTGTGAAAGATTAAGCTTCTATTTTGCTTCTATAATGATAAAAGATTAGTCTTTTATAGCATGTCTATTTTGATTTTTATAATGGAAAAGATTACTTTTTCTCTTATTGTATATAGGAAGTTGTAGGATTGAAGAAAAGTGGATTTTGTTGTATGTAGGACTTGTAATTTATAAAAAGTAGATTTTTGTAATATGTAGAAATTTATAGTTCATAAAGTTAGTAAGACTTGTAATTCATAAAGAGAAGTAGTCTTGTAATAGCTAGTAATGATCCATAGATATTCATGTTTAAGTGTAAGTAAAGTTCATGCTTAAAGTAGTAGTAGATATTCAAGTTTAAGTGTAAGTAAAGTTCATGCTTAAAATAGTAGTAGATATTCATGCTTAAAATATAGTAAAGTTCATGCTTGAAGTGGAAGTAGATACTCATGCTAAGTTATAGTAAACATTCATGCTTAAGTTGTAGTAAATGTTCATGCTTAAGTTGTAGTAAATATTATGCTTAAGTTGTAGTAAATATTCATGCTTAAGTTGTAGTAAATATTATGCTAAAGTTGTAGTAAATGTTCAGGCTTAAGTTGTAGTAAATGTTCATGCTTAAGTTGTAGTAAATATTATGCTTAAGTTGTAGTAAATATTCATGCTTAAGTTGTAGTAAACGTTCATGTTTAAGTTGTAGTAGATATTCATGCTTAAGTTGTAGTAAAAGAATCATGTTGTAGTTGTAGTGTTTAGTAAAGAAACCCATGTTAAGTTGTTGTAGGTTATTGTACTAAAGAAACCCATCATGCTAGAGTGTTGTAGTAAGAATCATGCTTAAGTTGTGTAGTAAAGAAACCCATCATGCTTGTGATGTAGTAAAGAAACCATGCTTAAGTTGTGTAGTAAAGAAACCCATCTTGCTAGAGTGTTGTAGTAAGAATCATGTTTAAGTTGTTGTAGGTTATTATAGTAAAGAAACCCATTCCTAAGTTGTATACCATGATTGAGTTGATTGTAGTAAGTAACCCATGCTTGAGTTGATTATAGTAAGAAACACATGCTTGAGTTGATTGTAGTAAGTAACCCCTGCTTGAGTTGATTATAGTAAGAAACCCATGCTTGAGTTGATTGTAGTAAGTTACCCATGCTTGAGGTTGTGTAGTTATTCTAGACGCATAAAGAACCCATCGTGTTCTAATTGTAATATTCTAGTAAAGAACCCATCATGTTCTAATTGTAGTATTCTAGTAAAGAAACCATGCTTTGTTTTAGTAAGGAACTCATGCTTATGTTGTATACCATACTTGAGTTGTTGTAGGTTATTGTAGTAAGAATCATGCTTGAGTTGTTGCTAAGTAACCCATGCTTGAGTTGATTATTGTAAGAAACCCATGCTTGAGTTGATTGTAGTAAGTAACCCATGCTTGAGATGTGTAGTTGTTTTAGATTCAAAAGAGTCCATGCATGTTTAAGTTTTATGTTGTAGTGGTTTTAGTTAAATTCTAAATGGAACCTATGAGTTTAGCTTGCTTGCTAACCGAATTAAACTATTGAAATGAACCCATGCTCCATAGTTGTTCTAGTTCAATTTTTAAGACGAAACCCATGAACTAGCTCCATGATAGTTCTAGCTCGAATTGGCGAGGAAACCATGCATTTAGGTTCTTGGTGGTTCTAGCTCAACCTTGAGAAAGAACCCATGAACCTAGTCGCATGTTGTCCTAGTTCAAATTTGGGAAAAAGAACCCATGAGTTCCAGTTATATGCGGTTCTAATTGAAATTGGACCATATGATGTGAACATGCTTCATCTTCAATATATGGGTAATAATGGTTGGGAAAGTCACTAGGATTGTTACCTCGGTAAAATCTCGTCTAGGGTCTTATAGTTACCGTAGGGATCATCGGCCATCAAGACTCGCTTCTTACCACCTTGGAAATTATGGATAAATCACACCTCGAGCGCCGACGGATCTTAACTGATGTGGGTTGATCGCAGGCCGAGTATGTTGACGAGATCCAAGTTAGGAGTAGTGGTGAGTGAGGGAGATCCCGTCACCGGTGTCTTGGATCAATAGGCCATGAGTTGGATCGGGATAATCTTAAGAAAGTTCTTGTTGGAAACCCTGTGAGATTGTTTGGGTTTAGTGACATCATTAGGGCAGTAACTTATGGCTATTACTACTTAACCTTTACTTATTATCATTTTCGCCGAAGGGAAGAGTTGGTGTTAAGGGTGATACCTTATGATCCGACCTGTCCTATAGACCGACACTAGGCGATATTATTGGGTTGTACCCTTCTTGTCAAAGGAATACGGTCTGTGCCTTCTCACGAGTTGGGAGCACGGGATCTGTATCTCGTCTGTTAATTTCTGAAGTGCCTTGGTAAGCGGGAGCAATTCCCGTCGGAGCTAGGGGATGGACCCCCGGAACTCCGTCTTCTATTGTATCTAAAGGCGAGGAGCCATAGACTACGGTCTGGCTGGGGGGCGGCAGGGGATACTTCGAGCTAACCTGCGACTGCGGAAACTCCAAAGATTCATCAGATATTTGAGTGATGTCTGGTGCACCTGACGGGATTAGACCGTTTCAGGGCAAACTCATCTGTCATGTCGTATCTTCAGAAACAAGTCGAGTACAAGAGTAGAATTCATGGCGCGGGTTCAAATCCCTATATATGAAGAAACGGCTTGAGATGGGCGTATGTAGTATGCGATGCATACTATTCCGGAGACTTGCTTGCATTAGAATAAGAGCATCATTGCATTAGTTATTCGGGCATTAGAGTCTAAGGCATAGCATACACTGATACATCAATTATATATACATGTTTCTCTTTTCATCAATCTGTTTGCTTTAAGTGGAGAATCGCTGCTAGTCATCAGCCTTAAAGCATCAGTATATGTACTGACATCCCCATTTCAATAGGTACTGGATTGCAGAAGTACAGGTACAAGATTCAGGAGGACTGAAAGCGAGAGAAGCAAGAGTCGATTTTATTTCCGCTGTAATTTGTATTGTTTACTACTGTTCCATTTGTAACAATTGTTGTAATCCATTTATTTGTTGGGAAGCATCCAAGTGAAATACCAAGTGTTGTTCTTTATTTATTGTACTCTGATGTAAATTGTTGAAAGTTGTAACACTTGGGATTGTAAAGGTATTATTGTAACTCTGTTGTAATGTATTGCAATTTTGTAACATTCTAACTTGTAATACATTTGTGTTGAATAAAAAGATTTAAATTTTCCTATTTTTCTGTGTATTGTGGCTAATTGAAGGAAAGATTCTGGCTTATGTCACAGTTTCCCAGTGTATAGAAATCGGGGCGTTACAGAGTGGTATCAGAGCCGACTTCAATTTACAGTCCAACACAGTAGGAAAATTAAACTTGGATGCCTTTTAGGAATCAGGTTTTAGCTAGTTGTAGACAGTTATAATTTATATTGTTGTTTCTTTCAACTTATATTAAATAAATTTTCTATATCTGGAGTAATTCTAGTATATGTGTTTTAAGGATGGTATTCAAGGATATCCTAGCCGATGATGTGTTGATGGAAGAGAGCGAGCCGATTTCAAGGGATGATCTGATGATCTCGAGTGAAGAGCCAAAGGAGACTTTACTACAAACTAACCTCAAGACGGACTCGTCTTCACCACCGTAAGGACTAAGTGTGGATCAACGCACAGCGGCGGCAGCCAGCATACATCTGGAAATGAAGAAGCTGAGGAAGCACAGGACCAGGAAAAGTCGTCAAGCTAAGCAACTGGAAAATGATTGCAGAACTATATTAGCAAACCTAGCCGAGGAGTAGGAATACCTTGATTCCGGATTGGCACGACTACAGCATGAATGGGAGCAAATCCAGGAGACCACCGAGGTTGTAGTATGCCGTTTCTGTGAGAAGTTTGGGCACCAGAAATCATTTTGTCCACGACAACAAGGGAAAAGATCTGCACCAGCATCAGGGTTCGAGAACCAAGGTCAGAAGCAGAAGACTCAGAAAACGGAGGGCAAACTTAGAGGCACCAAGACAGGAAGTTGTTTCCTATGTGGTAAGCAAGGTAATTTCAAGAGCCAATGTCAGAGGAAGGACTCTCAGAGAGAAGCCCATACATGGTACAATTGTGGGGAGATTGGTCATATCAGGCCAAACTGTCTCCAGTTTCACAAGAAAGACGGCAGATTAGCCCAGAAGATGGACAATAAAGGAAAGGAGCATATTCACCAGGAGTAAGAGTTCGCACTTACTAAAGGCAAGCCGAAGAAGGCAAGAGAGCCAGTACCAGTATGTGCATATGGAGTTGCAACTAAGTTTAAAGTTGTATTTTGAATTTTATTTAGACTGAAGAAGTAATACATGATGTAACACTTTTGTAACCAAATGGATTTATATATATATGGAATCCATACAACTATTTTGTTCAATCGTGGTTCATCATAATCTTTTGTCTGAATTATTTTTTTCAAGAATTGAGATGTGTGTAGGAGGCAACTCTAGATTTGGTTTTGTTGATTACACCATCTGGAGCATCAGCGTTGAGCAAATTATAGGAGAGAATTCTGGAAGTATAAAGTGGCGGTCGTAGGCCACGTCCTATTCTAAGGAGGGAGTGACTACCGAAGTGCAAAAGATCGAGATAGGTGAAGAATTAGCCTCAGCTAAAGATCATGAAGGAGTAAGAAGCAAGATGATGAGATCAGGCAAGCCAATATTGGAGTGATTACTCAAGATTAGAGCTCAGTTTTGGCAAATAAGAAAGTCAGAAGGCATAGGCAGGAGATGCAGGGACTGAAGCACTGAAGCGGCAAGTTGATGATGGAAAATATCAGAATATCAGTATGGACTTCATCACAGGATTACCCAGAAGTTTGAAAATGTATGACTCAAGTTGTGTTATTGGGGATCAGTTGACGAAGTCTGCATATTTTTCTCCGATAAAGATAACTTAGAAGCTAGAGAAATTAGCGGAAGTCCACATTGAAGGCATAAGGAAACAGCATGGAGTTCCAGTGCCAACAATTCTGACCAAGATTCAAGAGTTACATCTTGATTTTGGTGGAGTCTGTAGTCAGCTTTGGGGATTGAGGTCGGGTTCTTTGGAGAACCAGTTCATGGAGGAATCGCTTGGTAGCCGGAAAGCCATATAAGCTTTCTTTCCCTCGAGTTATTTAGAGCATGGATGTTTTTTCTGTTTTCCTGACTTAACGTAGTTCTGAGGACAGAACTATTCTAAGGAGGGAGTATTGTAATATCTCGGACGGATATTATATTTATATAATTATTATTTTTAAAGTTAAAATATTTTTATAGAAATTACTTGGTTTTTATAATAAAAAGTTATCTGGATATATATACTAGTAAGTATATACAGGTATTGTATCAGTTTTGTGCACTTGTACAAAATCTTGAAAAATGCATTTTTGAGAAAATGTCTGAAAAATTCCAGGCAGATATTATTATTTTATTATTATTTTCATAACTGAAATATTTTTTGTGGATATCACCCGATTTTGTTAATAAACATTGTTTGTATATATATCATTCTGTATACATCTGTATTGTATCAAATTGGTACTGTAATCTTCTGAGCTGATAATAAAATTTATTTTATTATTATTTTCGGAATTAATTTATTTTTATACGGATTATGTGGTTTAACAGACGGAAACTATCAGTATACATATATATGCATACGTATGTGTATTGTATCGATTTCTATGTTTGTACAAATTGTGTTGTGTGTATTTTTGGACAAAAATATCTCTTTGTCATGATAAATCATTTTGCATGGCTAGGTTTTGTTTGGAAGATTAAACCTAAGATTAATTAGATACATAAGAGTTTAGGGATTTTTCTTCTAGAAGCTCTTTCTCTTCCACCTCACCCATCCCACCATACCTCGACCTCACCACTCCCTTATCCCTAGTTATGGCCGGCCTATATTACCCCAAGGGGGGGTTTTGCAAATGTGCTAGTGCTTTTACACTCTCCCCTTCTCTTCCACCCTATAAATACCCCCCCCCCCCCCCCTTCACCTCTTGTCTCATTTTTATAAGAAAAAAATAGAGAGGAAACAGAAAGAGAGAACAAAACCCTAACTAGAGAGTTTTCTTTGTAGGTTTTCTTAAAGAGTTGTAGTAGAAAGCTAAGGAGGAAGGAGAAGGTTGCTAAGACTAGTTCTTCCTACAAAGAGATCCAAGGTGAGGGTTCTCCACTCTCTTTATGTGTTCTTTCCATTTTTTAATTTGTATATGTGAAAAAGAACCCATCTTTAGGGTTATTTATTTTGTGTATATAGAAAAGAACCCATCCTTAGGATTATTTATTTTGTGTATGTAGAAAAAAAACCCATCTTTAGGGTTGGCTATGTGTTGTATGTGAAAAAGAACCCAACTTGGATGTTTTGTTGTTATAGGTTAAAAAGAACTCATCTTTAAGATGAGTGGTTGTTGTATGTGTGTGTTTCTAACAACTTGTACTAAAGACTTTAAGCATAAACAAGTTGTAGGGATCAAAATGATTCCATAAAAGCATTGATGGTAGAACTCAAAACAAATGGCATAAAGACTGAATCTTGAAGACTTGTGTGGTTATTTTTACTAAAATAACAACTTGCACTAAAATTGTATGTGCATATGAGTAGTGTAAGTCTAAAAAGACCACATGAAGAGTTTTGAATGAATAAAACACATAAAGGTTGAATCTTTAACCTTGTTATGACTATTGTTGTTATTATTGTTGTTTTCGTTGAACACAAAACTACAACTTGGACTATAACTATGAGCACATAAAGTAAGAATACTTACATACCTATTTTTGGGGTTGTAGAACTATTCTAGCCTAATAAAAGATAATTTTTTTGTTATATGTTGCTCTCTACTTTTATTAAGATCAATCTTAACTAAATCTAGTTCATGAAGAATTAAGCTTCTATTTTTACTTCTAGGTTGTGAAAGATTAAGCTTCCATTTTGCTTCTATAATGATAAAAGATTAGTCTTTTATAGCATTTCTATAATTTGATTTTTATAATGGAAATGATTACTTCTTCTCTTATTGTATATAGGAACTTGTAGGATTGAAGAAAAGTGGATTTTGTTGTATGTAGGACTTGTAATTTATAAAAAGTAAATTTTTGTAATATGTAGAAATTTATAGTTCATAAAGTTATATTTTTGTAATATCTTAAGACTTGTAATTCATAAAGAGAAATAGTCTTGTAATAGCTAGTATAGATCCATGCTTAAAGTAGTAGTAGATATTCATGTTTAAGTGTAAGTAAAGTTCATGCTTAAAGTAGTAGTAGATATTCATGTTTTGTAACTAAAGTTCATGCTTAAAGTAGTAGCAGACATTCATGCTTAAAATGTAGTAAAGTTCATGCTTAAAGTGGAAGTAGATACTCATTCTAAATTGTAGTAAATATTCATGCTTAAGTTGTAGTAAATATTCAATGTTAAGTTGTAGTAAATATTATGCTTAAGTTGTAGTAGATATTCAGACTTAAGTTGTAGTAAATATGATGCTTAAGTTGTAGTAAATATTCTTGCTAAAGTTGTAGTAAATGTTCATGCTTAAGTTGTAGTAAATATTATGCTTAAGTTGTAGTAAATATTCATGCTTATGTTGTAGTAGATATGCATGCTTAAGTTATAGTAAAAGAATCATGTTGTAGTTGTAGTGTTTAGTAAAGAAACACATGCTAAGTTGTTGTAGGTTTTTGTACTAAAGAAACCCATCATGCTAGAGTGTTGTAGTAAGAATCATGCTTAAGTTGTGTAGTAAAGAAACCCATCATGCTTGTGATGTAGAAAAGAAACCATGCTTAAGTTGTGTAGTAAAGAAACCCATCATGCTAGAGTGTTATAGTAAGAATCATGTTTAAATTGTAGTTCTCCGCATTTTTAAATACTATTTTTGAGATTTAAAAATGATTTTGAATGATTTTTGGTGAATTAATAAATGTTCATTTAGAAATTAATCTTTTTAGACGTGCAAAACAAGTGCAAATGTTTTCCTGGAAAGTTTAAAGCCAAATTTTTTTTGGGAAACTTATTATTTATTATTTGAGATTATTTGTGATTTTTCTAGATTTTTTTGATAATTATTAGACTTATTTACAAATATTTCAAAAAATAAAGACTTCTGTACAAAATTGTCAAATGGGGTGAAAACTCCAGATTTTCGAAATTTTAGGCAGGGTATAATGCCTAGTCAATTCAGGTATAAAGAGTTTACCTTTTTTTCAACACATTTGATTTATTTTACAAGTTTTGATAAGAGCATCTTATCGCAAAATTGATATTTTAAGGGGGTAAAAGTGCAGAACTATTTTTCTGGGTTTTCCCTGCAGAGCCGGCTGATGCTGGAGGGGATCTTTCTAATTTTTGAAATTGATTAAATTGGTTTTTAACTAGTTTTCTAATAAAGGGATCTATTTATGTAAAGGTATATTGTAAAAGGAGTATTTTGCAAATGTTTTCAAAAACCCTAGAAACTTAAATCCCGGACTATATAGGGTTTTGTGCAGCCATCTTTTGCTGCACAACACATAGGGATTTCTTATTTCTTATTATTTGGAGTTCTAAGGAGAAGACTTTGGATTTCTTGAGAAGGAGGGGCTTTTCTTAATTTCTATTCCTCTTCGCTCGATCTCTTCAACAAGGTGAGTGATATAACTATTTTGTTTGTTCTTTGAATGTTGTATGTGGTGTTTTATCTCCTAGAAAGCATGCTAGGGTTTGGGTGTGAATATGTATGTTGGATTGATGATAAAAATTGAATCTTGTGAAACCCTAGTTATTTATGAGTAGAATTGTATGTGGGTAATTCGAGATTGATGAATGACCTATTAGTAATCATGGGTAGGCAAATTCTTTTGGATTAATGTTGAATTGATTGAATATGGTAAATTTCATGCATAAATTTAATAAAGATGAGATTTTTTTATCATTTTTTGAGTATTGGTTGAATGAAATTTGATATGGTAATGTTATAATTGATTATGTTTATGAGTTATAATGGTGAATTAGTTTGAGAAATTTGGAGAAAGGATTTATGAATCAAGAGATCATGTCTTGAGAATCAAAATTTGTAATTGAGTTGAGTTTGATGAAATATATCCAAATTGAGGATTTTGAGATTTTGGTAACATGTTTGTTGGAGTTTGGATTTCTTAAATCTTGAGATTTAATTCTGAATATGTTTTATTTTTATTGATGGATTATGAAGTTCTTTGGTGCATAAATATACACAATGTTTTTCATGAAAACCTTATGTTGTGAGTTTTGAAGGAAATTGAGTTTTTATGTGTTTTCAAGGAATTTGACTATATCTCGACTTATTTTGGTATTGATATGGTTTGAACCCGAATACGAAGCTATTTCAATAATAATTGATTCTTAAGAAACTCTATTCTAATTATATGCACAATTCATGTTTTAATTGAAAGAAATCAATAAATTGGTATTTTTATAAATTCAAGTAGTTTTGATTTAGTTTTTATGGACTATTATATATCCTATAAGTTATATTTGATCATATAAGAAATATGCTTTTTGTAGAAATCGTTTTCATAAAGTAAAATTCCGTATCGGTTGAAATATGCACAACCAAAAGTCTGCAGGTCGATAGTTGACCGGTGTAATTTTACAGTCGACCATCGTGACTTGGCGGCTGTGTTCTCTAGTTATCTTCAAATTTCGTTCTGGACAGTCGACTGATGACTTTTTACAGTCGACTGATATTACTTAGAATTATTTCAATTGAAGTTTTGGATTTTTCACTCTAGACAGTCGACCGATGACTTTTTACAGTCGGCTTCTAATACTTAGAATTATTTTATCAAGGTTATTGATGTTTTCTCTCTGGACAGTCGACTGACGCTTGTCTATAGTCGACTGGTACTGATGTATCTTGATATATTTGAATGTTCTTTTAAATGATTTATTCTCTAAATATTTTTAATCTATAACTTACTATTCTATACCTTATCTTCTACTGAACATATGTTTTCAAGTTGTTTTAACTGAGCAATTTATGATGGAAGATTGGTTTGGATATTTGGGTGTGTGTGATCCTAGTATACCAGCAATTGAGATATTTGTGTTTTGGGCCTGTTGAAGCATTTTAGTTGATCAGTTGTTGAGTTAAGTCCAGTGGGGTACACCAACTCTAGGAGATTCGTAAAGTAATTAAATAACCTAAATGATAAGGACAGACACTAGTGGTGATATGATGAATGAGAACATGGGTTATGGACCTCAGTATAGCTCACGGTGTGAGATAATCCCCGGAATTATCCAGGTGTGAGTGAAATAGTCTCCGAAATTATCTGTGGTGTGGGATTGATCTCCAAAATTATCGAGGTCGAGGCAACACTCATGTGGTATTCGTGTGATGAGGTGACATAGCTTGCGGTGTGGGGTATTCTCGAAGATTCCCAGGTGTGAGTGAAATAGTCTCCGGAATTATCCGTGGATCGAGATTGACCTCCGGAATTATCGAGGCATGGGCTAATACTCACAGTATATCTATATCTCGTAGTAATCATAGAAGTAGGATTAGTTGCATAGTGGGGGATTAAACCCTATAAAGTGGAGAACGTTAAGGGCTTGCACCGAACCTATGTACTATGGAATGCATAAACTCCGACAAGTACGTATTAGAGAGTCAGCATATAGCATTGATGTTTTCTTGACTTGGTATTATGCATGTGTTTTCGGTTCTCTACACTTGATACTTAGTCTAGCTTCACTTGATGTTTTCGTGTTTCATGGTTATTCCCTAATTCATTTACTCTTGTCTATTTCCTATTGTTGATGAATCTATGCTCTATTTATGTTGTTTGTTTTTATGTCACTCACACCGATATGGCTGAACTCTTTAGTTTTGGGGGTTAGAGTTATGTCTAGCCTCATATTTTATAGGTGATTACCTATATAGCTTGGATTTGGATGCTTGAGTTAAAGTGATGTAATGGACTGTGTGATTTTGTAAAAGAAAGTGTTGTAAAGAAAGAAAGTTGTAATTCAAGGTGTATGTATTCCGCTGTGCTATGTAAATAATATAGTAATAAAATTTGAGAAAAATTTTACTGCTATTTTGGGTCGTGTTTAATATTACATTTGAAGTTGATGCTGGGAATTGTGCCAAGTATTTCTAAGATATCATATTAGAAATTCGGGGCGCTACAGAGATTGGTATCAGAGCATGTTTCAATAGTAATTATAAACATGGTATAAAAAACCTAGGTGTGGACACTAGAGCGTGAGTACCTAGGTGTGGACACTAGAGCATGAGTACCTAGGTGTGGACATTAGAGAGTGAGTATCACATAGAGCTAAAACATGATGTTTTTACTTTTGGGGTATGGTTGAGGTTTTACCAGAGGGTATTGATGTGAATATGAATTGTGTTGTGGTGCTCTAACTTTTCGTAGTATTCAGAATGGTTGGACCCAGAACCAGGAATGGTAACAATGTGATGGAACTGGAAGTCCCAAGGTGCAGGAGTTGATCTCGAGGTCGAGTTTGCCAGGGTGTATCAGACTTTTAATGCACTAATGGCAGCTAATATGGTGCAGAATCAGAATCATGGGGTTGGACCAGTGTTTGTTAATGCTGGTCCTATCAAGCAGATTGAGTCCTTCAAGAGGATGAAGTCGCCCGTGTTTGAGGGGCAGTCTGATCCAAATGAGACTGATGATTGGATTAGACGGATGGAGACAATCTTCGAGGTTTCGGAAACTCCGGCAGCCAATAAGGTAAAGTTGGCCACTATGCAGTTGGAAATGGACGCTGGTGTTTGGTGGCAATCAGTGAAGAGGACTTTGGGGGACCAGCAAATGACTGGGGAGGCTTTTCTGGATGAGTTCAGATATCATTTCTTTTCCCTGGATATTCAGGAGAAGAAGGCGACAGAATTCTTGAATCTACAGCAGGGCAGCATGACCGTGCGCGAGTATGAGACTAAGTTCGCTCAGCTATTGAGGTATGCACCGGAGATGATAGTTGATGAGACAAAGAAGGCCAAGAATTTTGAGCAGGGCTTGAAGCCAAATTTAAGGTCGAGGATGATTCCTTGGGGCATAAGGAGGTTCGATAAGCTGGTCAGGAGAGCACCTATGATAGAGGAGGACATGGATCAGTTCCAGAAGAAGCAAGAGATCTGGAACAGGAACAAGAGGCCCGCAATAGGTCAGAGTGGGAAGGGATTCCCAGTGAAGCAAGTCAAGTTCAGTGGTCCAGTTCAGAAGGCACCTGTAACTCAGGGTGTGACTTGTTACTACTGCAAGAAGGCAGGTCATTACAGGTCAGCGTGTCCTAAGTTGGCGAAGCAGACTTGTTTCCTGTGTGGGCAAGCAGGACATTCTAAGCCTTATTGTCCACACTTGAGGAAGAATGGTCCAAGTGGAGGTATATTCCAGAGGCAAGGGCGAGTGTTCGCATTGACTGAGGAGGATGCGGATAACTCGGAAGATGTGATTCAGGGTATGCAAGAGTTTTGAATTTGTTTTTATTCAATGTATTAAGTAAAACTTTTATTTGAGAATAATTGGAGATTTGAGTATCACTCTTCATGTAACAGGAATTGTTTTGGTTAATGGAATAAAAGCAAAAGTTTTATTTGATAGTGGTTCTTTGCATACTTTTGTGTCGCCCAATTTTGCAAAAGCTTTAGGTGTGGAACCTAAGATATTTCCAGGCAGAGTCTTGACGGTGGCAACACCATCAGGAGAAAAGTTGATTGCTGGTCGATATTATGGAGGTAGTGATATCGAGATTGGTGGAAGATTGTTCGGCATTGATCTTATTGAGCTGCAAGTCTTAGGACTGGATGTGATCGTGGACATTGATTGGATGGCAATATATGATGCCACGATTGAATGCAAGCGGAAAGAGGTGTTGGTGAAAGCACCAGGTGGTCCCGCAGTGACTTTTCAAGGGAAGAAGAAAGTTTCGGAAGTGGCTGTAATGGTATCCAAGATGGTGATTCCAGATGAAGTCAGAGGCATTCCGGTTGTTAGAGATTTTCCTAAGGTGTTCTTGGAAGATTTGCCAGGATTACTACCGCAGAGAGATGTGGAGTTTTGCATTAATTTTCAGCCGGGGAGTGCTCCGATTTCTAAGGCTCCGTACAGGATGGCACCTGTAGAGCAAGATGAAGTCAAGAAGTAGATTGAAGAGTTATTGAGCAAGCGGTTTATTGGGCCGAGTTCTTCACTGTGGGGTGCGCCAGTGTTGTTAGTCAAGAAGAAGGATGGGTCAATGAGGATGTGCATTGACTACCGGGAGTTGAACAGGGTGACTATTCAGAACAAGTATCCACTTCCGTGGATTAATGATTTGTTCGACAGGCTTCGGGGAGCAGATGTGTTTTCGAAGATTGATTTGAGATCAGGGTATCATCAGGTTCGAGTCAAGGAGGAAGATGTGAGTAAGAAGCTTTCAGGACTCGTCATGGGCTCTATGAGTTTTTGGTGATGCCATTCGGGATGACGAATGCGCCAGCAGTATTCATGGATATGATGAACCGGATTTTGAGACCATTTATTGACTCCTTCGTAGTGGTTTACATCAATGGTATTTTGGTGTATTTGAAGTCGGAGGAGGAGCATTCTATGCACTTGACAAAGGTATTACAAAAGTTACAGGAGCATAGCTTGTATGCTAAGTTGTCGAAGTGTGAGTTTTGGAAGTTTGAGGTAGCTTTCCTTGGTCATATCCTTTGTACGGAGGGAGTGGCCACTGATCCTCAGAAGGTTGAAGTAGTAAAGGATTGGCCCAAGACAACGTCTGTGAAGGAAGTCAGGAGTTTCTTGGGTTTGGCTGGTTACTACAGGAGATTCATTCAGGGCTATTCTCATATTGCAGTTCCTTTGACAGGTTTGACCCGGAAGAATGTGGCATTTACATGGACTGATAAGTGTGAGGCAAGTTTCCTTGAGTTAAAGGAGAGGTTGACTACTGCACCTATCTTAGCTTTGCCTCAAGCTGGGAAGGATTATGATATCTTCAGTGATGCGTCTCTCAGAGGTTTGGGATGTGTCCTGATGCAAGAAGGCAGGTGTAGCGCCCCGAATTTCTAATATAATATCTTAGAAAATACATGGCAAAATTCCCAGCATCAACTTCAATGTAATATTAAACACAATTTAACACCAATAAAATTTTTTTCCAACTTTCATTACAATAATCAATTACATAGCACAGCGGAATACAAAAACATCTCAAATCATAATTCTCTTTTCTTTACAACACTTTTCATTTTACATATGTCACTAAATCACTCGAACTCAAGCATCCAAAACCGAGCCTTAAGAAATCACCTGTAAAATATGAGGCTAGAGATGATCACTAACCCCCAAAACTAAAGGGGTCAGCCATAAAGGTGTGAGTGACATAAAACAAACAACATAAATAAACATTAAGCATAGATTCATAAACAACATGTGACAAATAATAATACATAAAATATGACATTGCAAGGAATCATGTAAACCTCAAGTGAAGCTAAACTAAGTGTCAAGTGTAGAAAACAGGAAAACACATGCGTGAAACCAAATCAAGAAAACACAAGTCTATATGCTGATTCTCTAATGCGTACTTGTCGGAGTCTATGCATCCCACTCTACATAGGTCCGGTGTAAGCCCTTAACGTCTCCACATTATAGGGTTCAATCCCCGCTATTCAACTAATCCTAACACGATGACTACTACGAGATAAAGATAAACTGTGAGTATTAGCCCATGCCCCGATAATTCCGGAGGTCAAACTCTATCCACAGATAATTCCAGAGACTATTTCACTCACACCTGGGAATCTTCGAGAATACCCCACATCGCAAGCAATGGCACCTCATTACACGAATACCACATGTGCGTCGCCTCGACTCCGATAATTCCGGAGATCAATCCCAAACCACAGGTAATTCCGAAGACTATTTCACTCACACCTGGATAATTCCGAGGATCATCTCACACCGCAAGCCATACTGAGGTCCATAACTCATGTTCCTGTTCATCATATCACCACTAGTGCCTGTCCTTATCATTTAGGTTATTTAATTACTTAACAAATCTCCTAGAGTTGGTGTACCCTACCAGACTTAATTCAACAACTGATCAACTAAATGCCTTAACAGGCCCAAACATAAACAACTCAACTGTCGGTATACTAGGGTCACACACACCCTCTAGAGACTCAAACTCAAATATCCAAACCGAACTTCCAACATAAATTGTTCAACTTAACATCTTGAAAACATATGTTCAATAGGAAGTAGAGTATAATAATAATAAGTTATAGCTCAAAACATCTAGAGAATAAATCATTTGAAAGAACATTCAAAAATATAAAGGTACATCAGTATCAGTCGACTAATAACAAGTGTGAGTCGACTGTCCAGAAAGAGAATTCTATGGTTTTAAGAAAATAAGCTAAGTGTTATAAGTCGACTTATACAAGTCATAGGTCGACTTACCAGAGAGAAATTCCAGTAATCTTTAAGAAAATATTCTAAGTATTATAAGTCGACTTATAAAAGTCATAGGTCGACTTACCAGAGAGAAATTCCAATACAACTATAGAACATAGCAGCCGGATCGTATCAGTCGACTGAAAGGTCATGCCAGTCGACTATCGGCCTACAGACTGTATAGTTTTGGTTGTGCATAATTCAATCGATACGTAGTTTTACTTCATGAAAACGATTTCTATGAAAAACATATTTCTTATATGTTCAAATATAACTGGTAGGACATATAATAGTCCACAAAACTAAATCAAACTACTTGAATTTATAAAAATAGAGATTTGTTGATTTCCTTCAATCAAACAAGAAATTGTGCATATCATCAAAATAGAGTTTTTTTTAAATAAAAAAAAAAAATCAATTACTCATTGAAATTTCTTCGTATTCAGATCCCAAAACATGTCAATACCAATCTCAAAGAAAATCCCCAATTTGGATATATTTCCTCAAATCAAATAAATCCCTCAAATTTCAATTCTCAAGACACGATCTCTTGATTCATAACTCTTCCATTCAATTTTCTCAAAAATCTGAATTTCTACCACAACTCATAAACATAATCAAATTTGTAATCACATACCACTAGGGTTCCACAAGATCCAATTTTTCATCCAATCCATAATATGCAAAATTATGTTCAACCCTAAACATGCTTTCTAGCAATACAATTCAATATCCCAGATCCAATAAACATTCATAGATCAAACAACCAATCCATTACATTACTCACATACACACCATAAAAGAAAAACAAACATGTCAAAAACAAACAACAAAACAATCACTCACATAAATCAAAACAAAAAAACAAATTTACATCACTCACATACAACATACGCATAAAAAAAAAAGAAAACAACATGTCACTCACCTTGAAATGAAGAAATCCAACAAGAAAGCTTTCCCTTTTTGCGAAATCCAAGATCCTTCTCTCAATCCTCCAAAAATAATAAATCTTTGTGTTGTGCAGCGAATGATGGCTGCACTCCACCTTTCATATAGGCCAGAATTGAAGGATTAGGGTTCTGAAACACATTTGCAAGATAATCCTTTAACAAATTATTACATTACATATATAAACCTTTCTTTATAAAGTAGTTAGAATAAGTTAAATAAATAAAAACCAAATCAAATCCTTTTACTACTGAGTTTTCCAGCAATCCAGCACAGCCCAGCAATAAAGAAAATTCAGATTTGCACTCAGGGTGGCAATTTTGCACAAAAGTCCTTCTTTTTGTAATATTTGTAAATACATCATAAAATATTCGTAAAAATCCAGAAAATTTAGAAATAATATCTAATAATACATATTATACTTTCCAATAAAAATATCTGACTTTTACTTTCCAGGAAAATGTTTGCACAAGATCCAACATAAATTCCATATTTGCAAAAACACCATATTTGTTTAAATCTTCACCAGATCAACTCTAAATAAAATTTAAATATATTTTAATTAAAATGATGACCATGGAAAGCCCAAAAATCAGTAAAAATGAATTTTTATAATTTATTTGAGATCCAAACGACTTTTTACATAAAAGCCCCTCTCTTTCGAGGTATTTATAAAAATAGTTTCTTTATTTAGAAAAATCCAGAAAAATCACAAATAATCTCAAATAATAAATAATGATTTTCCACAAAGTAATTTTGCCTTTTCATCTTTTCAAGAAAACATTTACACGTGTTTTGCACGCGTAAAAAGATAAATCTTCAGAAAATATTTATTAAATATCCAGAAAATCATTTTAATGCATTTTCAAATCTCAAAAATAGTATTTAAAAATAAGGGATACTACATCACTCCCTCCTTAGAAGAGTTCTGTCCTCAGAACTACTGCTAATGGGGTCCAAACAAACACACCAACAAGGAATGCAATATCTCATAAATGAAAACATAGTCCAACAATTGCATATGACAACATAATCAAAATAGAAGGAATACAACTCAATTCAAAGGTACAATCATTCAAAAGAATTGCAATCACATAAAAGAAAATACATTCATACAAAAAGCTCAGGTCCTTCTGCATGCGATCCTCTGGTTCCCAAGTAGCCTCCTCGAACTGCTGATTCCTCCACAGCACCTTGACCTTAGATATCACCTTACTCCTAAGAACTTTCTCCCTACGGTCAACGATCTCAACAGGCTGTTCCTTGTAACTCAAGTTCACCTGTAGACCTTCAGGAATCTCTACCAACTGATGATTCTGATCTGGCACATACTTCCTCAATAATGACACATGGAATACATCATGCACTTGTGTCAACTCCTCTGGAAGCTTCAATCTATATGCTGTCTTGCCAATCTGCTTCACGATCCTGTATGGCCCAATATACCTTGGCGCCAACTTGCCTCCCTTACCAAACTTGATCACTCCTTTGGTCGGAGACACCTTGAGGAAAACTATATCCCCAACCTCAAACTCCAAGTCTCTTCGTCGAGTATCAGGATAATTCTTCTGCCGACTCTGAGAATCAACCAACCTTTTGCGAATCAGCTCAATCTGCTCTGACATCTGCTGCACGATCTCAGAACCAAACATCTGCCTCTCGCCATGTAACGCCCCGAATCCCAAATACAACTGAATTCGAGAGTTCTACAGGATCTTTACACTTCATTTAGTATAATTTTACAAGGAATTTAAAACTTTTCACTTTACATCAGAGTTTACATGAAACTTTACACTTTACATTGCACAGCGGAAGTAAATTTACAACATTTAAATAAATGTACAATAACATTGAATAATCTTTAAGCATCTGTTCCTCTTTAATCTTTATCATGTCATTTACCCTGCATACAAAACTGTGGGTACGTCAGTTTACTCAACCGACGAACATTATACACAGCCATCCTCTCTATACCGGAAATAGTATAACTTATTTTTCATATTTAACAAACACAAACTTGTCACATATCAAACTAGAGGGACTACCCTATTGATGTCGTGTTGTGATTGTGCACTTAGTCCTTAATGCAATTGTTTATGTTACATGACACTAATGCACACTTGTTCGGATTCTATGCATCCCATACTACATAGGTCCGAGGGAAAGCCTCTTAATCGTTCTTCATCTTTGTAGGTTTCAATCCCTCGTCATGTCTTAATCTACTACTGTAACTACGGTGAGTATCCTAGATGATCTATGCGTACAAGCTCGTGTACAGAAAACCTGGAGGGGAATCCTACGCCATGTCTTGACTCATCAAGCATGCATTCTGTGGCAATTCAACCTCCTTCATGGCACACGATCCTCTTGCAGTCACCAAACATCCCACAAGCGTTGATCATTACTGAGTTGTGCCCACGCCATGTCTTGACTCATCAAGCATGCATTCTGTGGCTCACACATCCGCACCGTAAACTCTAACTCTCATACTTGTGTTTTTCTCTCACTTTCATCACGTCTCCACTATGTACTAATCCTTAGTTTTTATTAGAATCATGAACAAAATCAAAGCTCTAGAGTTAGCCTCTCCACTAAACCGGACTTATTCATTCATTCAAACATGACCAACCTTGGTCTTTCATTTCAAATTTCATTTCATTTCTTTCCAATTGCCGGGGGAGACTTAGCTACTCTTTTGTTTCAATTCCAATTCACAATTTTCAAAATTGAGCATTTCCAGCTCATAAGTTCATTTTCATAATCATAACAGATTTTCTTTTTCAATAGCATGATCTCTAATTTATTCATAAGTCCATAGCCATACATGGAATTCAATTATTCCTTGTATATTTCATCAATATCGATTTTCACATTAAAATCACATCACTAAATGAATATTCACATTTCAAAATTTTCACATTATTCTCCAATGAGAATAATTCACATCACATCACTACATATAATTTCTATCTTTCTTACACTTCTTTTCTAACATTTTATTTCAAGTCATTTTTCAAAGTGTAACTTTCATAACATACAAGTGTAGGACATTTATTCTCATAACATACTCCATTTCATGTAAATAATTCCCAAATTATTTTTCATAAATCCCCCATATTTTTAGAATGATAAATATATATTTTTTTCATAATTTTTCAATCATCAAAAATTCCAAAAAAAATGTTTTTTCCCATCAATTTAAATACTGGCCGAGCCCAGTACTAGAACCCACAACCAGAGAGAAACAAGCCGAAAGCACAGGCCACTAGGCCACTTGCGCCAGCGGTATAGAAAAGCGCTGAGAGCATTAAATGCTTTCGGCTGCAGTCCATTTTATTTTTTTAAAACATGAAATAAAATATGCGATGCTACTGGAATCGAACCATCGACCCGCCCAATACTGTAGCGAATAAGAGCATCCCGACCACGTGAGCTATACGCTCAGGTTGTCATGGTTACAACTTGATGTTTATTTAAATCGATTCTCCCTGTTTATTAAAACATTTCGATGTTCAACAAACTCTCATTTCATTTTGCTTTTATAAAATTTGTCTGTAAATTTCCAGATTGGCTATTCTCAACATAAATTATACTCCAGTATAATAAAAATAATTTTTTCAATAATTAACACATAATTTTCATATAATTAATTCGAATTATAAACTACCACCACCACAATTCTTTTTCGACATTTCTTATCAAATTAACATCACTAATCTCTTTATTAGCAATCTTCATATTAATTCTCTGTTTTTAATCATTTCCCAAACATACAATCTATACCTTAATTCATTCATTTCAACATTATCACAAAGATCCATTTAAACACATAAAGTAGCATTGTCAATCTACTAACTTTTGTATATAATCCTTGATGTAGATAATGAAATTTTCTTCAAGCAATCCATGGCTACAATCAATTCGTACACAACTTAAATTTTAATAATGGAACCACATACAATTGCATATTCACATTTCAATCAGTCAATAGGTCATTTTTTCTAATTAAAGTGTACTCTTCTTAATCTTTTTCATGCATCATTCTTTCAATTCACATCTAGCATGCTTCCTAATTAGAAATATAGAAAATTTACCCACCTTAATTTGGAGAGAAATACAATTAGCAACCTCCTAAACGAATGTCCTTGCCATGAGAGCGGTCCTCCTCCTAGATGCGCGCACCCGAGCCTTCCACAAGCCAAACCCGAGAGCTCCTAGTGCCGGCCTTCCTCCTTGCTTGATGTAAGCACAATCCTCCCACACAATCTCAATCTTTTACTCACTTGTTACTACTAAATAATGTATTTTAGACTATAGGTTTGGAGGAAATAATTAGCACAAGAATAACTAGGCTGGGGGGGGTATTTATACTAAAAATCTAGGAAAATGGAAGGCTAGGATTAACTTAGGAGTTAGGATTAAAAGGCTATGATTCAAGGAGGAGTTACAATAACCAACCATGATCAAGTAACCACCACCCATGACTCCACTCAAATTTTCCCTTTTCCCTCCAAAAGATCCAAACCGGCCACACAAGTGTGCTTTTGCACGTGTACGTGCAATGCACGTTCATGCAACTTGGTCTCCATTTAAAAATTGTACATTATATTTTACATAAAAATAATCTTTAAAATGTATTCTACATTACAAGTTGTATTTAAAAATAGCTCATGGGCTTTAGTTTATGGGCCAAAAGTAATAGTTTATAAAAGAAAATAAATAAATTCAATTTGGGCTTTAAAAGAAAGGCTTTTTGTCTATTTGAAAAAGGACTCTACTTAAAAATAATTAAAGAGCCCATATTTAAACATCTATACTCATCATAATTATAAGATTTAATTCTACCAAAAATATTGCACGTGCACACTACGTGCAAAATAAATAATTTTCATTAAATGAAAATCGGGGCATTACACGCCAACCTCGTACCAACAAACTGGTGTCCTGCACCTCCGCCCGTACAAAGCCTCATACGGTGCCATCCCGATACTCGCATGGTAACTATTGTTATAAGAAAACTCAAACTATGCCAAGTATCTCTCCCAGCTACCACCGAAATTCATGACACAAGCCCTCAGCATATCTTCCAGTACTCGATTCACCCTCTCCGTCTGACCATCGGTCTGTGGATGAAAAGCGGTACTGAAATCAGTTCTGGTGCCTAAAGCTGCTTGTAGGCTCTTCCAAAACCTTGATGTGAACCTTGCATCTCTGTCAGAAATGATCGACACTGGAACTCCATGAACTCTCACAATCTCACCAATGTACAACTCAGCCAATTTCTCCAACGACCAAGTAATCTTCATGGCTAGAAAGTGAGCCGACTTAGTCAAACGGTCCACGATAACCCGAATCGAATCAATGCCCTTCGAACTCCTCGGCAAACCCGTGATGAAATCCATACTGATATTCTCCTATTTCCACCCCAGAATAGGCAACGGTTGTAACAAATCTCCAGGTCTCTGATTTTCTGTTTTGATCTGCTAACAAGTCAGACACCTTACCACGAAATCTGCCACATCCCTTTTTATACCAGACCACCAAAAATGCTATTTGATGTCCCTGTACATCTTCGTGCCTCCAGATGTACTGACAACAATGTACTGTGTGCTTCCTGCAAGATACTCTCTCTCAAATCTGTATTATCCGGAACACACAACCTCTCACCCATCCAAAGAACAACATCTTGGACACGAAACTCTGATAGCTTGCCCTCTAAAACCTGATGCAGCATCTTCTGAATCTCTGAATCTGATCTTTGACCTTCCACAATCCTCTCTCTCAAGGAAGGTTGCAGCCTCAACTGAGCCAAAGACGCCCCTAAACCCTGCAGCACCACCTCGATACCTGCCTGATCAATCTCTGCTGCCAACTCACTTCGAGTAGTGATCAAACTTGATAAAATACTCTTCCTGCTAAGTCCATCAGCCACCACATTCGCCTTGTCCGGATGATACTTGATCTCAGGACGAATGTCTTCCAGTACTTCCAACCACCTTCTCTGCCGAAGATTTAGATCCTTCTGTTGATAAATATACTTCAGGCTCTTGTGGTCAGTGTACATATTTACCTTCTCACCATAAACATAATGCCTCCACTTCTTCAAGGCAAAAATAATAGTTGCTAGCTCCAAATCATGCTTCGGATAATTCTTCTCATGCGGACACAATTGCCTCAAACCATAAGCAATAACCTTGCCTCCTTGCATCAAGACACAACCCAAATCTCTGAAAGACGCATCACTGAAGATATCATAATCCTTCCAGCTTGTGGCAAAGCTAAGATAGGTGCAGTAGTCAGCCTCTCCTTTAACTCAAGGAAACTCGCCTCACACTTATCAGTCCATAAAAAAGCCACATTCTTCCGAGTCAAACCTGTCAAAAAAACTGCAATCTGAGAATAACCCTGGATGAATCTCATGTAGTAACCAGCCAAACCCAAGAAACTTCTGACTTCAATCACAGACGTTGGCCTGGGCCAATCCTTCACTGCTTCAACTTTCTGAGGATCAGTGACTACTCCCTCCTTAGAAAGGATATGACCAAGAAAATCTACCTTAAATTTCCAAAACTCACACTTCGACAACTTGGCATACAAGCTATGCTCCTGCAATTTCTGTAATACCGCTATCAAGTGCATAGAATGCTCCTCCTCCGACATCGAATACACAAAAATATCATCGATGAAAACCACTACGAAGGAGTCAATAAATGGCCTCAAAACACGATTCATTATATCCATGAATACTGCTGGCGCATTTGTCAACCCGAATGGCATCACCAAAAACTCATAGAGTCCATGACGAGTCCTGAAAGTTGTCTTACTCACATCTTCCTCCTTGACTCGAACCTGATGATACCCTGATCTCAAATCAATCTTCGAAAACACAGCTGCTCCTCGAAGCCTGTCGAACAAATCATCAATCCATGGCAGTGGATACTTGTTCTGAATAGTCACCCTATTCAACTCCCCGTAGTCAATGCACATCCTCATTGACCCATCATTCTTCTTGACTAACAACACTGGTGCACCCCACGGTGAGGAACTCGGCCTAATAAGCCCCTTGCTCAATAGCTCCTCAATCTGCTTCTTCACTTCGTCCTGCTCTACATGTGCCATCCTGTATGGAGCCTTAGAAATCGGCGCGCTTCCTGGCTGAACATTGATGCAAAACTCCACATCTCTCTGTGGTGGTAATCCTGGAAAATCTTCCAAGAACACCTTAGGAAAATCTCTGACCACCAGAATGCCTCTGACTTCATCTGGAATCGCCATCTTGGATACCATTGCAGCCACCTTTAGAATCTTCTTCTTCCCTTGGAAAGTCACTGCGGGACCACCTGGTGCTTTCACTAACACATCTTTCTGCTTGCATTCAATTGTGGTATCATATATTGCCATCCAATCAATGCCCACGATCACATCCACTCCTAAGACTTGCAGCTCGATCAGATCGATGCCGAATAATCTCCTGCCAATCTCGATATCACAACCCTCGTAATATCGATCGGCGATCAATTCTTCACCTGACGGCGTTGCCACCGACAAAACCTTGCCTGGAAACAACTTAGGCTCCACACCTAAGATCTTTGCAAAATTTGGCGACACAAAAGTATGCGATGAACCAGTATCAAATAAAACATTTGCCTTTATTCCATTAATCAAAACAATCCCTGTTACATGAAGAGTGATACTCAATCTCCAATCATTCTCAAATAAAGGTTTTACTTATTGGTACGAGGTTGGCGAGAGGCAGATGTTTGGTCCTGAGATCGTGCAGCAGACGTCAGAGCAGATTGAGCTGATTCGCAAAAGGTTAGTTGAGGGTCAGAGTCAACAGAAGAGTTATGCTGATACTCGACGAAGAGACTTGGAATTTGAGGTTGGGGATACATTTTTCCTCAAGGTGTCTACGACCAAATGAGTGATCAGGTTTGGTAAGGGAGGCAAGTTGGCGCCAAGGTATATTAGGCCATACAGGATCGTGGAGTGGATTGGTAAGACAGCATATAGATTGAAGCTTCCAGAGGAGTTGGCACAAGTGCATGATGTATTCCATGTGTCATTGTTGAGGAAGTATGTGCTAGATCAGAATCATCAGTTGGTAGAGATTCCTGAAGGTTTACAGGTGAACTTGAGTTACAAGGAACAGCCTGTTGAGATCGTTGACCATAGGGAGAAAGTTCTTAGAAGCAAGGTGATACCTATGGTCAAGGTGCTGTGGAGGAATCAGCAGTTCGAAGAGGCTACTTGGGAGCCAGAGGATCGCATGCAGAGGGAATTTCCTGAGCTTTTTGTATGAATGTATTTTCTTTTATGTGATTGCAATTCTTTTAGATGATTGTACCTTTGAATTGAGTTGTATTCCTTCTATTTTGATTATGTTGTCATATGCAATTATTTGGACTATGTTTCCATTTATGAGATATTGTTTTTCTTTGTTGGTATGTTGTTTGGACTCATTAGTAGTAGTTCTGAGGACAGAACTCTTCTAAGGAGGGAGTGATGTAGTACCCCATATTTTTAAATATTATTTTTAAAGGTTTATAAATGATTAAAATGATTTTTGGGGATTTAATAAATATTTTCTGGAAATTTATCTTTTACACGTGCGAAACACGTGCAAATATTTTCTTGAAAAGTTCAAAAGCCAAAATTATTTTATGGAAAATCATTATTTATTATTTGGGATTTATTTATAATTTTTCCAGATTTTTCTGAAATTAATTGGATCTATTTGCAAATATTGAGAAGGCCGACAGTCGACTGGCATGACCTTTCAGTCGACTGATACGACCCGGCTGCTATGTTCTATAGTTGTATTAGAATTTCTCTCTGGTAAGTCGACCTATAACTTTTATAAGTCGACTTATAACACTTAGAATATTTTTTTAAAGATTACTGGAATTTCTCTCTGGTAAGTCGACCTATGACTTTTATAAGTCGACTTATAACACTTAGCTTATTTTCTTAAAACCGTAGAATTCTCTTTCTGGATAGTCGACTCACGCTTGTTATTAGTCGACTGATACTGATGTACCTTTATATTTTTGAATGTTCTTTCAAATGATTTATTCTCTAGATGTTTTGATCTATAACTTATTATTATTATACTCTACCTCCTATTGAACATATGTTTTCAAGATGTTAAGTTGAACAATTTATGTTGGAAGTTCGGTTTGGATATTTGAGTTCGAGTCTCTAGAGGGTGTGTATGATCCTAGTATACCGGCAGTTGAGTTGTTTATGTTTGGGCCTGTTGAGGCATTTAGTTGATCAGTTGTTGAATTAAGTCCGGTAGGGTACACCAACTCTAGGAGATTTTTTAAGTAATTAAATAATCTAAATGATAAGGACAGACACTAGTGGTGATATGATAAACGGGAACATGAGTTATGGACCTCAGTATGGCTTGCGGTGTGAAATGATCCCCGGAATTATCTAGGTGTGAGTGAAATAGTCTCCGGAATTACCTGTGGTGTGGGATTGATCTCCGGAATTATCGGAGTCGAGGCGACGCACATGTGGTATTTGTGTGATGAGGTGCCATTGCTTGCGGTGTGGGGTATTCTCGAAGATTCCCAGGTGTGAGTGAAATAGTCTTCGGAATTATCTGTGGATAGAGTTTGACCTCCAGAATTGTCGGGGCATGGGCTAATACTCACAGTTTATCTTTATCTCGTAGTAGTCATCGTGTTAGGATTAGTTGCATAGCGTGGATTGAACCCTATAATAGGGAGACGTTAAGGGCTTGCACCGGACCTATGTAGAGTGGGATGCATAGACTCCGATAAGTACGCAATAGAGAGTCAACATATAGATTTGTGTTTTCCTGATTTGGTTTCACGCATGTGTTTTCCTGTTTTCTACACTTGACACTTAGTTTAGCTTCACTTGGAATTTACATGATTCCTTGCAATGTCATATTTTATGTATTATTATTTCTCACATGTTGTTTATGAATCCATGCTTAATGTTTATTTATGTTGTTTGTTTTATGTCACTCACACCTTTTTGGCTGATCCCTTTAGTTTTGGAGGTTAGGGATCATCTCTAGCCTCATATTTTACAGGTGATTTCTTAAGGCTCGGTTTTGGATGCTTGAGTTCAAGTGATTTAGTGACATATGTAAAATGAAAAGTGTTGTAAAGAAAAGAGAATTATGATTTGAGATATTTTTGTATTCCGCTGTGCTATGTAATTGATTATTGTAATGAAAGTTGGAAAAAATTTTATTGGTGTTAAATTGTGTTTAATATTACATTGAAGTTGATGCTGGGAATTGTGCCACGTATTTTCTAAGATATTATATTAGAAATTCGGGGTGCTGCAGAGGTTGGTATCAGAGCCGACTTTCGACACCGGTTGTAGAAGAGGGCCTCAGTATGATCTGCGGTGTGAGATAGTCCCCGGAATTATCGAGGTGTGAGTGAAATAGTCTCCGAAATTACCTACGGTGTGGGACTAGTCTCTGGAATTATCGGGATCGAGGACGACGCTACATCGGCTAGAAAGGCGGATCCTACACTAGATGTGCGTCCCGTACTCAGCGAGGACGCTCTAAATATATATATATATATATATATATATATATATATATATATATATATATAAATGGTTGGATGATTTGAATATATATAAAAATGTGATGTTGTCCTATAGAATATTTCTATATGAAGGATTGTTTGAAAATTGGTTGGAATTGAATGGATTTGAAATCCGGTTATGAAGTGGGATGATGCCCACGGGTTGAATACTGCTGTTGGATTTGTTAAGATATAGTTTGATTTGGTATTGAATGATGTGGTTTGGAATTGTATGATATGTTAATATTGAAATATGGATTTGAATGGATGACGTGTACGTTATTAGTACAATGTAGCGTGTAGGCATATGAAATGGACTTTTTTAAATATATATCAATTTTTGAAACTATTTACATAAAGATAAAAGTTGACAAACTATTTGTGCTCAGAAACTCAACAACCAGACTCGTTGTTCCTAACGGCGAATTTAGTTATTTTGTGCTCGTCGTGAGGTACACGGGAGTTGAGAAGGGATTTGAGAAATATAGTCCCATATTGGTAATATACAAAAAATAGTTAGAGTATAAATATAATTGCCTATGATCAAGAGTCACCTAATTGGTTAACCACCTTTTGAGAGGCAGCCTATGGTGGGCAGTTGTACTACATAGTATCTAATTTGTATTCTAAAAATATTAAAATTGTCTAAGTATTGGGGCGGGGCGTTACAGCAGGGTTATTGCTTATGGTTCGAGGCAATTGCATCCGCATGAGAAGAATTATCCGACGCATGATTTGGAGCTAGCAGCTATTATTTTTGCCTTGAAGCAGTGGAGACATTATGTTTATGGTGAGAAGGTCAACATGTACACTGACCACAAGAGCCTCAAGTACATTTATCAACAGAAGGATCTAAATCTTCGGCAGAGAAGGTGGTTGAAAGTGTTGGAAGACATTCGTCCTGAGATCAAGTATCATCCGGGCAAGGTGAATGTGGTAGCTGATGGACTTAGCAGGAAGAGTAGTTTATCGAGTTTGATCACTACTCGAAGTGGGTTGGCAGCAGAGATTGATTGGGCAGGTATCGAGGTGGTACTGCAGGGTTTGGAGGCGTCTTTGGCTTAGTTGAGGCTGCAGCCTTCCTTGAGAGAGAGGATTGAGGAAGGTCAGCGATCAGATTTAGAGATTCACAAGATGTTGCAGCAGGTTTCAGAAGGCAATTTATCAGAGTTTCGTGTCCAAGATGAAGTTCTTTGGATGGGTGAGAGGTTGTGTGTTCCAGATAATGCAGATTTGAGAAAGAGTATCTTGCAGGAAGCACACGATACCTTGTTGTCAGTACATCCTGGAGGCACAAAGATGTACAAGGACATCAAACAGCACTTTTGGTGGTCTGGTATGAAGAGTGATGTGGCAGATTTTGTGGCGAGGTGTCTGACTTGTCAGTAGATCAAAGCAGAAGATCAGAGACCTGGAGGTTTGTTGCAACCGTTGCCCATTTCGGAGTAGAAATAGGAGAATATCAGTATGAATTTCATCACGGGTTTGCCAAGGAGTTCGAAGGGCAATGACTCGATTTGGGTTATTGTGGACCGTTTGACTAAGTCGGCTCACTTTTTGGCCATGAAGATTACTTGGTCGTTGGAGAAATTGGCAGAGCTGTACATTGGTGAGAATGTAAGGCTTCATGGATTTCCTGTGTCGATTGTTTCCGACAGGGATGCAAGGTTCACTTCAAAATTTTGGAAGAGCCTACAAGCAGCTTTGGGTACCAGAACTGATTTCAGTACCGCTTTTCATCCACAGACTGATGGTCAGACTGAGAGGGTGAATCGAGTGCTGGAAGATATGCTAGGGGCTTGTGTTATAGATTTTGGTGGTAGCTGGGAGAGATACTTGGCATTGGTTGAGTTTGCTTATAACAACAGTTACCATGAGAGTATCGGGATGGCTCCATATGAGGCTTTGTACGGGCGGAGGTGCAGGATGCCTGTTTATTGGTATGAGGTTTGTGATAGGCAGATGTTTGTACCTGAGATCATGCAGCAAGCGTCAGAGCAAATTGAGCTGATTTGCAAGAGGTTGGTTGAGTCTCAAAGTCGGCAGAAGAGTTATACAAATTCTCGAAGAAGAGACTTGGAGTTTGAGATTGGGGATGCAGTTTTCCTCAAGGTGTATCCGACCAAAGGAGTGATCAGGTTTGGTAAGGGAGGCAAGTTGGCGCCAAGGTATATTGGGCCATACAGGATTGTAAAGCGGATTGACAAGACAGCTTACAGATTGGAGCTCCCAGAGGAGTTAGCACAGGTGCATGATATGTTCCATGTGTTGTTGTTGAGGAAGTATGTGCTAGATCAGAGTCATTAGTTGGTATAGGTTCCTGAAGGTCTACAGGTGAACTTGTGTTACAAGGAACAGCCGGTAGAGATTGTTGACCGTAGGGAGAAGGTTCTAAGGAGCAAAGTGATACCTATGGTCAAGGTGCTATGGAGGAATCAGCAGTTCGAGGAGGCTACTTGGGAGCCAGACGATCGCATGCAGAAGGATTTTCCCTGAGCTTTTTGTATGATTGTATTTCCTTATATGTGATTGTACTCCTTTTGTATGACTGTACTTTTGAGTTGAGTTGTATTTCTTCTATTTTGATTATGTTCTCATATGCAATTGTTTGAACTATGTTTCCATTTATGAGATTGCATTCCTTATGTTTGTATGTTTGTTTGGACTCTATTAGTGGTAGTTCTGAGGACAGAACTCTTCTAAGAAGGGAGTGATGTAGTACCCTGCATTTTTAAATACTATTTTTGAGATTTAAAAATGAATTAAAATGATTTTTGGTGAATTAATAAATGTTCATTTTGAAATTTATCTTTTTACACATGCAAAACACGTGCAAATGTAGTCCTGGAAAGTTTAAAGCCAAAACTATTTTGGGAAAACTTATTATTTATTATTTGAGATTATTTGTGATTTTTTTAGATTTTTTTGATAATTTTAGACTTATTTGCAAATATTTCAAAAAAGAAAGACTTCTGTGCAAAATTGCCAAATGGGGTGAAAACTCCAGATTCTCGAAATTTTAGGCTGGGTATAACGCCTAGTCAATTCAGATATAAAGAGTTTACCTTTCTTTTCAACACATTTGATTTATTTTACAAGTTTAGATAAAAGAGCATCTTTTCGCAAAATTGCTATTTTAAGGGGGTAAAAGTGCAAAACTGTTTTTCTGGGTTTTCCCTGCAGAGCCGGCTGATGCTGGAGAGGATCTTTCTAATTTTTGAACTTGATTAAATTGGTTTTTAACTAGTTTTCTAATAAAGGGATCTATTTATGTAAAGGTATATTGTAAAAGGAGTATTTTGCAAATGTTTCCAAAAACCCTAGAAACTTAAATCCCAAACTATATAGGGTTTTGTGCAGCCGTCTTTTGCTGCACAACACGTAGGGATTTCTTATTTCTTATTATTTGGAGTTCTAAGGAGAAGACTTTGGATTTCTTGCGAATGAGGGGCTTTTCTTAATTTCTATTCGTCTTCGTTCGATCTCTTCAACAAGGTGAGTGATATAATTGTTTTGTTTGTTCTTTGACTGTTGTATGTGGTGTTTCATCTCCTAGAAAGCATTCTAGGGTTTGGGTGTGAATATGTATGTTGGATTGATGATAAAAATTGAATCTTGTAAAACCCTAGTTATTTATGAGTAGAATTGTATGTGGGCAATTCGAGATAGATGAATGACCTATTAGTAATCATGGGTAGGCTATTTCTTTTGAATTAATGTTGAATTGATTGAATATGGTAAATTTCATGCATAAATTTAATAAAGATGAGATTTTTTTATCACTTTTGAGTATTGGTTGAATGAAATTTGATATGGTAATGTTATAATTGATTTTGTTTATGAGTTATAATGGTGATTTAGTTTGAAAATTTTGGAGAAAGGATTTATGAATTAAGAGATCATGTTTTGAGAATCGAAATTTGGAATCGAGTTGAGTTTGATGAAATATATCCAAATTGGGGATTTCGAGATTTTGGTGAAAGGTTTGTTGGAGTTTGGATTTCTTAAACCCTAAGATTTAATTGATGGATTATGAAGTTCTTTGGTGCATAAATATACACAATGTTTTTCATGAATACCTTATGTTGTGAGTTTTGAAGGAAATTGAGTTTTTATGTGTTTTCCAGGATTTTGACTATATCTCGACTTATTTTGGTATTGATATGGTTTGAACCCCGAATACGAAGCTATTTCAATGAATAATTGATTCTTAATAAACTCTATTCTGATTATATGCAAAATTCATGTTTTAATTGAAAGAAATCAACAAATTAGTATTTTTATAAATTCAAGTAGTTTTGATTTAGTTTTTATGGACTATTATATATCCTATAAGTTGTATTTGATCATATAAGAAATATGCTTTTTGTAGAAATCGTTTTCATAAAGTAAAACTCCGTATCGGTTGAAATGTGCACAACCAAAAGTCTGCAATCTGCAGGTCGACAGTTGACCGGTGTAATTTTACAGTCGACCGTCGCGACCTGGCGGCTGTGTTCTCTAGTTTTCTTGAAATTTCGTTCTGGACAGTCGACTGATGACTTTTTACAGTCAACTGATATTACTTAGAATTATTTTAATTGAAATTTTGGATTTTTCGCTCTGGACAGTCGATCGATGACTTTTTACAGTCGACTTCTAATACTTAGAATTATTTTCTCAAAGTTATTGATGTTTTCTCTCTGGACAGTCGACCGACGCTAGTCTATAGTCGACTGATACTGATGTATCTTGATATATTTGAATGTTCTTTTAAATGATTTATTCTTTAAATGTTTTTAATGTATAACTTACTATTCTATACCTTATCTTCTACTGAACATATGTTTTCAAATTGTTTTAACTGAGCAATTTATGATGGAAGATTTGTTTGGATATTTGGGTGTGAGTCTCTAGAGGGTGTGTGCGATGAGGTGACATAGCTTGCGGTGTGGGGTATTCTCGAAGATTCCCAGGTGTGAGTGAAACAGTCTCCGAAATTATCTGTGGATAGAGATTGACGTCCGGAATTATCGAGGCATGGGCTAATACTCACAGTATATCTATATCTCGTAGTAATCATAGAAGTAGGATTAGTTGCATAGCGGGGGATTAAACCCAATAAAGTGGAGAACGGTAAGGGCTTGCACCGGACCTATGTACTATGGAATGCATAAACTCCGACAAGTACGTATTAGAGAGTCAGCATATAGCATTGATGTTTTCTTGACTTGGTATTATGCATGTGTTTTCGGTTTTCTACACTTGATACTTAGTCTAGCTTCACTTGATGTTTTCGTGTTTCATGGTTATTCCCTAATTCATTTACTCTTGTCTATTTCCTGTTGTTGATGAATCTATACTCCATTTATGTTGTTTGTTTTTATGTCACTCACACCGTTATGGCTGACCCATTTAGTTTTAGAAGTTAGAGTTATCTCTAGCCTCATATTTTACAGGTGATTACCTATAGCTTGGATTTGGATGCTTGAGATAAAGTGATGTAATGGATAATGTGATTTTGTAAAAAAAAGTGTTGTAAAGAAAGAAAGTTGTAATTCAAGGTGTATGTATTCCGCTGTGCTATGTAACTATTATTGTAATCAAATTTTGAGAAAAATTTTACTGGTATTTTGGGCTGTGTTTAAAATTACATTTGAAGTTGATGCTAGGAAATGTGCGACGTATTTCTGAGATATCATATTGGAAATTCGGGGCGCTACATAAGTTGTTGTAGGTTGTTGTAGTAAAGAAACTCATTCTTAAGTTGTATACCATGCTTTAGTTGATTGTAGTAAGTAACCCATGCTTGTGTTGATTATAGTAAGAAACCCATGCTTGAGTTGATTGTAGTAAGGAACCCATCCTTGAGTTGATTATAGTAAGAAACCCATGCTTGAGTTGCCCATGCTTCCCATGCTTGAGTTGATTATAGTAAGAAACCCATGCTTGAGTTGCCCATGCTTGAGGTTGTGTAGTTATTCTAGACGCATAAAGAACCCATCATGTTCTAATTGTAGTATTCTAGTAAAGAACCCATCATGTTCTAATTATAGTATTCTAGTAAAGAAACCATGCTCTGTTTTAGTAAGGAACCCATGCTTATGTTCTATACCATACTTGAGTTGTTGTAGGTTATTGTAGTAAGAATCATGCTTGAGTTGTTGCTAAGTAACCTATGCTTGAGTTGATTATAGTAAGAAACCCATGCTTGAGTTGATTGTAGTAAGTAACCCATGTTTGAGATGTGTAGTTGTTTTAGATTCAAAAGAATACTGCATGTTTAACTTATATGTTGTAATGGTTTTAGTTAAATTCTAAATGGAACCCATGAGTTTAGCTTGCTTGCTAATCCAATTAAACTATTGAAATGAACCCATGTTCCATAGTTGTTCTAGTTCGATTTTTAAGAAGAAACCCATGAACTAGCTCCATGATAGTTCTAGCTCGAATTGGCGAGGAAACCATGCATTTAGGTTCTAGGTGGTTCTAGCTCAACCTTGAGAAAGAACCCATGAACCTAGTCGCATGTTGTCCTAGTTCAATTTTGGGAAAAAGAATCCATGAGTTCTAGTTACATGAGGTTCTAATTGAAACTGGACCATATGATGTGAACATGCTTCATCTTAAATATAAGGGTAATAATGGTTGGGAAAGTCACTAGGATTGTTACCTCGGTAAAAGCTCGTCTAGGGTCTTATAGTTACCCTAGGGGTCATCGACCATCAAGACTCGCATCTTACCACCTTGGAAACTATGGATAAATCACACCTCGAGCGCCGACGGATCTTAACTGATGTGGGTTGATCGCGGGCCGAGTATGTTGACGAGATTCGAGTTAGGGGTAGTGGTGAGTGAGGGAGATCCCGTCACCGGTGTCTTGGATCGATAGGCCATGAGTTGGATCAGGATAATCTTAAGAAAGTTCTTATTAGAAACCCCGTGAGATTTTTTGGGACTAGTGACATCGTTAGGGTAGTAACTTATGGCTATTACTACTTAACCTTTACTTATTATCATTTTCCCCGTGAGATTTTTTGGGACTAGTGACATCATTAGGGTAGTAACTTATGGCTATTACTACTTAACCTTTACTTATTATCATTTTCGCTGAAAGGAAGAGTTGGTGTTAAGGGTGATACCTTATGATCCGACCTGTCCTATAGGCCGACACTAGGCGGTGTTATTAGGTTGTACCCTTCTTGTCAAAGGGATACGGTCTGTGCCTTCTCACGAGTTGGGAGCACGGGATCCGTATCTCGTCTGTTAATTTTTGAAGTGCCTTGGTAAGTGGGAGCGATTCCCATCGGAGCTAGGGGGATGGACCCCCGGAACTCTGTCTTGTCTTGTATCTAAGGGCGAGGAGCCATAGACTACGGTCTGGCTTGGGGGCAGTAGGGGATGCTTCAAGCTAACCTGCGACTGCGGAAACTCCGAAGATTCGTCAGATATTTGAGTGAGGTCTAGTGCGCCTGACGGGATTAGACCGTTTCAGGGCAACCTCATCAGTCATGCGTATCTTCAGAAACAAGTCGAGTACAAGAGTAGAATTCATGGCGCGGGTTCAAATCCCTATATATGAAGAAACGGCTTGAGATGGGCATATGTAGTATGGGATGCATACTGTTCTGGAGACTTGCTTGCATGAGAAAAAGAGCATCATTGCATTAGTTATTCGGGCATTAGAGTCTAAGGCATAGCATACACTGACCCATCAATTGTTATACACGTTTCTCTTTTCATCAATCTGTTTGCTTTAAGTGGAGAATCGCTGCTAGTCAACAGCCTTAAAGCGTCAGTATATGTACTGACGTCCCCATTTCAATAGGTACTGGATTGCAGAAGTACAAGTACAAGATTAGGAGGACTCAAGGCGAGAGAAGCAAGAGTCGATTTTATTTTCGCTGTAATTTATATTGTTTACTGTTGTTCCATTTGTAACAATTGTTGTAATCCATTTATTTTTTGGGAAGCATCCAAGTGAAATACCAAGTGTTGTTCTTTATTCATTGTACTCTGATGTAAATTGTTGAAAGTTGTAACAGTTGGGATTGTAAAGATATTATTGTAACACTGTTGTAATGTATTGTAATTTTATAACATTCGGACTTGTAATACATTTGTGTTGGATAAAAAGTTTTAAATTTTCCTGTTTTTCTGTGTATTGTGGCTAATTGAAAGAAAGATTCTGGCTTATGTCACGGTTTCCCAGTGTATGGAAATCGGGCCGTTACAGAAAACCCTGGAAATATATGATTTACCATGACGTTAGGGTTTCTTAAATCATGAATAGTTCATGTACCTGCGTCGTTTGCAGTGGCGTTAGGATTTCTTAAAACATGAAGGGACCCCTGTGCAGCTCTGCATAGGGCAATAATGATTCCCCAAAAACCAATCTTTTTTAAATAAACTAAATAAAATCATAACATATTCTTTGATTATTATGTTTGTGATGCATGGTGCATGGTTGTGGCCTTAGTTCTGTGATGCATGGTGCATGTTTTATGATTTATTGTTTATATTTTGGTATTTTGAATACAGCCTGAGTATCGTGTCTTTCTCTCTACATTCTCAATTTAATCATTTCTCTCTAAACTCCAATTGTACTTTTTTTCTTTATATGTAAATGTAATATCACTGAGGAGGCAAGGAATTGGAAACCATACAATGACAAGATTGGGAAATTGCTTGGAAAAGACGGTATAATCCCATTGTTCAGTTTTTGATACACTCATTAGCTTGAAAGTATTAGTGTGTTAGGGCCACAACCATGTCACATAAATTTTATGCATTTAATTTTGTATGAGATGCATTATTGTATGCTAATGGATGATGACGGATGAGATCAATTAATAAAATAATAAAATCCCTTAAAGCAAATATTAAGTAGCAATAAGATGTCTTCTAATGTGTGGCACTCGTCTAGGCCAGGATCGATTAAGTGTAGGTCTGCCAAAGCAGTGTGCCTTTATCTATCCTAGTGAGGCACGATGGGATAAAAGTAATATTCAATTGACAACCATTGGGTCTGACTTAACTAGACTATTTCAATAAGATTGAAGGTTTAGAGGCATAGAGTTGGGCTTTAGTCTATGAGATAGATTAGAGTAATTGTTACTCACCAAACTATCCAAGAGTTGCATATGATGTAATTGGGAAATGTTCCCTACCTAAATAACCGAATTTTTGGTGATCAGCCAAAACTGACTTAAAACTTGGGGAAATATGGATCTTGGCCTACTAGAAAATCTTACGATGAAATTTTCTGAGTCAATGATGAGGATCATTGATTTGAATAAAAATAGTAGGAGGTACAATTAATAAAATACCTTATTAAATATTTTAATGCCATCATACAAACTCTGCATATTTTTGTTTATGGTTAAATATTTATTTCTTTGCATATTTTTGTGAAATCATATTTATATTGTATATTTCTGTTGATAGATTACCATGGCATCCAACACATCAAATAACCTATCATTGTGATCTGTCCTTGAGAAGGAGAAACTGACTGGTACAGAAATTTGAGGATAGTACTCAGACATGAGAAAAAGCTCTATATTCTAGAGCAGGCTATTCCTGACCCACCTACTGCAAGTGCTCCTTGCACCGAAAAGGATGCTCATTAGAAGCATCAAAATGACACCTTGGACATTGGTTGTCTCATGCTAGCCATCATGAACTCTTAGCATCAGAAGCAACATGAGAACATTGATGCCTACGATATGATCGTACACCTCAAGAGGCTCTATCAAGAGCAAGCTAGGCATGAGAGGTTGCATATGTACTCAAGATGATTGGGTACATAGAGAACCATGAGAGGATTGGTTTCCCTTTGGGTTAAGAGTTGGCCACTGACCTGGTCCTACAATCGTTGCTGAAAAGTTATATTCAATTTGTCATGAACTACAATATGAATGAAATTGACAAACCTCTGTCAGAACTGCTAGGCATATTGAGAACTACTGAACTGTCACGCCCCACTTTCCAAAATACGGGAATACAAGCACGTAACGAAGGCCCAGCGAATGATGTAAACATTATCCATAAGTTGTACTAGTCTAATTCAACAATATGAATAACAATCACAACCACGTAATAGAATACAATCACATAAACGAAGAACAACTTCAATAATAAATAAAATAATTCAAAACACAATATCCAACATCTGGGATAAAACAAACTACAGGTCAAGAAAGCCCAAAATAATATCAATAACAATGTTCAAAGGGGAAAATAACATAAAGATAATTCAAGCAGTCAATGCTTGGGCTCCATTCTCTGAAATCATTGCTCACCAAGTCCTTCTGGTATCACTCCTTCGGTACCTGTCAACTCGTGATCTAAAAATAGAGAAAATAATGTCCTTAGAGTAAGTCACGGACAGCAAGTAGTGGGAAACAGAGAACAATAAAAAGCATGGTATATCAAGAATAAAGGACTGGATCAAAGTCAAGAACAAAACCAAGGATTGACAATAATGTCAATGGTCTATATTCAATAATGCCATGATCACTAGTTACATTTCATGATCAATAACGATGAAAATACACATGATCAAGCATGCAATGTCGATTTAGGGTTGTTATTCATTTTATTGACCTATCTAATGCAGGTAGCACTGTGTCCCATACCACAAGTTCAGTGCATGCAAACAAGTGAACATTTTAGACTGTGATGGGGAACTCAACAGATCGTGTACTCGGCGTCGATAAAATAATTAACAATCAATAATTTACAATCGATACTCCACCTTCCAATCAATCAATGTAAACAATAAGGGCCCTACCGAGTACAGTCTCGGATTGTTCACTACCAAGTCAACCCATAATACCCCGGCTTGTTAATATTTTATTTCATCCTATGTGAGCATGCAAGAAGATGTCAAGGTTGTGTAATGCAATGTGTGAATAATTATACTCATTACATGCAAGGCAAGAAGATACTAAATAAATGCAAATCATACAATCTGGACAGCAGGATGTTACTGTACAAAAACGGGTATTCCCGCTGTTACAGGAAGGCAAATCTGGATCCGTCAGAAGTTCTAGAAACTAGACTGTCTGCCAGTTCCAGCGAATATATATACGACATATAAAGATCACAGAAAGTAGGTTCAAATTCTTATTCTTTATAGATTTTACGTTCAGGCAGCAGATTATAGATTATGTTCACATATATGTATCGGGTCTGAATACTCATCAGATAATTCCACAAAAATTCAGGGTGCTACGCATGTCTAGTCTCAGCAAAATTAATTTCACATTTTAAATTTTTTGTTAACATGTTCTTTTTATTAACAAATCAGGGTGATACACATATAATTGTGAATTTGAAAATCCAAACCTAGCAGTACTAAAAGTCAGATATCTAGCAGATTATATATCGAAATTCAATTTTGTCGAATGTTCTAGAAAGTAGACACATGGAGCTACAATTCATGTTTACAAAGTTCATTCAAATTACTGCAGCAACAGGTTCGAAAGTTTAATGAAAAAAGAGGCAGACAGTAGGCCAGAAAATAATTTAACATGAATTGGTAATAATTTCATCACACAAGCATGAAATAACATGGTAATTAATTAACACAAGTTCTATTTAATTATTAGCATGAGATTTCAACATTAACGAGACAATTTTACATTCATAGCAATTTATTCATGAAATCATATCCAATCGGGAACATCTCAATCATCAATCAAATCTATAGCATGGATCTAATTGTTTTGATGTATAACGTGCATATGTAATGTGCAATAGGGATTAGGGTTCGAGTGAAAGATAATGGCATGAAAAGAGATTTATCATTTGGTTTCGCCGATGAATCCGTGATAAACTCTTGAACAAAAACAAATACAGATATGAATATGGAAATATGAGCTAATTGCGGGAATCAAAGAAAATTCTTGAACGCGAACAATAAAAGGGTTCAAGAAGACTTGCCTTTTAGATGGTTAATCCGAATATAATAGAATAACGGGATTAGGATCCCGACGGCGACACGTGCAACTCACGTACAACGCATGCACTCACAAAAGCACGTGCAAACCCGTGCATAGAAACTCACAGCAACTCAGCGAATCCCCACAACAGCCAACAACAAGATTGCCCAACATAGCAAATAGCAAATGGCCTAACACAGCAAAACAGCAAATGGCCAACACAGCAAACAGTGATAACTGCAGTTCTGGCTCGACATCGATGGCAGGCGACGGTGTGCGAACTGACGAGGGCGGTGATTGGACGGCGAGCGAAGGTGCACTGACTGACAAGGGCAGAGAGCAACGGAGCTTCGATGGTTTCGATGACTGCGTGGGACTCTATTTTGGATGGAAACAGAGGAAGGAGGGGAAGGTGATGAGTTCAGTGGTGAGCGGCGATGGAGGAAGGCGGTGGTCAAAGGTGGGCTGCGAGGCGGTGTAGGGGTTCGACGAGGAGGATCGAATGAGGAGCGGAGGCATGGAATCGAGGTTGGAGGACGGAGACGGAGGTGGTGGTTGGTTCTGGTTGCTCGGGGTCGTAGACGAGGCGGGAGGTCGACGGAGAGACGACGAGCGGGAGTGCTAGACTAGGTGAGGGTGGTGATGAGGATGAAGAAGTGGGACGAGAATGGAGGATGGGTTTCGAAAAGTGCAGAGGGAGAAGAGGGTGATGGCTGTAGGGGGCTGGGATTGCACAGTGTAGGGTCAGGGTTATGGGTTGAATAGTGTTATATAGGGTTAGGGTGTAGGTAATGGGTTAGCGGGTTAGCGAGTTGAGATCCAAATTCAATAGGGGAAGAATAAATAAATAATAAAAATATGATTAATAAATAGACTAATTGGGGATATCAATACACAAATTTTGAATAGGATGAATCAACAAAATCTTCAGCAGAAAATTAAATAGATTGGGAGATAAAAAATTGAATTGACGGCAAAAATGAATTATATTATTAAAAGAACAAATTATAGGGGTTCAGAGATAAAATAAATAAATAATAACTCCAGTCAAAAAATAAATAAATAATAATGCCAAGAAAAATACATAACTAAAAACAGGGGTTACATGAACAGAACATTAGAAAGGGAAAGACCACTATAATGGTCCAACATGCCAATGGTATGGGCAAGGGCAAAAAGAAAATTAAGAAATCCAAGGGCAAGGGCAAGGGCAAGGGCAAGGTCAAGGAAAATTTCAAGCCCAACACTTATGCCTTGAAACCTAAGGGTGGGGTGGCCAAGGAGAGTACATGCTTCCACTGTGGTGAGACCGGACATTGGAAGAGAAATAGCCATAAGTACCGGGAGGAACTTAAGAAGAAGAAAAGAAGTGAGACTCCCACTACATGTTTTTTTGTTATAGAAGTCAATTTATTTACTTCTGCATCTTGGGTATTAGATACTGGATGTGGATCTCACATTTGTGTAAATGTGCCGGATCTCAAAAGGAGTAGACCATTGGCTAAGGGCGAAGTTGACCTACGAGTTGGAAATGGAGCAAAAATTGCTGCTTTAGGTATAGAAACTTGTCATTTATCATTGTCCACTGGGCTTATCATTGAGTTAGAGAACTATTATTTTGTGTCTGCTTTAGTAGGAATATTATTTCTATTTCTTGTTTCGAAAAGAAGGGTTTATCATTTATAATAAAGGACAAAAGTTGTTATATTTATTTGAATGATATATGTTAGCTAGTGCACAATTGAGTAATGGACTTTATATTCTCGACCTCAAAATGCCCGTCTATAATATAAACACTAATTGGTTCAAATCAAATGATACGAACCCAACTTACCTCTGGCATTGTCGTTTGGGCCACATAAATGAGAACCGCATATCCAAACTCCATAAAGATGGATTCTTGGACTCATTTGATTTTGAATCATATGAAATATGTGAACCTTGTTTGTTGGGCAAGATGATAAAAGCTTCATTCACTGGAAAAGGTGAAAGGGCTGGTGATCTTTTAGGTCTCATACAAAGTGATGTCTACGGACCTTTCAACACATTGGCTAGAGGAGGTTTTCAGTACTTCGTTACATTTACTGATGATTTCAGTAGATATGGGATTGTGTATCTGATGAAACACAAATCAGAGTCATTTGAAAAGTTCAAAGAATTCAAGAATGAGGTACAAAACCAACTTGATAAAAGTATTAAAGCCCTTCGATCAGATCGAGGTGGTGAGTACTTAATCCAATATTTTGATGACCATCTAAAAGAGTGCGGGATAAAATCTCAACTCACTCCCCCTAGAACACCGCAATGGAATGGTGTCTCTAAGAAGAGGAACCAGACGTTGTTAGACATAGTCTGATCCATAATGAGTCATGCATAATTTCCACGCTCCTTCTGGGGACATGCTCTTTTAACAGCTACTTTCACACTTAACCGTGTTCCATATAAAACGGTTCAAGAGACACCATATGAGATATGGACTGAGAGGCATCCTAGTGTGTCTTTTATGAAGATTTGGTGTTGTGAAGCCTATGTAAGTATTTGATAAACTTGGTCTCAAATTTGATAAGTGCAACTTTTTATGATATCCCAAGGAAACCAAGGGATACTATTTCTATAATCCCACTGAAAGCATAGTGTTTGTCGCACGGACTGTTGTGTTCCTAGAAAGAGAATTCGTCTCTAAAAGAACCAGTGGGAGAACGACAGAACTTGAAGAAATTCAAACTTCGCAAAGTAGTAGCGAACCAATGATGGAAATGGAGGAGGCTCCACAAATCGTTATGGAACAACAACCTGCTCAAGTCGCACAAGGCCTACGTAAGTCTAGTAGGATACCTCATCAACCCGAGAGATATGGATTTCTCGTGACTCAACATGGTGATGTATTGCTTATGGATCAAGATGAGCCTATGACTTATAAGGAAGCTTTAAAAGGCCCAGATTCTGATAAATGGCTTGAGTTTATAATATCTGAGATGGAATCCATGTACGCCAACCAAGTATGGACCTTGGTGGACCCACCCGAAGGGGTAAAACCTATTGGGTGCAAATGAGTTTTCATAAAAAAACTGACATAGATGGTAACGTGCATACCTTTATGGGGCGGTTGGTGGCTAAAAGTTTCAAGCAAGTTCATGGTGTAGACTATGATGAGACTTTTTTCCCAGTTGCCACGGTTAAATCCATTCAGATTTTGTTTTTTATTGTAGCATATCATGATTATGAAATATGGCAGATGGATGTCAAAACTACTTTCCTAAATGAAAATCTTCGCGAGGATGTGTACATGACACAACCTGAGGGTTTTGTCGCTCCAAAGGATGCTGGAAAGATGTGTAAGCTGCAACGACCCATTTATGGATTAAAGCAAGCTCCTAGAAGCTAGAATATTCATTTTGATGATGCAATCAAAGAATTTGGTTTCATTAAGAACGAAGATGAACCCTGTGTCTACAAGAAAGTTAGTGGGAGCACAGTTGTATTTCTGGTATTGTATTTAGATGACATACTACTCATTGGGAATGACATCCCTACCTTACAGTCTGTAAAGAATTGTCTAGAAAAATGTTTTACCATGAAGGACTTGGTGAAGCTATCTATGTATTAGGTATCAAGATCTATAGAGATAGATCAAGGTGACTGCTTGGCCTAAGTCAGAGTACATACATAGACAAAGTATTGAAACGCTTCAATATGCAAGAGTCCAAGAAAGGATTTCTTCCTATGTCGCATGGTGTAAGCCTGTCTAAGGCTCAATTCCCTTCCACTCAAGATGAGAGAGACCACATGACTAAGATTCCATATGCATCTGCAATTAAATCTATCATGTATGCCATGTTATGTACTCATCCAGATATCTCATATGCTTTGAGCATGACGAGCAGGTACCAGTTAGATCCCGGCGAGAGTCACTGAACTGCTGTCAAGAACATCCTTAAGTACTTAAGAAGAACTAAGTAATCGTTCTTGGTATATGGAGCCGAGGAAGAGCTTGTTGTAAAGGGTTACACTAACACTAGCTTCCAGTCCGATAAGGATGACTACAAATTGCAATCAAGGTTTGTGTTTTGCCTAAATGGTGGAGCTATAAGCTGGAAGAGTTCGAAGCAAGAGATAGTAGTCGATTCCACCACAGAGGCTGAGTATGTTTCTGCCTCGAATGCAGGAAAGGAAGCCATTTGGATCAGAAAGTTCATCACTAAACTTGGCATGGTTCCTAGCATTGTGGACTCGGTGGACCTCTATTGTGATAATAATCGGGCCATTGCACAAGCTTAAGAAGCCTAGATCTCACCAGCAATCCAAACATATACTTAAGCGCTTTCATCTCAATCGAGAGATCATCGATAGAGGAGATGTTAAGATATGCAACTACCGACAGATAATAACATCGCTAACCCACTGACAAAGCCTCATGCATAGCAAAATCATAGGGGTCATACTTGATCTATAGGCATTAGATGTATGTCTGATTAACTCTAGTGCAAGTGGGAGATTGTTGGTGTATGCCCTAGAGACCAGTTGTGTATTGACATTACTAGTTTATATTTTATCATGATATTTATTTCAAAAATGAGGCATTTTATTTATTGTGTTGTTTATTGTTATTAAATGAACATAATAAAGTCCTTAGAATAGTAGGTTCAATACCATGGGATATCAAGTGCATGACTTGATTGTGATATCCTATTAGTTTTAATCAGAACACTATTCTTAAATGTCCCTAGTCTAGTATTATTGTAAATTAGGACAACAAAAATACATAGAGACTAGTATGGGCGTAGACTGATGACTATATCTCACCGATCATGGATAAGAGATATCAAGTCTTCACATGGGGACATATTAGAGTAATAATGTACTGGACTGACCCACCATGAGAACACTACATTGATCGTTACGTGAGTGTCATAAGCGGTTCTCACAGCGATCATGGTATACGTAGTCCTTTGAGCTGAAGTCACTACGATTTCCTAACATGAGAAGTTATATGTTTTAATGTCGTCAAACGTTGCTTGTAGTAAGGTGATTATAAAGTCGATTATTGGATATACTACAAATCCTGTGGAGGGATGTGAGTGACTTAGATAGGTTTTGTACCTCTTACATAACAGGCGATATCTACGGGCCCCTTGATTAAGTGAGACTGCAAAATGCATGGCCGCTCAAATGAGTCACTATGAGATATTGAGTTCATTTGTTTTAGTAATTCTACTAAGACATTAAGAAACCAAAGATTGAACTATATAAGGGTGACACGCTCTATGCCTTGTGGTGAATTAGATATCTGGACAAAAGGACTAGACTACATGGTAACAATGGTCACGGATAGGTTATGTCAAATCACAGATATTCTCGTTACTTGAGTAGCAGTGATGTATTGCTAGATACCGCTCACTATTTGTAATACTAGAAAATGATTTTATCTTTTCTGTCAATGTAATAAAAACCTACAGGATCACACACTTAGGATTGATCGAAATTGGAATTTAAATTCGTAAGATGAATTTAATTGGGGATCCAAGTAAGACTTGGACTCCTGACATTGGTTGGACATTTAATTAGATTAAATGGGCTGACTAAAGTTCAAAGACCCACTCACGTCCAACAACCTCATTACTCTTTTAGGATTGATTTTCTACACCTATATATATGATACATATCTGTGGAAAAGAGAAACATGAGAAAACCCTAGTTGTCACAAAAATTGTGAGAGAGAGAGATCGTGAGGAACATCCCCTTCCCGCAGCTAGCACCACGGCATGAGGGAAAGCTTGGTTTGATCCGTTCGTGTGGATACCGTAGAGGCAACGCAATATTGTAGTGTTGTGACCGGCATACTGTGGAGATAGTAGATCCATCTTCAAGGTATAACTCCTAAACACGATTTATGGTTTTCGCATGAATCCATGGCTAGGTTTCAATATTTTTTTTTGTAAATTTTTCGTTGTGTATTTAATCTGAGATTACCATCGAAACCTAAAACAATCAGATGATGAGTTCTTTTTGTGGAGGAAAGCAATGATTTAGACCGTCGATCAAGATATGTTTCTATGTAGCTGAAAGCTCTTGATCTGAATCTGAACAACCGAGAACGTTCGGATCTGGACCTGGTCGGTTGAGAAATGTATGACGAACCTGCACAAAGTCGTAATACTGGAGGTGGCTCTGGAGAAAGACCCTCCGACGCTCAAGTAAAGGAGTTTAAAGCTTTTGGTGGAAAGATTACCTTTTACTGAATAATGGGGGGGAGTCTTTATAGGCTAGAAATCAGTTATAGAAGATACACCTAGAAAGGTACATGATTCTGTTAAAGATTGGGCAAGGGATATAATATGTTATTTAATATCTGTTTGAGGAGATTTGACTGAAGGTGCAAATAGCTGGAAATCCCTCTTGCCGTGATATAGTGGTTCCGATTTGACCCATATCAACAGTCGAAAAGAATTGTGTTTGTATGGTGCCTATATGGGGCTTTAAGCAAGGACCTCTATTATTATAGCCAAACAATTTCTGTTTTAGTTTGCCTTTCTCTGCACATGTATTCCCGTAGTCGTAATTCTAGTTCTAGTAACCAATAACATAAAATTCTTCATATAAAGTTGTGAATTAAGAAGTGAATCAAAATATGAAGTTACGAACACCTTAATTAATTCGATGAAATATAATAAGGATAACATCTAAAATGATTAAACTTGGTCAATCAGCTTCTCTTAGTAAGTTTATTAATCATCGCAACCTATTGCTGAATGCTAAACATGAACTTTTCCATACTGGACTGTAACTTTGCTCACCAATCTCATTTAGTCAAAAGATTCACTTGCAAAGAACATGTTTATTTTGGTTCCATGTAGATGCATGAAGCATATCAGAGTATAAACTAAAATCTTCCACCAACTGGAACAATGGAAATTTGCATAGACATTTATTTGGAGACATATGAAATTATCTATTAGCTCGATGATGTTTTCCCTGATCAAGAAGAATTACAATTCTTTGCCCAAAAGGGAAAAAAAAAAGAATTACAATTGTAACATTCTCTATAAAAATTGATGCATGCACCACCATGTATTAGACTATTTGGATCCCATAGAGCCAGATCGGATGTGCAGATGCCTTATCCTTAAACATTTTAAGAATTTAGAGGGTATTTGGCAACCAAAAGTATTGCAACTGGACCTATGTTGCAGCTGTTTTGCAAAATGATGTCAAGTTGCCCCATATAGGTAACCAACTTTATCTTTGCAACTAAAAGCAATCTTGCTTTTTAGTTGCAAAAGTTACTTCACTTGTATCTTTTAACTTGTACCCAATGTGGGTGCAAGTGAGTTTGCAAGATGGATATTGAGTAATACTTGTCATCGGACTTGCATTTTTAATCCTTCTTACAAGTTTGCCCAAATATTGAATTTGCAACTACAGTTGTAGCTACATCTGCAAACTGAAACTGCAACTGTAATTACAGTTGCAACTGCAATTGCTCTTGCAATATGCACCCTTAAGAAAATTTGTTAAATATCCCGTAAATCTAAATTCATTACATAGCTACGTAAATAGGTTAAACCTTATTTTTCATAATACTAACAAAATGCAAGTGCAGGCCTACTTTCCTCTAATATAATTTTAATTTGGATGACATCAGTATTCTTAAAGAGTCCAAAATGATTTCTAATTAAAACCCAGACTGTGGAACTTTAGGGGTGGTTTGGTTGGTTGTAAAGTTTATCCAATCCATGAAGAACTATTAGGAAAAGAAATTTTGAAAATAAGTTCTAAAAAAGTGGATTATTTTGATATAGTTTTACTGTAGTATACCATAGTTTAAAAAGTATTAAAAAATCACTGTAGAGGAGTAAGTTGAGTTGTTTTATTGGATAATGTGAAGAGAAAGAAGAAACAAATTAATTTAAAATATCAGGTATAGTGATTTTCCTCTCTTTTCCTCCCATTCTGGCCGGAAAACCAAATGGGCTAAAAGTGTTATAGTATTCTCCCTAGAAAATCAGGTCCAAACCCTTATTTTGCTGCTAAACAAAGCTATAAACAATAATATTTCTAAGAAACCATTTCCAAATAGTACCCTTCACCAAACCAAACCACCTGGGCTCCTTCATGCTGTATAAATCACATTACTGTGGAAGGAATTGACTTCAATCCTTGTAGAATCGATGTGGTTCCACTAGTTAAAACAGAAAACAAGAACTAGACACATCATGGAGTAACCTGAAAGACATTCTTAAGTTTTTAAACAGAATTGAAGAAATAAGTCACTAACTACCTGATGGACTTGTTAGATTTGGGCCATTTGGCATTACTGATGGATTGAATTACAGAACTCTATTTGTTGTCTTGCATGAATTGGCCAGCTCTAAATTCATCAATCTACAACAATATCAGTAGACAGTTTCTGAAATAATCTCAACGGTTTTACTCTAATTATGGAAGACAACTTACGTAAACTTAACCTAGGTATAGAATTTCCAAGAATATTAAAGATCAGGTTTACAAACATGTAGTGCCTATTAAGTTAGAAATTTAAACTAGTGATTCGTTTGATGGAATTTCAATAAATGAACTAAGTTAGCAATCTCAATTAAATATCAAGCCTAAGATTTAATGATTATACTGAAGCATTCTTAGCAAGTAAAATATTCAATAATAATTCGTACGCTATTAGACAAGTAGAAGCGCACACACACAATATTTGTAGATGACAGATAACTTAAATAATAATCTAGAGATGATAAACAGTACCATAAATAATGGAGGAATGGAAATAATTTACAGAGTTTCGATGAACGAGTCATCGCCACGGATGGAGAGAAAGAAGAAGCCACTAGTCGACGTTGATGGCATTGTACTCGTCCATTGCTCATTTCCGTGATGTGAGAATTAGGGTTAGGGTTAGGGTTTAAATTGGAGATTTGGGGATTATGGTTTAGTATTTGAAGGGGATTTGGAGGATGGGGCTGATTTGGGTGGTCGGGTGGGTGTTAGGGAAGATGAGGTGGTGTCGGGTTTGGAGGATAGGTGAAGGTATAGGGTGATTGGGTAAGGGCTGGAGAGAGGGTAGTGGGTGTTGTGGGGCTTCAGGAAGGAGAGGGGGAAGAGAAAGGGGGTGGTCGTTAAGGGTGCAGGTGGTCGTGGTTCGCCTGGGTTGCGATTGTGAAGGAGGATTGGCAGATGGGTTTCGGAAAGAAGGGGGTGAAAAGGTTTCGGCTGATGAAGGGAAATGGGAAGGGGAGGTGAGGTGTAGTTTAGGGATCTAGGGTTTCTCACAAACCCTAATAATCTCTCAGGGTCTCACACACAAAAGAGGAATGAAAAGCAAAAACTCAACACACAATAATTTTTTTAATCAATCAAAACATCCTTTCTCATTAGTCTAAAGGCCAATATATAGGCTCAAAATAAATCTCAAAACAAATATACAAAATGCAGAAAATAAAGGGTGCAAATAGCAAAACTACTACATATGTCAAAACAACTAAAAGTGCAGAAATAAAAATAACTAGGCTAATAAAATAGTCATCCTAGACGATGTCTACACTGATAGAAACGCCAAAATCATCTCGAACCAATGTCCTTATCATTCTCTCTGGGTGGGAGATAGCTCGACCCAGTCGAGTCAGAATCAGTGCTCCTATCATAGGACTCCAAAAGGTCTTCACGATCAATCCAAGGGTCCTCAAACTCCAACTTGTTCTTTCATCGCACCAAATCTCTGTGAATACCACCATCTCTAATAGGGATTATCTGATCATCTAAAATATTATATAATTTTTCTGTTGGTGGATAAGTAGTGTCAGGTAAAGGGAAAAATATGAGAATCTCAACAGTTGGCTGCATGGTAAACTCATCTATAAGTAGATTTCTAAAGTTAAATTCAGGGTCTTCATAGGATACTAGATACTCAATATTGAAAGTCTTACTTATAATAAAACCTTCAGGAAGGTCAACACATAAGCATTGTCCTTGATTTTATGCACAATTTTAAATGGGTATGCAGCACGTGGATTCAATTTCTTAACAGATCAAGCTGGAAACTATTCCGGACGAATCTGAACCATCACCTCGTCACCAACATCGAAAGTTTTAAATTTCCTTCTCGTATCTGCCCTTAACTTATAGTTAAAATTATTCTCATTAATTTTCTTGAAAATATCTCGACGCAAATCATGAATGCAGGATGCAAATGTGGAGGCAGACTCTGAGACTCTATGATATTCTAACATGGGGGTATGATCTATGGGCTGCTTAGGACGATAACCATGCACAACTTCATGTGGACTCATGCCAGTGGTTCCATTCTTTGATGTGTTGTAGGCAAATTAAGCAACAGTTAATTTCAAGTCCCAAGTTCCTAAGTTTTCTCTCACAAGAGTACGCAAGAAATTACCAATACTTTGACTAACAACCTCAGTCTGTCCATCGGTTTGTGGATTGAAGGCTAAAGAGAATTTCACTTTCGTTCTCATTTTACGCCATAGGATCTTCCAAAAGTAACTCGTGAATTTCACATCCCTATCAGACACAATTGTTTTTGGCAACCCATGTATCTTCATAATTTTATCGAAGAAGATTTGAGCTATGCTAGATGCATCGAAAGTTTTCGAAAATGGAAGGAAGTGGGTCATTTTAAAAAACGATCCATGGCGATAAGAATGGAATCATGTTTCTTTTGCATTTTTGGTAAGCCTAACATGAAATCCATGCTGATATCTTCCCAATAGCAACTGTGAACAGGTAAGGGAGTATACAGGCCACTGTTTTGTTTTTGGTGTTTGGTGAATTGACAAGTATGACACCTGTCAACAAGTCTCGCAATGTCCCTTTTAAGCTTAGGCCAGTAAAACTATGTTACATAGCATCAATGGTATTGTTATGCTTAAAGTGTCCAACAAGGCCACTATCGTGCAATTTCCAAGCAAGATATTCTCATAATGATGTACTAGGAATGCACAGTTTGGAGCGATATATAAGAGATAATCATCTTTCAGGAAATAATCACCTTTCACTCGAGTGATGTTCACTGAAAATCTCGGCAGGAGACATACTCATCTTTTAATCACTCAAAACCAATAACTTCGGTGTGCAGTGTGGTTAAGGTCATGTGACAACGACTTAGCGCATCCGCAGCCTTATTATCAAACCCCTTTTCTTATGCCTAATGGTATAAGAATATTCTTGTATAAACTCAACCCATCGAGCATGTCTCAGATTAAGCTTTTGTTGGGAATTGAGGAATCATAAGGCTTCATGATCTGAGAAGATGACGAATTATTGCGGCATGAGATAATGTCGCTAATAGCGAAGTGACTGAATTACCGCATAGAATTTCTTGTCATAAGTGGAGTATTTTTGTTTTGCTTCATTCAGCTTTTCGCTGAAATAGGCAACAAGGTGACTCATGACTGAGGACTCTACCTATACCAATACTAGAAGCATCGCACATTACATCAAAGACTTTAGTGAAATCAGGCAACCTCATGACAGGTGTCTGAGTCATTCTTTTCTTGATCTCTTCGAAGGCTTTCGTGGCTGCTTTCGACCGGCCAAACTCACCTTTTGTAGCGCTCCGAATTTCCAATACCCGGAACTTGAGACATAAGCAAGAATCTTTACTTCAAATGAGTCCAAACACAGTAAAATCGCAGAAAATTTAAAACTTTATATTGCCACCAATGTTATTACAAAAACAAATTTGTTTACCATAGAATTACATCATGAATATACATCGGTAATTTACATCATAGATTACATCAATAACTTTACTGTACAAATTAACAATCTCCATTTGGACGCTCCTCGCAGCTCGAGTCTCCTGCTTCCACGGATCCAGTAGTCCTGCAACTAAATAGATCGTGAGCATGTCAGTTGAATGCAACTAACGAAATATTGATAAAACCAGCGACTCTCCAAACTCAACAATCAATATTTGATACAAAGAAAAACGTGCAGACAATCACCAGTGTTAGTGTATGTCATGACCTAGAATCTAATGCACAATCTCAAATGCACACAATGAACTTACTCTAATGCAATTCATTTGAAAATATATGCATCCCATATTACATATTTTTTCAAATGCAACGTCAATAGAAACGTATGCATCCCATACTACATACTTTTTAAAGAGTTTGTAGTCTCCAAATCACAAAGTTCGATCCCTTGCTATGCATCCTACTCTTGTACTCTTTTCCATTCCTGACATTCACTAGTGACTGATGAAGTTACAGATGTTCGGTCTAATTCCGCCATTGCAGTCGAAAATAGTCATATTATTATGCCATTATACCCTAGTCCATGTGGTCCTTTTCTACCCCCGGACAACCCGTGCCCAGTCCGTGCGGGCCGTTCACCACCCCCGGTCTTAAAATAGTCTTCCCGATCCCTGTGGTCTGTTTTCCTCCCTCGGACAACTCCTGCCCAGGCCCTGCGGGCTATTTACCACCCCTAGTCCTAAAATAGTCCTCCTGATCCCTGTGGTCAATTTTATGCCCCCGGACATCCCGTGCCCAGTCCTTGTGGGCCGTTTACCACCCTCGGTCTTATCACTAAACCATAGGAATTAACAAACGAGACTACGCCACCCGTGCCCCCTTACAGGTGAGACGGTGTTGCACGCGTTTCCTTAATATGCGAGTACAACCACCTGACTAATGCTTATTTTATCTATTACATGACATGCTTTGGGTCTTAAGGATATCACCACAAGCTCTCCATTCCTAGCTTGGAACTCACACTCCGGTATTAGTTAAGGCAACTATGTATCTTTTATCCTTTATTAGTGTGTGTAACGCCCCGCCCCAATACTCAGACAATTTTTAATATTTTTAGAAGACAAATTAGATACTATGTAGTACAACTGCCCACCACAGGCTGCCTCTCAAAAGGTGGTTAACCAATTAGGTGACTCTTGATCATAGGCAATTATATTTATACTCAAATTATTTTTTGTGCATTTCCAATATGGGACTATTATTCCAAATCCCCTTCATAATTCTCGTGCACCTCCCGTACACGTCACCCAAATATATCCAAATTCCATTCTAATTCAATTTCCAAATCAAATCCAAACCATCAAACCATTTCTCAATCAAGCCGGGCCCCACCATGAGATGATGACGTCATCTCATCATTCACCTCCACAAATTTCCAACAGCACGTCATGTGCTCTCTTCCTCCAAACCGGTGGGCCCCCACCTTAACAACCGAATTTTTAATGAATCCTTCCTATAGAAATATTCTATAGGACAACCCCTCAAATTATACTTTCAAATCATATATATATATATATATATATACATATATATATATATATTATTCTGAAATTACGGGGTATTATAGTGTGATGATTAGTAGAAGCCAAATGGTTGCTTGTTGGACAATTTAATTTAGTCATTTGATCAAAAGTAATCATTTTAAGTTAAATCCAACCCGACCTTCAACTCAGGCCATGGTTGGCCAACTAGACCACAATTGAACTAGTGACAATAGTGATCCGACCTCGTCGATCGCTGTCCACCCTCTTGCTTGGATCTCGACCCCATGTCTGTCCCACAATCAATCTTCCTTGGTTAGCGATCCACCTACGAAGACTATCCTCATCCAAGGCACAAAGAAAGACAAGGGCTACTAGCTACCCAACAACATTATTTAATAATACTAGGTCGATAGCAACCCAAGATGAAATACAACAAGTGTACCAAGGCAAATGAGACAAGGGGCCCTCTAATCTTAAAATGAGACAAGGGCAACTCTAACCTTAGGTGTAACAAGAACCACTCTGATATGATCCAACCCGACTCAAAAGTCAGAAAAACATCATTTGAAGTCAATTCACAAGTCCTAGTATGATGCAAGCATATACTTAATCAAATAGTAAGCTAAGTATTCAATCCTGCAGCTTATGGTGTTTTGGAAAAATCACCACAAATTACACACTCACTGAAATTCCAAGTTCTTTGGCTTTTTAGAAAGATCTTTAAGTATACTTTAACTACTCAGTTGAGCATTTCCTCAAAATAGTTCATTTAAGGTAAGAAAAATGATTAAAATTGCGAGGCATGCAAAACTTTCAGATCAGATAGAATTACCAACCAGTCATGCAATAAAACTCATTAAAAATAACAAATGATCTCAAAAGTCTATAAATTTTGGTAGGAATGTTCCAGACACATAGAGTCACCATATTTCCAAAATTTAGACAAGAATTCCCAGTTTACAAGAATATATGATATTTTGAATTGGATGTAAAAATTCAGACAGCAACAACACTATTTTTCAACAATAACAACAAGTTGTATTTGTAAGAGATATCAATTCATATTCAAAAACTATGAAACTTGGTGGAATTATTCCACACTAGTTAGGATACTATTGAAAAAATTTCAGGTTCAAATTCTCTCTTAACATAAAGTTATACTTTTCAGAGTAACAAGTGCTTATAATGAAAATAGAGATGAACAAATTTATCCCAGTTATAGAAACATGAATTTGTAAAATATCATATCGTCTGCAAAATTTACCAAATTTTGGTGGGTTTGCTGTAGACACATATAAGATTCATGCATAAAAATTTCAGCTTGAAACTCCTTATATTTTGGAGTGAATGAATTTTCTAAACCGAACACAAAAATTGTCAAGACCGGATCTAAGACAGTTCATATTTCCTTTACCCAATATAGGTGTAACATTTTCTAAAAATATCAAACATTATCCAAAAATTTTGAAAATTTTGAGAAATTGATATAGACATGTATGAAAACCTACAGTAAAAATTTTAACTCCAAATTCATGATAGACAGGGAGTTATGATTTTTACAAGTCAATCAAGCTAGATTCAAACAGAGCAGAAAATTATTTGACACCAGCAACATGTTCAAATTTATTAAAATATCAAATCATATTCAAAATCTACAAAATTTGGTGCAGTTTCTATAGACATGTATGTGAAATCATAATAAAATTTTCAGCTCTAAATTCATATTAACCATGGAGATATAAACTTTACAAGTCAAGCAGGACCATTCTAACAGCAAGATAATTTCAACATCAGCAACAAAACGAATTTATTAAAAATATCAATCCTTATCCAAAATTTACGAAATTTGGTGGAGTTCATATAGACATAATCAATATGCTACTGTAAAAATTTCAAGTCTAAATTCTATCACACCACCAAGATACCATTTTTGTAATTCATCATACAAAAGGGGAAAATCCTAACATGCATAGAGTTTAGATATGCATTCTACGTTGTTGATCCTACTGGGCTGGGACAGTTTCCAGCAATATGGCTATATCCCTTGCATTTATAGCACTTAGTAAGAGAACCACTCGTAGAGTATTCTCTTTCAATGTTCTTATCCTTGTTGTCATTTCTAGGTGGATAGAAATTTGAAGTAGGCTTGCTTGGGTAAAACTTATTACACTAATGAGAAGAATATGACTTAGAGCTAGAGGGGTCATTGGAAGTCATTCTGGAGGAATTATCTTTCGAATCGCTGGAGTTGTAGTTAGAACTTGCTTTAAGGGAATCCATATAGAGGATAAGGGCATAAGCCGCTGCCAAGGAGTCCACTTTTCTATGGAGTAGCTCGTTCCTTAGATCGACTCGTAGGTCAGCTCTGAACCTAGAGAGATTGTTCTTTGCTCTCACCCAAGAGTATGTAGATAAGTTCGATGATTTCCTCATTCGGTGCAAGGCTTTATGTGAAGGATTTGCTTCCTTGATAGAGTTAGTTTCACGAAAATAGCAATTGGGTATGGAACGACAATGACACATATGTCTCAGTGAGCTTCTCTTTCATGGCCTCCCAAGTGGTTATAGGTGTCAGGACTCTGCCTCTGCGGGCATGTTCAAGATTGGTCCAGTGTTGTTGAGCTTTACCAGTCAAATTTATCGTGTAAAATTTGACCTTTAGGGCTTCACTCATGTGAAACCATATGAAGTAGTGGTCCATGGCACAGATCCAATCAAGATAAGCTTGAAGGTCCGTATGACCTTCAAAGTGGGGAACGTCAGCCTTAACGTTCTTCTTGTATTGTTCATCAGGGTCACGATCTTGACTTCGATCGTCACGATATTTCCCTTGGGGGATCTGATGATGAAGCTCATGGGCAATATTTTGATTCAATTTCACCTGCTCAAGCCTTTGATTGATATTAGCGAGAGTTGCTTGAATGACAGCGAGTGTAGTGAAAATGTCAGTGTTGTCCATTTCAGTTTGAAGAGGTCCTCGCTGATTCCTAGGATTCATGATTAGGTAGTTTGAAAGAGACAAGAAAGGTTCACCAGGATCCGTGATATTACTGCGAAGACACATTCACCAAAGGCGGAAAACTAGGGACCATGGGGACGTGTGCTTGCTGAAATTTGGGAAAATGTGACCTAAATGCACCTAAAATATATTTTTTTTAAATCTTAAATGATCTTAAAATGACACAAATGATCCTAAATGAATGTAGAATTATGACTAAATGATGTAAGAACTATGGTTTTAAAACATTCGCTCAGATACCAAAATGATGTAAACTTAACTCTAGGTAGAGAATTTTGAAGAATATTAGAAGATTAAGTTTACCCACATGTAGTGCCGATTAAGTTAGAAATTAAAACTAGTGATTGGTTTGATGCACTTTCAAGAAATGAACTAAATTAGCAATCTCAATTAAATATCAAGCCTAAGATTTAATGATTATACTAAAGATTTCTTAGCAAGTAAAATATTCAACAATAAATTGTATGCTATTAGGCAAGTAGAAGCACACACACTCAATATTTGTGAACGACGGATAATTCAGATAATATTGTATAGATGATAAGCAGTACCACAAATAATGGAGGAATGGAAAGAATTTACTGAGCTTCGATGAACGAGGCGTTACCACAAATGGAAAGGAAGAAGCCACTAGTCGACGTCAAATGGCGTTGTACTCCTCCATAGCTCATTTTCGCGATGTGAGAATTAGGGTTAGGGTTTGAATTAGAGATTTGGGGATTAGGGTTTAATATTTGAAGGGGATTTGGAGGATAGGGTTTATTTGGATGGTCAGGTGTCGAGGGGCAGCAACAAGGGAGGTATGGGTGTTAGGGGAGATGAGGTGGCGTCGGGTTTGGAGGATAGGTGAAGGTCGGGGTGATTGGGTAAGGGCCGGAGAGAAGGTAGTGGGTGTTTTTGGGCTTCGGGAAGGAGAGGGAAAGAGGAAAGGGGCAGTCGTCGGGGTTGCAGGTGGTCGTAGTTCACTTGGGTTGCGGTTGTGAAGGAGGCTTGGCTGATGAGTTTCGGGAAGAGAGGGTGAAGGGGTTTCAGCTGATGAAGGGAAAGGGGAAGGGAAGATGAGGTGTAGTTTAGGGATCCATGGTTTTTCACAAATCCTAAGAATCTCTTAGGGTCTCACACGTAAGAGAGGGATGAAGAACAAAAACTCAACACACAATAATTTTTTTAATCAATCAAAACATCTTTTCTCATTGGTCTAGCGGCCTATATAGGCTCAAAACAAATCTCAAAACATGATCAAGCTCTTTGATATTACAAATTGATATTTAAAAAAATACTTGATTAAAAAAGTAGCATATACAATACATGATCCCATGCAAAAATTGCAGTCCACCATTGCAAACATCCCTGTGCTAGTCTGAATGCCGTTTAGTTTTAGTTGCAAAATAATGTTTCCTTCGTTGCATTTCCAGTTGTTGGATTGACTCTAAAACAACCAGTGAATTAGTTTCATGCGAAGAAATTTAGATTTGTAAACTCAAATGATGGATGATAAGATATGGTTGGAAACTTTACCCGTCTGCAATTTTGCAGAGGTACTCCCGTTGGTCATCTCTCAGAGGCACATCCGTGAAGTCTGTTGACAAAAAGAAAACAACAGTTCAGCCTTATTAATTTTGCTGCCTAGGCCCTAAATACCAAAATGGGTAGACATCCTCAGTGATAACTTGTTCAATAATATAATGTGACATATTAATTGATAGTATTTCACAGAAGTTGATGTGTTGATTTAGAAGCACCATTCTGCATATTAACAGTAAAAGCCTATAGTATTTTTATTTTATGTTGTTCCAAACTCAAGTAGAGAAATCTTGCTATTGGTTCTTTTTTATTTTTCGTTTTTAATCTTTCATTTCTAATTTTTCATTTTGGCAATGTAAGTTTTCGAGCTATGAGGTATGTAGTTATGGACTTGTGAACTTAATGAAGCAATTGTCAAAAAATTCAGCCTAAAACAATGAGAAAAAAACCATAATTAAATCTAGAAAAAAGAAGGCACCGGATAAACAAATTGACATTGTTGTTAGTGAGTGGTAAGCCCTGTATTATTACCATCATGTGACTCACAGCATGCAGCCACCATAATAGGAAACAAGTGTATCTACATCAAGATCTTTCATCACAAATGCATGTTGAAAGCTCATGAGAAGTAGAGCTAATGTAAATTTTCTGTGCGAGAAAATTGCACAGCTGATTCCACAAGATAGGATCAAACCTACTGTCATAAATATACCTGCTCCGTATATAACTGCTCCCTTGAAAGATGTATTTCCTGTCGCTAGTGCTCCTTCAAGATTCACATTGCTCAGATTTGCCTACACAAAGATACCAAACCAATATTAACACGCATTAATCAGAGCAGTGAGAATGAGTCTTATTCTAGTGTATGCTTTAATCGAGTGGTTTTGCAAATGGTAAATAATTCTTTAATATCTGATCAAAGAAAAAAAATTCTTAAAATCAAATGGACGTGCCTCAAATCTCAATGTTGATCTTAAGTGATGGCATTATGCACCAACAGTCACCTGGGAAAATCTCCAAAGTCAAGCGACGGCGACTTCGATCGGGGAGGGGGGAGGAGTCCCTCCTCTTCCACCTCCTCCTTCCCTCCCCCCCACCCCCTTCCCGCTGCCGCAGCGGTGTAGAGGAGGTCGGAGATCGCCTAGGGCTTCGCGACTTCAGGACCTGTAGATGTGGTCGGCGACGTCGAGGCGGCATAGATGGCGTGTCCATGGAGGAGCGCTGTCAGGGGATGTTGTGGCGGCGTTGAGGCGGCAAAGTTGGATGCTTCGAGACTCCAAAGTGGAGGAGGAGTAGCTTGTCGGAGGTGCTCGGTCTCCAACGCCGAGGCTAGGAGGCGTAGCTTGCCTCGAGACTCCAGCGCCGACGTGAGAAAAAGCCCTTCTTGCTTGGAAGAGAAATCGGACTTGGGAGTGAAAGAAAAAGATGAACAGAGAAAGAATATGGAAGGAAGGATCCCTCTTATCCAGGGTATTCTGAGAGATCTTGGTCTCTAGTTTTGAGAATCTCTCGACGGTCTTGAAGGTGTTGCTAGAAGTTCGTCTAAGCAACTATAGAACAGAAGAGGTTTTACAATCAATCAATATTTGCCCGAAGAGCGGATGGATCTTCGAGAATCGATGTCTCCACGAATGTCTGGTGGAATGCCTTGGACGATTGGGGCTAGGTCGGCCGGGGTGGTTGGGGTTGGCCGGAGAGAGGCTAGGGAAAGGTGATAGATTTTATATTGATTGAGTTGAAATGGTTTGATTGATTGATTGATGGATGGATGATTGACTGATTGATTGATTTGTTGGTTTTTGAATATTTGAATTTCAAATTATTGTTTGAAATTCAAATTCTATTAGAGAAGGAGTACAGGGAAGATTTGAATCATGTTTGAATTTTAATTTAGATTTTTGAAATTCAAAATATTTTCGGGAGAGCGGGAAGAGGATTTGTGGGGTAACAGGGGAGGGAGAGTGTGTGTAATGGTGAATTTTGAATTTCAAATTTCATATTTGAAATTCAATTTCAAATTTGAGCTAGAGATTGAAAGTCAAATAACATTGTTGGAGAGATTGGCGAGTACAAGCGTTACATTTGTTGAGCGATGATGTTTGCAGGCGATATAGATCATCTGTAGCATCGGCCTGATGGTCGAAAACAACGACCACTATTGAGGGTTGGATTTGACGCAATCGGAAGAAGGCATTGCGGTGGGGTTGGTTAGGCAGATCCAAGACGGCAACGTCATTGGGAAAGGAGTAAGTATGCCAGTAAGAGACGGATGTGTTTGTGGTCATGATGGACACTTGGGGGAAGCTGAAGGGAGTTTCTGGGTTGGAGAATTATTTTGATGGAGTTTGAATTTCAATTTAGAGTTTTGAAACTCAAATTACATTTGGGAGGTGATGAACGTGTGCGAGGGCTTTCATTTGGGCTCTTGGTCGCGATTAAGAGTCAGATTGAGTTGCTTAATTTTGTCCTTCATTGAACGATCGTTGGTGAAGGTGTTAATCCTCACCGTTGCGGGGTACGATTTTGTCTACATCATTAGGATGATGTGCGAGTCGTCGATATAGTGGAGGATGTACGAGCTGTGACAATTGTGATAGATGTGCAAGCCGGCGCTGCTATAGTAGATGTGCGAGTCGTCGCTAGTTTGGGGGTTTGAGCGAGGTTATTGCTGTAGGGAGAGTGATGTGAGTTGTTGCTGGTCTGCTGATGGCCAAGTCGTCACAGAGACGGTGTTCGGGCTAGTCATCAGCGACGTCGCGAACGGAACATTGGCCACCGTGGTGGTGAATGAGCTGAGCGTCTCAGATTAGAGAAGTGACAAGTCGTCACTAGATGGGCGGAGTAGCAAGTCATTATCAGAATTGTGATTAGGCGAGTCGTCTCCGGTATGTTGTTCTGATTAGGTGTCACCGAATGAGGTGGAGAAAGTCGTTGCTGGAGTGGTGTTCAAGTTAGACGTCGCTTGAAGGTGCATGGACAAGTGGAAACTATGGTTGGTGCTCGATGAGTCGGTATCTAATTGATCAATAGGAATTTTGCATGCGTCTCATCTGATAGGTGGGAGAACAGATTACAGGTGTCTTCGTCTATAAGTTTAGCTAGGGGAGAGGCTAGTTAATGTTGTAGGCTTAACTGCGTAATTGTTTTCTGTTGTTCCATTCTAGGAACAGATAGATGTTATATATTTGTAATACTTGTTTTGTTAATAATTTATTAATGACGCGGTGACGCGGTCACCTTTTTATCAAAAAAAAAAAAGTCACCTGGGAAAATATTTATGGATTATAGGATATAGATTACCAAATCATTATTTTAAGACATTTCCATTCATATGATTGTAGGATTAAAGAAAGTAATACTGCATTTGATGATACAAGTTTTAACTTCTCTAGACTACTACATTGATGTAGGTCTCACACGAGACATAACACAATAAATGATCGAAAATTCATTTAAGCAATGGTTATTAATTCTTCAAAATGATTGAGACACATTTACATAGCAGACTGTAGAGTCGTTTCCAGGATAGTGGGTTTGTTTGTCACTATACATCCTTGGAGTTCAGACAGCCACTGCTGTTTACCAAAAAATATTTCAGTTAACATATTCAGTCTTTCCATCCCAGCAAATCTAATTATCCAGTGCAGGGGAAATAGACTCGCATGTGGAGTCCACATAATGAAGAACTTTTAGAAAAAGAATCGATGGTTTAGAAATTTCAATTTATCATTTCTAATTTTGAGAATAAGAACTTAGTAGAAATACAACAAGCGTCATAAAAATTCCTATTTTGGTCAAAATTATCTCAGAGTTTTCATAGTTTGAGGCCTTTGGTCTGGTATAAATTATGGTGGCATTATGAACGCTATACGGCATTAAAACCTTGGCGTAAAACAAACATAGCCTTGGATGTCAATTATTTGGTGTTTTGACATTGCAACCTGAGCTGCTTAACTTAAAGGTTCTGATGAGGACATCCATTCTATTTAGTTTAGTATTTAATTTCAGTACCATATTTGTTTTTGGCAATTACAAACATAGGTAAAAAAAAATTATGCATTAGAATATTTCTGAAATTTTAGAATGTTTTGAGATTTGTATCAAGATTTTGTTTTGAGCCTATATAGGCCTTGAGATTAATGAGAAAGTATGCAATTCTTGATTAAAAACAATTATTGGGTTGAGTTTTGCTCTGCATCTCTCCTTTGTGTGATACAATTGAGATCGAACTTATTAGGGTTTGTGATAAATCCTAATAAAATTTCAGGATTTGAGATCCCAAACCCCCAAATCCAATACAAATTCCTAAACCCTAACCCTAATCCCCAAATTAAGCCACCTTAATTAATCCCTACCCTCCTTCCTCTTCTCTGGCCTCCCGTGTGCACCCCGACCCCCGACCTCCGTCTCTCCCGACCACCTCCTGATTTCCCGACCTTCTCCTTTAGCCGCAGTGCCCCCTCCTTCAGTTGCGGCCCCGCAACAACCGTCCTCGCCATCCCCAGCGCCGTCCTCTCGCTACTGCCATCACCCCGTACCTCCCGCTCACCCTGCCTCCATCCTCTCACCCTCAATCGACTTTGTCCTCATCCCCTTCCTCTTCCATCAGATCCTGAAGCCCCCACCCCCACCTGCCGCTTCACCGTCAGATCCCGACGTCCCTCCTCCTGTCGCGCCTCCGCAACGCAACCAGCGCCAGCAGCCTCGCGACCGCCCGGTGCTGCTCCTCACCCCTTGCTGCCAAGCTGAGATCTAATGCTAGTTGCTTCGAACCCCGGTATACTGTTTTCACTTTTCCAATATTTGTGTTATACTACTTTATCATCTCTATTATATTATTTAATTTAATTGTCGACCACAAATATCGAGATTGAGTGTTCTACTAACCTAATTAGAGTACGAATCAATATTGCATCTTTTACTTGCTAAGAACGCTTAGGGATTTAATTATTGATTGTTAGAACTGAATTATTAATTGGGTTTGTTAAACTTAATTCAATTCTTGAAAATCCATCAAACCGATAAATTGTTTAAAATTCTAACTTTGATCCGCATTACATGTTGGTAAAATTAATTCTTTAAGATTCTTGAAAATTCTCTATTTAGGATTACGTTTTACATCATTTTGGTATCAGAGCGAAGATTCTTAAAACCCTAGTTCTTGCATCATTTAGGCATCAATTTTTGTATTCATTTAGGATTGTATAGTCTTTTATTTTTCTTTCTTTATTTTAGATCATTTCAGATTTATTTATTTTTATTTTTTTTTTTTTTTAAAAGTACACACGACCCCTAGTTTCCCCTTTTGGTAAATGCATCTTCGCAGCACCATCACAGATCCTGACGAGCCTTTCTTATCCCTCCCAAATCACCCAATTAGAAACTATATACCTTTCAGACTTGAAATGGACAACTCTGATATTTCTACGATCCTAGCTGCCATTCAAGCAACTCTTGCCAATATCAATCAGAGGCTTGAGAAAGTGGAATTAAATCAAACTGTTGCCCCTGAACTTCATGCTAATCGTCAGATCCCTCAAGGGAATGTTCGTGACGATCGACGTCAAGAACGTGACCCTGACGAACAATATAAAAGAAATGTTAAGGCTGACGTTCTCCATTTTGAAGGCCACATGGAACCCCAAGCTTATCTGGATTGGATCCGTACCATGGACCATTACTTTGTGTGGTTTGACATGAGCGAAGCTCTGAAGGTTAAATTTGCCACTATAAAATTGACGGGTAAAGCTCAACACTGGACCAATCTTGAACACGCCCGCAGAGGCCGATGCCCGACACCCATAGCCACTTGGGAAGCCATAAAAGAAAAGCTCACTGAGAGATATATACCGTTATGGTTCCACACCCTGATTGCTAGATTCGTGGAACCAACTTTATCAAGGAAGTAAATCCACACAAGAATATGTTGATAAATTTGATGACTTCCTTATTCGGTGCAATATTTTAGGTAAAGAGAGTGAAGAACAAGCTCTCTTTAGGTTCAGGGCTAAATTACGAGCCGATCTGAGGAACGAGCTAATTCATAGAAATATGGACTCATTAGCGGCAGCTTTTGCTCTTGTCCTCGATATGGATTTCCTTAAAGCAAGTTCCCATTACAAGTCTAGCAATTCGATGGATCATTCCTCCAGAATAAATCCTCCTGATCCCTCTAGACCTGAGCACTCTTCTCCTCAGTACCCTAACAAGTTTTACCCAAACAAACATACTACAAATTTCTATCCACTTAGAAATGACAACACGGGTAAGAACACTGAAAGAGACTATTCTAAGATCGATACTCTCACAAAGTGCTATAAATGTAAGGGATACGGCCATGTTGCTGGCAACTGTCCCAGCCCAAGTAGAATCAATATAGTAGAGGGTACCGTAGTCATCGCTGATGAGCCCGACAATGAGTTTACCTATGAACCTAATGTAAGTGATGACTTTGATGAAAAAAAGGATGACCAGTCTCTTAATTGTATTCAGTCTGTCCAGTCACCTTCATTGAGTGTACCTGAGTCACCCATTCCTTCCCAAGTTACTTGGCAGCCTATAGATTTTATCCATGTGTTAGAACATCATAGTCACAGAATCTGCACCCACATTTGCATATCACATTCATGACTTGCATAAAGAAATTTCCAAAGAACTTACTGAGAATAATTTTAACTACAATTTAATAGCAGATACTATAAAGAAATTTATAACTTTTGATATTGGTGAAGAAGTGATGGTTCGGATTCGTCCGGAACGGTTTCCATTTGGATCCGTTAAGAAGTTGAATGCACGTGCTGCAGGCCCATTTAAAATTCTTTATACAATCAATGATAATACCTATGTCGTTGACCTTTCTGAAGGCTTTGGCATAAGTAAGACTTTCAATATTGAGGATCTAGTACTCTATGAAGGTTCAAAATTCAAACCTATAAATTTTCTTATAGATGAGCCTACCCTGCAGCCTAATGGTGAGATTTTCACATTTACCCCTCTACCTGATACTATTTACCCACCGACATGTTGGTAGACTTAATCTTTTAATATTCTTGGAAATAATCTATCTAGAGTTAAGTTTACATCATTTTGGTATCATTGAAAATGTTTTAAAACCCTAGTTCTTGCATCATTTAGTCATAATTTTTGCATTCATTTAGAATCATTTTAGGGTTACTTTTTAGATCATTTCATATTTTAAAAAAATAGTTTTCGGTGCATTTAGATCATGTTTACTCAAACTAGGCATAAAACCCTAGTTTTATGCCTTTGGTGAATGCATTTTTGTAGCACCATCACAAATCCTGAAAAACCTTTCTTGTCCCTCCCAAACTATCAAATCAGGAATCCTAAAAATCAGCGAGCCCCTCCTTGAAGTGAAATGGACAACTCTGACATTTCTACTACCCTCTTTGTCATTCAAGCAACTCTTGCCATTATCAATCAGAGACTTGAGCGAGTGAAATTGAACTAAAATGTTGCCCCTGAGCTTCATCGTCAGATCCCTCAAGGGAATGATCGTGACGACCGACGTCAAGATCGTGACCCTGATGAACAATACAAGAAGAACGTTAAAGCTAACGTTCATCACTTTGAAGGCCATATAGAACCCCAAGCTTATCTCGATTGGATTTATACCATGGACCACTATTTCGTGTAGTTTGACACCAGCGAAGCCCTGAAGGTCAAATTTGCCACGATAAAATTGACTGGTAAAACTCAACAACACTGGACCAATCTTGACCATGCCCGTAGAGGCCGAGGCCTGACACCCATAACCACTTAGGAAGCCATGAAAGAGAAGCTCACTCAGAGATATGTGTCCTTATCGTTCTACACCCGATTGCTAAATTCGTGGAACCATCTCTATCAAGGAAGCAAATCTATCTACGAGTATGTGGATAAATTCGACGACTTCCTAATTCGGTGCAATGCTTTAGGTAAAGAGAGCGAAGAAAAAACTCTCTAGGTTTAGAACTGGACTACAAGCCGATCTTAGGAACGAGCTAATTATAAATATGTGGACTCCATAGGAGTAGCTTATGCCCATGTCCTCGATATGGATTTCCTAGAAGCAAGTTCCCCATACAAGTCCAGCGATTCGAGAGATCATTCCTCTAGAATAACCTCCATGATCCCTCTAGACCTAAGCCCTCATCTTCTCAGTACCCGAACAAATCTTACTCAAACAAGCCCACTTCAAATCCTTATCCATCTAGGAATGACAACAATGGTAAGAACACTAAAAGAGACTACTTCGAGATTGATCCTCTCACTAAGTGCTTTAAATGCAAAGGATACGGCCATGTTGCGGACAACTGTCCCAGCCGAGAGGATCAATATCGTAGAAGGTACCACTGTCATTACTGATAATTCTGGCAATGAGTTTTTCTATGAGCCTAATGAAAGGGATGACTTCGGCGAAGAAGAGGATGACCAGTATCCCAACTGTATTCGGTCGATCCAATCACCTCCTTTGAATGAAGTCAAATGTGTTTTCTCCCAACCAAAAGAAGAACATGATTAGAAGCGCACTGCTATATTTCACACCTTCACAACGATAGGTGACAAAAACTGTAAGGTGAATGTTGACTGTGGTAGCTGCGTCAACGTTGTCTCTTCAGTGGTTCTAGCCAAGACCGGATTTAAAGCTGAACCCCATCCACGCCCATACAAAGTATCTTACATTGATGGGGCACCTCTCCAACACAACGTTGTTTGCTTTCTGTAGATTTCAAAGCTTACAAAGAAATTTGGTGTGATATACTCAAAATGGATGTGAGTCAAGTAATTCTAAGGAGACCATGGTTATACGACCACGATGTGACAATATATGATCGATCCAACCAATATGTATTCCAGCATGACAGATTAAAGATAAAGCTCATACCCGTGAAACCACAAAATAATCCGTCTGTGAAAGCACCAACTCCCTGGAGAAATGGCAAGGAGGTAACGTATATGAGTGAAAAGGAACACACAGAAAAAACTGACAAAGGGGCAACCGTTCTCCTACTCACAGCGAGAAGTCCCTAAAGAGCCTAAGTCACTGATCCCTCCTCAAGTTACTACTGACTTCAATAATTTGTAGATGTGTTTGCAGTTGACCTCCCAAAATAGTTACCTCCTCCGTGTGACATCCAACATGCTATTGATTTGGTTCCGGGAGCGAGTCTTCCTAACTTGCCACACTATTAGATGAATCTGACGGAACATGCTGAATTAAAAAGGCAAGTTGACGAGTTATTGGCAAAGGCTTCATTAGAGAGAGCTTAAGTCCTTACGCAGTCCCTGCTCTATTAACACCAAAGAAAGATGGAACCTGGCGTATGTATGGGCAGTCGTGCCATAAACAAATTCACGGTGAATTACCATTTTCCCATTCTCCGTTTGGATGATATGTTGAACATGATGTCTGGTGCCACAATCTTTTCCAATATTGACCTTAAAAGTGGTTACCACCAAATACGTGTTCATCCTGGTGATGAATGGAAGACCGTCTTCAAGACGAAGAATGGCATGTACGAATGAATGATCATGCCATTTGAAATGACGAACGCCCCGAGCATGTTTATGAGAATCATGACGCAAGGACTCCGTTCCTTTATGGCAAGTTCCGTATGGTGTACTTCGATGATATTCTCATCTATAGCCGATCCGTTGGGCAACATCTTGATCATTTAGACAGGTCTGCGATGTTTTGAGGAAGGAACAACTATATGCTAATCCTACCAAATATACCTTCCTCTCCGATCAGACTATCTTTCTGGAATTTATTATCTCTGCCAAAGGAGTATCCGTGGGCCAAAAAAAAAATACGAGCTATTATTATGTGGCCTGAACCCCGTAACATTCGTGATGTGCAGAGCTTTCATGGTATTGCCACCTTGTGCAGTTGGTTTGTGCAAGAATTTAGCACAATCGTGGCTCCGATAACTGACTGTTTGAAGAAAGGTGAGTTCGTCTGGTCGAAAGCAGCCACGAAAGCCTTCGAAGAGATCAGGAAAAGAATTACTCAGTCACCTGTCATGAAGTTGCCTGATTTCACTAAAATCTTCGAAGTAATGTGCGATGCTTCTGGTATTGATATAGGTGGAGTCCTCAGTCATGAGAGTCACCATGTTGCCTATTTCAATGAAAAGTTGAAAGAAGCAAAACAAAAGTACTCCACTTATGATAAGAAATTCTATGCGGTAATTCAGTCACTTCGCTATTGACGACATTACCTCCTGGCGCAAGTATTCATCATTTTCTCAGATCATGAGGCCTTAAGATTCCTTAACTCTTAACAAAAGTTGAATCCGATACATGTCCGACAGGTAGAGTTTCTACAAGAATATTTGGATACCATTAGACATAAGAAAGAGATTGATAATAAGGCTGCGGATGTGCAAAGTCGTTGTCACATGATCTTATCCACACTGCGCACATAAATTATTCACGAAATCTACATCTCTTTGAAGGATAACATCACTCGAGTGATAGATGATTATTTCCCGAAAGATTATTATCTCTTCAAACTGTGCATTCCTAGTATGTCCTTATGAGAGTATCTTGTTTGGAGAAAGTTCCCACTTACTGAAAAAAAGACCACCTATTGCACGCTGGTGGCCTTGCTGGACACTTTGGGCATAGCAAGACCATTGATGCTGTGGAACATAGGTTTTACTGGCCTAGCTTAAAAGGGATGTTGCGAAACTTGTTAACAGGTGTCATACTTGTCAACTCGCCAAACAACAAAAACAAAACACAGGCCTTATACTCCCTTACCTATTCCCAGTTGCTCTTTGGAAGATGTCAGCATGAATTTCGTGTTAGGCTTACCAAAAACACAAAAGAAACATGATTCCGTTCTGATCGTCGTAGACCGTTTTTTTAAAATGGTCCACTTTCTTCCATGTTCGAAAACTTTTGATGCATCAATTGTAGCTCCAATCTTCTTCGATAATATTGTGAAGCTACATGGGTTGCTAAAAATAATTATGTCCGATAGGGATGTGAAATTCACGAGTTATTTTTTGAAGACCCTTATGGCACAAGATGGGAACGAAATTAAAATTCTCATCAACCTTACATCCACAGACTAATGGATGGACTGAAGTTGTCAATCAGAGTCTTGAAAATCTCTTACGTACTCTCGTGGGAGATAACTTAGGAACTCGAGACTTAAAATTAACGGTTGCTAAATTTGCCTACAACACATCAAAGAATAGAACCACTAACATGAGTCCACATAAAGTTGTGCATGGTTATCGTCCTAGACAGCCCATAGATCTTGTCCCAATGTTAGAACATCATAGTCTCAGAGTTTGCATCCACATTTCATCCCGCATTCATGATTTGTTTCCAAAAAAATTAATGAGAATAATTTTGGCTACAAGATAAGGCCAGATACTAGAAGCAAATTTAAAATTTTTGATATTGGTGGCGAGGTGATGATTCGGATTCGTCCGGAACAGTTTCCAGCTTGATCCGTTAAGAAATTGAATCTACGTTCTGCATGCCCATTTAAAATTGTGCATAAAATCAATGATAAAGCCATGTATTGACCTTCCTGAAGTTTTTGTTATAAGACTTTCAATATTGAGTATCTAGTACCCTATGAAGACCCAGAATTTCACCCTAGAAATCCTCTTACAGATGAGCCTATCCTGCAGCCTACTGGTGAGATTCCCACATTTCTACTTTACCTGACACTACTTACCCACCGACAGAAAAATTGGACAATATTTTAGATGATCAGATAATCTCTACAAGAGATGGTGATATTCATAGTTATTTGGTACGATGGAAGAACAAACCAGAGTCGGGGGACACTTGGATTGATCCCCCCAAATTGGAGTCCTATGACAGAAGCACTGGTTTTAATTCGACTAGGTCGAACTCTCTCCCACCCGGAGAGAATGATGAGGACATTGGTTCGAGGCATTTTGGGCACTTCTATCACCGAAGGCATTGTTTATGATGTCTATTTTATTAGCCTAGTTATTTTTATTTCAGCACTTTTAGTTGTTTTAGCATATGTAGTAGTTTTGCTATTTGCATCCTTTATTTTCTGCATTTTGGAGATTTGTTTAGAGATTTGTTTTAAGCCTATATATAGGCCTTTAGACTATGAGAAATAATGCTTACATTGATTAAAAAGATTTGTGTGATTGAACTTTGCTCTTCATTCTTCTCTTTTGTGTGAGATATTAAGAGAACATTAGGGTTTGTGAGAAACCCTAAATCCCACCGCCATCACCACCCCTTCGACCCCCCCTCCCCCCCCGCCCCCCACCCCCGAAACCCTAGCCGCCTACCCTAACACACCCCTCTACCCTCTAGCCTCTACCACCACAACCGAAACCTCCCCCACTCCAAATTCCCAAATCCAATTCAAAATCCGAAACCCTAATCCCCAAATCTTCATTGAATCCCTTAACCTAATTTTTACATCAAGAGAATGGTCTATGGAGGAGTACAACATCATTGACATGGACGACTAGCATCTTCCTCTCAATCCCCGGTAATTTCTTTCCATTCCTCCATTATTTGTGGTACTGCCTATCATCTTCATTGCGTCCCCAAATCCAATTCAAATCCGAAACCCTAATCCCCAAATCTTCATTGAATCCCTTAACCTAATTTTCACATAAGAGGATGATCTAGGGAGGAGTACAACATCATTGACGTGGACGACTAGCATCTTCTTCCTCTCGATCCGTGGCGATGACACTTTTATCGAGCCCCAGTAATTTTCTTCCATTCCTCCATTATTTGTGGTACTGCCTATCATCTCTAGAATATTATCTGAATTATCTATCATCCACAAATATTGAGTGTGCACTTCTACCTGCCTAATAACGTACGAATCACTATTGAATATTTTACTTGCTAAGAACACTTAAGTATAATCATTGAATCCTAGGCTTAATATTTAATTGGGATTGTTAGACTTATTCAATTTCGGGAAAATCCATCATATCAATCACTAGTTTTAATTTCTAACTTAATCAGCACGACATGTTGGTAAACTTAATCTTTTCATATTCTTGGAAATTCTCTAACTAGGGTTAAGTTTACATCAGTTAAATACATCAAAACTGAAAACCATTAGGGTGTTAGGTTTCTTGCAAATGTAAATTGCAGTTACAATTGCAAGTGAAAAATAAAGATTTTTCTCTGAAACATTTTGAGTCCACTGCCAAAATCTCCACTACTTTTTAACATAAAGTCTATTTTATATATTACAATCATCGTTTCCTTCCAATACATGGAGATCGTTTGGCTAATTGAATAAAAGAATTTTGGAAGGGAACTTCATTTTCCTACTTGCAAGTGCAACATTTGCACTTATAAGGAACCAATCCTGAAGTAAGGAAGGAATATATGGAATAAGAAAATAATGATTCATTCATAATCCAAATATGACAATGGTGGTATTTTCTATTTGAAGAAAAAATTTATAGGACGACTGTTAGACCAGCAATGATGTATGAAGCAGAATATTGGGCAATAAAGAAATAATATGTCCAAAAAATGAGTGTAACGAAGATGAGAATGCTAAGATAGATGTGTGGTAATACTAGAAAGGATAGAATTAGAAACGAGCATATACGAGACATGGTAAAGGCAGCACATATCCAAGATAAATTAAGAGGGAATCGTCTCAGGTAGTTTGGACATGTCACACGTAGACCCAGCAGTGCCCCCATTAGAAATAGTGATTTGATAATTATTGAGGGTAGAGTTATGATAGGGGAAACCTTACACTTTCTTGGATAAAAACAGTGAGGAAAAAAAATATGATAACTTCTGATCTTACAGAAGATATTGCGCTAAACCGAACAGAATGAAAAACCAGGATTCATGTAGCCCACTGCAACTAGTTGGTGCTAAGAAAAATACTAAAACCTAAGTAAATATTTGAGAATCTGATAAATTAATCTATGCCATAAGATACCTTTGTAAAGTTTGCCAAAGATAAGTCTGCACCTCTAAGATCCGCATCAGAAAGATCGGCACCTGTAAATATGATTTAACAAAATTCATATGCACTCAACAAGTGGCAATTAAAACAGGAAACTATTTGTGCACTCAGAAACTGAGGAATTATTACGATAAAGGAAATATGTTATATGAGGAGAAGAAAAATAATAATTCATAAGATTCTTCTAGGGACAAAAAGAAGAAGAAAACAAGATATTTGGCCATTAGCATGCACTGTTTTCTTAGGAATGGTAAAGCATGAACAAAAGCAACCAAAAAAAAAGGCTAGAACACTAGTAAACAGAACAGGCCTATAGAATGAACCTAAATAACATAAATAACAAGCACCAAAAGAAACATTCATAATAACTAACATCCGGAAATTAATACATAATAACTCATAACGACATCTAAATTTTTATCATGTCTCCAACAATTATAGCAATATAATGTTGGTCTGCATATTGAAGCCTGTCTACGCAAATAGTGCAACTGGTGGAGATGTTGGTGTTGTAGGCCTCTGTAGTAGTATCACATTGTGTCTAGTTAAAAATTAAATGGGGCCAAAGGGAAGGACCAGTAATCAGGAGTGGAGTCCTCGGATCAAAAGCTTCATAATCAAGTTTCTATGAGCCATCCCAACATACTGTTAGTGAATTTGATTTCAGGGTTTAAGAACTCATAGCTCTGTAGTTGAATTCTTTGTTTATAGTGAAATCATCTCTTCGAAAATTGGCATTACTAAACCTTGAAGGTTGCTCCATGGTAAGATTGTAACCTAAAGATCATGGTTCGAATTGTGAAAATAACTTCTCAAGAACGTGAGTAAGACTGTAAGGCTCCCTATGCCTAACCTCTCCCTAGCATGGAATAATGGGCGCTTTGTGCAATTCCCATCTGGCATCCCCGTAGTGAACTGCTTATAGATATTTGTATAATATATCTTTTGGGAGATGACCACCTGCAGAATCTGGCAAGAAAATACAGAGATACTATCACCGAATCATCGTTCTAGCAAATTTTTATGATTCCTTCTAAAAATTTGCCTCCAGTTAACATGAGAATATCCACAGGGGTGTTGAAAACATCCACAACCCTTATCCCTTGTGATGTAATTTGAGATCTTCTCGTCAATATTTTGATGGCATATCTTCTTATCCTCTTATCTTGAAAGAGGCATAATCACTACCATGACTTGTATTCAAACATACTATACTTAGAGTATCCACAATGGTGTGCGCTATTTTTTGACAAAATGACAAAATGAGAAATAGCAATTCTCAAAGTCGCCACACTGGTTCATTTGCCAAATTTTGAGAAAGAATTTTTTTTTTATCGGACGGAACATGTTGTTCCGTTCGAGAGGTATTTTTGTAATTTTTTGAAAAATTAAAATATTGTTAGTTATTAAATAGTCATTAGTTAATTAATTAGTGATTAAAATAATACTAAACTATAATTAAATTAACACTAAACCATAGTAAATGACCATGTTGAAAGTGGCATCTGGGTTCAAACGGGACATGTTGTCTTGTTTGGCCAAAAATTGAGCTCGAACGGGACAACATGTCCCGTACGATGCATATGTTCGGTTTTTTTTTTTTTTTTGGTGGGACGGATCAAGTTGTTCCGTCCGATATTTCTCGAGAAAAAAAAAAATTATATATATATATATATATATATATATATATTCTAGGACAATACATCTTGTATCGTCCGACAACATTAAAAAAAATGGGACCCCTATATTTTGAGAATGAGCAACTCGTTTCTTAAATATGAGAAGCAACTGTAGCTACTTTGCCAAAAAATGGCAAAATAGCAAACCGATGTGGGAGCCTTTCGATCGCCGTTGTGGATGCTCTTAGAGATCAAATATCCAGATTTTACTCTCCCCTTTCCCTTTCAGGTCGACCCACTTTCCGTCTCTATAGTCCTCTCACGATGTTGTTCATCAATGCATAAGAAGATGATGAAACCCAGAATTCTCTGAAATTCATCTTCAGGATGGGCTTGGTTAGCATGTATTAAATATTTCCTTGGATTCTAAAAGTTTTCTACCAATCCACTCTTGCATGTCATGAAATTACTCTCAATAAATTTTCTGCAAATGCAAGACACATTGTTGCTCGTCAAGTGACCAGCAGACTCACTATGAGAGATCAACTGAGACAGACACAGATGACTCGAGTAACTCTAGATCAAATATCAACTACCCAATCCGATTTTTCATTAACAATTCTTGAATTGCTCATTGATCCCCGGCATTGGCTGCAGCAAGCTAAAATTCGCTTGTTTCATATGAGATTTGTTAAGAACAATGGAGATACTGCCATGGAAGGAGAATAGGTGAAAAGAAAAGCATAACTGGATCCAAAGCTATTCAAAGAAGAAGAACTGAACCATTTCATATTTGAATTAACATCTTTTTAAATGTGGGGACTGAATATAACTTTGTATTTAAACAAGACTGACCTTTAAATAAAAGAGTTCCAATTGAATAATTCATATATGAATAATTTAACTAGAATGTCCCGCAGGGCCTCATGGACATATTTGATCATTGGCCCATTTACTCAACTCCTTCTGTGGCCTGGTTACACATCTACCAATCCAAGTATTGAAAGAATATGGGAGCACTAGCACTGGGCAGCATATGGTTGGAAGTGTGTGACCGTTACTTGAAGATTTTCGAATTCGCTGTAAAGTCAATACCCTTAAAAATTCCGACATAATAAAACCCTGGTTCCACTATTCTGTATGTAGAACTAATTCAGGTTCCACTATTCTGTATGTAGAACTAATTCAGGATGCATGACGATAAAATTCTAGGTCAGTGAATCAGAAGATAATACATTCTACCAAACATGTGAGTGGAGTTCCACCTAGTATCGACATGTTTAATGACTGACTTATATTTCAGAACCATGAAACACTCCCACATAATTAAAAGTATTGTTTTCTAGCACCCAAAACACTAAAATATGATTGAATCTACCTAAACCTAGAAATTATTGATTCGATTAGTTCGAGCCCTTCTTGCACAACCAAATTAATAATTTGAAAACCACTTTCCTCAACAACAAAAAAAACTATCTAACATGAAACAACCGACCATTTAAACATGGAGATAAAGCTCTCTTTAAATGGCCTATGGAATTATCATCAAAGCTAATAGAAAAAAAATTAGATGTTGCATTTTCGCTCAGAATTTGTTGTTATGATTCTCCCAAAATAAACAAAAAAACAATTAAAGGAATTTTTTCCCAAACTGTCCCACTTTTTGAAAGTTTTTCCCAAACTGCCCTACCTTTTTTAAAAATTCCCAAACCGCCTCACTCGCTTTCTGAAAAAGCGAGTGTAATTAATATCTTATCGCTTTTTTGGAAAGCGACTGTGAGGCTTTTGATTTTCGAACGCCTGCACTCGCTTTCTGAAAAACCGAGAAGGTTTTATCGACTCTCGCTTTTTCAAAAAGCGAGTGTCGATTGGGGCTTTTTAAGCTTCAGATCTCAATTTGGATCCCACTTTCTCTCCTTTTTACTCTTGCCTATCTCCCTTATTATTCTCTCCTTAACTCCGAAACCCAAAACCCTAGCTTCCCAAAATTGACCTCCTACCCACAAAATCTCCTCTAAATCTAAATATATTAACTTAATCTTTCCCAACCCTATTACCTTCCACTCTCAAAACCCAAAACCCATATTCCGAAAGATCCATATTTTGGAATTTTGATAAACTTGAAGAGGATAGCAACTTCAACTCTTCCACTCAACATCTACGGCTCTATCCTTCCGAATAAGCTTGTGAGGGTATGATGCATATTGGCCTATTATTTTGTACATTTTTATAGGTTTTGTTTGTGGGTAGATAATAACTCGTATATTCGTATAAATATATGTAGGTATGGATTACGATATTCCTATTTGGTTATACTTTGGTAGTAAAATAATTCGTGATCTAACGATAGGTTGTTGTTATAGTGTCATTGATCCTGAAATAGTTTAGGCACCTCGTACCATTACATTGGCAGAATTTGTTGAGAAAATTTATGAAGTTACTAATTGGGATAGGGATCAATGGAATATGAAAATTTTAACTCAGTATGCAGTAGGAAGAGGAGATGGTCAGTATTTTATAACAGTGCCCTGTATCTACTGATAATGCTATGAAGTCAATGATTGCTAGGACACTTGATCGCAATTATACTTGGTCTGCATTAGAGTTATATGTTCAGCAAATTCAAATTATGAATGCTCAGCCACATGATAATCCTAGTTCAAGCTTCGTACGAGAAGTACCGACACAGCAAATGAGGTCTAATTCCGTTCAAACTTCACAAGCAATCCCACTGTCCCCACAAGAAGACACCTTCACAAATACAACAAACCCGGATTCTACAGATGTTGAGTTGCCATGCCAACCTAGTCCGGTTCATGACTATGTTCCAAATGACACTTTATTTGAATTATTTCAAAATGCTACCATTAACAACGACCTATTAGACGATGATGAAGAAGAGGAAGAAACAGACGATGAAATTGATGAGAGTACAGAAAATGATGATGGGGACGAAGATGATGAATATGCAAATATAAATCCTACTAACAGCAGTTCTAATGAAGTGAGAGCTACTGATCGCTATGCCAATATTAACGCTCATGTTACCGAGGAGATGACACAAGATGCTAGAGTACATCAAGTTCCACAAGAGTCTTTCGGTTCATCCAATGTAGACGAATTGTACATTGGACAGGAGTTTGTAAGTAAAGAGTTGATTCAGCAGGCTGTGAAGCTGTATTCTATCAAGAAACATCGTGAATTCGTCACATCGAAATCTTCACCGACACTGTACACTGTTAAATGTAAATTGACACCTAGAAAACGTACAATTGAGGAGATGGTGCAAAGTCCCCCAGTAGTAAGTGATGGTGGCTGCCCTTGGAGATTACAAGCAATTGTTCCAAAAGACGGGACAAATTTTGTGATGAAGAATATAGTTGGGCCTCACACTTGTACGAATCTCACTTTGAATCAAGGACCACTGTAAAGTTGATTCTAACCTTATTTGCAATTTGATTGTGAGTGTGGTGAAGTCTGAGATAGGTTTAACACTATGGGTCATTATTGAGATAGTGAAAGTACAATATAATTATCAGATTTCATATAAGAAAGCTTGGATTGCAAAACAAAAGGCAATTGAGAGGTTTTTTGGTACCTTCGTAGAAGCATACACGAAATTACCTTCTCTTCTATCAGCAATACAAGCAGCAAATCCAAGAACCGTTATCCACTGGGATAAATATCAGTCTAGTCTTGGCAAGGAAACATTCAAGAGAGTATTTTGGGCATTTGGTCATTCGATTGAAGGTTTCAAGTCTTGCAGACCTGTTATTAGTGTTGACGGAACTCACTTATAGGTAAGTACAAGGGCTGTTTGTTCATTGCTGTTTTTCCAGATGCGAATGATAGCTTATTTTCCTCTGCATTTGCATTAGTTGATGGAGAGAGTATAAATAATAGACATGGTTCATGAGTTGCATTCGATATTTTGTCACCGATCGTACTGAGTTGTGTGTTATCTCTGATCGTCATGCTGGTATTTTGTCTGCTATGGAATTGCAAAAAAGAGCTTGGAACGAACCTAATGCATATCATCGTTATTGTATGCGTCATTTCACTACACATTTCTTCAGTAAATTTGGTAGCAAAATATCGAATTATAGCGTGTCAAAACTAACCCAAAAAGTTCAGGACCAAACTCGCTGAACTTGAAACCATCAATGTCGAGGCGGCTAATTGGTTGAAAGAGAAACCGGTTGAGAAATAGGGCACTTTATGCAGATGAAGGTCGAAGATACGACATAATGACTACGAACCAATCAGATTTCTTCAATTCAGTCTTCAAAGGTGTCCGTAGTTTACCGGTAACTACTATTGTGAAGATGATCTTTTATCGTCTAAACTCTTACTTTACTACTCGTCAATGAGTAGCCAATAAACTTTTATCCGAAGGGAAGATTTTTGCTCGAAGAGTACATGAATTGATCGATAGTCTCCGTGAGAGAGCAAACCAACATGAGGTTACAATGTTTCATCACGAACCTAAAGTTTCTTCCATCAAAACGGGTCTACACATGGTAAGTGGAGAAAGGAAGGGTGGTAACTTGCACACTGTTAACTTGGGTACTAAAACATCATGTATAAAATTTCAACTATATCATATTCCATGTTCTCATGTATTGGCAGCTTGTGCATATCGTGCAATCGATCACAAGTCTTTTGTTGATAAATTTTATCTTCTAACATCATTAGCACAAAACTCCCCTCTTTCATCCAACTCTAGATCTAACATATTGGCCTACAATTAATGGACCACGACTCGTACCTGATACAAGTTTGCGACGTTCAAGGAAAGGTCGGCCTAGATCTACGCGAATTCGCAACGACATGAATGTGAGAGATAGGTCTAGTAGGGGTACGGGAATGAAATGTTCGAAATGTGGGTTGCATGAACACAATAAGCGGCGATGTACTAATAGAGAATCTCAAGACATTTAATCGGTAGGCAAATTCGAATGTGTTTGTGTTCATAATTGTACTATGTAATTTGAATTTTGTACTAATTTGTATGAGTTTAATTATGGAAAAGCATTAATTTCCATTTGTTATGTATGAGTGTGATTGTAGCGAGTTGAGTATTGGTGAAGTGGATTGTAGTGAAAATGATTAATTGAATAGTTGAGAATTGGTTGAGAGTTTTGTATATGTGGCAACTGCATTTGTAAATTGAAGTTGTATTTTATTAGGCCTAGACTCGCTTTTTCAGAAACCGAGTTTAGTCTTCAGCTCCTCGCTTTCTGAGAAAGCGAATGTTGAGCTTGTATGTTTTTTAACAATCAAATCTGACTCGCTTTTTGACAAAACGAGTGTACTTAAAACTACATCGGTTTTTCGAAAAGCGACTGTGAAGTAGAGTGTTTTCCAGAGATCAGCTTGAATGTAGGCCCTACAATAGCACTCCACCTCCTCTGTGTGGAATCTTCATTCAATCGATTCTTGAATGTGTCCTTCAACCACTTCAACCGAATAAATTTTCATTTACTGCTCCGGTTTTCACTTCGACACCAAGGTACTGATCCATTAGATATACCGGCTCGAAGTCCATTGTGCCGGTCACTGTCTGCCCATCAACTGAAAGACCAGTGAGTACAGAGACGTCCTGCAATGTCACGATCATTTTCCCAATCGGCAGGTGAAAGGTGTGTGTTTCAGGCTGCCATCTCTCAAGCAGTGTGGTAAGAAGAGACCGATCATATTTGATAGAGCCCATCAGTGCAATACCATATGATCCACAATCCCGTAGGATCTTGTGAATCCGTGGGTGCATAGACAATAGATGACCCCCCCTAAATGTACATTCCTTAGATTCACCTTTCCACACATTCTTCGAACGGTGATGCGACTAGAGTGTAAGGAGTGTAGGGTCGAGCGGACCTGGACCTCCCGGAGGAATATAAGATGATGAAGGGGCTGAAAAAGAAGAACTAGCCTTATTTGGATTAGTTAGGACCTATACCACAATAACATTTATATCAAAAGACCGATATTACATTTTATTATATGATAATCAAACTAATCGAATATAAACAATTATTCACTTACATTAGTACGCTTGGTACCACCACGACGACCACCACGTCCACCGTGAGGATGTGAGCCAAAAGAAGTACGTGGTCCATCGCCGCGAGGATGTCTACTACTCGATCCTTCCTCCACATTTTCCATCGTGCATACCATTTATAATAAAAGAGAGTATACTACAACTAAAAACAATCGTTATTAACTATACCAAAATATATAAGCTACATATATCTACATATATATCCAATTTTCTATTAGAGCAAATCTACATATATAACCTATCTACATATATAACCGACAGCTGTTTTTTTGAAACTCAATTCATATTTTCCGTATCAAAATATATACTCCAAACTACATACCTAAATATATTCCAAACAATATTCCGTATCAAAATATATACTCCAAACTACATACCTACAAAATTTTTGCTAGTTGTTTATTAAAGAAAATCAACAAGTTTGGGTGATTAACACAACATTAAAAAAGGAATAGTTTGATAAATATACCGCAAGCTTTATCCCCAAATTCGAAGTACTCTACCTTCAACCGCAAGCTTTACCCCCAAATTCGAAGCACTCCACCTCCTTCTACCGCAAGCTTTACCCCCAAATTCGAAAATCAACACAATCTTGGATATTGGGGTTTAGAGTTTTTGAGGTTAAATGAGGATGAGAAAAGTGGAAAATCGAAAGAAGATGAGAAATGCGAGGATTTTATGAGTGAATCGACGTATTTTGGTGGGTTAATGGCCAAAATTAGAGCAAATCTAGGATGGGTTAGGGTTTCGTTAGAAGAGGAGGAAGATAGAGAGTGAAAGAGAAAGTGAGATTTGATTAAGAGCGTGGGGGCTAAAAAGTCTCAATCGATAATCGCTTTTTGAAAAAGCGAGTGTGGGTTAAGCCTCATCGCTTTTTGAAAAAGCGAGTGTAGGCTATCCAAAACCAAAGCCTCACACTCGCTTTCTGAAAAAGCGATGCGGTTTTATCCAAACTCGCTTTTTCGGAAAGCGAGTAGGGCATTTTGGGAATTTTAAAAAAAGTATGGCAGTTTGGGAAAAACTTTCAAAAAGACAGTTTGGAAAAAAATTCCAATCAAAGCATTACATGTTCTTTTTTGAGAACAAGGTTGTAGCCACATCCCACACTTACCCCATATATACATTAAAGCATTACCTGTTAAATCTGCATCAAAGAAGCTCGCACCCAGTAAATTTGCACCTCGAAAATTAGCCTGCCTCAAAATGGACTGCAATCAAAGAAACATTTTTTAATTGCAAAACATTCTAGCCTTTCCTAAAACAACACCAATTATAAAACTAATCAAAAGCAGGATAAACTCACCGTCTTAAAATCTTGCTTAACCAAAGTCTTCCCGCTGAAATCTTTACCACTAAGATCCTGCCCCCTCGTCACTCCCGCTCCATACGGACCCCCACCCTTCAAAAACAGGCAAAAAAAAAAAATCGAAAAAACTATAGTCACAAAATCCAATGCAATCAAATATTCTAGAATGTAGAACCTTGAACGCGAGTGCAGGATCCACCAAGAAAAGTGAGGCGGTGAGAACAGTAAGAGCACTCGCCTTTCTTACATTCTCAGAGACTTTGAGGCATAGAGCCTTATCCTGTACATGTATAGGGAAAATCAATAGAATGCAATATTAAAGGAGTAAGAGAGAGAGAGAGAGAGAGAGAGAGAGAGACCAGGGAGATTGAGCAGAAGAAACGAGATTTGGAATTTCGGCGGTAAGGAAGAGAAGCCGTTAGGATTAAGCTTGTTGAAGAAGAAGCCATTAATATTCTGGAGATTATTTTTGGTGCGGAGTTTCGATGTTTGTATCTATCCGTACTCGTTATCCGATTTTGGATAACGGGATCCTTTTGGTCTGCTGAAATTCACAAATTTTTTCCCCGTTAACTAGGATCCAGATCTTCTGCGCAATTTTTTTTTCTGTAATGCAAGGTAGGAACAGCGTTAGGGCATTTGGACTGTGTTTTAAAAATAGTTTTCAGTTTTTAAAATCAAAATATAAGATAATTTTGTTTGGATACAAATTTTCGAAAACTCTTTTTAAAATTTCACACTTAAAATCTATGTTTAAATTGAGTTTTCTGAAAATAGAAAAAATTAAAATCTATGTTTAAATTGAGTTTTCTGAAAATAGAAAAAACCTGCTTTACGAGATAAGTTTTTTTATTTACCAACCAACATACTATATATATATATATATATATATATATATATATATATATATATATATATATATATAAGACACAACGAAAGCTATCAAGTGGCTCCTTCAATCTCCCAAAATCAAAGATCCAGATCTAACCTTACAAAACACATTTTTTTCCCTTAAAGTTTTCCCCCAAAACTCAAATTCAAATATCCCTCCAAAACAACTCATTTATTTATTTAATTATTTTTTTCTCTCTCTCTGTCTTATATATATACTTATGGGAATATGGACGTTTATACCCCAATTTATAATTATTTTTCAACATATATCTTTATAATAAAACACAAAGAAAGCTATCAAGTGGCTCTCCTTCCACTACAACACTAATAGTCTTTACCGGCGTTTTTTTTCACATTCACCGGTGTTTTTAAACGCCGCTGTAGATACCAGGTGCAAGTGTCGCTGAATCGTGTGTCGCTGTATCTTAGGGACATTCACCGGCGTTTTTTTACAAATGCCGGTATAGGTTTAAGCTACACCGGCGGTTTAAAAACGCCACCAAAATGGTGACTTCGTTTTGGATCCCATCGCCTACACCGGCATTTTTAAAACGCCGGTATAGAGTTCTCAGTTTTGCACATGGCTACCCCGGCGCTTGTAAAAATGCCGGGGTAGATATATTTTTTATTTTTTTTTAATTTAAAAATAATAATAATAAATTAACCTATAGCACTCTCACAATCAAAACCAATTGCAAAGCTAAAAGAAACGCAAATTAAGACCACAACATAAGTTCAAATAGGATTATTTCATCACTAGTCACTCCTCTGTAAATCATAGTATGCAACTTCAGTTACATAATCCATCTTATCATTACTTAAAACCAATGAGAAAGAACAATCTCATTTTCAAACCCAAGCAACAAGCATGAACATTATCTTAGAAACTGATATTCATCTAGACATCATGATATAATTGTATATGAAGTTTAGATTAAAAAAATTCACCTTTAACTCCAAACGTCAGTAACCTGAACTATATACCTCCTTCATACTTCAATCATAATGAAGCATAATAGTATAATATCATCAAATTGTAATCTCATAATGAAACATAATAATGTGATCTCATCACATCCATAACCAAAATATGGAGTTCAAAATATTGAGTTACAAAGAGTGAAAAAGAATATTTTCACTGTCAAATTCAGGCAAAAATGCTACTAACTGAGATGAAACTTATACTTTTATAATACTCATGAGATAACTGTCAATTGAAACCACAACATAAGTTCAAACAGGATTATTTCATCACTAGTCACTCCTCTGTAAATCATAGTATGCAACTTCAGTTACATAATCCATCTTATCATCACTTAAAACCAATGAGAAACTGATACTCATCTAGACAAGCATGAACATTATCTTAGAAACTGATACTCGAAATCTTAGAAACTGATATTCATCTAGACATCATGATATAATTGTATATGAAGTTTAGATTAAAAATTTTCCATCACTAGTCACTCCTCAAAAAAATCATAGTGTGCATTTTAGCAAATATTAGTGAAAGAAACACAAGAATATTTATTTGAGAGTATCATAACAAAACAAACACAATATATGAAAGTTGTGGTTTGAGAGTGATTTAAGTTTGTGTTTCTTTCATATGGTTCATATTACTGCACTATTAATATCACTACACTATTAAAGCAGCGTCAGTAACCTTAATCGTTCACAGAAAAGGCCAATTTGTGTCCAACTCTAAACATACTCATACACCCAATAAAGTGCACACACAGATAGTCGGAGAACCAACTAAGCTTTCTGAAAGCTCCCATGCAATCTTTCTATCAAATATTCCTAAGTAATAAATAATGCAGTCAAGATATAATGAACAAAGCATACCATATAGATAGGCCCATTGCAATCTTAAAATTTTTAACATGTCCCACAAAATGCATTAAACCCAGCATGTACCACACCTCGAAGCTGTGACAATAAACTCCCACCCCACCCACAACTAGTTGATGACATAAGGAAGGGAGAGAAGGGTCTGGACAATTCACTTTCATGCCCAAGTCAAGCTTATAACCCGAGTATTCCTCAGGAAATTACCAATTCATAATATCAGCTAATGGCCACAGATGCAACCAATCCGTTCCATCTAGCTCCAACTGCTAATACTATAATAGTAAGCATCTCTCGTTGAAGGAAGGCTTAAATGATATATAATACATATCAACATCCAACAAATACACTGATAAGCTTTCACAAAACAAAATGCTGTTTACTAACTCCTAAAACCAAGCAATATGCTTTTGTCGCTATCAGTTCCATAGGTACTGTTACCGCTAAATCTGGTGTGGGGGCAAACAGATAGTATTTGTGGATTCTTTGAAAACCTAAATAGCAAACCTGAACCTGTTCCGCCGGAGTCTGACCGCTGACTCCGGCTGTTCACCTGCAAAAAGTGCGAGACACCGGGGTTGATTCCGGCGACACACCCTCCGACGCTCAAGTCAGTAATCAGGAAGATTATGAAAGAGCGTAAACTGGTAAAAGATTGATTACCTCTTAATAATGGTGGATGGGAGATATTTATAGTCGCCTTAGGGATCAGATTATGAATGTAATCCCTGTGATCAGATAAGGAATGTAATTCCTGTGATCAGATTAAGAATGTAATCCCTAATTCCTAGTGAAAGGATAGATGTGAATCAGGGCTGTTGATTAGGACTAATCAGGAACCCTAATTCTATCATGCTGGACCGGGTTCATTTCGGGTTGGGACCTGTACCCAGTTGAGATGGATCCGTTCGTGGGTTATTGGGTCATGAAGAAAGACCCAATTCCCATTTCAGACCCGTTAGTAGGTGAAATTACCGTTTTACCCCTGAGCTTTAAGATTCGTGTCCGATTTGAACGGCCCCGATTTAATCCTATTTTTAGCCATATCACGAGCCTCCCACTCTTGGAGACTGAGTTTTACAGTCTTCGAGGAGTAGTTTTGTTATAATAAATAGCGTACGAGATTTTATCGGTGTTCTTAAGGGAGTTTGGAATCTTGCTCGGGGTGTAACGGTGTTATTATGGGCTTGTAAAATGTCCAAAAATATTCTCAGAATTTTCTGGATTTTTTGTGATTTTTCCAGATTTTTCTGAATTTTTTCTCATTTTCTTGAATTTTTTATTCATTTTCCGAATTAAATAATTAATTATCGAAAATATTAATTAATTATTCTAATTTAATAATTATTTTTTTTTCAGAATTTAAAAATAATATTTATTAATTAATAATTATTTTTAGAATTTTTAATTAATTTTTTTCAAATTTTAAATATTTTTTCGGATTTTTTAAATAACTAAAACAAATTAATTAATTAAATATTACCTGGACACATGTCACGTTTCTGAGCGTCGATCATGATCAGATGCACGCGCATCGCAAAGCAGATCACGTTCTGGACACGTGGCGCATTTCTGGACGTCGATCGTGTCGTGACGCGAATTTTGAGACGATCAGACGGATCGTGTGGGTCGGCAGGTTTTTTCTCCAATTACAGGGTCGGTGCTTCGGCACCTCGGCTCGGCAACTTGGATCTGCCGACCCCTCTGAGATGAAGCCACGTGGCGATTTTTTTTTCTTTCTTTCTTTCTTTCTTTCTTTCTTTCTTTCTTCTTCTCTGGTTCCCGCATTGTTTCCTTCTCTTCTTCTTCGCCTCTCCTCCCTTCTCCTTCGTCTCTTCCCTTTGGCGCCACCTCAACGAGGAGGAAAGCTCGACATCGGCATTGGACAGGAGGTGAGCTCGGCTATGGGCGAGCAGGGCAAGATGGCGAGGGGAGCTCGACGTTTCGGCGAAGCTTCGTCGACGGTGTGAGCTCGGGAATGGGTTCGTCTTCGGCATTGTAGAGAGCTCAGAGAGCGGCGAGCTCGTCGATGGAGCTGTGGTCGAGCTCGGCGAGGGGAGTTCGGAGCAGTGGAGAGCTCGACATTTGGAGTTGGAAGGGAGCTTGTTGGAGGAGGAGCTCGGTGGAGGTGAGGAGTTCGGAGCTCGACATTGGTGAAGTTGGCGAGGAGCTTGGAGCTCGGTGGATCTGGTGATGCGGAGACGAACTCGAAGAGGAAGGAGAAGAGCTCTTTGAGGTAGAAGGAGGGCTCGACGACGAAGGGTCGAGGTCGGCGTGGAGCTCGACGAACGGGCGAGTGGGTTTGTTTTTTTTTTTCTCTGTCTGGGTTTGGCGCCAAAGGTAGGAGAAGGGGAGATATGGGGTTCGGGTTTGGATCCCTTAACGGGTCTGAACCCGACCTTGTAGCCCGGTTTTTTTTTGTTGGCTTCTTGTTCGGCAAATCCGAGCACGGATTTTGAGGCACATTTTTGCCACTTTGCAGTTCGGTAGTTCGGTAGTTCGGTAGCTCGGATTTCAGATCCGAGCTACGTGGCTCAATCTGGACGGTTGATTACGATCGTGGCGCGAATCACGAGACAAGGGGCTCAAATCTCGAGAAAACGTTATCTTGTCATTTTGTGGAGACGTGGCGTGATCTGAGCCGTTCATCATATTCTAGCACGTTTTTTGGCATGATCCAACGGTGAAGCCGGCTCTGCAGAATTTTTCTCCATATGTGGAGGTCGGTACCTCGTCCACTCGGCTCGGTGGCTCGGTAATTCCCCCTCTGCCCATAGTAGCTCGGTATCTCGAGAGGATGGGTCGGAACTCTGCCTCTGCTCTTCAGCTCGAGAGGATGGGTCGGAGCTCTGCCTCTGCTCTTCGGCTTGAGAGGATGGGTTGGAGCTCGACGAGGAAGGGGGTCGGCATATGGGAGAGGTGAAGAGCTCCGGAGCTCTGCCTCTGTTCTTTTTGGTTTTGGAGATTTTTGAAGAGGAGCTCCACTCCTAGGGGTGGAGAAGAGGTGCTAGGAAGATCCTCGTAAGAGCCATGGGAAGACCCATTCTTTGAAGTGAGTGCAAGGAGCAACTCTAGGGGAGAGTTGTGAGCTCCGAACTTGTTGAGAAGAGGTCCGCTTCGGAGGCGAGCAGAGTGAAGAGCTCGGCTCTAGGAGAGCCATCTGGAAGGTGAGTTTGAGGAGCTACTCTATTGGAAAGTTGTGAGCTGCGAACTTGTCGAGAAAAGGTCCGCTCTGGAGGCGAGCAGGAGTGAAGAGCTCGGCTCTGGGAGAGAGCCATTTGTGAGATGAGTTTGAGGAGCAACTCTAGGGGAGAGTTGTGAGCTCCGGACTCGTTGAGAAGAGGTCCGCATTGAAGGCGAGCGGAGTGAAGAGCTCGGCTCTAGGAGAGAGTCATCTGGAAGACGAGTTTGAGGAGCAATTCTAGGGGGGAGTTGTGAGCTCCGAACTCGTCGAGAAGAGGTCCGCTTTGGAGGCGAGCGGAGTGAAGGGCTCGACTCTAGGAGAGAGCCATTTGTGAGACGAGTTTGAGGAGTAACTCTAGGGGAGAGTTGTGAGCTCCGGACTCGTTGAGAAGAGGTCCGCACTGGAGGCGAGTGGAGTGAAGAGCTCGGATCTAGGAGAGATTCATCTGGAAGATGAGTTTGAGGAGCAATTCTAGGGGGGAGTTGTGAGCTCCGAACTCGTCGAGAAGAGGTCCGCTTTGGACGCGAGCGGAGTGAAGGGCTCGGCTCTAGGAGAGAGCCATCTGGAAGACGAGTTTGAGGAGCAACTCTAGAAGAGAGTTGTGAGCTCCGAACTCGTTGAGAATAGGTACGCCTTGGAGTCGAGCGGAGCGAAGAGCTCGGCTCTAAGAGAGAGCCATTTGGAAGAAGAGTTTGAGGAGCAACTCTAGGAGAGAGTTGTGAGCTCCGAACTGGTTGAGAAGAGGTCCGCCTTGGAGGTGAGCGGAGCGAAGAGCTCGGCTCTAAGAGAGAGCCATCTGGAAGACGAGTTTGAGGAGTAACTCTAGGGGAGAGCTTCAGCTCCGAACTTGCTGTTTAAGTGAGAGAATCAACGATTGTGGGAGCAGTTCCGAATGGTGAACCACTTCTAACTCGCTGAAGAGCAAGTTATTTGAAGCGGAATTGAGCCAAGTGTTGGACTCCGAACTCGTCGTTTAAGAGAGTATCAACGGTTGTGGGAGCAATTCCGAATGGCGAACCACTTCTAACGCGCTTAAGTGCAAGTTATCCGAAGCAGAATCGAGCCAAGTGTTGGACTCCGAACTCGTTGTTAAGGTTAGTAAGTTGCGGGAGCAGCCATGTAGAAGAAGCTGGAGTCCGAACTCACCATTTAACGAGTCGTAGATGTGACTCAAAGAGATAGAGAAGAAGCAAGAGCAATAATTTTTAATGAAAAATGTAAAGTTTTATTGAGATAAACTAAGTGGCCGCTTCAATAGGGCGAGCCATTATTACATGCTGTTGGCCGAGTTACAAGCATCGGCCTTATTAAAAATCAAGATCCTACTTCTACAATAAGGTGAAGACCTCTTGGGAAGAGTTGGGACATTCTGAGTCTTGAGGCTCGGTGGGCTTTTTTGTTCGCTTGTTTGCTCCTCAGGGGGGAAGCTCGGCCCCCTCTCTTTGGACGAACTTGGTCAGGTGACCCCGCTGTATGAGTTCTTCGATCTCCTCCTTCAGTGCCCGACAATCATCCGTGTCGTGGCCGTGGTCCCTGTGAAAGCGGCACCACTTATCTTTGTTCCTCTTCTTTCCAGGGGTATTCATTCTAGGGGGAGCGCGGAGTAGTCCTTCCTTGTCCACCTCCATAAGGACTTCTGATATATTAGCAATGAGGGGGGTGAACTTCTCAAAACGTGGAGTCGAGCGGTGCTGGCCATTACTGTCCTTCTGGGATTTTTGGGACCCCTCTTCACTTGTGTTCTTCCGTTTGTTCCCGAAAGATGTCTCCTCAAGAGCAAGGGGTTGAGAGCCTCTTCCGCCCGTATGTACTTCTCCACCCTAAGTAGGAGCTCTGAGAAGTCCCGAGGAGGCTTCTTGGTAAGGGATGCCCTGAGGTTGGCATTAGTGACGTTGCACTCGAATGCGACAGAGGCTACTGACTGGTTGAGGGAGGGAATGGACCGGGCTTCGGCGGTGAAGCATCGAACGTAATCTCTTAGGCGTTCACCCTTTTCTTGGTTGAGGGTCACCAGAGATACACTTGTTTTCTCAGCTCGGCGGGTACTCACGAAATGAGTAAGGAAGAGCCCTTCGAACTGATCGAATTAGAAGATGGAGGCCGGGGCGAGTCAAGAGTACCATTCTCGCGCAGACCCCTTCAGCGTGGTAGGGAAGATCTTGCAGAGGAGGGCGTCTGAAGTATGGTGGATCATCATGAGAGTTTTGAAACTCTCTATGTGATCTGCGGGGTCCAACTCCCCGGTATACGTCTCGAAGTGTGGCAGCTTAAAGTTTTCTGGGATGGGGGCCTCCATGATGGAGCGGGAGAATGGAGGCTGCTCGGGCGGAGGTTTATCACCCGTTGCTCTTCTTCCTTGTCAATTCGGCCGAGGCGCCTCTCCATCTCGTGGAGACGGTGGTAGACTGAGTCTTCTCTTTGATTATATCTTGCCGAGCCCAGGGACTCATCTTCGTACGAGGAAGGACTGGGGCTGCGGTAATGGTAGCTTGGAGAAGGACGAGGACTGAGAGTGTGAAGGCAGTGGCTCCTAGCTGGCTCATGAGTAGGTGGCCTCTGGTCGTTCTTTGGGGCGATATTGAGGGCCCTTAAGACTGTCGCTTGGAAGTCTTGAAGATCTGCCCTTGTGACTGGTGCCTCTCCAGCTTGGTGTTCCCTATGTATGGCTCGGCTTACTGGAGAATGAGTTCTCCGCCGATGACGCTGAGGGGACTCTCTTTGCCTCCTCGGGGGAGGGGATCTTCTAGTCCTCGGTCGGCGGGGGGTTCGGATTCTTGAAGCCCCTGAGTTCTCGGGTTGATGGACTCCACCAAGGGCTCGCCATCCATTCAGGCGAATTCTGAGGTCGACCCCCTTTTGTCGGTTGGCAATCACTTGACGAAGATCCCGCTCGGGAGGGCTTTGAGAGGCCACAGATTCAACTGAAGGATTGGGACCCGCGACTTGATCATGAGGAGGATGTTGCTTCGGACGACTCTGACGGGAGTGCCCCTGGGCAGCCCCCCGAGACCCTGGAGGGGCCTGTTGAGTAGGAGCACCTTGAACTGGAGGAGGGAGAGGAGGAAGAGAAGTGGTTCTTCAGTTGGAGATCGCTGCCTTCCCCTTCTATTTTGGATGCATGGCTTGAAACTAGTATCGTTGATGAAGTTAGATCAGGTTGCTTTTTTGTTTTCCACAGACGGCGCCAATCTGTTACCGCTAAATCTGGTGTGGGGGCAAACAGATAGTATTTGTGGATTCTTGGAAAACCTGAATAGCAAACCTGAACCTGTTCCGCCGGAGTCTGACCGCTGACTCCCGCCGTTCACCTGCAAAAAGTGCGAGACACCGGGGTTGATCCCGGCGACGCACCCTCCGATGCTCAAGTCAGTAATCAGGAAGATTATGAAAGAGCGTAAACTGGTAAAAGATTGATTACCTCTTAATAGTGGTGGATGGGGGGTATTTATAGTCGCCTTAGGGATCAAATTATGAATGTAATCCCTGTGATCAGATTAGGAATGTAATCCCTAATTCCCAGTGAAAGGATAGATGTGAATCAGGGCTGTTGATTAGGACTAATCAGGAACCCTAATCCTATCATGCTGGACCGGGTTCATTTCAGGTTGGGACCCGTACCCAGTTGAGGTGGATCCGTTCGTGGGTTATTGGGTCTTGAAGAAAGACCCAGTTCCCATTTCAGACCCGTTAGTAGGTGAAATTACCGTTTTACCCCCGAGCTTTAAGATTTGTGTCCGATTTGAACGGCCCCGATTTAATCCTATTTTTAGCCATATCACGTACAAAATGAGAATTGTTACAACAGTATTACAAGTTACATATCCCATCTTAACTGCATTATTATTTATTGACAGTCATCGACTCTACTCTTTATAATAGAAACCAACGATTACCATAGTAGTGATGAAAATCAGAAAGTTTAGTTAACAGCCTCCCTCCCATTATAGCATTTTAAGGAACTTACATAACATAGGACTGAATGAACATAGAAACTTTGAAGGGAATTTCACTCTCTAGTTCGTAGTTTTGTTTTCTTTGCAGAAAAGGCAGTAGCCTGGCGTAAGCAGGATTTGAACCTGGTGACAAATCTCTAGCTCGACTCCACGATTAAACCTCTAGACAGTGGCAATCATTTTGATAGGTACAGTTAACTTCCTCATATAAGTTGTTCCTCTTACATAGATATATACATATATTAATCGTCAGAAACTTGTGCATCAAGGGTTCTATGGTGTAGTAAGTTATGACATCAGGCTCATCTTTAGCCAGCAATAGACAGCTTAAAGGTCACATCTTTCTGACCTTTTCTCGCATAAATTAGTTGTCTTTCTAACTAATATTTAGCATGATACTATACAAGAACAAAGCTACATATACACAAGAAGATTCAATAAATCACACTATGATTCAATAAATCACTCTCAAATAATGTTGGTTTTGCCCACAAACTTAAATCACTCTCAAATAAAGAAACACAAGAACAGTTATGATTTTTTTACCACAAGATTACCACAAGATTAATTCAAGAACAAACCTAGGGTTTGTGTAGATGAAGGGGCGACGGCGGGGGAGGGGCGCAGCGATGGGGCAGCGATGGGGGGAAGGGGCAACGGCGGGGGAGGGGGGGCGGCGATGGGACAGCGATGAGGGAAGGGCGACGCCGGAGGAGGGGGCGGTGATGGGGGAACCGCCGACAGCGGGGGAGGAGGCGGCGACGTCGGGAGAGGGGGGCGGGGGAAGGGATGTGGGTTTTTGATTTGGGAGGAGGGAGATGGAGAGAGAGAGTGAAAATTTGGGGGAAGGGGATAAGTAAAATGAAAGAGATAGAGAGATGTCAACTCGTGGAGTACTCTTTCACTTATCCTTCTAATACACCGGCGTTTTAGCGTGAAAACGCCGGTGTATACCTACATACACCGGCGTTTTTCACATACGCCGGTGTAGAGTTGTATTTATTTTTTTCTACCAAATTACCTGGCTTCTACAGCGACGTTTCTACCAAAACGCCGGAGTAGAAACGCCGGTGTAGAACTATTTTCTTGTAGTGTTCAATCCCCCAAAATCAAAGGCCCAGATCTAACCTTACAAAACACATACCCCCCCCCCCCCCCCCTCTTCCCCCGGTAAAGTTTTCCCTCAAAACTCAAATTCAAATCCCCCCCAAAACAACTCATTTATTTATTTAATTACTTCTCTCTCTCACACTTTCTCTCTCTCTCACTTATATATATACTTATGAAATATGGACTTTTATACCCCAATTTATAATTATTTTTCAACATATATACTATTGGAAATATGTACTTTTATTTGCAACTAATTATTGTTATACTATTCAAACTTGAGCTACATAATTGTTGGTTTATTGTTTATAAGGCTTTTCATATGTTGTATCGTTCTGAAGACGTGTGGTAGGCACGTGCCCACGGGCAAATCTAGTATGTATATATGTATATATTACGTACGCATACGGTATGTATGTATATAGTATGTATACAGTATGTATGTAAATGTATGTATATATATGTATACAGTATGTATATATATTATTATTATTATTATTATTATTACTACTACTATTATATAATATATTATTATTCTATCTTATCATGTATCTTATTATATATAATTATTATATTTATTAATATATAATAATAATATATCATTATTATTTTATGTATATGCTATTATTATAATATTATATTAATTATTATTATTATTGTATAATATCTATATAATAAAATACAAAGAAAGCTATCAAGTGGCTTTCCTTCAACCCCCCCCCCCCCCCCCCCCCAAATCAAAGGCCCATATCTAACCTCACAAAACACAACCCCCCCCCCCCCCCCACACACACACACAACAAAAGTTTCCCCCCAAAACTCAAATTCAAATCCCCCCAACACGACTCCTTTATTTATTTAATTCTCTCTCTCTCTCTCTCTCTCTCTCTCTCCCCCCCTCTCTCTCTCTCTATATATATATATATGGTAAAAGGGATATGAGCAATTGATTATGTGGCATGCATGTGATACATTGGACAACTAACTCTTTTAAGAATTTTCCAATCACATGCATGCCACATCATCAATTGCTTATTTACTAAATGAGCAAGTTGCTCATACCCTTTTTTCCCATATATATATACATATATATATATATATATATATATATATATATATATATATATATATATATATATATGGAAACATAGACTTTTATACCCCAATTTATAATTATTTTCAACATATACTAATGAAAACATGAACTTTTATTTATAACTAATTATTGTCATACTATTCAAACTTGAGCTATATAATTGTTGATTTACTGTTTACAAGACTTTTCATATGTTGTATCGTTCTGAAGACGTGTCGTAGGCACGTGGCCACGGGCAAATCTAGTCTATATAATAAAACACAAAGAAAGCTACTAAGTGACTCTCATTCAATCCCCCCAAAATCAAAGGCTCGGATTTAACCTTACAAAACACATTTCCCCCCCCCCCCCCCCCCCCAAAAAAAAAAACTCATTCAAATCCCCCACCCAAAACAACTCATTTATTTATTTATTTATTTCTCTTTCTCTCTCTCTCTCTCTCTCTCTCTCTCTCTCTCTCTCTCTCTCTCTATTCTATTCAAAAAATTAAGAAAACAAAAAAATTTAAGAATTTTAAAAATAAAAAAAATTAAAAATTAAAATTTCAAAAACTTTAAAAATTATTCAAAAAAATCAAAAAAATCAAAAACTTATAAAAGATTATAAAAAAATTTTAAAAATAAACTTTTTTAAAAAATATTTAATAATTTTAAAAAAAATTAAAATTTTGAAAATTTTGAAAATTTCAAAAAAATTTCAAAGTTTTCAAAATTTTTGAAATTTTTTAAAATTTCTGAAATTTTAGAAATTTTAAAATTTTTGAAAATTTAAAAAAAAAATCAAAAATTTAATAGTAAAAAAAAATAAAATTTTCAATTTTCAATTTTTTTAAAATTTATAATTTTGAAATTTTGAAAAAAACTTAAATTTTGAAATTTTGAAAGTTTGAAATTTTGAAAATATCAAAGCAAATTTCAATCCAATGTTGAACCCCAATCGAGAGGTCGTCGCCGATATCTGATCCGCCACCGATTCCGTATCGGTGACTCCCCTCCACCAAATCGAGCGCAAATATCAAGCGACTTCGTATCGGCGACTCCCCTCTACTAAATCGAGAGCCTCTATATGCGATGCGACGACTCTAATTTCTTCTCATTAACCAAATTCTTGTTCTAATTTTTAATTTTTTTGTGCAAGGGATTACTCAGTTTTTTGCTGACTCGAATTTTATGTGTGCATGGAATTTGAGTTTAGAGAGGTATGATTGTTTTATTATTTGGGTTTAAAAAACTTTAATTTGGTGATTTATTTGATGAGTTTTATATTGGTTTTGATTTAAGGTGTACTCAAGTGAGAGATGGATTATTTGGTGGCCTCAATTTGGGCTTCCAAACCATAGGAGGACAGGTAAGCTGACTAGCAACCTAAAATAACTTGGCAAATATCCAACATTAATTTCTTTACTACAAGAGAAAATACTATCGTAAAGTGTTCCCTTCACTGGTTATTAGAAACCATGGATAACATAACATTAAGAACTTTTTGTGTATGTTTGGATATATAGGATTGGGATGACGGAGTTTACCAGTGAAGGGTGCAAACTCCCCACTCAAAAAAACGGCTAAAGTAATTTTGTTATTTATTCATTTTGACCTTTTTTTTATAAATGTGCAATGAGGAGACAAAGTGGAGATAAAAGAAATGATTAGCTTGGATTAAAGTTTTGAGAACTTTATGTATTTCATTTTGGTTGAAATAATAATAAGAGATATTTCAATTGCAAATTGAGTATCAGACAAACAAATGTTTACATCATTGGTATTGTAGATACCTTCACACATGCACTTCCGTTACCATTGTATTTAGACATGCTCATGGTGGTTGGAATTATAGTAAGCTCTATAAAACCTATATGATAATGTCCATGCATAACTATTACAAACATCTAAAAGTGATGCTGAAGTTAAAAGAAACTCTATGCAGTGTTTCTAACAAACTATATGCATTCCAGGCAAGTTCAAGCTAATGATCAAGAAGGCGATGGTTGAGCTTAAAGGTAAATATATTGTTTTCTCATATAATATGTTTGCTACTTCAATTAATTTGCTGGACCTCCAAAACTATTATATACAATCAAACCAGGTGCACCGTTCCGAAGACGTGCCGTAGGCACGTGTCAACAGGCAAACCTAGTATTATTATATATCTTATTATATATATAATTATGTATAGAGTGGGGGTGGCAACGGGCCGGGTTAGGGCCGGACTTATATAAGCCCGAGCCCAAGCCCGAAATTAGTTTGTAGGGTCCGAGCTCGGCCCGATTTAATATCGGGCTCCAAAATGCAGGCCCAAACCCGGGCCCGAATAAACAAAAAAACCCGAGCCCGACCCGATTTCTTTTAAAAAAACAATTGCATGGAATTTTTTTTATGGAAAGTAATAATAGCATATAAATATGAAGCTCATCAAAATAATTATTCATAAAACATATTTACAAGCCTAAAAAAATAATACAAGATAACATCAGCTTTAGAATCTTTATTTTAAAAATACAAAGAAGATAAAATCAGGACAATGTTGGTAAGAATTTTTATCATTACAACTTCGATTCGAAATGATATAATTAGAATTATCTTCTTCCAGTGCAAGTACCTTCTTAACAAGATTGCCAAGTTGTGTGTGTGCAGGCTGCAGCTATCACCTCTATGAGTGACTTGTACTCTTAATCCTCTCAACGCTTTCTTTAGCTGAAAAGTTGGGGAAAAAATATATATAGCAAGAAAAGATACAGCTCCTAGAAAACAATATTTTGTTATCAGCTGTCAAGCTCAAGCAGAAATGCCTTCACAAATCAATTCTTTACATCCAGAATAGGCACAGGCTTGTAAAATGATGTAGTAGAAATGTCTACAATACAAAATAGTTCAAATGGTTTACTAGATATTACAATACTAACAATCTCAACAAATAAAAAATATGATACATAAAAGACATATCAGAATATACGATAGATAAATAAAATCCTCATGGCATCACCTATGTTCAATACTAATTCCTTTGCTTATTTGAACCACATGTAGAAACTGAATATAAAATCTAATGGTTTCCCATAGGAGTTTAGTATCTCAAGCTTCAGTAGAGAAATCATAATAGTGAAAAAACAAGTATGAAACAACTACCTCAAGGTCAATTACTGCTATATAGAGAATTCATTAGGAGAACTGGAACTGTTGTTTCAATTTCAAATGGGTCAGCAACAAGGTTTAATCACATTGTTGACCTACTGATTACTTTAATTGTAGACAAAGGTTCAAATAGTGAAAAATATTCAGTGAAAATGCTTCCAATTTCTTTCTTTATTATGTCATGAAACACTAAACTAGAAAATGCAACATAATTCTAGTGTTTGAGAATCTAGAAACACTTAACTTACATGATCTCAGAGTAGTTAAATAGCTCATATGAAAATGATGACAGGATTAGGCAAGTAGAAATATACTAGGTTCCATTACTCAACAAATTAGATTGCCAATACATGCCCGACAACTTGGATAATATTGGGATAATAGTTAATCATGCTACTTTTAAGGTATCTTCATGAGAATTAACTTACAGGTGATTTTTAATGGATGATTTCAATTTTGAAGAGATCAATGGTAGAGGAGGAACTACCGAAAGGGCCAAACATCTTTCTTGTCGATGATACACATATGCCACAAACATCAGGTAAGAACCACAAACGTAGCATTCAGTACTTCCTTCGATAGATCATGGGTCTCAATTTGCTATACAGTGCGTTCAAAACTTTCGTAGGATTATGAAATATTACAATAAAGGTAAAGACATTGCTCTTACCTTGCATTTATTTGAGATCCTACTCCTCTTCCTCAACCACTTAAACACTTGTCGTTGTTGACAACAATGAACTTGGACAAGTTTGTAGACCCCGCAGTAGTCAATTTGCAAAGGAGGGATATCACAATCTGCTTAGTCATCAAGGAACAAGTGTCCCATAGAGAACGGAAAATCGGGTTCATGCATTCTTTACCCAAGGGGATGGGAGATTCAACTCGGCGTCTGTCAAGATCAAAGATGAAGAGGTCGATAGGAGAAGTGTCATGGACTGTGTAAAGGAGGTGATATGAAAGATGAAAACTCATCCTACATCCCACCAGTAGAGTCCAGCATGGGCTAGTCATATGGATCGTCTCAAACAATCTATCAAGATTTACAATATTCCCAACCATAAAAAGAACAATAAAAGACGCTTATATAATCTTATTAGAAAGTACTAATAAGAAGACCCCATCGTGTTAATGTCAATATAAATAAAGAGTTTCACATATCCAATTCAAACATCACACATTTACCCTACGCATACATTAAGGGAAAGTACGAACTGAAGAGGTAATCTTAAATAAATGAATAAGCTTAAAGAGGAGGTAATCCTATTAAAAAGAACAGTGAACAGACTAATTATTAGCATTTGTGTTTATTCCATTTCATAAATAATGAGTTTTACATATAAAATTCAAACATCTCCATTTACCAATGGATACAAGAAAACCTAAAAGAACAAATTGAATAATTAATAATATTGACTGATTCCTGCGAACAAACATGATTTAGAAACTACAGTTACAAAAGGGTTAACTAGACAAAAAGGAAGGTTTTTAATCCATTTAGTGCAATCCAGTCAACTTATTTATTTTTGGAACAAAAAGAATAGTTAAATCATATATAAACTTCTCCATTTTGCTGTAACTGATGTCCATAAGATCAAAAGATCTTATCCCTTTTCGTATCTATTATAACCACCACACTATCTACTTTTGAGGAAATTGTATCATTGAGCCAGAGACCGGAGGCCTGCTTCCAAGTCCTCCATAGTTATAGTAATTAGACAACATATATATATGAAGGATTCAATTAATCAACAAATTCCTATAATTCCTCACAAAATCAACAAAAACAATGTGAAATCAATGAATCAACAAATTTACCTGAAATTGAAACTTGGCAGATGAAGAATTCGAGATCCCCTATTTAGATTACAGAGATATGAGATTGAATTGGGAGTTAGGGTTAGGGTTGATGATGAAAAAAATTTGAAAAAACTACATATAAATAGGCAAACTCTGCCATGAATTTTAGAAAGATATAGGGACTAGGGAGAGAGAAGGAGCCTGGAAGTGGGGGCTGGCGCCTGGCGTTCTGAAGACGAAGCGCTTGAAGATTGGAGGGAGATGAAGGGACTGGCGTTCTTGAACTCGAAGCGTTGATCAGAAATTCAGAATTCAGAAGTTCTTTTATTTCAGAAAACAGGGACTTACTTAGGGTATAAAGATAAATCGGGTCGGGTTCGGGTCGGACCCATACGCACCCGAACCCGGCCCGAAAATTTAACGAGCTTATTTTTTGAGCCCGGGTCCGAAAAAAACAAAAAAACAAAGGCCCGAGTCCTACTAAAAACGGGTCGGACTTGATCGGGCTCGGGTTGGGTTCGGGTCAATTGCCAGCCTTAATATAGAGAGAGAACTTATCAGGTGTGAACTTGATCAATAGAGAACTTCTCCTATAGCCGTTGGATCTGCAATTTGATAATGGGAGTGATCCAGTGGCTCATCTCACCATGCTTTGGGGTAGTTTAGTCATCTCTCTCCCTCTCTCTCCAGACCCCTGAATCCAAATCCCTCGCCTCTCTCTCCCCCTTTGACTTTCAAAACTCTAGACGGTTTCGAAATCCCCTTAAGCCCCCATCGACCTTCGTCATCTCTCTCCCTCTATCAATCTCATCACTCTCCCTTTCTCTCCAGACCCCTGAATCCAAATCCCTCGTCTCTCTCTCCCCCTTCGACTTTCAATACCCTAAACGGTTTTGAAATCCCCTTAAGCCCCATCGACCTTCGAAATCCCCCTTCCACCGCGTGTTCTCTTCACCCCCACTCGACCTTCAAAACCCTAACCCTAGCTTTCCATCTCCTACCTCCGAGCTCCACCTTTCGATTCCTGATGCCCCGACTCTCCTCTGTCTTGCCACCGCAGTTCGAAATCCCTTAGATGCCGCGCTCTGTCCACCCTCACTCGATCTTCGAAACCCTAAACGATCTCCATCTCCATCTCTAATTTGGATAGAGGTAAAATTTCAATAGGAAGTTTTTTAAAAATTGTTTATATACATCCAAAATCAGTTAAGTTTACATCTTTATGAGAATTACCCCATTACGACATTTTGGGCAATGAGATTGTGGTTGCTGTCAGTTTTCCTGAAACTGGGCTAGTTTGGAAGTGTTCTGATGCTTTTTTTTCCTGAATCTGGGCTAAGATGACTGCTGCTTTTTATGCTCATGCTTTGATGTCAATATTTTGGCTATGGCAGTGATGAGATCACACTATTATGCTTCATTATGAGTTTACAATGTGATTATATTACACTAATGCACTTAATTTAGTTATGACTGTGATGATAGTACACTGTTATGCTTCATTCATATTTTAGGGATTGAAGATTTTCTGAATTTGGGCAATGATGAACTTAATTTGGGCCTCTTTTAGTTTTTCCAATTTGTTTTGACATGGTGCATTACACTTTTGCTGCTTCTCTGAAAATGAGATGTGTTTCTGAGGCTCTATCCTTCAATGCATGGAAAGAAGTTATTGCCTGGTGCTATATTTTTGTGATGCATTCATTATGCTTCCATCGGGCCATTGGATCACTCCCATTATGCATTCATTATGATTGAGAGATTTAAATGACTAAACTACCCCAATGATAAGTGAGATGAGCGGAAGAAATTTAGGCCATTGGATCACTCCCATTATCAAATTGCAGATCCAACGGCTATGGGAGAAGTTCGCTACTAATCAGGTGCGAACCAGTTCACACTGCCAGTTCGCACCTTATCAGTTCTCTATATATATAGTTTTGCACTTTGTTTTGACATGGTGCATTACACTTCTGCTGCTTCTCTGAATATGAGGTGTTTTTGAGGCTTTATCCTTCAATTCATGGAAAGAAGTTATTGCCTGGTGCTATAGTTTTGTGATGTATTCATTATGCATCGGGTTTTTGACTGCATTGATTAAGTCTACTTTATGATTTTCTGAATGAAATTTTCTAAGTTCATGAAATGTGATATTCAAAAAGTTCTGAGCCTAGATAGTGAAGAAAATTAGAGTGATGCTGAGCCATACAGTTGTATTTATAATTATGTTCATTTGTTTCAGTGTTATCTTAGCCCTTATGATGAAGGAATTATTTGTGTACTGAGCAATTTTGTGCAATTTCACTAAATTTTTTTTTGAGTTTTAACTTCAGGAGAAACTTTTGATGATTTTAAAATGTGCAAGAGCAACTGAGAAGAGGCAGAGCATCATCAACATCATCAGCAGACAGTTACAAGACTTGAATTCTTGTTGTTTTGAGCCTACAGTGTTATAGAATTTTGTTTAATCTTTTTGTATGATCTTTAGCATTTTGTATAAAGATAAAAAGTCTAAAGATGAGAAGTCCAAAAATGAGTAAGACATGTATGGAAATTTTTGAAGTGTCTGTCTATGAATGTATTAGAATTACAATGTTCCTCTTCACTGTATATATGGTAACTGAATTGGAAGGCATAAAGCAGATTTTTTGTTGTTGTTTGTTGTATGCACTTTAAGAGCCTTAGATGGATGAATGAATGAATGAATGAATGAATGAATGGATGGATGGATGCTCAGATGGAGGCTCTGTTTGAATATGCTTGGTTTTTGCTTAGATGTATTGAATATGCTCTGTTTGAATGGATGCTTTATAAACTCTGAATGAATGAATGAATGGATGCTTCACTGTATAAATGTATGACTGAATGAATGAATGAATGGTTTTAGCTTAGATCTACATATGATGTTGTGCATATGTGGCACATTATTCTAACTAGAGTAGCATAATTTCATTGCCCATGTATAGTCCGTGTGAGAATGCTCCTATGTGTAACACAACTTCAAAAGGTGAATCAGAGGTCTTCAATGAGAGGGACCTAATGTCAGCAATGGAAGAATGCAATCAGCTGCTAAAAACTGACAAACTCGGAGAGGTTGTCGAATGTGGAGCAGTTCTTGACAAACATTTAGTTGTGTTTGTGTAAGCAATCGAAGTTTTTAAATTGAAGGATAGTTTAGGAAGTTTAGGAAGTGTTGTTCATTTTTGGAGGATAGTTTAGGAAGTGTTTATAAGATGAAGAGGGAGATTGGGGAAGTTGGTCCTGTAGAAGTGCATGAAGTTTTGAAGGGTTAGCAAGGATTGCAATATTGTAGAGTGGATCGCCCTCTAATCAATAAAAGGCGTTGCGAAAAATTCCTCAACCTCGTTGATTTCCTGGAAGGGTCTATAAGTTCAGTCATTAGAAACTTTATACAGTGTAAGATTGTGTTCATAAGATATGATGTATATCTTTGCAATTGCATTTAAAATAATAAATACAATGAAGACCACAAATACAATTTAACTCAGACATTATTCAACTCCTAAATTGGTTAAGATGGACATCTATTTCCGGTCATTTCCCTATACCAATGACACATAATATCTACAAAAGCCTCCAGCAATAATAGAGAATGCAATTTGTAGCAAATCTTTACTATGAATCCTATAAAACAATTTAGCTATAAAATACTCCACAAAAAAGAAAACAATCTACTGCTCTCGACTATTACACTGACATAAGAACTACAAAATTTTGGCAGACGTGGCCCTAAAATACAAACTCTTCTTCTTCAGTCTCAAGGGGCAGAGCTCCACTTTCTACACAGTCACGGAGAACAGTAGTAGTAGAGTCACTGATTCCAAGTAGATATTGTAGGAGGGAAAGTCTTTCTGGCTTGGGAATGCTCTTCAAATATATGCAATATAGATCGGCGAGCTCTTCCTGTGAAGACCAAGACAAGGGTTCTAAAGAAACAGCAGTGTCACATGCTAACAAGTCATTAAGTGAAGAAACCTGCAGGAAAATCAGAACAGTGAACTGTTGGTTTAGAATCTACCACGGCATATAAACAATGTTCCGGATTATGCAGAGATTTAAGTCAAGGATAATAATAAAAGCTATTTTTGACAGGGTCACAGGAAACATTTAACAAATAATACGTACACCATATATAATGCAAATCTACCAATACAACAACAAAGCCTTTAATAACAAATCTTTAGGAGTCAGCAATCTTTTTTCCTTCCTCAGCTCAAGTAAGGGTCGGTTTTTACATCAAATTAACAACCATTTATTCTTCATATCAAATCCATTTTTGTTCATAACTAGCCCCTTTGCTCCATTATGTCCACAACTAGGCTCTTTGCTGATTTGACTAGAAAAAGATGTCAAGCTCCAAAACTGCTCCTACATCTTCAAAGCATTAAGGAACAAAATGAAATACTATCTACTAACCAAATACTTCCCTCAATTTATATTATCGGAAGTATCATCCTCACTGTCAAAGATTCAAGAAAAATACTATTGACAATTTCATACGAACATGATACAACTGAAAAAATAGCATAAAAATTAGTCAAAGATTCAAGAAACACAATTCTGAAGGCAACTGTGTGGCTCAGCATCACAATAATTTCTTCACTATCTAGGCTCAGAACTTTTTGAATATCACATTTCATGAATTTTAGAAAATTCTCTAAGGAAGCATAATGAATGCATCATAGATAGAAAGAGATGAAAGAGAAGTTAAATGACTTAACTACCCCCAATGTTAAGTGAGATGAGCGGAAGAATTGCAGGCAACTGGATCACTCCCATGATCAAATTGCAGATCCAACGGCTCTGGGAGAAGTTCACTATAAATATATATTCCCAAATTAAGTTCATCATTGCCTAGTTTCAGAAACTATTCAATCACTAAAATATGAATGAGTTCATCTTTACCAGATTGAGTGTGAATATCATCACATCCATAATAGTGTGAATATCTTAATATTGAACTCAAAGCATAATAGTGTGAATATCATCACAGCCATAACCAAAGTATTGTGTTCATAGCATGAGCATTAATAGAAGTGCATCTTTAGCCATAACAAAAATATTGAGTTGAAACAAAACATAAGCATTAAAAGAAGTTCATCTAAAATGTGCCAAATACAATATCTATGATGCATATGAGGGAAAACAATTTTGATTGCACCACCAATTCCAAGATCTTGATTTGTCACCATACCTAACAGGGGATGACCAGTTACTTCTAACCATCTCTCAAATATCCCTACAAAATACTTTGTTTCTTCATTAGGAATCAATCCACATCCCAGAAAAACTGGCTGCCAATGATAATTATTTCCGACAAAAGCTACAAATACCAACCCATGACGATTTGTATTGTGTGTTGCATCAAAAGACACCACATCACCAAAGTGTTTAGCATTTAGCCTATCAATGCCATCCAACCAAAAGCAATGAGTTAAACGATCGTTGTCATCGGTCTCATATTTGTCGAAGAATGAAGGATTTTTGTATTGTTGCAATGCAAAATACTCTATCAACAATTGTGCATCAAAACCCCGCAACTCTTCCTTCAACTCTCTCTCAACACTACGAAACGATCGTTGTCATCGGTCTCATATTTATCGAAGAATGAAGGATTTTTGTATTGTTGCAATGCAAAATACTCTATCAACAATTGTGCATCAAAACCCCGCAACTCTTCCTTCAACTCTCTCTCAACACTACGAATATTCCTTTCTGTGCATCCAGTTTTATTAAACCCTCCACTACAACTTTCAAAAAATGCGATTTGCTTATGTGTAGGAATATTTATATTGTTAAATTGATTCATTAGTACCTTCTTTGATTTAGAAACAATACGATTTCCCGGAAACAAGTGCATCCTTCTTGGTGAAGTAAGTCCATGATTATGAACTTCATTAAATTTTGAAATAACCCATACACATCTTTCTTTGTGTAATTTCAACCAAACTAATGCATTGCAATTTGTTTTAATTCTACCTCCCCTCCTAACCTTCTTAAGTCCGCTAAATTCTTGAACTTCCTCTACCTGCTTTTTTTGCTCCCCCATTTTTGAACAAACAAAGTATTTACTAATAAGCTCTCCTTTCACATATTTTGTTGAGCTATTACAGACCTCAAATAGTCCAACCCTCCCATAAGTTTTATAAAATTCCTCAGCCTCTTCTAAAGAGTTGAAAGTCAAACCAACGTGGGGCTTCACACGGTCATCAACAATTGGGACAAGAGAACTTTCTGGCTCGATTATAGGATTATCCATGGCACTAGCACTTCCTTGTTGACCTTCCATACCTACAAACAACATAAAATTATATAAACAAAGATTCAAAACAATAAAGAATAATTCACAAAATTAAGATGGACCAATTGTCCTTCTAAGGTGGAGCACAAAGTCAATTAAATCAATCCAAAATTAATTAAATCAACATCATGAATGAAGAACTGCAAATTAACTGCTATTTGATAATGGGGTAATTCTCATAAAGATGTAAACTTTATTGATTTTGGATGTATATAAACAATTAAAAAAAACTTCATATTGAAATTTTACCTCTATCCAAATTAGAGATGGAGATGGAGATCGTTTAGGGTTTCGAAGATCGAGTGGGGGTGGAGCGAGCATGGCATCTAAGGGATTTCGAACTGCGGTGGCAAGACAGGAGAGTCGGGGCGTCAGGAATCGAAAGGTGGAGCTCAGAGGTAGGAGATGGAAAGCTAGGGTTAGGGTTTCGAAGGTCGAGTGGGGGTGGAGAGAACAAGCGGTGGCAGGGGGATTTCGAAGGTCGATGAGGGGCTTAAGGGGATTTCAAAACCATCTAGGGTTTCGAAAGTCGAACGGGGAGAGAGAAAGGCGAGGGATTTGGATTCAGGGTCTGGAGAGAGGGAGAGAGATGGGATTGAGAGAGGGAGAGAGATGACGAAGGTCGATGGAGGCTTAAGGGGATTTCGAAATCGTCTAGGGTTTCGAAAGTCGAAGGGGGAGAGAGAGAGGGGCGAGGGATTTGGATTCAGGGGTCTGGAGAGAGAGGGAGAAAGATGAGACTGAGAGAGGGAGAGAGATTACTAAACTACCCCAATGCATGGTGAGATGAGCGGAAGAAATTCGAGCCATTGGATCACTCCCATTATCAAATTGCAGATCCAACGGCTATGGGAGAAGTTCGCTACTGATCAAGTGCGAACCAGTTCGCACCTGATCAGTTCTCTATATATAATTATTATATAATATATTATATATTATTATATATATAATTATTATATAATATATTATGTATATACTATTATGTATATATTATGTATATATTATACTATTATGTATATAATAGTATATTATTTTATAATATACTATTATGTATATATTATTATATATGTAAACTATTATTATAATATATTATTATTTTATATATACTATTATTAAATTATTATTATTATTATTATTATTATTATTATTATTATTATATATTACTATTATATATCTATATAATAAATTACAAAGAAAGCTATCAAGTGGCTCACAATCAATTCCCCCAAAATCAAAGGTCCATATCAAACCTCACAAAACATATTTTCCCTCCAAAATTTCAAACCCAAAAACAAAATTTCCCCCCCCCCTAAAAAACTCATTACTTTATTACTTTCCATCTCTTCTCTCTTTATTTTTTCATATTTCTCTCTCTCTAAAAAACTCATTTTTCCATCTCTATCCCATTCTTTCTTTATTTACTTAGAAATTAGATTTTATTCATACTATTCAAACTTGAGCTACATAATTATTGTTTTATTGTTTACATGGCTTTTCGTGTTTTGTATCGTTCCAAACACGTGCCGTAGGCACGTGCCCACGGGCAAATCTAGTTATTATATAATATATTATTATTATAATATATTGTTATATATATAATTACTAGGTATGCCCGTGGGTAGCATTGGTATCAGGTCGGGTCGGGTCGGGTCTTTCACTGCCCGAACTCGGACTCGGTCCCCTACGGGTCCAAAAATTGCACCCGGACCCGAACCCGTGACGACCGAGTCTGGTTCCTATTAAAATATTCCTACCCGTTCGGGTAGGAGCGGGAGTGTGAGCGGTGAGCGGAGACGGCGAATGGATGATTTAAAATAGAGGAGAGAAGAAAAAGACATGAGTTTTGAGTTTGGAAGAGGAAGATTTAGAATTGAGGAGGAAGGAGGGGAGGGATGATGATAGAATATTTATTTTTATGTTAATTTTTTGGATTTTTTAACGGGTCCGGGTCCGGGTCAGATCTCTTTTGAGCGGACCCGGACCCGGACCCAAAAGTACAACGGGTCCTATTTTAGGATCCGGACCCGGAACTAGATAGGCCATGTCGGTTCTGGTCCAATGTCGTGTCCGGGTCGGGTCTGAGTCAGATCCGGGTTTCGGATATTTATACCAATGCTATCCATGGACACGTGCCTACGACACGTCTTTGGAACGATGCAAGAGAACTACTTGATAGCTTTCTTTGTATTTTATTATATAGATAAAATTTGTTAAAGCTAGCTTAAAGCAAATAATTATCTAGCCTTTAAGATTGTTAGTAGAATTCATAGCTAAGCAAACTATATCCAATGTTGCAACTATATGAAACAAAATAGAAAAGGGATAACTAATGTTCAATTGTCTATTAGCAGCATTGTTCAGTGGCCAAAATTAAACATAATAATCATTCTTACTCCCTCTTATAAATTAATGGCAATGACAGTAATTACATAACAGAAAGACGAAAATTATATAAAGAAAGAACCATAGAAACAAAATATAAAGGAAAAAATAGTAGGTGTACAATACTTAGCTGAAAGTTCTTCCAAAACCCCCATAAAATTCCCGAATCAGAGGCGAAAATAGCCACAATTTAGCGAAAATTAACTTATGCAAAGAACCCAATAGTGTTTTGTTTCAGAAGAGACGTACAGACTTCAGAAAGCAATCAACAACATTTAAAATCAAGTAAAAAAATGAATATTTTTATTCCACAAAATAAAAAATATATATAATATTTTTTCATATAATGAGTTCATCTCATCCTTAATCTAAGAACAAAAAAAACACACATTTAGGTAAATTTCCCCTAAAATAACAATGACTAAACAAACAAAACTCCAAATTCTCCAAGTAAATACCTAAAATTAGCCAAACTACATTACCCCAAAAAAATAGGGTAATAGATGTGAGTCAAACAAACATGCATTGATCCACCAAATAATCTTCCAAACAAACACTATAAGGCCATCTCCAACTCCACTCCATTTTGGCGCCGGAGTGGGGTATGGCGTTGGATTTCATCTCCAACCCATCGCCACTTCTGGCGCCAAAATGGCGTGTATGGAGACCTGGTGAACAGTGGCGCGCCATATATGGCGCGCTACTGTTCACCCAGCGCTATTTTTTTTTTTTTTTATTTTTTTTAAATAAAACCCCTAAAAGTTTTCTAATTTTAATTAAACCCTAATTAAATATTTTTTTAACAAAATTTATTACATTCTACTGCTAGAAATGAAATTTTAATTTATTTGTGTTCTATTGAAGGTTATTAATTAAATATTTAGTATATTTAATATTTAGAAAATAATACGAAATGTCAATTACAATATATAAATAGTGGGGAGTTAGATTTGAATTAATTTAAAAAGTAGATAAAAAAGAATATGCTGAGAATATTTCTTTTTGGAGTTAGAAATGGAGTTAGGGGTTGGAGATGAAGTTACTGTTTGATGTGACACTTCCTCTATTTTGAAGTAAAAGTTGCACCAAAATGAAGTTGAGGGTTGGAGATGGCCTAATGACCTAAAGAAAATTCAAGTAAAGTTAGAATCTTTTCAATCCTCAAACTAAAAAGTTGGAATCTTTTTCAAACAATGATTTCATTTCATCATTAATCCACAAAAATAAACCGCACATTTACGTACATTTCCCCCAGAATAACAATAACAGTTCACCAAAAAAAACCAAAATTAGCTAACCCAACAATACCCCAAAATAAGGGTAAAAGATCATAATCAAACAGACATGCATTGATCCACCAACTAATCAACAAATACACACTAAAACGAACGTAAAAAATTTACCAAAAAAGGGAGAGAGAAAGAAAAAAAAACCTAGAATCGACACAAAGCACAGATCCAACAACAATCTTTCAGTCTACAAAGAACCGTACCGATCTTAAGAACTGAAGAATCTGAACGAATTTGGATGGGTAAGCTCTCAAATCGCCTCCTTTTCTCTCTTGGTTTTTCTCTTTCCTCTTTTGAAGAAGAAGAAGAAGAAGAAACGGAGAATGAAACGGTAGGGACAATTTTGGTGTATAATGTATAATAGCCATTTTGCCATATTATAGCAAACGAACCTCTGCAATCGTTTCTCATTTTGCCATTTTTTAGCAAACTTTCTATTCTTGTTTTTCAAATATAAGAAATGAAATGTAGTTTCTCAAAATATAAAGGACGGGATATCATATCCCGTCCCTCCTATTTAATGATTATTTAATCGATTCAGACGGAACATCATATCCCGTCTTAATAATTTTAATTATTTTTTTTTTGTAAAAAATGGTCGGACGGATATACATAGCCCGTCTCTCCCCATTAATTTTTTTTTTTTTTTAATAATTCCCTAGGACGGGGAATGATACCCCGGCCGGGGTATCAAACCCCGTCCGTGAACATTCTGGGCATTTAATGCTTCTTGGGGAATTAATCCTGATTGGTAGGTTTAGAGTAGTTAATTAGGTTTAATTAGTTAATTAATTAGGTTTAGTTATTATTATATTATTTAATTTAGTTAATTAATATAGTTTAATAGTTAATAAGTAATTAACCTTTTTTTTAATTTATTTTAAACGATGAGACGGTATATCATATACCGTCGCTCGCTTTTTTCTAAAAAATGAGAAACAATATAGCAAACGACCACTGCAGCGATCGATGGCATTTGCTATTACTGTAGCTGCCATTTTATAGCATATAAGAAAAACGACTGTGGATGCTCTAATGTATAATAATGTGTTGAGGGGGGACTTCCCGGAAGAGAGAGAAAGAGGGAGAGGGAATTTGAATTTGAGTTTTGGGGTTTGAAATTTTGGACGGAAAAATGTGTTTTGTGATAATCAATCTGGACCATTGATTTTGTTTATATTGAATGAGAGCCACTTGATAACTTTCTTTGTGTTTTATTATATAGATAATATATTATTATTACATATATATTATTATAATTATTATATATTATTATATATATGTATATTATTAAATATGTTTATTATAATAAATTATTTTTTAATATTATATATCAGTATGTATGTATATGTATACATCATGTATGAATCAGAGTATACATACTGTATACACATACAACCAAACCCATACATACTATATATATAATAGTATACAATATAGAGTATTTATGTATATACATATATACATAAATACTGATTATGTATATACATACATACTGTATACAGTTTACCAAATGCCTTTTATATTTTAATTTTGAAAAAGATATTTTATGAAAACAGTTTACCAAACAATACTTTGTTTTCATACTCTGTTTTCGAACAAAAAAAAAACAACTTTATGATTTTTTTTTCTTCAAAAAACTAAGTTTAAAATGAATTTTCATAACAACGAACCAAACATAGCCTTAGTCTCATCCAACAGCGGAACTTGGGCTTGCATATTGTGTTTATTAAGAAGACAAAATCGGGTTAAAGTGCCAAAAACCCAACATCTTCAAACTAGAGCTAAAGTTAAGGGAAAAGAAAGTTTTACCCTAACCTAACGATTAAGGGTAAAAAAAATCATCTTTAATCTCTAATATTATAATGGGAGAAGGCCTTAGTGTCATTTGTAAATCTACCATCTTAGGTGCGTTGCACGTTCAATTCCAACTCTCCCATTATACACTTTATTTAAATCTACCAACTTACATGCATTACACGTACAACTCAAACTTCCTAATTATATTCTTTATATTACTTTAAAAAATATATATTTATTAACACGTGCTATATTATATTACTTTAAAAACTATATATTGATTAAAACGCGCATTGCACGTGTTAAATACTAGTTACCCAATAGCTTGAAGGGATAAACGGGCATAATTATATTACACAGAATAAAAAATCTTTAGTTTTGCTTACTGTGATCTTCAATAAAATAATGTCGAGTTGATAAAATAAGATATACCCTATGTAGCATATGTCCGGAGATATAGGAAATATGTAAAAAAAAATATGGTATGGAGGTACTGCTATGTTATTTCTAATATAATTTAAATTATGGAGGTACTGCTATGTTAACATAAAAAAAAACATTAAACTTTTGGCCAATTGAAAATAAGTTATTGATGCTGCGCTTTTTTGGTGTGGGAGTAACAAATAATGAATTCTTTTGTTAGATAGAAAACACAGATCTCAACCGTAGATCTGATCCTGATTAGATGCTAGTATGATTGGAATAGTGGATCTGGTGGTGGTTGTCGGACTCCGAATACTAGCAAAATGCCTAAAACAGCGGGAGTATCTCGGCGACAGGCCCTCCGACGATCAAGTCAGTAACCAGAACTCAAAGCTGGGTTTAATTTCTGAAATTGTCATTACCTCTTAATAATGGAGAGGGAGAAGTATTTATAGATATTGGAGGATGAGCCTGATAGGAAAGAATCTGTGATTGAGAAATTTGTTGTTCAATCCCAAATTTAGGGGGATTTGACTAACATTTGTGGTTAGCTAGAAGTCCCAATTTGTTAGGTTGTAAGAGAGCCCTCATTGCTGACTAGAGTGAGCTGATGGGCCTGGAGGAGACCCATGTTCATCTAGCAGTCCTACTGCCAACGTGAAATTATTGTACTACCTTTGAAAGTTTTGAGATGTGTGCTGAGATTGTACGACCCCTATCAGCTGTAATTTTCACCCACATCATATGCTCCCCACTCTTGGAGGTTGGATATAACCGCCTTCGAGGAGTATTTCTCATTCTCTATGCAATTAGAAGGTCGTAGACAGCATCAGGGGACGCTTGAAATCATGTTAGGAGCTTATGATCGTAGTAACTCTCTTTTAAAGCTTCAAAATATTTTTTCGAAACTTTAATTAATTTTGAAAATTTTTAATTATTTTCCATAATTTTAATTAAAATTCCTGAATTTCTAATTATTTATAAGATTTTTAATTAAAATATCTAAATTCAATTATCTGCAGAATTTTTAATTAATTTTTCCAATTTTTAAAATTAATTTTCAAAATTTATAATTAATTTTCTGAATTTTTAATTATTTTAAGAATTTTAAAAGGCACGAATCTCGATGGGATCTGGCGGCTTAGAAAAACATATTTATTTTAAAGTTGGTGCTCGAATTCGAACCTAAGACCTCTCCCTCAGTAATCGGAAGACTTCGTCACCAGGCCACTTTACTAGTTTGATTAAAGCCTCGGACGACAAGATATGAACCGGAGAGGCCCGAAGGAATCTGATTTGCGCTTCATGTGTGGCAGAGTCGGAATACCATGCCGAAGGCCGCTGATGAAGCCAACGAGGTTCAGATCAATCGGGTGTGGCTGGATTTGCTCAAATCGGGTCGGCATGCTTTTTGATGAGATCGGATGGCTATGAAAAAATTTAATATTTAAAATATTGGGGCTCAAATTCGAACCCAGGACCTCCCCCTTAACATCTGAACAACTTTGCCACTAGGCCACTTAACTAATTTGATGAGTGCCTCAGACAACAAGAAATGAACCGAGCGAGGCTCGAGCGGATCTAAATGACAGCGAACTTTGCACTTCATGCATGTCAGAGTCGGAGTACCATGCCGAGTGCTGAAGCCGACGAGGCTCGGATAGGGCGGGTGTGGCTCGGATCTATTCGGATCGAGTCAGCATGCTTTTCGATGAGATTAGATGTCTTCGAAAAAATTAAATATTTAAAATGCTGGGGCTCGGATTCAAACCCAAAATCTCCCCTTTAACATCCGAATGACTTTGCTACTAGGCCACTTAACTAATTTGATGAGTGCCTCAGACGACAGTTATGAACCGAGCGAGGCCCGAGGGGATCTGACAGCCAACTTTGAGCTTCATGCATGTCAGAGTTAGAGTACCATGCCGAGAGCTGAAGTCGGCGAGGCTCGGAATCGGCGGTTGCGGCTAAGATCTGCGAGGATCGAGTCAGCGCGCTTTGTTTAATGAGACAACTTTGAATCAAATTAAATATTTAAAATGATGGGGCTCGGATTCAAACGCAAGTCCTCCCCCTTGATATCCGATGACTTTGCCACTAAGCCACTTCACTAGTTTAATGAGTGCTTCGAACGAAAAGTTATGAATCGAGCGAGGCCCGAGGGGATCTTACAGCCAACTTTTTCCTTCATGTGTGTCGGAATCGGAGTACTATGCTGAGAACTAAATCTAGCAAGGCTCGGATTGGGCGAGTGCGGCTCGGATATGCTCGGATCGAGTCAGAGTGCTTTTCGATGAGATAAGACGGCTTTTAAAAATTAAATATGATGACCCTCTACTTGAGATGTTCGAACCAGGAAAAGAGAATTTGCACTTGTGGTTCAGATGATGCTTGGATGTTCGAGCCGAATCAGTAGGGTCTGAGTTGTAGGAGAGCCGACCCAGTAGGACTTGAGGCTATAGAAGAGCCTCCTTCTGGGTTCGAATGACGCCTGGGATTCCGAGCAGACCCAGAATGGTCCGAGGCTGTAGGAGGATCAGAGGAGTACAATATCCGGAGGCCGAGGCAGTAGAGGGAACTGAGGATCGTGCGATGATCCGAACCCATGTCCAAGCAAGCACTTTTTTGGCTTTTGGAGGGGCTAGAACAATAGGCCGAGCACTGAACTAGGGAGGTCCTATTTGGGCGAATCTAGACACTTGTTGTGCCTCTTTTGCAAGGGGCTCGTTCAACAAGCCACCGAGGGACGAACCTTGCAAAATCTGAGGAGTCTTTCGAGAGTAGCTCTGACTACCATGTCGAGGCTAGAGGTATGAGGCACGACCTTGTTGCGAAAATAATCTGAGAGTGGCTCGGGGTCCGAGTGCCATGCTGAGGGGAGAGGCTCGAGGCTGGAGCCTTGTTTCAGAGAAATCTGGGAATGACTAGGGTCGGAGTGCCATGCCGAGGGGCGAGCACGAGGTCGAGGCCTTGCAGAGAAATCCATGAGTGGCTCGGGTCATAGTGTCATGCCAAGGGGTTAGGCACGAGGTCGGAGCCTTGTTACGGAGAAATCCATGGATGGCTCGGGGTCGGAATGCCATGCTGAGGGGTGGGGCACAAGGCCAAACCCTTATTGCTGAGAAATCTCCTGAGTGGCTCGAGGTCAGAGTGTCATACCAAGGGGTTAGGCACGAAGCCAGACCGTTTTTGCAGAGAAATCTGCATATGACTCGGGGTCGGAGTGCCATGCTGAGGAGCAAGGCACGAGGCCGAAGCCTTGTTGCAGAGAAGTCCCCGAGTATCTAGGGGTCGGAGTGCCATGTCAAGGGGCTAGGCACAAAGGCTGGGGCCTTATTGCGGAGAAATCTCTGAGAGGCTAGGGTCGGAGTTTCATGTTGAGGGGGGAGGCATGAGGCCGGAGCCTTGTTGCAAAGAAGTCCCCGAATAGCTCGAGGTCGGAGTTCCATGTTGAGGGGCTAGGCACTAGGCATGGGCATTATTGCAGAGAAATCCACGTATGACTCGGGGTCGGAGTGCCATGATGAAGGGCGAGGCACGAGGCCAGAGTCTTGTTGCGGAAAAATCTTCGAGTAGCTTGAGGTCGGAGAGCCATGCCAAGGGGTTATGTATGAGGCCAGGGCCTTATTGTGGAGAAATCTGCGTATGACTCAGTATCAGAGTGCCAAGCTTAGGCACGAGGCACGAGGCCGAAGCCTTGTTACAAAGAAGTCCCCGAGTCACTCGGGGTGGGAGTGCCATGCCAAGGGACTAGGCACGAGGCCGGGGCCTTGTTGAAGAGAAATCCGCGTATGACTTGGGGTTGGATTGCAATACCGAGGGGTCAGGCATGAGGCCAGAGCCTTGTTGCGGAGAAATCCCCGAGTGGCTTGGGGTGAAAGTGCTATGCCGAGGATCTAGGCACGAGGTCGGGGCCTTATTGCGGAGAAGTCCGCGTGTTGCTCGGAAGCAAAGTGCCATGCCGAGATACAAGGCATGAGGTCAGTGCTTTGTTGCGGATAAATCCCTGAGTGGCTCGGAGACGGAGTGCCATTTTGAAGGGCAAGCACGAGATGAGAGCCTTGTTGCGGGGAAATTTGCGAGTGGCTCGGATGCGGAGTACCAGAACTTCCTCGTTTACTGTATGAGAGCTAGCGAGTGGTAGGAGCAGCACAAGTGACAAGCCGAACTCCGAAGTGGGAGTAGCTTGAGTCACAAGTTGGACTCTGAACCTGTTGTTTGAGGGTAAGTGCGTTGTGGGAGCAGCTCGAGTGACAAGCCAAACTCCAAAGTTAGAGCAGCATGAGTCACAAGTTGGACTCCGATCCTACTGTTTGAGGATTAGCGAGTTGTAGGAGCAGCTGGAGTGACAAGCTGAACTCGTAGGAGCAGCTTGAGTCATAAGTTGGACTCCGAACCAGCTGTTTGAGGGTTACCGAGTTGCGGAAGCAGCTAAAGTGACAAGCCAAACTCTATAGTGGGAGCAGCCTGGGTCATGAGTTGGACTCCGAACCCGCTGATTTGATAGAAAGTGAGTAGTGGGAGCAGCTCAATGGTAGAGCTGGACTCCAGACATATGGGAATTAATGAGTTGTTGGTGTAGCTTATAAGAAGAGCTGAGCACCGAACTTGTTGTTTCCATCAGCAGGGTAGTACCAGTGTTTATGAAAGAAACATTGTCGTTATTTTGAAGGATTAAACTAAGTGGCTACGTTGGTGGCTAGCTCTTAATACATGCCTTTTCCATTATGGGGACTGGTCTTATTACAAATCTCAAGAATTTAGTGGAGACCGTTAATCACCCTTGTTAAACTTCATCCAGTGCATGACAAATTAGGTCATAATTCTTCTTTCCCCCCTTGGCCTTGAAGTCGATAAACTCCTGGTCGGATGACTTTGGAGACCTCCTTTTGGAGGGGAATTTCTATCAACTGGTACTAACTCAACAAGGTTCCTCTTTTGTGGGAGCTGTAAGACTTCGAGCGGGGGACTGAGCCCCCCATTGTAGTCGTGTAGCATGCTCGAGCCACTTTTTGAATTCCCTTGACTTCTCCTATCCCAGCTACCTAGGGAACTTCATCTTCATGTAGAACGCCGAAGCTACAACGTGGAGAGTAGCTACACCAGGATGACCAAGAATGGCATTGTAGGCTGCCTTCACAATAATAACTATAAAGCCCATGGCTTTGGTTCGGATAGTGGGGGCTTTGCCTGCTGTTACGTCGAGGGTGACACTTCAACTTGGATAGGAACCCCAGATAACTTATGAAGGGTATACTCTACGGGTTTTAGGCAGTCCCTAGCCATCTTGAGGCCTTCAAAAGTGTTGAGGAAGAGGACGTTCATCAAGCTGCCATCATCTACCAAGATGCGGCGCACTTCATAGTTCACCATGGAGAGGTTGATCACTAGAGCATCGAAGTGGGGGGTCCAGACGCCTTCAAGATCTCGGTTTGAGAAAGTTACTGGGACTCCCCAACTTTTGGTAGGGAGGGGAGGGGGGGACATTGTTCACTGTGTGGATGTCTTGGACGAACACCTTTTGGGAGGAGTTGGATTCCCCAACTATAGGACCTCCATGGATGGAATGGAGAATGGTTCGAGGCTTGGAGTTTTGGTCCTCAGGACTTTTCGCTGTGCGCTGATTGGAGCCTCGAGCTGGCAAATGTTCGACATTGTTCTTCAGGGTGTACTCAGAGAGGTGTCCACAGCAAATGAGAGCTTCGATTCCATCTTTGAGAGCTCGGCACTCATCCGTGTCGGGTCCATGGTTCCTGTGAAACATGCACCATTTGCTCTTGTCTCTCCTTTTGTTTGTTGGGTTCATCATAGGAGTGGGGCAGAGTAGTCTGTCTCCTTCAAATTTCATAAGGACCATTGAGACGCTAGCATTGAGAGGAGTGAACTTATCAAAGTGAGGGACTAGAAGGGGCCAGCATTGTCCAGACTCATCGCTCTGGGACTTCCTAGGCCCCTCCTCATCTATACTTCTTCGTTTTTATTCGGATGAGGGCTCACTTTGGTCCTGAGGATGAAGAGCTTCTTTGGCTCGAATGTATTTCTCACTTCATGGAGAAGTTCAGAGAAATTTGAAGGTGGCTTTTTGGCGAGGGAGGTCTTGAGGAGGTCGTGCTGAACGTTGTATTTGAAGATAGCCGCTGCGACCTTAGAATCAAGAGAGGGGATGGACTAGCCCTTGCCATAAATCTCTAGACGAAGTCATGGAGTGACTCTCCATCTTTCTGCTTTAAGTTTAGTAGAGAGGCACTTCTCTTTTCTACCATTCAGCTCGTCACAAAATGAGTGAGGAAGCTCTCCTTGAGCTGGTCGAAGGTGAAGATTGAATTCGGGGCATTTCTAGAGTACCACTCTTTATCGGTGCCTTGCAGCGTGGTGGGGAACGCACGACAGAGGACGGCATCCGAGGCACTGTGAATGTAATATCCCAGTGTGATATTATATTATTATTATTTTATTTTTAAAATTAAAATATTTCTTACGAAAATTACTTAGTTATAACTAATAAAAGTTATCTATATATATATATGCTAGTATAGAATTAGAAACAAGGAAGGATAGAATTAGAAATGAGTATATACAAGACATGCTAAAGGTAGCTCCAATCCAAGATAAGTTAAGAGAGAATCGTCTCAGGTGGTTTGGACATATCACACGTCGACCTAGTAGTGCCCCCGTTAGAAAGAGTGATTTGCTAAGTATTGAGGATAGAGTTAGGGGTAGAGGAAGACCTAAACTAACTTGGATGAAAACGGTGAAAAAAGATATGATAGCTTGTGACCTTACAGAAGATATTGCACTAAACCGAGCAGAATGGAAAACTAGGATTCATGTAGCCGACCCCAACTAGTTGGGAAAAAGGCTTCGTTGTTGTTGTTGTTGTGTATATATTACTAGTATGTATATGTATGTATCGTATCGATTTTGTTCACTTGTACAAAATCATGTAATATGCATTTGAGAAAATATTTGTAATATTCCAGTCTGATATTAAAGATTATTATTTTTATTATTATTTCAGAATTAAAATATTTTTGGTAAAGATTGTTTAGTTTAACTAATAAAAATGATTCGTATATATATACTAGTATGTACGTATATGTATTGTATCGATTTCGTACGTTTGTACAAAATCATGTAGTATGTGATTTTGAAAAAATAACACTTATTCTGATCATGATGGATCAAATTGGAGAGTTAGGATTAGATTGGGGTGTTGATTGCAATATATATTTGCAAATAAAATATATAATTGTTATACCACAAAATGAGAGACACTTGGCCTTTTCTCCACCACATTTTATCTCCCCCTCCTCTATAAATGGCAGCCAAATCCTCCCCCTCTCACTCCCTCATCTCACTCTCATCTCTCTCTCTTCTATTCATATTTCTGCTTTTTCTCTTTTGCTTTGTTTTGAATAGAAAAAAATTGGGAAAAAAAGATAGAAAAGAGAAAAGAGATAAAAAAATAAAATAAAGGAAAAGAATGGGTTAGTTCATGGAGTGTTCTTGAAGAGGAGCAAGAACAAGGAAGGAGAAGGAAAGCAAGCTAGTTCTTCCTACAATTTTAAGGTGGGGGTTTCTCAATCTTGATTTGTTGTTATTGTTTATTGTTGTTATTGTTATTATTAATGTTAATAATTGAACAACTTTGACTAATTTTGTAACGCTTCGCCCCAATACTCAGACAATTTTTATTATTTTAAAGACAAATTATATATTATGTAGTACAACTGCCCACCACAGGCTACCTCTCAAAAGGTGGTTAACCAATTAGGTGACTCTTGATCATAGGCAATTTTATTTATATTAAATTAATCCTTAAGTACTCCCGATATGGGATAACTATTAATCAACTCTTTTTCATCTATTCAAACCCGTGCACACTTCGGAAGACCCCGTGGGGCCCCCTTAGTGCCACGTCACCAACACAGGACCAACACAGCCTGTTCTTGTCTTCTTAACTTCCAACGGGTGGGGCCCTTGCCTCTCGCTGACGTCATCAGCCCATCCAAAATAGCACTGCTGTTTCCATACCGTGCCCCCCTTTATACATCCTCTTCTCTCGCCTCATATATATATATATATATATATATATATATATATATATATATATATATATATATATATTTCAAAAATACGGGGTATTACATACACCCCACCTTTAGAAATCAGTGTCCTCGCAGAGTACGGGGCATGCCATCTAGCACAGGATCCTTCTTTCTAGTCGATGTGGCGTCGTCCTCGATCCCGATAATTCCGAAGACTAGTCCCACACCGTAGGTAATTCCGGAGACTATTTCACTCACACCTCGATAATTCCGGGGACTATCTCACACCGTAGATCATACTGAGGCCCTCTTCCACACTCGATATTGAAAGTCGGCTCTGATACCATTTATAACGCCCCGCCCCAATACTCAGACAATTTTTATTATTTTTAAGACAAATTATATACTATGTAGTACAACCGCCCACCACAGGCTGCCTCTCAAAAGGTGGTTAACCAATTAGGTGACTCTTGATCATAGAAAATTTTATTTATATTAAATTAATCCTTGAGTACTCCCAATATGGGATAACTATTAATCAACTCTTTTTCATCTATTCAAACCAGTGCACTCTTCGGAAGACCCCGTGGGGCCCCCTAGTGCCACGTCACCAACTTCAGGACCAACACAGCCTGTTCTTGTCTTCTCAACTTCCAACGGGTGTGGCCCTTGCCTCTCGCTGACGTCATCAGCCCATCCGAAACAGCACTGCTGTTTCCATACCGTGGCCCCCCCTTTATACTTCCTCTTCTCTCTCCTCATATATATATATATATATATATATATATATTATATTTTTTTTTTCGGAAATACGGGGTATTACATATCTCTATAGCGCCCCGAATTTTCAATATGATATCTCAGAAATACGTGGCACAATTCCCAGCATCAACTTCAATTGCAATAGTAAACATAGCCAAAAACACAGATAATTTTTATTTCAACTTTTATTACATCATTTGTTTACAAAACACAGCGGAATACAAAACACCTTGAATTACAATCTTTTCTTTACAACACTTTCTTTACAATTTACATAAGCTCTATTATCATTCAAGAACAAGCATCCAAATCCCAACATATAAGCACCTAACTGTAAAACATGAGGCTAGGGATAACCCTAACCCACAAAACTATAGGAGTCAGGCATAACGGTGTGAGTGACATAAAAAAAACAACATAGATAAAACAAAAGCCATAGAGTCATCAACAACATGTATTAACAGCAAGAATAAATAAAATGAGAAATAACAATAAGTAAAGTATGAAAACATCATGGAATATAAGATAGCAAATAGTAGAGCATGAAAACAACAAGTGAAACTAGACTAAGTATCCAGTGTAGGAAAAACAGAAAACAATATGCATAAAACCAAGTCATGAAACATCAATGCTATATGCTGACTCTCTAATGCATACTTGTCGTATTCTATGCATCCCACAATACATAGGTCCGGTGCAAGCCCTTAACGTTCTCCACTTTATAGGATTAAATCCCTCATTATGCAACTAATCCTACTACGGTGATGGAAACAAGATCCAGAATACTCCAAAAATAGGCATCATAGCCCTCGACGCGCAAGCATCATGTAAGAATAGCTCTAAAACTAGAGAATCAACTCCCAACTGTGTACCCCACGAATAGGCTTGCGAGGCCCTCGACGTGCAGATTCACCGAATACATCCCGTGAATAGGCCCGCCGACCCTCGACACACGAGTGCACCTTGCATGCTCTGTGAATAGGTCTGCAGACCCTCGACACGCGAACATACAAATGTCCTTTCGAGATAGGACAACAAACAGTCCTGGAATGCATCTGTTGGACTAACAGACCAAGAGCATATACATACGTTTTCCAAATTCCATCACATCTCCACTAGTGTCTATCCTTAAGTTGGCTATTATTAAAACAAAAAATTCCTCATCTCTAGAGTTAGTGTATCCTGCCGGACTTAATTCTACAAAACAAACCCAAGACCCCATAGGTCTAAATCTACAAATCTCATCTACTGGTTCACAGGACTCCCACAACTCCTAGAGAAATCACAACTCATCCGTCAAGACCAAAATTTTCAATAAAAATCACAAATCCATCGTCAAAACGATTTTATGAAAAAACTTCTCAAATCAACAAAAATCCAAATCTTATATAAAATTCCAGAATCCAAATAAATATTAAATATATTAAATATCTGAAAATCATATTTTTAAGTTGTAGAATATCACAAAACATCAATTCCTTTGAAAACACGTATAACTCAAATAAGGTCCAAAAGAATACATTTAAAGCTTCGACATAAACCTCTGTAAAACATTTTTAATCTGTAGCAAAACATCTTTTAAAACAATATAATATTGAAGGAACAATCGTTCAAAAGAAGCATTAGAAAACTTAAGAAAGAATCAGTTAGAGCAATAGCAGTCGACTTCATAAGGTAGTCGGTCGACTATCCCGCGTGAACTCAAGAAACCCATCAATCAGAGTAGTGACAGTCGACTACATATTGTAGCCAGTCGACTATCCCGCATAAAATCCAAAGCTTCTAAGAAAATATAAGTCAGAGCAGTGGCAGTGACTGTGAAAAGGGGTCAGTCGAATGTCCCGCACGAAAATCCAAAACTCCAAAAAAACACTTCAGCCAGGTTCGCGACGGTCGACTATCGAAACTTACCAGTCGATTGTCACACCTACAGACTGCAGTTTTGGATTTGTGCATGTTTTAAATCGATACACGATTCCACTTTGTAAATTCACAAATTTTAAGAACTAATTTCCTGAGATGATTAATTATGACTTTTATAACATATAAGAGTTACTAAAATGAATCAAAACATATCAAGATCTTGAAATAGGAATTTTTCACAAACATCTTTCAAAAATCAGCAAAGTAGTATTCATATATATGCATAGGGTAATTAAGCATCAGTTTAAACATCGAAATTCACCAAATATGAGTAGTCTAATGTTCCAAAATCATCTCCGTATCAAAACACTTGAAATCCAATCAAAACTTCACAAAATCCACAAAAATCTTCAAAAATAGTGTGTGTATAAAGGTGGATGTGTATATGTGTGTCTGTGTAATTGTGGTGTGTGTGCACATCAGTTAAAAACATCAAGAAGACATCTTTATCAGTGGTATACTGATTAATCCAATCTCAGTACCCAAACCAATCAAATTCAATTCGAAACTTCACAAAAATCGCCAAACTGAAATTTGGTCTGCACACATACAGACCCGAAAACAAGCCCCTTTAACACTTCAAGTCTTAATCTTTTCGATCCAACAAATCCTTCTATAACTTGTTATACACATACCTAATTACTTACATCAATTACTCATGAATATATGCACTCACAACATGCAAATAATCAAGTTTTAACCATCAAAACATCCACAACAAAACCACATATGCATACACACTGTAGGGTTCATCTTTAATCAAATTTTGTTTACTTTTCATACAAAAACATCATAAAACTCAACATATAATATTCAAACAGCAACAATATGATTAAAAGCATCCTACTCATGATTTCTATTAGGTTCTTTAGCAATTACAATTTTTCAAATTAGGGTTTTGGTCATCAATAGTATAGTTTCAAGTAAAGATTCAGTTTTTAACTCATCTACTCATCAAATTCATCATATCAACATCCAAACCCTAATATGTTTTCTAATAAACAAAATCATCACATACAACATGCATAGAACAAAAGAAAACCATGTCACTCACCTCTATGAAGATCAACCGAAGAGAAAATAAAAAATAAGAAAAATCCTCCTTCGCAAGAAAACCAAGAATCCTCGCTTGAAAACTCCAAGAAAATAGCAATAATAAAAATCCTTTCTGTAGAACAGTAAGAGGCGGCTGCACCCACTCTTTTATAGGCCGGAAATAATAGGTTTAGGGTTTTTGTAAATAGATTTGCAAAATACATCTTTTAAATATATCCTTTTATATATAAATCTTTTTACTTGGAAACCAAATAAAAAAAACTTAATTGAGTTTTAAAAACAAAAATGAATAACCTAATAGTCAGCCGGCACTGTTTGAAAAACCCAGGAAACGAATTTACACTTTTATCCCTCTAAGTGGTGATTTTGCAAAAAGACAATTTTTCATCAAAACTTGTAAAATAAATAAAATTTGTTAAAACAAAAAGTAAAATCTCTGAGTTGACTAGGCATCATACCCAGCCCAAAATCCAAAAATCTGGAGTTTTTACTCCAAGTGGTAATTTTGCACGAAAGCCCATCTTTTTGTAATATTTGCAAATAAGTCCAATAATTATCAGAAAAATCTAGAAAATTCACAAATAATATTTAATAATAAATAATGAGTTTTTCCAAAATAGTTTTTGAATTTGAACTTCCCAAGAAAATATTTTCACGTGTTTTTCACGTGTAAAAAGATAAATCTTCAGAAAAATATTTATTAATTCTCCAAAATCATTTTAATTCATTTATTAATCTTAAAAAAATTATTTAAATAAATATGGGTTATTAAAAATTTCATGCACATATGGATGATTGTGGACTAGAATAATTTGCATACAAATTTGAAGAGAAAGAAATTAACAAAAACGATAAAAATCCAATTTTTAAGTTGAATGTAGATAGATTTATGGTTAGAAATGCATTACTTGAGTTCTATAGGAAATTTGAGAAAGTTGTCAACTAGAGAATTGTAGTAGATGGTTATAGATTTCTAAAAAGTAAAATTTTTTTAGATCCCGATAAGCTTAGTATCGGATATGAATTTTCCATGTTTAGGACAGTAGCCTTTCTTTTTTACTGAACTTACTATTTAAGAATTAGGGATTTTTCCGACCTCTTATTGACTGAATTTGGAAAATTTATCAACTAGAGAATTGTAGTAGAGGTTTTCACCTTTCTAAAAAGTCTATTTTTGTTAGATTTCGATAAGTGTAGCATCGATTATGATTTTTACAAGTTCAGGTCAGTAGTTTCTTTAAAAGCTGCTATGTTTTAAGTAAAAAGTTGCACTTTAAATTAGCATAACTTATTGTATACTTAGAACTGGGTGAAGTTGTCAACTAGAGAGTTGTTTTAGATGTTCACACATTTCTAAAAATTCGTATTTGGTTGGATTCTGATAAGCGTAGCAAGAGTTATGAATTTTACAAGTTTCAGCAGTAGTTTTCCTGTTGGCTGAGTTCACTATTTGAGAGTTTTGAGTTTTTCTAGCCTTTTGTTGGCTGAATCTGAGAAGATTGTCAACTAGAGAGCTATAGTAGATATCGTCACCTTTCTACGAAGTCTTATTTTGTTGTATTCTGATAAGCATAGCAAGAGTTATGAACTTTACAATTTTCAGCAGTAGCTTCTTATTGGCTGAGTTCACTATTTGAGAGTTTGGAGTTTTTCTAACCTTTTGTTGGCTGAATCTGAGAAGCTTTTCAACTAGAGAGTTGTAGTAGATATTTTCTAGAAAGTCTTATTTTTTTGGATTCTGATAAGAATAGCAACGGTTATGAATTTTATAAGTTCAACAGTAATCTACTTTTTTTGGCTCAGTTCACTGTTAAGATGTTTGGGGCATTTCTAACCTCTTGTTTACTGAATTTGAGGAAGTCGTCAACTAGAGAATTATAGTAGAGGTTTCTAACTTCCCATAGAGTCTAATTTTTCAAATTTCGATTAGCCTAGCATTTGTTGGGAATTTTACCTTGATTTCAGCAGCGACTTAACTTTGAGCTGATTCGCTGTTTGAACTGTTCGGGTTATTTTTCTTTATTCGAGCACTTTTTTAGGATCTAGATGTATTACTGTGTGCTCACGATTCATATTTCATGTTGGGAAATGTTTTGTGCTAATTATTAGCATTGTTTTGTCTCATACGTAGCTTGATTAGCTCGTATGTAGTTGTATGGTTCATATGTAGCTCGTTTGGTTCGTAGGTGATTTGTTTGACTCATATGTACCTTATTAGCTCATACGTGGCTTGTTGGGCTTGTCTAGGGTAATATCGTTACTCTAGGGGTCATCGACCATCAAGACGTGTATTTATTTTACTCCTCAAGGTCTGTGGACGAATCACTCCTTGTGCGCCGTCAGATCTTAACCGGGGTAGGTAGATCGTGGGCTGGGAGCGTAGATGAAACCCAAGTTCAGGGTAGTAGCAAGCAAGTAAGTTCACATTGCCAAGGTCTTGGATCGATAGGCTGTGAGCGGGATCCATTGTAATCTCGGGAAATCTAGGTTGAACGCCTAACAAAGTGATCTTGCTAAGTCTAGATTGAGACCTAGCATGTTGTGTTAACAGAGTTTTCATCCATCGGATTGTTTAGGGTTAGTGACATCATTAGGGTAATAACTTGTAACTATTGTTAGTTAACCATTTTATCTATTATTTCACCGAAGGGAAGAGTTGGTATTAGGGGTGATACCTTATGATCCGACTTGTCCTATAGGCCGGCACTACGTGGTGTTATTTGTAATATCCCGATCGGATATTATATTTGTATTATTACTAGGATTGCCCGTAGGACGTGCCTACGGCACGTATTCGGGACTACATCTCACAATCCAGGAAGCTCACGTTGTGTTTAAAAAAATTAAAACAAAAAAGGAGGCTGTAAACAAAAAGGGTGGGTGTTTAAAATGTTTTTCTAATACGTCTTTAAAATGTTTCATCCGGCATGTTATCGCGACATCTTAACTTTCTTTAAAATATTTAGTAAAAATTTCGATGGAATATCTCTTAGGCTTCAAGTATATTTAATTAAAAATAGTAAAATGATTCAAATGTAGGTCAATCCAGGAATCTAATTCTACAAAAGCTTCAAGTGTAGCTTCAAGTGTAGCTTCCTGGACTAAAGCTTCAAGTGTAGCTTCAAGCTACAAAATGTACAAAATGTACCAAACATACCTGAAGCTTGGAGCATAAAGCTTCCTGGAGTAAAGCTTCAAGTGTAGCTTCAAGCTACAAAATGTACAAAATGTACCAAACATACCTGAAGCTTCAAGCATACCTGAAGCTTGGAGCATACCAAACATACCCGAACCTACATGAACCAAACATACCTGAAGCTTCAAGCTACAAAATGTAGATTAATTCTGAATTAATAGTACATGAATTAATAGTACATGAAGCTTCAAGCTACAAAATGTTCAGAATTAAAAATGTTCAGAATTAATAGTACAGAATTAATAGTACATGAACTTTTCATCAAAAAAAAATAGTACATGAACCAAACATACCCTTCAAGTGAATGTGGTCCACTGTTCAGAATTTTTACAAAATGTTCACAATCTCACAATCTCACAGGAAGCTTCAAGTAAGTAGTAAAAGTACATGAAGCTTCAAGTATATTAGGCTCCTTACGAAATTCTGCTTACAAAATCAAGTGAACGTTTATCATCACAGTCAAGAAATATAAATCTTCCCCAGGCCAATCCAAGCAACATCATATAGACATTATATATATGATATCGTTTGAAAACATAATAGATTTTAAAAAAATTTGGCAGAACATCCCTTAAAATATTAGCCCTTTTACAGAAATTCCTTACGGAATTCTGCTAACAATTAAATATATGATATCACACGCAATAAATATCAATCCTCCCCAGGCTCAACCGAGCAACATCACACAGGCAACATATATATAAGGCTCTGGGGGAAAAAATCAGAATATAATGCAAGATACAAAATAAAAACCAATAATTCTTTTGAAAATGTAATAATTTTTTTGAAAAACCTTCGAAAAATATTTAAAAAACCAAACACAGAACCCAATACTCCACAAAATTGCGGGTACGGGTATTAACATTACAGTTATTATATACAGTTACTTACATCATCTCCAAAAATGCTAAATATTACAATTATTACAACTATTACATCCTCCACCATACTAAACACCAACCAACTGAATAAAAAAAAAATTACATGGTTGTAGGAGAACACAATGGTTGAAGTCTTCAAAATAGGACCAAACATTGAACCTAAAAAAACAGTTAGAGTTTTGAATCAAATAGTAAGAGTTTACAATAAACAATTAAAACAATAGTAATAGTTTTGAAACCATTACCTTTCAAATAGAACAATGGCTTCAACCAAACATGTTCCTCATCACCCTACAAAAAGTTAAACTGTCAATATGTACATGACGGTTTTGAGTGTGGACGACAATCTGGGAAAAGAAGAAGAAACATTAAATTAGCAGCAATTAACGGTTAACATAGGGTGTAGTTGTAGTAAATAGAAATTTACCTTATTGCAACCCCAATTCATCAATGTAGTTGCATTTATAAATTTGAGGTCCATGTCAGCTGCTTCCAAGTTCTATTAAAGTTCAAAAGCAAAACAACAATGAAAATAAGTTTTAGTAAGGTAAATCTATCATATATAAATCTATCATATACAATTCATCTTGTTTCATTACAGGAAAAATAATAAGTTAATAGACGACCCTCTTTCTATTTTTTTCTTCTTATATATGGTGTCAATATTTCATTACTGAAAAGTTAATTGATTTGAAGAGTTTGCTGGCTCATTATTGATTTCTTATTTGAAATAGAAAGAGGGTTGTCTCTTATATGGTGTCAATATTTCTTACTTGAAAAGTTATTACCTTTAACAGATAACTTGGAAATTTGAGCATAGTCCTTTAAACTATATAAAGTTAACTGGGCAATTAAAAAAGAATTATCAAGCACATTATAGTGTCTTAGCCAGGATTTATTTATTTTGTTTATTGCCAGAACTTAGCAACAATGTAGAGAAATTCTTCTTTTTCTTAGTGTCTTATTAGGTAGTATTAGTATCAGAAAGTCTACTTTTGCACCATCTAATATTGCAATTATGAATCTCCCCACATACTTAAAGAAAGCTTCCTAGAGCACAACACAAACATTTTCTCCTTCTGCTCCACTTAGTTAAGAAAGACATTTTTCCCTACTGCTCCACTTAGTTAATTAATCCACAGCTGAATTGATTGATCTTTTTTAGGTATGCCTACTGAGATCGTCACCAAAAACTTCTCATATAATAACTGCATCTATGTCTTCACTGTAACTTCATAATCTACTCCCAATTCTAGCATTTCTGGTTCACCCATCAACATCTCACAATATAGTGAACAGGATTTCCTGGGCCTTCTGTGTTTATCTTGAAGCCGTCTCTGTGTTACCCCAGTTACGTTCGATGCAGAACACCAAGGTAAAGTTTAAACCTCATAACTGTGTTTATTAGGTTACTTTGTTTTGGTTCTAAAATATTTCATATATTTTCAACAGATTGTTGAACCATTTACTGCACACTATGTATTTGCACTGGGGATTGCCAGGTTTCTGAGTTGTGCTGATTGGGTCCTTCAGGTTTGGTTCAAATCAAAATTGCCATTTCATAATACTTCTTTGCAATCTTATTAATGTGTCTCTAATTGTATTGTGACTTGATAAATCTATGTAGCATTACTTGCTAGAACAGCAGGTGCGAGTACAGTTTTATGGCTTTCATCTTTAATTGTGACAGTGAATCTTGGAAGTAACGTGTGCTTTGTACGACACAAATACACAATTTGCAACCATTTATTTGGAATCAGCATGCAAATGCTAATATGTTTTGCATGCAGATTCATGTTAAGATGTTAGATATTCTAGCTTGGTTAAGGATCCTTTAGGTCATATTGTTCATTTAATAGGGTAGGATCACTTCTAAAATGTAGTCATCAATGGGTTTACTTGGATATTAGTTAAGCACTTCTCAAATGGATATATAATTTTAAAAATTCTTTGACGACTCGTATACATTTTATTAGTATCCGTTAGGCACATTTGGAGATATAACTTATCTTTTTGGTCCAAGAAGAACCTTAATATTCGATTATGATGAAAACCTAAGTGTCCATGTGATGTCTCAACGTGTGAAATTTGAACTTAGTGTATTTCTGCATTTTACTCAAATTATCAAGCCAAACATTCCATATTCACAGCAGACTGTTTGCAAAAATATTTTTTTTTTAGTCATGCCATATCCATTTTTCTTCACGGCCAGTCTGATCTTTTGAGTGGTTGGTTTTGAGGGAAATGAGAGGGGGATGCAACTGAATGAATAAGTGATACAGACCTTTGATTTACAATATTTATAGTATTTGTTAATCGATAGATTTTCAATTGAAACAGTTGTGTACGTCCACACCCTATATTGGTGATCAGCTGGTTTCTTTCCATAGGGACTTTGGATGGTTCCATGTAAAGTGAGTGACTACCTTCCCAGTAACTAACATAACGGATTAATAGTGTTTGCCTTCTCTAGATGATAGCTTCAACCCAAAGATAGTTGGCGTTGCATTGTCACTTATGCTTAAAGCTGGTCAGAAAAAATACTTGACCTTTATAACTTTCTTTTCTTTTCTTTTCACTAATGAGTCATGGTTCATAGCTAACAGCAACGTAAAGTATACAAATAGTCCTTTATAAATCAAACATCTGTAATTTTTTAGGATTAATTCATGTTTAGGCGCTAAACCTCGAGTGGGTGAATCAAACTTATAATTGATAATTATTCTATGGGCACAGGTATTAGTGGGTGCAGTTATTATCGCTTAAAAGTTCAGTGAAGTATTTCGAATCTAAATGGGCACAGGTATTACCTAAATCACAGGTTTGATATAGCTCAGTGATAATAAGTTAATAGACGACCCTCTTTCTATTTTTATACTCATTCTCGGAAGCTTGAACTAACCATGTGTAGCTAGCAACTAAAAATGGAGAATTTTTATGTGTATCAAAAAAAGTGATGAAGTTCTTGCTTCACCTTTTATCTGTATTTATCAAAAAAATGTGCTTCATATTAATGGAGAATATTTATGTTTTTCAATTAATGTGCTTCATATTATTTCAATTAACAATTAATGTGCTTCATATTATTTCTTTATGATGGTTACCTATTAGGTAGGTGTGATTGGTAATTTGGTCCATTCATCCCAAAACATAAAAAAGTAAGTTCTTGCCGCTGGGGCCTTGCAGCCTGTTTTTTGGTACTGTCATCAATCATTAATTTTGTTCATTGCATTTTACATGAAATTATTTTGCAAACATTTTCCTGGTGAGATGTAAGTCTCTAATTATAGGGAATGTCAATTCTTGGAACATGTGGAGTTTTATGATCTGACTGGCATTTGATACTTGAGATAATTCACGTCGTCAGTAACATTAGTTGTCTGATTTTTATACCAATTAATTGCTTTTTTAGTGTGTGATGACTTATGATGCCAACATAAGTGTGCTTTTGCTATTATGTTTACCTTTTGGACTATGAGTATTGGAATGACACCCTTTTTGTATAGGCCAAGCACGAATATATTAGATTTCCTTTAGAGGGACAAATGACTCATCGACTAAGGCCTAAAAGTTTTTATAATCATGTAATCTTTGTTAAAGAACTTAAATTTCATTTTATTTTAATTTATTTTTTCCGTTGAGAAATTTAAATAACTTATTTTTGTCCTCTTAAGTGATTAGAAGTAACGTTGTGACCAGTCTAACTGTTATGCAAACTATCTTCGTCCCAGAGCTGCTTGTGATTCTTATAATTTGAATGTTATTTCAGGGCCTTTCGCCTTTCTACTATTTCTTGATATAAAACTGGTTCTAAATTGTCAGTTTGTTCTGTATACAATAAGTCTTTGTGTGGTACTAAACAGGTTGCACCCCATGGATGGTCAGAAGGTGAATGCAATGGTAACGCAGGCTGGTTTCCCTCTGCTTACTCCAAGATCCAGCAAGCAAAGTGATAAATACTCACTTACTAACCTGATCCTTACTATAATTGTTCTCTCTCCTTTGGTCATAGAATTCTTCTTCCATACCCAGTTGTATATCTGCAAGCCTTCCAAAGTTTTCCTTCAGAATTCTCTTTTTCCATTCATACTCTCTTTTGGGACAATAGGTTGTATATGTATAAAGCTTGTATATGTAGTTTCTGAGGAAGGAGTTGAGTTGTATTTTAAATGTGTAATATTCAGTAGTAGCATATTACACTGCTTACTTTTGTGTACCAGACAATGAATTTAGCAAGTTAGCAGACATTCATTTTAACAGCATATATTGGTCTGCCCCATAGCAATTATTGTTACTATGCTAACAGCTTCATTATAATCTTCTTGTGCTTGCTATACTATCGTTCTGTCGAGGTGGTGGAAAAACAAAGAATATAATATCATCTAAAATGTAATTTAGACACTGTATACTTGAGAGGATGTGCTGAGAGCATGGTAGTGGTAGCTTATGCACAGTTTGGTAGATGCATTTTTTAATTCTATTTAGAGAAAATTTAATAGTTTGTGGATCATCCATAATACTATTTAATAGTTATAGAAAGTTTTATTCAAGTAAGGTTCATTAGTTAAGAAGTATGAAATTTTTTTATTGAAAGATAATCAAAGTCATAAAGTACCTGTATTTTCTGTTGAGAGTATGGTAGTGGTACCTCTATAAAAGAACTTCAGGATAAACAAAGTTTGTTGTTGAGCTTTCATACTTGCTTTAGCCTATTAAAAAATGTTGGAAATTATTTTTGTACCTTTAGCTAGTACTTTCTCATATTGGGATTGGAAAGCAAGCTGATGAGGTTTCAACTGTGAGTTAGTTTCATCCTTTCTTGGTGTGTTAGTTTCATACTGAAAAATTATATGTCAAATTAAATGTATGTCAACTATCAGAACTATATGTCAAATTAAATGTATGTCAAAATAAATTATGTAGAATTATATGTTTTTGAATGATGAGAATAAGAATCAACTATAGATTTATCAACCACTTTTAATACATTTTCAAGCTGGATGAGAAGTACTTACTGCCTACTTATATCCTCCCATGTATGACATTCAATGTCAATACCGAAATAGTGCCTTATAATGTCTCGCTCTCGCTCACTAATTGTTGCGCATAGAAGCTTGTTAACTTCATCCTCAAATGAGCAATTACAGAAATCCCAGTGAGTATACAGTTTTTTTCTAAATTATTCTTCTGAGTGCAAGGACATATCTAACTAAACGGAAGACCAATTTGTTAAGAATATGTGTTGATACAGATTCAAGGAAAGTTAATATGTTCTACAGCGAGAATAATTATGAGGTGTACACTTTATATGAATTACTTTGTTACAGATGTATTAATGATTTATTTTGGTCCAACTTTTTAGAATATTAATGAGGTTTAGAATAATTTACAGTTCATTTCCGGAAGAAAAATTTAAATTTACTGAAAATTGCTACATAAGTTCATGATGAAAGTTCAATCTTTTCAACAAATGCAATATATATTAAAACTTGCTTAGATTACCTTGAGGGACCATTCTTCAAATTCATGCAAGGAATATTTTCAGGGTTGTTATCTGCGATGCACTACAACAGTAGAAGGAAAATAGAATTCAGTTAATATACATTTGCATAGAGATTAACTTTATTTCTAAATAAATACATGAAGTTGCTAAACTTACACCGGGAAGAGTCTCACCCTGTAGGCCATTGGGAGAGGGAAATAATTACTTATCTAAAGAAAATACTTTACTGACAACCTGCTTTTCTAGAAAACTTAATAAAAGGAGAGGAATAATTACATTGCACAAAACATTTCTTGGAATGCCACTAAATCCCCAGTACAATTCTAAAAGCCTATGTCATACTTCTCTAGAGCTTTAGACATGCTCTAAAAAACTATCAGTGATGGGTCTTTCCCAAACAAAGCCTATAAGCTACAATTCACCTAAAAATTCAATCTTTACATGAGAATGAGAATCAAAATTGAAATTTGACTGACCCATTAGAGGGGAGGATGAGGAGGACAGCACCAGGAGGTGGGGGCGTCGGGGCTGGCTTCAGGAACCGGGCCGTCAAGATGGTGGTTGCAGGAGCCGGGGACGTCTGGGCTGGCTTCAGGCGGCGGGGACAACTTGCTGCATTGCATATATTTGGGGTTTTCCCAACTTTATATGAATGTGTTATTGGACTAACTTTTTACAGCAATATATTTGGGCAACGCTAACCGGCTAGTGGCAACAACCTTCTTCAAAGCGTTCTCATCATTCTCAGGGACATCCTCATAAGAATCGATAGAAACAACCTTTGCATTTTTCTGCACCAAATGAAATAAGGAGTCGAATCAACATCAACGCAAATCCATGAATAAGCAATCAATTTCATAGACATGATGGCAACAACAAAAGAAGTATGCAGTGAATATAAGATCTATCAGAATTCTAATATTAAAAGTAAACATACCCTGAATGTGTCACATCGACCATCACTGCCTTTGTAGGGGTAATCGTCCTCAGTATCAAGCCCACCATTATTGACGATGAATTGGAAAGCATAGTCCATGAGCCCACCATTGCAACCCTGGTTGTACGATGTGTCACAATCCACCAACTCCTGTTCTGAGAGCGAAATCAATTCTCCGGTCATGATCTGGTAAATCCCTTCAACTGCTGCCATAGTTGAAAAGGCCCAGCAACTCCTTGTTCAACCACAACAACAATCTCAGTTCCACCTCACTATAATCAACAAATCAATAATATACAACAACCCTTTCTACTATCTCCTAATCCAAATTAGATGAGCTACGATTTCAATCATAATATAACTGCAAAGATTGGTATTCTCTAAAATATTAAAGATTAATGAAATAAATAAATAACCAATATCAGTATTACTTGTATGATGTCAAGGTCCAAATCTTTCTAAACAAACAATACTTTGTCTTTTACATGAATAAAGACCGTAACCATCAACTACTGTTCTAAATTCTTTTGAACAAATTTTTTTTTTCACCAGCCGATACAAAAAAAACATATCAGTACTAAATTTTTCAATAGAAACAAAGATATCATCTTTTAAGCAAAGTACCAGAAACCACCACCCAACCACATTTTATGGTAAAACACCTCAATCTGTAAAAAGTTTGAACTTTTGGAGAATTCCCCATAAACTGATTAGATAAACATTCCTAGCTTACCAACAAAGCAAGTAATTCTAATGAGTAATACTATGTACACAAATTCCGTGCAAAACTGTTAACCCACAAACCGATATCACAAAATCTCCAACCATCTATATCTTTCTCCATATTTATGCAATATCGTGGAGATTGTACTTCAACTTCAGATTAAAGCTTGTGAGTCCTAAAAAAAATTAGCAAAAGCAAAGATCGTATCTTTTGGGTATTATAAAAAATTACCCAACAATTTCCTACCAGAATACCATAATCTATAAAAATTAGGCCTTTTATTTTTGTTATATCCCCATTAATCTAGCTGTGAGTACATTATGATAAAGATTTTAACTTTCTATTGTAAAAATTAGGCCTAATAATATGAAGATTTTAACTTTACAACAACAACAATAACAAAATTTCTAAATCAAACCCAAAAAGTGAGGGTTTTGAAACTCACCGCAACTGCCGTGATCCTTCACCTCATACCTCGCGCTCTTCACCACCTCAACTCTCCCCTCCTTCGCCTTCACCCCCAAATACCTCTCCCTATACTCCTCGTTCGTCAAATCCACAAACTTTTTCAACCCCAACTCGAACAAATGCTCCCCCCTCTCGGCCTTGGCATTGTGCTCATCGATGAAGGCGCCGACTTCGTCGTAAAGGTGCTGCCTTTCGTCCTCGGTTCGCGAGATGAGGCCATGGTTGCGGTCGCACGAAATGGTTGCGGTGGCTAGGGTTATGGTTACAGGTAGGAGGAGAGGGATGAAGGGGGGAGAGGGCTGGGGGAAGAGAGAGAACGGTAAGAGAGAGGGAGACAGGGAGAGAGAGAGAGACGCAGTGTGCGGGAAAGAAAGAGACGGAGTGAGAAAGAGAGAGAGAAGATGGGGTGTTTTGGGAAAGTGTGAGAGAGAGAATGTGTTTTTGAATTTGTGGAGTTTGAAATTTGGGCGGGAAAATATGTTTTGTGAGAGTAGATCTGGTCCATTGATTTTGGGATAGATTGAATGTGAACCACCTGATAGCTTTCTTTGTGTTTTATTATATAGATTATTTTTAACATTAAAATATTTCTTATGGAAATTACTTAGTTTTAATTAATAATCATTATCTGTATATATATACTAGTAAGTATATATATGTATTGTATCGACTTTGTGCACTTGTACAAATTCATGTAATATGCGTTTTTGAGAAAATATCTGTAATATCCCGGTCTGATATTTAAAATTATTATTTTATTATTATTTTCAGAATTGAAATATTTCTAGGGGATATTACTCGGTTTAATTAATAAACATTATCTACATATATATACTAGTCTGTATGTATTGGTATTGTATCAAATTGGTACTGAAATCTACCGAACCGATAATAAAATTATTTTTATTATTATTTTATTTTATTCGCCAAATTAAATTATTTTTGTATAGATTGTTGGGTTTGATGAAAATGAATTATCAATATATATAGATGTATGTACATAGATGTATTGTATCGATTTCGTACGTTTGTACGAAATTATGTAGTATGTGTTTTTGGACAAAAAAAAATATTTTTATCATGATTGATCATAGAATCAATGGCTAGGATTTAATTGGGAGGGATAAACATAGATTTTATAATTATTAGAAATACAATTAGTATTAATAGGTGTTTTTTCCTTCATGGCTAAATTAACCCAACTCATACACTGATGTTGAATTTGCAAGTGTACAAAATCGCACAAGTAATATAGATAGATGAGTAGAGTGTCGAACCCACAGGGACTAGATATTTTACTGAGTACCGATATCGCTAGATGAATCACTATTTGGAAGATCAAATTTTATGAATAATAAAATAACTAAATTACTCTAATCTAATTTAATCTAATTAAATTGGTGAAGAGGGAGAGGGCTGTTAAACTATGAAGCTCTTGTACTTTGTTTAATGATAAAATTAGTTCTAGGGCTTTTGGTTCACCTCGTTTATCACACACACAAATTATTATTCCTTATAAATAAAAATATTATCTTTCCCAATTGTCGACCAAAATCCTAAAGATATTAACCACTCTATCAACGTAGTCTAAAAATTATTCTCAATTAATCATTCGTCTATCCACCAAATTATTAATTGAAAAATTAGATTTCTTAACGGTCACGTCCTCCAATATACGGTCTTAATTTTTATTAATCACAAATTACCTGTTCGGTCTCTTTATGATTTAAATGATCATACAAATGTCTATCCACCATGTTGTACGCATAAAGAATAAAAATTAAAACACAATCAAGAAAAATAGAGTAATAACAATGAATTAAAATCTGTGTTCAAAACTTGGCTACATCTTAGCCTCTAGAACATTTAAATTCAGTTCATATGAAATTTGCAATTAAAGAATTATTTGGATTGCATCCAAAAATTTATATAGAGGAAAAGATGTACAAAAAATTATAATAAAAAAAATATCTATTCATCCCTATCTCAAAAATACCGAACCCGTAAGCAGTGGAGCACGTCAGCCGAGTCAACTCCTGTCTCAAAATCCGAACCTGTCAGCGCGTCAGTTGTCGCGTCAGGAACAGTACCTGAGCGCCAGGTCAGCACCTCTTAGAACTTCACGCGCCTGCTGCTTCTCCTTTTCTGCTTCGAGCCGTGTGCGCCAGGGAGAAAGAAGATGAAGAAGTCGCCAGATCAGCAGGGTCGCACGTCAGCGTCAGGGTCCAAGTCGAGCTGTCGGGTGCACTTCGAAAACCCCAATTGAAGAGGATTGCTACTGCCCGCACATTATTCTCCTTGTTCCCCTTGGATGCCGTGCACAACAGGAAGAAGTAGTCCTCTCTCTCTGACTTTTCTTTGTTTAATATGTTTTGTATTTGTAGCCGTCACCTCTTACTTTATCATCTCTCTTTTGCTTTGTATTTATAGAGAACGGAGAGAACATTAGGGTTTACACTTTTGCAGAAAAACCCCTCTCTTTTTCTTTATTTCCTTCTTTATTTAATCTAGAATTTTATTTATTTCTCCTTCTTTCTTTTCTTCCTTTTCGGCCCACCACGTGCTTCTGCATACACATAATAATATCTGAAATTAGGATTTTTAAATAAAATAAACTTAATTAATTTAAAATTAATTAAACTAACTACAAATCATATTAACTTATAAAAATCCTTTTAAAATTTATTTGTTGCACTTTTATCTCAACAAAACAATAAAAAATTGATAAATCCATTATTTTACTTTGTTTGTTGATTTTTTCCACAAATCTTTACTTTTTGCATCAAAAATATTATTTCTTCAAAAATAATTAATTAAATGAAATCATATAGAAATAAGATCAATTATTGATAATATCAGCGAAAACAAGCCATTTTTTATTGGTAAATTAGTACAAATATTTATATATAAATTAGACACATCAAATACCCCCAAACTTAAGATTTTGCTTGTCCTCGAGCAAAAAGTAGAATCACGAACAAGGGATTAATAATAGTAGACTCAACCCATCACACCAAGAAATCTTATCATGCAAGCATCAAAATTACAATTAAAAATATAAACAATTGCAAATAAAGTAAAACTAAGCATACCCACTTTCTCCAGTGCAATTATTTATTCATAATTCCCAAAAAAAATCACATTTGTCATGCAATTAATATAATTATAGTATGCAACAACTCAATCTGTGATTATCCCTTCACTCTACTACAAACCGAGTAGCAAACTAGAGTTTTTTTATTTTTTTATTTTTTTATTTTTAATTTTTTTTTATTTTTTTTAATTTTTAGTCTCTTCTTTAAGTTGTCACTTGCCTTTTGACGCGAATGCAAAACATTTGTGATGAATTCACCCGGTTACTCAACAAGTCACAAACTTAAAGTGTTTTGCATACTCATATTTCAAGTTGCTGTTCTACGTAAGTGTAGACATTTGTGATGAATACCCCTAGTTACTAAGAAACTCAAAACATTGGAGTAGATTGACTTTATTCAATTTTTTTTTTTTTTTCATTATTACTCTATTTACTTAAACTCTGTTTAGGACTAGATTAAAGGGGATAATCACAAGAAAAAGCATCACATTTGTTTTTTTTATATATAAAATAGCATGACCCACACAATTTTGTAAGGAATTTTGAAACTCAATAATCCTAAAGTAAATAAGTATGCTTAATATTGCTTTATAAAAAAAAATTGTTTATACAAAAAAAAATTGTTTAATGCTTATCACAATAAAGAACTCAAAAGTGTAAAGGTAAGCCTAATTATAATCCTTTTGTTTTGTTTTTCTTTTCAAAAATAATAAAAATGAAAATGAATTTGTAAACCTTCCCCCCAAACTTGAATATCACATTGTCCTCAATGGGAAAGGAAAAAGAAAAACAAAAAGAATGCAATAAGTTTAGAATTTCTCCCCTGATTCGTCTTTAAATTTCAGCACGCGCGACGTTCAGTGTTTTGGCGATATCTGGAGCTGTAGATGTCCAAATGGGCTGAATTTTTTTTTGCTGGAAAGCTAAGACGATAGGCTACAACTTCTCTTGGAACCATTTTTCCAGATTTTGACTCCAAACTTCTCAAAAACAGCCAACAATGCATGTATACAAAACAGCTCCGCCTGGCGACTTTCAAAATTGATGCAATCCTACAAAATAAAATCAAAAATTAAAATAAAATAAACTAAAAGATAAATCAAAATCAAAACTAAATGAAATAAAAGAAAACATGGGTTGCCTCCCAAGAAGCGCTAAGTTTTAAGTCTTCAGCCAGACATGGGGGTGAGATGGTTATGTAACGCCAAGATCCAACAACATTAACACATCCTTTCTAATTTTTCTTTTCTTGTGTGGATCGGGTTCAAGTTCCAATTTGAGGCGTTTCCTTTTAGATGATGATGTCTTTGATTCCCCCACCTCTTTGAATTTATGCTGCAAAAATGAATAAATAGAAGGTTCAGCATCCAAGTACATAACATTTTCAAAAATATTTTCTTTAACGGTTTCAAAAATTGCTGAATTTGTTGGACATACTTCTATAGGTGATTTTTCAAATTTAGCCTTATGTTCCTCGCCCAAAATTAAATCAATTTCACTTACTTGAATGGATGACTGTTCTTCAGGAGGAAAATTTATGGAATTAAAAATATCATACATTACTTGCTCATGTTGAATTTGTTCCTCCTCAGTTTGTTCAATCTCACTTTGCTTTTCAACCACATCACCATTTTCTTCTTGTGGTTGCTCAATTGTCCTCCCACTTCCTAGTGTTATAGCCTCAACATGCTCCATGGGATGGACAACTGTATCGCTTGGTAATGATCCTGCAATTTTTTCATTAAGAATATTTGAAATTTGACTAATTTACACCTCAAGATTTTGGATGGAAGCCGAAGTTGAATTTGCAACATTTTGAATTGCCAAATCTGTCTTTTGTATGTAGTGCTCAAACATATCTTCAAGCATCGGCTTCTTTTCTTGCTGTGGAAAAATTTGAGGTGGTACAACTGCTTCTTGATTGTAGTTCCATGGATAATTGGGGGTGTTTTTCCATCCTGAATTGTATGTGTTTGCATAATGATTATTTTGCATTTGAAAGTTTGACACAAAATTTTCATGTACGGCATTTGATGGAGCAAAAGGGTTTCCCACTTGACAATTTGAACTTGTATGATTTCCTGCACAAAGATCACAAATCATATTAGAATGAATAGCATTAAAATTCATATTTTCTACTTGTTTAGATAGAATATCAATTTTTGCATTCAAAGTAGAAAAATGATCAAGTTCAAAAACTCTAGCCACTTTTCTTGGCATCGTTCTCTCTGAAGACCACTGGTAATAATTTGATGCCATCTCCTCTAAAAGATCATAGGCTGCTTGGTAAGTTTTGCTCATCAGTGCACCACCAGCTGCTGCGTCAACCATAGATCTATGTATAACTCCCAAACCATTATAGAATGTTTGCATTTGCAGCCATTTCGGTAGTTCATGATTAGGACACTTTCTTAGTAACTCTTTAAACCTTTCCCATGCATCATACAAAGACTCGGTCTCAAATTGAGTAAATGTGCAAATGTCCTTTCTTAGCCTTGCGGTCTTTGCTGGAGGAAAATACTTGGCTAGAAATTTTTGTGCAAGTCCCTCCCAAGTAGTAATACTACCGGGTGGTAGATAATGTAGCCAAGCCTTCGCCTTATCTCGTAGGGAAAAATAAAAGAGTCTCAGTCTAATTGCATCGTCTGATACACCGTTGTGCTTGAAAGTGTCACAAATTTCTAAAAAGTTTGCAATGTGAGCATAAGGATCCTCGTGTGGTAGTCCCCAAAATTGAACAGTCTGTTGCATCATTAGAATCATCGCCGGTTTAATTTCAAAATCATTAGCTTCAATAACCGGCTTCTTTATGCTTGACTCATAAATTGAGGGCATATCATAGTCTCTCAAAGGTCTGTTCTCATCGTTCGCCATGATAATGCACTGTATGTCCTGAAATGTAAGTATCGAAAAAGAAAAAGAAAAAAAAAGAAAAAAAAATAGAAAAACTAAAAAAAACTAAAATAAGAAAAATAAAATAAAAAAAAGTTAGTCAAAAGAAAATAAAGATGTAAAATGATAATAAAATAAAAATAATTACAAAAAAAATCCAAATTAGCAATAATCTAGCAATTGTCAATATCAATAAAAGAATAACTAGTCCCCGGCAACGGCGCCAAAAACTTGATGTTGAATTTGCAAGTGTACAAAATCGCACAAGTAATATAGATAGATGAGTAGAGTGTCAAACCCACAGGGACTAGATATTTTACTGAGTACCGATATCGCTAGATGAATCACTATTTGGAAGATCAAATTTTATGAATAATAAAATAACTAAATTACTCTAATCTAATTTAATCTAATTAAATTGGTGAAGAGGGAGAGGGCTGTTAAACTATGAAGCTCTTGTACTTTGTTTAATGATAAAATTAGTTCTAGGGCTTTTGGTTCACCTCGTTTATCACACACACAAATTATTATTCCTTATAAATAAAAATATTATCTTTCCCAATTGTCGACCAAAATCCTAAAGATATTACCCACTCTATCAACGTAGTCTAAAAATTATTCTCAATTAATCATTCGTCTATCCACCAAATTATTAATTGAAAAATTGGATTTCTTAACGGTCACGTCCTCCAATATACGGTCTTAATTTTTATTAATCACAAATTACCTGTTCGGTCTCTTTATGATTTAAATGATCATACAAATGTCTATCCACCATGTTGTACGCATAAAGAATAAAAATTAAAACACAATCAAGAAAAATAGAGTAATAACAATGAATTAAAATCTGTGTTCAAAACTTGGCTACATCTTAGCCTCTAGAACATTTAAATTCAGTTCATATGAAATTTGCAATTAAAGAATTATTTGGATTGCATCCAAAAATTTATATAGAGGAAAAGATGTACAAAAAATTATAATAAAAAAAATATCTATTCATCCCTATCTCAAAAATACCGAACCCGTAAGCAGTGGAGCACGTCAGCCGAGTCAACTCCTGTCTCAAAATCCGAACCTGTCAGCGCGTCAGTTGTCGCGTCAGGAACAGTACCTGAGCGCCAGGTCAGCACCTCTTGGAACTTCACGCGCCTGCTGCTTCTCCTTTTCTGCTTCGAGCCGTGTGCGCCAGGGAGAAAGAAGATGAAGAAGTCGCCAGATCAGCAGGGTCGCACGTCAGCGTCAGGGTCCAAGTCGAGCTGTCGGGTGCACTTCGAAAACCCCAATTGAAGAGGATTGCTACTGCCCGCACAGTATTCTCCTTGTTCCCCTTGGATGCCGTGCACAACAGGAAGAAGTAGTTCTCTCTCTCTGACTTTTCTTTGTTTAATATGTTTTGTATTTGTAGCCGTCACCTCTTGCTTTATCATCTCTCTTTTGCCTTGTATTTATAGAGAACGGAGAGAACATTAGGGTTTACACTTTTGCAGAAAAACCCCTCTCTTTTTCTTTATTTCCTTCTTTATTTAATCTAGAATTTTATTTATTTCTCCTTCTTTCTTTTCTTCCTTTTCGGCCCACCACGTGCTTCTGCATACACACAATAATATCTGAAATTAGGATTTTTAAATAAAATAAACTTAATTAATTTAAAATTAATTAAACTAACTAAAAATCATATTAACTTATAAAAATCCTTTTAAAATTTATTTGTTGCACTTTTATCTCAACAAAACAATAAAAAATTGATAAATCCATTATTTTACTTTGTTTGTTGATTTTTTCCACAAATCTTTACTTTTTGCATCAAAAATATTATTTCTTCAAAAATAATTAATTAAATGAAATCATATAGAAATAAGATCAATTATTGATAATATCAGCGAAAACAAGCCATTTTTTATTGGTAAATTAGTACAAATATTTATATATAAATTAGACACATCATACACTCACCTCCTCACCCCTCTCCCTCATTTTTGCCGGCTAATACCCCAAGGCAAGCCAAGTACCAAACCCTAGTTTCACCCGCTCATACACTTACCTCTCTCATTTTCTCCTATAAATACCCCTTCCTTTCACCCTTAGCCCATTTGCTAAAGAAAAAAAAGAGAGAGAAAGAGAATGCAAAAGAAAGAGAGAAACTTAATTTGAAAGTTCTTCATTTGTAGGTTGTAGTAGGAGCTAGGAGGAAGGAAAAGGAAAGCTAAGGCTAGTTCTTCCTACCATAAAATAAGGTGGGGGTTTCTCTTCTTAGTTTTTATTTGTTGTTTGTTGTTTATTTTTGTTGTATGTTAAGTTTTTAAGAACTACTTGGACTAAGATCTTGTGCATATGAATGGTTGTGGATCAAAAATGATCACATAAAAGAATTGAATGGTAGAACTCAAACAAAAAGACATAAATATTGAATCTTTAATACTAATTGTTGTTAATTGTTGTTTTGATTATTTTTACTTCCATGATTGTATGTTATTTTAAGAACAGCTTGGACTAAAAAAACATGTGCATATGAATAAGGGTGAATCAAATGAACACATAGAGAAATTGAATAGTGGAACTCAAACAAATTGTTGTTATTTTTGTCATTGTTGTTATTATTATTAATAAAATATAAACACATGGTTTATTGTAAATAAAATATAACAACTTCGACTAAATCTATATGCATATAAGAATAGATGAATTAAGAATATCTACATACATGATTAAAGTGGGAAACTTAATTAGAACACTAAAAGAGTAGTATTAGTTGTATGTGTAACTTCTAGTTCATAAAAAGTGGACTTTTGTAATATGTAGAACTTCTAATGCATGAAAGATAAAGTCTTTAGTAGTTGTTGTGTGTTTACTTTTATACTTGTTAAAAATCAAGTTCTTTTGGTAATTCTAGTTCATGAAAGATCAAGTGTAGTAGCATGCTTCATTGCTTCTAGGTTGTTAGAAGACTTCCATGCTGTTCTAGGTGTAAAAATTAGTAAACTTGAGTTAAGTTGTCAACTAGATAGTTGTAGTAGAAATTCCTAGCTTTCCCAAAAGCCCAATTTTGTTAGATTCCGATAAGTATAGCACCGGTTATGATATTTACCAAATTCCAACATCAACTTTCTCTTGCTGAGTTTCTGTTTGGGATTAGGAGTTTTCGACCTCTTCATGACTGAACATGAAAAAATGTCGAGAGTTGTAGTAGATGTTCTTAGCTTTCCAAAAAGCCCAATTTTGTTAGATTCCAATAAGTATAGCACCGGTTATGATCTTTACAAAATTTCAGCAGCAACCTTCTTTGCTGACTTTCTGTTTGGAGAGATTAGATGTTTTTCACCTCTTGTTGACTTAACTTGAAAATGTTGTCAGCTAGAGAGTTTTAGTATATGTTCTTATCTTTCCAAAAAGTTCAATTTTGTTAGATTCCTATAAGTATAGCACCGGTTATGATCTTTACATAATTCCAGCAGCAACTTTCTTTTGCTGGGTTTCTGTTTGGAAAGATTAGGAGTTTTCGACCTCTTCTTAACTGAACTTGAAAAAGTTGTCAACTAGAGAGTTCTAGTAGATGTTCTTAGATTTACAAAAAGCTCAATTTTATTAAATTCTGATAAGTACAGCACCGGTTATGATCTTTACAAATTCCAGCAGCAACTTTCTCTTGCTGAGTTTATGTTTGGAAGGATTAGGAGTTTTTGACCACTTGTTGACTGAACTTGAAAAAGTTATCAACTAGAGCGTTGTAGTAGATATTCTTAGCTTTCGAAAAATCCCAATTTTGTTAGATTTTGATAAGTATAGCACCGATTATGATCTTTACAAAATTTTCGCAGCATCTTTCTCTTGTTGAGTTTCTGTTTTGAAAGATTAGGAGTTTTCAAACTCTTGTTGACTTAATTTGAAAAAGTTGTCAACTATAGAGTTGTATTAGATGTTCCCACCTTTCTAAAATGTGTTATTTTGTTGAATTCCGATAACCATAGCATGAGTTATGACTTTTACAAGTCGACCGCAGTTGGCCTTTTGGCTGAAGCTCACTGTTCAGAGTGTTTGGAGTTTTTCTACCTCTTGTTGACTGAATCTGAGAAGGTTGTCAACTAGAGAATTGTAGTAAAGGTTCCCACCTTTCTACAAAGTCTTATTTTATTGAATTCCGATAACTGTAGCATGAGTTATGACTTTTACAAGTCGACAACAGCTGGTCTTTTGGCTGAAGCTCACTGTTTAGAGTACTCAGAGTTTTTCTACCTCTTGTTAACTCAATCTGAGAAGGTTGCCAACTAGAGAGTTGTAGTATATTTTCCTACCTTTCGAAAAAATCCTATTTTGTTAGATTCCGATAAGTGTAGCATGTTATGAGTTATGAGTTTTGCAAGTTGAACAGCAGCTACCTTTTTGGGCTGAGTTTACTGTTCGAGAGTTTGGAGTTTTCTCTCCTTTTGTTTGCTGAATTTGAGGAGGTTGTCAACTAGAGAATTGTAGTAGAGGTTTCTACCTTTACATAGAGTCTAAATTTGTTAGATTCCGGTTAGCGTAGCAATTGTTGTGAATTTTGCAATATTTCTGCAGCGGCTTGACTTTTGAGCTGATTCGCCGTTTAAAATGTTTGGTTGTTTTTCCCTATTCAAGAAGGATTTCTGTGTATTTCCATGTGCTTATAATTTATGTTAGCTAGAGTTTTTGGGAATTGTCAGTGGTTTGAATCATGCAGTTGATTTTGAATAATAAGTGTTCCTTGTGCTCATATGTCATGTAATAGCATGTTTATGTTTAGAAAGTAGTTCACGCTAATTTTTAGCAGTTTGTTGTCGCATACGTAGCTAGTTGGCTCGTATGTAATTCATTTGGCTCATACATAGCTTGTCGGGTACGTTTGTAGTTGTTGGTCTCATACGTAGCTTATTTGGCTCGTATGTAAATTGTTGTCTCTTACGTAGCTCACCTGGCTCGTATGTAGGTCGTTGTTTCATACGTAGCTCTTTTAACTCGTATGTGATTTGTTTGCTCGTATATAGCTTATTAGCTAGTACGCTGTTTGTTGTGCTCGTAAGGGCGATATCATTGCCCTAGGGGCCATCGACCGTCAAGACGTGTATTTCTTTTACCCCTCAGGGACTGTGGATGAGTCACCTCTCATGCACTGTCAGATCATAACCGGTGTAGGTTGATCATGGGCCGGGAGCATAGACGGAATTCAAGTTCAAGGTAGTAGCATACGAATAAATTCGTATTGCCGGAGTCTTGGATCGATGGGCTGTAGAGCACCTAGCAAAGTTATCTTGCAAAGTCTAACTTAAGACCTAGCATATTGTATTAGTACTGTTGTCATTCCTCAAATTGTTTAAGGTTAGTGACATCGTTAGGGTAGTGATTGGTAACTATTGTTACATAACCCTTTTATCTTTTACTTCGCCGAAGGGAAAGAGTTGGTATTAGGGGTGACACCTTATGATCTGACCAGTCCTATAGGCCAGCACTTGGTGGTGTTATTAGTTATACCCTTCCTATCAAAGGAATACAATCTGTGCCTTCTTACGAGTTTGGAGCACAGGATCCATATTTCGTCTGTTAATTTCTGAAGTGCCATGATAAGAACGGAAGGTTAACCTGTCAGAACTAGGGGATGGACCTCCGAAATTTCGTCATGTTCTATGTCAGGGAAAGCGAACAAGTCTTAGACTGCGGTCTATGAGCTAAGGGGCCACAGGGGATGCTTCGAGCTAACCTGTGTTGTAGTAAACACTGGGTGTTGTCTGATTTTTTAGTAAGGTCCTGTATGACGGACAATAGTGACAAACAGAGACACCACTATATGACTGCGAATGGCGGGATTAGATCGTTTCAGAGCAACCTCATCAGTCACACTGTATCTTTAGGAACAGGTTGAGTACAAGAGTAGAATTCATGACGCGGGTTCAAATCCCTAAATATGAATAAATGACTTGATATGGGCATATGTATTTATGGGCTGCATACTATCCATAGTCTCGCTTGAATTAGAATAAATGCATCCTTGCATTAGTTGATCTTGCATTAGAGTCTCAGTCATAGCATACACTGACACATCAATTATATATACACATTTCTCTTTTCATCAATCTGTTTATTTAAGTTGAGATTCGCTGCTAGTCATTAGCCGTTAAGCATCAGTATATGTACTGACGCCCCCACTCAAATAGGTACTAGATTATAGGACTACATGTTTAGGATTCAGGAGAATTCCAGACAAGTGGAGCGTTCAGTTGAAGCACTGTGTTGATTATTGTTCCTATTTTTATATGTTTATTGTTGAGAAACATCCAAGTGAAGTACAAAGTGTTATTTATTATTCATTGTACTCTGATATAAATTTATTGTAAGTGGTAACACTTGGGCTTGTAAGGCATTATTGTAATATTAATGTAATGTATTGCAGTTTTATAACATTCGGACTTGTAATACATTTGTGTTAAATAAAAAGTTTTAAATTTTCCCATTTTCTATGTATTGTGGCTAATTGAAGGTAAAGATTCTGGCTCATGTCACGGTTTCTCGGTATAGGAAATCGGGGCATTACATTATTGGTTCTACCATTCTCGTCAAAAGGATACGGTCTGTGCCTTCTCACGAGTTGGGAGCACGAGATCTGTATCTCGGCTATTAATTTATGAAGTACTCCTATAACTTTTGGTTTCGTTTGAGGTCCAGTACACCAGGCAATGGTGGTAAACAAAGACACCTCCATATGACTGCATAGCGGGACTAGGCCATTTAAACTGCAACCTCACAGGTTATTGTTTGGGAGGGGAGTAAGACCACAGATCTCGGTAGAATCGTGATTACCGGCCTGATCGGGAGTGGAGATAGACCACATTAACATCCCGTATAAATTTTTAAATAAAAATACAATTTTTTTTGCACGGGTAATGCACGTGCAATTTCACCTCATTTTCATTCAAAAATATTTTTCTAAGTATGCATAAATTCCTTTTTATTTATTTTATCTCATTTGGTTGTCTTTCCTTAATTAGAACCCATAGGCCTAATAGATGACTCTAAGCCTATTGAAATAAATAAATTAAATAAATAAAACTAAGCTCACAATGAGAAGCCCACTAAGAGAACCTACTTCTAATTTGTACACACTTTTACACTTGCTTTGTAACAACTAGTAGCTACACAAAAATTAATAAAATATAAGAGTGAGAAGATTGTACATGTACACTACACGTGCACGTGCATTTGTGTAGGTACAAACCAAGAGTGGTCGGCCTTTTGATGGGGAGAGTGGGAAAGTGGGGAGAGGGGGGAGAGATCATGGGGTAGTGGAGTAAATCCTAGCCATACAATCTCCCTATATAACCCCCCTCCCTATTGTATGTCATTTGCACCAAAAAACTAAGAAAAATTAAGAGAGAAGAAAAAAAGAGAGTTAGGGATTTTGTCTTGCATTTCTTGGAGGCTTGGAGGTTGCTTTACTAGGAGGAGAAGTGCTAGGCTTGTGGAGTGGAGCTAGGAGCTTTCCTTAGGAGATTTTTCATTTGTTCATTAAAAGAGGTGGGTGTCTTATTTATTTTTCTAATTAGGCTTAGAAATCAGGTTTAGGGATTATGTGGTAATTATAGTCTAGTTCTAATGATCCTTGCTAATTTTTAATACATGTTGGAATGATGAAAATGTACCATTATGAGTTGCATGGTGTGCTAATTTAAGTATATGATTGGAATAATATGATAGAATGAGGGAAGGGATAAATTAAATGCATGTTTATGAATGCTAGGCACAATTGCAAAATGAATTTATTTTGTTGCATGATTGTTGTCTTGAACAAAATTAGAAAATTTATATATGAGAAATGTGATAATTAGTGTAGGGAAATGAAGAAAAAATTGGGGGAATAAAATGGGTATTGTTGATTAATGAAGAAACTCACATTAATTGAAAGTTAGACAAATTTAGCATAGTTATGTCGACTTTTTATTTCTCTTATAAAGGAAAATGTCTAATTTAGGAAAAGAGGATTGAATACTTATAAAAAGGGAAGAAATCAGTAAGTTATTATTTTTGGTGATATACGAATACTAATTTTATTATTTTTAAAAAGAAAATAGAAGTTTTAATCAAATTTCGTATATGTATATGCTTTAGAAAGTGAATTTGTGTAAAAATGAATATAAATTTCTTTAAAAATAATTAATCCAGTAAGAAAAATATTCTGGAGCTTAGAAATATTCTTTGTATAATATTAAATTGGGGAAGAAGAATGGGAACCAAAATAGTTGAAAAATGTGAAAATGAGAATCAACGATGATTAAGTACTTAAAGACTTACAACCTATAGATGTTGTGAATCTGAGCTTATCTCAGTGGGTGGGCATTAGGTCGCCTCTCTGATTGCGTTGGTTCGAGTCGTGCGTCGACCGTTTATAATAAAAACTTTTTGAAAAGTCAGTAAGAGGGAGAGTTTAAACACTTAAGAAATATAACCCCATCCATTATCAGATGAGCACTTGGCCAGAATGGCTAGCGCGTGTGCGCTGCGCCTGTGAGCGCCACGTGGCGTGGGATGGGTTTGGGGTGAGGTCTCGGGTTCGAGCCTCTAACTCCCCTTTTTGATTTTTTTAGGTTCTTTTATTTTTTTTAGAGTTTTAAAAATCCAGGAAAAGTTGTATAAAAATTATAAAAATATTATGGGGATAATATGAATATTTCTCACTATTTAAAATATATTTTTCAACGATTAAGAGTTATATTATCGTGGTAGATATGATGTAATATGTAATGTGTATGATTAAGGGGATAAAAATTGATTTTATGATGAAAAGAAAAGTGGTGGATTTTGAATAATGAAAGTTCTAAGTATGAATCTCAAGAGTTGATATTTAATACATTAATAAATTTTGTTGGAAGTTAAATGAACCTGAAAGAAGAATAGCTCTGTGGAAATGAATAAATTGAGTTTTCATGAATGATAAATACAAGAGTAACATGAATTGATTAAGATGTGAAAGAATAGAGTTGAAGATGTGAATAAAGTGAAATGTAATACATGAATATTGAAGGGTATGAGTACCCATGATTTATGGAACATGAAAGGTTGTGATTTAGAGGTTTAGTGAGACCTGGGTACTAGCAAATGTTGAAATAATTGATTGATTTGAGATTTGTCTATATGGGCTATCTCGGTGTTTTTGTTTAACTTCGGTAGGAAGGGAAGCTAACTCTAGGTAGTATAATTTATTCATGTTTTGAACTTAAGAATTATGCACTAAGTGAAAATGTAGTAAACTTGGACAAACGTGAGTGGAGGGCCTCTATATAGTCGGGCGGTGGATTCCGGAAAAATAGACCTAGTCGGGCGGTGGATTCTTGGATTGTGGTTGCTTGCGACGGAGGCGAGCCTTATTTAAATTCGGGACTATGATTGGTTTGACAGTGGACTCCAGGACCATGAATAGTCAGGCGTATAGTAGGCCGTACTCCAGTGTATATGCGTATACCGAGGCTAAAGGGACACTTGCAGGATGTTCGAATGATGAGGATTCTGTATAGTCGGGCAGTGGATTCCGGGACTGGAATCCATACTCGTGGAATGTCCAAACTTTGTTTATTACTGGGTAGTTATCATGGCGAGAGATTAAACCCTTTAATGTGGAGTATGTAGGTGTTTGCCCTCGGAGCTATGTAGTATGCGATGAATAAAATCCGAACAAGTATGCATTAGTGTCATTTAGCGTAAACACCTGCATTAGGCATTAAGGCATCTTGCATACACTGACATGTTTAGAGCAGTCACTTTTAACACTTTGTTTACATTCAAGTTTGTGGTTGTTAAATTAAGAAAGTCATTATATTTCGGCATAGCGAGGATGGCCGCGTATAATATTATGTTGGTTGTAAGTAACTGACGTGCCCACAGTTTTAAATGCAGACTTTGGATTTGCAAGAAGATATAAAGATGATTGAATGCTAAAGATTATTTGTAACCCCCCGAATTCCAAATAAGCCTGAATTTGATGTTCCACCGGATCTTTACACTTCACTTCGTACAATTTTACAAGGAATTTAGAACTTTTATTACAACAAGGTCTTTTTACATCACAACGCAGCGGAAAGTAAATAAAGTACAACATGATAAATATACAATTGTATCAACTTTAGCATTTAAGTAATCATCAGCATCAAATTCATCTTTATATCTTTTTGTAAATTCCAAATCCTGCATATGAAACTGTAGGCACGTCAGTTGCTTACAACCGATGGAATATTATACACGGCCATCCCCGCTATGCCAAAAATATAACGATTCTTTAATACTTTAACAACCACAAACTTGAATGCATCACAAATAGAGCTAAAGAGGGACTATCCTATTGATGTCGTGAGTTCTTGTGCACGTAACCTTAATGCAGTTATTTATATTTAATGAAACTAATACACACTTGTTCGAACCTATGCATCCCATTCTACATAGATCCGAGGGCAAGCCCTTAACCGTGCTTCATCTTGTAGGGTTGGATCCCTCGCTATGAGTTTAACTCCTACGAAAATTACGATAAGTTCTTAGATGTTTTATAAGTTACAAGCCCATGTCCAAACAGCCTAGAGAGGAATCCCACTTCATGACATGACGCATCATATAGACAGCCTATGGACAATTCGCCTCCGTCATGGGACGATGGCACTACGTAGTCACCAAGTACCCCACAAGCGTCACCACGATCCCGATAATTTCGGAGATGGATTCACGTCATGACATGACGCATCATGTAGACAGCCTGTGAAAACTCTCCCACCGTGAATCTGAGGCCCTCATACATGTGTTTTTCTCTTACTTTTATCACATCTTCACTATAGCGTTGTCCTTAAGTTTTTAGTATGTTTTAGAAGAAAATCATCACAACCTAAAGCTAGCTTACACTACCGGACTTAAACCAACACAAGAGCAAGTCAGCCCCAACTGGCTACTTCTCAAGAGATGCTCAACCGACACTGGTTAGCTCTCAAATTCATATTAATAACAACTGCCGGTTTCTAAGGGTCTCGCCTAGCCTCTAAATTCCAACAAATATCTCGTTCTAGAGATCAACAATAGGTTATATTCAACCTCAAAATAATATTTCAATTTCTTTATTCACATTTTCTTTCTCAAAGAAAAATATTTCTTTATAATCTCATAATTTGAAGTAACTCACTTCAACTTCTTTTATCAATTTAATCACTTATAGCATTGTGTGTAACTCAAAGTATTCTTAATCAAAGATATTTATAACCATGGAAATTTATTCAAGAAGGGTCTAATCATAATCCACTTTAATCTTCTTTAACCACACAAAAATCTCTGCTTTAATTTTGAAACCAAGTTCACTAAACAAATTATTTTAATGAGAAATCCACTTCTAAATCTCACAAAATGTATCTAAATATTGTGGAAATATTTTTTATAAGGTATAAATAATTTTAGAGGAACAATAGATTTTTTTACCAATTTTTTTTTTCTCTTTAAAACCCAAATATATCAAAAAAAAAAAAAAAAAAAATCAAAACACACAAAAAGGCAGTAGTCGAGATCGAACCCCCGACCCCCCCCCCCCCCTGCTACAATATCCGCTTTATCCGCTTTAATTTGCACCCGAAGACCAGAAAGTCCACAACCAACTAGTGATAGGAGTTTACTTAAATACTTTAAGTACGAGCCACACTGTATTTTGGAAAAAATCAAAATTTTAATTAAACAGAGCCTCTTCAGGACTCGAACCCAAGATTACCTGCACTGTTTGCAGCGCTCTATACTCACACCACAAACCAGTATTCCCAAACTCATTCTCTGTTACGAAGAGGAATTGAAATAACTTTATACTTTCTGTCTGTTTGTAAATTTTATTTACAAAATCTCGATTTCTCAATCAGTTTGTACCATTCAAAATCTCATTCTTTTCCTGGATATTTTCTTTTAAAAATACAGTATAGCAGCAATTAGTAAACTTTATAAAACTCTTATTTTTTTTGACATTGTAATAAGTTTTTCTTTCCAATTTGCATTTAAAGAAAACACTATCGACTTTGAAATAAAACTATGGTTCCTCAAAAACACTAATATAAATTTCTTTATGCCAATAAAATACACATTTGTGAAACTATTTTCAAATTTCTCTACTATACTAACATCTTAAATTTTTTTCATACATTCTGCATTAATTTGACTGTTATGAGAACGTTCTAACATGCATCAATTTGGAGATTTTAATGTATTTTCTTGTTCTCCCTTTAATCCACATGAAATCTAGTCATTTATTAGAATCACAATATCATTTCAATACATCATGACACAATTAAAATAATATCATGAAATCTACATTCATTGTAGCAATCAAAATTTAACAACTAAACCATATCTCAACCAGCATGCATCATACTCCTAAATTAGAAAGGATTTAAGAAACACCCACCTCAAATTGAAGAATACAAAATTAGAACTCCTAGAACGAAAGCCCCTAGTAGCAAAACCTCTTTCAAAAGCTCCAAGAATCCACAAATCCACAAATCCACACCAAAATTTTCACCAAAACTTCAACAATGAAAGGAACTGAAGCACAACCTACTCCTCATTTTCACATATAAATATATATATATATATATATATATATATATATAATAAAATACAAAGAAAGCTATCAAGTGGCCGACCTTCAATCCCCTCAAAATTAAAGGCCCAGATCTAACCTCACAAAACATATTTTCCCCCCAAAATTTCAAACTCCAAAATCAAAATTTCCCCCCAAAACTAAAAAACTCATTACTTTATGATTATTTCTCTCTTCTCTCTTCACTTTTTCATATTTCTCTCTTTCTCTCTCTCTCCCTATCTCTCTATCTCTCCCTCTTTGTTTATTTATTTAAAAATTTAGATTTTAAGATTTCAGATTTGTAAATTTTTAGAATTTTTATATTTTTTTTGTTGCACATGTTATATAGAAAATAGCAAATATCTCTTCTACAGTTAAATTTCATCATTTTCCACACTTAAAGTTCTAAAAAGTTAGGTTTTACACCCTCATTTATAATTATTTTTCAACATATACTAAAGGAAACATGGACTTTTATTTACAACTAATTATTGACATACTATTCAAACTTGAGCTACATAATTGTTGTTTTACTGTTTACAGGGCTTTTCGTATTTTGTATCGTTCCGAAGACGTGCCGTAGGCACGTGCGCACGGGCAAATCTAGTGTGTGTGTGTGTGTATATATATATATATATATATATATATATATATATATATATATATAATAGAATATGTTATAAGTTATGTATATACATACACATGTGAGTAGGTGGAGAAACAAGGTGAATGCTGGGGTTCGGATTTGGCAGAGAAAGAAAGAAGGAAGAGATGAGGAGAGAGTGAAGATTAGGGGGTATTTTATAGAATAATTGAGTAGTTATATTAACTACCCGCCACTAATACAACCCACTAATCCACTCATTTATTCAAAAGCATTACTTTTCCCCAAAATAACCAACCAATTATTTGAGGTGTGTACATTGCACGTGTGCACGTGCACGTACTTTGTGTATACTTCACAAAAAATAATCATTTATTTAAATTAACACATATGTATATAGTATGTATTTAAATGAAATTTGTTTAATTTAAAAAAAATTGGGTTTTCATGCATGAACAAAAAAAGAAACACACACTTCAGAAATCTTTATTTTTTGAAAGAGAATGCAACTGATACGTGCACTGCAAACACGTACGTCGCACGTAAAAATCAATATTCAAATACGAAATTAATTTTGCCAATGGCAAAATATTTATAAATAATCGGAATGTACACACGAAAATATATTTCATCATACATATACCGTAGTGTAAGCAATACATACACAGAAAAACACGTGCATCGTACGTATAAAAATATTTTAATTAAAATAAGAGAAAAATGAATTTCTATTTATAAAACGAATTCGAATGCATCATTAAATGAATAATTAAAACACATAGAAAATATTACACGTAGCGGTGAAAAAAAAGTAATCGATACGTGCATCGATAATATGTGCAATGCACGTAAAAATATAAAGATTGGAATTTTATATTTGAGTTGACTCAAATAGGATAAAATAAATTTTGAGAAGACGGGAAATGAATAAATAGTTGAAATACAAAATAAGTATGATATTCATACTGAAATGCGTTATGGATATCACATTAATGGTACAAAATACACGTGCATAATATATGAGGGGGCAAAATTGTCATTTCCAATTTTGCGAGGTGTTACACTCTTCCCCCTAGAACAGCTTTGTCCTCAGAAGTTTACTAGGGTAAAAGTTGTATGTTGTACACACCAAAGAAAAATATCATTATTGTATATAGAAAACTGTAAATATTAAGAAAATAAATGTAGTATAAAAGTAAGTAATGTGGAAGAACAAGACAAACTATATATAAGAAAACTATGAGTATCAAAATTTTATAAGAATGGAACAAGAAACCTAGGAATATAGCATAAGAAAAGAAATGTGACAATAAGATAGGATAGATTGAGAGAAATTTTCATACAAAAATAATATTAGGTAAATCTTGAAAAATAAAATTGGTCATTAATTGTGGAATAGTTCGGAAAACAATGCAATAAGGAGAAACATTGTCAGTGGATAATTTATAAATAGATTTAGTAATCAAATTTTATCAAAGTAATAAGCGGTAGAATGATCAAAATCGCAAACTGAAGTACTATATATTACGAGATAAAAATTGAATTAGCAATTTTAAGAGAAGATTATTGGATAAGAGTTAAAAAAATTAACGAGAATGAACTTTAGTTAAAAATATAGACAACATAAAACGATTTTGTATACCAATTAATAAAATAATTTGTAAGATAACTATAATCATTATACATACGATTTGAAAATTAAAGATATAGAAGGCATACATCGAAATACTTTCAAATTGTTAAGTAGAGAAAGAAAACCAACATACAAAATTATATATGTACATAGTCGTAAAATTTATAGGGTAAAACAAACAATGTTATGACATGAAAATTATAAATGATTTGTAGGAGTAAGACAAGACATCATAGTAGAAAAACTAATAACATATTATTGAAACAATACGAAAACTAATTATATAGAAATAAATTATGAGTCGTAGACAAAAGTATAAATGATAAGATATATATATATATATATATATATATATATATATATATATATATATATATATTGTTAGGTGAGTAGCTACCAAATCTAAGATAAGTTAATAGCAATATAAAATACGATGAAGTGGTATGAAATGCTAATTTATGTAAAGATACTAATAATAAGAAAAGATGGCATGGTAGTTGATAGTAAGTAGTAAATGCGCAAGAAGGGTAGATATAGAAACCAGTATAATTAACAAGGTAATTGATTTAATGCTAGGTTGTAAAATATTATGAAATAATATAAGCTAGTACAAAAATGGGATATTGGTAAGTAAATATTATAGAAAACAAAGTAGGGGTTATCAAAGTAGGAAATTTTCTTCTGGTGTAGGTTCGCCTCGTTGGTGTCCAACTGCAGGCTTGCCTCCTCGACCTCAAGTTGCAGAATTGCCTCTACGACATCCGATTGCAGTTTGCCTTCTGGACTTTCGGTTGCAGACTTTGCCTCCCCGGTATCTAGTTACAGTTTGCCTTCATTGATGTCTAGTTGCACATTCAATATTTTTATCCGTAAGTATCCATAATTCAAGATTTTTCGGGCTAGGGACCTTGCTCCCAATTGCGCGCCACACATTCCTTCATGGACCTCCTTCAAATCATATTGGGCTTCCTCTGGGAAGAGATATCTTAAGTAGGTTCTGCCATCTACTTGAGTGTAGGAGCATTTTTACATGACTCCCTCGATGAGTGTGTACCGCTCGGCTCTGGTTCGGATCTTTTGAGCCTCTTTAGGGTCTAAGAGAAGGATTCCATCTTTGAGGAACTCGAGCAGGGGCCTCATCCAGTTCTCTCCAAGTTCTAAGGGCAGCGTCTCCACAGGCTCGGGATCTTCTTCCTCGATGCTAGGCCTCAGGAGGACCTCTATTAAACAGTTTGTTCGACCCCTTGGAGGGAAGAAGAAGCTAGCTTCGAGAAAGCGTCCGCCTGCGCATTCTTTCTCGAGGGATTCGCTGAAGTTGTGAATCCTCAAAAGAGGCCATCAGTTCTTTGACTTTGTCCAAGTACTTGGCCATGTGACCGTCTCGCGCTTCGTATTCCCCTGATACCTGCTTCACCACCAGCTGCGAGTCGCTAAATATCTTGACATGCTTTGCCCCGACCTTCGAGCCATGCACATGCCGACTATAAGGGCTTCATACTCAGCCTCATTGATGGATGCCCTGAAGTTGATACAGAGTGAGTAATGGAGGATGAAATCATTTGGGTTCGCCAGGATGACTCCTGCTCAACTCCCATCGGCGCACGAGGACCCATCATCATACGCTGTCCAGAACGGGGGTGTAGTACCCCAGGTTTTAAAATAATATTTTTAAGATTAATAAATGAATTAAACCGATTTTTGTGATTTAATAAATATTTTTTGAAAATTTATCTTTTTACACGTGCAAAACACGTGCAAATATTTTTTTGGGAAGTTCAAAGTCAAAAATTATTATTTATTATTATATATTATTTGTGAATTTTCTGGATTTTTCTTATATTTATTGGACCTATTTGCAAATATTATAAAAAGTGGGACTTTTGAGAAAAATTGCCACTTAGAGTGAAAACTCAAGATTTGCTGATTTTCGGACTTGGCATGATGCCTAGTCAACTCAGAGGTAAAGATTTTATTTTTTGTTTTAACAAATTTGGTTTATTTTATAAGTTTTGATGAAAAAGGTTCTTTTTGCAAAATTGCCACTTAGAGGGGCAAAAGTGCAAAATTTGTTTTCTGGGTTTTTCAAACAGTGCCGGCTGATTGTAAGGTGGTTATTCTTGTTTTTTTTTAAACTCAATTAAGTTGGTTTTATTTGATTTCCAAGTATAAAGATTTATATATAGAATGATATATTTAAAAAGATGTATTTTTGTAAATCTATTTACAAAACCCTAAACCTATTATTTCCGGCCTATTTAAGAGTGGGGTGTAGCCGTCTCTTGCTTTGCTACAAAAGGATTTTTATTATTGCTGTTTTCTTGGAGTTTTTAAGCGAGGATTCTTGGTTTACTTGCAAATGAGGGATTTTCTTGTTTCTTTATTATCTTCGTTCTATTTCTTCAAAGAGGTGAGTGACATATTTTTGTTTTCTTTTGTTCTATGCATGTTGTATGTGATGATTTATCTATTAGAAAATATATTAGGGTTTGAATGAAGATATAATGAATTTGATGAGTAGATGAGTTAAAAATTGAATCTTTACTTGAAACCATGCTAATGATGACCAAAACCCTAATTTGATTAATTGTGATTGCTAAAGAACCTAATAGAAATCATGAGTAGGTTGTTTTCCTTTGTATACTTGATGTTTTGACCAAGTTTAATAAATTGTATGTTGATTATGGTATGAAAGTAAAACCAAACTCCACCTTTACTTTGCATCCATATTTACACTATGTTTGGATGATTTTGATGAGTAGAATCTTGTTGAATGGTTGTTATGATTGCATATGTTTATGAGTAAACTATTGTGAGAGATTTGCATATGAGTTAAATGAATTACAAGAAAAGCTTTCGAGTTAAAAAGATCAGTTTTGAAGTGAAAAAGAGATTTTGGCTTTCGGGTCTGGATGTTCATGGCCGAAACTGGCTTTTGGTGAATTTGTGATGTTCAAGTTGGACTTGAGTTGTTTTATACTGAGTTTGATTAGAATGACATATTTCTTGCATACAATGGATTCAGATCAACTGATGCACAATCACACAAACACACATACACACACTTTCACATTCTTAATCCACTTTTTTGAGAGTTTTTTGAATTTTGATGGAGTTTTGTTGGATTTTTAATTTCTATTGTCCTAAGATGGTTTAAACAACCTATTACTTTTATTTGGTAAATTTCTGATGCTAAATTGGATGCATAAACTCTATTTGAACATATATGTATATGCATTGACTGTTTTGAGAGATTTTCGTGAAAAATTTATATTTTGAGATCTTGGTGCGTTTTGAAGTGTCTTGATGACACCTACATGTCATACTAGACATATTCAAACATCTCAGGAATTTAGTATTTACAAGTTTGTGTTTTTATGAAATAAAACGATGTATGGGTTAAACATGCACAGAACCTTAAACTGTAGTCTGTAGGTTCGACAGTCGACCAACCAATGTCGACATCGACTGTCGATGTCTTGTCTGAAGCATTTTTCTTGAGTTTCGGATTTTCTGCAGGACAGTCGACTGACTACCTTATACAGTCGACTGTCACTGCTCTGATTGATGTTTTCTTTGAGTTTTGGATTTTACGCAGGACAGTCGACCGACTACCTTATGCAGTCGACTGCCACTGCTCTGATTGATGGATTTCTTGAGTTTGGATTTTACGTGGGATAGTCGACCGACCACCCTATGAAGTCGACTGCTACTGCTCTAACTGATATTTTCTTGAGTTTTTTTATGCTTCTTTTGAACGATTGTTCCTTCAGTATTATATTATTTTAAAAGATGTTTTGCTACAGATTAAAAATGTTTTACAGAGATTTATATTGGAGCTTTAAATGTATTCTTTTGGACCTTATTTGAGTTATACGTGTTTTCAAAGGAATTGATGTTTTGTGATATTCTACAACTTAAAAATATGATTTTCAGTTATTTAATAGATTTAATCTTTATTTGGATTCTGGAATTTTATATACAATTTGCATTTTTTTTAATTTAAGAAGTATCTTCATATAATCGTTTTGACGATGGGTTTGTGACTTTTATTGAAAGTTTTGGTCTTGATGGATGAGTTGTGATTTCTCTAGGAGTTGAGTGGGAGTCATGTGAACCGGCAGATGAGATTTGTGGATTTAGACCTGCGGGGTCTTGGGTTTGTTTTGTGGAATTAAGTTTGGCAGGATACACTAACTCTAGAGAGGGGGATTTGTGTTTTTAATAATAATCAACTTAAGGACATGCACTAGTGGAGATGTGATGGAACTTGGGAAATGTAAATATATGTTCTGGTCTTGTTAGTCCAACAGATGCGTTCCAGGACAGTGTGTTGTTTTGTCTCGAGAGGACATTTGTATGTTCGCGTGTCGAGGGTCTGCAGGCCTATTCACGGAGCATGCAGGGTGCATTCGCGTGTCGAGGGTCGGCAGGCCAACCATGAAATATACCTGGTGTATCTGCACGTCGAGGGCCTTGCAAGCCTATTCGTGGGGTACACAGTTGGGAGGTGATTCTCCGATTGTTGAGCTATTCTTACATGATGCTCGTGCGTTGAGGGTTGTGATTCCTATTCGTGGAGTATTCTGGATCTTGTTTTCCATCACCGTCGTAGGATTAGTTGCATAACGAGGGATTTAACCCTATAAAGTGTAACCCCTATTTCCGTATATATGTATTTTCCGTGTATTTTCTATATTTAAAATTTTCGTAAATTATTTTTACCGCTTTCAATCTCTTTTGTCAAATTTTACTTTTGGATCTCCTATTAAAATCTGTTTTCGATCAATAATTTTCTGAGAACTACTTTCTATGATTTTTATATTTTAATATGAATCTTATTATTGTTAGTACTACTTTGATTTCTATTATTATTACTATTACTATTATTATTATTACTATTTTTATCATTTTATTTATTATTGTTATTGTTATCAGTATTATTATTATTACTGTTATTTTTAATACTATTATTATTATTGTTGTTATTGTTTTTATTATTATTATTAGTATCTTTATAAAATCCTAAGTTGTATATTTTATTGGTTATTTTAATTATCCTATTGAATTTCTATTAAACCCAATAACCAAACCCCACATCCATTTCAACCCCCTACCCATTAATACCCATTCCCTGTTCACCCTTATACCCAAACCCAATACCCAACTATACCCGTTAGCACCTAACTACCCTACCCGCAACCCATATCAACCCGTTTTCACCCCACCCTATGCAGTAGCCTACTTCAGAAAACCCTAATCTATATTTTTACCCAGCCCATATAAATACCCATGCACCTACACTGCTGTCTTCCCTTTCGACCTCTTATCCCTCTCCCGATCCTCCACCTCACGTCAACAGCATCCCCCCTGCCCCCACCTTGCACCTTCCCTATGCAATCGCCTTCCTCCTCCTGTGTGCACTCCCCCAACCACCTTCAGTATGAACCCATCATGATCTCCCCTAACCTCTTTGGCCACCTTTTGACCTCTCCCCGTCTCTCCCGTCCCCCACTGTGCACCCTCTCCCCTCCGCTGCTGCACCCAGGCAACGCCCTCCTACAGCGCAACACACCTGTGCTGTCTCCCTTCGATGACTGCAGCAATGCCAGCGAGCCACAGTCACGATGCCCTCCAGCCTGAGCACAGAGCCGTCTTCCCCTATGCATCGTGTCCCCTCCGTCGCAGCCACCTGTGGCAGCCCCTCCGACCGCACTCAATCACCACCGCACCGGTAACCCTGTTCTGCCGCCGCCGTATCCCGTGGCCGCCGTCCAATGCAGTGATGTCGTCCCCTGGCTGTAGCTCTCCCTCCCGCAGTGCACACATTCTCTTGTGTGGTGCTGTTGATCATGGAGAGTATTGATCAGGTGGGTTTCGATCTTGTTGATTGTGAGCCATCGATCATCGTGATCATCTTGATCATCATGATCATGTCCCCTTGGTTTTGATTCTGGCCGTCCGTTGGATCTTGATCATCATGCTTGATTGGATTTAGGCCGTTGACCTCCTCTTGATCATCCGATTAGATCCTAGCCGTACGATCTCTTCTTGATCGTCACGATCATGATGATCATCAACTTCTTTTTATCGCAGCCGTTCGATCGACCGATCTTGATCTTCATTATTATCTTCATCATCAAGGAGATCTGGCCGTCCGATCTGATCCGATCATCTTGATCTTGATCTTCGATCTCAACCGTCCGATTATGTTCGTGACTTGTTCATGATCATCTCGTTCGTTGGTTTGTGTTCATGATTGGTTCGTTCGATCTGTTCGTCGTGTTCATGCTCGGGATCCGTTCCCGTTATTCTTGCTTTTGCTTCATCGATTTCGTCGTCTCTCAGGCAAGTAACTTGTATTAAATTCCTTTGTAAATACAAGTACTAAATACCGCCTGTAGTGTAGTTGGGTTCTAGAGACAATTTGTGCGTGATTTCCCTTGTTAATATTTTCTCTATTGTGTTATCTTGACCATAGTTGCCTCACGACATACATGACATGATATAACCTAGGATTGACCATATCTTGTTGCATATATGCGTGTTGTTCATGTGTTACTTATGATCGTTCATGTTATTCGTGGTAGACTTGTCTTGGACTTGTGAAATACCCTATACTGTGTTGCTTGGACATCTAGTATACTCTATCTCGTGCTTGGTTGTGTTTTGGATGAGTTCTATGTGAACTAGTAGATTTTGTGCATATGTGATATTTTCAGTTTTGCCAGTTTTTTCGTTTTATTCAGTATTTTATACCATATTAAGGTTAGTATTTGAAAATATTTTGTGAACATGAACCGTAGAGAATTCTGTCTATTTTCCAACCCTTTTGACGGATCTCAGTTTTGATTTACGGTTTGTGAGTTATGACGATTTTACTACAGTGGTATCGAAAGATTCCCAGATTTTGTTTTCTATGAATTCTGAAGAGTAATTTATTTTTATTCTAGTGTTAAAATTATTATTTTGTTCTGAAATTTTGCTCAGTACTTCTATACTTGATTGGGGTTTACCCAGAATTTTGGTGGTTTATTTGAGGAGTTTTACAAACCTTTTCATGCTCGTAAATAAATATTTTACATGCAGAATTTTAATACTGTTCAGTAAAGAATCTCATTTTTGACCTAATTATACTTGATTTTTGAAAAATATTTCTGAATATGAAAGTTAGCCTACTGTATATATTTTATTAACCTTTTGGTAGATTTGGATTTTGATTTATGGTTTGCGAGATATTGCTATTTTTGTACTGCAGTGTTTGTGATTTCGGATTTGCAAAACCGTCATGTCTCGCTGTTTTCTGATTTTACTTGACTAATCTATTTTTATTGAAAAATTATGAAACTTGCTTTTCTGTTACTACACTTATAGGGGAATACCCCAGATTTTTCGTGGATTTAATTTGTGAGTTTTCATGATGTTTTCCTAACTTTGAATACCATATTCTGATTTCTGGCTGAACTTGTTTTCTGGATTCAAATAAGTTAAGACTTATTTTTGTGAAATACTATATGACTTATATATGCTTGCAGGATTCGGCCGGGAGTCTATTTTCTAAATCTTCTGACGGATCCAGATTTTCATTCCTGTGGTAGCGGGAATCTCAGTTTTGGTACAACAACATCTTGCTGTCCCGAATTGATATTTTGCCATGTTTGAATACTTGCATGTTGTTTCTTGTATTTTGTGATTTAGAACATGTTCCTTGCATCATATGAGCTCCTGATACATCATTGCCGTGTCCCGATTTTGTTCTCGTTATCTCGTGATCATGTATATTTTGTAATAAAAAGTAACAAGCCGGAGTTAAGGGAAAGATCTAGTAGTGGACAAATATAGAAAAGTGTACTCGGAAGGGGGCCCGTGTTTCCCACATTTGGAATTTGGTATATGATTTGGATTATTTTGAATTTGGTATATGATTTGGATTATTTGGAATTTGGTATATGATTTGGTTAATTTGAAATTTGGTATATGATTTGGTTAATTTGAAATTTAGTATATGATTTGGATTACTTGTCCCTGAGTACACGACCCTATAGAATCCCCTACGAAATCTAAACGCAACTTGTTTGAATGTAGCAACCGTATAGTAAAAGTATGGATGCATGAAGTGCTACCTAGATAGTAATAATACAAGACTTGGACATGATCACTTGATACTTGCTACTTGCTACTTGTACTTGTGTAACCCCTGTTTTCCATTTTGTGTATTTTTGAGTGTATTTTTTGTTTTGGTGTATTTTCTCTCTTTGTTTCCGTTGTATCTCTTTTGGTCTGTATACTGGATTTTATTTTCAATATATTCTTTTATTATTTTTGGTTTCTTTCATTTGAATTCTTGATTTCTTGTCCGTCTCTTGCTTCGTTCCTTTTAATCGAACTGTTATTTTGATCATCTTTAATTATATTGTTCAGACTCTATATTATCTCCTACTATTTGTTCTTTTCTCTGCCTAGATATTTTTTTTGGTGTTCCTATTATTCTCTAACCATTTGTTTTCAATCCTATACTTCATATCCAAACCCATTCTCTATTAACCTACAACTAATAACCAACACCCAGATTCCCTAAAAACCCATTTAAATCAATCCCAGTACTTCTTCCTGTACCCAGACCCGTTTAGCCCATCCGACCCGTTATCATTTTACTGTGCCGCCTCCTATACTACCGAACCCTAAACCAAACTCCCCTATATATATTAAACCCATCCTCACCATGCAGCCGATCATTCCCCTACCCAGATGCCACCTATTTTTTCCCCTACATTCTCTCTTTCTCTCGAGCTTGTGCACCCCGACCTGTCTTCTCAACCGCTCGACCTCTCTCCCTGTCTTCTCTCCACAGCGACCAGCGAGGCTACACCTTGGCCGCGCCGCTGTCTCTCTGTGCTCGCTATCCTCGTTGCTCTCTTGGCCGACTGCAGCAACGAAAGCAACTTTCGCTACCATCGCCAACTAGTCATCGCTCTCCCCGTGGTCCCGAACCCCTCTTTGTGGTGGTCCCGACCCTCTCTTTGGTTGCTCGTGCATTTGGTTACACGAGTCGTCATAGTTGTGTGGATTCCGGGCTTGGTTTGTTGGTTCCGTCTTGGTTCGTGGGTTCGTTAGTTGTTCGTGGGGTTTTCTCGCTTTTGGAGTTCGTGTGTTCGTTCGAGTTCGTTGGCCGGAAATCCGTTCCCATTATTCTTACTTGGAGTCGTTTCGTCATCAGTTAAGGCAAGTAACTTGTATTAAATTTCCTTGTAAATATAAGTACTAAATACCGCTTGTAGTGTAGTTGGATTCTAGAGACAATTTGTGTGTGAATGCCCTTGTTGATATTGTCTCTATAGTGATGATTTGACTATAGTTGACTCACGACATAAATGACATGATATAACCGAGGATTGATCACCTTCTGTTGCATATATGCGTGTTGTTCATGTGTTATCTTGTGCTCGTTCGTGTTATTCGTGATACTTACTGTGGACTTGTGAAATACCCTATATCATGTGGTTCAAACATCTAGTATACTCTATCTTGTGTTTGGTTGTGTTTTGGATGAGTTTTATGTGAACTAGTGAATTTTGTGCACATGAGATATTTTCAGTTTTGCTGACTTTTCAATTCTGATCAGTATGTTGACCCTATTAAGGTCATTATTTGGAAATATTTTGTGAACATGATTTATGGAGAATTCTGTCTATTTTCCAACCCTTTTGACGGATCTCAGTTTCGATTTACGGTTTGTGAGTTATGTCGACTTTACTACAATAGTGTCGAAAGATTTCCAGATTTTATTTTTGATGAATTTTGAAGAGTAATCTATTTTTATTATAGTGTTAAAATTATTATTTTGATCTGAAAGTTTTCTCAGTACTTCTAGACTTGATTGGGATTACCCTTGAATTTTGATGGATTTATTTGAATAGTTTTACAAACCGTTTCATGCTTGCAACCAAAGATTTTACATGCAGAATTTTACCACTGTTCAGTAAAGAACTTGATTTTCGACCCATTTCTATTTGTTTTTTCTAAATTATTTATGAATATGAAAGTTAGCCAACTGTATCTATTTTATTATTCTTTTGGCAGATTTGGATTTCGACTTATGATTTGTGAGATATTGTTGTTTTCGTACTGCGGTGTTTGAAATTCCAGATTTACAAAACTACTACATCTTGTTGTTTTCCGATTTTTCTTGACTACTCTATTTTTGTTGGAAAATTATGAAACTTGGTTTACTGTTACTAAACATATAGGGGAATACCCCAGATTTTTTGTGGATTTATTTAACGAGTTTTCATGCTGTTTTCCTGTCCTTGAATACAACATTCTGATTTCTGGCTGAACATTTTTTCTGGATTCAAATCAGTTTTGAGACTTGATTTTGTAGAATACTATGTGACTTATATATGTTCGCTGGATTCGGTCGGGAGTCTAGTTTGTATATCTTTTGACGGATTCAGATTTGTATTTTTGTAACAATGGGAATCTCAGTTTTACTGTAGTATGGTCTTACTGTCCTGAACTAGAAATTTGGTTATTTTATCCTTTTGTGTGTTATCTTTCACCCATACGTGTTTATCTTGGAACTTGAACTTATTACTTGGTCATACCATGATATACTTGGCCTGTTCGCGACACATACATGCTTGTTTGATATTAATAATAAAATAACCAAGGCGAGGTTAAAGGGACAGATCTAATAGTGGAAAATACAAAAACGTGTACTCGGAAGAGGATATATTGATCCTATGTGATACTTGAGGGTTGATATTTCACACTTGAGGCTTGTTACTTGATACTTGAGACTTGGTTTGATACTTGATTACTTGAGCCTTGACATTTCACTACTTGAGGCTTGATATTTCACTTGGCTTGATACTTGATACTTGAGGCTTGATACTTCACTCTTGAGGCTTGTTTACTTGATACTTGGGGCTTGATACTTGATACTTGATTTCTTGAGGCTTGTCCCTGAGTACACTGTCCTCTATGGTCCACTATGAAATCTAAAATGAAATTGCATTGACTGTAGCAACCATGTAGTAAAAGTATGGATGCATGAAGTGCTATCTAGATAGTAATAATACAAGACTTGAACATGAACAATTGACACTTGATACTTGATTACTTGAACATGATTACCTTATACTTGCTACTTGATACTTGTACTTGACTACCTAACACTGTTTACTGGTTTACTTGTTACTTCATTACGTGATACTTGATTCATGACACTTGATACTTGTTTCTTGTTTACATGATACTTGTTCACTTGACACTTGATACATGCTACTTGTTCTTGTACATCTTGCCATGTTAGTATTCTATTTTGTCATCATGTATATTCCATGTTATTAGTTAGTTTTTCCCATGTACTTCTATCCTGCATTACAAGCAGCCCGTAACTTGTATTGACGGGAGTTTGTTTTCTCTTTCCTATTCCTGTAATTGTTGAATTGCAGATTTTGGAGAACATGTACCAGATGGTGTTGGTGATATGAGATATTAGTGCTGGATTTTGCTATTATTATTTCTTGTTTCTTGCTTTGAACAATTGTAATTGATACTTGGATTTATTCTTGTATTTGGGCAATGTGACCCAGAATATTGACTTATTCAGATTTGGATTATTTAGGATTAATAACTTTTGGTTTCCAGTATACTTGTTGGTATTTTGATTCACATATGCATGTTTGGTTGATTCATTTGCTTCCAACTCTGATTATTCTTGTGAAATATTGTAAAGATTCTTGAACAGGTTATGGATGATGAAAATCATTCGCTGGGCTTAGTCACGTATCCGTATTCCGTATTATCTTTTGGAAAGTGAGGCGTGAAAACTTGATACTCGACACTTGATACATGTTTTCTGTTTACATGATACTTGTTCACTTGACACTTGTTACTTGATACTTGTTTACATGATACTTGTTCACTTGACACTTGATACATGCCACTTGCACTTATTCATCTTGCCATGCTAGTATTCTATTTTGTTATCATGCATATTCCATGTTATTAGTTAGTTTTTCCTATGTACTTGTATACTGCACTACAAGGGCCCGTAACTTGCATTGATGGGAGTTTGTTTTCTTTTTCCTCTTCCTGCAATTTGTTAAATTGCAGATTTTGGAGATCAGTTGCCAGATGGTATAGGCAAGATGAGATACTAGATGCTGGAGTTGTGCTATCATGATTTTCCTGCTATTATTATTATTTCCTATTGCTATTTGAATAATGTATTTTATACTTGGATTATTTGTATTTGGGCAATGTGACCCAGGATATTTGACTTGTTTAGATCTGGATTATTTGAGATTAATATATTTTGGTCTCAAGTATTCTTATTGGTATTTTGGTTCATATGTGCATGCTTGGTTGATTCTTTTGCTTCTGACTCTGTTTATTCTTGTGAGATGTTGTAAAAATTCCGAACAGCTTATGAATGATGAAAATCATTCGCTGGGCTTTTTTCACGTATCCGTATTTCGTATTCTCTTTTTGAGAAGCGGGGCGTGACATAAAGTGGAGAGCGATAAGGGCTTGCACCGGACCTATGTATTGTGGGATGCATAGAATCCGACAAGTATGCATTAGAGAGTCGGCATATAGCATTGATGTTTTCTTGACTTGATTTTATGCATGTTTTCCTACACTTGACACTTAGTCTAGATTCACTTGATGTTTTCATACCTTACTATTTACTATTTCATATTCCTTGATGTTTTCATGTTTTATTTATTGTTATTTCTTATTCCATTTATTCTTGCTGTTGATACATGTTGTTTATGACTCTATGTCTCATGCTTTATTTATGTTACTTTTCTTTTGATGTCACTCACACCGTTATGGCTGACCCCTGTAATTTTGGGGGTTAGTGTTATCTCTACCTTCATGTTTTACAGGTAGGTGCTTATAGCTTTGGGATTTGGATGCTTGTGCTAGAATGATAATAGAGCTTATGTAAATTGTAAAAGAAAGTGTTGTAAAAGAAAAAAGGTTTTAATTCAAGGTGTTTTGTATTCCGCTGTGTTTTGTAAACAAGTGATGTAATAAGAGTTGAAATAAAAATTATCTATGTTTCTGGCTATGTTTACTATTATAATTGAAGTTGATGCTAGGAATTGTGCCACGTATTTCTGAGATATCATATTGGAAATTCGGGGCGTTACAGAGATTGGTATCAGAGCATGCTTCAATGGTAATAATAAGCATAGTATAAAAATAAACCTAGGTGTGGACACTAGTGCGTGAGTACCTAGGTGTGGACATTAGAGTGTGAGTATCACATAGAGTTAGAACATGGTGTTTTGGTTTGGGGTATGGTTGGGGTTTTTCCATAGGGTATTGATGTGAATATGAATTGTGTTGTGATGCTCTAACTTTACCCTCATTTTTCAGTATTCAGTAGAATGGCAGGACCCAGGACCAGGAATGGTGGTAATGGTGATGGGGCTAGTAGTTCCCAAGGGGTTGGACTTGATCTTGAGACTGAGATTGCCAGGGTGTATCATACCTTGAACACATTCATGGAAGCTAATATGGTGCAGAATCATAATCAGAATCAGGGGGCTGGACCAGTGTTTGTTAACGCTGATCCGATCAAGCAAGTTGAGTCCTTCAAGCGGATGAAGCTGCCTATGTTTGAAGGGCATTCTGATCCAGATGAGGCTGATGATTGGATTAAACAGATGGAGATGATCTTTGAAGTTTTGGAAACTCTAGTAGTCAATAAGGTAAAATTGGCTGCGATGCAGTTAGAGAAGGATGCTGGAGTTTGGTGGCAGTCGGTGAAGAGGACTCTCGGAGATCAGCAAGTGACTTGGGAGGCATTTCTGGATGAGTTCAGGGGTCATTTCTTTCTTCTAGATATTCAGGAGAAGAAGGCAACGAAATTCCTGAATCTGCAGCAAGACAACATGACAGTGCGTGAATATGAGACTAAGTTCGCTCAGCTGTCAAAGTATGCACCGGAGCTGATTGTGGATGAAGCGAAGAAGGCCAAAAAATTCGAGCTGGGCTTGAGGCAGAATTTGAGATCGAGGATGATTCCTTTGGGCATCAGGAGGTTTGATAAGCTGGTCAGGAGAGCAGCTATGACAGAAGAGGACCTGGATCAGTTCCAGAAGAAGCAGGAGACCTGGAACAGGTGCAAGAGGCTAGCAGATAGTCAGAGTGAGAAGGAGTTCCCAGCGAAGCAGGGCAAGCTCAGTAGGCCCGTGTAGATGGCACCCGCAGTTCAAGGCGTGACTTGTTTCAACTGTGGAGAGGCAGGTCATTATCAGGCAGCATGCACCAAGCCTCGGAAGGTGCAGGTTTATTATCAGTGTGGTCGTGAAGAGGCAGGACATAAGGACCTTACTCACACAGTAGATAGGCTTCTACGTCTTGCCTTATTCTCTTACTAGAACAGCGCTGAGAGTCTACACCGAAGTGGCGAGGTATAAGTAGAGAACTTCTCCGGGCCTTGGCTTGCTCAAGAGTGGGGGGTTGACTAAGTAGGTCTTGAGCTGATTGAAGGACTCTTGTTGCTGCTGCCCCCACTCAAAATATAACCCCCATTCCCAACAATTAGTATTTTCCGTATATTTTCTATAATTTGATTTTTTGTAAATTTACTTTTGTTTTAACTCGATTTGGACCTTCTATTAAAATCTTTTTCAAATAATAGTATAAATTAACTTTGTTTTCTATTTTTAATTTATCGACTATTTATGTTATTAGTTTTCGGATTTTAATAAATTTGTTCAACTCAAATCCTATTTTGATGCATATCATTATTATTATTATTATTGTTATTCATATTGTAATTAGTATTAAGATTTGTTGTTGTCGTTGTTATTATCATTATTATTATTATTATTATTTTGTTTTAAGCCCGAGCATGCTCAATTTATATGCATTTAATGAATATATATATGTATATTTTAAATACCATATTGTTCTTTCTTGATTATTTTCATTTTGATTAAATTTGTTCATGAAAAATTTCCGTTCTTCTTGATTGAGCTTTTCTTGTTGAACCTATTATCATTTACCTAATTGTGGGTATTTTTATTTGAACCCTATTGATTTTGATCTATCTCTTAATTGAACCCTAAAATCCAATTTCATTTGTTCTTAACACAAGTCCGCTATTATTGGACCCTAATTCACTTACCCAGTACCCTAATTGTACCCTATAAATACAACCCTAATGCAAACCCTAAAAATTGCACAATTTCGAAACCCTAGCTGCTTATTCTCTCTCCTCTCTCCTCTCTCCTCCGTTCTCTCCCTCTTTCGCTGCGTTTTCCCGCCGAAATTCCCCAACCTATTCCCTGTCGTCTTCCCTGGCCAGCTCCGGCCACCCCCGTGCTCCGGTGACCTCCTCTTGAGTGTCGCCCCCCGCCACCCTCGCCCAGCGCCAGCACAGCAACCACCAAAACTCCCTCCTCCTCTGTTCTCAATGTCGACAACACCCAAAACCCGAAATCCCCCTACTGCTCCTCCCGTCGATCGACGACCACCACAGCGCCGCCATCTGTGACGTCATCCTCTGCTGTCGCCATCATTGCCAGCCGCGTCGTCGCTCAACCCTCTCTCCCATCTACTGTGCTGTCGCTGCCATTGCTGTCTCTTTGTGCTGTGTTTTGTTTGGGTTCTCTTTAGCACGTATATTGCACGCGTTATCTTCTTTGTTTGTGGGTTCGTTGCTTCGGGATCTGTCATGCCCCGCTTCCCAAAAAAGGAAATACGGAATACAGATACGTGATTAAGCCTAGCGAATGATTTTCATCATCCATAAGCTGTTCAAAATCATTACAACATCTCAAAAAAATAATCAGAGTCGGAAGCAAGAGAATCAACTAAGTATGCATAATCGAATCAAATATACCGTCAATGCAAGTTACGAGCTTGGGTGCAGGATACAAGTACATGGGATAAATAACAAATACAAACAACAACATAAAAAACATAGCATGGTATATGTATGTTAACAAAAATGTAACATCTAACATGAATTAGGAAAACAAATCAGATAGCATGGTATACTAACAGATACTATTAACATGGGTCAAGTGTCAAGTGTCAGATGGTATGCAGACAGATATACAAATGATAGTGTCAGACTATAGTCAGATAGATAACAGATATCAGATAACAGATGTCAGATAAATAGATACAAATAAATAGATAGCAGATGACATGTTCTTATAAGTCTTGTGTGATTACTCTCTAGGTAGCACTTCATGCGCCCCAACTTTTTATCACATGGTTGCTGCATTCAAACAGTTTCGTTTAGATTTCGTAGTGGAGTCCATAGGATAGTGTACTCAGGGATCAGACAGACAGATTTCATATACAGATCAGACAGACAGATAGAACCTATGGGTTCTCTTCTGAGTACACCTTCCTATAGGGAAGTAATGTAGTCAGGGTTCAGATAAACAGAGTCGTGTATCATGTAGTCATGAATACGTAATAGATAGGGAACACGGGCCCTCTTCTCAATACACATTTCTATATTTTCCACTACTAGATCTTTCCCTTAAACCCCGACTTGGTCATTTTCCTTATAATTATCAGACAGGCATGTATGTGGTGAAAAATAGAGTGAGAATAGCATGGTATAAACATGTAACAGGTTCAGGGTGGCAGATAAACATGTACATATGATTTACAGCTCAAAAAGGAATAGAACAATACAAATGCTAGTTCAGGACAGCAAGACAGTATTGTACTAAAACAGGGATTCCGTTGCTACAAAAATGCAAATCTGAATCCTTCGAAGAATCTGAAAAATAGACTCCCTTCAGAATCCAGCAGATATATATAAGTCATATAGTATTTCACAAAATCATAACTTAAAACAGGTTTGAATCCAGAAAACACGTTTAGCTAGAAATTAGAAGTTTGTATTCAAAGTCAGGAAAACAGTGTGAAAACTCTTTAATTAAATCCTCAAAAAATCTGGGGTATTCCCCTATATGTGTAGTAACAAAATATAAAGTATCATAATTTTCCAATATAAATAGTTTAGTCAACGAAAATAAGAAAACATCAAGATGTAGTAGTTTTGTAAATCTGGAATTGTAAACACTGCAGTACGAAAACAACAATATCTCACAAACCATAAATTGAAATCCAAACCCGCCACAGTAGGCTAACTTTCATATTCATAAAGATTTTAGAGACAGCAAGTATAATTAGGTCGAAAATCAGGTTCTTTACTGAACATCAAGAAAAATTCTATAGGTAAAATCTTTATTTGCGAGCATGAAAAGGTCTGTAAAACTCCTCAAATAAATTCACCAAAATTCTGGGTAAACCCCAATTAGGTCCAAAAATACTGAGCAAAATTTCACATCAAAGTAATAATTTTAACACTAGAATAAAAATATATTACTCTCAGAATTCATAGAAAATGCAGTCTGGGAATCTTTCTACACCTCAGTAGTAAAATAAACATAACTCACAACTCGTAAATCGAAACTGAGATCCGTTAAAAGGGTTAGAAAGTAGACAGAATTCTCTACAAATTATGTTCGAAAAATATTTTCATATACTGACCTTAATAGGGTCTAAAATATTGATCAAAAGCAAAGTAACATAAAAATACAGATTTGGTCTTCATAGCCAAATCAATATAGATCATACAAAATTCATCCAAATCAACCCAAACATGAAATATAGTGTACTAGATGTCCAAACAACATGGTATAGGGTATTTTGCAAGAATTTGACAACTATATCACGAATAACACATCAAGCACAGATATCACAAGTAGCATGAACCTACACATCAAAAGTGGTCAACCCTAGGTTAATTCATGTCATGTATGTTGTGAGGCAGCTATGGTCAAGTTATTACAATAGTGAAAATAGATAACAGAGAATTCACACACAAATTGTCTCTAAAACCCAACTACACTACAGGCTGTATTTAGTACTTGTATTACAAAAAGGAAAGAATACAAGTTACTCGTCTTAACCGACGACGGAAACGACACTAAGCAAGAATTAACAGGAACGGATTCCTGGGCACGAACTCAACGAACAGACGAACTCAAAATGAATCACGAACCAAAAGCGAGCAAAACCCACGAACCAACACACGTACACAAAGAGAGACGAGGCCGGGGGAAACGACGGCAAGCGGCAAGGGGAACGCATGCTGTCGTTGTTGCTGTCCCTGGCCGGAGAGGAGACTGGCGTGCGCGAGGGAGCACTGGGATCGCGGCGGCTGCAGGGCGGAAGAGGGGACGGCGGGGGAATATGGTGCTGCCGCTGCTTGCTGTTGAAGACTACAGGAGCACGGGGACGGATAGAAAGGCTGTCAACGGGGATAGGAGGACAGGGTGGAGATAAGGAGAAGCAAGAGGCTTCGGGACGATGGGTTGATGATGGGGATAGGAGAAAACGGCGTAGAGGCTGCGTGGGTAAACATGGGGTGTATATATATGGGGTTTAATAGGGTTGAAGGGGTGCTGACGGCTAATGGGTAGGGGACTGCAGCGGGTTCGGGTTTAATGTGTATGGGTTAATAACAGTGTATGTGTTAATATGTGATAGGGTTTAGGTGAGTGGATTTTAATGGGTTAATGGGATAATGGGTTATTGGATAAAAATAATGGGTTCAAGAAATAGGATAACTCCACAAGGAAAAGTAGGGTGATACGAAATGAGACGGCACAGAAAAAGAACAAATAAAATAGGCACGAATAAATGTATCAAGGAGATAAAAAAAAATAAAAAAGTTTGATCCATAAAGACGAACAAATGAGACAATTGGATCAAGAAAATCAAATAAAAGGATGACAAAATAATAAAATGAAATATATTGAAAAACAAGGTTCCAAGATACGGTCCAAGAAAAAGATACAGAGAGAAATACACCGAAAGAAGAATACACTCAAAAATACACAAAAAGATAAAACAGGGGTTACAAATCCTACCCACCTAACAAGAAGAATTTCATCCTCGAAATTCAAAAAAGAAGATACATAGGGTAACCCCAAAAAGAAAATAAAGAACAAAATAAAACTACACAAACAAATGAGGAAAATTCTGCTGAATCTCCTTCTCCAGCTCCTAAGTCGACTCATCGGGTGAGTGAGGATTCCAAGAAAAATGAACCAGCTTGATGACCTTTTTCTTAAGCACTTTTCCCTGCCGATCCACATTAGCAACTGACAGAATGTCACAAGTCAAATCCGGCCGAACGGTCTACTCAGAATAGTCGATCACGTGGCTCTTATCTCGGATATATCTCCTGAGTTATGAGACATGGAAAACATCGTGCACTCCTGATAATGCTAGCGGCAATGCAAGACGATAGGCCACCTTGCCCTACTTGCTCTATAATATCAAACGGTCCAATAAACCTAGGGCTAAACTTGGCCCCACCACCAAACCGAATGAAACCGCGGCAAGACAATACTTTTAGGAAAACATGGTCACGAACCTCAAACTCTAGAGTTCTCCGATGGACATCGGCCCAGCGCCTCTGCCTATCCAGAGCTGTCTACAAGTGCTTCCTGAACCACCGCATCAACTGTCCTAGTGATCAACCCTGGACCCAACAACTTTCTCTCACCAATGTCATCCCAGCACACTGGTGATCTGCACTTCCGCCCAAAAAGTGCCTTGAACAGTGCAACTTTAAGACTGGCCTGAAAGCTGTTATTGTACGAGAACTCTACGAGATGCAAATGGTCCTCCCATGATCCACCGAACTGCAGTATACAGGACCTTAATATGTCTTCAAGAATCTGGATGGTCCTCTCTGACTGTCCATCAGTCTGAGGATGAAAAGTTGTACTGTACTTTAGTTTACTCCCTAACTGCTCTGAAGACTCTCCCAAAACTGAGATCTGAATCTCGTATCCCTGTCGAATACAATACTAACTGGAACTCCAAGAAGTATAACAATCTCTTGCATGTATTTCTCAGCTAAGCTCTCAGTATACTGCCCGACACGAAAAGGAATGAAGTGAGCACTCTTCGTCAAACGGTCGACAATCACCCAAATGGCATTATGACCCTTAGGACCTCTCGGCAAAGCGGTAACAAAATTCATAGTGATATGTTCCCACTTCCACTCCGGAATAGAAAGCGGTTGAAGAAGTCCAGCGGTTCTCTGATGCTCTGCCTTAACCTGCTGGCAGATCAAGCACTGAGAAACAAACCGAGCCACAGCCCTCTTCATACCATGCCACCAGAAATGAAGCTTCAAATCCCGATACATCTTAGTACCGCCAGGATGGATAGAATAGGATGACTGGTGGGCTTACTCAAGCAACCTCTAACGAACTTCACCCATTGGGACACATAACCTAGACAAAAAACAAAGAGATCCATCAGCATGAATAACCATGTCCATACTGGACCCAGACCCAATCTCAGCTCGAAAACCCTGCAACTGCGCATCACCAACTTGTGCCTTTTGATTTGATCAACAAGAGACAACTGTAGCTGGAGCGCCAAACAACTCCGACCAGAACTCGGCAACAAAACCTCCAACTCCAACCTCCGCATCTGCTCAATCAAATCCCTCTGCTGAGTCAAGAACGTAACTCACGGTCTCCTGCTCAAAGCATCAGGCACCAAGTTTACTTTACCAGGATGGTATTACAAACTGATGTCATAATTGGCCATAAGTTCCAACCAATGCCTTTGCCTCATGTTTAACTCCTTCTGGGTGAAGACGTACTTGAGACTTTTGTTGTCTTTAAAGATCTCCACTCAGTTTCCCAGTAAATAATGTCTCCACAGCTTCCAAGCACAGATCACTGCCACTAACTCTAAGTCATGAGTCGGATTGTTCTTCTCATGCGGCCTCAACTGGCTCGATGCATAAGCAATGACTCAGCCCTTCTGCATTAGAACTGCTCTAAGACCCTTACGAGAAGCATCACAGTGAATTACAAATCTGCCTGAACCATCTGGAATAGTCAACACAGGTGCTGACGTCATTCTGTTCATCAACTCAACAAAATCCTCTCTGCAATCATCAGACCAACAAAACTTTTGATCCTTCCCAGTCAGCTTAGTTAACGGTCCCGCTATCTTCGAAAAATCTCTGACGAATTTCCGATAATAGCCAGCCAAACTGAGAAAACTCCTGACTTCTAAAACTGACTGGGGAACAGGCCACGCTTTCACAACTTCAACCTTGGCCGGATCCACAGAAATACCATCGTCAGAGATAATAAGCCCCACGAAAGAAACCCTGTCGAGCCAAAACTCGCACATACCGAGTTTTTCATAGAGATGATTCTCTCTCAAAGTCTGTAGAACTACTCTAAGATGTTCAGCATGATCTTCCCGATTCCGAGAATACACCAAAATGTCATCGATGAAGACCACCACAAATCTATCCAAGAACTGAGAAAAGACCCAGTTCATAAGACTCATGAATACAGCAGGTGCATTCGTAACCTCGAACGGCATCACAAGATACTCACAGTGGCCATATCTGGTCCTGAATGCAGTCTTCTGTACATCATTCACCTTCACCTTGACTTGATGATACCCAGAATGAAGATCCAACTTCGAGAAAACAACAGCCCACATGACTGATCAAATAAATCATCGATCCTGGGCAACGAATACCGGTTCTTTACAGTAACACTGTTTAGTTCCCGATAATCCACGCATAGTCGATGACTACCATCCTTCTTGTTGACAAAAAGGACTGGAGCACCCCAAGGCGAAACACTGGGATTGATGAACCCCAAATCAAGCAACTCCTGAATTTGCACCTTAAGCTCTGCTAACTCAACCAGTGCCATCCTATAGGGACTCTTCGATATAGGCGCCGTACCCGGCTGAACTTCAAAACCGAACTCTGCATCCCTATCAGGGGGTAAGGCAGGCAACTCCTCTGGAAAAATATCCACAAAATCCTAAACCACTAGAGGCGCAGCCCCGCAGCCTGAATGCAATTTCATCACGCAAACCTCCTGCTCAACTGCAGTTCGGCCAAGGGAAGACTACCCGGCATGGAACTCAAACTCTGCGCGATCTGGAATCTGGAACACAACTTTCTTGGCACGGCAATCAATTATGGCGTGGGTTTCCCCCAACCAATCCATACCCAGAATGACGTCGAATCCTAAATTCCCGATTACAATCAAATTGGCTTTGAAATCTGCGTTACCAATAATCACGGGACACTCCCTGCACTCCCGGGAACAAATGACGACTCCACCACCTGTCATAATGTTCTAAGCCTCTGACTTGTTGCTACACTCCAACTGATGACGAGCCACAAATTGAGAGGAGACAAAAGAATGGGTTGCTCCGGAATTAAAAAGAATATGAGCAGGAAAAGAGAAAACAAGGATCATACCTAAGATAGAATCAAAGACAAGGAAACAAGGAATGGTTGAACAGAGGTGAGGAAAAATAATACAGAAAGATAACAGAAAAGAATAAAGCAAGACAAAAAGAAGGAAGCAAAAAGAAATAACAAAACAACAAAGCAAAATACCTGCAACAAAACCTTCAGCAGTCAGGTTGAAAGCCTGACCTCTCCTCGGAACAGTGGTCCTCTGACCGACAATCTGATGCTGAGGAGAAAGCGGTGGCCTAACTGGACCACGAGCTGGGGCAACCTACTAAACGGGACCCCTGGCTAGAAGAGCCAACTGTTGCTGTGGTTGCGAACAATCCCGAACTGAATGATCAGTAGCACCACACCTAAAGCATCGGTGGCTGGCGCGAAAATAGTTCTTGCACTCATGCCCAGACACCTGGCAGAAGTCACAAAAACCACCCCTCGGGAAACCAGAGAAGGGTACGAAGCTATCCTGATAGGATGGGCGGGAACAGGCCACCGAGCAAGCCCACCAGAAGGCCTAACAACAACAGAGGAGTGCGGAATAGTCCGCTGAGAAAGACTCAAACTACCACGAGCCTGCTCCTGAGCACGAGCTGCCTCAAGAGCTTCCGCATAAAAGTGCAAGCGAAGGGAGACCAGCTGCACCCTAATCTCACACTCAAGCCCCATTATGAATCTACGAGCCCGGGCCTCTTGGCAGTCCTTTAACTAGGTTGAACTTAGACAATTTAGCAATATTTTTCATATTCACATGGCCAAATCTCTTATGCCAAAGCCAAGAATCATTGTTAGAAGCTACTAAGCAAAAATCATTCGAGAAATTATTTGATTTTAAACATGACTCATAAATATTATTTTTCCTAAAGCCTTGAAAAATTATATTTTGCATGGTAGAATCATAAATTAAACACGCATCGTTTTCAAAAACAATTTTATATTCCTTATCATACAATTGGCTAATACTTAACAGATTATGCTTTAACCCACTAACAAGAAATACTTCTTCTATAGTAGGGGTAGTGTTCTAACCAACCATGCGTATACCAATAACCTTCACTTTGTTGTTGTCAATGAATGTGACTGTTCCTCCATCATTCTCTTGTGTGGAAGAAAGAAGGTTAGCATGACCAGTCATATGCTTGGAGCATCCGCTGTCAAGTATCCAACGTTCTCTTTTCGGTACCTATAAAATAAACATTGTGAATATGGTACCCTTTTCATTGGGTCCGAAAGGAATTAGTTTTTGGGAAACCAAACCCAAAGTGAGTTTGATTTTCCACCAAAAGCACGGATATAATCTACAGAATTACATACATTAAGAACATATGAATTTATATAAATAATTCTGTCTTTTAGAATCGGGTTGACTAGAACCCAAATGTTTTTGCTCTGTCCAATCGACTTTATCGAACCTTTCAGTCGACTGTTATTAGAAGCCAGTCGACTGGGAGGTGAAATAGGTCGACTTATCTGAGGTTTTCATTTCTTTGAATAAAACTCAGAACCTGTGGACAGGCACTGAAATTTGGGTTCAGTCGACTGGTCTGAACTATAGAATTACTCTTTTCATGGAAAATAACAGTTTGTGGTTTTTCAAGAAACTCATATAATTTATTCTTAACACTAGAGATAGATTCAGACTTATTACTACCAATGTTCTTAGAGACATGATGTTTTTCAAGAGACTTTTGAAAACCAAGTCCAAATCTCTTATTAGTTTGAACTTGATTTTGAAGAACTTCATTTAAATTCTCTTTTCCTTTGTTAAATTTAGATACATTCTTGGATATCTTTTCATAATTCTTTTTAAGAGATACAAGATCTATATCTAAATTAGAAAGTCGAGAATTTAAAGACTTGACCTCAACATTTAAGTCAAGATTCTCTTTAGAAAGTGTTTGATTTACTTTCTCTAAGTTTTTAACTCTAATTTTCTCCTTCTTAAGTTCTTGAAAAATCTCATTAAAAGCATCTAATAAGTCATTTGAATCAAAGTTATCACTTACTTCGTTTTGTGTAGCCATGAAGCATACATTCGCAACTTCGTTTGTGTAGAACCCCGTATTTTCAAATATTATTTTAATTATTTGAAAATGAATTTAAATGAATTTTGAGGATTTAATTGATATTTTCTAAAAGATTTATCTTTTGTACACATGCAAAATACGTGCAAATGACTTTTGAGATGTTTGAAAAATTTAGTTTTCTTTATGAAAAGTCATTATTTAATATTTGGGATTTATTTACTATTTTTCCAGATTTTTCTGAAATTAATTTGATCTATTTGCAATTTTTGATAAAAGAAGGACCTTTTTGCAAAATTGACACTTTTAAGGATTAAAGTGCAAAATTGGCATTCTGGACGTTTTAAACAGTATTGGTTAAGATTTAGAAGTGTATTTTCTTTTAAATCCTAATTTTAATAAATTTTAGATGAATTTCCAAGAGAAGATATATATATATATATATATATATATATATAATTGTATTTTGGAGGGATGGTTTTGCAAATGTATTCCTAAACCCTAATACTTGATTCCCGGCCTATATAAGGGAGTTTGCAGCTGTCATTCGCTGCACAACTCAGATCTCATACTATTATTTTCTTGGTGATAAAAGAGGATTTTGGATCTCACAAGAAGAAGGCTTTCCATTGGATCTTTGCAATTCTAAAGGTGAGTGATATGGACTTGTTTCTTTTATGTGTATGATTGCATGTTGTTTTGTTTGATGTTTTCGTATCTTGTATGAAATCGATGCCATGGTAGTTATTCGAAATATGCATGTGAAATCCATGAAAGATTAGTAGATCTCGATTGACAACTCTTGATTGCTTGAAACGTGTTAAGATTTAAGTATGGTTTTGATCGGATGTATGCACATCTGGATCTTGGGTTTATAAACAGATCTTGGTTATTAATGGTGAAAGAATCGAGTATTGAGAAACCCTATTGAGAGATTCAAGAATTGAGAACATGAGACTTTAGTATTGTAACTATGATGCAGATCATCTTGAGATTGTCACTTTTAACTAAATATAAGTCAATTTCCAAAGCAATGAATCTTTAGAGAACATCAGACTTGTTTTCGCATACAGACCTAATTTATGAAAACTGTAGGCCGACAGTCGACTGGTCTACTATTCAGTCGACTGGTACGACCCAGCTGCTGTATCTTTAGTTTTTCTCGAAAAATCCATTCTGGACAGTCGACTTAGACCCTTCTCAGTCGACTGGTACACTTAGAATTTATTTTTCAAAGTTATCGTAGAATTTCTCTCGGGTAAGTCGACTTATGTTTTTATAAGTCGACTTATGTTCTTATAAGTCGACTTATGTCCCCTTTTAAGTCGACTTATGTTTTGATAAGTCTACTTATGATTTTTATAAGTCATCTTATACTGTTGATAAGTCTACTTATGATTTTTATAAGTCATCTTATGTTTTGATAAGTCTACTTATGATTTTTATAAGTCATCTTATGTTTTGATAAGTCTACTTATGATTTTTATAAGTCATCTTATGTTTTGATAAGTCTACTTATGATTTTTATAAGTCATCTTATGTTTTGATAAGTCTACTTATGAATTTTTATAAGTCATCTTATGTTTTGATAAGTCAACTTATATTTTTATAAGTCATCTTATACTGTTAACACTTGGAATGTTCTTGAGAATTATTGGTAATTGTCCCGGGTAAGTCGACTGATGGTTTATTAAGCCGACTTATAGCACTTGTTATAATCTTGGATATTGGTTCTCGGGGCAGTCGACTTACTATCGCATAAGTCGACTGGTCTTGAGGAGTTCTTCATAATCTTGAGTGTTCTTTCAGTCTTTAGTTTGTTTGTAGATGAATATGTTCGTCGGTGTAAGAGTCACTATAGTGATTGCATACCGGGTACGTATTCGACCTATACCCTCTTAGTTTGTTTGTAGATGGATATGTTCGTCGGTGTAAGAGTCACTACAGTGATTGCATACCGGGTACGTATTCGATCTATACCCTCTTAGTTTGTTTGTAGATGGATATGTTCGTCGGTGTAAGAGTCACTATAGTGATTGCATACCGGGTACGTATTCGATCTATACCCTCTTAGTTTGTTTGTAGATGGATATGTTCGTCGGTGTAAGAGTCACTACAGTGATTGCATACCGGGTACGTATTCGATCTATACCCTCTCAGTTTGTTTGTAGATGGATATGTTCGTCGGTGTAAGAGTCACTATAGTGATTGCATACCGGGTACGTATTCGATCTATACCCTCTTAGTTTGTTTGTAGATGGATATGTTCGTCGGTGTAAGAGTCACTATAGTGATTGCATACCGGGTACGTATTCGATCTATACCCTCTTCGTTTGTTTGTAGATGGATATGTTCGTCGGTGTAAGAGTCACTATAGTGATTGCATACCGGGTACGTATTCGATCTATACCCTCTTAGTTTGTTTGTAGATGGATATGTTCGTCGGTGTAAGAGTCACTATTAGTGATTGCATACCGGGTATGTATTCGATCTATATTATCTTTAGTTTTTTTTTGTAGATGGATATATGGGTATCCGATCTATGGCATTATTGGTGATCGATTGATTGGACATACATCGTGGTAATGAGATTTATTGATGGTTGGACACATTCTGAGATGTGAGGATTACTGTTAGTTCAGAACAGTCGACTGGTTCGTTAAACAGTCGACTGTACAGTGCAGTTGAGCTGTACCATTTTGAGAGTGATTGATTGATGGATACTTGATCGTTGGTATTGTTTCTCGACTTGACTTCACGCTTGTACTGGCCTATCGTTTCTTGTTGCACATTACATGTTCAGTTTATATATTTTTGTTCAGTGCATGTTGTTCGAGAATTTATGTTTATTGTTTATTTATGTTTGTTGTTTATATCACTCACACCATTTATGGCTGACCCCTTTAGTTTGGGGGTTAGGGTTCAACTCTAGCCTCATGTGTTACAGGTAGCTGCTTAGAGTTGGGAGCTTGGATGCTTGGGGTAGCTTTGGATTTTATGAGTGTTATAATAGAGCATTGGGTAATTTTGTAAGGAGAAAGGGTTGTAAAAGTTGAATGTATTTTATGGTGTTTTGTATTTCCGCTGCAATTGAAAAAGAATTTTGTAATAAGAATTTGGAATAAAATGACTTGAGTTTTTGGTCTATGTATATTGTTACATTGAAGTGGATCGCTGGGAAAGTGCCACGTATTTTCTAAATTTTATATTGGAAATTCGGGGCGCTACAGTTTGTCTCTTCATTCTCTTCTTCCGACGAAGAGTAGCAATCATCCCAAGTTGCTTGATATGCCTTCTTGTTCTTCATGTACTTGTTCTTTGTGTACTTGTCCTTCTTGAAGTTAGGAGCCTTTCCTTTGGATTTCGCATTTTCTAATGGGCAATCCTTCTTCATATGACCTGTTTTGTTACACTTGAAACAAGTGAGAAGTTCATTAGTATCTTTAAATTTGGAATTAAATTTACATTTCCTTAGAAACTTCTTGAACTTTCTAGTGAACATGGCTATTTCTTCTTCATCTTTTTCTTCATCTTCGGAGTCCGACATGGCCTTGAAAGTGAGTGTCTTTTTATTTATTGTTGAGGTTCTAGATCCTTCTTGCGTTCTTCAAGTTGAACTTCATATGCCACAAGATTTTCTACAAGATTCTCAAGAGAGAGTTGTATTAAATCGTTGGCCTCTTCTATGGCGGTGGTCTTCTTCTCCCATTCGGGGGTTAAGGCATAAAGAACTTTCCTCACCATTTTGGCTTGAGTGTACATCTTTCCAAGCGCCACAAATAAATTTGTAATATCCGTAAACCGTGTGATCATATCTGACACATTCTCGTTCTCCTTCATGCGGAACATCTCGAACCTGTGAACAAGAACAGATATCTTAGATTCTTTAACTTTATTAGTACCTTCATGAGTTACCTCTAGTGTGTGCCAAATTTGATGTGCCGTTGTTGCATTAGGCACATGATTAAACTCCTCTTTGGTAAGAGCACAGAATAGAGCATTCATCGCCTTTGCATTGTTCATTGTGTTGTCCTTCATTTCATCGTTCCATTGTGCATAAGGAATTGTAGGAGCAATGTACTCTGTCTCCGTTATGTTCCAAATCTCATAGTTGATGGATTGAAAGTAGATCTTTATTCTGCACTTTCAATAGTTGTAATTGGTTCCATCGAATAGGGGTGACCTTTGTGTGGATTGGCCTTCATGGTATTGGCTTGCATTAGAAGCAGTTGCCATTGCACTCAACTAGGCTCTGATACCAAGTGTTGGATTCTGTAGGCAAGGCAAATAACACTAGAGGGGGAGGGGGGGTGAATAGTGTTGTATAAAAAATAATTAAGAAATTGAACTTTTCGTTCTTTTAAGTCGACTGAAAAGAGATGTCTAGTTGACTGAAGCATCAGATTAGAAGAGTATTTTACTGAGAGTTACGAGTCTGACCAGTCGACTTATAGCGAAAACCAGTCGACTTGCCAGACAAGTTTTTAAACTAAAACTTAACAAAATTGAGATTGCAAGTGAAGAAAATACAGCCACAGATAGAGTCAGCCACAGAGAACACAACGATATATCCTGGTTCGGTCCTCCCGACCTACATCCAGTCCCCAAGCAACCCACTTGAGATTTTTCACTATTCTTGAAAAAGTACAAGAATACCCTACGACATTTTGACAACAACTATGTCAAACCCGTAGACCTCTCTCACCACTAAAGAGAGCAAACCCACTCTACACCCTAGAGTGAAAAACCGACTCTACAACCAAGAGTCCTACTCTACAACCGAGAGGACCAATCTCACAACCAGAGAGTGAAAACAATAACAAAAGGAGTTACAATAACCTATAGCCTTGTTTGTGATTTTTGATTTTGTATAGTGGCTAATAGGTCAACTTCTGAAATCAGTCTAAAATGAATTCGATGTTATACTAGACTGGTTTTCAGAGAACCAAGACTTAGATAATTCTTATGCTTTGAAACTTTTGTTCTCTTTTTGAAAAATAAAGACTTGAAAGCTAGTTGAAGATGAGTAACCTTTACCAAGTGATTTCTACACTCTATTTATAGAGTTAGAATCACTGGACGTTGAGAAACAATTGCACCAACTGTCAACCAATGGAAATAAAGTTTTGAATTGAAAAAACAAGTTTTAAAAACAGAAAACTATCGAAACGACTTGAACAGTCGACCGGGTTACCATAATGAGTCGACTGGTCAGAGCTTGTATGAGTTCAGACAGTTTCATACTAAGACATTCGACTGGTTCCGAAGAATGGTCGACTGGTACTCAACAGCTGATCTTATTCAAGCTTGTTTCGATATTTTAACTTTTGTAAAATACTCAAATATTAAAAGATGTGTGAGTGTGTGTGTGACAAGGCTATTACAACATTCTAAGACTCAAAGAATAAAAATTACAATTGTTACAAGACACTTAATACAAAATATTTGAAGCACCTGAGTCTTGTCTTGAACTTGAGTCTTTGACTTGAGCTTGAGCCATTGTCTTTATGTCTTGAAGCTTGCTTGATCAAATGTGACTTGAACTTTAGATCATTGTAGTTTGATTGATTCTCTTGAAAGCTTCACTGGATCAACTTGGCTTTGTGTATTGCACTATGGTATTTGTCTTTGATATATCCTACAATATATATAGGTGGTAGCACAACTTTGCATTGTGTTGTAGTCATCAAAACCAAGAATCAACAATTGACTAAGGAATCGACACCCATCATGTTTAAATTAATTTATTTTAGGAAAACTACACAACTCCTGTATATTACTTGCTAAACTGAATGTTGACTGCTGTTTTTCAACTAGTAAACGATCTTAAAATGAATTACCTTCTGAAAATGAATTGTAGCCTCATCTTTCTAATTTCCAGAACATCTTTAATTTTTAAATTCCGAGTTTTGTAGCAAAAGTTATGCCCGTTTTACTACAGCTGTGTTTTTATTCCAGAATTATACTTTTCAGATTTTCTTGAATTAATTATAACTATATAATTGTATTGCATGAATTAATGTTTGCATGATCCTAGTGTCATATTGTCACCATTCTAAGTGTCCTATCCAAGTTATCGTCCTATTGTTCTCCTATTGATACTATCGTTCATCGAAATGTCCATTGATTGCACATTGTATTATTGCATTGATAAAATAATTAACAAGCCGGGGTTTAAGAAATTGACTTTAGTAGTGAACAATATAAGGACTGTACTCGGAGAAGGGGCCCGTGTTTCCTTATTTATCGGTCTATTGGTCTATCGGTCAATCAGTCAATCGGTCTATTGGTCATATCGGTTATCGATTAATTGTAGTTTACTGACTTCAGTATCTCGATTGATTTGATCATCGATCATTATTGAATATTGTTGCCGAGTAAATGAACTATAAAATTCCCCACTAAGTCAAAACGTAACTTGTATGTAGCAACTATGTGGTAAATAGATGGGACGCATGAAGTGCTACATTAGTTTGGATTAAAGTGATTAATAGACTTAAGGATCACACCACATCGACACTGCATATTGTTCCTTATTGTTTCTATTGATATCAAATATTAGCTATGTGTTACCGTTATTGATTATTGATTACTATTACCGAATTTTGCATCATTGTTTATAGCCAATTGCATTGATTATCATGATTGTCCCATGTTATTGATTCCTATTGATACATTGACTTCATTGTTATATCGTTATTCCATTATTCCCTACTTTCTCTACTTGCTGTCCATGACTTGTTCTATGGAAAAAATTTCTCCTCTTTTTAGATGAAGTGTTTACAGGTGTTGATGGAGAATTGCCTGCTGGAGTTGGAGAACAAAGATTATGAAGATTTAATGTTTTTTTAGTTGCTTATTATTTTATTGAACTATTGTATTGAGAATTATTACTATTGTGTTTGGGATTTATTATTATATTGAGCTTATGTCCCGAATTTTATTATTGTTCTAGATGTTAAATTATTGTTGTATTTGGATATTTTTATTGTTTCATTATAAGTATTATTATTCATGAGATTATTATTATTGCCTGTGCAATTGTCTGTATTGATTATATTGTTGAGTTGATGGGATAAACACCTTATGGGTGACGTTAGTCATTCGCTGGGCCAATGTCATGTACTCGTATTCCGTATTTTTGGGGAGTAGGGCGTGACAAGATTTTTAGTGGTATCAAAGCCCGAGTTTGGATAATATATCTGTCAAACGGTACTAACGAAAGAAAGTTTGGCTTTGATTGATATATTAATCAGATTTGGGTTTTATCGGATTGACTCAACAGTATGCGCAATACAGAGAATCACAAGAACAATTGATAACCAACAATCCGGAAACTAGTTTCTTTTGATTCCTCTTTAATCCCTTCACATTCAGTTCTTTCATTTCTTGTTGTCTTTTATTTCCTTCCGTTCATTGATTTCTTATTGGGTTTAATTTTATTCTTTTATACCCATATTTTTTTGATTCCGGTATCATCCGTTCTTCTTCTTCCTGCTTGGTTCGCCGATCGGCATCGCTGGATCTACAACGACATGTCTACAGCTTGGAACTTCACCATTAGACTAGCACAGCGGAAGCGTGGTGGGCCTATAACCCACAGGTCCCATGATTCTTTTGTTGCTTCTCCTTCCTTGCATTATTTACTTATCCATTCATTTGCATTGTCATCTTTCATTGAATCTTCATTTAACATCATTCTTGATCACTTCATTCATATCCATGTTCCTTCTTATTTTGGAGTTGCCACAATTTTGCCTTTTCCCTTTACTCCCAATTTTGTTATTTCATAAGTTTGTTTTTGCTTGTCCTATATACCGCCTGAGCAAATTTCGAGGACGAAATTTTTTTGTAAGGTGGGTAGGATTGTAACCCCCATTCCTGACAATTAGTATTTTCCGTGTATTTTCTATAATTTGATTTTTTGTAAATTTAGTTTTGTTTTAACTCGATTTGGACCTTCTATTAAAATCTTTTTCAAATAATAGTATAAATTAACTTTATTTTCTATTTTTAATTTATCGACTATTTATGTTATTAATTTTTGGATTCTAATAAATTTGTTCAACTCAAATCCTATTTTGATGCATATTATTATTATTATTATTATTATTATTGTTATTCTTATTGTTATTAGTATTAAGATTTGTTGTTGTTGTTGTTATTATCATTGTTATTGGTATTACTATTTTTATCGCTATTATTATTATTATTATTATTATTATTATTATTATTATTATTTTTATGCCCGAGCATGCTCAATTTATATGCAGTTTCACTATTTGATTTAATGTATATATATATATATATATATATATATATATATATATATATATATATATATATATATATATATGTATGTATGTATGTATGTATGTATATTTTAAATACCCTATTGTTCTTTCTTGATTATTTTCTTTTTGATTAAATTTGTTCATGAAAAATTTCCGTTTTTCTTGATTGAGCTTTTCTTGTTGAACTTGTTATCTTTTATCTAATTGTGGGTATTTTTATTTGAACCCTATTGATTTTGATCTATCTCTTAATTGAACCCTAAAACCCAATTTCATTTGTTCTTAACTCAAATCCGCTATTATGGGAACCTAATTCACTAACCCAGTACCCTAATTGTACCCTATAAATACAAACCTAATGCAAACCCTAAAAAGTGCACAATTTCGAAGCCCTAGCAACTTATTCTTTCTCCTCTCTCCTCTCTCCTCCATTCTCTCTCTCTTCTGCTGTGTTTTCCCGCCAAAATTCCCCAACCCAATTCCTGTCGTTTTCCCCGGCCAGCTCCTGGCCACCCCCGTGCTCCGGCGAATTCCTCCTAAGCACCACCTCCTGCCGCCCTCGCCCAGTGCCAGCACAGAAACTCCCAAAACTCCCTCCTCCTATGTTCTCAACGTCGACAGAACCCAAAACCCAAAATCCCCCTGCTGCTCCTCCCATTCGATCGACGACCACCACAGCGCCGCCATTTACGACGCTGTCCTCTACCGTCGTCATCGATGCCAGCCGCGCCACTGCTCAACCCTCTCTCTCCCATCTACTGTGCTGTTGCTGCCGTTGCTGTCTCTTTGAGCTGTGTTTTGTTTGGGTTCTCTTTAGTACGTATATTGCACGCGTTATCTTGTCTGTTCCTAGGTTTGTTGCTTCGGGATCCTTATCCTGTTATTCTTGGCATTCAATTTCACCGTTTATAAGGCAAGTCACCGTCCTCTTGAATTGTTAATTTTATCAAATTCAAGTTTTGTTCAAACTCTTGCAAGTAGATCTCTTTGTTATCATATTTCCATTGTTCATCTCTTTGTTGGGTCTATTGAGGGTTTACACGAGCTAACCCCAATATTCTTGACAGCATCCCACTTTTGACTCTAAAGTTTGGATCTTTCATGAATGCATATAGAATTGATAATAGGGTTGTTCATATAATCGTCACACAAATAAATTATTGTAGAGACAGTTGATAGGTTGTATGTTGTTTAATCGATTGATGATTGATTGATGATAAATTGATGTATGAGCGTGTTCTAATTTTAATTATCATGTTTTAACACCCATCATGTTGATTACACAATTTATTGACTAAGGAATCGATACCCATCATGTTTAAATTAAGTTATTTCAGGAAAACTACACAAATCCTGTATATTGCTTGCTGACATGAATGTTGACTGCTGTTTTTCAACTAGTAAACGATCTTAAAATGAATTACCTTATGAATATGAATTGTAGCCTCATCTTTCTAGTTTCCAGAATATCTTGAATTTTTAAATTCCGAGTTTTGTAGCAAAAGTTATGCGCGTTTTACTACAGCTGTGTTTTATTCCAGAATTATACTTTTCAGATTTTTCTTGAATTAATTATTCCTATATCATTGTATTGCATGAATTAATATATGTATGTTGCATTGCATGATCCTAGTGTCCTATTGTCACCATTCTAAGTGTCTTATCTAAGTTATTATTCTATTGTTCTCCTACTGATACTATCGTTCATCGAAATGTCCATTGATTGCATATTGTATTGTTGCATTGATAAAATAATTAACATGCCGGGGTTCAAGGGATTGACTTTAGTAGTGAACAATATAAGGAATGTACTCGGAGGAGGGGCCCGTGTTTCCTTATTTATCGGTCTATTGGTTTATCGGTCTATTGGTTTATCGGTCTATCGGTCTATCAGTCTATTGGTCATATCGATCATCGATTAATTGTAGATTGCTGACTACAGTATCTCGATTGATTCGGTCATCGGTCATTATTGAATATCTTTGCCGAGTACATGAACTATAAAATCCCCCACTAAGTCAAATCGTAACTTGTATGTAGCAACCATGTGGTAAATAGATGGGACGTATGAAGTGGTACATTAGTTAGGATTAAAATGATTAATAGACTTAAGGATCACACCAAATCGACACTGCATATTGTTCCTCATTGTTCCTATTGATATCAAATATTGGCTATGTGTTACCATTATTGATCATTGATTACTGTTACCGAATTTTGCATCATTGTTTATAGCCAATTGCATCGATTATCATGATTATCCCATGTTATTGATTCCTATTGATAGAATGACATCATTGTTATACCGTTATTCCATTGTTCCATGCTTTCTCTACTTGCTGTCCATGACTTGCTCTAAGAAAAAATTTTCTCATCTTTTTAGATAAAGTGTTTACAGGTGTTGATGGAGAATTGCCTGCTAGAGTTGGAGAACAAAGATTTTGAAGATTTAATGCTTTTTTAGTTGCTCATTATTTTATTGAACTATTGTATTGAGAATTATTACTATTGTGTTTGAGATTCACTATTATATTGAGCTTATGTCCCGAATTTTATAATTGTTCCAGATGTTGGATTATTATTGTATTTGGATTTTTTTTTGTTTCATTCCAAGTATTATTGTTCATGAGATAATTATTATTGCCTGCGCAATTGTCTGTATTGATTATATTATTGAGTTGATCGGATAAACAGCTTATGGGTGACGTTAGTCATTCACTGGGCCAATAACATGTACTCGTATTCCGTAGTTTTGGGGAGCGGAGCGTGACATAAAACCTTTAGCCCCCCGAGGGCCTTGAAGAACGGAATACATTTCTCACTTGATTTGGAGAGAAAATGCCCTATTTCAGCGAGGCGTCCGGTGATTCACTGTACATCTTTAACATTAGAGGGGGAGCCATGTTGAGTATGGCCTGAATCTTCTCAGGGTTGGCCTCTATGCCCCTTTGGCTGACCATGAACCCCAGGAACTTACCGGATGAGACGCCAAAGGCGCACTTGTATGGGTTCAGCCTTATATCGTGTTTCCTCAACACATTAAAAGCCTCTTGGAGATCAGAGACATGGTCTGAACTGCTGATGCTCTTCACCAACATGTCATTTACGTCAACTTCCATGTTCCGCCCGATCTGTTCCTTGAAGACCTTGTTAACAAGGCACTGATAGGTGGCACCGACGTTCTTGAGCCCGAAGCACATGACCCGGTAGCAATATAGACCCTGGTCGATGATGAAAGATGTATTCAGAATGTCTGGATGGAACATTCTGATCTGATTGTAACCTAGAGAACGCATCCATGAAGCTTAAGAGCTCGTGGCCCGAGGTTGCATCAATCAGGACATCATTGTTCGGGAGCAGGAATGGATCTTTGGGGCAGGCTTTATTTAGATCCGTGAAGTCAGTGCAGATCCTCCAGCTCCCGTCGGCTTTCTTGACCATCACGACATTGGACAGCCATTCTGGATACTTCACCTCATGTATAAACCGAGCCTTCACGAGTTTCTTAACCTCTTCTTTGATGACTTACTGGCACTCGGGGGCGAATTTGCGTCGCTTTTGCTGGACAGGTCTAGCCTCCGAAACAATGCTAAGGTGGTGGACGAGGAGCTCTTCGAAGATTCCTGGCATGTCAGTCACAGTCCAGGCGAATAGATCGCGATTTTCCCTTATACAGTGGATAATATCGAATTGGACGGGAGGAGGAAGGAATTTACTAATCCGGAATGTCTTGGTCTGATCTTCTGCTGAGAAGGCCACCTCTTCCAGCTCATCGACCGGTTCTGATATAGGTTGGCTACTCCCTTGGGGGAGTTCAAGAGCTTCAAGGGAGAGGACCGGTCCTCCCACTGAGGTCATGTAGCATTTGCGAACCACCTCCTAGCTCCCTATGACCTCTCCCACACCTGCTGTGGTAGGGGAATTTCATCATCATGTGATAGGCCGAGGGTTTGGCCTGGAGAGCAGCTAGGCCTTGTCGGCCCAGGATGACGTTGTAGGCAGCTTTCACATCTACCACCATGAAGTCCATTGGCTCGGTTCGGGTGGTTGGAGTTTTGCCAGCAGTTACGTCGAGAGTTATGACACCCTCGATCATCACTGGCACTCCTGTGAACCCATGGAGAGTATAGCCGGCGGGCTTGAGTCAATCCCTGGATAGCTTGAGCTTCTGGAAGGCCTCTAGAAAGAGAATGTTGACCGAACTGCTGTTGTCGACTAGGACCCGGCGTACGTCAAAGTTGGCCATGTTGAGGTTTATTACCAACGCGTCACAATGGGGGGTTCGGACACCCTCTAGATCTCTATATGAAAAAGTGACCGGGACCCTGAGGCCCTTGGGGGGAGGTCGATTCTGTACGGAATTTACTTCCCGAACGAAGGCTTTTCGGGAGGAGTTTGAATCTCCCCTCATTGGGCCTCCATTAATGAGATGTAGGACGACCTCTGCTTCGGAGTTCAGAGTATCTGCATGCCGCTCGGATCGCTTATTAGCCCCCCTGGGGGGGCGGAGGAGGATTTGCCCTGTCCTTTCTTACGAACCTGGAAAAGGCCTCGATCTCGTCTTTTAGGGATCGACAGTCATCCGTGTTTTGGTCGTGGTCCCTGTGGAAGTAGCACCACTTGTCCCTGTTCCTCTTCTTACCCAGAGTGTTCATCTTCGGAGGTGGTGGGAGAAGACCCTCTTTCCCGACCTCCATCAGAATGGCTGAGACACTCGCATTGAGCGGGGTGAATTTCTTGAAGCGGGGAGGAGGGCGATGCTGGCCTTCGTTGTCTTTCTGGAGCTTCTTAGCTCCTTCTTCAACAGCGCCCTTCCGTTTGTTCCCGAAGGACGATCCCTCATGAGCGGGACCGGGTGAGAGCCTCTTCTGCTCGGATGTATTTCTCACTCCTAAGCAAGAGTTCTGAGAAATCCCGTGGAGGCTTCTTGGCAAGCGATGCTCTGAGGTTGTCTTTAGTGACATTGGATTGGAAGGCAGCAGAGGCCACGGACTGGTCCAGGGAGGCGATGGATCTGGCCTCCGTTGTGAAACGTTTAACATGGTCTCTTAGCCGCTTGCCCTTCCTTTGATGAAGCAGTAGCAAGGAGGTTCTCATCTTCTCAGCTCGATGGCTACTCACGAAGTGAGTCAGGACGAGGCCTTCAAGCTGGTTGAAGGAGAAGATGGAGGCCGGGGCTAGTCATGAGTACCACTCTCTTGCAGGCCCCTACAGCATGGCCGGAAAAGTTTTGCATAGAAGCGCGTCCAACGCCTGGGGTATCATCATGAGAGTTTTAAAAATCTTGATGTGGTCTGCAGGGATTCAAAATGAGGGAGCTTGAAGTTCTCCGGGACTGGTGCTTCCATTATGGTTCGGGAGAATGGAGGCCTGCTGGGTCGGAAATTCCTCACCCGTTGCTTTTCTTCTCTGTCCAGTCGGCCAAGGTGCCTCTCCATCTCGTGGAGATGGTGGTAGACCAAATCTTCTCTTCGGTCATACCTTGCTAAGGCCCGGGACTCGTCCTCGCACGGAAGGGGACTGGGTGTGCGACGATGATAGCTCGGGGCAGGTTGAGGACTGGGAGTACGGCGCCTATGGCTCGGAGCAGGTTAAGGACTGGGTGCCCATTGATTGTGGTCGGAAACAACGTTGAGGGCCCCTCAAGAATGCCTCTTGAAATTGCTGGAATTCTTCCCTCGTAACTGGTGCCTCCGGCTCCCTATGGTCCCGTGGGGCGGATCGGCCGATTGGAGAGCGGCTTCTCCTTGGACGACGCTGGGGTTACTCCTTCTGCCTCCTGGGAGAGTTGGACCTTCTGCGATCTGGCCTGCTGGGGGATCCGGCTCTAGGGGACCGGATCGCTGGACCCCATTGATGTTCCCGGCAGAGTATCCTGTCATGGGTCTGCCTCTCATCTAAGCGGGTCCGAAGATCTACCCCATGCTGCTTGTTGACGATGATGTGTCGGAGATCCTTTGGCGTAGGGGGACTGTGCGAGGCCATGGATTCGGAGGAGGGGTTGTGTATGACACATGGTCGCAATGAGGAGGTTAACCCTATCAACTTCAGCGGGAGTGTCCCGTGGCATCCCCTTGTGGCCCTTGAGGAGCCTGTTGGGGCTGAGGTTGTCGAGGAAGAGGCCGTCTAGGCTGCAGTTGCTGGACAGGTTGAGGGAGAGGCTGTCCAGGCTGCTGGACTTGTTGAGTGGGTTAAGTAGGCACCTCCTGGACTGGAGGAGGAGAAGGAGCGGGAGTGGCTCTACGGTTAGAAGCCATCGTCTTTCCCTTCTTGGGAGGCATATCTTGAAACTACCTTGGTTGATGAAATAGGACTGGATCGCTTTTTCTGTTTCCCACAGACGGCGCCAATCTGTTGCTGCTTATTTCTAGTGTGGGAGCAAACAGATGAATTTGTGGATTCTCGAAGAAAACAAGTAAGCAAACCTGTTGAATTTCACCGGCATGTTGACTCGTTTCTCACTGCTGTCGCGAACCTGCACAAAGTTTGATACAGCGGGATGGATCCCGGCGACGAACCCTCTGACGCTCTTGTTAGTAATCAGAAAGATTATGAAAGAGCTTTAGGTAGAAAAAGATTGGTTACCTTGTTACGGTGGGGGTGAGGTATTTATAGTCGCATTAGGGACCAGTTTTGAGATAAGGGTAAATATCTACTTCCCGATGTTTATGGATAAGAAGAGATTTTGACTCGCTTCGTGATAAGAGGGGCAGTTGAAACTGTCTCTTAGGGATAACCATGAATTTGAATTGCTCTCTATCCATCTGGGTTGGTTTGTAATGGGTCGCTACCCATACCTATTAAGACAGATCCGTTTTTGGGCTATCAGGCTTTGACGAAAAGACCCAGTCCCTAATTCGGACCCATTTGTAGGTAAAGTTACCGTTTTCCCCCTGAGAGCTTTAAGATCCGTGCCCGATTTGAATGATTCCGATTTAATCCTATTTTTAGCCATATCAACCCTGAATTCCAAATAAGCCTGAATTCGAAGTTCCATAAAACTTTTATTACAACAAGGTCTTTTTACATCACAACGCAGCAAAAAGTAAATAAAGTACAACATGATAATATACAACTGTATCAACTTTAGCATTTAAGTAATCATCAGCATCAAATTCATCTTTATATCTTCGTATAAATTCCAAATCCTGCATATGAAACTATGGGCACGTCAGTTACTTACAACTGACGCAATATTATACACGACCATCCTCGCGATGCCAAAAATATAACGATTCTTTAATACTTTAACAACCACAAACTTGAATGCATCACAAACAGAGCTAAAGAGGGTCTATCCTATTGATGTCGTGTGTGCTTGTGCACTTAACCTTAATGCAATTATTTATATTTAATGACACTAATGCACACTTGTTTGAACCTATGCATCCCATTCTACATAGATCCAAGGGTAAGCCCTTAACCGTGCTTCATCTTGTAGGGTTGGATCCCTCGCTATGAGTTTGACTACTACGATAATTACGGTAAGTTCTTAGATGTTTTATGAGTTACGAGCCCATGTCCAGACAGCCTGGAGGGGAATCCCACGTCATGATATGACGCATCATGTACACAGCTTATGGACAATTCGCCTCCGTCATGGGACGATGGCACTGCGTAGTCACTAAGCACCCCACAAGCATCGCCATGATCCCGATAATTCTGGAGATGGATTCACGTCATGACATGACGCAGCATGTAGACAGCCTGTGAAAACTCTCACACCGTGAATCCGAGGCCCTCATACTTGTGTTTTTCTCTTACTTTCATCACATCTTCACTATAGTGTTGTCCTTAAGTTTTTAGTTTTTTTTAGAAGAAATCATCACAACCTAGAGCTAGCTTACCCTACCGGACATAAACCAACACAAGAGCAAGTCAGCCCTAACTGGCTACTTCTCAAGAGATGCTTAACCGACACTGGTTAGCTTTCAAATTCATATTAATAACAACTGCCAGTTTCTAGGGGTCTCGCCCAGCCTTTAGATTCCAACAACTATCTCGACCTAGAGATCAACAATAGGTTATATTCAACCTCAAAATAATATTTCAATTTCTTTATTCACAATCTCTTTCTCAAAGAAAAACATTTCTTTATAGTCTCATAACCTGAAGTAACTCACTTCAACTTCTTTTATCAATTTAATCACTTATAGCATTGTGTGTAACTCAAAGTATTCTTAATCAAAGATACTTATAACCATGGAAATTTAATCAAGAAGGGTCGAATCATAATCCACTTTAATCTTCTTTAACCACACAAAAATCTCTTCTTTAAATTTGAAACCAAGTTCATTAAACAAATCTCACAAAATGTATCAAAAATATTGTGGAAATATTTTTTTATAATGTCTAAATAATTTTAGAGGAATAATAGATTTTTTTCCCAAATTTTTTTTGCTCTTTAAAACCTTAAATATATGAAAAAAATCTCAAAACACACAAAAAGGCAGTTGTCGGGATCGAAGCCGTGACACCCCCCCCCCCCCCCCCCCCCCCCCAATTGCTCCAGTATCTGCTCTAATTCGCACCTGAAGACCAGAAAGTCCACAGGTGACTGGTGATAGGAGTTTACTTAAATACTTTAAGTATGAGCCGCATTGTATTTTGGAAAAACCAAAATTTTAAGTAAACAAAGCCTCTTCAAGACTCGAACCCAAGATTACCTGCACTGTTTATAGATACTCACACCACAAACCAGTATTCCTAAACCCATTCTCTGTTACGAAGAGGAATTGAAATAAGTTTATACTTTCTGATGTTTGTAAATTTCCTTTACAAAATCTCGATTTCTCAATCAGTTTGTACCATTCAAAATCTCATTCTTTTCCTGGATATTTTCTTTTAAAAATAAAGTATAGCAGCAATTAGTAAACTTTATAAAACTTGTAACACCCCGAATTCCAAATAAGACTGAATTCGAAGTTCAACCGAATCTTTACACTTCTCTTCATACAATTTTACAAGGAATTAAAAACTTTTCTAACAACAATGATTACATTTTACACAGCGGAAGCAATTACAACATTATACATGAATAACAACTTGAACATTTCTTTATAAGCAGCAGTCACTCTTTAATCTTGTCAATCACTTTATCCTGCATAGAAACTGTGGGTACGTCAGTTGCATACAACTGACACTAGGATATAATACATCAATTTCTCTTACTTAGAAAGTACACACTTGTCACAAACAAAGCTAAGGGGGACTATCCCATTGATGTCATGTGTGAAAGTGCACTTAGTCCTTAATGCAGTTATTATTATTTATATGACACTAATGCGCACTTGTTCGGATTCTATGCATCCCATACCACATAGGTCCGAGGGCAAGCCCTTAATCGTTCTTCATCTTGTAGGGTTCAATCCCTCGCTATGACTTAAACTACTGCAGTAACTACGGTAAGTATCCTAGATGTTCTATGAGTTACGAGCCTATATCCTGACGGTCTGGAGGGGAATCCCACGTCATGACATGACGCATCATGTAGACAACCTATGGACAATTCAGCCTCCGTCATGGGACAATTGCACCACCCGTAGTCACCAAATATCCCACAAGCGTCGCCACGGTCCCGATAAGTGTTCACATCATGACATGACGCATCATGTAGACAGCCTGTGAAACACTCTCACAACGTAGACCTGAGACCCTCATACTTATGTTTTTCTCTTACTTTCAACACATCTTCACTATTGTATTGTCCATAGTATTTGAATCATGAATAAAAATCAACACCCTAGAATTAGCACTTCCTCTATACCGGTCTTAACCATCAGTCAATAATAACGACCCAAACTTGGTCTTCCATTTCAATATTTTATCTCAAAAGAATTTATTCAATGTCGGTATAAGGACTTAGCTACACTCTAATCTTTAATCTCATTTCATGTTCATAAAAATTGAGTATTCACACTCACAATTTTTTCTCATAATTCATCATGATCTTTATTTCATTTTCATGCACAAATCTCATGTATAATACCACAATTATTTTTCAAAATTCATAAATAAATTTCACAAATTTCCTTTACTTTCATAATATCATTCTTCCACTTTATTAAGCCAAAATCACATTTATCTTACTTAAATTTTCCATGTCACAATTCTCATTTTAAAAATAACTCTACTCAAAATTTCTTTCAAGTAAAATATTTATTTTCTTTAATTAATCAAGATTATGTTCTAAGAAATTGTATTAAGTTCGTTTTCTCAAATAGCCTCTAATTCTCATTATAATAGGTCAAAAGTGACAGAAATAATTTACATGAAGTCTCGGAATCTTTAGAATAATTCTAATATTTTTTCTTAATTTTTAGAACACTTAAAGAACTATTTTTATTTATTTATTATAAGATTGAAATATTTCATCAGCCGAGACAGTGTTAGTCGACTATTGAGATAGGACACTCGACTGTCCTGCGAGGATTTAAAACTCGAGAACCAATAGTCAAGATAGTGACAGTCGACTATTGAAAAATAACCAGTCGACTGTCCTGCAAGGATTCGAAACTCGAGAACCAATAGTTAGGACAGTGACAGTCGACTGTTGAAACATAGCCAGTCGACTGTCTTGCAAACTAAATCCGAAATTCAGTACCTGACAGTTGACTGTCGACTCTAGTTCGGTCGACTGCCAATTGTACAAGGTTGCAGTTAAACTGGATCATGAATATATTTTCGACATTGAAATGCAACGATAACTTCTTCACAATTTGGCACTACAATAATCACAAAAGATTGTTTTCTTACTTTCTTCTATTTCTACAAGCATTTCTAGAACACAATTCTCTTTTATCACACTAGTGCCACAATAATTAATATAGCATATAACCAATATTTCAATAAATCAACTAGCCATTTACCAACATATATTCTACATCTAGCATGGTTCAAAATTCACATTTTCATAGCAACATAATAATTCTAATGTAACAATCACAATTTATAACAACTATCAATCAATTCATCAACCATTCACTTCATTTCTAACTAGTTTCTTTTAAACAAACACATGGCTAAACTTAAATAGTTTTTCTTAGCAATTTCATCTATTTAATCTCTAGCATGATATCTACATTAGAAGCTTGAGAAATCACCCACCTTTTTGAAGAAAAACAATTAGAACTCTTAGGGAAACTCCTTGAACACACGATCCCCTCCTAGTTGTGCCATCAGGAATGCGCCTTCTCCTCCTAGTTTGATGGTCCCGAGCTCCCTTCCTTGATGTTTGCTAGGCCAGCTTCCACTAAGTGCAAGAACACTCAACTCAACTGTCTCAATCTTTTTCTCACAATTGCTCTCAATCTTTTTCTCACAACTAGTTTTCTTTTCTTTCTTTTTCTTTTACGAATTTTTCTAGTACATTTCATGACGAGAATGGGGGGGGAGGGGCGTATTTATACGTTTCTCAAGGCAAATTGGAGGGCTAGGATTGATCTAGATGGATGTAGATTAGGGGCTAGGATGTATTAAGGAGTTAGAACAACTACCCATGACACAAAACCCACCTCTCGACCACTCAATCACTCCCACTCTCCATGAATGCCATCCGGCCTACCCTATGCACACCCAAGACACGTGCTAGTGCAATGTACGTGTCACACAATGCACTCCTAGTTACTAGTTGTACATGTTTAATTAATTAATTGTTATAAAAACAAGTCTACCCTAAAAGTTGTGTTATTTGAAAGAGAATTAAATTAGTGGGCTCAATCTAGTGGGCTAAAAGTCTATGGGCTTCTAATTAAAATAGTTAAATTAATTAGTGTGGGCTAGGAATAAACAATTAGGCATAGAATTTAAAATAGGCTTTTTAAATCAAAAAGAGAAGAATTAAATTACTTGTTCACAATATGAAAATAAATAATTTTTTTTGGAAAAAATGTACATAAATTTGCACGTGCAAAACACGTAAAATCAAACAAACTCATATTAAATTATAATTGAAAATTCAGGATGTTACAAAACTCTTATTTTTTTTGACATTGTAATAAAATTTTCTATCCAATTTGCATTTAAAGAATACTTTATCGACTTTGAAATAAAACTATGGTTCCTCCTCAAAAACACTAATATAAATTTCTTTATGCCAATAAAATACATATTTGTGAAACTATTTTCATATTTCTCTACTATACTAACATATTAAAACTTTTTGATACATATTGCATTAATTTAACTATTATAAGAACGTTCTAACATGCATCAATTTAAAGATTTTTATTCCAACAATCCACTAAATGTATTTTCTTTTCTCCCTCTAATCCACACAAAATCTAGTCATTTATTAGAATCACAATATCATTTCAACACAGCATGACACAATTTAAATACGATCATGAAATCTACATTCATTTTACCAATCAAAATTTAACAACTAAACCATTGAAGAATAAAAACATCTTCAAAAGCTCCAAGAATCCACAAATCCACATCAAAATTTTCACCGAAACTTCAACAGTGAAAGGAAACCGAAGCACAGCCTACACCTCATTTTGACACACACACAATATATATATATATATATATATATATATATATATATATATATATATGTATAATAGAATATATTATAAGTTATATATATACAAATACATGTGAATAGGTGGAGAAACAAGGTGAATGCTGGGGTTCGGATTTTGCAGAGAAAGAAAAGGGAGAGATGAGGAGAGAGTGAAGATTAGGGGCTATTTTATAGAATGATTGAGTAGTTATATTAACTACCCCCTCACTAATACAACCCACTAATCTACTTATTTATACAAAAGCATTAATTTTCCCTCCATCCCAAAACAGCCGGCCAATTATTTGAGGTGTGCACATTGCACGTGTGCGTGTGCACGTGCACGTGCTTTGTGTACACTTCACAAAAATTAACTATTTATTTAAATTAACACATATGTATATAGTATGTATTTAAATGAATTTTTTTTAATTTTAAAAAATTTGGTTTTCATGCATGAACAAAGATAGAAACACACGCTTCAGAAATTTTTATTTTTTGAAAGAGAATGCAACTGACACGTGCACTGCAAACACGTGCGTCACACATAAAAATCAATATTCAAATACAAAGTCGATTTTACTAATGGAGAAATATTTATAAATAATCGGAATGTACACACGAAAATATATTTCATCATACATATACCGTAGTGTAAGCAATACGTACACAGAAAAACACGTGCACCGTACGTATAAAAATATTTTAATTAAAATAAAAGAAAAATGAATTTCTATTTATAAAATGAATTTAAACGCATCATTAAATGAATAATTGAAACACATAGAAAATATTACACTAGCGATGGAAAATACGTAATCGATAATTGCATCGATAACACGTGCAATGCATGTAAAAATACAAAGATTAGAATTTTATATTTGAGTTGACTCAAAAAGGATAAAATAAATTTTGAGAAGACGAGAAATGCATAAATAGTTGAAATACAAAATAAGTATGATATTCATACTGAAATGCGTTACGGATATCACAGTAGCGGTACAAAATATACGTTCGTAACATACGAGGGGCAAATTGTCATTTTCAATTTTGCGGGGTATTACATTATTTTCCACTTTATGTTGTTGATGTTTAAATTGTACAGTTAAATCATGTTTACTTCATTTATTTTCCGCTGCGTTGTTGATGTAATTAGAATTTGATGTAATAAAAGTTTCAAATTCCTTGTAAAATTGTACGAAGTGAAGTGTGGATCCTGTTGAGCTACTAATTACCATATTTTGGTATTCGTGGCATTACACCACAGATCCTAGCGGAGGTGGAGAAAGATCACAGATCTGAGCGAACAGGGGGATCACTGTCGTTTAGAGTGGAGAAAGACCACCAGACCGTTTGCATTGTAAAATTGTAATATTCAGGAACAGGTTGAGTACAAGAGTAGAATTCATGGTGCGGGTTCAAATCCCTAAATATGAAGAAATGACTTGATATGTGCATATGCAGTTATGGGATGCATTGTAACACCCCGCAAAATTGGAAATGACAATTTTGCCCTTGTGTGTTACGCACGTGTATTTTGTACCGTTACTGGTAATATATGTAATGTGTTTTCATTACGTATTGTGATTTTTGACTATTTATGCATTCTCCGTATAATTTATCCTATTTAAATTAACTAAAATATTAAATTTCAATCTCTGCATTTTTACGTGATTTTTACATGTTTTTGATGCACGTATCGATTATGTGTTTCCACCGCTACGTGCAATATTTTCTATGTATTTAAATTATTTATTTTAGGTATTCAAATCTATTTTTATAAATGGAAATTTATTTTTCCTTATTTTGATTGCAATATTATTATACGTATGATGCACGTCTTAATTTTTCCATCTCTATTTCTTACTCTCATTTACTATTTTAGCATGCATAAGTTTTTTATTTAGCCTTTCATTTAACCCATGGATCTAATAATAGATTCTAGCCCACTAGACTAATTAAATTAATTGATTAAAAGAAAGCCCAACAAGATAAGCCCATTAATTAAATTATTTTTTAAAGTTGCGCATGGACTCACACATGACATGTAACAACTTTTAATACATATTCTAGAACTATAGGATTTGTATTTATCTTTTTGTATGTGTGTGTGCATGTGTGGAGAGAGAGAGAGAGAGGAGTGGGGGACCGGTTTGGATAGTGTAAGGCCGGATTGGGGGGTTAGGGAATTGGATAGTTGGAGTAGTGAAGAGATGGAGAATTAAGTGAGAAACTATTAGGTGGAGAAATTTGCAATTTAGACCTTCACTTTTTCCTATAAATACACCCCCATTCTTCTTCACATTTCACACCTAAAATAAACAAAAATAAAGAAAGGAAAAAGAAAGAGAGAAAGAGAATGTTGTTGTGCATTAGAGAGATCTTGCTAGGAGGAGAAAGAGCTAGGAGTGCTTGTTGGAGCTAGAAATGGGATCTCTCCATCTTGGTTATTCATTCTACACAAGTGGTGGGTGACCTTGATATTTTCTAATTCATAGGTTGAGCATGCTAGAATGTGATGTTAGTAACATAGATCAATCAGATGTGATGTGGGTACTCTTGTGTTTTTCTTCCAATTATAAGACATGCATGCTAATTTATTACATGAGTAGTAATGATAAATTTGATGTGATGATTAGAGAATAAATCCATGTTTGTAGAATTTTGCTATCATTTGAGAAACAAATTGTCTGCATGTTGTTTGAAATGAGAAAAAAGAACGAAAACAAATCCATGCTATTGTATGTGCTATGAATAGTAGTAAAATTTTGTTATGATTAAGATTATCATCATGTTAGTAGTAATGAGAAAAAGAAACAGTAAGTTATTACCATGAACAAATATGCATGTTAATTTACAAATATAATTGTATGAAAATTGTAGATTTTCCCCTTGTGGTTAAAAAATGAATATTTGTGAAGTTAAATTGATACACATAGAATCATTTTAATTGATTGTAAGAGATAAAAATTGTTATTTTGATTAAATTGAAGAAGCACAATTCTTATTCATTAAAGAAAGGAAATAATTTGAAATATAGATACAATGTGCTATTTTGACAAAAATGAAGAAATAAAATTCATAATCACATCTGTAACACCTATACCGTAGAATCAGTCTAGATGGAATATTACATGTTAATTGTTATAAATAAGACCATGACTTAATCTTATTAATTAATTACTGATATTTATGAGAAATAAGTAGAATATGAGTTATGGATTAATTACAAAAAAATGGATTAATTAACCCAGGAATATGTTAGACAGAACTTATAAGGTCCTATGTATCATATAAGGTCATGGATCTTATAAGAATATTATAAGGTCCAGGAATATGTATCTTATAAGGTCCAGGAATCTGAACAGATGGATATGACATAAGAATGGTGTTCCCGTTTAAATGGATTAACATTACGAGGTAATAATCAACATGATGCCATACTAACTGATCCTTAGGTCTTATTTATTAAAAATAGTTTTAGAATTTTGTTCATGTATATTTGAGAAATAAAAAGAGGAATTAAGATAGAAAATGAGTTATTGATTTCAAAATTCATTATTTAAGTATATAACATTTATTTTAGAAGAAAGAGTAAAATATTCATGTGAATTGATTTCTCTTGATGAGATTATGCACTTATTTTGATTTGAGAAATACTTGATATGTTTTGAGATATATTATATGTGCTTAAGTTGCTTAAAGTGGATGAATTTATGTTCATGAAAAGAATTATTGATTCTAAAGATAATGAATGAATGAATCATGAATGGTATCAAGATAAGACTTTGATCACTTTGGGAATAAGTTGAAGACAAGAATATTTAAGTTTAAGACATGTTTATTGAAGGATATGTGTACCCATAGATTCTTGTACATGAAGGTTGTGATTTAGAGTTAGTAAGACCTCGGGTACCGGCACTGTTGAATAAAAAGAATTGAATTATATTTTTGAGATTTGCCATGGAGCAATCTCGATATTTGTGATTAACTATGGTAGGGGGTAAGACTAACTCTAGGTATGATAATTGATTCATGTCTTGAGCTTAAGAACTAGGCACTTAAGAGAAGATGTAGTAAAACCTAGGCAAACATAAGTGGGGAACTCTATATAGTCGGGCGATGGATTTCCTACGGCGGTTCACCGGGACTATAGACCCAGTCGGACGGTGTACTCCGGGACAGTGGTTGCCTCGTGGGAGACGAGCTTTTATTTTAAATCCGGGACTATGCATAGTCGGGCGGATAATTTGCCATACTCCAAAGTATATACATATACTAGGGCTAGAGGGGCACTTGCGGGAGGTTCGCACGATGAGGAGTCTGTATAACAGTCGGGCAGGGGATTTGCTGCGGCGGTTCTCCGGGACTGGGATCCATACTTGTGGAGCGTCTCAACTTTGTTTAATTACTGGGTAGTTTGTCATGGCGAGGGATCGAACCCTTTATTGTGAAGTACGTAGGTGCTTGCCCTTGGACCTATGTAGTATGCGATGCATAGAATCCGAACAAGTATACATTAGTGTCATCTTAGTGTAAAATACCTGCATTAGGCATTAAGGCATCGCATACACTTATATCTTTAGTGTAGTCACATTTAACACTTAATTTGCATTCAAATTTATGGTTTGTTAAAGTATTGAGATCGTTATATGTACGGCATATAGAGGATATATGTACGACATAGAAAGGATGGCCGAGTATAACATTTTTTGCCAGTTGTAAGTAACTGACGTACCCACAGCTTATTATGCAGGAACTGGATTTTTCATGAAAAAGTAAAGTTGATTTCGATGCTGTTGATTTATTACATGTTAAAGATGTACAAGTTGTATATATTATTGTATTTCATCTTTATCTTCCGCTGTGTAAACAATGTAAAGAACTCTGTGTATGAAAAGTTTAAATTTCCTTGTAAAATTGTACGAAGTGAAGTGTAAAGATCCTGTGGAATCTCGAATTCGGTCTTATTTGGAATTCGGGGCGTTACATGCATATTGTCCAGAGTCTCGCTTGCATTAGAATAAATGCATCTTTGCATTAATTGACCTTGCATTAGAGTCTAAGTCATAGCATATACTGACACATCAAATTATATATACACATTTCTCTTTTCATCAATCTGTTGTTTTAAAGTTGAGACTCTGCTGCTTGTACTGAGCATTTTGCGTCAGTATATGTATTGACGTCCCCACTCAATTATGTATTGGATTGCGGTATCAGTGGTTCAGGATTCAGGAGGACTCCAGGCAAGTGAAGCGTGAAGCACAGTGTTGTTTATTATTTCAATTATAACCTATGTTGTAATTTATTTAATGTTGAGAAGCATCCAAGTGAAGTACCAAGTGTTATTAATTATTTGTTGGACTCTGATGTAAATTTATTCAAAGTTTGTAACACTTGGGCTTGTAAGACATTATTGTAACACTTATGTAATGTATTGAAGTTTTATAATAGTCAGACTTGTAATACATTTGTTTTGAATAAAAAGTTTCAAATTTTCTTATTTTTCTCTGTATTGTGGCTAATTGAAGGAAAAGATTTTGGCTTATGTCACGATTTTCCGTGTAGGGAAATTAGGGTGTTACAATGAATCATCATGAGGGTTTTGAACCCCTCAATGTGATCAGCTGGGTCCGACTCCAAGTTATAGATTTTGAATGTAGGATACTTGAAGCTCCTCGAGACCGAGGCATCGAGGATGTAGGAGGAGAAGGGAGGTCAAACCGAACGGTACCTTCTGCTTGACTGCCTTTCGCCTTCCTTTATTCGTGCGAGCCATTTTTCCTTCCCCTGCATTTGCGTAAGGACTGCTGTGCCTTCTCGTCCCTCAGATTTGGTTGATTCGTAGAACTATTTGTTCTCAGTCCCTCCGATATGGGGGTCGTCAATGTCATGATCATTCCTGGCCCCGCCTCGGAGAGCTTGGAGGAACTCGTTCCGAAACTCTTGGAACTCGGCCTTTGTTATGTGGCACCCTTCTTCGTGGCCATTTAGGGATCGACAATCCCTTGGGGAGAGACTTCGCTCCTTCTCCCGACCACGGTCTGAATTGCGACTGCAGCTTGGAGAGTGATCCGAGGGCCCTTCGTTTCTATAGCGGTTTATGCAATGACAAAGGTCCTTATCGTACTACCGGTTATTGATAAGAATTTAGAGAACTGAAACTACTGGGCGTTCGGGCCTCCGAGCAATGGAAAGAGAGGCACTTGGAGCCGGACTCTTCTAACGTTCGTCCTGTTGCTGTTGTGACCCCTGAGTAGCCGCACGGTTGCAGGACGAACGTTGAGGAGGAGGAAAAACATTGGAATAATGCCCCGTCGTAGCAGGCTTCTTAGCCTTGAGGGCCATGGGAGAAGGCTAGTATGAAGAAGGGTCCGAAAAGGAGGCTGGATTTGTATTTTCTACAAACGGTGTCAATCTGATGCTGCTGTATTTCGGTGTGGGAGCAACAAATGATTAGTTACTTGCTGGAGGGAAAACACAGATCTCAGCCATAGATCTAATCTTGATGAGAAGCTAGTATGATTGGAATATGTGGATCTGGTAGTGTTTGTCGACTGCCGAATACCTACAGAAAGCCTAAAACATTGGGAGTATTCCCGGTGACTGGCCCTCCGACGATCAAGTCATGAACCATAAGTCAAAGTTGGGTTTAATTATTGAAATTGTAATTACCTTTTAATGGTGGAGTGGGAGAAGTATTTATAGAACATGGAGGATGAGCCTGATAGGAAAGAATCTATGACTGAGAAATCTGTTGTTCAATCCTTGATTTAGGGGGGATTTGTCTGACAGCTATAGCTAGCTGGAACTCCCCATTTGTTAGGCTGTAAGAGAGCCCTGATTGCTGACCTGAGTGAGTTGATGGGATTGGAGACCCATGTTCTTCTAGCAGGCCTGCTGTCAATGTGAAATTACTGTATTGCCCTTGAAAGTTATGAGATGCGTGCTGAGATTGTATGGCCCCGATCTGCTGTAATTTTCACCCACATCAGTTATCAAATCTTAACAAAAGTTTTATACCTTTAAGTCAAGTCTAATTTTAGTTACAAAATACAACATACTTCATAATCTATACAAAAGTACACTGATATTTTTTTTATAACAATTGGGTATGGATCACATTGTTATTTTTCAAACCCAATAAGGTTATTTAAAAAAAAAAACAAAACCCAAGATTTGCCTAACGTATCCTGTATAATACCCATGCTAGTGGGTACCCATACAAGTATCCGGTACGTGTACAGCTTGTCACATTAGGTATCCATGCTTTGTAGGATATACCTAAATATCAACATCACGATATAGGACTGTAGAAAATGAGGAGAAGAGAAGGCAAGGAGGCGAGTGAAAAAACTAAAAGAGAGAGCATTTTTGTGTTCGTCTCGATTGGATTTGAGGATTTTTGAAAAAATGAAGAGGGTTTGAATTTTGGAGTTGTTGAAAATTTAGTATTTTAGTTACTTAATACTAGATATTTAGTTCTAGGTATACTGTTGGGTATTGTGTTATATACTTTTATTACTATTTATTATTAATCTATACAAACGCGTAAATGCTTCAAAATAAAATTATTTTCTTTATCTTACTTTGACTAATCAAACGGGTATAAATTTTATACTGTAACACCCTAATTATAAATAAAATTATATTTTTTGAATTATAATTTCAATTAATTTTATATGTATATGTGTGTGTATATGAATGAATTGTACTTGTACATAATAATGTACTTATGTTGTATTTATTAAAAATACAAATCAATATACCTTTTTGCATGCACAAAGATCTAACCATTCATCATCTTTTCATCCATGATCCAATGGTTTAAAATCAAACCATGGATCCTCCTTTCTCAACCAAGCACAAGTGATCTCATGGTTTTGGAAAAAAACACTTGGACACTTGGCTCCCCCTCTCTCCCCCTTGTCATTCATGCCGGCCACACCCCCCAAGCACCCCCTCTCACTTCTCCTCTTTATTTAACCCTCCTCACTCTCCTACTCTGAGAAAATTCTGAAATTTTTCTTAGAGAAAAGAAGAAAAAGAGAGAGAGGGAGCTAGAGGCAAGAGTTGGAGCAAGAAGGCCAAGTTTGGAGCAAGGAGTTTGTAGGACCTCTTCTTCATATCTTCAAGGTGGGTGATTCTGACCTCATGGTTGTTTTGTAGTTGAGAAATGGTTGGAATGTAGTGTTAACTCATTTATGTTGTCTAAAACTGAATGCATGCAAAAGATTAGGAGTCTAATAACTTGATTCTTGCTAAAGAAACCCAAAACAGAAAGTCTTGATGAAAGCTGAAACTTTACTGTTAGTTCGTGGCTAATAACTTGAAATCTACTTGTTAGTTGACCTAAAATTTTTAGGAGATTTTTGTGTTTGTGTTGAGCATCTCCAGTAAATTTTGTAGATTTTTCTGATTTTCTGTGAATTAATAAAAATACGAATTTGCATGTTGGTTAAGAACATAACAGACTAGAGCTTAAGTTTCAAATTTCATGCAATTTGGACAACTATAGCTATGGCAAAAAATCATGCAAACTCAGCTAGTCGAAATGATAAACATAACTGCTGTTGTTGAATGCTCTGTCTTGGGTGTTAATAAAAAAGGCATAATTCAAGATTTACTTTATAAAAAAGACGTTTTGTGCTTGATTCTCAAATTTCATGTCAATCCAGTAACATTTGATATATATAAGATAATTTTCTTAACACTGTGCACAAAGTGTTCTGTTCTGAAAGTGTTTTGGCTACTTGATAAAGAACCAAGTTTTTTAGCATGTTAAAATCCGAATTGGTGAAGGTGTTCAACTAAGAAACTGTAGTACCCACGTAGGAATTTCCATAGAGTCCAAGAAGTCATGATTTGGTTCAGTATTTGACTTTATATGATTTATTTAGTGTACTGGTTTTGCCAGACCCGAACCCAATTTTACTGTTTGAAGTGACATTGAGGTGATGGAGCCTTGTATGACTAATTGAGGGTTGTAGGTGTTATTTATGAGCCATATTGAGTTTGAGTACTTATGTGAAATGGCTCTAGACTGATTTATGTACCCCCTAGTCATGGCATGGTTATTTCTAGGTCTTTAGTGATGGACTAGAATAGAGTTGAGATAAGTGGATGTGTGAATGTTGTTGGGATTGGGATGGATTTTTTCCCCCATTCATGATGCCTAAATTTGGGATTTTGTAACGCCCCGAATCCCCATTACTAGACATCTGTGATGCAACTAGAATCTTTACCTTCAAATGCATCTCAATACAGTAATAACACGGAAATTTAAAAACTTTTTATTGCCAAATAAGTTCATTAAATCATCGATTACAATCAATATCTTGTTCTTGAACAAAAATACAAATTACATTAACTCATTACATCTTATTACAAAATATTTACCAACTCCTCTTGTAAAGCTATCAGCTGTCTCCCGGAATGGTAATCGACTGATCACCGCCGAAGCTCCGCTGAGTGGTCAATCTGTTTCCCTGGAAATTGCCCCTAGGCTTGAGTCTTCCGCTGCGCGATTCTGATATTTCTGCACCAACTCGAAAGGTAGGACCAGTACCTAAAATGTGGGGAACGTCAGTAATTCTACTGACGCAAGGCTAATAAGAAACAGTGATCTCCAAACTGGCAACCACAAACCATCTTGAATGGGAAAAGAAACGTGCGTCCTAATTTTCTAGTGTTCGTGTATGCCATGATCTAACAACTAATTGCACCAGTCACATGCCTTATTCTAATGCAAGCAAGACTTTGGGACTCTGGATCCGCATGCATCTCATACTACATACGATCCAGAATCAAGCATGGCCTAATCTAATGCACAAAACAAGGAATGCACACGATGCACCTACTCTAATGTAATTCATTTGGGAACGTATACATCCCATACAACATACTTCCCCAAAATCAACTTCAATGGAAACGTATGCATCCCATACTACATACTTTCAAAAGAGTTCGCCTCTCCTGATTGTAGGGTTCAATCCCTCTCCATGCATCCTACTTTTGTACTCAGCCTGTTCCTAATAGATTTCCGTGTCTGAGGAGGTTGCAGTCATTCGGTCTAGTACCTTACTACAGTCCCTAAAGTGGTGGTCGCATTTGCCATTTAGTACCCGCATACGGACCTCACTCAGAAAGCCGTGTCAAACCTTTCGGTACAAAACCATGTACCCATGACGTCAATGATTCAAAATAAAACCCACGCGCATAGGAACATGACGGCCTCGAGGGTCAAATCCCCCCTACCCGACAGGAGCTCCTCTCCCGTTCCTTACCCCGGCTCTTTGGGAATTAATAGATTGAGATACGAGACCCGTGAACTCAAACCTGAGAGCCAAATCCGTATCCCTATAACAAGAAAAGTACATCACCCGACCATTGTCTACTAGTACTACTGCAATGTACATACACAATCACTCTAATCCAAGACTCACTCTAATCATTCAGGTAAATGGATTACTTCCAAAACTCTGCCTATCGACCACTGGCCCGTGCGACACAAGTCCTGCTCGCTACTTTCCCGAGCTTGGAATTCGTCCCTCACCATGGCCCTTTTCATCCTTAGCCGGCATGAATACAACTCGACGTAACCAACTCGGACGTCCAACACCTCGGCAGAAGTTCACATCTAGGTTCGATAGACGTAGGGTATCACCCTAGTCTTGTGAATAACTCGAGTCACAACATCCTCAATAGGAGTCAAACACCAACAAGACCAACAATAGACACCATTCATCCCTAAACAATGAGTTATCAACTCTTATGTACACAAGAGGAAAGTTTCATCCAACACTTGGTCAAAAACTATGACTGAACAAACTATGGTGTTTCTACTTGAAACTTAAAAAGATCATAACTCCCCCAATATAAGTCAGATTTGGGTGTTCAAGCCCAATATGGAAAGGTAAAGACCTAGGCTACAACTCCCTAGTTGATCATCACCTCAGATTCAGTCATATAAATTCTCAAAATAGCCTTACAAACCTTAGCTTGTGTACTTCCTGTACACTGGCTGCAGCTTACCGATAGTGTAAAACTCTACCTACTCATCGGAATAATACAAATCCAGGTTCTTTGGAAAGTGTGAATGTCCTATACAACTTCCTAGTTGATCACCAATCCCAATTGTTTCATTTGTTTACCCTAAAACAGTCATTTTCCTCAGATATACAGAACCACACATAGAGCATTACTCAAACAGAGCCTTCAGCTCAAAATCTGGTTTTTGTCCAATCTTGCAAAAATCATATTTATTAATTTACTCACAGGAATCTCTTGAAATAGGTCTATTTGGAAAGCTCTTGATGTCTACTACAATTTCTTAATTGGACACTTTCTCAAATTATGCTCATATAGAGCCATAAAGGTACCATCTTATCAGAGTGCCAATACTGACTGAATTATGCATAGTACATGCTAAACTATTCATCATAAATCACATGCTTATCAAATTGTTATCAAATTTGCCTTCCAGAAACTAGACATCATCATGTACAACATGCAAAAAGTTTCACATCCAAATTCTAAGTAATCAAGGAGTTCTACATGTTGTAAATATGCATAAAAGTTCTGCTGTTCTTCAGTCACAGTATTGACTACTCTTGAATAATTAATTTTGAACATGCATCAAGTTTCATCCAAATAATTTCATGATTTGTTCATCGAGTCCAGATGCTTGCAAGATAACATGGTAAAAATTTCAGAAATAGACCATGAGTCAATTAATTCCAAGAATTCCCACAAGTTCAGTTATCACAATAGACATACATAGTCTCTGCCTTACGACTCAATCCTCAATATGGATTTTATTAAAATATCTGATATCATCACAAAAATCCAAAATAAATGATGTAGCTTTTAGACATACATGAGATCATTCTGTATAAATTTCAAGATCAAATTTCAATTATTTTGTTCTCTAGAAATCCGGAAATATGACATGCAAATCAAGTTTTCTATTTCTATTTCCAGATTCTAACAATCTACTCCTAATCAACCATGCTCATATTACTAATACTCATTGCATGCAAGAATTTGAACAAGAATGAACAAGAACAAGTTTAGAGAACTCTTCACCCTTAGTTGGCATGAGAAGATTAGGTTTGTCTTGAGTTCCTTCTCCAAATCCTTCTCCAAAAGCTTGAGAACACTTCTTCTTTTTGGCTCTTTTCACTCTCTCCTTCACTTTTTTTTTCCTGAAATTTCCAGAGCTCAAGAGGTGTGAAGAAGGGGTTTTATCAAGAGAGGGGTGAGAGGGGGGGGGGGGGGGGGGTAGGATTGAGGTGGCAAGTGGTTTTTTGTTTTTCCAAAAAGACATTGTTCCTAGCCCCTTGTTTTTGGAGACAAGGCTTGGCTAAAGCTTTTGGTCTTGATCAAGCTTTATATGAGAGATGAGAGGTTAGATTTGAGTGCATGCAAAGAATATCCATTGTAGTACCATACAATTGCATATTTGCATAGACACCGCACTCAAAACTAGTGCATGTACTAGTATCGGTCATTCTCATTATCGTGCACCATCTAGAACGCAACCACCCACACGAACCGCCCTGCAAACATGAACGCCCTCCACCATTCATGCATATATAATCAAGCAAACACTGCAATATATATATACATACAGTCACTATATATATATATATATATATATATATATATATATATATATATAAGCATTATATTATTCGAGGTATTACATTACTTCCTCCTTTGAATCGTTCTGTCCTCAGAACGACGGTAGGGGCAAAAATACTAGACAATCATCAATGATCATAAGATACTTGATCATCCCAAATTCCTCGAGGAACACCGTCGAAAACTGACTCTTAAAGTGCTCACTACCGGATCACAAGCCTCAAGTGCTCAACGCATCATTCCATCCTGGACATCAATCTCATCATGTGGATCATTTTTGGGCTTGCCTCATCCCGCATCCACCGTACTAGGGATGAATCACTTTGGGGATGTCGCTCTCGTCCTGGACTACTAGAGTCAATCCCTCTCCATCGAACTTTCTGGGGCCTATTGCGTCCCACATTCCAGAATAGTGGGGAATATCTCACTCCATGGATTATTCTAGAGCCCTCACCACATGAACTCCCCATGAGTATTGCTCTTGTCTCGAAATACTAGAGACCAATCCTACCCCATAAATCATTCTGGAGCCTATTTCATTCCTCATCGGGAAAACTGGGGAAAACCTCACTTTGTGGATAATTCTGGAGCCCTTACTCATCCTTGAATTCCTGCGTGGGTATTACTCTCATCGTCGGAATACTGGAGATCAATCCCACTCCACAGAATGTTCTGGGGCCTATTTCATCCCTCGTCTGGAATAGTAGGGAATATCTCACTCCTTGGATCATTCTGGAGTCAACGTCCCACTAACCTGCTTGTGAATGTTTCTCTCGTCCCTGGAATACTGGAGATCAATCTCACTCCACAGAATATTCTGGGGCCTCTTTCATCACATATTCCGGAATACTGGAGAATATCTCGCTCCATAGATCATTCTGGAGCCAACGTCACACAATCTTCCCCCATGAGCTTCGCTCTCGTCCCTGGAATACTGGAGACCAATTCCTACTCCACAGATCATTCTGGGGCCTATTTCATTCCTCTTCTAGAATACTGGGAATATCTCACTTCGTGGATCATTCTGGAGCCCTTACTCATCCTTGAATTCCTTCGTGGGTATTACTCTCATTCTCGAAATACTGGAGATCAATCCCACTCCACAGAACATTCTGGGACCTATTTCATCCCTCGTCTGAAATACTAGGGAATACTGCACTCCTTGGATCATTCTGGAGTCAACGTCCCACTAACCTGCTTGTGAATGTTGCTCTCGTCCCTAGAATACTGGAGATCAATCCCACTCCACAGAACATTCTAGGGCCTCTTTCATCCCACGTTCCGGAATACTGGAAAATATCTCACTCCATGGATCATTCTAGAGCCAACGTCACACAAACTTTCCCCATGAGCATCGCTCTCGTCCCTGGAATACTGGAGATCAATTCCTACTCCACAGATCATTCTGAGGCCTATTTCATCCCTCGTCTGGAATACTGAGGATTGTCTCACTCCAATGATCATTCTGGAGTCGACCTCATCACACGAACTCCCCATGAGTATCGCTCTCGTCCCGAAATACTGGAGAACAATCCCACTCCACAGAATACTCTGGGGCCTATTTCATCCCTCATCTGGAATACTAGGGAATATCTCACTCCATAGATCATTCTGGAGCCTCCCTACTCACGATTGTTCTTACTTCATCATATCTCCCTTCTAGTGCCCGAGTCAAGTTCTCAGCATGTATTCTAGCTCTCGGTTGCACTACTTGAGGGTCGGTGACCACTCCCTCCTTAGAAGAAAATGAGGCTTACCAAGGAGAAGGCAAAAATTTCAGCTTTATGCCTTATCCCAAACACTTAATAAAATAAGCACAAGACATGAGATGACCAAATGCCCAAAAACTTTCATGCTTTATAAAAATTCATAATATCTTGCTACAGAACACATTAAAAGTTCGTCATTCATGGCTTGCAAAAATGCAACTGACAAAATATATTGCTATTCCTGACCATGCACCACTTCACACTTCTTTCCAGTTAAGCTGAAGTTCGTCCCTGGCGAATGACTTCTTCCCTTTACCGACCACCTTTCGTAACTGGTCATTGGGGTTCCCCTGCAGTTGTGGACAATTCGATTTCTTGTGCCCGACTTCTCTGCAGTTATAGCAAGTGTTTGCCTGGGCTTTTTTTGAGCATTAACTCTTGAAATGACCATGTTCCTTACAAAAGCAACACACTACCATCTGGCAAGTCTCTGTAAGCTTTCTGGACTCGTGAGTTGAGTTCTGCTTATCATGGCCAGGGGGTGAGAATATACTTCTTCCTCTTTTTCTTTGTCTCGGCCTCGCCTTGACTCTGTCTCATGTCCATTTCTGTTACCACAGCTCTCCTTACTAGCTTGTCGAATCGGCGGATGCCTAACGGAACCATCCTCAACCTCAGTCTAGGCCTAACCCCTGTTCAAACCTTTGGGCCGTCTTTGCTTCCTTCCGAACCATCTCTGGTGCATACCGTGACAGTTAGGATAACTTTGTCTCATATTCCATGACAGGCATATTTCTTTGCTTCAAGTTATGGATCTCCATCGCCTTTTCTTCCTGCACACCCATGGAGAAATAGTGCTGTCGAAAATCCTCAAGAAAATCTTCCCAAGTGATTGGACCTTTTCCAAGACCACGCTTCACAGACTGCCACCATACTCTGGCGTCCTTCTCCAGCAAGATTGTGGCCAGACGAACCTTGCTATCTTCTGGAGTAATCATTACTTCGAATACCGTTTCCACCTGACGTATCCAGTCATCAGCAGCTGTTGGGTCGGCCTGTTCTTCGAAGGCTGGCGGTTTCATCCTCTTGAACGATTCCACCATCTTTATCGGGTCTGGGGGTGCAACGACTCCTAGTGTTCCCTGTGGCAGTGCTTGGTTTCTTCTACCTTCCACAAATGCTCCTATCATCTGGTATACATGGGTAAACTCTGCTTTAACATTGAAGTTTGTACCGTTGGTCCTACTGCCTTTGCCCTCAGCCATTCCACGGTGGCTGTTTCTGATTCTTCTGGATGCTCTTCAAAGAAAGAAAACACATAGGGTTAGTTCTGGATGTAGGGAAGATCATAACCATAAGTGGGAAAGTGGAACAATCATGGTTTTAAACTTCTTGCAATCCAAACTAAACCCAGCTATTTGGAATTTTAAGTCAAATTTCCTACTTCGTTAGTCTGTAAGTCAGCGTCTGGATATAAGTCAAATTTCCTACTGTAATTTCTGATTCTTCTGGATGTAACTTGAAGTTAGCTCTGATACCACTTTTGTAACGCCCCGGATCTCCATTACCGGACATCCGTGACGCAACCAGAATCTTTGCCTTCAAATGCATCTCAACACAGTAATAACACGAAAATTTAAAAACTTTTTATTGTCAAATAAGGTTATTACATCATCGATTACAACCAATATCTTGTTCTTGAACAGGAATACAAATTACATTAACTCATTACATCTTATTACAAAATATTTACCAACTCCTCTTGTAAAGCTATCAACTGTCTCCCGGAATGGTAATCGACTGATCACCGCCGAAGCTCGACTGAGTGGTCAATTTGCTTCCCTGGAACTTGCCCCTCGGATTGAGTCTTCCATTGTGCGACTCTAATATTATCTGCACCTACTCGAAAGGTAGGACCGGTACCTAAAAGATGGTCAACGTCAGTAATTCTACTGACGCAAGGCTGATAAGAAACAGTGATCTCCAAACCGGCAACCACAAGCCATCTTGAATGGGAAAAGAAACGTGCATCCTAATTTTCTAGTGTTCGTGTATGACATGATCTAACAACTAATTGCACCAGTCACATGCCTTATTCTAATGCAAGCAAGACTTTGGGACTGGATCCGCATGCATCCCATACTACATACATTCCAGAATCAAGCATGGCCTAATCTAATGCACAAAACATGGAATGCACACGATGCACCTACTCTAATGCAATTCATATGGGAACGTATGCATCCCATACTACATACTTCCCTAAAATCAACTTCAATAGAAACATATGCATCCCATACTACATACTTTTCAAAGAGTTTGCCTCTCCTAATTGTAGGGTTCAATCCCTCGCCATGCATCCTACTCTTGTACTCATCCTCTTTCCAATAGATTTTCGTGTCTGAGGAAGTTGCAGTCATTCGGTCTAGTCCCTTACTGCAGTCCCTAAAGTGGTGGTTGCGTTCGCCACTTAGTACCCGTGCACGGACCTCACTCAAAAAGCCGTGTCAAACCTTCCGTTACAAAACCATGTACCCATGATGTTAATGATTTAAAAAAAAATCCACGCTCATAGGAACATGACGTCCTCAAGGGTCAAATCCCCTTATCCGACAGGAGCTCCTCTCCCGTTCCTTACCCTGGCTCTTTGGGAATTAACAGATCGAGATACGAGACCTGCGAACACAAACCTGAGAACCAAATCCGTATCCTTACGACAGGAAAAGTACATCACCCAACTATAGTCTGCTAGTACTAATGCAATGTACATACACAATCAATCTTATCCAAGACTCACTCTAATCATTCAGGTAAAATGATTGCTTCCAAAACTCTGCCTATCGACCACTGGCCCGGGCGAGACAAGTCCTGCTCGCCACTTCCCCTAGCTTGGAATTCGTCCCTCACCATGGCCCGCGTTCATCCTTAACCGACATGAATACAACTAACGACACCAACTCGGACGTCCAATGCCTCGGCGGAATTCACATCTAGGGTCGACAGACGTAGGGTATCACCCTACCCTTGTAACTAACTCGACTCACAATATCCTCAACAGGAGTTAAACACCAACAAGACCAGCAATAGAAACCATTCATCCCTAAACAATGAGTTATCAACTCTTATGTAGACAAGGGGAAAGGTTCATCCAACACTTAGTCAAAAACTATGACTTAACAAGCTATGGTGTTTCTGCCTGAAACATAGAAAGATCATAACTCCAACAACACAACTCATATTTGGGTGTTCATGCCCAATCTGGAAGGTAAATACCTAGGCTACAACTCCCTAGTTAATCATCACCTCAGATTCAGTCATCTAAATCCTCAAAATATCCTTAAAAACCTCAGCCTGTGTACTTCCTGTATACTGGCTGCACTTTACCATTAGCATAAAACTCTACCTGCTCATCGGCGTGATACAAATTCAGGTTCTGTGGAAAGGTGTGAATGTCCTCTACAACTTCCTAGTTGATCACCAATCCCAATTGTTTCTTTTGATTATCCTAAAACAGTCATTTTCCTCGAGTATACTGAACCACACATAGAACATTACTCAAACAGAGCCTTCAGCTCAAAATTTGGTTTCTGTCCAATCTTGCAAAAATCATATTTATTAATCTACTCACAGGAGTCTCTTGAAATAGGGCTATTTGAAAAGCTCTAGATGTCTACTATAATTTCTTAATTGGACACTTTCTCAAATTATGCTCATGCAGAGCCATAAAGGTACCATCTTATGAGAGTGTCAATACTGACTGAGTTATGCATAGTACATGCTAAACTATTCATCATAAATCACATGCTTATCAAATGGCTATCAAATTTGCATTCCAGAAACTAGACATCATCATGTACAACATGCAAACAGTTTCACATCCAAATTCCAAGTAATCAAGGAGTTCTACCTGTTGTAAATATGCATAAAAGTTCTGCTGTTCTTCAGTCACAGTCTTGACTACTCTTGAATAATTAATTTTGAACATGCAACAAATTTCATCCAAATAATTTCATGATTTTTCTGTAGACTACAAATGCATGCAAGATAATATGGTAAAAATTTCAGAAATATATCATGAGTCAATTAATTCCAAGAATTTTCACAAGTTCAGTTATCACCATAGAGAGACCCAGTTTCTGCCTTACGACTCAGTCCTCAAAATAGATTTTATTAAAATATCAAATATCATCAGAAAAATACGAAATAAATCATGTAGTTTCCAGACATACATGAGATCATTTTGTATAAATTTCAAGATCAAATTCCTATTATTTTGTTCTCTGGAAATTCAGGAATATGACATGCAGATCAAGTTTCCTGTTTCAATTTTCAGATTCTAACAATCTACTCCTAATCGACCATGCTCATACTATTAATACTCATTGCATGCAAGAATTTAAACAAGAATGAACAAGAAAAAGTTTAGAGAACTCTTCACCCTTAGTTGGCTTGAGAAGATGAGGTTTGTCTTGAGCTTCCTTCTCCAAATCCTTCTCCAAAAGCTTGAGAACACTTCTTCTTTTTGGCTCTTTTCACTCTCTCCTTCGCTTTTTTTTTCCTGAAATTTCCAGAGCTCAAGAGGTGTGAAGAAGGGGTTTTATCAAGAGGGGGGTGAGGGGGGGGGGTGTAGGATTGAGGTGGCAAGTGGTTTTTCGTTTTTCCAAAAAACCATTATTCCTAGCCCCTTGTTTTTGGAGACAAGGCTTGGCTAAAGCTTTTGGTCTTGATCAAGCTTTATATGAGAGATGAGAGGTTAGATTTGAGTGCATGAAAAGAATATCCATTGTAGTACCATAAAATTGCATATTTGCATAGACACCGCACTCAAAACTAGTGCATGTACTAGTATCGGTCATTCTCATTCTCGTGCACCATCTAGAACGCAACCACCCACACGAACCGCCCCGCAAACAAAAATGCACTCCACCATTCATACATATACAACCAAGCAAACACTGCAATATATATATATATATATATATATATATATATATATATATATATATATATATATATATATATATATATATACAAAAGCATTATATTATCCGGGGTATTACAGATTTACAATATGATTGAAATTAGGGTCATCTTGATAGAATGATGAGACCTTAGGACTAGGTCCGTATGGATGAGATTTGTGGCAGGTAGATAGAGACCCGTGACCTCGTACGTGTTGGAGCGACGACTCGGGCGCCGACGTGCTTGCCGTCTAAGGGAGGGAATCCAACATCGTGAGAGCTACCATTTTTCAGGAGGACATGGAGTGCGATGATTTGCAGGAGCAGCGATTTATTCGGGCCAAGGTGGTGTGCGACTCCAAACGTGACGGAAGGCGGCGATCGACGTAGTTGATTCGCCAGTCTTTGTGGGCCCATGTAGTCGACCGGGCTTGTGATCCCAGTTGGACCCTAGTGCGGATTGGGTTAAGTTCAAATGAGTAAGTTGGAATGAACTAGAACTTAACTAGTGGTGACCTCAGGGTTAGGTGAGAGACCAGTTGCCAGGTTGCTGTGCTAATTGACAGTCGGGTAGAACTAGATCGCCTAGTAATTTAATAACGGTAAATTGGATTTATCAATTAGGGTTTGTCCATGAGTCAAACCCTATATTTTAGTAACCCCTAAGTCTGGGTCTAGAACTTGAATGTTGACCCTAGTGGTGGGTAGTGACTGGTGACCTAGGATAGGTCGAGTCATGTATTAATAAAATGGATTAGAACTTTAATTAGTGCCATTAGAATCAGGTAAAATAGTAGTAATGACAATAACTCAGCATAGTGGTAGAGTTAACCCTATTCTATAGTTGTGGCCTTAGTCATGGGCATCTTTTTGACACCACCTATGTTGGGTAGAGACTTAGGTATGTCGAGTCTTAATGTGTGTAAGGACAGGCACTAGTGGGCGTTGTGTTCGCCTGTCAGGGGGACGCATGGCGTCATCTTGCCTGGCCAAGTCCTAAGTTCCGTTTAATGCAGGCAGGGAGCGCCGAACAAGACTCTGGGTAGGAGTAAGGCTCTGCGACTCTTAGCATGCATGCCTATATGCCTATAAAAACTTTTGATGAGGATTGACGGGGCGATGTCGTCTCGATTGTATGTTTGACTTAGTGTAAGGACGAGTACTAGCAGAGAAGAGGGGAAACCCTTAGAGTCCGCCATGTCCTATGCTATTCAACGCGGGCAGGGACTTAAGAGTGAAGCATCATACGTGGAACTCTAATATCCTTGGCTAGCGGGGGTACCGTGAGGCCTTATGCCCGTATTACAGTTTTTGAAAGAGGTCCGATAGGAGGAACTTTCGATGATATTGAAATTTTTACGGTAGCGTCGGAAAAGAGAGATCACACGACTACCTCCGGGCATAATGGAAATCAAAAAAAGGGTTACCCTGACACCACTATTGACTACAGTGACTGCGGTGACTGCAATCTCTTCATCACTAATGTTCGAGACAGGATAGAGCACAAGATACATTGCATGGTAGGGGATCACACCCCAATAATGTGGAGAACATCGTTTTTTTGGGGAATGTGTAGTATGAGATGCATATCTATCCAACCAAGCATGCATTTGACTAAGAGCTTCGTGTGCTTTGAGTGTGCATTAGTTCTAGGTCATGTCATACATCGACACTTGTGTTTGCTCACATATTCTATGTCATAAAATATTGTGGTTGTTGAGGATTGGAATCGCTATAGTATGGCATAGAGAGGATAGCCGTATATAGCATTACGTCAGTTGTATTCAACTGACGTGCCCACTCTTCAGTTGCAGGAACATCTGCTGTATTGGAGGTGCAAGAGACTCAGGTTGGTTAAAGCATCCAATTGAAGACATTGTCCAATTACTGTAACTCATTGTAAATTTATGTAATATTATATTCCTTGTAATTGTTATAATTATACTGGACATTGTAATAATATTTGATGTAATAAAAGTTTTTAATTTCCTATGATTTTTGTATGTTGTGACTGATTTGAAGGAAGATCCCGGAGTAATTGTTGATTCTTGATTTTGATGATTACAACACAATGCAAAGTTGTTGTGCTACTTCTTATATATTATAGGATATACACAAAGGCAAAATGTTCAGTTCAAACAAGCTCAAAGCAAATTGATCAAGCTTTACAAGGTTCTAAAGCTAAAGTGTGATCAAGCATTCAAAGACAAAGAAAAAGGCTAAAGCTCCATTTCAAGACTCAAGACACAAGACAAGACCAATGCTGAAATGTGTTATTTTATATGTCTTGTAAACAATTTGTATTTTTTTCCTTTCTTTGAGTCTTAGATTGATGTAATAGCCTTGTCACGCACACACACTCACACTTATTTTATAACTGGGTGTTGTTTTTTTTTTTTCAAAAGATTAAAAGGTCGAAACAGTTTGATTTAGATCAGTTGTTGAGTACCAGTCGACTGCCTTATGGCATCAGTCGACTGTTCCGTACGAAACTGTCTGAACTCTTTCATGACCAGTCAACTCATCATGGCAACCCAGTCGATTGTTCAAGTCATTTCGACAGTTTACTGATTACAAAACTTGAATTTTTGAATTCAAAAGTTTATATCTGTTTTTAATCGGTTTTATAAACTGTTTTTATAACGTTTCAATGGATTCCAGTCTATATAGAGTCTGTGAATCAACATTGAAAGGTTCCAAGATTTTTGTTTTAAAAAGTTTAAGACTCTTATTTTCAAAAGAACAAGCATTCTAACTTGCACTCCAAAATTTCTAATTCTTGGTTCTCTGTTTTCAGTCCAGCATAACATCGAATTCGTTTTGGATTGAATTCAAAAGTTGACCTAATAGCCACGTACAAAATCACATTCACAACAAGGCTATAGGTTGATTGTAAACATTTTATTGTTTTCCTTTCACTCTCGGTTGTGAGAGTGGTCCTCTCGGTTGGAGAGTAGGACTCTAGGTTGTAGAGTCAGGTTTTCACTCTAGGTGGAAGAGTGGGTTGCTCTCTCTAGTTGTGAGAGAGGACTACGGGTTGGACAAGATTGTTGTCTAACGCCATAGGGTATTCTTGTACTTTTTCAAGAATAGGGGAAAATCTCAAGTGGGTTGCTTGGGGACTGGATGTAGGTTGGGAGGACCGAACCAGGATACATCGTGTGTACTCTGTGGTTGTATTTCTCCGAACTTGCATTTCATTTACTTGTTTTTTAAGTTCTCTGTGAAACTTGTCTGGACAGTCGACTGGTCTCCTTTTAAGTCGACTGGTCAGACTTGTACTACATACTCTCTGAAAACTTATCTGGTAAGTCGACTGGTTCTTCTATAAGTCGAATGATCAGACTCGTCTTAAAAAAACTCTTCTTAACTGTCGTCCCAGTTGACTAGTTTCTCTTTTCAAGTCGACTGAACAGAAGAAAAAGTTCAATTCCGCAATTATTTTTTATAAAACACTATTTACCCCCCCCCCCCTCTGGTGTTTCTTGCCTTGCCTACAGGATCCAACACTTGGTATCAGAGCCTGGTTGAGTGCAATGGCTACTACTTCTAATGCAAATCAATACCATGAAGGCCAATCTACACAAAGGCCACCCCTCTTCGATGGAACCAATTACAACTATTGAAAGTGTAGAATGAAGATCTACCTTCAGTCCATAAACTATGAAATATGGAACATGACGGAGACTGAGTACACTGCTCCTACCCTTCAATGGAACGACGACATGAAGAACCAAACAATGAACAATGCAAAGGCGATGAACACGCTATTTTGTGATCTTACAAAGGAGGAGTTCAACCGTGTGTCCAATGCAACAACCGCACTTCAAATTTGGCACACACTCGAGGTAACTCATGAAGGAACAAATAAAATAAAAGAATCTAAAATATCTGTTCTTGTTCACATGTTCGAAATGTTCTGCATGAAGGAGAACGAGAATGTGTCTGAGATGATTACAAGGTTCACGGACATCACAAATTCACTTGTGGCGCTTGGGAAGACGTACACTCAAACTGAAATGGTGAGGAAGGTCCTTCGTGCACTAATCCCCGAATGGGAGAAGAAGACCACCGCCATAGAAGAGGCCAACGATTTAACAAAACTTTCTATTGAGAATCATGTGGAAAATTTCATGGAGTATGAAGTTCAACTTGAAGAGCGCAAGAAGGATCTTGAACCACAACAATCAACGAAGAAGACACTAGCATTCAAAGCCATGTCAGACTCCGAGGATGAAGAAGAAGATGAGGAAGATAGCCTTGTTCACGAGAAAGTTCAAAAAGTTCCTAAGGAAAGGTAAGTTTAATTCAAAATCTAAGGAATCTAATGAACCTCCAACATATTTCAGGTGTAACAAAACAGGACAAATGAAGAAAGATTGCCCACTAGAGAACGCAAAGTCTAAAGAAAAGGCATCCAACTTCAAGAAGGACAAATACATAAAGAACAAGCTCATTAAGAACAAAAAGGCGTACCAAGCAACTTAGGAGGACAGTGACTCTTCATCGGAAGAAGAAAATGAAGAGACAAATGAGGTTACTAACGTTTGCTTTATGGCGTCTCAAAATTAAGTAAGTGATGATTATGATTCTAATGATTTACTTGATGCTTTCAACGAGATTTTTTAAGAACTTAAGAAAGAAAAAATTAGAGTTAAGAATTCGGAGAAAGTAAATCAAACACTTTCTCTAGAGAATCTTAACCTTGATTAAGAGGTGAAATCTTTAAATTCTCGTCTTTCTAGTTTAGATATAGATCTTGTGTCTCTAAAAAAAAATTATGAGGAGATATCCAAGAATGTATCTAAATTTAATAAAGAAAAGGAGAATTTAAATGATGTTCTCCAAAATCAAGTGCAATCCAATAAAAGGTTTGGACTTGGTTTTCAAAAGTCTCTTGAAAAACCTCATGTTTCTAAAAACACTAGTGTAAATAAACCTGTACCTATTTCTAGTGTTAAGAATAAACTGTATGAGTTTTTTGAAAAACCTAAAACTGTAAGTTTTAATGATAAAAGTAAGTCTATAGTTCAGACCAGTCGACTGAACCCAATTATCAGTTGCCTGTCCAGAGGTTCTGAGTTTTATTCAAAGAAACGATAACCTCAAATAAGTTGACCTAATCTACCTCCCAGTTGACTGAATTTAAGGAACATTCGACTGAAAGGTAACATAAAGTCGACTGAACAGAGCAAAAATATATGTGTTCCATGCAACCTGAGTCCGAAAGATAGAACTACTTACATTAATTCATACATTCTTTCTGTATGTAATTCTTTTAATTATATTTCTGCTTTTGGTGGAAAATCAAACTCTCTTTGGGTTTGGTTTCCCACAAACTAATCTCTTTTGGACCTAATGAAAAGGGTACCATATTCACATTGAATATTTTATAGGTACCTAAGAGAGATCGTTGGATACTTAACAGTGGATGCTCAAAGCACATGACTAGTCATGCCAACCTCCTATCTTCCATTCAAGACATTGATGGAGGAACAGTCACATTCGGTGACAACAACAAAGAGAAGGTCATTGGAATAGGCATGGTAGGTAAGTACACTAACCCGTTAATAGAAGATATTTTTCTAGTTAGTGAACTTAAGTATAACTTGTTAAGTATTAGCCAACTATGTGATAAAGGTTATAAAATCATGTTTGAAAAAGATGCATGTTTAATTTATGACTCTACCATGCAAAATATAATTTTTGAAGGATGCAGGAAAAATAACATTTATGAATTGTGTTTAAAGTCTTATGATTATTCGAATGATTTCTGCTTAGTAGCTTCTAATAATGATTCTTGGCTATGGCATAAACATTTTGGCCATGTGAACATGAAAATTCTTGCTAAATTATCTAAGTACAACCTAGTTAAAGGGCTGCCATGACTATCCTATAAAAAGGATAAGTTATATGATGCATGTCAACTAGGTAAACAAATTAAATCTACTTTTAAAACAAAAGAAGTAATTTCTACTAGTAGGCTGCTCGAATTAATCCATATGGATTTATTTGGCCCTACTAGAGTTGCTTCTTTAAATAAAAGTAGGTATGTATTTGTTTTAGTAGATGATTTTTCATGATTCACTTGTACTTTCTTTTTAAAACATAAGAATGATGTTTTTGTAGAATTTGCTAATTTTTGTAAATGAATTCAAAATCAAAAGTCTCTAACCATAGTCACTATTAGAAGTGATCATGGTGGAGAATTTGAAAATGAAATGTTTGCAGAATATTACAACAAGAATGGTATAACTCATTCGTTTGCATTTCCTAGAGCTTCACCACAAAATGGAGTGGTTGAAAGGAAGAATAGGACTTTGCAAGAATGTGCACGTACCATGCTTGTTGAAAGCAATTTTCCTAAGTATTTTGGGGCTAAAGCCATTGCTACTGCTTGTTATATTTTAAATTAAATTTTGATTAGGCCTAAGCTAAATAAAACATGTTATGAGCTATTTTTTGATAGAATTCCTAAGGTCTCTTACTTTAAGATATTTGGATGTAAATGTTTTATTCTGAACACTAAAGATAATTTATATAAGTTTGATCCTAGATCTAATGAGGGTATCTTTATAGGATACTCAAATAGGAGTAAGGCATATAGGATCTTCAACAAGTCAACATTGACTATTGAAGAATCCATGCATGTTGCATTGGATGAATCTCTGCCTTCATCAACTTTAATTGAAGATGATGAAACTGATTCATCACCTTTAAATAACTTTATTACATCTTTAGAGCAAACTACCCTTGCGGATAAGTTGACTGACAAGGAAGTCAAGTCAACTGGTGTGAATCAGTCGACTGATAGACAAATCAAGTCGACTGATCCTATTGTGATGTCTCCAACTTTGCCAAAATCTTTTGTTAAAGTTAGAGATCATCCTTATGACTTAATAATTGGTGACATTTCACGTGGTATTCAGACGAGATCTCATGTTAATATGATTTCTCACATGGCTTTCTTGTCAGATTTTGAACCGAAGAATATACAAGAAGCTTGTGAGAATGAGTTTTGGATGAATGCCATACAAGATAAGTTAAACCAATTTATAAGGAATGATGTATGAGATTTAGTTCCACGACCTCCTGACCATACAATAATTGGTACCAAATGGGTATTCAAGAATAAGTTAGATGAATCAGGACAAGTCGTTAAGAACAAAGTTAGGTTAGTTGCTCTAGGATATAATCAAGAAGAAGGCATAGATTTTGATGAAATATATGCTCCTGTTGCTAGACTAGAATCCATTCGTATTTTATTATCTTTTGCTTGTTTCATGAATTTTACACTCTTTCAAATGGACGTGAAAAGTGCGTTCCTTAATGGGTTTATAAAAGAAGATGTTTATGTTAAGCAACCACCTGGTTTCGAACATGAACAATTCCCAAACCATATTTTTAAATTGAAAAAGGCTTTATACGGTCTTAAACAAGTGCTTGGTATGATCGATTGAAGACTTTTTTAGAAACGGGTTTTGAAATAGGTAAAGTAGACACTACCCTGTTTATTAGGAGAATAGACAGATATCCTGATCATACAAATATATGTAGATGACATAATTTTTGGTTCTACTAATAGTAATCTCTGTCAAGTGTTTGCTAACACCAGGAAAAACGAGTTTGAGATGAGTCACATGGGTGAACTCAACAATTTCCTGGACTGCAAATTAAACAGTCACCTAATGGCATATTTATTAATCAAGAAAAATATGGTAAGGAATTACTCAAACGGTTTGGAATGGATAGCACGAGTAGTAAGACCACACATATGGCTACTACCACTATCCTTGACAAAGATGAATTAGGTAAGAGTGTCGACCAAAAACTCTATCGAGGTATGATTGGCTCACTCTTATATATAACTGCTAGTAGACCCGACATTATGTTTAGCGTATGTTTGTGTGCTAGATATCAGTCGAGTCCTAAAGAGTCTCACTTAAAAGCTATAAAACGCATTTTAAGATATATTAAAGGCACGTCTGATTATGGTCTATTTTATCCACGCACCGATAACTTTCAACTTTTGTCTTATAGCGATGCGGATTTTGCCCGTAGTAAAACTGACCGCAAGAGCACTAGTGGAACATGTCACTTTTTGGGACATTCCCTGGTATCTTGGTGCAGTAAGAAGCAAAATTCCGTATCTCTATCAACTACAAATGCTGAATATATCGGTGCAAGTTTGGCATGTGCCCAAATTTTGTGGATGAAACAAACCCTATTAGACTATGGTATTTCTTTTTCAAAACCTGTTATAATGTGTGACAATACCAGTGCCATTAACTTATCAAAAAATCCGGTTCAATATTCATGTACGAAGCACATTGATATTAGACATCATTTTCTACGTGATCATGTTTTAAAGGGAGATATTTTTTTAGACTTTATTTCTACTGATAAACAGATAGCTGACATCTTTACTAAACCACTTAAGGAAGACACATTTATCACTTTAAGAAGAGAACTAGGAATTTGTAGTTTTTCTGATGTTTCTTGAGATTTTAACTCTGGTAAGTCGACTTAAGACCTTTATTTCTGTCGACTGACTAACTACTTTTAGTCATATATATTTTCCTGAATTTTATGCTCTGGAAAGTCGACTATGAACAGTAATCCAGTCGACTTCCAGTTGTATTTGTGCTATTTTTGTTTCTTTATTTTGCTCTCGACTAAGTCGACTGCTCTACATATCAGTCGGCTATCGCGAATCAGGTTTCGTCAAATTCGAAATTTTGACACATCTTTTGAGACGACTCTTTACCTTTGACCAATCCGAGCCGTTGATACCCTTTTATTTTAATCTCAACCATCTATCTTGAGTAAAAATCCTACTTACCCCTTTCTTTCACTTTTACCTTCAATCTTTCTCTCTCTCCAGTCGGCTGCTATTGTTTGCTGCCTGGCAATTTTGAGCTTTGAAGCCCCAAATCTAAGCCCTATCTCCATCTCCAGTGCTTCTCAGAGGATCTATTAGAGTTCTGTGTTTCTTTTGGTGTCTCCTTATTGGTATAACTTCCTTAAATTCTTCCTTCTCTCTGTTTTTGAAGTTTTTTAATGGCCCCCAAAAGATCCCGTTCCTCTAATGTAGAGGAAGGAATTTCATCTAGAGACTATCTTCAATATTTGAGAAGTCCTAATCTCATTGATAAATGGTACATTATTTGTTCCATTATCATTTTTCCTGGTAGGTTTGTGAATTTTCCGGATTTAGATAGGTTCCCTTTAGCCCCATTGTTTGAGCAATGTGGGTTTTTGATCTATTGTCTCTTGTAAACCAACCCTCTTACTATCCTCACAAATATATTTGTTTTACACAAATATGAAGATTACTACTTCGGAGGATGGTAATGAGACTTTTATTTTATCGTTTGTCAAAAACAAACGTTTGAAAATAAACCCTGCTAGATTGAGTCTCATTTTGGGTTTGTCTGACGAAGGTATTGACTTAGGAGATATTCAGATGACTGATGACTCCATCTTATCTCAAATTTATTTGCTGTATCGAGGTCCTCCTATGACCAATCGGTCAATCTCTCCTATTGCTAAGTTAGTTGCACGCATACTATCAAATAATATTATTCCCAAAACAGGAAGTTATGGTCAGTATTCTCAAGAGTTGCAACAAGCTGTTTATGCAATATTCGGCAATATTAAAATAAATTGGGGTCAAGTTATCTTCAATTGTCTTGCTAATGCTCATACTTCGTTTCTTCCATTTGGTGCTTTACTCACTCACATCTTCTATGCTTATGATGTTGATCTCGAATCTGAGATGAGTGTAGTTACACAATGAGTCTTTTGATCGTGCTGGTTTAGCACGTATGAAGTTGCTAAATTCTCCACCTAGGTCTCCTTCTAGGAATGTACCTTCTATCCCCTTAGCCACTTCAGCTCGTCGGTCTTCTGCTTCTAGTTCATCTCGACCTCATGCTGATTTTGATGATCCAAGAAGTCTTTACACTTCTGTTAATTATCTTATGGATCGTCAAGATGCTCTTGAAGCAAGTATTTCTCATCTCACTCAGTTGTTCACCTCTCAGTTTTCTCCTCCTTCTCAAGGTGCTCAAGATGAAGATGACGAAGACTGATTAGCGACATTTTTTTAATGTATTTTTTTTGCTTATTTTGTATTTTGTCTTTATGTAGCCCTTTTGAACTATGTATTTTTCATCTTCTATGTATAAATTTGCTTTTGCTTCTTTATGCTTCCTATGCTTGTCTCTCCTATTTTTTGTTGTTTTTGTTGATGACAAAGGGGGAGAGAAATGGCTATGTGCATTTTTTTATTTTTATTTTTATTTTTCATGCATGTTTCATTGTTGTGCATATTTTTTTCAATATATGCATATTGTACATTTGTTAGGGGGAGCATTGAACATTGAGCATGTGTAATATTTTTGTAATCTTCCTATTATTGTAAGCTATTGTGTTGTCATCATCAAAAAGGGGGAGAATGTTGATTCTTGATTTTGATGATTACAACACAATGCAAAGTTGTTGTGCTACTTCTTATATATTACATGATGTACTCTAAGGCAAAATGTTCATTTCAAACAAGCTCAAAGCAAATTGATCAAGCTCTACAAGGTGCTAAAGCTCAAGTGTGATCAAGCATTCAAAGACAAAGACAAAGGCTAAAGCTTCATCTCAAGACTCAAGACACAAGACAAGACCAATGCTGAAATGTGTTATTTTATGTCTTGTAAAAAATTTGTAACTTTTTCCTTTCTTTGAGTCTTAGATTGATGTAATAGCCTTGTCACACACACACACTCACACTTATTTTATAACTGAGTGTTGTTTTTTTTCTTCAAAAAATTAAAAGGTCGAAACAGTTTGATTTAGATCAGCTGTTGAGTACCAGTCGACTGCCTTATGGCATCAGTCGACTGTTCAGTACGAAACTGTCTGAACTCTTTCAAACTCTGACCAGTCGACTCATCATGCCAACCCAGTCGACTATTCAAGTCGTTTCGACAGTTTACTGATTTCAAAACTTGAATTTTCGAATTCAAAAGTTTATATCCTTTTTTAATCGGTTTTATAAACTGTTTTTATAACATTTCAATGGATTCCAGTCTATATATAGAGTCTGTGAATCATCATTGAAAGGTTCCAAGATTTTTGTTTTAAAAAGTTTAAGACTCTTATTTTCAAAAGAACAAGCATTCTAACTTGCACTCCAAAATTCCTAAGTCTTGGTTCTCTGTTTTCAATCCAGCATAACATCGAATTCGTTTTGGACTGAATTCAGAAGCTGACCAAATAGCCACGTACAAAATCACATTAACAACAAGGCTATAGGTTGATTGTAAACATTTTATTGTTTTCCTTTCACTCTCGGTTGTGAGACTGGGCCTCTCGGTTGGAGAGTAGGACTCTAGGTTGTAGAGTCAGGTTTTCACTTTTGGTGAATGAGTGGGTTGCTCTCTCTAGTTGTGAGAGAGGACTACAAGTTGGACAATGTTGTTGTCTAACACCGTAGGGTATTCTTGTACTTTTTCAAGAATAGCGAAAAATCTAGAGTGGGTTGGTTGGGGACTGGATGTAGGTCGGGAGGACCGAACCAGGATACATCGTGTGTACTCTGTGGTTATATTTCTCTGAACTTGCATTTCATTTACTTATTTTTTAAGTTCTCTGTGAAACTTGTCTGAACAGTCGGCTGCATCTCCTTTTAAGTCGACTGGTCAGACTTGTACTACATACTCTCTGAAAACTTGTCTGGTAAGTTGTCTGGTTCTTCTATAAGTCGACTGATCAGACTCGTTTTAAAAAAACTCTTCTTAACTGTCGTCCCAGTCGTCTGGTTTCTCTTTTCAAGTCGACTGGACAGAAGAAAAAGTTCAATTTCGCAATTATTTTTTTATAAAACACTGTTCACCCCCTCTAGTGTTTCTTGCCTTGCCTACAGGATCCAACAGTAATGTCATGATTTTCTAGGTTAGGAATTCAGGGCTTTACATATACCTATATCGTACCCATTTATTAAATTGTAGTTTGCACGTGCGATGCATGCCTTCTTTTTTTAAGCTCTCACACTTCTCAAATTACCTTTATGGACATCAATATTTACTAGCAATATGCATGTGTGATGCACATCCTAACAATTTTTAATTTATTTTTAAAGTAAAGACTACGACGTTGTCTGGCCTCGAAATTGAGACCTCCCTTTATCCATCTGAAATCCTTACGATTATCTTTATAAATTACCCCTAATGGCACCAAATTTTTATTTTATATGAATGGTCATTTCATAAATAATTATGTTGTAAATAAATTTGAAGTTTGAGGACATTATTGTAATAGACTAATTAATTAGACATGGATGGTTAATATGACTTTCACTTAAAAATGTGTGGTTGAGATTAGATCAATCAAGTCGGTTTGTCTACAATTTGTGTACAAATGACACAACCCCAACTCTCGCATTATATTATTAGAGATTTATATGAATGACACTTTCGTAAATAATTATGTCCGAAATAAATTTGAACTTTGAGAATATTATGGTAACTGGCTAATTAATAAGAAATAAATGGTTAATATCTCACTTTAAATTGTGTGATTGAGATTAGATTAATTAAGTTTGTTTATCTACAAATTATACAACTTCAAATCTTGAGTTATAGTAGTAGAGATGGGTAAGAAAATCCCACCTTTACAATTAACCATTAACCACAACGTAAACGGGTATGAGTAAATGTAACCCCCATTTCCACTAATAAGTATTTTCCGCGCATTTCTCCAGTTTGATTTTTATAAATTTATTTTTCGCTAAATTTGTTTCGGATCGTTTATTAAAAGTTTTTTTTATTTATTTCGAATAATGGTGTATTTTAATCTTACTTTCTATTTCTTATTGAACGGATATTTATATTTGAGTCTAAATCAAATATACTATTATTATCGGATTAATTTAATAAAATTGTTAAACTTGGATATTATTTTGCGATATAATTTTTTCTTTATTATGATTATAATTATTAACTGTTATTTCTTGATTATCTATTTAAAATTCATCTATTAAATTATTTTATTATCGCACTTTATCTAAATTTCTTGGCGAACTCTAATTTATTTGCAAGTCCAATTGATATTCTTTTCATTTGTATTATTTATTTATCTAATTGGATTTAAATTTTTGTTCATGAACTATTCTTTTCTTCTCGTTGGACTATCTATCTTGTGGATATTATTTTATTGGATTGTGGTTATTTTATTTGATCCATATCGCCATCAAGCTCATCTCTTGTTGAACTATAAAACTTAATTGCAATTATTTCTAGACCCAAACCCATTATTATTGGATCCAAACCCAATAACCCAACAATCTAATTGTATTCTATAAATACAACCCTAATACTAACCCTAAAAACACAACCCTAAACTATTTAGTCGTCATCTCTCTCTCTCCTCGATTTTCTCTTCCTCGAGTTTTTCTCTCATCCGTCTGCCAAACCCAACCCATCCCTCATTTTCGTCACCATCTCTGGCGACCTTAGCCCCATCGACGCGCCGCCCAGCCGTCGACTCCACACCCAGTCGAGCTCCGCACTCTCCCGTCGAGCCAACCGACAACCCCGACGCCCTGCTGCTGTCCCTTGTTCCCGATCGACGGAAACACCAGCAGCCCAGTCGACGCAAGTCGAGCCCCGCCATCATTCGACCACCATCCAGTCGACACCCCCAATTGACACTGCCAGGCCCATTGCCGCCACCCCCTTGCCCTCTTGCTGTCGTTGCTGCTCTCTCTCTTGCTTGTTTATTGCTTTTGTGCACATTGTGTGTACATAGTGATTCGTGGGTTTGTGTTCGTTGCTCCGGGATTCTCATTCCATTATTTATGGGTATTCGAATTAATTGTCAATAAGGCAAGTCACTTTCCTCTCGAATTGAATCTTGTATCAAATTCAAGTTTTTATTGAAATTCTTGCATGTAGATCCAATTGTCCATCGTATTGTATACTATTGCTCATCTTTCGTTGAGTATATTGAGGGTTTACACGAGCTAACCCAAATATTCTCGACTTCGTGTCTTGTTTGACTCTAAAGTTCAAATCTTTTATGCATTCATGTAGCATTGGTGGTAGGGTTATTCATATAAACATCACATAAAGATACTATTGTAGAATCGAATACTAGGTTGATTGCTTGAATAATTGATTGATGAATTGTGTGGTTAATGTAATGTATGCATGTATTCTTAATTCTATATACCATGCTACTATACCTACCATGTTGATTATGAAGTTGTTGACTAATTGAAGTGGAACCCAACATGTTAAATCATTTTATTTCATGAAAAATATCAAAAATTTGTATGTTACTTGCTGTCTAGATTTTGCCTGTCATTATCGACCCAGTAATTGATCTCAAAATAAATAACTTTCTGAATAAGAGTTGTAGCCCTATGTCTCTAGTTTCCAGAACATCTTGAATCGCTGAATTCCGAATTGTATTGCAAAAGTTATGATTATTTTAATACTTCCGTGTTTTATTTTCAGAAATTTCATATTCTTGTATGTTTCCCTATTCATTCTATTAAAAGGCTGATTTAATATTAAAATAATACTCTGATAATTTCCAGATTGATAGCTAACATGTTTAGGAATCTAATAAGCATTTGTGATGAATTTATTATCAGGTTTTCGCTATTCTAAAAATATAACAACTTGATGTCGAATTTCAGTCAGAACATGTAATCTGTAAAGAATGGTGTATTTGACCTAGCTACTGTTGTCAGACTTTTTACTTTAAATATGCTTTGGATTCATTGGGAAGTCTAGTTTCTAGAACTTCTAACGGATTTAGTTTTCGATTTCTGTAGCAGTGGGAAATTCAATTTTAGTACAGAGAACTCTTACTGTCCAGAATTATACTTTCCAGTTTTTCTTAAATTAATTATTCCTATATCATTGTATTGTATGAATTGAAGTATATATATTGAATTGCATGATCCTAGTATCTTATTGTCATCATTCTAATTGTCCTATCCAAGTTATCGTCCTGTTGTTCTCCTATTATTACTATCGTTCATCTAATGTCTCTAGATTGCATATTGTATTGTTGCATCGATAAAATAATTAACAAGTCGGGGTTTAAGGGTTGACTCTAGTAGTGGACAATATAGGGACTGTACTCGGATGAAGGGCCCGTGGTTCCCTATATCGTTATCTTGTGATCTTGTGTTCATGTGATCTTGTGATCTTGTGATCTTGTAGCATCTCATGGATAAATTATCGTAATGGATGAAACATTGTTATCGTGCCGAGTACATGATCTATAGAATCTACCACTATAGTCTAAACATTGATTGTACGCATCAAACCTGTGGAATGGAACGCAGCAGTACGTGCATTAGTTAGGATTAAATTGAATAATAGACTTAGATTGTCATCGCATCATCATTGCATATTGTCATCATTATTGAATATTGTCTAAGTATTATTGACATCGACCATTGAACATTATTATCGAATATTGAATCATTGTTTATAACCATTGCATTGACTATCATTGATATTGATTATTGCTATTGTCCCATGTTACTGATTCTTATTGATCCACTGAATTCATTGTTACATCGTTATTTCATTGTTTCTTTGCTTTCTCTAATTGCTGTCCAAGACTTGCTCTAAGGACATATTATTCTCTCTTTTTAGATGAACAACTTACAGGTAATCAAGAAGAACTGCCTGATGGATTGGGAGAACAACATTGGTGAAGGAATTGATAACATCACCGCTTAATGAATTACTGCTTTGTTATGGAGACTTAATTATTGAACATTGTTATTTCTTTGTATTATGGGATTTGACCCGAATATTGTTATTATTGTTCCAGATGTTGGATTATTATCATATTTGTTTATTTTATAATTTCTTGTTCCAAGTATTATTGTTCTTGTGGTTGTTATTATTGCATGTGCAATTGTTTGTATTGTTATTATTGTTGAGTTGAATGGGTAAACAGCTTATGGATGACGCAAGTCATTTGCTGGGTCAACGTCACGTGCTTGTGTTCCGTATTTTTGGGAAGCGAGGCGTGATAGTAATTATGTTTACTTTTACTCATTGCCAGTGCTGCTCTTGACCCATCAAAATTCCATACTTCCATTTCGATTTTGCGATATCCTTTTCAACTCTCTCAAATTTCATCAACTCCACATTCATCATATCCGTGTCTGCTCAGACCTTGCCACCACCTCTGAGTCCAACAAGAGTGATCTGGGTAAGAATAGAACCAAATCAGGACCATTCAAATCAGGCACGAATCTTAAAGCTTTTAGGGGGTAAAATGGTAAATTTGACTAGAAACGGGTCCGTAAAAGAGAGCTGGGCTTCTTTTACGCCCAATGACCCAAAATAGGTTTGTCATACTGGATTACCATAATGGCCCAACATGAAGGAGTTCATAATTATCTGAAATGTCGTTCAAACTATCTATTTCTAAGAGAGTAACCACTTCTATCTCTCTATCCATAAGAGACAATTTAAAAATGCTTTCTCTTTGTTAATAGAAGAGTCTTACCTCTATCGCCACAACTACTTCTATCTCTTCATGAAGAATAAAGTCAACTAACTCTATCTCTTTATCAAGAGAAGAGAAACTAACCATATCTTTTCATGAAGAAGAGAATAAGAAATCTTATCAAAACATCGGGAAGTAAAGATAAATCGATATCTTGAAACTTAAAATTCTCATATATTTTTCCACATATTTTCCACTTAAAACTGACCTCAACAGGAACCAGATAATCATCATTTTTCCACTTAAAACTCTCATATATTTTTGAGTTTTGACTTGAGCGTCGAAGGGTCTGTAGCCAGGGCCAACCCCGGTGTTTCAGATGTTTGCAGGTCAATCAGAGTGGTCGTCACTGTTTAGATCAGATCAACCGTTCAAACGAGTCAGACTTCAGAATCAAGATCAGTTTGAAGCAGTCAATATTGGCAAAAACTAAAATGTCAGTTTTTTATTGTTTCTAAAAATAATTCACAACATCTGTTTGCTTCCACACAAAAAATAGTAGCAACATATTGGCTCCTTCTGTGGGAAACAAAATGAATCCGACCAAAATCTGGTGGTAAAAAATATTTTAGCTAGGGCTCCAAAGGGGAAAAGGAAGGCGACGACCTCAAGCCAACGATCCAACATTCTTCCTCCAATTCCTTCTCATGAGGATGTCCTTCCTACCTCTCAGAAGGATCAACCCCCTCAACCAGATCAACCTCTTCAGCCGAAACATCCTCAACAGCCTACCTAGCCCCCCTCCAAAGAGACTGCATTGGTGGGCTCCCGAAGAAGTCAACACAATATGCAGCGTATTGCTAAGAACATGGGGTTGGTTTACACCTCCACACCCTCCACGGTGTCCCCTGGAGCACCTCAAGCACAGCCGGACCTCTGCCAGATCACACAATCCCAACAGCAGGGGTCTAACCTTCGAGACTGCTTGAATGGAAGGCGAGTCCAGGATGAGGTCCTCCATCCAGCATGCTAGGAAAGCAAGAGGAGTTCCTCTCCTCGAATATAAAGATGCAAAACAACCCCTCCCTCAGAGCGCGAAGAAGTCATCACTCTCCCAAGGGACAAAGAAGTACTCCTCCCCTTTGCGGCTGAATGAGCCAAACCCGAACAGGCGGATCAGCCCCAGGAGAGGTAGAGAGGAAGAAGCACCCATCACTGGGTGGATTTCCAGAACTTCAAAGATGATATCCTTCAAGCCCTCAACACCGCCCTATACGACCCCCTTCTCGAAAAATCATCGAAGCTTATGTTCCAGCCAAAAATTCCAGCTTTTGAGTCATAGAACAGAGAGTCCGACCTGTAGACCACCTTGAGATTTTTAAAACTTTCATGATGACCCACCAAGCATCTGACTCCCTCCTCTACAAGACATTCTCAGCAACCTTATAGGGTGCACAAGAGTGGTTCTCTTGTCTCTCTCCAGGGTCCATCTTATCTTCTGATCAACTTGAGGAACTCTGCCTCACAGACTTCATCACCACTGCAAGGTAGAGAAGACAAATGTCTCCTTACTTGACTTGAAGAAAAGGGATGGGGAGTCTCTTAAGAGTTTTGTTCGACACTTCACAGCTGAGTCCTGATCCATCCACTCACTCACTTAGCCGTAGCCACGAATGCCTTTAGGTACAACTTAAAGCATGAACACTTCTAAGCTTCTCTCGTCAAAAGACCCCATCGGGACTTCTCAGACCTCCATCAAAAAGTTTGGAAGGACATCTGAGTGGAAGATGTGTTTCGTCCCAGAACAAAAGATGCCCTCATTAGGGAACAAACAGAAGGGCAACAATGAAGATGGACCCAAGAGGACACAGAAGGATGCCACGAGCCAGCGTTGCCCTCCTCTAGTGTCTCATTTCGAGAAGTACACTCCGCTCAATACCAACATCTCTGCAATTCTAATGGAAGTTGATAAGGATGGACTCCTTCAACCTCCTCCTAAGATGAACTCTTCAAGCAGAAGAAGGAATATGAACAAGTGGTGTGCAGTTCACAAAGATCATGGATATCTCATAGATAACTGCCAAGCCCTTAAAGACGAGCTCGAAGCCCTGCTCCGATGGAGCTACTTCACCAAGTTCGCCTAAAGAAACAACACCGAGCCTCCTCCCATAAAAGGATCCAACAAGTTACCCGAGAGGCCTTCGAGTCCCAAGACTTAGGACGCATGGCAATATTCCACTCCATCCACGGGTGACCTATGGGGTGTTGTCTAACTCCTCTAGAATAGCATTTCCCTGCGAAGTGAACTCATTACACAATATCCCCCCTCCCAAGAGCCCTGGGGTTCTAATAATATTCTTAGACCAAGACATTGAAGGTGTTCGAATACCTCACTGCGACGCACTTGTAATCATGAGGTGCGCCGCATCCTGGTAGACAATAACAGCTTTGTAAACATCCTCTTTCTGGATGTATTCGAGATCCTTAAGCTCACACAGAACCGTCTCAAACCTGTCGGGTATACCCTTCATGGATTCTCTGGAGCCTCAGTTCAGATCAAAGGAATAGTCACCCTTGATGTGACTGAGGGGAAGGCTGCAGCCGCTAACACGAAAGCACTTGAATTCATGGCTGTCAACATGAAGTCTGCTTACAACGCCATCTTTGGTCGCCCGGACTACCATCCCTTCACGCAGTTGCCTCAGTGCACCACATGAAGATTAAGTAACCTACAACGGTAGAGTTAAGAGAAGTTATAGGAAGCCAAGAAGCTGCTTGGGCATGTTACACCACCACAACAGGGGGCTCGAACCTCCTCGATGCCAGGGATTTCCCGCAAGATAAGGGACATGCCAGCTCCGAACTTGTAGATGAACTAACTAGAAGGAATTTCCTTCTTCGAAGAAGATTAAGCAAAGGGTTATTGGATAAGCAAGGCCCTCCCCCATCAAGTCAAGGAGAAACTCGTTGCTTGCATAAAGGGAAACCAAGATCTCTTCGCCTGGACCTCCCTGACATGTTGGGCATCTCCGAGGATCAAATCATGGTCCGATTAAGCGTGAATCAGGAAGTCAGGCCCGTCCTGTAGAGGTGCCATTAGTTTTCCCTTGATAGGTAGCAAGCAGTCAAGGAGGAAGTCAAGAAGCTTCTAGTCGCTTGCTTCATTCAAGAAGTTAGCTACCCCGAGTGGCTAGCGAATGTGGTAATGGTGAAGATTAGAGCCATACTCGACATGTCTCCCCCAACTGTCACGCCCCGCTTCCCGTTATACGAAAACACAAGCATGTAACTGAGGCCCAGCGAGTGATATAAGTTTCCAAACTCACATCATCCATAAGCTGTACAATGTAACATCAACAATATGAAATGTAACCACAACCACACATGAAAGAAATAATCTCATAAACATGAATGATCCACAAAATGTCTCATACATAACCAACATCTGGAAATAAAATAACTTTGGATCACCAAAGCCCGGTACAATGTGCGATAATAACAATACTGGAAATAAAATAAACATGATAATTGCAAGATAATTTTTGAAGACTAATGGTTCCACTCCATTCTCTAGAATACTTAATCAGTAAGTCCTTCTGGCAGTACTTCTCTTGTACCTGCAGGTTCAACATCTCGAGTTCGAAAAAAAGAGCACCCGTTAGAGCAAGTAACGGGCCGCAAGTAGTACAAGCAAAAAGGTAACAAGAACAAGGATATAACGAAGAACAAGGATTATGAATACAGGAAAACAATCATGTAACAAAATAAAATGCAAATACATAAATGGGGATCATGTAACTTGACTCATAAAAAGAAATTATATAACTTGAAACATGAGGCAAGTAAACGGAACTTCAATATTCATTCAGTCGATGACAAGGATATCATGCAACGGTAACATGTCATGTATATAGGAATCATGCAATGTGCTTAGTGTTAATCTTAAGTCTATCAATATTTTATCAATCCTATCTCATGCACACAGTCCTGCGTCCCATACCACAGGTTCGGCTGCGTACAAACATATTAACGTTTAGACTCTAATGGTGAATTCTATAGGTTCATGTACTCAAGTCTTCCAGTGACTCTAACAGTAACCATGTCATATCGTATCTTATCGTGTAACCAGAATCATATCATGTCATTTAACCATATCATATAAAGAGTCACTATTACGGGAAACACAGACCCCTTCCAAGTACACTTTTCTATATTGTCCACTACTAGATTCTTTTCCTTTTATTACCCTGGTTTGTCATTATTTTATCACAATAAATCATGTGTATGCAGTTGATGAAACGGTGTCAAGGAACAGTAATAGTGAGGTATCACTGGCTATGCAATGCATGGTATTCATGTTTTATTATTTAAATGGAAGAAATAAATATATTTACAATCAAGGACATGAAGTTACAATTCTGGACAGCAATATGTTGCTGTATAAAAATTCACTTTTTCGTTGCTACTGGAAAGAGAATTAGGTACCGTCAGAGGTTCTAGAAAATAGGCATCAAGCCGGTTCTAATGAATAGTCACATGATACATTACAGTCACAGTAACTAGGTCGATCATTCAATTCTTTACGGGTTCCGTGCACAGTCTCGGTTCTGGAAATTACAACATGCTAGTACTAAAACAATGATAACTTCCAATTAATAAATCGGATTGAGAATCCGTCAGATGTTCCAAAAACTAGACACAGTGTGCTACAACTTCCATTGAATAAGTTTTAGGTAATATGTAACCCCCGTTCCTGTAAATAAGTATTCCCAAAATATTTTCGGTAAATTGATTATTTATAAACTTATTTTGTGCGAAATTGATTTCGGATCTTTTACCATGTGTTTTATAATCGACAATTATACTTACTTTGAATTACAATGTATTTTCTATTTCTAATTGGTCAACTATTTATATTTTATATTATTACTTTTTGGATTTTTAATGAACTTGTTAATCCCAAATCTTATTTTGATGCATATTATTATTATTATTATTATTATTATTATTATTGTTAATATTATTATTGTTATTATTATTATTATTATTATTATTATTATTATTATTATTATTATTATCATTATCAGTATTATTGTTATTACTGTTATTATGGTTATTAGTGTTATTATTATTGTTATTGTTGTTATTGTTATTGTTATTAGTATTTTAATTATCAACATTGTTTTTATTATTAGTATTATTATTATCGATGTTGTTATCATTATTGTTATTATTTTATTGTCATTGTTCTTATTTTTGTAAAACCAGTGTTATTATTGCTATTATTATTACTTTTTTAAAGCCCAACGATTTGATCTATATTGGATTATTAATTACTTAATTTGAAGCCCGATCCAAACCCATCTCCTATTGGATTCTAACCCAAACCCATATCCAACTCTTATTGGATCCTAGCCTACCCTAAACCCAAACCCGCATTGTAACACCCTGCAAAATAAAATGATTTATTTTGCAGAATTAAATAATATTAAATTGGTAGAGTTGATTATTTTGACTATTTTCTTGAAATTGCAATTTTGCACGTGCAACACACGTGTAGAGTTAGGAAATTTTAAGTTCTTAAAATTTTATGTTTAATGAATGATTTTTCTCATTTATTTATGATATTTTAATTTTCAGATTTATTTGAATTTATTTGACTATTTTATGAATTTCTTAATTTTACACGTGCAAATATTTTTTTGGGTGCAAATCTCAAATTTTAAATTTCTGGATACATTCTCCTATTTATAAATTAATTATATCTTAAACTTTTGGGAATTTTCTGAGTAAAAAACTATTTTTATAAATACTCCAAAAGAGAGGGGCTTTTATGTAAAAAAGCCGTTTGGATCTCAGAAAAATAATGAAAATTCGTTTTTACTGATTTTTGGGGTTTCTATGGTCATCATTGAAAATAACGTCTATTTAAATTTTATTTAGAGTTGATTTGGTAAAGATTTAAATAAATATGGTGTTTTGCAAATATGGAATTTAAGTGGATCTTGTGCAAATGTTTTATTTCTTGGAAAGTAGAAGCAAAAAATTTTAATTGGAAAATCTATTATTTATTAGTAGGTATTATTTGTGAAATTTCAGGATTTTTTAGATATATATTTGACCTATTTGCAAATATTACAAATAGAGGGACTTTTGAGCAAAATAACCACTTGGAGTGAAAATTCCAGATTTTCAAATTTTTGGGCTTGGCATGATGTCTAGTCAACTCAGAGGTAAAAATTTTACGTTTTGTTTTAATAAATTTGATTTATTTTGCAAGTTTTGATAAAGAAGGGTTTTTTTGCAAAATTGCCACTTAGAGGGTGTTACCGCTAAATCTGGTGTGGGGTTAAACAGATAGAATTTGTGAGTTCTTGGAAAACCTGAATAGCAAACCTAACCTGCTCCGCCGGAGTTTGACCGTTGACTCCCGCCGTTCACCTGCAAAAAGTGCGAGACACCGGGGTTGATCCTGGCGACGCACCCTTCTACGCTCAAGTCAGTAATCAGAAGTGATTATGAAAGAGTGTAAAACTGGCAAAAAATTGATTACCTCTTAATAGAGATGGATGGGGGGTATTTATAGGCGTCTCAGGGATCAGATTAGGCATGTAATTCCTGTGTATAGATAAGGAATGTAATCCCTAATTCCCAGTGAAAGGATAGATGTGAATCAGGGCCGTTGATTAGTATTAATTAGGAACCTTGATTTTATCTTGCTGGACCGGGTGTGCAGCGGTTTGGAACCCGTACCCAGTTGATGTGGATCCGTTTATGGGTTATTGGACTTTGAATAAAGACCCAGTTCCCATTTCAGACCCGTCAGTAGGTGAAATTACCGTTTTACCCCTGAGCTTTAAGATTCGCCTTCGATGTGAACGGTCCCGATTTAATCCTATTTTTAGCCATATCACGAGCCCCCCACTCCTAGAGACTGAGTTTTTCAGTCTTTGAGGAGTAGTTTTACTGTTCTAATGGCGTACGGGATTTTATCGGTGTTCTTAAGAGAGTTTTGGATCTTGCTTGGGGTGTAACGGTGTTATTCTGGGCTTGTAAAATGTCCAAAAATATTCTCAGAATTTTCTGGATTTTTGGTGATTTTTCCAGATTTTTCTGAATTTTTTCTCATTTTTTTGAATTTTTTATTCATTTTCCGAATTAAATAATTAATTATCGAAAATATTAATTAATTATTCTAATTTAATATTTATTTTTACAGAATTTAAAAATAATTTTTTTGAATTAATAATTATTTTTAGATTTTTTAATTAATTTTTTTCGATTTTTTAAATATTTTTTCGGAATTTTTAAATAATTAAAACAATTAAATAGATAAATAAATAAATTAAATATTACCTGGACACGTGGCGCAATCTGTGCCGTCGGATCCCGGCACGAATCTCGAGGAGGAGCGTTTCCCAAAAAAATGTTATTTTGTTGTTTAGCGCACGTGGCACGATCTGGACCGTCCATCACCAGAAGCGCGAATTTCTGGAAGATCCAACGGTCGTAGTCGCTCGGCAGCTTTTTTCTCCATTTTGGAGCTCGGATGGGGACTTGCTCGGCAGCCGACCGGGAGGTGACGCCACGTGGCATCGCCATGTGGCACATAATATATATATATATATATTTTTCTTTTCTCCCGCCCTGTTCTTTCTCTTCTTCTTCGTTTTCCTCTGTTCTTTCTCTCTTCCTCTCCGCTTCGTCTCGACTTCGTGGCGCGTTTCTTCCCTCGTCTTTTGGACTCAACTCCGAGAGGAGTTTGGCGAGCCCGGAGGAGGGGCTCCGGCGAAGCTGGAGAAGCTCGGCTGCCCAGGGAGCTCGGAGAGGAGAGGAGCTTGGCGGTCGTTTGCTGCGAACGTCGCGAGCATGGTGATGGTTCGAGCTCGACGTCGCCGGAGGGGCTCGATGCCGAAGCGTTCGCCTGAGCTTGCTTGAGCTCGGTGAGGAGTGGAGGTGACGCTCGGCTTTCGGGTGAAGGTGACGAAGAGGTCGCTCGATGGGTTCGATGGAGTTCTTCTTGTTTGGGTTTTTGGCTGTTTTGGTAGGAAGGTGCTGAAGAGGAGAAGAAGGGTAAGGGTGTTCGGGTTTGGATCCCTTAACGAGTGCGAACCCGACCCTTGTGGTCCTTTTTCATTTTTTTGGCTTCTTGTTCGGCGAATCCGAGCACGGATTTTGAGGCAATTTTTTGGCCATTTTGTAGCTCGGTAGGGCAGTAGCTCGGATGGTAGACCCGAGCTACGTGGCTCGATCTGGACAGTTGAATGGTGGCACGAATCTCGAGACGGGCTCAGTTCCCAAGAAAACACTATCTTGTCGTTTAGCGACGCTGGCAAGATCTGGGCCGTCCGATCGAGATCTTACGCGAATGTTAAGGGAAAAGTGATTTTTCTCCGTTTTGGGGCTCGGATGGGCATTTGCTCGGAATCCGAGCCGGACCCTTTGATGTTGGGGTCGGATCGGCACTAGCTCGGCATCCGAGCGGAGGGAAGAGCTCGGATTCGACAGTTGCTCGGGTTTTGATCCCGTGTGTGCCGAGCTATTCGACCTGTATCGAAACGTTTTGCCTTTTCACCAACCGTTGCTGCTCGATTACAAAGTCGTTAGGGCTTTCGTAACGCCTCAAGAGCCGATCAAGAGTCGCGCTCTTACGTTACAAAGTCCAAGAGACTTTTTCTTTTACTTTCGAGGTTCGGATTGGGCGAGCGGAGTGAAGAGCTCGGCTCTAGAAGAGAGCTATTTGTGAGACGAGTGTGAGGAGGGACTCTATGAGAGAGTTGTGCTCCAAACTCGTTGAGAAGAGGTCCGCTTTGGAGGCGAGCGGAGTGAAGAGCTCGGCTCTGGAAGAGAGCCATTTGTGAAATGAGTTTGAGGAGCAACTCTAGGAGAGAGTTGTGAGCTCCGAACTCATTGAGAAGAGGTCCGCTTCGGAGGCGAGCGGAGTGAAGAGCTCGGCTCTGGAAGAGAGCTATTTGTGAGACAAGTGTGAGGAGGAACTCTAGGAGAGAGTTGTGCTCCAAACTTGTCGAGAAGGGGTCCGCTTTGGAGGCAGGCAGAGTGAAGAGCTCTGCTCTGGAAGAGAGCTATTTGTGAGACGAGTTTGAGGAGCAACTCTAGGGGAGAGTTTTAGCTCCGAACTCGCTGCTTATGTGAGAGAATCAACGGTTGTGGGAGCAATTCCGAATGGCGAACCACTTCTTACCCGCTTATGAGCGAGTAATTTGAAGCAGAATCGAGCCAAGTGTTGGACTCCGAACTCGTCGTTTAAGAGAGCATCAACGGTTGTGGGAGCAATTCTGAATGGCGAACCACTTCTAACCCGCTGAAGAGCAAGTTATTTGAAGCAGAATCGAGCCAAGTGTTGGACTCCGAACTCGTCGTTCAAGAGAGCGTCAACGGTTGTGGGAGTAATTCCGAATGGCGAACCACTTCTAACTCGCTGAAGAGCAAGTTATTTGAAGCAGAATCGAGCCAAGTGTTGGACTCCAAACTCGTTGTTAAAGGTTAGTAAGTTGCGGGAGGAGCCATGTAGAAGAGGTTGGACTCCGAACTTACCATTTAGCGAGTTGTGACTCGAAAAAATCGAGAAGCAAGAGCAATAATTTTCAATAAAAAAATGTAAAGTTTTATTGAGATAAACTAAGTGGCTGCTTCAATAGGGCGAGCCATTATTACATGCTATTGGCCGGATTACAAGCATCAGCCTTATTGAAAATCAAAATCCTACTTCTACGATAAGGTGAAGACCTCTTGGGAGGAGCTAGGAGGTTCTGAGTCTTGAAGCTCGGCAGGCCTTTCCGTTCGTTTGTACGCTCCTCAGGGGGAAAGCTCGGACCCCTCTTTTTGGACGAACTTGGTAAGGTGCCCCTGCTGTATGAGTTCTTCGATCTCCTCCTTGAGAGCCCGACAATCATCCATGTCGTGGCCGTGGTCCCTGTGAAAGCAGCACCACTTATCCTTGTTCCTCTTCTTGCCAGGGGTATTCATTCTAGGGGGAGAGCGGAGTAGTCCTTCCTTGTCCACCTCCATAAGAACTTCTGATATATTAGCAATGAGGGGGGTGAACTTCTCGAAACGAGGAGTCGGGCGGCGCTGGCCATTGCCGTCCTTTTGGAATTTTTGGGACCCCTCTTCACTTGTGTTCTTCCGTTTGTTCCCGGAAGATGTCACCTCAAGAGCAAGGGGGTCGAGGGCCTCTTCCGCCCGTATGTACTTCTCCACCCTAAGTAGGAGCTCTGAGAAGTCCTGAGGAGGTTTCTTGGTAAGGGATGCCCTGAGGTTGGCATTAGTGACGTTGCGCTCGAATGCGGCAGAGGCTACTGACTGGTTGAGGGAGGGAATGGACCGGGCTTCGGCGGTAAAGCGTCGAACGTAATCCCTTAGGCGTTCACCCTTTTCTTGGTTGAGGGTCACCAGAGATACACTTGTTTTCTCGGTCCGGCGGCTACTCACGAAATGAGTAAGGAAGAGCCCTTTGAACTGATCGAATGAGAAGATGGAGGCCGGGGCGAGTCGAGAGTACCATTCTCGTGCAGATCCCTTCAGCGTGGCAGGGAAGATCTTGCAGAGGAGGGCGTCTGAAGCATGGTGGATCATCATTAGAGTTTTAAAACTCTCTATGTGATTCGCGGGGTCTGACTCCCCGGTATACGACTCGAAGTGAGGCAACTTAAAGTTCTCTGGGATGGGGGCCTCCATGATGGTGCGGGAGAATGGAGGTCTGCTCGGGCGGAGGTTTATCGCTCGCTGCTCTTCTTCTCTGTCAATTCGGCGGAGGCGCCTCTCCATCTCGTGGAGACGGCGGTAGACCGAGTCTTCTCTTTGATCATACCTTGCCGAGCCCCGGGACTCATCTTCGTACGAGAGTGGACTGGGGCTTCGGCGATGGTAGCTTGGAGATGACGAGGACTGAGAGTGCGAAGGCGATGGATCCTAGTTGGCTCATGAGTAGGTGGCCTCTTGTCGTTCTTTGGGGTGATATTGAGGGCCCGTAAGACTGTCGCTTGGAAGTCTTGAAGATCTGCCCTTGTGACTGGTGCCTCTCCAGCTTGGCGGTCCCTATGTGTGGCTCGGCTTACTGGAGAATGAGTTCTCCGCCGATGACGTTGAGGGGACTCCCTTCGCCCTCTTCGAGTAGGGGACCTTCTGTAGTCTCGGCGATGAGGAGATCGCTCATTTGGACGTTGTTGGCGGGAGGCTCCCTCTCGGGTCTGCCTTTCATCCAAACGGTGGCGGAGATCCTCTTCTTTCTGCCGATTGAGGATGGTATTTCAAAGGTCGGAAGCTCGGGGATTACGGGATGCCATAGAGTCGGAAGAGGGGTTGAGTATTGGGATGCGGTCCTGTTGGAGAGGTTGCTTCTGAGGATCGGGACGCGAGCCCCCCGCACCGGCATTCTGAGGCCCGGTTGGCCCCCGAGGGGGTTGAAGATTCTGAGGAGGGAGTTGGTCCAGCCGCAGTGGGTCCTCTGCCTGAGGAGGAAGTTGCCCCTGCTGCTGAACGGGTTGGAGGGGGACCTCCTGTTGTGGTTGAGGAGGGGTAGGCCCACGGTTGGACCCCCTGGATCTGAGTTTCCTTGGAGGCATGACGGGGGAAGGTCTAACCAACGGGAAGAGGGGAGGCTGCTATTCGTGGTGTTTCCCACAGACGGCGCCAATCTGTTACCGCTAAATCTGGTGTGGGGGTAAACAGATAGAATTTGTGAGTTCTTGGAAAACCTGAATATCAAACCTAACCTATTCCGCCGGAGCTTGACCGTTGACTCCCGCCGTTCACTTGCAAAAAGTGCGAGACACCGGGGTTAATCCCGGCGACGCACCTTCCGACGCTCAAGTCAGTAATCAGAAGTGATTATGAAAGAGTGTAAAACTGGCAAAAGATTGATTACCTCTTAATGGAGATGGATGAGGGGTATTTATAGGCGTCTCAGGGATCAAATTAGGCATGTAATTCCTGTGTATAGATAAGGAATGTAATCCCTAATTCCCAGTGAAAGGATAGATGTGAATCAGGGCCGTTGATTAGTATTAATCAGGGACCTTGATTTTATCTTGCTGGACCGGGTGTGCAGCGGGTTGGAACCCGTACCCAGTTGATGTGGATCCATTTATGGGTTATTGGGCTTTGAATAAAGACCCAGTTCCAATTTCAGACCCGTCAGTAGGTGAAATTACCGTTTTACCCCTGAGCTTTAAGATTCGTCTCCGATGTGAACGGTCCCGATTTAATCCTATTTTTAGCCATATCAGAGGGCAAAAGTGCAATTTCATTTTCAGGGTTTTCAAAACATTGCCGGCTGATAATAGAGTGGTTATTCTTGTTTTTAAATCTCAATTAAGATGGTATTATTTAATTTCCAAGTATGAGGATCTATATATGTAAAGATATATTTAAAAGAGATATTTTGCAAATCTATTAAAAAACCCTAGATACCCTATTTCCGGCATATATAAGGTGAGGTGCAGCCATCTCTTTGCTGCACAACACAAAAGATTTCTTTATTATTATTTTCTTGGAGTTCAAAGCGGGGATCTTGGTTTTCTTGCGAAAGGAGGATTTTCTTATTTCTTTATTATCTTTGTTTGATTTCTTAAATAAGGTGAGTGACATATGTTTGTTTTCTTATTGTTCTATGTATGTTGTATGTGATGATTTATCTATTAGAAAGCGTGTTAGATGATGGTGTGTAGATATGATGAATTTGAAAAGTAGATGTGTTAAAAATTGAATCTTTACTTGAACTATGCTAATGATGAGTAAAATATACCTAGATGATTTGAGATTGTTAGAGAATCTATTAGGAATCATGGGTATGTTATTTTCTATCATATGCTCGCTGATTTGATTGAGTTTAATAAGTTTTATGTTGGTTATTGCAAAAGAGTGAATAAAAACCTAGTTTTGAATGCATATGGCCTGTTCTTGAATTTTGATGAGTATAACTTGATTAATACATGTCAAAAGTGTTTTTATTCATGAGTAAACTAATGTGAGTAGTTGTATATGTATTTAAGGAATTACAATGATGAGTTATTGAATCAAAAGATCAAGTTTTGAAGTATTAAAAAGGGGGTTGAGTTTCGGGGCTGCTGCTTTCAGCCGAAATTGAGTTTTTGTGACTTTTTATGAAGTTTTCGATTTAGATTGGTTTGTTTTGATTCTATTTGATTTGAAAATTACACTACTTTTAATTCATGGGACTTTCAAGCTTTAACTGATCTATATACACACATAGACATTTTTACTGATTTTGAAGAATTCTGTAAAAGATGTACTCTTTTGAGATCTTGATATATTTTGATGTGTTTTAAAAACTCCTATAAGTTATGCAAGTTATATTTGATTATCTCAGGAAGTTTAATTTTGGTTCTACAAAGATTTATCTACGTATCAGTTTAAAACATGCACAAGAATTTCAAAACTGCAAATTGTTATGATTGACAGACGATCGAACTGAAGTCGACAATCGACTGTCAGTTATTGAATTTCGGATTTTGTTTGCAATAAAAGTCGACTGCTTTGTCTTTGCACAGAAGTTGACAGTCGACAGTCGTTTTCTTGAGTTTTGACTTTTCGCAGTAAAGTTGACTGGCCATTTTCGACAATCGACTGTCACTGTCCTGGCTGATGGGTTTTCTTGAGTTTCGGATTTTCGCAGGACAGTCGACTATCATTGCTCTGGCTGATGGATTTCTTGAGTTTTCTGATGTTTTCTTTGAACAGTAATTTCTTCAATATTATGGATTATTAATCTACTGTTTTAGATGATGTTTTGCTATAGATTATAGTATTTTACAAAGAGTTATTTTTTGTTTATAATAGACTTCTAACTTGTACTTCTATAACTTCATATAGCAAAATATATATATTTTCTTTAAAGTAATTGATGTTTTGTGATATTCTACGACTTCAAAATATGGTTTTCTATTATTTAATGGATTTAATATTTAATTTGAATTCTGGAATTTTATGAGTACATTATATAAATTTGGATTTTTGTTGATTTAAGAAGTTTTCTTTAAATAATCGTTTTGGTGATGGATTTAGGAGTTTTATTGAAAGTTTTTGTATTGATGGTTGAGTTATGAGTCTTTAGAGATTGAGTGGGGCCTTAGCTACCGACGGTTGAGATTTTGGGTTGTTGTTCAGTGGAGTTAGGTCCAGTAGGGTACACCAACTCTAAGAGATTTGCAATCTAATAAATAATTAATTAACTTAACAAGATAAGGACAGGCACTAGATGGTGATATGATGAAATGGCAACATGGGTTATGGACCTCAGTATAGCCTGCGGTGTGAGATAATCACCGGAATTATGGAGGTGTGAGTGAAAGTCTTCAGAATTACCTGCGGTATAGGATTGATCTCCGGAATTATAGGGGTCGAAGCGACACGCATAGGGTATTCGTGTGATGAGGCGTCATAGCTTGCGGTATGGGATATTCTAGAAGATTCCCAGGTGTGAGTGAAATAATCTCCGAAATTATCTGTGGATAGAGATTGACCTTCGGAATTATTGAGGGGTGGGCTAATACTCACATTTTATCTAAATGTCGTAGTAGTCATCGTAGTAGGATTAGTTGCATAGCAGGGGATTAAACCCTATCAAATGGAGAACGATAAGGGCTTGCACCGGACCAATGTAGAGTGGGATGCATAGAATCCAACAAGTATGCATTAGAAATTCAGCAAATAGCATAGGTGTTTTCCTGACTTGGTTTTATGCATGTTGTATTGTAACTCCTGTTTTTCATTTTTCGTATTTTTGGTGTATTTTTTTCTCTTTCTTGAGTATATGTACTCTCTTGTATTTTTCTTGGACCATATATTGGAGTTTTTTTCAATATATATTCATTTTATTTCATTTTGAGCTCTTTTGTGTTTGATTTGTTGTCTTTTGCATCGTTCTTCATCGATTGTTGTTCTTTTCTCTTATTTGGGTCTCGTTCTCTTTATTTTTGTTCTTGGGTGCTCATGGTGATTTGGTTGCTCATCCTATTTCCAATCCTATTTTTTTTATCCCTAATTGATTGCCAAAGCCAAATTAAACCACAATCCTATTTTGAATCCTATACAATTTATCCTAATCAAATCCTATTAAACTAATCCTATTACTACTCCTAAACTATCCACAACCTAATACCCAATTACCCACCTCATATTTCTAAACCCTAAATACACCCTATATATACTCTCTTCCTAAAACCTAAACCCTAACCCTAACTTCTATACACCCGGCCTCCCTCTCCTCCTTGTTGCGTTAGCTGCCAACACCCTAACCCCACACCCGATGCCCTCCACCTTTGGCCTGTGCACCCAACACCCAACCAAGCCCATCCCGGTCACCCCTACCATTGCCGACCACCCAAGCCACAATCTCCTACACCGAGAACCACCATCTCTTCCCCTTGCCGTTCCTTTAGCCGTCCATCGCCGTCAGCCACCAGCAGCACCGGCAGTAGTAGCAGCAACAGCCGCAAGGAGCCCGATGCTCTCTCTCTCTCTTGCTTGTGGGTTTTGCATGTGCACGGAGTTGCACGTGTGATCATTGGTTCCTGGATTATCGTTCGTGGATTTGTTCATTGCCCGAGAATCCGTTCTCAATATTCTTGGTGTTCTTTATTTTCGTCTTCGGTTAAGGCAAGTAACTTGTACTCCAATTCCTTTGTATGATACAAGTCAAAAATACTGCTTATAGTGTAGTTGGGTTCTAGAGACAATTCGTGTGTGTGTTATCTTTGATGAGTTTTGTCTCTATTGTGCTATTGACCGTAGTTGCCTCGCGACACAAAAATCGACATGAAAACAACTAGGTTTGACTGTTCTTGATCTATTCATATATGTGAGATAATTAGGTGAAATATGTGTTTGATGAGATCCATGTGATATGATGGTTGTTGATATGGCTAAAAATAGGATTAAATCGGGACCATTCTTATCGGACACGAATCTAAAGCTCAGGGGTAAAACGGTAATTTCACCCACAAACGGGTCCGAAATGGGGACTGGGTCTTTATTCAAAACCCAATAACCCATGAACGGACCCACGTCAACTGGGTATGGGTTCCAAACCGCTGCACACCCGATCCAGCAAGATACAATCAAGGTCCCTGATTAGACCTTAATCAACGGCCCTGATTTACATCTATCTTTTCACTGGGAATTAGGGATTCAATTCCTTATCTGATTACTAGGAGAATATTCCTTATCTAATCACGGGGATTACATTCCTAATCCAGTCCCAAAGATGCCTATAAATACCCCCCATCCATCTCCATTAAGAGGTAATCAATACTTCTCCAATTTACGCTCTTTCTTAATCATTTCTGATTACTGACTTGACCGTCGGAGGGTGCGTCGCCGGGATCAACCCCGGTGTCTCGCACTTTTTGCAGGTCAACGGCGGGAGTCAACGGTCAATCTCCGGCGGAACAGGTTAGAGGTTTGCTATTCAAGTTTTCCACGAACTCACAAATTCTATCTGTTTACCCCCACACCAGATTTAGCGGTAACAGATTGGCGCCGTCTGTGGGAATACAAACGAATAACAACCCCTCGTCCCATTGGTCCGATCTTCTCCAGCCATGCCTCCGAGAAAAGTCAGGTCCAGAGGGTCCAACCGCGGGCCCAACCCCGCCGATCAGCAAGAGGTAGTCCCCGTCCAACCCGCTCCGCAGCAGGGACAACCCCCGCCTCAAGTGGAGGACCCTCTTCAGCAGGATCAGCTTCCTCTTCAGAATCAGGAACCCCCCAAGGGTCCCACCGGTCCGCAGAATGCCGGTGCGGGGGGCTCCCGCATGAAGCAACCACTCCATCAAGACCGCGTCTCCATACACAAAGCCTCTACGGATTCCATGGCCTCTCACAATCCTCAAAACCGGCAGAAGGTGGAGGACTTACGCCACCGTCTGGACGAGAAGCGGGCCCGAGAGGGAGCCTCCCGCCAACAACGTCCGGGTGAGCGATCCCCTCACCGCCGAGACTACAGAAGATCCCCTGCCCGAAGAGGGCGGAGAGAATCCCCCGAGCATCACAGAAGAAGACCACACTCTCCTGTGGGTCGGCAACAACCTAGGAACGATGAGGCACCAATCACCCGTGCCGAGTTCCAGCAGTTCCAAGCGACCGTCCTGCAGGCTCTCAACCTCCATCGGAACCCAGATGAGCCGAAGGCCCCATCTCCTCCTCCGGCCCGAAGCCCTCGCCGACGGTCCCCATCTCCTCGTCCTGCTCCTTGCAACTCCCGGCGTACCCCCAGTTCTCGTCGCTCCCGAAGTTACCATCGCCGTAGCCCTCGCTCTCCCTCTCCCTCTCCCTCCTACGAAGACGAGTCTAGAGGCTCGGCTGATTACCGTCGGAGGGACGACGCCATGTATCGCCGTCTTCATGAGGTAGAGAGGCGCCTGGGTCAGATAGGTCGAGAAGAAGAGCTTAGGGGGAGGACCCTACGTCCTACTCGACCCCCTTTCTCCCGAACCATTGTGGATGCACCTGTGCCGTTCGGCTTCAAACCTCCACAATTTGAGACTTACACCCGGGAGACTGACCCCGTTGACCACATTGAGAGCTTCAAGACTCTCATGCTCATCCACCAAGCTTCCGATGCCCTGCTGTGCAAGACATTCCCTGCTACTCTCAAGGGCTCGGCTCGGGAATGGTACTCCCGCCTCGCCCCGTCTTCCATATTCTCCTTCGAGCAGTTCGAAACACTCTTCATCACCCACTTCGTGAGTAGCAGGCGCACGGAGAAGACCAGCATCTCACTCCTCCAGCTCAGGCAAGAGAAAGGTGAGAAGTTAAGAGACTATGTGAAGAGGTTCACTGCGGAAGTCAGGTCCATGGCCTCCCTCGACCAATCCGTCGCAACGGCCGCCTTCCAATCCAATGTCTTCAATTCCAGCCTTCGTTCCTCTCTTGCTAAGAAGCCTCCACAGAACTTTGCCGACCTCCTTCTCAGGTGTGAAAAGTACATTCGGGCCGAAGAGGCTCTCAACCCCCCTACTCTTGAGGAGACATCTTCCGGGAACAAACGGAAGAGCACAAGCAAAGAGGGGTCCCAAAAATCCCAGAAGGACGGTAATGGCCAGCGCCGTTCGACTCCACTTTTTGAGAAGTTCACCCCCCTCATTGCTAATATATCAGAAGTCCTTATGGAGGTGGACAAGGAAGGACTACTCCGCGCTCCCCCTAGAATGAATACCCCTGGTAAGAAGAGGGACAAAGATAAGTGGTGCCGCTTTCACAGGGACCATGGCCACGACACGGATGATTGTCGGGCTCTCAAGGAGGAGATCGAAGAACTCGTACAGCGGGGACACCTGACCAAGTTCATCCAAAGAGAGGGGGCCGAGCTTCCCCTCTGAGGAGCCAACAAACGAACCGAAGGGCCCGGCGAGCTTCAAGACTCAGAACCTCCCAGCTCCTCCCAAGAGGTCTTCACCTTATCGTAGAAGTAGGATTTTGATTTTCAATAAGGCCGATGCTTGTAACCCGGCCAATAGCATGTAATAATGGCTCGCCCTATTGAAGCAGCCACTTAGTTTATTTCAATAAAACTTTATGTTTTTTCATTGGAAATTGTTGCTCTTGCTTCATCTCAATCTCTCCGAGTCACGACTCATTAAATGGTGATTCCGGAGTCCAGCTTCTTCTACATGGCTCCTCCCGCAACTCACTAAACTCTACCGATGGTTCTGGAGCCCAACACTTGGTTCGATTCTGCTTCGAATAACTTGCTCTTCAGCGGGTTAGAAGTAGCTCGCCATTCGAAACTGCTCCTGCATCCCTTAAACTAACCTCACAATGGTTCGGAGTCCAGCACTCGGCTCGACTCTTCTTCCTCGGCTCGCCCACAGACGAGCCGGAAGTAGATCGCCGTTCGAAATTGCTCCTGCAGCCGTTGAATGGATCGGAGTCCAACACTTGGCTCGATTCTACTTCGCAAGTTCGCTCCTAAGCGGACTAGAAGTAGCTCGCCATTCGAAACTGCTCTTGCATCCCTTGAACTAACCTCACAATGGTTCGGAGTCCAGCACTCGACTCGACTCTTCTTCCTCGGCTCGTCCTCAGACGAGCCAGGAGTAGATCGCTGTTCGAAATTGCTCCTGCAGCCGTTGAATGGATCGGAGTCCAACACTTGGCTCGATTCTACTTCGCAAGTTCGCTCCTAAGCAGACTAGAAGTAGCTCGCCATTCGAAACTGCTCCTGCATCCCTCAAACTAACCTCACGATGGTCGGGGTCCTATGGCTCGACTTTACTTCACCGGCTCGTCCTTAAACGGGCCGGAGGAAGATGGCCATTCCGAACTGCCCCCACGACCATCCGAGCCGAGCTACTCATCTACCGAGAAGCAAAGTGGCGGAAAATGTGCCCCAAAATCCGTGCTCGGATTTGCCGAACAAGATGCATCTACCGAGCGGCAAAGCAGATGAAGAGCAAGAAGAAAAAGAGGCTAACGGGTCAGGGTCGGATCCAATACCAACGGTCCGACCCATACCCTTCTTAGCTCCTTCATTCTTCTCCTTCTTCAGTCTTCCCGCCAAAAGTACCCAACACTTCTGCTCTTCTTCACTGTGCGAAAGAACGAGGCAAGGGAGAGAACCCGAATGCCTCTCCTCCCCTTCCTCTTCTCAGGGCCAAGCTCTTCGCTCCGCTCGCCTCCAAAGCGGAGCTCTTCTCAAGCGAGTTCGGAGCTAAAACTCTCTCCTAGAGTTGCTCCTCAAACTCCTCTTCCAGATGGCTCTTCTACAAATCGAGCTCTCCCCTCCGCTCGCCTCCAAAGCGGAGCTCTTCTCCAACGAATTCGGAGCTAAAACTCTCTCCTAGAGTTGCTCCTCAAACTCCTCGTCCAGATGGCTCTCCTAGAGCCGAGCTCTTCACTCCGCTCGCCTCCAAAGTGGACCTCTCCTCGAACAAGTTTGGAGCACAACTCTCTCCTAGAGTTCCCCCTCACACTTGCCTCACAAATAGCTCTCCTCCAGATCCGAGCTCTTTGCTCCGCTCGCCTCCGAAGCGGACCTTTTCTCAACAAGATCGGAGCTCACAACTCTCTCCTAGAGTTGCTCCTCAAACTTGTCTTCCAAATGGCTCTCTCCTAAAGCCAAGCTCTTCGTTTTGCTCACCTCAAAGGATGGGTCTTCCCACGGCTCTTACAAGGGTCTTCCTGGCACAAGAGTTTTCCCAGCACAGCTTCTCCGCCCCTAGGAGTGGAGCTCCTCTTCCAAAATCCCCACGACCAAAACACTCCTCAACTTCATGAAGACAAGGATGTTGCGGGGCTATTTTGACCATGAAGGAGGGTGAATCTTCGTCTCACTCCTAAAGAGAAGTTGTAGATCTTCGAATTAGCTTCGAAACAAGTGGTCGCACGCCCCGAGCCGACCTCCGTAGCACCGGGAACATCGAGAAGAACTCTGCAGGGAAAAATTCCAGTTCGGCACCTACTGCCGAGCGTTCGTGGAACCGACCCTGTTACGGGGGAAAAAATCAAGCTCCGCACCAGCTGCCGAGCGTTCGTGGCACCGACCTCGTTATGGGGAAAAATTCCAGTTCGGCACCTACTGCCGAGCGTTCGTGGAACCGACCCTGTTACGGGGGGGAAAATCAAGCTCCGCACCAGCTGCCGAGCGTTCGTGGCACCGACCTCGTTATGGGGAAAAATTCCAGTTCGGCACCCACTGCCGAGCGTTCGTTGAACCGACCCCGTTACGGGGGAAAATTCCAGTTCGGCACCCACTGCCGAGCGTTCGTGGAACCGACCCCGTTACGGGGGAAAAATCAAGTTCGGCACCCACTGCCGAGCGTTCGTGACACCGACCTCGTTACGGGGGAAAAATCAAGTTCGGCACCCACTGCCGAGCGTTCGTGGAACCGACCTCGTTACGGGGGAAAAATCAAGTTCGGCACCCACTGCCGAGCATTCGTGGAACCGACCTCGTTACGGGGGGAAAATCAAGTTCGGCACCAGCTGCCGAGCGTTCTCAGAACCGACCTCGTTACGGGGGAAAAATCGGACCTCGACACCCCTTCGCCGAACGCTCTCATATACAAGCAACCAAACAAACAACACAAAAAGAAGAGGGGGGCTATAGGGTCGGGTTCAGACCCGTTAAGGATCCAAACCCAAACTCTCTCTCTCCTCCCATTCTTCTCCAACAAAGTTGCCGCCGATCCCAAGCAAAAAGCCAAAATACTCCTCAACTTCATGAAGACAAGAATGTTGCGGGGCTATTTTGACCATGAAGGAGGGTGAATCTTCGTCTCACTCCTAAAGAGAAGTCGTAGATCGTCGAGTTAGCTTCGAAACAAGGGGTCGCACGCCCCGAACCGACCTCCGTAGCACCGGGAACATCGAAAACTCTCCTCAACCTCATGTATACAAGGATATTCTCTGGCTGTTTTGACCAGGAAGGAGGGTGAAACTTCATCTCACTCCTAAAGAAAAGTCGTAGATCTTCGAATTATCTTCGAAACAAGGGGTCGCACGCCCCGAGCCGACCTCCGTAGCACCGGGAAAATCAAGAAGAACTCTGCAGGGAAAATTGGAGTTCGGCACCCGCTGCCGAGCGTTCTTGCCACCGACCATTTTACGGGCTTGAGTTCGGCACAGTTGAGTTCGGCACCCGCTGCCGGGCGTTCCTGACACCGACCGTTTTACGGGCTTGAGTTCGGCACCAGTTGAGTTCGGCACCAATTGAGTTCGGCACCCACTGCCGAGCGTTCTTGACACCGACCTCGTTATGGGGGAAAAATTCGAGTTCGGCACCCACTGCCGAGCGTTCTTGACACCGACCTCGTTACGGGGAAAAATTGTGGTTCGGCACCAGCTGCCAAACGCTCTCAGCACCGACCCACAAACAACACAAAAAAAAAAAAAAATTTGAAGGGCTAACGGGTCGGCAGTTCGGGTTCGAACTCCGTACCCGAACCGTACTGCCACGTCGCCCCCCCCCTTCTTCTTCAGTATTTTGGCGCCAAACCCAAGAAGCCCAGTTCGTCACCTTCATCTTCAAGCTCCATCTTCAAATACCCAACTCACCCCTTCGACGACAACCGACGAGCTCTCACCCCCTCCGTCGTCAAGCTCCGTCACCAAGCTCGGCCTCGTCAACTTCCGACGAGCCTCTTCCGTCTCCTAGCCCCGTCGACGAGCTTCCAAACCCAACACAACGACGAGCTCGAAACATCCACCACTGCGTCGAGCTCCCCATCCCGAGCTCGCATCCAACACCACCTTCACGAGCTCCCGACGTTGCCGAGCTCCGTCACCGAGCTCCGTCACCAAGCTCCGAAGCATCAACTCCAATAGCGAGCTCCATTTAGATTCACCGCAGAGCTCCTCCCCCGTCGTCGCATAGTTCCACGACCACTTCAACGACCTCCGAACGCCATCACAGGCTCCGTCAGCTCTCTCGAGCGAGCTCTGCCGGATACTGAGCTCCAACGTCGAGCTCACCACTGCGACGAGTTCTCCCACAATCGAGCTCCATCACCATTGCCGAGCTCCTCCGCACACCGAGCTCCACATCCGCTGCCTCCGAGCGTGCCTCTTCTCCTCGGCGAACATGCATGAGCAGCCAAAACTCACCATCGAAGCTCGGAGCTTCGTCAGGCCCACTCACGACCGCTATCAACCTCCTCTTCGAAGCTCGTAGCCGAAAGCTCCCAACTCCTCTCTCCCTCGTCGATATCCGAGCTCAGTCTCCTCCCTCGACAAACAAACCGCCGAGCTCCAACGTGCTCCCGCCGAACTTCGTATTCCTCGCCGATGACCTCCTCGAAGAACGAAGTCAGATAGGTAAAGAGGTTGGGGACGAGGTGGTGAAGTCGAGGACGGGGGAGAAGAAAAACGAAGGAAAGAGGAAACAGAGAAGAAAAGAAAAAGCAGAGGAGAAGAAGAGCTGGCGCAAAATTTTTTAAAAAAAAAAAAAAAAAAAGAGAAAAAGTCAACCTTTGACTTGCCACGTGGCGTCCACGTGGACTTCGCCACTTTTTGCCGAGCATTCATGGAACCGACCCTCTTACACCAAAAAATGGCCTCCTCTTCCTCCTCCCGATGCGCGCTCACTTGATCGTGATCAACGCACACGATCGCGCCACGTGTCCAGGTAATGTTTTATTTATTTATTTATTTGTTTTAATTATTTAAAAATTTCGAAAAAATATTTAAAAATCAAAAAAAATTAAATAAAAATTCAAAAAATAATTATAAATTCAGAAAAATTATTTTAAAATTCTGAAAAATATAATTATTTAATTAGAATAATTATTTAATATTTTCGATAATTAATTATTTAATTCGAAAACTGAATAAAAAATTCAAAAAAAATGAGAAAAAATTCAGAAAAATCTGGAAAAATCACCAAAAATCCAGAAAATTCTGAGGATATTTTTGGGTATATTACAAGCCCAGAATAACACCGTTACACCCCCGAGCAAGATCCAAACTCCCTTAAGAACACCGATAAAATTCCATACGCCATTAGAACAGTAAACTACTCCTCAAAGGCTGATCAAACTCAGTCTTTAGGAGTGGGGGGCTCGTGATATGGCTAAAAATAGGATTAAATCGGGACCGTTCTTATCGAACACGAATCTTAAAGCTTAGGGGTAAAACGGTAATTTCACCCACAAACGGGTCCGAAATGGGGACTGGGTCTTTATTCAAAACCCAATAACCCATGAACGGACCCACGTCAACTGGGTATGGGTTCCAAACCGCTGCACACCTGATCCAGCAAGATACAATCAAGGTCCCTGATTAGACCTTAATCAACGGCCCTGATTTACATCTATCTTTTCACTGGGAATTAGGGATTCAATTCCTTATCTGATTACTAGGAGAATATTCCTTATCTAATCATGGGGATTACATTCCCAAAGACGCCTATAAATACCCCCCATCCATCTCCATTAAGAGGTAATCAATACTTCTCCAATTTACGCTCTTTCTTAATCATTTCTGATTACTGACTTGACCGTCGGAGGGTGCGTCGCCGGGATCAACCCCGGTGTCTCGCACTTTTTGCAGGTCAACGGCGGGAGTCAACGGTTAATCTCCGGCGGAACAGGTTAGAGGTTTGCTATTCAAGTTTTCCACGAACTCACAAATTCTATCTGTTTACCCCCACACCAGATTTAGCGGTAACAGTTGTGAAATGTTATATACTTTATTTCATGATGTTAAGACACTTAGCAGACTTTATACCATATTTGATTGTGATTGGAACAAGTTTCGTATGATTTATGGTGGTTTTGTTGTTAGAGGAAAATCTGTAATTATAGTTGATCAGTTTTGATTTATATTTTAGACCATATTACGATCAGAATTCTTAATTTTTGTATTTGACATGAATTGTAGAGAAATCTGTCTTCTTTCCAATCTCTCTGACTTTGATCAATTTCGTTTTCATATGAGTGAGTTATAACTGTTTTACTACAGAGGTGTATTTTATTTTCAGATTTCGTTTCTTGATGTTTTTGATGATTAATATATTTTGATACTAGTTATAACTATATTATTTTGATTTGAAACTTTGTACAATATTTCTATATTTATTTAAGGATTACTCAGAAATTTGGTGGATTTTATTGATGAGTTTTATATGCCTTTTCATGCTTGTTTATGAAAGCTATACTTGCTGTATTTTGCTCGCTGTTCTGTAAAGAATCGTATTTTAACCCTATTTCCTTTTACTTTATAGAAAATATTTATGAAATATGAAAGTTATGTTATTTTTTCTATTTTCATCTCCCTTTGGCTGATTTGGATTTCGTTCCACGGTTTGCGAGATATTACAGTTTTCGTACAGCAGTGTTGGAAATTCCAGATTTGCCAAACTATAGTTTCTTGATGTTTTCTGATTTCTGTTGACTGAACTAATTTTACTAGAATATTATGAAACTCTATATTCTGATATTAGACATATGGGGGATTATCCAAGATTTTTCTTGGATTTATTTGAGGAGTTTTAATGCTGTTTTTCTGACTGAGAATTCAATTTACTGATTTCTGGATGAACGAGTTTTCTGGATTCAAACCAGTTTTGAGTTATGATTTTTTGAAGTACCATATGTCTTATATATAATCTTTGGATTCGTGTGGAAGTCTATTTTCTATATTCTTTGACGGATTCAGATTTGGATTTATGTAGTAACGGGAATCACTATTTTAGTACTGTACTGTCATGCTGTTCTGAATATGAACATACACTATTTTGCTCGTTTATGTGACCGTATATCACCTATGCATGTCTCTTTGTTTCCCTGAACCTAATACTGATTGTATCATGTTAGTTTAAAACAATTTCATGCACTACCATGTTTGTTGATAACCATAATAATAGTAATCAAGCCGGTGTTTCTTAAGGGAAGATCTAGTAGTGGAAAATATGGAAACATATGCTTGGAAGTGAACTAGTGTTCCATACTGTTACTGTTACTTTCACTGCTACTGTTACTATTACTTTTACTGCTACTGTTACTGCTACTGCTACTGTTACTGATACCTGAGTACACTGCCCCATTTTGGTCCACTATGAAATCTAAAAGCGAAACTGTTTGTTATAGCAACCATGTATTATGTTTTGAGGCGCATGAAGTGCTACCTAGCTAGTAATACACACAAGACAGTAAGAACATAAGACTGATACTATTAGACTGATACTGTTGGACTGATACTGTTATACTGTGACACTGATATACTGAGCTTACTGTTACTGGACACTATTAGTTGCCATATGACACTATACTTGACACATTCTTTTGTACTGTTAGTATACCATGCTAGTTGACTTTGTTTTACTGATTCATGCTAGTTATTACTGTTGATGCGTTATTCCATGCTATTTGTTTACCTTTTCCCATGTACTTGTATCCTACCTTATAAGTGGCCCGTAACTTGCATTGACGGGTACTTATTTTCTCTTTCCTTCTCCTGCAATTATTAATTACAGATCAGGATGGTCAGCTGCCCGACGGCATTGGCGAAATGAGATATTAGTGCTGGATTTCTTGCTTATTAGTATTGCTATTATTGTTGCTTTGAATAATGTATTTTGAGTACTTGGATGATTCCTTTTTTTTTTTGGGCGATGTGACCCAGGATTTAGTCTTGTTCAAATTCTGATTTATTTGAGATTAATACATTTTGTTTCAGATAAATTTTGTTGGTTCATTAATTCAATTTTCCATGTATGTGGTCGACTCTTTTGCTTCCGACTCTGATTATATTGTGAGATATTATAAAGATTCCTGAACAGCTTATGGATGATGCAAATCATTCGTTAGGTTGAGTCGCGTATCCGTATTCCGTATTCTTTTCAGGAAGCGGGGCATAACATGTTTCCTGTTTTTCTACACTTGACACTTATCTTAATTTCACTTGATGTTCTCATGTTTTATTTATTGTTAATTTTTATTCCTTTTATTCTTACTGTTGATACATGTTGTTTATGAGTCTATGCCTTATGTTGCATTTCTTTTATGCCGCATTTCTTTTATGTCACTCACACCGTTATGGCTGACCCCTGTAATTTTGGGGGTTAGGGTTATCTCTAGACTCATATTTTATAGGTAGGTACCTATAGCTTGGGATTTGGATGCATGGACTAGAATGATACATGGCTTATGTAAATTGTAAAAGAATGTGTTGTAAAAGAAAGAAATTGTAATTCAAGGTGTTTAATTTTTCGCTGTGCTTTGTAAACAATTGATGTAACAAAAAGTTTTAATTTTTCCTGTATTTGGTTACTATGTTTAAGATTACAATGAAGTTTGATTCTGAAAATTGTGCCACGTATTTCTGAGATATTATATTAGAAATTCAGGGCGCTACAGAAGTTGGTAACAGAACATGCTTCAATTAGTAATTTTAAACATAGTATGGGGAATAAACATAAATGGACATTTGATGTGTGAGTACCTTAGTGGACATTAGATGTGTGAGTACACAAGTGGACATTAAATAGAACCCAAGTGGACATTAGAAGTGTGAGTACCTTGGTAGACATCTGATGTGTGCGACTTGATTGTTGGGTCATGAAGACCTGTAATGAGATTTAGATTGTTTGTATGCCCTGACTTGAATAAAATTTCTTTATCGCAAGTGTATTGGTTATTTTTGCGTAAAGGATATACTTTTCTCACTAGCTTTCGATCTCCTTTGTTCGCTTTATGCATTTGATATTTTATTATGTAAGGTGTTACCCCTTCAACTTGTATCTTTTCTATCTTACTTACCATATCTTTTCTTACTTTACACATTGCGTATATTTTTTGGATTCTATGATTTTCGCCAGTATTATTTTATTCTATTTATTGATTTATTTTCAGTTATTAAATTTAATTTTCTTCCGCAACATTCTTTTAATTATTTATTTACTTGTATTTTTAAATGTTCCTTAGTTTTGTATTTCTCACTCTTGTATCCTATCACTTTTACTGTTTTACATTTGCTTACTTATTAGATAACTTTTGTGTAATTAACTTATTTCTAATTTATTCCATTTGTTTTATTGTCATTGATTGATTTATTTTTAGTTTCTGTATCTCTAACCAAGTTTATATTATTTCTATTCATTGGTACAGTCTTTAAGCTTTCACTAATCGTCTTGTTTTCTTTTAAAATTGTTTCTACAACTTTACAATCGGGTTTTTACCTTTATTCTTTTGTCCAAATTATTATTTTGCAACTTTTGCTGTAATTCAACAGTGCATCCTTTAGCACTTCACAAGCTCATTTTTATTTTTTTGCAACCCTTACTCATCTCCTTCTTGATGTTTTTATCATTCTTACTTCATGCGCTTTTACGTTACTCGTATATTTTGATATTATTTTTACATACTACATTAAGTTTTGAATTACTACTTCTTAAGTTATTATTGCAACTCCTATTTTCCTTCATTATTGTTTTTACTATATTAAATCTGGTTTTGCACATTTACTTTCATTATATATATACTTGGATTTTTTTATACAATATTTTCCATTATTTTGTATTTATTTTGGAGCATTTAAACTTGATTGCAATATTTTACTCATATAAATATGATATATCTCTGCACATTTAAAATTTCATTATTAATTATGTTTTTGCACCTTATATTCAATATCTTTATTATTACTTACTGTTTACTGTTTTCATTATATCCACTTTTCCCCGTTTATAGCTACTTATTAATTTTTTTGCTTTATACTTCTCGAATGTACGATATGCACTCACTACTTATATTTTACTTAATTTTTATTATCATTACATTCTTGATTTCTACATGTACTTCTTATGAATTACAATATATGTACCATATATTTCAACATACTTACTTTGCATATCATTTTACACTTGTTTAATTCCTACATTAATGTATATTTTATGATATATCTATTGTGTAAATTTGCTACACTGCATATTTATTTTCTCATCCACATTTGCATTTGTGTGTATGCATGTATTTCATTCCGTTTTTCTCCTTACTTTTATAAAATATTTTCACTACTACTTTTTGTACTATGGTGTTTGATATTTATAATCTATACATCTATTTTAATATTCCATTGTATGACTTTCAACTCCAATTCTTACTTTTGCTACATTTTTTTATATCATGAATTTTCATACACAACATCATACTTAAAATTAAATGTCCAATATCCCTGTGCATATGAAAGGTTACATTTTTTATTTTACTATTTCGGTGCAACCTAATGTCGAGATGGAAAATATGCAATTCGATGTCAATGGAGGCAAATTGCAACTGGATGTCGGGGAGGTAAAATGTGCAGCCGAATATTCAGACGGCAACCTACAACCTGATGTCATGAAGGAAAATCTGCAACTTGATGTTAAGGAGGCAAGTCTACAGCCAGGCATCAATGAGGCGAACCCACAACCACAACCACAAAAAAAAAATAATAATAATAATAATAGAGATTTTCTACCTATTTGCTAATTGATATTTCAAGGTTTTTTACTTATATAATGAAACTTGTGGTAAAAGAATTCTTTTTTTTTCATGACATTTTGTTTATACAATTACACTATATGTTTCCATGTAAATTGAACAAGTATAGTTGATTTTACTGTATTTTGTGTTTACAAAATTTTTCAAGACTGAGTACACCAACTATGGTCTAAGCTCACGTTCTTCTGTAATTACTATTTATTATTACCGTTTTCCAATTCTTTAACATTTTAGATTTCTCACTTATTTTTGTTTTCATGTCCTAATTAATAATTTGACGCTCACTTTTTGTAATATTCAATGAACTTCTTTTAAGCCATCTTGCATATATATATTTTGGTATATTTTGCTCGTTACCCTTTAATGTGCTTTTAGAGTATTGATTATAATGCCAACATTCACTAATATACTCATTATTCTTTGTCTTTTACATTCATTGTTATTAATATTTTCTTTACTTAGCTAAATTTGTTCATATTTCTATCTTGACTAATTATTTATCCGAAAACTATTTTTTTTATAACCTTTAAGTATGTGTTCCTTCGTTGTTTGTATGATTATCAAACTTTTTATATTTGGGTTTTATCACTTCAATTTGACTTCTTACTCTATAAGAATAGTCTTGCTATTTTCTTACGTTTGGAGATTAAGTGTGTATTCTATTAGATTTCTTGTACTTTTGCCATGTCAGTTTTCACCTTTTATTCTTCGAGCTATAATTATATGTTATTTTTTTTTGCTTAATAACTAAATCCAACTATAAAAATAATGATAGAGTAAATTTTCGAAACTATCATGTATGTTTTGTATTTTGTTTTCTTTTGCTTAGAGTAGTTATGAGGACATCACTATTCTAAGGGGGGAGTGATGTAATACCCCGCAAAATTAAATGATTTATTTTGCAGAATTAAATAATATTAAAATTGGTAGAGCTGACTATTTTGACTATTTTCTTGAATTTGCAATTTTGCATGTGCAACACACGTGCAGAGTTAGGAAATTTTGAGTTCTTAAAATTTTATGGTTAGTGATTGATTTTTCTCATTTGATTATGATATTTTAATTTTTAGATTTATTTGAATTTATTTGACTATTTTATGAATTTCTCAATTTTACACGTGCAAAATACGTGCAAATATTTTTTTGGGTGAAAATCTCCAATCTTAAATTTCTGGATACATTCTCTTATTTATTAATTAAGTGTATCCTAAATTTATGGGAATTTTTTGAGTAAAGAAGCTATTTTTATAAATACTTCGAAAAAGAGGGGCTTTATGTAAAAAGCAGTTTGGATCTTAGACAAATAATGAAAATTCGTTGTTACTGATTTTTGGGCTTTCCATGGTCAACATTGAAAATAAAACCTATTTAAATTTTATTTAGAGTTGATTTGGAAATGATTTAAATATATATGGTGTTTTTGCAAATATAGAATTTATGTGGATCTTGTGCAAATGTTTTTTTTTCTTAGAAAGTAAAAGTAAGAAATTTTAATTGGAAAATCTGTTATTTACTATTAGGTATTATTTGTGAATTTTCTGAATTTTTCTGATATATATTTGACCTATTTGCAAATATTACAAAAAGAGGGATTTTTGTACAAAATTACCACTTGGAGTGAAAACACCAGATTTTCGAATTTTTAGGCTTGACATGAAGCCTAGTTAACTCAGAGGTAAAGATTTTACTTTTTAAAAAAATAAATTTGGTTTATTTTGCATGTTTTGATAAAGAATGGTCTTTTTACAAAATTGCCACTTAGAGGGCAACTGTGTAATTTCATTTTCTGGGTTTTCAAAACAGTGTCGTCTGATAATAGAGTGGTTATTCTTGTTTTTAAATCTCAATTAAGATGGTTTTATTTAATTTTCAAGTATAAGGATCTACATATGTAAAGATATATTTAAAAGATACCCTATTTCCGGCCTATATAAGGTGAGGTGCAGCCGTCTCTTCACTGCACAACATAAAAAGATTTCTTTATTATTTATTTCTTGGAGTTTCAAAGTGAGGATCTTGGTTTTCTTGCGAACGGAGGGATTTTCTTATTTCTTTTTTTTTATCTTCGTTTGATGTCTTCTATAAGGTGAGCGACATATGTTTGTTTTCTTATTGTTCTGTGCATATTGTATGTGATGATTTGTCTATTAGAAAGCGTGCTAGATGATGGTGTGTAAATATGATGAATTTTGATGAGTAGATGAGTTAAAAATTGAATCTTTACTTAAACTATGCTAATGATGAGTAAACTACACCTAGATGATTTGAGATTGTTAGAGAACCTAAAAGGAATCATGGGTATGTTGTTTTCTATCATATGCTCGCTGATTTGATTGAGTTTAATAAGTTGTATGTTGGTTATTGCAAAAGAGTGAATAAAAACCTAATTTTGAATGCATATGGTTTGTTCTTGAAGTTTTGATGAGTATAACTTGATTAATACATGTCAAAAGTGCTTTTATTCATGAGTAAACTGATGTGAGTAGTTGTATATGTATTTAAGGAATTACAATGTTGAGTTATTGAATCAACAGATCAAGTTTTGAAGTATTAAAAGGGGGTTGTGTTTCGGGGCTGCTGCTTTCATCCGAAATTGAGTTTTTGTGACTTTTTATGAAGTTTTTGATTTAGATTGATTTGTTTTGATTCTGAGTTTGATTTGAACATTATACTACTTTTAATTGATAAGATTTTCAAGCTTTAAGTGATCTATATACACACATATACACTTTTATTGATTTTGAAGAATTTTGTAAAAGATTTATGCTTTTGAGATCCTGATATATTTTGATGTGTTTTATAAACTACTATAAGTTATAAAAGTTATATTTAATCATCTCAGGAAGTTTAATTTTGTTTTTACAAATATTTATCAACATATCAGTTTAAAACATGCACAAGAATTTCAAAACTGCAACCTGTTATGATTGACAGTCGACCAAACTGAAGTCGACAGTCGACTGTCAGTTATTGAATTTCGAATTTTGTTTGCAATAACAGTCGATCGCTTTGTCTTTGAACTGAAGTCGACAGTCGACTATCGTTTTCTTAAGTTTCGAATTTTCACAGGACAGTCGACTGTAACTGTCCTGGTTGATGGGTTTTCTTGAGTTTCGGATTTTTTCAGGACAGTCGACTGGCCATTTGCGACAGTCGAATGTCATTGCTCTGGCTGATGGATTTCTTGTGTTTTCTGATATTTTCTTTAAACGTTTATTTATTCGATATTATGGATTATTAATCTACTATTTTAGATAATGTTTTGCTACAGATTACAATATTTTACAAAGAGTTATACTTTATTTATAATAGACTTCTAACTTGTACTTCTATAACTTCATATAGCAAAATATATATATTTTCTTTAAAGTAATTGATGTTTTGTGATATTGTACGACTTCAAAATATGGTTTTCCGTTATTTAATGGATTTAATATTTAAGTTGAATTCTGTAATTTTATGAGTACATTATATAAATTTGGATTTTTGTTGATTTAGGAAGTTTTCTTTAAATAATCATTTTGGTGATGGATTTATGAGTTTTGTTGAATGTTCTGGTATTGATGGTTGAGTTATAAGTCTTTAGAGATTGAGTGGGGCCTTAGCTACCGGCAGTTGAGATTTTGGGTTGTTGTTCAGTTGAGTTAAGTCTGGTAGGGTACACCAACTCTAAGAGATCTGCAATCTAATAAATAATTAATTAACTTAACAAGATAAGGATAGGCACTAGATGGTGATATGATGAAATGGGAACATGGGTTATGCACCTCGGTATGGCCTGCGGTGTGAGATAATCCTCGGAATTATCGAGGTATGAGTGAAATAGTCTCCGGAATCACCTGCGGTATGGGATTGATCTTCGGAATTATCGGGGTCGAGGCGACATTCCTGGGGTTTTCGTGTGATAAGGTGCCATAGCTTGCGGTGTGGGGTATTCTCGATGATTCCCAGGTGTGAGTGAAATAGTCTTCGGAATTATATGTTGATAGAGATTGACCTCCGGAATTATCGAGGCGTGGACTAATTCTCACAGTTTATCTAAATCTCGTAGTAGTCATCGTTGTAGAATTAGTTGCATAGCGGGGGATTAAACCCTATCAAGTGGAGAACGATAAGGGCTCGCACCGGTTCTCTGTAGAGTGGGATGCGTAGAATCTGACAAGTATGCATTAGAGAGTCAGCATATAGCATTGGTATTTTCTTGACTTTGTTTTATGCATGTTGTTTTCTATTTTTTCTACACTTGACACTTAGCTTAATTTCACTTGATGTTTTCATGGTTTATTTATTGTTATTTCTTATTCCTTTTATTCTTGCTGTTGATACATGTTGTTTATGACTTTATGCCTTATGTTTTATTTATGTTGCATTTATTTTATGTTACTTACACCGTTATGGCTGACCCCTGTAGTTTTGGTGGTTAGGGTTATGTCACTTCCCGCTTCCCACTATACGGAAATACAGGCATGCAACTGAGATCCAGTGAATGATGTACATCATCCATAAACTGTACAATTATAAGCTTAACAAGATATTTATATCACATTCACGTAGGCAAATATAATGATCACATGAGCTGGAAATAGAATTGTAACTCCTGTTTTTCATTTTATGTATTTTGGAGTATATTTTTCATGTTTGTGTATTTTTATCTCCCTTGTATTTTTCTGAACCGTATATTGAATTTGTTTTCAATATATATTCATTTTATTTCATTTTGAGCTCCTTGTGTTGTTTGATCGTCGATTTTGTTCATTTTTTTGTCATTTTGATTTTTTTCCTCATTTTTGGACTCGTTATCTTTATTTTATTTTTCCATGGTGATTGTGATGGAATTTTGGTGGTGTTTTTCCAAACCTATGATTTTGACTCCTAATAAGATTTTTCAAGAGTCATAAAATTTACTCCTAAATTGTATTCCCATTGGTTATTGACCCAATATCCATTACCCATTTGTATACCTATTACTACATACCAATACCCACAACCCATTAACCCACTATTACACCCTATATATATACCCTAACATCCTAAAACCCCAACCCTAACCCTATTTCTCTCTCCCTCTTCAATCCCGGCCCTCTCTCTCCTCCTTGTTTCCGGCTGCACCCAACCCGACCACAAAACCCCTCTTCCCGGCCTCCTACTCCAGGCCGAGCCCCTAGCTCCAGCCATCCCCCACTCCGACAACACCTCCACTTCGGCTACCATACAAAAACCCGACCACCTTCATCCCCTTTTTGCCTAGCCGATTACCACCACAACCATCATCAATCTTCTCTTTGTGGTGTTCTCAAAGTGGATGTTTGCCACTTTGATCGTCGTTGCTTCAAGGAGATCGTTCGTGGGTGGATTTCGTTCGTTGGACTTAGATTCGTTGCTTGTAGCGGATTTCGTTCGTGGGTTTTGCTTCTCTTTGTGTTTGCATCGTTCTTCATCCCTAAATTAAGGTAAGTAACTTGTACTCCAATTCATTTGTTTGATGCAAATCAAAAAGTTTACCTATAGTGTAGTTGGGCCTAGAGACAACCTTAGATTGTGATTTCCTTGATGAGTTTTGTCTCTATTGTGATAATTTGGCCATAAATGACTCATGACACAAATCTTGATATGTGATAACTTAGGAATTGCCCAATTCTTAATTTTTAGTCATGTACGTGAATAATTGTGTGAATCTGTGTTTGGATTAAGACCCATGTAAATTAATAGGTGTGGATATGTTAATAACCCTAAATCATTATGTTTAGACACGTGGTAGGTTGTATTTCAAGTTTGGATGTGTTTGGATCAATATTCTTGAAGTTATGTCGTTTTTGTTTTGAAGTGTGAAATCTGTATTTTCTGGATGTTCTGTTTTGTTTGCTGTTTTCGTCTATGCTACAGCCATTATCTTGATTCCAGTATAAAATATGAATTTTAGATAATTTTGTCTATTTTCAAACTCCACTGGTTTTGCTTGACTTGGATTTCGTATGACTGAGTTATGACTGTTTTAGTACAGAGGTGTCGATCTATTCCAGATTCTGTTTTGGGTTAATTTTGTTAACAAACTATTTTCAAGAACTATTCTATACATGTTATCTTGATCCAATATTTTGCTCAGTGTTTCTTTATGAGGTTAGGGATTACCCAGAATTTTGGTGAATTTTATTGATATGTTTTATGTGGTGTTTCATGCTCGTTTCTAAAATCTATACATGCTGCATTTTGCTTGCTGTTCTATAAAGAATCCTATTTTCACTATGATTCCTTATACTGTATGAAAAATATTTGTGAAATATGAAAGTTAGTAAATTATATCTATTTTCATATCCCTTTGGCGGAATTGGATTTCGATTCACTGGTTGTGAGATATCTTAGTTTTCGTACAACAATGTTGAGATTTCCAGATTTGCTAAACTATGTTTTCTTGATGCTTTCGTATTTTTGATGACTAATCTATTCCTACTGGAATATCATGAAACTTTAAATTTTGATTCTAAACATATAGGGAAATACCCCAGATTTTTTCTGAATTTAATTGATGAGTTTTGATGCTGTTTTTCTGACTGAGAATTCGTTTTTCTGATTTCTGTCTGAACATGTTTTCTGTCTTCGAACTTATTTTGAGTTAAGATGTTGTGAATTACTATATGACTTAATTATAATCGTTTGATTCGTGTGGATGTCTAGTTTCCATATCCTTTGACGGATTCATATTTGCATTTCTGTCGCGACAAGAATCACTATTTTAGTACTGCACTGTCATGCTGTCCTGATTATGAACATACACTATTTTGCTCGTTTATGTAACTATATATCATCAATGTATGTTTATTTGTTTCCCTGAATCTAATAATGATTATACCATGTTAATTTGACACTATTTCGTACATGTTCATGTCTGTTTGATAACCATAATAAAAGTAACCAAACCGGGGTTTATGGGAAAGATCTAGTAGTGGGAAAAGCATAGAAATGTGTACTTAGAAGGTGGCCTGTGTTTCCCATATGATTATCTGTTATCGGACCCTGTCTACATTACTTCTTATATGAAGGTGTAGAGGAGAAGAGAACCACTATGTTCTATTTGTCTGTCTGAATCTGTTATCTGACCCTGTCTACATTACTTCTTATAGGAAGGTGTAGAGAAGAAGAGAACCACTAGGTTCTATCTGTCTGATCTGTTATCTGTCTGAACCCTGAGTACACGGTCTTATATGATCCCCTATGAAATCTAAAGTGAAAATTTTCATTGTAGCAACCATGTGTTATGTTTTTGGGGCGCATGAAGTGCTACCTAGATAGTAATCACACAAGACTTATAAGAACATGACATCTGTATTTGAAATCTGAATCTAAATTCTGAATCTGAATCTGTTATACGTATCTGAATATCTGATTATCTGTTATCTGTCTGACACTACCATGTGACATATACTTGACACTATCTGTATATCTGTTTGCATACTATCTGACACTTGACATATGTTAGTATACCATGCTAGGTCTGTTTCTACTATTAATTAGATTGTTTGTTTTCCCCATGTGCTTATATCCTACATTATTTGTGACCCGTGACTTGCAATTGACGGGTACTTGTTTTCTTCTTTTCTTCTTCTCCTGCAAATTTACTAATTGCAGATCAGGATGGTCAGCTGCCAGATGGTAATGGTGAGAGGATGTATTAGTGTTGGAATTTCTGCTCTATTATTATTATTACTTGTTGCTTGAACATTGAATAAAGTGTATTTGGTTTATTGGATATTATTTGTGTTTGGGCGATGTGACCCAGAATATTTGTTTTCTCCAGACTCTGATTTATTTGAGAATATTGTATTTGGTTTCAAGTAAATTTTCTGTTGGTAATTTGTTTCAATTATGCATGTTGGTTGTGACTTTAGCTTTCGACTCTGATTATTTCTGTGATGTGTTGTAAGGATTCTGAAATAGCTTATGGATGATGAAAATCATTTGCTAGGCTTTCGTCGCATATCCGTATTCCGTATTTCTTTTTTGGAAGCGGGGCGTGACAAGAATAACCATCATCTGGGTAATACATCAACATCGGATAAGGATGCCCAGGAATACCAGGTGCCAAAATTAAAACCATACGATAAGCAGTTCGCTATAACAAATAGATAAAATAGCGACTGAAAGAAAAACAACATGAAGTAGTAATAATGCAGCAACGGTCGTCTAGAGAGTCTATTTGTTGGGTCCATCAGTACCTGTATAATCATTAACTTAAAGAAAATAGAAAATTACCCGTTAGAGCAAGCATCGGGCAGCAATTAGCAACAAGCAGAAAAAAGAGATAATATAACAAAATATAATATGGAAGAAATAAGAAGTAGCAGTGCAAATACAATATGGAAGGAAGCAAAGAACTGGGACAATATGATCATGTAACTAATAACCGTAAACTAGTGTAATCAAAACTTCAAAGTATAATCAATTGATAACCAAGTCTCAGTTAATCAATAATCATGTAATCAAGAATCGAGAGTCATGTAAGGAAGAGTTTGTAATCAAGAATCATGTAATTAAGAATCATGCTTAGTGGAAATCTCGAGTTTATCTGTTTTATTAACTAATCTAATGCACGCAATCCTGTGTTCCATTCCACAAGTTCAGATGCATATCAATCATGTGACGTTTAGACTTAAGTAATGAATTCTACAGGATTATGTACTCGGGTCAGCCAGTGATACTATTAAGTCATGCAATCAAGAATTGTATAATCAAGAATTGTGTAATCAAGAATCAAGAATCAAGAATCACTATTTCAGGAAACACGGGCTCCCTTCCGAGTATACACCCCTATATTATCCACTATTAAGTCGTACCCTTATAACCCGGGCTTGTTGTTCTCTTATAATTATGAACATGCAGTTGGTACGACTAGTTGAATGGTGAAACCAAGACAGTTAATTAAGAATCTAGAAAAATATCAACGGCAGTTATCATGGCTATGAGATGAAAAACAGGTACATGTATCGAGAATAGTCATCATGGAATTATCAAGTGGTATAAATTCCATTATATGAGAAAATCTACCAACCTATTATATCTATATAAGTTATTATTATAAGAACAACAATACATATAGTTCAGTTCATCAAATATGAAAAATAACGGGTTTATATGCAAAAATGTAGAGTTGATTTTTTAGACAACAACACGTACCTTGCGTTCAAATTCACTTTACTGTTGCTACAGGAAAGTAAATCCGATTCCGTCAGAGATTCTAGAAAGTAGACTCTCTTCCGGTTCCAACGTAAATTCACACGATACATTCTAGAGACAGTAGCTATGCGTACAAATTCATTCTTCGCTGGTTTTGATGTTTCGTGTGCATTCTCAAAATTTAGAGTCACCGTAATAAAATCGTGATATCTTACAATCTATACATCGGATTGAGAAACTGTAAGATGTTCTGAATTCTAGGCTCGATGGGCTACGATTTTCATGTAGAAAGTTTTTCGATCCAGTATCGGGAACATGGTCGAATTCTTAGTACAAGAGACCGGTTAGTGGTCCCGTGTAGGTTCAGGAATTTACGATATGACAGTACTAAAATCATGATATCTCACAATATATAAATTGAATTTTGAAACCGTAAGACATTTTGGATTCTACACTTGATGGGCTACGATTTTTATGTAGAAAGTTCTCAATTTTGATGAAGGAAACTTGGTCAAATTTTTAGTGCAAGGTCATGAAATTTAGAAATAGCAAAGTTGAATATTCGATATTCGATAACACGATTCGAAGTGTGTTAACGATTCACTCTTGAGTTGATATAGCATGGAACAAGTGACTAGAATGGAATTTGACAATAAAACATGATGATAACTAGACTACTTGCCACGAGTTCAAGAAAATACTTGTACGATAACAAAAAGAGTGTACAAGATACCTGCCTTATAATGTGACAATTGCGATGGTGGTGTTAACCATGGAAAGAAGAAGTGACGTCAGCAACGGACGGCAGTACAACAGCGGAAAGAATGGCAGCAAGACGGTAGTGAGCGAGCAACGGTACCAACAGTGAGCGACGGCAATGAGCGACAACAACAATGAGGAGAAGATGCGGCATCGGGTTGTTTGGGATTGAGTTTGTGCGATAGCAGTGGCAAGAACAACGGTGAGTAACGGTGTCAAGGTTGAGCGCAACAAGGTGGCGAGGAGCTTGGCTTCTCGGGTTTGAAGAAGGCAGAGGAAGAGAAGAAGAAGGAGACGTAGAGATGAAGGGTTTATGTGTTATGTGCATGTATATATATATAGAAAGAAAGGGAGAGAGACAGAATGTTGAATGCACGCATGGTGTATATTATATATATATATATATATATATATATATATATATATATATATATATATATATATATAATATGCATGCATGTGTATGCATGTGTATTATTATATAGGTAGTGTAGTGTTAGGTGTGGAAAATGAGAGAAGTTAGTGGAGATTAGGTTAGAAAATAAGAACAAGGAGGAGAAGTCAAGGAGATATGCTGGAGTAGGAGAAAAAAATGAGAGAGAGATTGGCCGTAAGCAGAAGTGGAGAAGTAAAGATTATACGGAGGGAGAAAAAGAAGTGTAGGGAGGAAGAAAATAAGGTGTAGGAGAGCAGAGTTACGTTAGTTGTTGGATTAAGAATTAAGATTAGGATTAAGAATTAGGATTAATCAGGGTTAGAATTTTTTTTTAAACTCCGATCGGAAAAAATCACAAAATTAAAGAATTAATCAGAAAAATATTCTGGCTCTAGATAAAGAGTCCAAAGAGAAAAAAATAATGCTGATCTGAAAATTGAAGTACAAAAGTTCACGTAACAAAATACGTACAACTGGAATAGGGAGTTACAATCCTACCCACCTTACAAAAAAATTTCCTCCTCAAAATTTACTCAGGCGGGATATTGGATAGAAAAGCAAGACACCTACTTGAAGAGATGGGGATACTTCTTCTGGATTTCTTTCTCGAGCTCCCATGTCGACTCACCTGGCGAGTGAGGATTCCAAGTGACTCGTACAATCTTGATGACTTTATTCTTCTGCACTTTCTCACGCCTGTCCAAGATAGAAATTGGTTGAGCTTCACATGATAAGTCTGGACATATAGATAACTCTGAGTAGTCGATGATATGGCGGACATATCTGATGTACTTCCTGAGTTGGGAAACATGGAATACATCATGAACTCCTGATAACACCGGTGGTAGCGCAAGCCTGTAAGCGACCTTGCCCACTCGTTCCACAATATCAAATGGGCCAATGAATCGGGGACTAAGCTTGCCTCTGCCTCCAAAACGGATGATGCCCTTTGATGGTAATACTTTGAGGAACACATGGTCACCTGCCTCAAACTCCAAGGGTCTGCGGTAAGTGTCAGCCCATTTCCTCTGCCTGTCTTGAGTTGCCCTTTGGTGTTTCCTGATCTGTGTCCGCTGACTTCGTGATCAACTCTGGTCCCAAAAGCTTCCTCTCACCGATGTCAACCTAACAGACTAGTGATCTACACTTACGACCGTAGAGTGCCTCGAATGGTGCCGCCTTGAGGCTTGCCTGGTAACTGTTATTGTACAAGAATTCAACCAAGTGCAGATCGTCTTCCCAAGAACCTCCAAATTGAAGAACACAAGACCTCAACATGTCTTCCAGAGTCTGAATCATCCTTTCAGACTGTCCATCTATCTGAGGATGGAATGTTGTACTATAATTCAACATGCTTCCCAGACTTCTCTGAAGACTCTACCATAATTGGGATCTGAACCTCGTATCTTTATCCGACACAATACTGGTGGGAACTCCATGCAACCGTACAATCTCCTGTATGTACTTCTCGGCCAGACTTTCTGTGGACTGACCCACTCTGAAAGGTATGAAGTGGGCGCTCTTTGTCAAACAATCTACGATCACCCAAATGGCATTGTGACCCTTAGGACTCCTTGGAAGTGCCATTACGAAGTACATGGTGATGTTCTCCCATTTCCACTCCGGGATTGGAAGAGGCTGCAACAGTCCAGCGGTCCTTTAATGCTCTGCTTTCACTTACTAGCAAATCAGACACTGTGATACAAACTTCACCACTGCTCTGTTCATGCCGTGCCACCAAAAATGTTGCCTCAGATCTCTGTACATCTTTGTGCCTCCAGGATGAATGGTATAAGGTGAATGGTGGGCTTCTGTGAGCAATTCTTGTCTGACTTATCTCCTAGGTACACACAGTCGAGCTCCGAAGCGAAGTGATCCATCTTCATGAATAATCAAGTCGGTTCTCAAGCCTGCTTCTACTTGACTTCTGAACTTCTATAACTGCTCATCACTTGCCTAGGCTTCTTTGATCTGCTCGACCAACGAAGACTGCAACTGTAACATCATAAACTTATGTGTTGAACCTGGCAAAATCACATCCAAGTACAGTCTCCTAATTTCTTCCAACAATATCTTCTGCTCAGTGAGAAACACAGCTGCTGATCTCCTGCTTAGGGCATCTGGTACCGTGTTCACTTTAACTGGGTGATAATGTAGGTTGATGTCATAGTCTGCCATGAATTCAAGCCATCTCCTCTGCCTCATGTTTAACTCCTTCAGCGTGAATACATACTTGAGGCTCTTATGGCCAGTGAAGATTTCAACCCTATCCCCGACCAAGTAGTGCCTCCATAGCTTCAAAGCAAAAATCACGGATGCGAGCTCTAGATCATGAGTAGGGTAGTTTGCTCGTGAGGCCTCAATTGTCTGGACGCGTAAGCAACAACTTTGCGTTGCTCCATCAGTACCTCTCCTAACCCTTTACCAGATGCTTCACAATAAATCACGAATCCTCCTGAACCATCCAATACAGTTAACACAGGTGCTGATGTCAGTCGATCTTTCAACTCCTTGAAGGCCTGACCACATGCATCATCTCATACGAACTTCTGATCCTTCCTCGTCAGTTTCGTCAGTGGTCCAGCAATCCTTGAGAAGTCCTAAACAAACTTCCGATAATAGCCTGCTAGTCCGAGAATACTATGAACTTCTGACACTGACTTGGGTACTGGCCAATCCTTGACAGCAACAACTTTCTCTGGGTCTACTGAAACTCCAGCTCCTGAGATGATGTGGCCCAAAAATGCAACACGATCCAGCCAGAACTCGCATTTACTTAGCTTCTCAAAAAGGTGGTTCTCCCTCAACGTCTATAGGGTGATCCTTAGATGCTTAGCATGCTCCTCCTTATTCCGAGAATACACCAGGATGTCATCGATGAATACTACTATGAACTTGTCCAAAAATGGTGAAAACATCATGTTCATTAGACCCATGAAAACAGCTAGAGCATTGGCAACTCCGAATGGCATTACAAAGAATTCATAATGACCATATCGGGTTCGAAATGCGGTTTTCTCAATATCCTCGGTCTTCACCCTAACTTGATGGTATCCCGAACGAACGATCCAACTTTGAGAATATAAAAGCACCTCCAAGTTGATCAAATAGGTCGTCAATCCTTGGCAGTGAGTACCGGATCTTCACAGTCACGTTGTTCAGTTCCCGATAATCGATGCAGAGCCTACGACTTCCATCCTCCTTCTTAACATACAATATGGGAGCTCCTCAAGGTAAAACACTCGGCCTGACAAATCCCTTATCTAGTAATTCCTGAACTTGCACCTTCAGTTTGGCCAATTCCACGGGTGCCATCCTGTAGGGACTTTTCGAGATTGGCGTTGTACCTGGTTGGATCTCGATACTAAAATCTACATCGCGGTCTGGTGGCAACCCAGGCAATTCATCAGGAAAGACATCTAGAAAATCCCGTACGATCAAAGGTGCCACTTCGCCATCAGTGCACATTAATTGCAGCATTCCAGCCTCCTTAACAGGCCCAAACAGTGTATCGCCAGCATGGAACTCGAATTCCTAGCGACCTAGAATTCGGAACACCACTTCTTCTTTCGGCAGTCAATCACGGCATGAGTAGCTCCTAACCAATCCATTCCAAGTATGACATCAAACCCTGAGTTGTTGATGACGATAAGGTTTGCATTAAAATCCATGCTACGGATCAGTAAGGGACTCTGCTTGCATTCTTTATTGCAAACAACGACACCTGATCGCGTGGTGATATTCCAAGCAACTGGCATATAATCACAGGGCAAATGATGCCAATCGATGAATCGAGCAGAAATAAAAGAATGGGTAGCACTAGAATCAAAGAGAACATGGGTAGGAAAGGAGTGAACTAGTATGATACCTAATAATGAGATAAAGAATAAAGAAGAATGCAAAATGAAAGAAAATGCAAGAACTAAATACGACTCAAATGCAAGAATACTTGCAACTACTCCTTCGGCAGTCTCTGCCTCTTCTGCCGTCAGATTGTAGGCCTGACCACGTCCTCCAGTCTGGCCTCCCCTAGTAGCTATGTTCCTCTAATCATAAACTTGCCTCTGTGGTGGAAGCGGTGGCCTGCTCAAACTACAAGCTGGTGGTCCTTGTTGTGTGAATCCTTCGGCTGGTGCACCATACATATTCTTCAGGCAATCCCGGATCATGTGGTCCCTTGCTCTGCATGCAAGGCACAGGCGGTTAGCGTTCCGCAGTCCCTTCGTACTTGGCCAATCTTGTGGCAATAGTCACACACCAGGTTCTTCTTCATAGCAACCGACGATTAGGGTAGTGCTCTAATCGTTGGGGTCTGAACTGGCCTTCGTATCGGTCCTTTCGATGGCCTTATGATGGTGACCGGTTGTACTGCCCACTAAGTGGCGTTCCTCCTCCAATGGGTTTGTTCCTGAATCCTGGCTGCATCAAGCACGACAGCGTAGGTATGGTGCTGGTGGGTGGCTAGACGATCCTGAATATCACAGTCCACGCCCAATAAGAATCGTCAGGCCTTATCCTCATCATTTGCTATCATGGCTGACGCAAAACGACTCAGCTGAGTGAACTCTGTGGCATATTCATCAACTGACCGCTTTCCTTGGGTTAGAGAAATGAACTAAAGCTCCAACTCTACCTTAGTAACGTTGGGGAAGAACTTAGTTAAAAAGCTTTCAACGAAGGTGGCCCAAGTGACAGGCTTCTCTAATCTTTCGGTCTCCGCCTTCCACCTGATGTGGGCAATGTCTCTGCCAGCTGAATGGTCACTACATCCATACGGTCCACATCAGAGATTCGTGCGGCCTGTAGCAACTGCTCAGTCCTAATTAGCCGCTGCTTAGCTTTCAGTGGTGACTCAGTTCCAGTGAACTTCTCCGGACACAGTCTCATAAAATTTGACACGGTGCCAGGCCTTGGCGGTAATGCTCCTAGGATTGGTACAGCTCGGTTGGCAGCTTCTTCGGCTATTTCCAAACTGCCCCTCATCAGCTGGTTTTGTTCCTGTTGTAGCTCCATCATTCGCTGCATTTCTCGGAGAACTGCAGCATTTTCCGATGGACTATCTCTGGGTTGTGAAGTTACAGATCCTCCTCGAACCATATTCTGCAAAATCGAGTAAGGTCATTATCTGGGTTATTTAAATGTTCATGTGATCAAAGTGGTGTGCATATTGTTGAGCTTTGCATGGTTCGAGCCTAGGCTCTGATACCACTAAAAACCTGTCACCCCCTGCTTCCCACTATACGAAAATATAGGCATGCAACTGAGGTCCAGCGAATGATGTACATCATCCATAAGCTGTACAATTATAAGCTTAACAAGATATTTATAACACATTCACGCAGGCAAGTATAATGATCACATGAGCTGGAAATATAATAACCATCATCTGGGTAATACATCAACATCGGTTCAAGATGCCTGGAAATACAAGGTGCCAAAATTAAAACAGTATGAGAGGCAGTTTGTTATAACAACTAGATAAAATAGCGACTGAAAGAAAAACTACATGAAGTAGTCATAATGCAACAACGATCATCTAAAGAGTCTGTTTGTCGGGTCCATCAGTACCTGTATAATTATTAACTCAAAGAAAATTACAAAAGTTGTAACGCCCCGAATCCCAAATCACTGAATTCGAGATGTTCTACAGGATCTTTTCACTTTTTTTGAGTACAATTTTACAAGGAAATTAAAACTTTTCATCATACATCAGAGTTTACATCATATTACATTTACATTTACACAGCGGAAGCAAAAATATACAACATTTACATAAATGAACAACAACATGATAAGATCTTTATGCATCCATTCCTCTTTACATGTAATTTTATCCTGCATGCAAAACTGTGGGTACGTCAGTTTATTCAACCGACGATAATTATACATGGCCATCCTCTCTATGCCAGAAACAGTATAACGAATCTCATTTCTTAACAAATCACAAACTTGTTCAATATAAGCATGTAAATCAAAAAGGGAACTCTTAATGATGTCATGTCGTGATTGTGCACTTAATCCTTAATGCAATTATTTAGTTTTCATGACACTAATGCGCACTTGTTCGAATTCTATGCATCCCATACTACATAGGTTCGAGGGCAAGCCTCTTAATCGTTCTTCATTTTTGTAGGGTTCAATCCATCGCCATGATTTACTCTACTTCTGTAATTACGATGAGTATCTTAAATGGTCTATGAGTACAAGCTCGTGCACTGGACCCTGGAGGGGAACCCCACGCCATGTCTTGACTCATCAAGCATGCATTCTGTGGCAATTCAAGCCTCCTCCCTGAACACGATCCTCTTGCAGTCACCAAACATCCCACAAGCGTGACTAAAGTCCGATCATTCTGAGTTGTGCCCGCGCCATGTCTTGACTCATCAAGCATGCATTCTGCGGCTCACACACCCGCACCGTAAACTTTAGTTCTCATACTTATGTTTTTCTCTCACTTTCATCACCAACACACTATGTATTAAAATTATTAGAATCATGAATAAAAATCAAAGCTCTAGAGTTAGCCTCTCCACCAAACCGGACTTATCATTTCATTTACACATGACCAACCTTGCCCTTCTTTTCAATATCATTTCATTTCACTGCCGGGGGAGACTTAGCTACTCTTTCGTTCAATTTCAAATTCACAATTTCCAATTGAGCATCCTCAGTTCATAATTCATTTTAGAGTCTCACAGACTTTCTCATCATGATCTTAGCCTTTCATATTCATTTAATTCTCAATTCTCATCTATGATTCATTTTACATAATCCACACAGCCAGAAAAAGAGTCCACAGACTTCAATCATATGTTCACAACTTCCAACAGCAAATAAAATGAAATTCACACATATCAAAATCCACTCTGTACAGTCGACTTGGAAGAACACCAGTCGACTCATACAGTCAAATACAGGTTCATCATAAATACTCGGGATAGTCGACTGCTGTACACAACCAGTCGGCTGTCCCGCAACTTTTCATCTTCACAGTGTCATCCACATGACAGTCGGCTGTTTATCCACCAGTCGTCTGCCCTGGGATTTTCAACAGCACAATTCTAAGTCCAGCTCAGTCGACTGGCTACACGCACTAAGTCGACTGATTAGATCCACTTTTCAAATTAATAGATTTTCTACAGTTCTTACATGCACTTGCATCATGATATCAATTCACAATATACATAAATTCATGTTTCATAAACAGTATCTCTTTTGTTCAGTAATATCACAACCACGAAACTTCAAGTTACGAATGTCATCTCTTCCTCAAGGGAATATTTCTTAAACATGGATGCACACTTATTCATAACTTCCTTACGAAGATAAAGATATAAATCTCAGTCATTATACTAGGTCAACATAATGGAATGTCTTATTTCCTGGAATTTCCAAATAGTCATACTTAAAGTACGGTACCAGTCGGCTGAATACAGTGTCAGTCGACTGCTCCGACAATTCTAGTTTTGTTGATCATCACTAGCTCTTTTCATTCATTTACCTTCCCTCCATCATATGTGTCATAGGAAAATACAACTTAGTAATCACACCGTTATGTCTATTTGCATACATGTTTATCACCACATCATAAAATAATCGTCTCGTACCAGTCGGCTGGTTCATGCGACAGTCGACTGTACCGACACTTCCGTTCTCATTATCAACAGCATGTTCAAGCAATTTCTAATACATCCAATTTACTTTGTATAAGAGCATCTGTAGTCGTTAGCTATTTATCGATAATATCGATATTTGGATTAAAAAGCAGCTGCAGTCGTTTGCTATATATCGATATTATCGATAAATCGCTACAGTAGATTGCTATAAATGAGAGACGAAATAGCTTTTATCGATATCTGAGGGACGGCGTTCGAAGAGCCGCCCCACTGAAAAAATTATTATTATAAGCGTCGGACGGCACTTGAAGTGCCGTCCGTTTGAAAAATTTCTAATTTACCCGAATTATTAAACCCCAAAAATCCAATTAAAGCCCACTGTCGGACGGCACATAGAGCCGTCTGTTCCAAAACCGCACAGATGCTCACAGTTGGCTTTAATACCCACTGTTGGCTTTAATACCGCACAGATGTTCCTTTGTTTAATCTTTCTTCTCGAATTAATACCCACAGTTGGCTTTTAAAGGAGGATTAGGGGAAGTGTTAAAGCAGGAAAAATGTGCTACAGTCCAAAAGTGTGTCGGACGGCACTTTATGTGCCGTCCTAGACACCCGACATCCATTTTTTTTTTTTTTTTTTTTTAAACGGACGGCACTTCGTGTGCCGTCCGACGATTCCGCATGCATTTTTCACTTTTCCGACCTCCGACGGCATACGAAATGCCGTCGCTTAATATTAAATAATTGTTTGCTATAATATAGCTTACGACGAGTGCAGCGAAATCCTAATATCTATTTCTATTTATCGATATATGGATAAATTTAACATTAAACGACTACAGATGCTCTAACATGGTAGCAATCATAATAATCATGGTATAATTCCTACATTAGAAGTCCTGAGAAACACCCACCTTATATGAAGAAATAATCGAAATCCCGCAGAAGCTCCTCAATATAGTGAACGCCTTCTTGCTCCTTGCACCTTGCTCCTTTGCTCCACACCGAACCTTCAGATGCTACACTTCGGCCTCCACAGCAAAACACACACACAACTCACAAATACCTCTCTTAATAAAGACAATCTTAGTGTAAAAGAAATAGGGAATAGGAGGGGGTATTTATACTAGATTATAGGTAGAATAGAGGGCTAAGATTTATTGGGGAGTTGTAAGATCAAAGGTTGGGATGCATTAGGGGGTTGAGAAACTACCCACACTTCACAAAATAACCACCCATGATTCCAAGCCACTACCCCCAAACCGGCCAAAGAGTGTGCTCAATGCACGTGTATGCGAAATGCACGTGCATGCACAACCCATACTAATAAAACTTGTACAAAAAATATGATAAGTTTCTTATATAAAAAAGTGTTACACAAAATAAGTTGTAGGAAATAATAAAAGGTTAAATTCATGGGCTTAAATTCATTTGGGCCAAAATGAATATTAAAAAGAGAAAATAAGCAAGTTAACATTGGGCTTTAAGAAAATGCTTCACAGAAAACAATACACTTTATTCATCATGTTGAGAAATAGTAGTCAACATGCTACACAAACATACCATATGTAAAAATAAATAATCTTTCATATATTTGAAAAATCAGGGTATTACAAAAGTAATCGTTGGAGAAAGCTTCGAGCAGCAAGTAGCAACAAGTAGAAAAAAGAGGTAATATAATAAAATATAACATGGAAGAAATAAGAAGTAGTAGTGCAAATATAATATGGAAGGAAGCAAAGAACTGGAACAATATGATCATGTAACTAATAACCGTAAACTAGTGTAATCAAGACTTCAAAGTATAATCAATTGATAACCAATTCTCAGTTAATCAATAATCATGTAATCAAGAATCGAGAGTCTTGTAATGAAGAGTCATGTAATCAAGAATCATGCTTAGTGAAAATATCGAGTTTATCTGTTTTATTAACTAATCTAATGCACGCAATCCTATGTTTCATACCATAAGTTTGGATGCATATCGATCATGTGATGTTTAGACTTAAGTAATGAATTTTATATGATTATGTACTCAGGTCCTCCAGTGATAGTATCAAGATATGTAATCAAGAATTGTGTAATCAAGAATTGTGTAATCAAGAATCACTATTTTGGAAAACACAGGCCCGCTTCCGAGTATACTCCCCTATACTGTCCACTACTAAGTCGTACCATTATAACCCCAGCTTGTTATTCTTTTATAATTAATTATGAATATGCAGTTGGTACGACTAGTGGAACGGTGAAATCAAGACAGTTAATTAAGAATCTAGAAAAATATCAAGGATAGTAATCATGGGTATAAGATGTGAAACAGGTACATGTATCGAGGATAGTCATCATGGAGTTATCAAGTGGTGTAAATTGCATTATATGAGAAAGTCTATCAACCTTTTATATCTATGCAAGTTATTATTATAAGAACAACAATACATATAGTTCAGTTCATTAAATATGAAAACTAACGGGTTTATATGCAAAAAACGTAGAGATTAATTTTTAGACAGTAGCACCTATCTGCGTTCTTATTTACTTTACCGTTGCTACAGGAAAGTAAATCCGATTCCGTCAGAGATTCTAGAAAGTACTCTCTTCCGGTTCCAATGCATATTCACACGATACATTCTAGAGACAGTAGCTATGCGTACAAATTCATTCTTCGCTGGTTTCGATGTTTCGTGTCCATTCTGGAAATTTATAGTCACAATACTAAAATCATGATATCTCACAATCTATACATCGGATTGAGAAACCGTATGATGTTCTGAATTCTAGACTTGATGGGTTAAGATTTTCATGTAGAAAGTTCTTCGATCCAGTATCGGGAACATGGTCGAATTCTCAGTACAAGAGACTGGTTAGTGGTCCCATGCAGGTTCAAGAATTTACGATATAACAGTACTAAAATCATGATATCTCACAATCTGTACATCAGATTGAGAAACCGTAAGGTGTTCTGAATTCTAGACTTGATGGCTACGATTTTCATATATAAAGTTCTTCGATCCAGTCTCAGGAACATGGTCAAACATTCTGTATAAGAGACCGATTAGTGGTCCCGTACAGATTCAGGAATTTACAATATGACAGTACTAAAATCATGATATCTCACAATATATAAATCAGATTTTAAAACCGTCAGATGTTTTGGATTCTACACTTGATGGGCTATGATTTTTATGTATAAAGTTCTCAATTTCGATAAAGGAAACTAGGTCAAATTTTTAGTGCAAGATCATAAAATTTAGAGATAGCAAAGTTAAATATTCGATATTCGATATTCGATAACACGATTCGAAGTGTGTTAACGGTTCACTCTTGAGTTGATATAGCATAGAACAAGTGACTAGAACGGAATTTGACAATAAAACATGATGATAACTAGACTACTTGCCACGAGTTCAAGAAAAATACTTGTACGATAACAAAAAGAGTGTACAAGATACCTGCCTTATAATGTGACAATTGCGATGGTGGTGTTAACCATGGAAAGAAGAAGTGACGTCGGCAATGGACGGCAGTACAACAGCGGAAAGAATGGCATCAAGACGGCAGTGAGCGAGCAATGGTAGCAATGGTGAGCGATTGCAATGAGAGACAACAACAACGAGGAGATGGCGCGGCGTCAGGTTGTTTGGGATTGAGGTTGTGCAATAGCAGCGGCAAGAACAATGGTGAGTAACGGTGTCGAGGTTGTCCGCAACACGGTGGCAAGGAGCTTGGCTTCTCGGGTTTGAAGAAGGCAAAGGAAGAGAAGAAGAAGGAGACATAGAGATGAAGATTTTATGCGTTATGTGCATGTGTATATATATGGAATGAAAGGGAGAGAGACAGAATGTTGAATGCATTCATGGTGTATATTATATATATATATAATATGCATGCAAGTGTATGCATGTGTATTATTATATAGGTAGTGTAGTGTTAGGTGTGGAAAATGAGAGAAGTTAGTGGAGATTAGGTTAGAAAATAAGAACAAGGAGGAGAAGTCAAGAAGATATGCTGGAGTAGGAGAAAAAAATAAAAGAGAGATTGGCTGTATGCAGAAGTGGAGAAGTAGAGATTATAGGGAGGAAGAAATATAAGTGTAGGGAGGAAGAAAATAAGGTGTAGGAAAGCAGAGTTAGGTTAGTTGTTGGATTAAGAATCAGGATTAGGATTAATCAGGGTTAGAATTTGTATTTAAACTCCGATCGAAAAAATCGCAAATTTAAAGAATTGATCAGAAAAATATTCTGGTTCTAGATAAAAAGTCCAAAGAGAAGATAAATAAATGTTGATCTAAAAATTGAAGTAAAAATTCACGTAAAAAAATACGTACAACTAGAACAGGGAGTTACAGGTTATCTCTAGGCTCATGTTTTACAGGTAGGTACCTATAGCTTGGGATTTGTATCCATGGGGTAGAATAATACATGGCTTATGTAAATTGTAAAAGAATGTGTTGTAAAAGAAAGAAATTGTAATTCAAGGTGTTTAATTTTCCGCTGTGCTTTGTAAACAATTGATGTATTAAAAAGTTTTAAATTTCCCTGTATTTGGTTACTATGTTTATGATTACATTGAAGTTTGATTCTGAAAATTGTGCCACATATTTCTGAGATATTATATTGAAAATTCGGGGCGCTACAGAACTTGGTATCAGAGCATGCTTCAATTAATAATTTTAAACATGGTACAGGGAATAAACATAAATCGACATTTGATGTGTGAGAACCAAGGTGGACATTAGATGTGTGAGTACAAAAGTGGACATTAAATAGAACCTAGGTGGACATTAGAAGTGTGAGTACCTTGGTTGACATCCGATGTGTGTGACTTGATTGGTGGGTCATGAAGACCTGTAATGAGATTTAGATTGTTTGTATGCCTTGACTTAAATAAAATTTCTTTATCGCAAGTGTATTGATTATTTTTGCATAAAGCATATACTTTCTTAATGCCTTCTTTTTTCTTCCTGTCGAAATTTTCTCACTAGCTTTTGATCTCTCTTGTTCGCTTTATGCATTTGATATTTTATTATGTAAGGTGTTACCCTTTCAACTTATATCTTTTCTATCTTACTTACTATATCTTTTCCTATTTTACTCATTGCATATAATTTTTGGATTCAATGATTTTTGCCAGTATTATTTTATTCTATTTATTGATTTATTTTCAGTTATTAAATTTAATTATCTTCCGCTACATTCTTTTAATTATTTATTTACTTGTATTTTTAAATGATCCTTACTTTTGTATTTCTCACTCTTGTATCCTGTCACTTTTACTATTTTACATTTGTTTGCTTACTAGCTAACTTTTGTGTAATTAACTTATTAATACTTTATTCAGTTTCTTTTATTGTCATTGATTGATTTATTTTTAGTTTCTACATCTCTAACTGAGTTTATATTATTTCTATTCGTTAGTACAATCATTAAGCTTTCACTAATCATCTTGTTTTTCTTTTAAAATTGTTTTTATGACTTTACTATCGGGTTTTTACTTTTATTCCTTTGTCCAAATTATTAGTTTGCAACTTTTGCTGTAATTGAACAGTGCATCCCTTAACACTTCACAAGCTCATTTTTATTTTTTTTGCAACCATTACTCATCTCTTTCTTGACGTTTTTATCATTCTTACTTCATGCGCTTTTATGGTACTCGAATATTTTGATATTACTTTTACATATTACATTAAGTTTTGAATTACTACATGTTAAGTTATTATTGCAACTGCTATTTTCCTTCATTATTATTATTGCAACTGCTATTTTCCTTCATTATTGTTTTTACTATATTATAAATCTGGTTTTACACATTTTTTTCATTGTATATATACTTGGATTTTTTTTGATACTATATTTTTCATTATTTTGTATTTATTTTGGAGCATTTAAACTTGATTGCAATATTTTACTCATATAAATATGATATATCTCTGCACATTTAAAATTTCATTATTAATTATGTTTTTACACCTTATATTCAATATCTTTATTATTACTTGCTGTTTGTTGTTTTCGTTATATTTACTTTTCACCATTTATAGCTGCTTATTAATTTTGTTGCTTTATACTTCTCGAATGTACGATATGCACTCACTACTTATATTTTAATGAATTTTTATTATCATTACTTTCTTGATTTCTACATGTACTTCCTACGAATTACTATATATATATCATATATTTCAACATACTTACTATGCATATCATTTGACACTTGTTTAATTCCTACATTACTGTATATTTTATGATATATTTATTGTGTAAATTTGCTACAAAGTATATTTATTTTCTCATCCACATTTGTATTTGTGCTTATGCATGTATTTAATTCTGTTTTTCTTCTAACTTTTATAAATTATTTTCACTACTACTTTATGTACTTTGGTGTTCGATATTTATAATCTATACATCTATTTTAATATTCCATCGTATGACTTTCAACTCCAATTCTTACTTTTGCTACTTTTTTTTTATATCACGAATTTTCATACACAACATCATACTTAAAATTAAATGTCCAATATCCCTGTGCATATGGAAGGTTACATCTTCCATTTCACCATTTCGGTGTAACCTAATATCGAGATGGCAAATATGCAACTCGATGTCAATGGAGGCAAATTGCAACTGGATGTCGGGGGGGCAAAATGTGCAGCTGAATATCCAGACGGCAACCTGCAACCTGATACCGTGAAGGCAAATCTACAACTTGATGTTAAGGAGGCAAGTCTGCAGCCAGACATCAATGAGGCGAATCCACAACAACAAAAAGAAAAAAAAAGAAAAAAAAAGAAAAAAAATAGAGATTTTCTACCTATTTGCTAATTGATATTTCAAGGCATTTTACTTATATAATGAAACTAGTGGTAAAAGAAATCTTTTTTTTTCATGACATTTTGTTTATACAATTACACTATATGTTTCCATGTAAGTTTGATTTTCCTTTATTTTGTGTTTACAAAATTTTTCAAGACTGAGTACACCAACTATGGTCTAAGCTCTCGTTCTTCTGTAATTACTATTTATTATTACCGTTTTCCAATTCTTTAACATTTTAGATTTCTCGCTTATTTTTGTTTTCATGTCCTAATTAATAATTTGACGCTCACTTTTTGTAATATTCAATGAACTTCTTTTAAGTCATCTTGCATATATATATTTTGGTCTATTTTGCTCGTTACCCTTTAATGTTCTTTTAGAGTATTGATTATAATGCCAACATTCACTAATATACTCATTATTTTTTGTCTTTTACATTCATTGTTATTAATATTTTCTTTACTTAGCTAAATTTGTTCATATTTCTATGTATCTTGACTGATTATTTATCCGAAAACTATTTTTTTAATAATCTTTAAGTATGTGTTCCTTCGTTGTTTGTATGATTATCAAACTTTTTTTATTTGGGTTTTATCACTTCAATTTGACTTCTTACTCTATAAGAATAGTCTTGCTATTTTCTTACGTTTTGGGATTAAGTGTGTATTCTATTGGATTTCTTGTACTTTTGCCATGTCAGTTTTCACCTTTTACTCTTCGAGCTATAATTATATGTTTTTTTGTCTTGCTTAATAACTAAATCCAACTATAAAAATAATGATAGAGTAAATTTTCGAAACTATTATGTAAGTTTTGTATTTTGTTTTCTTTTGCTTAGAGTAGTTATGAGGACAGAACTATTCTAAGGGGGGAGTGATGTAACACCCCGCAAAATAAAATGATTTATTTTGCAGAATTAAATAATATTAAATTGGTAGAGTTGACTATTTTCACTAATTTCTTGAATTTGCAATTTTGCACGTGCAACACACGTGCAGAGTTAGGAAATTTTGAGTTCTTAAAATTTATGGTTAGTGATTGATTTTCCTCATTTGATTATGATATTTTAATTTTCAGATTTATTTGAATTTATTTGACTATTTTATGAATTTCTCAATTCATACGTGCAAAACACATGCAAATATTTTTTTGGGTGAAAATCTCTAATTTTAAATTTTTAGATACATTCTCCTATTTGTAAATTAAGTATATCCTAAACTTTTGGAAATTTTCTGAGTAAAGAAACTATTTTTATAAATACTTCGAAAGAGAGGGGCTTTTATGTAAAAAAGTCTTTTGGATCTCAGACAAATAATGAAAATTCGTTTTTTCTGATTTTTGGGCTTTCCATGGTCACCATTGAAAATAAAATCTATTTAAATTTTATTTAGAGTTGATTTGGTAAAGATTTAAATAAATATGGTGTTTTTCCAAATATGGAATTTAAGTGGATCTTGTGCAAATGTTTTTTTCTTAGAAAGTAAAAGTAAGAAATTTTCATTGAAAAATCTATTATTTATTAGTAGGTATTATTTGTGAATTCTCTGGATTTTTCTGATATATATTTGACCTATTTGCAGATATTACAAAAAGATGGACTTTTGTGCAAAATTACTACTTGGAGTGCAAATTCCAGATTTATGAATTTTTGGGCTTGGCATGATGCCTTGTCAACTCAGAGGTAAAGAGTTTACTTCTTTTTTATATTAAATTTGGTTTATATTGCAAGTTTTAATAAAAAAGGGTCTTTTTGCAAAATTGTCACTTAGAGGGCAAAAGTGCAATTTCATTTTCTGGGTTTTCAAAACAGTGCCGGCTGATAATAGAGTGGTTATTCTTGTTTTTAAGTCTCAATTAAAATGGTTTTATTTAATTTCCAAGTATAAGGATCCATATATGTAAAGATATATCTAAAAGAGATATTTGCAAATCTTTTCAAAAACCCTAAATACCCTATTTCCGGCCTATTTAAGGTGAGGTGCAGCCGTCTCTTTGCTGCAAAACACAAAAAGATTTCTTTATTATTATTTTTGTAACATCCTGAATTTTCAGCTATAATTAAATAAGAGTTGTTTAATTTCACGTATTGTGCGCGTGCAAATTTATAATACATTTTTTCCCTAAAATTATTCTTCATGAATAAATGTTTTTATTATTCTCTTCCTTATTTAGAAAGTCTATTTAAACTCCAGGCCTATTTGTCTCATTCTAGCCCACCCTAATTAATTAATCAATTTATTTAGAAACCCATGGACTTCTAGCCCATTAGTGTGAGCCCATTAATTAAATCCTCTTTAATTAACATGACTTGTAGTATAGACTAGTTTTGTAGCAAATTAAATTAATTAAGCTTGTACGAACTAGTAACTACGGAGGTGTTTTGATAACACGTGCATTGCATTAGCACGTGTTTGGATCCCATAGGGGGGTGGCCGGATGGTGGACAAAGAGAGAGGGAGAGATGGAGGTAGTGGAGAGGTAGTTTCTCAATCATGGGTAGTTGTTACAACTCCCTAATTCATCCTAGCCTTTGATTCCTAACCATTTGATTAAATCCTAGCCATCTATTTCACTCAAAAAATGTATAAATACCCCCTAGTTCTTGTCATTTAGTACACTAGAAGAATTGATTAAGAAAGAAAACATTAGAGTGAGAAAAGATTGAGAGTTTTGGTGAGTAAAAGATTGAGGGACTTATTTGTGTGTGTGTTCTTTCCAGAGGTGGCCGGCCTACACCATAGGAGCAAGAAGAGGAGCTCGGGTTCCACTCAAGCTAGGAGGAGAAGTCAAATTGGTGGCACAAGCTAGGAGGAGAAGGATCCAATCGTTCATTCTAGGATATTTTAGGAGTTCTTAGTTGTTTCTCTCCATAAAGGTTTGTGATTTTCTCAAACTTCTAACTAGATATCATGCTAGGGTTTGGTTGATAAAATCGCTAAGAAAAACTAAGTAGATTGGCCCATGTTTGTGTATATAAAGAAAAATTTTAGATTAAATAAATGCTTGTTGAATTGACTTGCTAGTTGATACAATTGTGATTTCCATGCTATAATTGATCTTATTGCCATGAAACATATGTTTGAGCCATTCTAAATTGAGAAAAATGTGCTTTTGTAATGATTAGTTGATTAAGTGAACGATTGAAGTTGTATTGTCTAAATTAAGGGAATTTTGTCCTAGAAATGTTTGTAGAAATAAAAGAAAATAAGAAAAAACAATCTTTTGTGATAATGGTAGTGCTAAACTGTTAAATTTTAATGTCGAAAATATATTCATAATCTACTTTAAATTGCAACCTGGTGAAATTAACAGTCGGCCGAACTAGAGTCGACAAGTCGACTGTCAGGTGATAAACTTCGGATTTTAGTTGCAGAACAGTCGACCGGCTATGTTTTAACATTCGACTGTCACGGTCCTGAATATTGGTTTTCGAGTTTTAAATCCTCACAGAACAGTCGACTGGCCTATCTCAACAGTCGACTATTACGGTTTTCCACTGATGAAATATTTCAAAAAAAAAATAGTTTTCAAGTGTTCTAAAAATCGAGGAAAAAAATATTAGATTTATTCTAAAAATTCCCAGACTTCATAAAAATTGTTTCTTTCATTTTGACCTATTATAATGAGAACTAAAGGCTATTTGAGAAAAAAGAAACTTGATACCATTTCTTAGAATATAATATTGATTAATTAAATAAATACTTGCTGAGTTGAGTTACTTTTAAAATGAAAATTGTGATATGGAAAATTTAAGTAAGATAAATGTAATTTTGGCCTAATAAGTGGAAGGATGACATTATGAATGTAAAGATTTTTAGTGAAGTGTATGTATGAATGTTGACAAGTGAATAAATGAATTGTAGTGATATACATGAAATTGTACATAAGAATGAAATAGAAATCATGTTGATTTATGAGAAAGATTTTATGAGTATGAATACTCAAATCTGTGAACATGAAATCAGATTAAAGGACTATAGTGTAGCTAAACCTCATACTGGCATTGAATGAATTCTTTGAGATAAGATTTGAAATGAAAATACCAAGTTTGGATCATGTTGTTGAATTAATGTGTGACACCGGTATAGGAGAAGTGCTAACTCTAGGGGATTGATTTTCTTTATGATTCCAATAATTTAAGGACTAGATTCATAGTGAAGATGTGATGAAAGTAAGAGAAAAACATGAGTATGAGGGACATGGGATTGGCGGCGTGAGAGTATTCACAGGATGTCCTCATGATGCGTCATGATTAAGGCGTGGATACTACTCCAGAGTACCGTCCCGGTGGCGACGCTTGTGGGGTATTTGGTGACTACGGGTGGTGTCATGGTCCATGGTGGAGGTAAATTTACCACAGGATGCCTGCATGATGAGTCATGTGTCAGTGCGTGGGGTTCTCTCCAGGATGCCTGGACATGGACTCAAAACTCATAGAATACCTAGGATACTTACCGTAGTAACCGTAGTAGTTTAAATCAATGCGAGGAATTGAACCGTACAAGATGAAGTACGATTAAGGGCTTGCCCTCGGACCTATGTAGTATGGGATGCATAGAATCCGAACAAGTACGCATTAGTGTCATGTAATATAAATAACTGCATTAAGGACTAAGTGCACAACACAACACGACATTAATAGGATAGTTCCCGTAGTTTTGTTTGTGACAAGTGTGTGCTTTCTAAGTAAGAGAAAATTAATGTATTATATCCTTGCATCAGTTGAATGAACTGACGTGCCTATAGTTTCTATGTAGGATAAATTGCATGAAAAAAACTAAAGAGGAATTGATGCTTAAAGAATTATTCAAGTGTTGTTTTATTTCATTCATGTAATTGTTGTAACTTTGCTTCCGCTGTTTCAATGTAACTCTGATGTAACAAAAAATTTTATTTCCTTGTAAATTGTACGAAGAGAAGTGTAAAGATCCAGTGGAACTTCGAATTCGGTCTTATTTGGAATTCGGGGTGTTACAATTTTCCTGGAGTTTCAAAACGAGGATCTTGGTTTTCATGCGAAAGGAGGGATTTTCTTATTTCATTATTATATTCATTTGATTTCTTCAATAAGATGAGTGACATATGTTTGTTTTCTTATTGTTCTATACATGTTGTATGTGATGATTTGTCTATTAGAAAGCGTGGTAGATGATGGTGTGTAGATATGATGAATTTGATGAGTAGATGAGTTAAAAATTGAATCTTTACTTGAACTATGCTAATGATGAGTAAACTACACCCTGATGATTTGAGATTGTTAGAAAACCTAAAAGGAATCATGGGTATGTTATTTTCTATCATATGATCGCTGATTTGATTGAATTTAATAAGTTGTATGTTGGTTATTGCAAAAGGGAGAATAAAAAACTAGTTTTGAATGCATATGGTCTGTTCTTAAAGTTTTGATGGGTATAACTTGATTAATACATTTCAAAAGTGCTTTTATTCATGAGTAAACTGATGTGAGTAGTTGTATATGTATTTAAGGAATTACAATGATGAGTTATTGAATCAAAAGATCAAGTTTTGAAGTATTAAAAAGAGGGTTGAGTTTCGGGGCTGATGCTTTCAGCCGAAATTGAGTTTTTGTGACTTTTTATGAAGTTTCCGATTTAGATTGATTTGTTTTGATTCTGAGTTTGATTTGAACATTATAATACTTTTAATTGATGGGATTTTCAAGCTTTAACTGATCTATATACACACATATACACTTTTACTGATTTTGAAGAATTTTGTAAAAGATTTACGCTTTTGAGATCTTGATATGTTTTGATGTGTTTTATAAACTACTATAAGTTATACAAGTTATATTTGATCATCTCAGGAAGTTTAATTGTGGTTTTACAAAGATTTATCAACGTATCAGCTTAAAACATGCACAAGAATTTCAAAACTACAATATGTTATGATTGACAGTCGACCGAGCTGAAGTCGACAATCGACTGCCAGTTATTGAATTTCGTATTTTGTTTGCTATAACAGTCGAATGCTTTGTCTTTGAGCTGAAGTCGACAGTCGGCAGTCATTTTCTTGAGTTTCGAATTTTTGCAGGACAGTCGACTGGCCATTTTCAACAGTCGACTGTCACTGTCCTGGCTGATGGGTTTTCTTGAGTTTCAGATTTTCGCAGGACAGTCGACTGGCCATTTGCGACAGTCGACTGTCATTGCTTTAGCTGATGGATTTCTTAAGTTTTCTTTAAACCGTTATTTTTTCAATATTATGGATTATTAATCTACTAATTTAGATGATGTTTTGCTACAGATTACAGTATTTTACAAAGAGTTGTATTTTGTTTATAATAGACTCCTAACTTGTATTTCTATAAATTCATATAAAAAATATATATAATTTCTTTAAAGTAATTGATGTTTTGTGATATTCTACGACTTCAAAATATGGTTTTCTGTTATTTAATGGATTTAATATTTAATTTGAATTCCGGAATTTTATGAGTACATTATATAAATTTGGAATTTTGTTGATTTAAGAAGTACTCTTTAAATAATCATTTTGGTGATGGATTTATGAGTCTTATTGAATGTTTTGGAATTGATGGTTGAGTTATAAGTCCTTAGAGATTGAATGGGGCCTTAGCTACCGGCAGTTGAGATTTTGGGTTGTTGTTCAGTTGAGTTAAGTCCGGTAGGGTACACCAACTCTAAGAGATTTGCAATCTAATAAATAATTAATTAACTTAACAAGATAAGGACAGCACTAGATGGTGATATGATGAAATGGGAACATGGGTTATGCACCTCAGTATTGCTTGCGGTGTGAGATAATCCTCGAAATTATCGAGGTGTGAGTGAAATGGTCTCTGGAATTACCTGCATTATGGGATTGATCTTCGGAATTATCGGGGTCGAGGCGACACCCATGGCGTATTCGTGTGATGAGGCGCCATAGCTTGCGGTGTTGGGTATTCTCGAAAATTCCCAGGTGTGAGTGAAATAGTCTCCATAATTATCTGTGGATAGAGATTGACCTTCAAAGTTATCGAGGCGTGGGCTAATACTCACAATTTATCTAAATCTCGTAGTAGTCATCGTAGTAGGATTAGTTGCATAGCGGGAGATTAAACCCTATCAAGTGGAGAACGATAAGAGTTTGCACCGGACCTATGTAGAGTGGGATGCATAGAATCCGACAAGTATGCATTAGAGAGTCAGCATATAGCATGGGTGTTTTCTTCACTTGGTTTTATGCATGTTGTTTCCTGTTTTTTCTACACTTGACACTTTGCTTAATTTCACTTGATGTTTTCATGTTTTATTTATTGTTATTTCTTATTCCTTTTATTCTTTCTTTTGATACATGTTGTTTATGTCTCTATGCCTTATGTTTCATTTATGTTGCATTTCTTTTATACCACTTACACCGTTATGGCTGTCCCCTGTAGTTTTGGGGGTTAGGGTTATCTCCAGCATCATGTTTTATAGGTAGGTACCTATAGCTTGGGATGCATGGGGTAGAATGATACATGGCTTATGTAAATTGTAAAAGAACTAGGTTTGCCCGTGGACACATGCCTACGGCACGTTTCCGTGAACGATGCAGCATATAAAAGGCCAATAAAAAGTAAACTATATGCACGTCTTCGTGTAGAATGATTTATATAGATATGTATTTGGCTGAGACATTGATGTATTCTGAATTAAGATGTTTATTTGTTTATATCTTTGCAGAATCATTTGTTAGAAGAAAAAGAATACTGTGAATCTACAGGACCTGCTAAAAGGAGTACTGTAATAGAAACTTTCGTAAAAAATTTGACAGTCTCCCTTAAAATATTAGCCCTTTTACAGCAATTCCTTACGGAATTCTGCTGACAATTAAAAATATAACATCACAGGCAGTTAATATCAATCCTCCCCAGGTCAGTCCAAGCAACATCACACATGCATCATATATATAAAGGTTTTGGGGGCAAAAATCTTGATATGATGCAACATACAAAATAAAAACCAAGATTTCGTTTGAAAACGTAATGGATTTGTATGAATTTTAGTAAAAATTTCGACAGAGTCACCCCTAAAATATTAGCCCTTTTACAGCAATTCCTTACAGAATTTTGCAAACAATTAAAAATATAACATCACAGGCAGTTAATATCAATCCTCCCCAGGCCAATCCAAGCAACATCACACATGCATCATATATATAAGGCTCTGGGGGCAAAAATCTTCATATGATGCAAGATACAAAATAAAAACCATGAATTCGTTTGAAAACGTAATGAATTTTTAGAAAAACATTTGAAAAACCTTTGAAAAACAACACACAGAACCCAATACTCCACAACTTTGCAGGTACGGGTTTTAACATTACTATATTATATCATCATCCTATACAGATACTTACATCATCTCCCAAAATCCTCAATATTACACAGATTTACATAATCCCTTATTCTACATAACTTAAGGGAACAAAATATACAACCCTACTACAAAAAAAAATAAAAAGATTACAGGGTTGTTACAAATAGTAAGAGTACACAAACAGTAAGAGTTTCGACTCTTCAATATGCAAAGCTTCGAGTCTTCAATATGGGATGAAACAATGAGCCTACAAAAACAGTAAGATTTTTTCAAGAATCAATCAAACCAATGATAATTAATGAAGCAAATAGTATGAGTATATAGATTTATGCTTATTTCTCATTACCTGGAAAGAAAGCAACTACATGAGATTCTAATAAGAACTCAACTCGCAAATCCTTTCATTCAAATCAAACATACACATTGTCTTGACTTTGATTTTCTAATTACGATGCAAAAAGGAAACAATATATGTAAAGCAATCTCAGGTTAACAGCTTCCAAGAGTATAGTTAATGCACTATTGTTTGGCTTGCACACAATGCAGATCATAGGTATTTCATAATGATAGTTGATTGAGGACTTGCTAATAGTTCTATGCAAGCATGCAACTTTTGACACTTAACAAACTCCAAATATATGCAACATAGCAAATTAACATCAATGCTGAGTACCATTTACAACTATGTACTCATGACACAACTGAGTAGAAATTGCAAGTCCCCAAGCCTATATTAACTTATTGGATATGAATTGTTGACACAATCATATATACACAAAAAAATAAATTCTCTCCCTACAACCTAAACATACTTGTGCTAGGCTTGTCCTTAAAATTTGAACCTCTATACAACCACATAATCTTTTTAGAACCGCAAAACAAATATATTTGGTTGTATATAGTTGATCTCCAGATCAATAAGCAATTCGAAAATTTCTATTGCTCTGATAGACTGATACTATTTGTAACAAACATTTCAATTATCAAGATCAATAAGCAATTCTAACAGAGTCAACAGTTTTACATAGCACCTGCTATAGTAAGAGTCTCAGATCCATAAATTTAATGAGTTCTATTGGCTATGGTTGTAGGATCTGCTCTTACTGGGCCCATTGGAAAAGAATGTGCTAACCTTTGGCCAAGGATTGCTAGTGCTGTCAATGCCATTATTTAATTGTTGCTACTGTTTCATGAATTTTGGCTTTGTGTTCATAATTTTGTGATCTCTAGACTTTTGCAGTTTGTGTTAGGCTTGTTTTTTGTTGTTATTGAGATATTTCTATTTGAATCTGTTATGAGGATTTAATTTTTCTTAATAGATATAGTTGTTTGGGTTGGAGTTTAAATTTCAGTGTTTATTGATAATGATAATATGCTATCTTTATAATCAGAAGCACCGAACATTAAAAAAAAAAATTATTTAGTTATTTTATCCCTAAAGGTACATATCAAGCTAGTTAATGACATTCAGTCTCTCTATAATATTGAAGGATAATGTAAGTGTTCTTCAGATTGCTAATGTATATCCTCGCTTGTCTCTTGTATTAACTGGACATAACACTTACAGACCTAGGTAGGGTTTCTACCTTTAGGAAAGTTCACATCCAAAATTAATTTTTGGTAGACATGTTTTGATTGTTGAAACTGATCTCAGGATTTTATTGACTAAAAGTGTTGTGGTGGCTAATGTGTCAAGCAAACCCATCAGGGTATGAAATTCATTCTTTCAAATTTTCATGTACAACCAATGTTTTTTGTTTCTAAGTGCATTTTCATATTTTCTTATTTATATGTGCAACCAATGTTTTGGGATGTTTCCCATAAATTGGGTCTAATTAGAACTGGGTTGGGTTTGAGTAAAGTAAACCCTGACCCATTCTATGATTTTACCTTAATCAGTTGGGTTCTGGGTTGAAAACCATGACCCTAATTCAACCCATTTACTTATTAGTAAAATTATCTGAGTCCTTAGTATTCAAATATATTGCATCCATGACTTAAAACTTTTACTTAAAACCGTACAAATTAACAATGCAATCCCAAATTATAATCAGTTCTTCTCCCACATAACAGATCGTACAACATTTCTATTCTCCAAAATAGTTGTACATAGCAGATCCGACAACCATAGCCAATGTAACAGAGTCAACATGTCCTAGCTCGTCAGATTTGGTTGACTAAGTTTTAGCTGGGAGCATAAATAGATGTTGTGCAGGAGATTCATAAATTCGTTAATATATAAATGGGAAAAACAGTAATAGCTTGCAAGAGTGACAACACCAGGTCAGTGGCGAAACCTCCGTAACTCAAATTATGAACAAATACTTAGAACCAAGAATGTAGTTAGCAAGATAATCAAAGTAAGTGTTTTATATTACCTAAAAGCATATATATAACATGTAAATGTAAATGTTATGTGACCTAGTTCTATATATACAAATTCAAAAAATGTGACAATTAACATACAGTGAAGTGCATATCAAGGTAGTGAAATTTATAAATAATGATAGACTATGCTAAACTGCACATCCTAATAGCTCAAGTTTAGATTTCATGCATGTATGCCTTTATGTTATACATCAAAGTCCACTAAATGTTTAATTCAGAAAGAACTTTGAATACTGTATCAAATCTTGTACAGAAATAAAACTGTTGTTACTAATAGTGGTGAGTAGCCTAATCAAGTCTATAAAATGACTCCCTAAACAAATTTAATTAGAATGTTAGATATTCATAAAAATTAAGTTTTCCAGCAACTATTCAAAACTCAATCCCACACACATTTTCTAAAGGAACTCTCAATTTCATTCGAGGAAAATTTTTAAGGCTAAGTGAGAAACCCAAATTTCAGGTACAATAACTAAAATATCCAGACTATAAGCGAAGTCTAAGAGTAAGGTAGATGCACTTCCACTAATTCATAATGTAACCCTATAAACAGATGAAGTTTTGAAACCTTGAAGCAATTCCCTCCATGCTCGCAATATCTTTACCTCCTACATATAACTAACTAATCTAGTTATAACTAATCAAGAACATAAATTTACTCCTAATATAATAAACAACTGTAATTGCACATTTAATACAAAAAAGTGTTCAAATCTAACAATAACAATGCACAAATTACCTAAAATTGGCAACAATAAAACCCTAATCTTTAATTTCTTAAACAATTCAGCTTCTCATCTAGTGTTCTTGATCGATATCAAAATTTCAATCTAACAATTCAGCTTTAATCAATCAAGTTTAAATTCAGCTTCTCATCTTTAATTTCAATCTCAATCAATTCAACTTCTCATCTTTAATTTCTCAAACAATTCAGCTTCTCAAACAATACAGTAAAAAATTTCATGGCTTTGATCTTAATATGCTGACCTATGATTACTCAATAATAAGATTGATAAGTGAAAAAGAAGTATGATTGAAGAGTTTCTCAGATTTCAGTTTATCTCTTTCATTATCTAGATATTCTCGTTGTAGTAGTATCCAATTTTGATGCAACAAAAAAGTTGGTGTATATTTCCATCTTGATGTTGAACTAACCATAAAAGGTTCCTTTAGAAAATTGCTTTCATGGTCGTGTTTCCTTATTTGGATTCATGGTGTGAGCTCTACATCGAGAATTCGAGATATTATTCTCATGGGTTGCGTAGTAAAGGAATCATGTTGAATCTGTAAAACCCAATTCGAATTAGTATCTCTAGTTATTTTAGTTAAGCTGTACGTAATTGTCATCTATAATTAGTCCCAGGATTATGATTCTAGAGAAGTTCATTACGTATACAAAATCACAATACAATAGCAAGTAATTCAAGGAACTTGAGCTTAAACATGGTAAAAAGACACAGAAGTATGGAAAAATTGTCCATAAGAAGAAAAAAATAGTCGAGCATTTAAAAATTGCAAAGCTACATCAAAAATTTGTTTTAAAAATGAAGAAGAATTATTAGCAATTAAGTCACAACAGTGCCATTAGGGCAAGGACAAAATAAAGTTATTAGTGCACACGAAATAATTGAGCATCAACATCCAGAACACTACCAAGTTCCCTACTACAGTTCTGCATTCGACTTCCTCTATCTCCACACATTGATGTTTATCCATCATACATAGGAAGCAAGCATACCTGACGTAAGACCAAGGTAAAGGCTGTATGTCTGAGTAGTTCGATTCCTCTTAATAAAACATTGGAGCGGGAAGTCCCTTAGGTTGGGCTGCAAGTAATATAAGCACAGTTTAAGAAACACTACTTCGCAATTGCAATAAAATAAAATAAAATAAAATAAAATATTAGATCTTGTTTCGCAATTACAATACTAAGCTTTGGCTAAATCAGGCTATTACATTCAAGTAGCTAAAATCTGGATACTATAGTTAACTTCTTTAGTTAGAGTGAATATAAAAAAGACCGTGTCTTTCCCTAATTACACCTTTCTAAAAACAATACTCAAGCCAAAAACTATCCTACATATAATTGTAAGTGCAAATATGAAGTATCCAAGTGTAAAATGAAAGAATGCTATTCTACAACACAATTATTTCAAATCTAACTCATCACAGTGCATTGTTGAACATCTAACTCATCTTCTATATTCAACTTCTGTATTCAACTAATCAACTTCTGTATTCAACTTCTATGTATTCAACTAATCAAAAAACTAATCAACTCATCAACTCATCAAAGAACTAATCAACTTCTGTATTCAACTTCTAAGTCATAAATCAAACTCATCACATATTCTACAATTATTTCAAATCTTACTCATGACAGTGCACCTCTCTGATGACAATCTAACTCATCACAGAAAAAGAAAGAATGAATCAACTTCTACAAAGTATTACGAAAATATTGCACAACACAGTGCACTGTTGAACAACCTACTAACTTGATCTCCAAATCTAACTCATCAACATTCAACTAATCAATTTCAAATCAAGAAACAACATACCTCAAAATCCCGTGAGTCTGGGAGTTCGTGAAATCATGAATCCTCCCTCACCGAAATCAATGGCGGGAACACCTATAAATATTAAAATGATCACAACTTTATCATCCAAGATTAAACTTTAGCTAGAGACTGAACTTAAAATTGTTTGAGAGATAAACTAAACTTAAAATTTAGATGTCTACAGTTCGATATTTTGTCCATTGAGTTGTAGCTTAGAAGTAAAGAGTTAAAGGGGTAATGGAAGGGTTGAAGACCATTTACCACAAGTCTTTCATTCAAAAGGAAAAGCTTGATATTTGATCTAACTTCTTAAGGAATTTACATACTTAAGGGAAACTCACATAAGAAATTCTTAGCTACAATAACTCTAAAAGTAGTTTTATCATCCATCACTGCTTCTATTCTTTGTAAATAGAAAATTCAGTGCACGTGCCAGATATCCAATTATATAGTTATACTATGACCGAAATAGGTAAAGAGATAAAATTACCTGATCATCCCATGACTTGTCAGTGTTGTAGATGACAGCAACTCTAAAGCTCCTAGCAGGATTGATGCCTGTCCATGAACACTGCAAACCCTATTGGAAGTGGAGCTAACACCTGCAATATTGTAGTGAAAAATAAATTATATTATTCACATTAAAACTAAAGAAGATAATTGTGGTAATTAAATTTGACAATGACTGAAAATTAAAGTATCAAATTCTTGGAGTAGAAGTCAGTCAATACTTTACAGATTTAGAGTTTCTTTATTCCTCACTCTCTCCAGTCAAATTTATTGTGAAGTGACATCCAATTGCTGATAGAGAAATTGTTAGGAAAACTCTATACATATAATTGTTAGGAAAATTTTGACATATAAACTGTAGGTAGAAACATTTCAAATTAGTCAGATTGTTAATTACATTGTGTTCATGTTAAATAGGAGACATACCTTTCATTTATACACATGCTCAACCCTCATCTAAGTAAAGTAAACTCAAATAAGTAACATAAAAAATATTGGCCTTTATGTTTTCTATACCATATGTATGGTAGAAAACATTAACTAATTGACCAATGAAAGGAAAATATAAACAACATAAAAGATCAATGTATAATTTATAATTTCTTCAAAAGAGTACTATTCCTACGTATGTCAAACCTAGAATAAATAAATTAAAATTCATTTCCCAACCAAACAAACAAAGACCTGCGCATGCTGTGATTATGTTGCATGTACTCGGCTTAATCCATCGAAACTTCTTTTTCAAGATTGGATCGAAGAATCATGCTTAGTATTTCTGAGAGACGTATAGAAACTATACAAATCCTTTACCTAGGCAAACCAAGGTTCAAGCAATAGTTATAGTATTCCCCTAGCAAAGCTGAATCCAACATTAACCAGCGCATGAATCAAAATGGGTTTCAACAAAGATTGGACCCTAAGAAAACATTTATTACTACTCAAATTCAGGCTATTGCGCAATGTGCATAGTAGCTAAATATGTAGATTAAGAACCCTGACTTGGGCAAACTGCAGTAATAGAAAAAAATGTTCTAAAAGGTATAAACTGGATTTAAGAGTGAAATGGCCCGTACTTCAAATTTCTGAGTGTTGTCACATTAATGCAAAGTCAGCTACAATATGCAGGATGAGGGGACCAGTGAACACAGTAAAAGAGCCTACTACAGTACTGAAAATGTCACGTGCTTAACAGTAACAATCATAAGTCATTTTTGTAATGTTCAGAGAATGATAGCTACATATGCTAATAGTGATTCTGAGTACACGGCAGGACAGTAAGCTAGCACACATGAATATGGCAACAAATAGATCAAAATATTCAAGGATTGTTAAAACATCTCATATAGTCATCGACTCTTTGTCCAGAGATTAAATTTCTACAGGCATGATTATCATTAGGCATTAGCCTTCAGACATTATTCATCGGTTAGGTGCCATGGAATGACAATGAAATGGGTACGTAAAATAAATTTGAGTTGGAAAATTGAAGACGTGCTACAGTAGTCAAAATAAACGCTTACAATTAGAAAAGAATAATTTACAATAAAAGCGAAGATGCAAAATAAATGAGAGATGAGGAGATTTAACTTTTAGCATATGCAATCAAATTTATTCCCCAAAACTCATTTTAATAAACTACTAAGAACTTCACATATCAACCTGCATTCTCCATCCCTAATTTTTAAGATGTCATACACAACATATATGCTCGAGCATAATAAATAATTAAAGAATCATAGCAACCCCAGATTATCTATTTTAACTATTTAATCTGATTATATATAGAAAAGTAGATGGCAGGGCTCTTCTTCACTCCACCATCCTTCACTCCTCTTATCATCCCACCTCGCCACATCGGCAAGTACGTTCGACAACAAAACCTAATACCCAGAATGCATAGGCTCCAAGTCTATCAATTTTTTGGCTGAATATCAGCCATTTCAACATTCCAATGAATCCTACCATTATTAAGGAGAGAACTCCATATACAGTCATCAGGTTCTGTAGGCATGTGTTTGATGAAATCATAAGGAGAGAACTCCATATACGTAATTCCAACTCAGGGATTACACCACACCTATCCCGCCTTAAGCAATTATAGAGGAACGCAACTAAACCCAAAACCAAATGTAGAATCTAACGAAGATCAATCTCAAATTGAAACCCAAAATATAGAAACTTAATAACAAAATGACTGCATTCAAGTTGAAAATGTGGAAACAACAACAAAAATAAAAGCAGTAGGGAATTACCTGCTGTCGCCGAGGATGATGACGCACCTCCGACGCGACCGCTGCTGCCACTGCCACCACCGAGAGTAGGGCCCACGAAGGGGGTGGAGAAGGCGGAGGACGCGGCCGCCACTGCCACTGCCACCACCGAGAGTGGGGCCTACAAAGTGGGTGGAGAAGGCGAAGATCATAAAGGAAAGGCAGCGGGGTTTGGTGGAGGTTGGGAAGTGGAGGAGGGTGGAGGGGGGAGGGCGGCGGGAGTGGCGGCGGAGGGAAGATTTCAAGGGGGAGAGGCGGTGGCACCTGGGGGGAGAAAGCCGGGGGAAGACAGAGAGAGAACCGAGGGGTGATTTGGGGAAGAGAGAGAGAGAGAGAGAGAAAGTCGGGGGAAGAGAGAGAGAGAGCGTGATGAGATAGAGACAGTGAGAAAGAGAGAGAACGGGTTTATTTTAGGGAAAAAAGGGAGAGAGAGTATGTGGGTTTTGAATTTGTGGAGTTTAAAATTTTGGGCGGGAAAATATGTTTTGTGAGAGTAGATCTGGTTCAATGATTTTGGGAGAGATTGAATGTGAGCCACTTGATAGCTTTCATTGTAATTTATTATATAGATGTGTTGTAAAAGAAAGAAATTGTAATTCAAGGTGTTTAATTTTCCGCTGTGCTTTGTAAACAATTGATGTAATAAAAAGTTTTAAATTTTCCTGTATTTGGTTACTATGTTTATGATTACATTGATGTTCGATTCTGGAAATTGTGCCACGTATTTCTGAGATATTATATTGGAAATTCGGGGTGCCACACTCATCTTATTGGATCTCCTTTTAATACTCAATACCCATTAATCCAAATTCTCCTCCTATCCGTTTTGACCAGATCAACTTCACGTTCCCCTCAATCTCTCTCTCACGCTTTCTTCTCCTACTAATCCTAACTGCCGAATAACCCCATATCTTTCTCTCTCATAATTACACAACAACCAAACCCTTCATCTTCTCCACAATAACAATCCCCTTCATCTTCCAAACCCCCACAATTTCCAAACCTCCCCTTCGCTGTTCACACCCCAACCCTAACCCCGACCTACTGTTGAACCCCCATCCCCTACCTCCCGAATCTCTCTCCCGCCCTGTTTCTTCTCCTCCTGTACTTCGCGCGACCAAAGCCAGGACAGCCACCACCACCATCGTCGACTTCATCCCTGCAAACATTCCCTCGTCTTCAAACTCTCGACGGTCCACCCTCCTTCGCAAGCACCCATCTTCGATCGTCAAGTTCATCGCTGCTCTCGACTGCAGTTGCCATCCAGGAACTCCAGTCCCTCCCCTCTGCTCGCTGGTGCCACTCCGCCATCGCTCCTCTGTTTCCTCTCCAAACAGATCAGCCACCCAACGCTCCACTCCCGCTCGAGCACTGCAAAAGCACCGACGATCGCCATTGCCGAGCTCCAAAGCTCCATAGCCTCTGCTCGACTCCCCGTCTCTGCCTTCCACCGCCAATCCCATTGTCTTCACCCTCATCCTCGTCAAGTTCCTCGTCTCCTCTTCCCTGGCCTCCAGCCTCCTTGTCGCCCCATCGACAACCGGGACTGAGCACCACCAAAGTTCCGACTGCACTCCTCAGTTCGTCGAAAGCGCTGCCACCGCCATGCCCTTCTCACAACTGCACTCATCCATGATGCCCTAGCCAACCAGTCGACCGCCATCCGTCGCCTCTTCACCTATCGAGGCCCCTCACCGTCGATGTGTCCGATCGCTGCTCGAGCGCAGTCCACAGTCGATCTCCCTCAACCTATGTTCGATCGTCGCCACCAGAGCCCAGAGCCCTGCCACTCGCCATCCAGTCGCCGACCTTATCCGCCAGTGCACCATCCTACCCTTCTCTGTTTTGGTCCATCGACCATCAGCATCAGACTCCATTTAATCGCAGCCGTTCGATGCAGTGATCGTCACGATCACGATCATCGTCTTCTTGATCCGTTGATCTCGTCCATTGATCTCATCAACATCATCATCATCATCATCAAGATACTTGATCTCGACCGTCAGATCTCTTTTAATCATCGCGATCGTGATTATCATCTTGATCTTCGATCTCACTCGTCCGATCATCCGATCTTGATCCCCATAAAGATTCGTGCCCGATCGTGATCATCGTGATCGTTTGCTCGCCGCAGTATCGTCGGGATTCTGATCCTGTTATTCTTCGCACATTCAGATTAGTCTAATCGTCCTATAAAGGCAAGTCTACTTGAACTTGTTTATTACTTTAGTTCAAGATTGTTGATCTCCACAGGTAGTTCTCTCTCGATTATCGTAATATTACATTGTGTACCTTCCGTTGGGGATATCGAGGGTTTACACGAGCTAACCCGAAGTATTCTTGACTTCGTGCCAACATCCATTGATTCAAACCCAAGCATGCATGCACACACGACATGAATAAATTGATTAGAAACTTATACATAGAAAAATATAGTGATTGAATGCATGTTGATCGATTGTGTTATTGAGACTTGAATCATGACATGATAACTTGGCTTGTACACTGTAAAAATTCATCATAATTGCTAGACATTAATGTTAATGCATTCCATGATACAAGAACATGTAGATTATCCATTTTGATGAATGTATGTGATGACTTTTTATTACTTCTTGCTGCCTGTTCTGTTTTAAACTGATGTTTTGACCCTGTTACAATAAGATGCAACAAAAACTATATAAAAAGGAATTGTAGCCTAATGAATCTAGTTTCCAGAACACTTTACGAATCTAGATTCCGATCTGTGAGATGTGTGATATTGCAGTTTTAGTCACTGCTAGTCTGTATTTTTCAGAATTACAAATTAGCGAAACATCGACACAACTTTCAGTTGAAACACCATAGTAACAGTAGTGTCATGACATGAAACTCTACAGAAACTTATTAGACATACTTAGGATTCATTTTCTAATTTTTGTGGATTTTTGTATTGATTTTAAAGTTTTGACTATAAGCTGCTGCCAGAACACTTAAGCCGTAAAGATTAGGATAATTGACCTAGTTATGGTCATAATTAATTAAAACTTACTGAATATGAATTGTAGCCCCAGATGTCTAGTTTACAGACCTTTTGAAGGAATCGAATTCCGAATTATAGTTTGTGAGTTATTGTTGTTTTAGTACTGCTGTGTCTGCTATTTTCAGATTTACAATTACATGTATATTATGATGCATCGCATCATTTTGTTGCATCTTATCATCTCTTTGACACTCTTATACACATTGCATGATCATGGATGGTTTAATAAAATATTAACAAGACGAGGTAATAAGGGTTGACGAAGTAGTGGATAATCTCAGAAAATGTACTTGGTAAGGCCTTATCGTTATATTGTATTGTCATGGAAGGACGAGTATCGATTGTGAATTATTCACTGTTAATTGTTGATTGTAAATTATTGTTATTGATTCCAAGTACACGCTCTGTAGATCCCACCACGAAGTCTAAAACGTACACTGTTTTGCATGCACCGAACCTGTGGTATGGGACGTAGTAGTATGTGCATTAGTTAGGCTAAATACTAATAGATTAGATTGACACTTACATCCTTGAATCATGACTATTGACATTGACATTGTTTATCGATTATTGTTATTGGAAATTGCATTGTTAAATCTAGACTTTTCATTAGTCCCTGTTATTGCTTTTGGATTTTGTTCTTGCTTCATATTCCTTGATATACCATATTCCATTACTCTTTGCTTTTCACTACTTACTATCCGTACTTGCTCTAACGGATATTTTTCTCCACTCTAGTTGATCCAACCACAGGTGCACAAAGAGAATTGCCAAAAGGCATTGGAGCAGTTCTTCTAGGATTGGAGCAGGTGCTTGCTTTGCAATAAATTGTTTCTTCCATGTTATTTTTCATATCACATTGTTACTTTTGTTGAACTTTGCATCTCGGGCTTTACTGACTCGTATTTGTTGTTTTTTCCATTTGTTGGTTATTATGTTAGACTACTGCATGTTTTATCTCAGTATTAGTTTATGTAATTATGTTTTTCTGCATGGTTGTGATTATTCTTTCATATTGTTGAGTTAATACTAGTACAGTTTATGGATGATGTTAAAATCATTCACTAGGCCTTCGTTACGGGCTCGTATTCCCGTATTTTGGGAAGCTCGGCAGTGACATAATATCATTAGTAACTTGGCCGAATTCTGAAGCTTCGTGTTAACCGCAAGCAAGAATTAAAGAGCTATGCTCTCCCTGCACTTGCTAGGTGAGAAACTGTTATCTGTCATGGAACTCACCTTGCTTGAATTGTCTGGATGTGGGCCTATAATGGAGGTCCTCCACCAGCCGATTTCTTCACATCCCCCCTTCTAGCTGCAACTCCCTCCAACCCCCTTTCAGTTCCTCTTCCTCCCCCTCACCACACCACTATCGCCACACCTACTGTTCAAGAAAAACTACCCCCTCCTACTGCCGCAACCCTAGCAAACCATACAACCAATGCTGTACCACCACCACCCCTACCTCTGAACCCGCACAGGCTGAACACAATGGCTGAGGAAGAGGATCAGAGGCTCAGACTCAATCATCACTCCGTGCATGCACAAGATGCACACAAGCAACGGGTGAGCCACGATTATGGTCATCATCGCCACAAAAGCACCTCGGCAAGAGGACGGGCCCACAGAGGGGGTCCTTCTACTAGCTTGAGCGAGCGTAAGAATGACCACCCCCGAGACCATCATCGACTCACCGAAGATCAGTATGTTCAACACTACAAGACTCAGTGGGCACAACATTCAAATTCTCACAAACAAAGAAAGTACCCATACCCAAATCAACACTCCTCATACCACCACTCCCCTTACCACCAACCACAACACCTCCCTCCACCGCACCATCAAAATTCACACCCTAAATGGGAGGTTAAACAGTCCACCACCTCCCATACATCCAATCCCCACAGAAAAATAGGTTACCCTTCTGACCACCCACCTCACCCCTCTCCACTTCGGATGTAGGAGGCCCAACCCCCACCGAAGCCAGTTGTCGAGAGGGCCCACAAAGTGGAACCTCAGGACAAGGCGACGATGGGGACGCTTGCCACAGTGAATGCAAAGGATGATGAACTGTGGGTGACAGTGAGAAGTAAAGACACAAAAAGGCATAACACTCCCCCCCCCCCCCCCCCCCCCGCCATAGATAGAAAATAGGAATAAGAAAAGAAAGGGAAAATAAAAACTGACACCTTGTTTCAACTGCGGGGACCTGGGACACTACCGGTAAGACTGCACAAAAGAGGTGAGATGCCTCAAGTGCATGAAATGGGAACACATGTCTTACGATTGCACCAACGTCGTAACTTCTAGCAACGACGATGAGCGGTCAATCAGAAGGGGAAGGTCACCTGATAACCCATCATATATCTGACTTGCCAACAACCTTGACATCATAAAAAATGAAGAGAAATGGCTTCGCCAGTGGTGTGCAATAGCGAAAGTTAGGTCAGGAAGCCCATCGGATAATCACACCCTCAACCTGAAGTGGCCAATGAGGGCTCACAGGGACTGGGTAGTCAAAAAGTTATGCCACCACGAATTCTTAGTCTCTTTCCCTTCACCTGATAAATTGCTCGAGGTCTGCGACATGGGGTCAATGGACTTCGAACATTTCAAGCTTGAATTTGCCCCTTGGTCAACCAGATTTGGATCTGAGCTACCACAAGGTGATAGTTATTGGGTGTGGATTCATAACGTCCCACTCCATTTTTGGAAGAAAGAGGCATTGCAAGAAATCATCTCAGAGTTCGGAACTATCGAGGACATCGACGAGAAGACAATCAGACGATCTGAGATCGTGTCTGCTAGAATTCTCATTCGAAGCCCAGATATCACTCTCCTGCCGCGCTTCACAAAAGTTTTCTCTTTCGAAAACTCGTACGTAATTCGCTTCGTTCTTGACAAGCTGGCAGAGTTGGAGGCGGAGGTCCAGGTGCTAGCTTCCCCACCCCCTTTGCTAAGAGATGGCCGCTCCTACAAATAGGTGACCTTACCAGATAGGGAACCAACCATCGATGGGGCCCACGAAATCGAAAGGGAGCACAGGGAAATCATCAGGGCCGCTACGGGGATGGAGGAACGCCAGGGGGGTTCGACGATGAACTTGGGTTCTCACAAAAACCATCCAACGATGGACAGCCAAGAACGAAGCAAGATCAGGATGTCCAACGGCCAAGATCGACCGAAAAAAGTGGATCTACAACACCAAAGAAAATTTGTAGTTTGGGTAGACCCAGACCCTCATCTTCGTAATCAGAGCTTTCTCAAAGATACAATTAGAAGTCAACACCGTGAAGCCAAAGAGGAGGTACATGTGGATAGGGAGCAGCGTACCATAGGTGAAAGCGGCGAGATCTCCAAGGTACCTAAGACCAAATCTTTTGCCAAAAAGGAAAAAGTTTGAATCTTTGGGACGGGAGAGTAGGCTAGAGATGGCCATTTTGGGGAAGGAGACGAACGGAAGTACCATGGAAAGGGTTCGAAAGGAGAATAGAGAGAGCTTTTGGGTGAAGAACACAACAGACAATAGGGGAAGATCCAAAAAAAAGGGGGAAATGAGCCAAAGCGTCAAAGCTTCGGAGAAGGCGCCATCATCGACCACAATGCCAGCTTATGAGGAGGAGCCACATCCCCCCCATGAGTCTGATAGCATGAAGGAAAAGAGGTAGCACAGTGAGAAGCCTAAGAGTCACCATGTGGATTCCCAAGACGGTTTCATAGGCATTGAGGGGCCCAATGAAGACGAAATTCAGTCTGGTTTCGAAGACGAAGTTGGGCCCAATGAGGGGCCCAACAGCGATACACGAAATTTAAAGGAAGTGATGAAAGGTGGTGGGCCCAGCGAGGGGCCCACTAAAATTCAGAATAACACTCGGTAGTTAAGCCCATTGTGTTATTTATTCAGAGGCCCAATGATCCAAGCTCACCCAATACTATTAATGTGGAAGTTGAGCACATCTCTCTCGGAGCCCAACTTGTTGATGGGCCCAATATTCCTAGCTCAAATCAGATCCCGTGTGAAGAAACGGGAGAGCCCACTATCCAGGTTGCACACCACAGTGATGAAGACGATTGTGAGGACTGGCTGAATCTTGAAGATGATTGTGTCTACTCTGAAGGGGAATCAGTGGAGTCAGTGGATTATGATTTTAATGTTGACTTCTGAGCTATTTCTCCAGAGTTTGTACCTTCAACATACCCAATCTCTCAAATCACTGCACCGGCTCGAGCCGCTCAGACCAGGATTTCAGAGTACAGAAAGTGGCCAAGAGGACTAATAAGAAGTCCATGGATGACTATCTGGAAATCGCGACGGCCATTAAATCATCTAAGACTAGCGACGGAGGTACGCACTCATTCTTAGCATCTATTTTCAATTTCATGTATGATAATGAGATTTTTAGTCTAGCCAAAACTTGTGGTCTTGCGGTAGGCGATACCGATTGGAATGCGTATCTCCTTAATAAGATTAGGGGGTGGGAGATTGATAGGATCACCCTTCATTCGAACTCGACGTCCAAGTCGAGTCACGTTCCCATACATCCCCAGTGTTAATGGAGGCCTTATTCTGGAACGTTAGAGGATTGATAAGGTGAGGCAAGCGGGAAATGGTTAAGGAGGTCATCACCAAATCAAAAGCTAACATTGTTGGGCTGCAAAAGAGAGAAAACTTACACATATTTCTAGACTTAGTAGGTTGGGGGAAAATCGAATCTCTCAATGGAAATTGTCTCAATCTGTTGGGGTGTCTGGGGGTATCGCGCTAGGTTTTAATCCTGAAACTTTCCTCTGTCTAGACGAGCACTTCGGGCAATTTACAGTGTCAGTCTTGCTCCAACGTAAAGCCAACCTGTGGTCACAATCTAAACGGTGGTGTACGGTCCGCACAAAACTGCCGCTAGAATCGCATTGTGGGCAGAATTAGAAGCGATCCAAACTCATTGGCCACACCCTTGGGTGGTGGGGGGTGATTTCATCATCACTAGATTTGCATCAGAACACAGCTGTAGAGGCTCAGTGATTCTGATAGGGAAGCTTTTAATGAGGTTATCACGGACCTGGAACTAGTTGACATTCCCATTTCTGATAGACTTTTCACCTGGTCAAAAATGCAAGCGTCGCCCATTCTAGCTAAAATCGACAGAATATTGGTCTCCACTAAATGGGAGACAAGTTCTCACTGTCTGCAGCTAAATAACTCCCTAAACCCACCTCGAATCATGTGCCTATTTTCTTGTCTTTCGGGGAAGATCTACCCAGAAAAACACCAAAGTTTAGATTCGAGAGAGCTTGGCTAGAAATTCAAGGTTTCCATGACATGGTCTACGAGATTTAGTCTCTGCCAACTAAGGGAATCGAAGCGACCGCAATATGGTGCGAAAATGTTAGAAGACTTAGGGGCAAGCTCAGGAAATGAAACCGGAGCAGATTTGCGCTGATCTGGAGGGCTAAAGATTCCCTTCTTGAAAGCATTGATGAAATTGAGAAGATTGAAATAACTAGAGATCTGCGTCAGGACGAGCGATATAAGTAACTCCAACTCAGACAGGAAATTGACCAACTATATAGGTTGGAAGAAATCAAATGGCAACAGCGATCCAGAATCTCGTGGCTCAAAGAGGGAGACGCGAACACAACATTCTTCCCTAGAGTGGCCAGTGCCCGGCGTAGATCTAACCTCATTCACTCAATCCAATCGGACTCTGGAATAATCCAAGGCGAGGAGGATATCAGAGTTGCATCCCATTCACACTTCAAGCTCCTTTTTGGTCACAAAGCGGACTTGAGAGTCCATTTACAACACGAATTCTGGGAGGACCTAGGGGGACTCCGACCATATGTGGGCCCTAGAGGCACCATTAACTGAGAAGGAGGTCTGCCAGGCAGTTCAACAACTTGGAAAAGACAAAGCCTCGGGTCCTGATGGTTTCCCGATGATCTTCTACCAAAGCTTCTGAGAGGAAATCAAAGGAGATTTGCTGAAGGTGTTCGCTGATTTCTACGGCCATAATCTTAAACTAGGGAGAATTAATTATGCGGAGGTCATGCTGATCCCTAAGAAAGAAGACTCCTGGCGAGTAGGAGACTACCGCCCTATTAGTCTCCTTAACTGCTCTGTCAAGATCATTACCTAGACACTCGCTAATAGACTGGGAATGGTAATAGACAGCCTCATTAGTCACGATCAAATGGGTTTTATTAAGGGACGATGTATTCAGGACAGCATGGCTACCGCCGAAGAAACTATACACCATTGTCACACAGCGAATAATAAAAGCTATCACCTGAAGCTGGATTTCGAGAAAGCTTATGATTCGGTTGAATGGGACTGTTTGTTGGAAACACTGGCTGGAAGAGGTTTTGGAGATAGATGGATAAGATGGATCCACGTATGTCTTTCCACCAGCAGAACGACAATTTTGGTTAATGGGGTGTCGAGCCACCCATTTTCGTGCAAACGGGGCCTCAGACAAGGAGATCTGCTCTCACCCCTTCCCTTCACCATTGTGGCAGACGTACTACGGTCCTGTTAGGGTTATATACTGAAAGCATCACTTTTGTATTAACTTTATTTCCTTATTTTTTTGAATGAGAATCATATGGGCATATGTTTGCATATTGTGTTTATTATAATATTAATGCAAGTGTCTGATATTCTATAAGGTTGATAATATGGTGTGAGGTGACACACAGAAGATCATATTATCAGTTCCCTATGGAATATATAAATAGTTCACAACCTACATGGACTTGGACAATCCATTGGAAAGGTTGTAGTGTAATCTGGTATTAGTCTGTCTTGACTATAGGTTTACACTAGTACACTTTGTGTGTATTGAACATGACCACTTGAGGTTGTTCTCTTTGTACTGACTACAAAAGAGAACAAACACCTTTGTTATTATGGATGCTTATGCTCTTAATCCAGATATAATAACAGACATGTATATGCAGTGTGCATTACTTTGACTCATAAAAGAGTGAGATTCATTATGGATCAACAACCTCTATGAATTGGGTAATAGCATTGTATGTATGATGGGCTGTTGATTGTAAAAGGAATCCATGTCCCGATACGTCGGGTTGATGATGTCCCCTTAAGGAGCTCATAAGGATTGTCATGTAAACCCTGCAGGTGGATTACATCCGACATGACAAATAAAGTTGAGTGGTACTTCTTAAGGATAAAAGATGTTGATCAATGTAGTTGTCAGTAACTTAATTTGATCGACGGACATTTGATATCTTAACATGGGGAGTTGAACGAGCATATAATAAAAGGAGCCCATAAATATAATTTGGGATTAGGAAGGTAGTGCAACAATAGCTCCTTAGTGGACCGAGCTATTGTTAATGGGCCTGGGTTGTGTGTTCGGACTGAACACGGGATACCCAGATTCGTTAGGAGACCTAACCCTAATTTCTCCTCATGGTCCCTGCCGTAGCCTTATATATATCCTCTATTCTCTGGCCGTCATTGACAATCTGAAACATAAGGTTTTTCTCTAAATTCGTGATACATGTAAGGAGAGAAAGAGAGGTCAGCCAGGGAGAAGAAAGGTTGGGAGATCGTCGCCCACACGACGCCCAACCGGAGGAAGGAATACGTGTAGAAGATCTTGGGGTCGCTATCGTCTTCTTCTCACCGCAGGTATAATTTGTGAACCCTAGATTCCTCTATATAGGGTTAGATCACATTTTTAATCTGTTAAATTTTTAACGGTCGATACGCACACCAATCCGTAGTCCTGGGAATCATCTCAGTTCCATCAATTGGTATCAGAGCCGGTATTGGATCTGCGTATTGATTGTTACATCCATGTTGTCAAATAAAACTTATGTTGTATGATAGTCGGTAGATGTAGATCTGTTCTAACTCGGTTTTGCAGGCATCTTAGATCCAACTATTATGGTCCAATGCATGTTTTGTTTGTGTTGTTGTTGTTTTGTGGATGTAATTATTGTGTTGTTGTTGTTTTGTGGATGTAATTAATATCACGAGGGTTGATCGTGCTTATAATTTTAATTATTCACTATCTAGATTATGTGTGAACTCCTTCGGGAGGCATAGGATTGATGTAATTTTAATTTTTCAATCTAGATTATGTATGAACTCCTTCGGGAGGCATAGGATTGATGTAATTTAATTTTTTTTGATCGATCGTGATGGCGGTGGTGGCTGTTTCTGACGCCGGAGGAGATGCTGTTTCAGGCAGTCCGGAGATCGACAGATGGTTTCGATGAAGAAATCGGGCAGCCAAACCTTAAAAAAAAAAATAGAAAAACCCCGTATAGCCCGTATAGCTCCGCGCAGGGTCAGATTTGGGCTTCGCACAGTCGGGGAAGAATCAGGAAGGATGGCCATAATAGTTGGATATTTTTTTTCAAATTTATTGCCATTATTGCTTATTCTGATTATGCATGCTTATTATATTGTGATGTTTTTTTTGAAAAACTAGAATCACATTAATAATGGACAACATGGACATAAATTAACTAGTAGAAAAACCCTCATTGTTAAATAACTAAGTGGGAGAGGGAATTCATTAAACATGAATCCCACGGTCTCCATTGCTGGTTTGTAGGTGATATAATCATACTTGCGTGTTGGCTTTAGTGCTTTCCTCCATATCGGATGAGTATAATTATGGATCACCAGTACAGACTTCCTTAGGGATAATTGTAGAAAGTTACCTAGTATGTGTTCACTTCTCCATCTGAAGGAACTCAATACAAGATAATGGACTTAGTATTAAGCAATGGTATACACTTAGATACAAATAATGGTATCCTCCCCATCGGAGTCACTGCTATTATTTGTAGGACCAGAGCAAGACCAACAGATTAATTTTATTTGTCAAAAAGTTGTGTTGACATGACAGTAAAATTAATAGGAAAAACCTACTTGAACAAATATTGAATTTGTATACGTCCACACTATCGTGGCATGCTAAATTCATGGTGTTTAAGGTGTTGGTGAATTTTTTTTATTATTGTTTTGAGGGAATCAATATTTAATTAATTCAAAAAGTTTTGCCCTACATAATTTTTTTATGTGATTCTCAGGATTTCAAAAATGGGTTCTTTCAGTCCACTTATGGTGATTCTTAAAGAAAACAAACTTACTGGCCCTAATTATATTGACTGGAAACGTAACTTGGATATTGTCTTAACTGCTGAAGAGTACAAATTTGTACTCAATGAAGTATGCCCACCTAAGCCTGATGCTGACTCTGATGAAGAGGCCAAAGAGGCTTATAAGAAGTGGAATAAGGCAGATGAGATGGCGCGGTGTTACATTTTGGCATCTATGTCAAATGTACTGCAGCATCAGCATCAGGCCATGTCCACAGCTTATGATATGATGTACAACCTTAAGGAACTCTTCGGACATCAGAGTAGAGCAGCTAGGCAATTTGCTATGAAGAGTTTGATGAATGCATCTATGGCTGAGGGGACACCAGTAAGGGATCATGTTCTCAAGATGATGGGTCATCTAAATGAGATGGAGATCCTTGGTGCTGAAATCGATGGGGAAACCCAGGTCGATATCATTCTCGGGACTCTGCCTAAAAGTTTTGACTCGTTTTGCCTTAATTACAACATGAACAAAAGGTTGTATACTTTGTCAGAACTTGCAAAAGAACTACAGGATGCTGAAGCTCTCTTCAAGCAGAATGCCCATGTTTATGTGACTGAAAAGGTCTCTACTTCTAAGCCGAAAGGTGGTAAGAAGAAGAAAGTTCAGAAACAAGTAAACTCAGCAAAGAAGGGCATGGGACCTCAAGGCGCTGTGAAAAAGCCGAAAGGCAAGTGTTTCAAGTGCAAAGGGTCAGGACATTGGAAGACAGACTGTCCACTTCTCAAACAAAAGAACAAAGAAGGTATATCTCATTTACTAGTTGTTGAAACATGTTTAGCGGTGCTATCTACCGGCACCTGGTGTGTAGATACAGGAGCCACTAATCATGTCTGCAATACATTACAGGGGTTCCAGGAAACTAGACGGCTCAGTGATGGAGAGATATGCTTGTTTATGGGTGACGCTACAAGAGTAGCGGCCGTTGCAGTAGGAGATGTTATTTTATCTTTTGGTAAAAATAAGTCTTTGATATTGAGAGATTGTCTTTATGCACCTTCACTTAGAAGGAATTTAATTTCTGTTTCCATGTTAGTTAAGGATGGATATTCAGTTTATTTTAATGACAATATTGTTATTAGAAAAAATAAGCATTTTATCTGTTCTGGTGCATTGGTTGATAATCTATATGTCATTAATCCTATTTCGCCCACGATGCAACTTATGGAAATGAATAATATGTCTTCTAACATAAATAAGAGAAAAGAACCTTCTTGTATGAACCAAACATATCTTTGGCACTTGCGATTGGGGCATGTTAACCTAAGAAGGATTCAAAGACTGGTTAAAGATGGACCTTTGAGTTCATTGGAAGTGGAGGCACTACCAGTCTGTGAATCCTGCTTGGAAGGTAAAATGACCAATAGGCCTTTCAAGGCAAAGGGGTATAGGGCCAAAGATGTGTTGGAATTGGTTCATTCTGATTTGTGTGGGTCCATGACTGTCCAGGCTAGAGGTGGCTTTGAATATTTTGTCACATTTACTGACGATTATTCAAGGTATGGATATATTTATTTGATGCGCCGTAAGTCTGAGTGCTTTGAGAAATTCAAAGAGTACAAGGCAGAAACGGAGAAGCGTCATGGAAAATGTATCAAGTCATTACGTTCAGATCGTGGTGGCGAGTATCTCTTTGGGGAGTTTAGGGACTATTTGTCAGAGGCTGGGATTACATCCCAATTATCAGCACCTGCAACACCCCAACAGAATGGTGTAGCAGAAAGAAGGAATAGGACTCTTATGGAGATGGTTAGATCAATGATAAGTTATTCAGATTTACCAGATTCGTTTTGGGGATATGCCTTAGAAACTGCAGCTTATATTTTGAACTTGGTTCCTTCTAAGTCAGTACCAATTACTCCCACAGAACTGTGGACTGGGCGTAAGCCTAGTCTGAAACATGTTCGGATTTGGGGTAGTCCAGCACACGTGCTGAATGGGAAAGCCGATAAGTTGGAATCTTGTACAGAAGTACGCTTGTTTGTAGGCTATCCAAGAGGAACGAAAGGAGGTTTATTTTATAGTCCTAAGGATCAGAAGGTCATTGTTAGCACCAATGCTTGATTCTTAGAGGAAGACTATGTGATGAACTATAAACCCATGAGTAGAGCTGTTCTAGAAGAACTGAGAGGTGAGACACCAAATACTTCAGTACCAACAGTACAACAGGATGTACCACCAGTAACTGCACAACGTGTCACAAATGTTACACCACAACCGATAGTGCCTCGTCGTAGTGGGAGGGTTGTGATACAACCTGATAGATATATGTTCTTGGGAGAGTCGTCAGACTTTGTCCCTGAGGAACAAGATTATGATCCCTGTACCTACAATGAAGCACTCCAAGATAAAGATGCAGAGTCTTGGCAAAAAGCAATGATATCTGAAATAGAATCTATGGATTCTAATCAAGTCTAGGAGCTTGTAGAACCACCTATTGGTGTAAAAGCCATTGGATGCAAGTGGGTCTATAAGAGAAAAAGAGGATCAGACGGTAAGGTTGAAACCTTTAAAGCTCGGCTTGTTGCAAAAGGTTTTACTCAAAGAGAGGGTATCGATTATAAGGAAACTTTTTCGCCAGTAGCCATGCTTAAGTCTATCCGGATTCTTTTATCTATTGCAGCTCATCTTGATTATGAGATTTGGCAAATGGATGTCAAGACAGCTTTCCTTAATGGAAGTCTTGAGGAAGACATCTATATGAAGCAACCAGACGGGTTCATTGAAAAGGGCCAAGAGCATCTTATTTGTAAGCTCAAGAAGTCCATTTATGGACTTAAGCAAGCTTCCAGATCTTGGAACATATGTTTTGATCAGGTGATAAAATCCTATGGATTTGATCAATATCAAGATGAATCGTGTGTATACAAAAAGTGTGACGGAAACGTAGTGGTATTCCTAGTACTTTACGTGGATGACATCTTGCTCATTGGAAACAATGTGAAGGTATTATCTAACGTAAGGGTATGGTTATCCAAACAGTTTGATATGAAGGACTTGGGAGAAGTAGGTCACATCCTTGGGATCAAGGTTCTACGAGATCGCAAGAAAAGGATGTTGGGCTTGTCCCAAGCTTCCTATATCGATACTATACTAACTCGTTTTAGCATGCAAAATTCTAAGAAAGGTTTCTTACCTTTTAGGCATGGAATTGTCCTATCAAAGGAGCAGTGTCCGAGGACACCTAAAGAGATAGAGAACATGAAAGCAGTTCCTTATGCTTCAGCAGTAGGAAGCTTAATGTATGCAATGCTATGTACGAGACCATATATCTGTTTTGCCGTTGGCATGGTTAGCAGATATCAGTCTAACCCGGGACAAGAGCACTGGACTGCCGTAAAGCTTATTTTGAAGTACCTGAAAAGGACTAAAGATTACATGCTAGTTTACCAGGCAGATAGTTTAGTTGCCTTGGGGTATACAGACTCAGATTTTCAGTCAGATAGGGATTCCAGGAAATCAACCTCAGGTTATGTATTTACTTTGGGAGGTGGAGCCACTATATGGAGGAGTATCAAGCAAAAATGTATTGCGGATTCTACCATGGAAGCCGAGTATGTGGCAGCCAATGAGGCAGCCAAAGAAGCAGTTTGGCTCAGAAACTTCCTATTGGACTTGGATGTGGTACCTAATTTGCCTAAGACTATTACACTTTATTGTGATAATAGTGGTGCAGTTGCAAATTCGAAGGAACCACGAGCCCATAAGGCAAGTAAACACATTGAGCGCAAGTACCACCTGATACGAGATTTCGTAAAGAAAGGAAAAGTTGCTGTGATCAAGATAGCATCAGCAGACAACCTAGCTGATCCCTTCACTAAGAGCTTACTAGCTAAGGCTTTTGATAGTCATGTTGAGGGTATGGGAGTCAGATGCGTAGCAGCATGGCTTTAAGTATAAGTGGGAGATTTGTAATAGTATACTGAAAAGCAATGCTTTGAGTATAAGTGGGAGATTGTTAGGGTTATATACTGAAAGCATCACTTTTGTATTAACTTTATTTTCTTCTTTCTTTGAATGAGAATCATATGGGCATATGTTTGCATATTGTGTTTATTATAATATTAATGCAAGTGTCTGATATTCTATAAGGTTGATAATATGGTGTGAGGTGACACACAGAAGATCATATTATCAGTTCCCTATGGAATATATAAATAGTTCACAACCTACACGGACTTGGACAATCCATTGGAAAGGTTGTAGTGTAATCTGGTATTAGTCTGTCTTGACTATAGGTTTACACTAGTACACTTTGTGTGTATTGAACAGGACCACTTGAGGTTGTTCTCTTTGTACTGACTACAAAAGAGAACAAACACCTCTGTTATTATGGATGCTTATGCTCTTAATCCAGATATAATAATAGACATGTATATGCAGTGTGCATTACTTTGACTCATAAAAGAGTGAGATTCATTATGGATCAACAACCTCTATGAATTGGGTAATAGCATTGTATGTATGATGGGCTGTTGATTGTAAAAGGAATCCATGTCCCGATACGTCGGGTTGATGATGTCCCCTTAAGGAGCTCATAAGGATTGTCATGTAAACCCTGCAGGTGGATTACATTCGACATGACAAATAAAGTTGAGTGGTACTACTTAAGGATAAAAGATGTTGATCAATGTAGTTGTCAGTAACTTAATTTGATCGACGGACATTCGATATCTTAACATAGGGAGTTGAACGAGCATATAATAAAAGGAGCCCATAAATATAATTTGGGATTAGGAAGGTAGTGCAACAATAGCTCCTTAGTGGACCGAGCTATTGTTAATGGGCCTGGGTTGTGTGTTCGGGCTGAACACGGGATACCCAGATTCGTTAGGAGACCTAACCCTAATTTCTCCTCATGGTCCCTGCCATAGCCTTATATATATCCTCTATTCTCTGGCCGTCATTGACAATCTGAAACATAAGATTTTTCTCTAAATTCGCGATACACGTAAGGAGAGAAAGAGAGGTCAGCCAAGGAGAAGAAAGGTTGGGAGATCGTCGCCCACACGACGCCCAACCCGAGGAAGGAATACGTGCAGAAGATCTTGGGGTCGCTGTCGTCTTCTTCTCACCGCAGGTATAATTTGTGAACCCTAGATTCCGCTATATAGGGTTAGATCACATTTTTAATCTGTTAAATTTTTAACGATCGATACGCACACCAATCCGTAGTCCTAGGAATCATCTCAGTTCCATCAGGTCCATGATGGCTAATTGTAGCAGAGCAGGTTGGATCGCTCCGGTGGCCATGGGAACCAATCGCCAAGGGTGCTCAATCCTCTAATATGCAGATGATACTCTTCTATTTGGTAATGGCAACCTTGGGGAAACAACCGCCTTTCAAGGTATCCTATATAGATTTGAAGCTTAGTCGCCTCAGGGTTAACTTTCACAAAAGTGACATCATCCCCATTGCCCTGACAACATAGGAGGCATTAGAACATGCCACAATTCTTAGTTTCTCCACTGACAGCTTTCCCATCCAGTATCTGGGATTACCACTAAGACCCAGGAAACTCAAAAAGGCCGATTAGCTACTCATCATTGACCGGGTTGAGAACTGGCTGACAGGTTGGAAAGGTAAAGCCTTATCATTGGGTGGGAGAGTCACACTTATTAATGTTGTTCTTTCAAATCTCCCAACTTACTATCTATCCTTCTTTGAAATGCCGCGATGGATAATTCAGAGAATCGACAGGACTCGAAAATGGTTTTTGTGGAAAGGGGCAGACCCAGATCGAGGTGGCTATCATCTTATTAGATGGGAAAAGGCGTGCATGAGAAAGACGCATGGAGGACTTGGCATTATTAATCTGCGAGATATGAATCTTGCCCTTTCAGGTAAAATGTGGTGGAAAGTTTTCCACCCGAATGGAGAATGGTGGCAAGATTTTATCCAGGGATATCTGCATGGGAATGGTGTCATGCACCGCTTCCCTAAAAAATACGGAATACGAGTACGTAACAAAAGCCCAGCAAATAATTTTCATCATCCATAAGCTGTTCAAGAATCTTTACAACATTTCACAAGATAATCAGAGTCGGAAGCAAAAGATACAACCAGACATGCATAATTGAAACAAGATACCAACAGAAATTACTTGAAACTAAATATAATAATCTCAAATAATCAAATTCTGAACAAGTCAAATATCCTGGGTCATATCGCCCAAATTCAAGATAAATATCCAAGTAATCAAGTACAATCTTATTCAAGTTCAAGCAACAATAATAATAACAAATAAAGCATGAAATCCAACACTAGTATCTCATATCTCCAATGCCATCGGACAGCTGACCATCCTGATCTGCAATTAGTAAATTGCAGGGGAAGGAAAAAGAAAACAAGTACCCGTCAATTGCAAGTTATGGGCCACTTATAATGTAGGATACTAGTATATAGGGAAAACTAAACAAATCTAAACAATAGCAGAAACAGATATATCATGGTATAGCAGAATCAACTAGCATGGTATACTAACATGTGTCAAGTGTCAAAGTCAAAAAGCATGCAGACAGGTATACAGATAGTGTCAATTAATGGTGTCAAGTGATAATGTCAAACAGATAACATATAACAGATTCAGATAATAGATTCAGATTCAGATTCAGATAATAGATAGCCAGATACATATAACAGATTCAGATTCAGATTCAGATACAGATACAGATGTCATGTTCTTGTAAATCTTGTGTGATTACTATCTAGGTAACACTTCATGCACCCCAAAAACATAACACATGGTTGCTACAACAAACAATTTCGCTTTAGATTTCGTAGGGGATCATATAGTGCCGTGTACTCAGGGTTCAGACAGACAGATATCAGATAACAGATCCAGACAGACAGATAACAGACGATCATGCAACAGCTAAGACTAAGTCCCCTCCAAGTACACCCTCCCGTAGAAAGTATGTAGTTGGGTAACAGATGGGAATCACGAGCCCCCTTCCGAGTACACCATCTTATAAGGAAGTATGTAGTCAGGAATTAGATATTCAAAATCTTGCATGATCTCATAACAGATAACAGATAATCAGATGGGAAATACGGGCCCCCTTCTAAGTACACATTTCTTTGCTTTTCCCACTACTAGATCTCTCCCTTAACCCCCGGCTTGGTCATTTTGTTATTATTAGCAGATAGACATGTAGGTGCAGAAAACATAGTAAATCTAGAATGACATATCGACCCACAAGTTTAGAATAACAGATAAGCATGTTCAGATGATAAGCAGTCACATAACAGAAAAAAATAGGGTACTTCTTAATTCAGGACAGCACGACAGTACAGTATTAAAACAGTGAATCCTGTTAACACCAAACTCCAAATCTAGATCCGTCAAAGAATTTGAAAAATAGACTTTCACACGGATGCAGCGAACATATATAAGTCATATAGTGTTTCAAAAAATCATAACTCAAAACTGATTTGAAAACAGAAAACACGTTCAGCCAGTAATCAGGAAAACGAATTCAAAGTCAGGAAAACAGCATCAAAACTTCTCAAATAAATCTAGAAAAAATATATGGTAATCCCCTATATGTCTAGTATCAAAATACATAGTTTCATAATATTCCAGTAAAAATAGTTTAGTCAAAAAAAATCATAAATCATCAAGAAATGATAGTTTGGCAAATCAGGAATTCCCAACACTGCTGAACGAAAACTGTAATATCTCGCAAACCGTGAAATAAAATCTAGATCCACCAAAGGGAGACGAAAATGGATAGAATAATATAACTTTCATATTTCATAAATATTTTCCATACAGTAAAAAGAAATAAGGTGAAAATACGATTTTTATAGAACCGCGAGCCAAATACAACAAGTATAGCTTTCATAAACAAGCATGAAACGTCATATAAAATACATCAATAAAATCCACCAAAATTCTGGGTAAGCCCTAGATAGATAATAGAAATACTGTACAAAGTTTCAGATCAAAATAATATAATTAGAACCAAATCAAAATAGTTTAATCATCAAAATTATCAAGAAACGAAATCTGGAAATGAAATACACCTCTGTAGTAAAACAGTCATATCTCACACATATGAGAACGAAATCGAGCAAGGTCATAGGATTTAGAAAGAATACGAAATCCTCTACAAATTATGTTATATACTGAACTTAAGATTCTAATCTTACTATGGTCTAAATTACTGATCAAGACATACTAGCGGCAAAATACAGATTTTACCCAAAAACAAAAATCAACATGGATCCAACGAAACTTAATCCAAACACAACCAAACATGAAAACGAGTCTACCAAGTATCCAAACAACATGAAATAGGGTATACGACACGTCCACAACAAGTACAACACATGGATCTCACAAGCACTCAAGTTCTCATAATTGATTCATATGAACATCATATTAAGATCGGGCAAAAACCTAGGTTGTTCATGTCAAATTTTGTGTCGTGAGTCAATTATAGTCAAATAGCACAATAGAGACAAAATACATCAAACATAACACACACGAGTTGTCTCTAGAACCCAACTATACTATAAGCGATATTTTTGACTTGTATCATATAAAGGAATTTCAGTACAAGTTACTTGCCTGAGAGACGACGACGGAACGAAGCATGCACAAGAATAACTGGAACAGATTCCCGGCATGAACACAACGAACGGATCGAAAAAACACACGAACCAATCACGAACACAATCAGATGGCTGAGATCGATGATCAAGATCAAGACGATAGGATCAGATCGGATGGTCAGATCTCTTGATGATGAAAATAATGATAAAGATTAAGATCGATCGATCGAACGGCTGCGATCAAAGAAAATTGATGATCATCATGATCGTGACGATCAAGAAGAGATCGGACGGCTAGGATCTAATCGGATAATCAAGAGGAGATCGATGGCCCTACATCCAATCAAGCATGATGATTAAGATCCAATGGATGGCCAAGATCATTCTTATGGCGATGATCAAGATCAAATCAACGGATGGTTAGGAATCAATCAATCAAGATCAAGTTCAAGAGATCATGATCGCAATCACGATAATGATCGGACGGCCCACAATCACCATGATCAAAACCCAACACAACCAGCAGGTCATCAAGGGTAATGGCTGCACTGGGTGGGGGCAGGGGGTCTGCTGTCAATGCTGCAAGGGTGAACACCGGTGGCTAGGGGGACTGCCAGCGACAGTGGTCGGCACAGCGATGCTGGCATTGCTGTGGAGGGTAGGTCGGCGTGGTTGCTGCTGTCGCGGAGGTGCGACAGGAGGGCGTTGCTGAGAGCGGCGCTCCGGTGCATCGCGAGGTAGACAGGAAGGCGCAGGGGGCGGTTTAACCGGGGCACGCTGCAGTCGTCGATGGGGTGGAGCGGCGCCAGATCTGATGGTGCGATGGGGATGCAGGGTGGGCGAGGCACAGGCCAAGAGGGGAACAGAAGAGATGAAGGGAGGTCGGTGCAGTGGTGCTGTCGCTGCTGTAGCGACAGGGAGATGGAAGTGCATGGGAGGAAGGGAAGGAGGAGAAGGGAGAGGGAACAGATCGGTTGCGGCTGATAGGTAGGAAGAAGATGAAAGGGTTATAATATGGGTATATAAAGAGTAGGGTTTAGGGTTAGGCTGAAAGGATGAGTAACCGGGTGTGGGTATTTAACGGGTTTGGGGGTTTAGGTGGGTTTGGATATGATTTTAAATGGGTAGTGGGTTTAGTTGGGTTTTATAGGGTTTTAATAATGGGTTTTAGGGTGTATAAAAATGGGGTATGGGTTTAAAGTATATTGGGTTTAAAAATCCATTAAGAAAATTATAGGGTTTTAGAATAAAATAATAAATAAAATATATGGATTCTATAAAAAAAATAATAAAAATAATAAAAACAATAACAATAACAAAAATAATAATAATATTATTAGTAATAATAATAGAAATCAAAGTGGTCGGAAACAATAATAAAATTTACAAATAAAATTATCGATCGAAATTGGATAGAATAAAAGATCCAACACTACATTTTAACAAAATGAACTTGAAAACCGAAAAAATAATTTGCAAAATTTTTAAATACAGAAAATACACAAAAATACATTTTTGGGAAAACAGGGGTTACAAATCCTACTCACCTTATAACAAAATTTTGTCCTCGGAATTTGTTTAGGTGGTACATAGGACAAGGCAAAAGCAAACTAGGGAAAAGGGCAACAAAATAGAGGGCTAATGGGGAAAGTGCAAAGCAGAGGCAAAACCAAAAAAAGAAGGAAGAAAATGGATAATAAGAATGTCAAATGGAATGCAATGAAAGGGCTTAAACAATATCAAAAGCAAAGAAACAACACAAGATAACAAGCAAGATAGGGAGTAAGCAGAACTGAAATCAAAGGAAGAAAGGACAGAGAAGAATTGAATCAAATAATGAATGGGTGCAAGATGGCAAAATGGAATGCAAGAACGAAGTAACTGGTATCAAAAATGAAGAAGAAACAGCACAAAAATTGCAAGATAACAAGGCAAAGAGATAAAGAAATAGATAGAGCTGGAATCGAAGAAAGGATGGACAAGGAAGAGGTGAACCAAGCAATGAGTCACCGGATGAAGACGAATGCAAGGGATGGAAAGAAGCAACAATGTAGGGAAGGAGAAACAACAAGGGAATCCTGGGACCTGTGGGTTATGGGCCCACAACGCTTCCGCTGCACCACTCTGATCGAGGAAGTCTCTGCCAATAGCATCCAGCAATGCCGACTGATGGACCAAGCAAAAATTAGAAAAAAAATGGATGGCATCAAAATCAAAGGGATATGGGTACGAAAAGAACAAATTCATACCCAAGAAGAAATCAATCAAAGAGGACGACTGAAAAAGACGGAAGAATCAAGGAATCAAGGGACCAAAAGGAATGGGATAAGACTAGCATCCAGATCAATGTTGATTATGGTTCATTCATGCATGCATAGTTGGTGAAATGTTGAGCCGATCCCAGTACGAGCCAAGCTTGTCTAATATATTAGGCAACTAATACATTAGCCAAACCTGAGCTCTGATATCACTAAAAACCTTATCACGCCCCGCTTTCCCAAAAAAATATGGAATACGAGCACATAACAAAAGCCTAGCGAATGATTTTCATCATCCATAAGCAGTTCAAGAATCTTTACAACATTTTACAAGATAATCAGAGTTGGAAGCAAAAGATACAACCAGGCATGCATAATTGGAAGAAGAAACCAACAGAAATTACTTGAAACCAAATATAATAATCTCAAATAATCAATTTCTGAACAAGTCAAATATCCAGGGTCATATCGCCCAAATACAAGACAAATATACAAGTGATCAAGTACAATCTTATTCAAGTTCAAGCAACAATAATAATAACAAATAAAGCATGAAATCTAACACTAGTATCTCATATCTCCAATGCCATCGGGCAGCTGACCATCCTGATCTGCATTAGTAAATTGCAGGGGAAGGAAAAAGAGAAACAAGTACCCGTCAATTGCAAGTTATGGGCCACTTATAATGTAGGATACAAGTATATAGGGAAAACTCAACAAATCTAAACAATAGCAGAAACAGATATATCATGGTATAGCAGAATCAACTAGCATGGTATACTAACATGTGTCAAGTGTCAAAGTCAAAAAGCATGCAGACAGGTATACAGAAACTGTCAATTAATGGTGTCAAGTGATAATGTCGGACAGATAACAGGTAATCAGATAATCAGATAACAGATAGCCAGATACATATAACAGATTCAGATTCAGATTCAGATACAGATACAGATACAGATGTCATGTTCTTCTACGTCTTGTGTGATTACTATCTAGGTAGCACTTCATGCGCCCCAAAAACATAACACATGGTTGCTACAACAAATAATTTCGCTTTAGATTTTGTAGGGGATTATATAGGGCCATGTACTCAGGGTTCAGACAGACAAATATTAGATAACAGATCTAGACAGACAGATAACAGACGATCATGAAATAGATAGGACTAAGTCCCCTCCAAGTACACCCTTCGTAGAAAGTATGTAGTTGGGTAACAGATGGGAATTACGGACCCCCTTCTGAGTACACACTCTCATAAGAAAGTATGTAGTCAGGAATCAGATATTCAAAATCTTGCATGATCTCATAACAGATAACAGATAATCAGATGGGAAACACGGACCCCCTTCTAAGTACACAATTTATGCTTTCCCACTACTAGATATTTCCCGTAACCCCGGCTTGGTCATTTTGTTATTATTAGCAGACAGACATGCAGGTGCAGAAAACATAGTAATTCTAGCATGACATATCGACCCACAAGTTTAGAATAACAGATAAGCATGTTCAGATGATAAGCAGTCACATAACAGAACAAAATAAGGTACTTCTTAATTCAGGACACTACGATAGTACAGTAGTAAAACAATGAATCCTATTACCACCAAACTCCAAATCTAGATCCGTCAAAGAATCTAGAAAATAGACTTCCACACGGATCCAGAAAATATATATAAGTCATATAGTGTTTCAGAAAATCATAACTCAAAACCGATTTGAAAACAGAAAACACGTTCAACCAGTAATCAGGAAAACAAATTCAAAGTCAGGAAAACAGCATCAAAACTTCTCAAATAAATCTAGAAAAAAATATAGGGTAGTCTCCTATATGTCTAGTATCAAAATAAAAAGTTTCATAATATTCCATTAAAAATAGTTTCGTCAACAAAAATCACAAATCATCAAGAAACGATAGTTTGGCATATCAGGAATTCTCAACACTGCTGTACGAAAACTGTAATTTCTCGCAAACCGTGAAACGAAATCCAGATCCGCCAAAGAGAGATGAAAATAGATAGAATAATCTAACTTTCATATGTCATAAATATTTTCCATACAGTAAAAGGAAATATGGTGAAAATACGATTCTTTACACAACAACGAGCAAAATACAGCAAGTATAGCTTTCATAAACAAGCATGAAACGTCATATAAAATTTATCAATATAATCCACCAAAATTCTGGGTAATCCCTAGATAAATAATAGAAATACTGTGTAAAGTTTCAGATCAAAATAATATAATTAGAACCAGTATCAAAATAGTTTAATCATCAAAATCATCAGGAAACGAAATCTGGAAATGAAATACACCTCTGTAGTAAAACAGTCATATCTCACACATACGAAAACGAAATCGAGCAAGGTCAGAGGGGTTGGAAAGAATACGAAATCCTCTACAAATAATGTTTTATACTGAACTTAAGATTCTGACCTTAATAAGGTCTAAATTACTGATCAAGACAGAATAGCTGCAAAATACAGATTTTACCCAAAAACAAAAATCAATATGGATCCAACGAAACTTGATCCAAATACAACCAAACATGACAACAAGTTTACCAAGTGTCCAAACAACATGAAATAGGGTATACGACACGTCCACAACAAGTATAACACATGGATCTCACAAGCACTCAAGTTCTCATAATTGATTCACATAAACATCATGTTAAGATCGGGAAAAAACCTAGGTTGTTCATGTCAAATTTTGTGTCGTGAGTTAACTATGGTCAAATAGCACAATAGAGACAAAACCCATCAAACATAACACAAACGAGTTGTCTCTTGAACCCTACTACACTGTAAGCGGTATTTTTGACTTGTATCATATAAAGGAATTTGAGTACAAGTTACTTGCCTAAGAGACGACGACAGAACGAAGCAAACACAAGAATAACGGGAACAGATTCTCAGCACGAACACGACGAAAAGATCGAACAAACACACAAACCAATTACGAACACAATCGGATGGCTAAGATCGACGATCAAGATCAAGACGATCGGATCAGATCGGACGGTCAGATCTCTTGATGATGAAATAATGATGAAGATCAAGATCGATCGATCGAATGGCTGCGATCAAAGGAAATTGATGATCATCATGATCTTGATGATCAAGAAGAGATCGAATGGCTAGGATCTAATCGGATGATCAAGAAGAGATCGACGGCCCACATCCAATCAAGCATGATGATCAAGATCCAACGGAAGGCCAAGATCACTCCAATGGCGATGATCAAAATCAAATCAACGGATGGCTAGGAATCAATTATTCAAGATCAAGATCAAGAGATCATGATCGCGATCACGATTGTGATCGGACGACCTACAATCACCATGATCAAAACCCAACACACCCAGCAGATCATCAAGGGCAATGGCTGCACTGGGGGGTCTGTTGTTGACACTGCAAGGGTGAACACCGGCGGCCAGGGGGACTGCCGACGACAGGGATCGGCACAGCGATGCTGGCATCGCTGTGGAGGGCAGGTCGGCGCGGCTGCTGCTTTCGCGGAGGTGCGAAAGGAGGGTGCTGTCGAGAGCGGCACTCTGACGCGTCGCGAGGTAGATAGGAAGGTGCAAAGGGCGGTTCGACTGGGGCACGTTGTAGTCGTTGGTGGGGTGGAGCGGTGCCTGGTCTAATGGCACGGCAGGGATGCAGGGCGGGTGAGGCACAGGCCGAGAGGGGAACGGGAGAGACAGAGGGAGGTCGGTGCAGTGGCGTTGTCGCTGTTGTAGCGACAGGGAGAGGGAGGTGCACAGGAGGAAGGGAAGGGGGAGAAGGGAGAGGGAACGGATCGGTTGCGGCTGATAGGTAGGAAGAAGATAAAAGGGTTATAATATGGGTATATAAAGAGTAGGGTTTAGGGTTAGGTTGAAAGGATGAGTAATCGGGTGTGGGTATTTAACGGGTTTGGGGTTTTAGGTGGGTTTGGGTATGATTTTAAATGGGTAGTGGGTTTAGTTGGGTTTTATAGGGTTTTAATAATGGGTTTTAGGGTGTATAAAAATGGGGCATGGGTTGAAAGTATATTGGGTTTTAAAATTCATTAAGAAAATTATAGGGTTTTAGAATAAAATAACAAATAAAATATACAATTTGGATTTTATAAAAATAATAATAAAAATATTAAAAACAATAACACTAACAATAAAAAAATAATAGAATTAGTAATAATAAAAGAAATCAAAGTGACCGGAAACAATAATAAAATTTACAAATAAAATTATCGATCGAAATAGGTTTTAATAAAAGATCCAACACTACATTTTAACAAAAAGAATTTGAAAATCGAAAAAAGAATTTGCAAAATTTTTAAATACAGAAAATACACAATAATACATTTTTGGGAAAATAGGGGTTACAAATGGAACGAGAAATTTGGGCTTCGGGGTAGTCCCACGTGTCTCCTGGTTCTGGAAAGGCATCACCATGGCCTATGAGCCATTCATTAGCTGTGTTACATTACTGATCGGTAATGGCAGACTCACCAGATTTTGGTGGGATAAGTGGTGTAGGGACCACACTCTCCGAGCCATGTTCCCCGATCTATATGAATATGCGTCACAGCCATATTGCACGGTCGCCGCTACCTGGAAAAGAGGTGCCTGGAAACCTTCTTTCAATCAAATGCTCGACGTGAGATCTCAAGATAGACTCATGGAACTCCAAACTTACATCACCAACGCTGGAATTAGTTGTTCTCATGGCCCAGATAAGAAATCTTGGGGATTGGAAAAGAACGGCACATTCACCATTAAGTCCCTGTATAACCGAATACAATTTAGGGGATGTACCCCAAAGTGGTCGTGCGTCATTTGGAAGATGAAAGCCCCGTTGAAAGTCAGAGTTTTCCTCTGGCTGGTGCTGACAATGCCATTTTGACTAGGGAAAATCTCGCTAAATGCCAACTGAATGTTGATTCTTGTTGCGGGTTCTGCCACACCACAATAGAATCTAGAGACCACCTATTCCTGCAGTGTCCCAGGAGCAAAACGGTACTTGTTGAGGTACTTAGCGCCGTGGGGACGAATCAATACCCCTATGTATACAAGGATCTGTAGGTAGGTCCAGCTTTTGCCTCTGAGAGAAGGACTATGTGAGAAGCGTGGTATATCGCTATCGCCGCAACGACCTGGGTTCTTTGGCTAGACAGAAATAATTTTTATTTCCGCAGTACTCGTAATAATATTTCTGGTAATTTGACCCACATTATGCATCTTATTTCATTTTGGGCTAATGTGGCAGCAGCATGTCCCAGGAGGAGGATAGCAAGCATTTTCTAGGTCGAGGAGTTCGATGATGAGGGGGTTCAGATCGGTCCGATGATCGATTGACAGACAGCGTGGCCTTAACTATGGATAGATACCCATCGCCCCAGGGTTTGTTAGGGGGACATGATGTATTTTGGTTTTTACGCATATTTGCTGCGGCCATTATGGTATTTTGGACCCACTCCCCTTGCTTGGGGTGGAGATTATGTACTTTTGTTTATGCACTTTTTTTTCCGTAGGACCTTGTAACTGGCTTAGTACTATGAGTTTATTTTATTAATCTCTTATTAGTGAAACGGGGTGGCCACCACATTTTCCTAAAAAAAGAACTTAGCCGAATTCTCACACCATGTTGGAGCAGACGGTATTCCAGAAATATACCAACTTGCTTTTAACAATCTTTCATTTGCAGGTGTATAGTTTTGTGGTTAAAATTGAACATACAACTACATCTAAAATCAGCATGGTGTCTATTATTAACATGACAAACATTAGCACATTATCGGTGTTAAACTAAGAATACAATCATGCGATCATATAAAAATACAACTCATTCAATCACCGTTCCTTTCAAAATCTCGTGCATCTAGTTTGTGTTCATGTAATACATGCATGTATAAATGGATCTTCATGATTTATGATTTATGATGAATTTTGAATGGATTAAAGTCGAATGAAATGGTGAACGATGGATGGTTCAAATTCAAACCATACATGAAGACAACGAAAAAGATTAATAACATGGATACAAGAAGGAAACTATTTGCGAGATTCAAGCAAAGCTTGTATGGAACAAGTAGAGTGTCCAAGGGATACTTGCCTCAGAGATGACGATGCTGAATACGAAAGAATAACGAGACGAGATTTTTGGCAGCAACACACGTGCAAATAATAGAATCAATAAGTGCATGTGCAAACAACGTACACGCAAACACGTGTACACGACGGGTACTACGACAAAAAAAGAAATAGTATCAAGGGGCCTCCGGGGTGTTGCGGTGGTTGACAATGAATGACTACAATAGCGGCGAGCTTCAGCGGCTGTGTGGTGGTCGAGGCAGCGAAGAACAACAACAGCAAGAACAGAAAAGCAAACAACGATGACAAAACCAGCAACTAGAAGTAGCAAGGTCGATCGGCTCGGTGATCGACTGAAGGCAGAACTCGATAAGGAGGCAGGGTCAGGGATGGCTAGTAGACAAAAGTCGAGGTGGTCGAGCGGTGGGGCGTTCGAGATGAGGAGTCGACGGTGGAGATGTTAGGGGGCTGTGGTAGTTGGAAAGCTTCGGTGTTCGGGTTGGCGACTGTGGCAGTGGTGGTGCGAGGGGGCGACTGGAACGGTGATAGCGGTAAGAGATAGTCAAGGGGTTGTGCTGTAGCAAGGAGAGGAAGAGGAGCTTGGGGTTGGGTGGTCGAATGGCAATGGCGGGGTGTTGCTTCGGGCGAGGGGGTGCAAGCGGTCGTGGTGGTGTTGGCGGGGAGTCGTGGCTTGACGGGACTCTGAAGGGAGAGCGGAAGTGGCAAAGTTGGAAGCGACTCGACGGTGCTGTCGACAGTGGAAGCAAGCAGGGCGGCAGAGTGATGGTCGGGGCGAGGCATTGGGGGAATGGGTTAGGATATAGGCGGTGGCCGGAGGAAGGTGAGGCAGCAAAAGGGGATGGCGACGTTGACGGATGTGGAGGTCGCACGAGGTGGCACCGGAAGAGGGAGGAAGATGGGTTTGGGGCGCTCTGTTTCAAAACAGAGGAGGGAGAGAGTGAAGAGGGAGAGGCCGGGGAGAGAGAGAGAGAGTGCACAAGGGGGAGGTTATGTAATATATTAGTAGTATTTTTAAGAATTAATAGGGTGATTAATGAAAATAGATAATGGGGTAGGTTATGATTTAAAAGGTTATAATAGGTTGCATTTAGATTGGGGGGGGGGGGGGGGGGGGGGTTGGTCGGGCAGGTTAGAAGATGAAGAGATTGAGAATTTTCATGAATTTATATTTAGGTTCAAGTAGGCTTGGGGGTTTGGGGCTACACAAAAAGAAATAGAGTAAATAATTGAGTTGGGCTTCATAATCAAATTGGAAAATGGGTTAAGAGAAAAACATAGTAGCAATATATTGGGCTAAAATTAGAATGAAGAATTCTAGAAGAGACTAAGAATTTCATATGGGCATATAATCAAGATAATTATGAAACAAAAAGGAATGTAGAAAATAGAATTACAATCATATGGAAAATAAAATACAAAAATAAAATACAAATTCGTATAAACGGGGACGGGGGTTACACCAACTACCATCAAAGAAGTTCAAAAGCTCACGGACCACCTCACCGCTATTGGGCGCTTCCTCTCCAAGTTTGAGGAGAAGTGCCCCCGTTCTTCAAAGCCCTTAGAGGAGCAATGAATTTTGAGTGGGGAGAGGAACAACAGGTAGCCTTTGAATGTCTCAAAGGACACTTTGTCAATCCCCTACTCCTTCGCAAGCTCAAGCCGGGAGAGGTCCTTTACCTCTACTTGGCCACTTCATATCAAACCCTTAGTGCCATTTTGGTAAGGAAAGAAGACAAGGTACACAAGCCAATCTAATACATAAGCAAGGTACTTCACGATGCCAAACTTCGATACTCAATGATGGAGAAGATGGCCTATGCACTAGTCACAGTCGTCCGAAAGCTCCGCCCCCACTTCCAAGTGCACTCCATCGGGTCTTTGTCGATCAACCACTCAAACAAGTGCTCCACGAGCCAGAAAATTTCGGGAGACTTATGAAGTGGTCTATTGAGTTAAGTCAACATGATATTACTTATCGACTATGTAGTACCCCGTATTTTTTAAATAGTATTTTTGAGATCTGAAAATAAATTAAAATGTTTTTTGGTTAATTAATAAATATTTTTCTGAAGATTTATCTTTTTACACGTGCAAAATAAGTGCAAATATTTTCTTGAAGAGTTCAAAAGCCAAAATTATTTTGTGAAAAATTATTATTTATTATTTGAGATTATTTGTGATTTTTCTAGATTTTTCTGATATTTATTGGACCTATTTGCAAATATTACAAAAAAGGGTCTTTTTGCAAAATTGTCATTTTGAGGGATGAAAGTACAAAATTGTTTTTCTGGACTTTTTAATCAGTTTCGGCTGGAAATAAAGTGTTTATTTTGTTTTTAAATCTCAATTAAATTGGTTTTATCAAGTTTTCAAGTATAGGGATTTATTTATGTAAAGTTATATTTTAAAGGGATTATTTTGCAAATGTGTTTAAAAACCCTAATTCTTCTAATTCCGGCCTATTTAGAGGGTGTAGTGTCGCCGTCTTTCGCTGCACAACACAAGGTTTATTATTTTTATTTTCTTGGAGATTTAAAGCGGAGATCTTGGATTCTTTGCAAATGAGGGATTCTTCATCTTGCTTTGTTACATTCGTTTGATCTCTCCAACGAGGTGAGTGACTTGTTTTGTTTTATTTTGTTTTGTGCCTGTTTTATGCGGGTGATGTAAATTTTTTTGTTGTTTTTTTTATGTATGTTGTATGTGGTGTTTCATCTATTAGAAAGCATGCTAGGGTTTGGTAAGAATATGTATGTTGGATGGATGATAAAATTGGATCTTTGAGAAGAACCCTAGTTGTTGTGAGTAGAATTGCATGTGGATGATTTTGGATTGATGGAGAACCTAATATAAATTTTGATTAGGCTATTTCTTTAGGATATATTGCTGATTTGATTGAGTATGATGGATGTAATGCATTAATTGATTAAAGAAGAGATTTTTGGACTATTGGTGAGTTGGATGAATGCAACTTGGCCATGTAAATGATAAATTTTCTTATGGATCAACTATTGAAAATATTTGAGTTTGAGTTTGAGGAATTTTGAGAATGAGTAATGGATTAAAAGACCATGTCTTGAGAATTTGAGTTGTGACGACTAAATTTGGGGATTTATACATTTTTGATTAAATCTGGGGATTTGTGATTTTGTGAAAGATTTCATTTGAATTTGGATTTACTCAAATAATAAGTTTGATATTTGAATATTTTGTTATTTTAGTTTATGGATTGGTGAAGTTTTCTTTAGTGCACGAACATGCACGAACGTTTTCATGAATATAGTATTTTTGTTGTTTTAGAAGAAATAGAGTTTTATGTGTTTCGAAGGATTTGACTATATCTCAACTTATTTTGGTATTGATATGCTTGGAATATAAAACAAAGTTATTTTGATGTATGATTTATTCTTAAAAAACTCTAATTTTGATATATGCACACATTCCTGTTTTTATTTTGAAGAAGTTCATCAAAAAGTTATTTTATCAATTCAAGTGGTTTTTGATTGGTTTTTATGGATCCTTGTATATCCTATAAGTTGTATTTGATCATATCAGAAATATACTTTTTATAGATTTCTTTTTTGTAAGGTAAATCTTCGTATCGGTTGAATTATGCACCACCCAAATTGTAGTCTGTAAGTGAGGCAGTCGACTGGTATGTTTCAACAGTCGACCGTCGCTACCTGGGTGCTTTGTTTTTCTCGTTTCTTGAAATCTCGTGCGGAACAGTTGACTGAACCATTTTTCCAGTCGACTGTCTCTGCTCTGTTTTGATATTTTCTCGAGGTGTTGGATTTTCGTTCTGGACAGTCGACTGGTGTCTTTTATAGTCGACCGTCAACACTTAGAATTATTTTTTTTAAAATGTTGGATTTTCGCTCTAGACAGTCGACTGATGACTCTTTACAGTCGACTGTTACTGATGCTTTCTTGAGTTATTCTGATGTTCTCTAAACGATTGATTCTTTAAATGTTTTCGGATCTATAACTTACTATTCTAAATATTATTGTTTCTACAGAACATATGTTTTCAAGATATTTTATTGTTGGATTTGGATTCTGAAATTTTATAAAGATTTGGATTTTGTTGATTGGAGATGTTTCCCCCTTTGATTGTTTTTGATGATGGATTAGTGAGTTTTGGTCTTGTTGAGATCTCTAGGAGTTGAGTGGGTGTCCTGGAACCGGCAGTTCAGGTTTGTTGAGTTAGACCTGGTGGGTCTTGGTTTGGTTGTTGTTGAGTATTTAAGTCCGGCAGGATACACTAACTCTAGAGATGGGGATTTTGTGGTTTAATAATAATCAACTTAAGGACAGGTACTAGTGGGGATGTGATGGAACTTGGGAAACGTAAGTATAGGCTCATGGTTTTGTTAGTCCAATGGATGCGTTCCTGGACTGTTTGTTGTTTTGTCTCGAGAGGACATTTGTGTGTTCGCGTGTCGAGGGTCTGCAGGCCTATTCACGGAGTATGTAGGGTGCATTCGCGTGTCGAGGATCGGTAGGCCTATTCACAGAATGTACCTAGTGTATCTACACGTCGAGGGCCTTGCAAGCCTATTCGTGGGGTACACGGGGTTGGGAGATGATTCTCTGGTTGTTTTTGAGCTATCTTACATGATGCTTGCACATCGAGGGCTGTGGTGCCTATTCGTAGAGTATTTTGGATCTTGTTTTCCATCACCGTAGTAGGATTAGTTGCATAACGAGGGGTTATCCCTATAAAGTGGATATCGTTAAGAGCTTGCACCGGACCTATGTACTATGGAATGCATAGAATTCGACAAGTACACATTAGAGAGTGAGCATATAGAAATGTGTTTTCTTAACTTGGTTTTATGCTTGTGTTTTCCTGTTTTCTTCTACACTTGACACTTAGTTTAGATTCACTTGATGTTTTCAGGTATTACTATCTACTATCTTATATTCCTTAATGTTTTCATGCTTTACTTATTTGTTATTTCTCATTCCGTTATTCTTGCTGATGATACATGTTGTGGATGACTCTATGTTTTATGATTTAATTATGTTGCTTTGTTTTTATGTCACTCACACCGTTATGGTTGACCCATTTAGTTTTGGGGGTTAGGGATTATATCTAGCCTCATGTTTTACAGGTTGTTGTTGCTTAGAGCTTGGGGTTTGGATGTTTGAGATAAATTGATGTAATAGAGCTTTTGTGTAAATTTTGTAAAAGAAGTGTTGTAAAAGGAAAGTTTGTAATTCAAGGTGTTTTGTATTTCGCTGTGTTTGTAAAGATTGTTGTAATAAAAGTTTAAATAAAAATTATATGTGTTATTGGACTGTGTTTAATATTACATTGAAGTTGATGCTGGAAATTGTGCCGCGTATTTCTAAGATATTATATTGGATATTTGGGGCGCTACAGACTAAGAACAGAAATCATGTCCCAAGCCTTAGCCAAATTTATTGTCGAAAGCACTATCCCTAATCCTCCCGAGGAAGGAGACAACCCCCCACTTTCGATTGTCTACGTGGATCGGTCCTCCTGCCTTGAAGGGACTGAAGCTGGAGTCATCCTGCTCGGTCTTGACGAATTTACTCTCCAGTACTCACTGCACCTCAACTTTCTTGCCTCCAACAATGAGGTCGAATACCTTACCTCCGGACTCTTAGCACGAAAAGCAGGGGCAAGAAGAGTTGGAGTATTTGGTGACTCCCAACTGGTAGTGAATAAGATCCGTGGCGAATATGAGGTTGGAGATGACTGCAGGATCAAGTACTTGACCTACATGAAGAAATTCATGTCTACTTTCAAAGAAGTTGAAGTCACTCGCATCCCACGTAAGGAAAATGGGCAAGTAGATCCCCACTTTAAGATAGCCTTGTCACATTCGACAAACTCGACCATACTGTGCTCATCGTGGTCCTACTCAAGCCGAGCATCGAGGAGGAGATAGTGGAGCTTCTGTTCATCAACCCCACACACCCGGAGATTGTTTGATGAAACCCTTGATCGAATTCCTCGACAATGGAGTCCTCCTATCGACCCCAAAGAAGCAAGAAAAATTCGGGTGAGGGATGAAAGATATACACTTGTCGAGGGAGTCCTCTACAAGTGCTCCTACACAAAAGTTGATGGCCGAACTTACTTATGATGCCTCTCCCTCGAAGAGGCTGATTATGCTCTTAAAGAGGTACACGAAGGAATAGGAGGCAGCCACCTGGGAACGAAGTCTCTCGTACGAAAATTCTCAGTCACGGATACTATTGGCTCACTCTCCTCAATTATGCCCAAGCATACGTCCGCCAATGCATCTCCTGCTAGAATTACTCCTCCATCAAGCGGGTAACCTAAGCGAACCTCAACTCCATGTCAAGCCCCATCCCCTTTGGCATGTGGGGAATGGACTTGCTCGGACCATTTCCACCCGCTACTGGACAACGTAACTTCCTAGTGGTAGTCATCGACTACTTCATAAAGTGGGTCGAGGCGGAACCTCTAGCATCCATTATATAGCATAAGGATCAGCAATTCCTCTAGAGGAATATAATCTGTCGGTTAGGGATTCCCCGTACACTAGTCACTGACAATGGAACTTAATTTGCTGGCAATGGATTCCACAAGTTTTGCACTGATCTGGGAGTTGAACAATGCTTATCCTCTATCTCACACCCTCGACCAACGACCAAGCCAAAAACGCCAATCGGCAAATCTTGGATGGCCTTAGGAAGAGACTTGGTGAAGCTTTGAAGGGGTTATAGGTCGAAGAACTCCCAAGTGTGCTCTGCTCCTACAGAACTATAACCCCTGTTCCCTCTAATACACATTTTCTGAATATTTTCTATATTTTGATTATTTATTAATTCATTTTGTGCTAAATTCTTTTTGGATCTTCTATTAAAATCTTTTCTAATTGAAAATTTTATCTATTTCGAATAATGGTGTATTTGACTTTATTTTCTATTCCTAATTGATCAATTATTTTTATTATTACTATTTGGATTATTTTAATAAGTTTGTTAAACCCAATTCCTATTTTGTTATATGATCTTATTATTACTATTATTGTTATTATTATTATTATTATTATTATTATTATTATTATTATTATTATTATTATTGTTGTTGTTGTTGTTGTTGTTATTATCATTACTGTTATTATTATTACTTTTGATTGTTTATGAAAATTCATCTTTCGTTATTTATTAATTTGTGAAAGTCTGTTGATCTTAATCGATATTTTATAATTATTGGAGTATGGATTTTGTATACTATTTGATTTAATTAATTAATATGTACTACTATATTGCTATTTATTATATTTTAGCCAAATAAGATCCAATCTTACTTATTTTGTGAATACATACATTCGATTATGTTTATTAATAGTTGAGTATTAATTTAATGCATATTATTTGTTTTAAATGTGATATTATATTACCATTGATTTATTTGTTCAATTATTAACCTAAATCCTATTTATTTTCCTATTGGATCTAAACCCAAACCCGTACCCGCTAACCCGCTATCCTATAACCCACAACCTAATTACTTTTCCCTATAAATACTCATTAACACCCCAAACCCTAATTACCTATAAACCTAATTACCCCCTTTACTCAGCCGCTACTATTAAACCCTACCCCAACCCCATTCTCATCTACTGTGCAACCCCCTACCCCTGTTCATCTTCTTCAACCTCCCGCTCCACCCTCCTCGACATCCGAACTCTTCGACCTCGTCAAAGCGAGTCCCACCCCGTCGACCTCTCTGTCCTCAACGACCTCGTCGCCCTCCTCATCCAACCCATCGACCTCCAGTCCCACTCGATCCATTGCTGCCTCACTCGCAACCATCGAACCCATCATCACCGCCTTTGCCTTCATCCTCGTCAAGCTCTTCGTCATCCCCGCCCTCCATCCTCATTGCCCGTATCACCACCTCGACTCCCGCTGTCTTCTCTACTGAACCCATCACCTTTGCCTCCTTCCTCTGTTTCCTTCTCGAAACAGAGCACGCCACTTCTGCCTTCACTCATCATCGCCGTTTTCCTCCCCCTCATCGCCCCCCGTCGCTAGCCCCTTGCACCATTGCCAGCCACCTTCTCCGCCCTCGATGACCTGTCAACCACCCTCACCGTCCACTGCAGCCACCAACCCGAAGCACCCCGAGCCCTCTCCTCTATCCTTAACCGCCTGCAACTCCTAACTCCGATGACCACCTCGCTGCCGACGTCCAACACCCCCATGGTGCCATCGCTGCCGCCCCTCGACCAGACCCCTGTGCGCCGCCAATCACCACCGGAGTTGGTATCCCTGCCATTACTGGTTGCTGCGTTTGCTAAAACTGTTGTTGGCTAAGGTTGTTGTTTAGAGATCTTGATGTACACGTGTGCATGTGTGTTGCACGTGCCGTGCTATTGCCATCCTCGATCTCGCTGGTTACTGTTGCTGATTGTAGCAGTTGATGTGTTTTCGTATGTGCACGTGTTTGCACGTGTTCTTCTGCGTACGCGCGTTATACGTGTGTTTCTCGTGTGCCGCCGTCAAGATTCTTATCCCATTATTCTCTTCATATTTGAATTTACCGTCTATAAGGCAAGTCACTTTTCTCTTGAATTACATATTGTGTCAAATTCTAGTTTTTATTGAAACTCCGCAAGTAGATCCTAATTGTTATCGTATTGTTGTATCGTTACCTTCCGTCGAGTATATTGAGGGTTTACACGAGCTAACCCAAGATACTCTCAACATCGTGCCATTGTTGAACTCCAAAATATCGAATCTTTCATCTATCCATGTAGTATTGATAAGAGGAGTTGTTCATGCATAACATCTCACAAATAAAACTATCGTAGAATTGATTAATAGGTTGTTGTGCTTAAATGATTGATTGATGCTTTGTTTGATATTAAACTAGTGTATAGAAGTATTCTTCATTGTATTTACCATGATATTGTGTTTACCATGCTGAATCTAAGATTTCTTGACTACTAATTTGGAATTAATGACGTTAGATTGCTTTTATTTCATGTGATACGTTGCAACCTGATTTTCACCGTCTACCTAGAATTTGTGAGACCTTTTTGATCCAGTATTTAACATAAAAAATGTTAACTTTCCAAACAAAAATTGTAGCCCCATGTTTCTAGTTTCCAGAACATCTAAAATATCTAAATTCTGAGTTGTATTGCAAAAGATATGATGTTTTTACTGCTACCGCCTTTTACCCCGAGAATTCCTTATTTACGTAGTTCGTCATGTTTAAATTATTAAAATGCTAAGTTAATTTTAGAATTTTACCCCTCGATCGGAGGAGTTCTAATCGATATTTTATATTTTAAGAGCAAAATACCCCAAATAAACTTCTATATCCCAAAATTAACTTACATACACATCTCGGGAATAATGTCTATTATTTGCACATATTTTCCCATAATTATCATATTTTTTATATCAATAAACTCAATTTTTTAAAATTTCCCGATCCGGAAAACTCCTTATAATTGTCAAATAATTATTAAAATTGTCAAATAGGGGGTCTTTTTCCTTCTTAAACTCAAACCCTAGGTTATGTAAAATTTTCATATTATCACTAGTAAAATTAAAAATCTTTCACCCTAAGCATGATATATATACTCTAAACATCATCCTACCACTTTTTTATGAAAAAAAAATGAAAAGCATACAGTCTCATAAACAAAGATACAAATTGGTATACCTTCACAAAATTCTCTTCACAGACCAATATTGCCATGCTGAAGAGCACCCCAAACACTTACAGAATCCCCAAAAAATGATGAATTGAAGTGGCATATGGGATGAATTGAACAAACCCTTGAGGGGGGGAAGTTGGGTTTCAGTCTGGTTTCGGTCGGCAGAAAAGAACACGGGGAGACAAGGAGGGGAAGGGTTTTTTTGAGAGTGGAAATTTGATAAATAGGTGGGTTTTAAATAATAAGTGTATAGGGTGATGGGCTTAGGCCCAATATCAAATAAAATGCTCATTTTAAGGGTTATTTTCAACTCCGAACTCCAAAATTTTCAACTTCTTGCTATAACCAAGCAACTCCTTCAAATTATCAATTATTCAACCCTCTAATATGCACGGGAGCACAAGAAAAATATCGGGTTTAATCAGAATCACCTCCTCCGAGAAAACTCACCTCAAAACTCCTATATTTCCAATTTTTCCATTTAACCCCGAATTCCAATTTAATCATTAGAAAATAAAATAAAATCAGTTAATATAAGAAAATATACTCGAAATCATAAATAAAAATAAATAAATCAAATATTTATGGATAAAAAAAAACAAATATTACATGTTATAAAGGCCAACAATTATAATGGTCACAACATGCAATACAGGCTTGCGATTAGAGCATCCACTTAGTTCCTTTTTTGAATAAAAAGATCTTTTCTTTTGCAAATTCCTTGTACAGTTCCACCAGATGCAAACAATGAGTCAGACGCTTGGTTTTCCGCTAAGCAACACCAACTACTCATTAAGCACCATAGCGGGCGAGTACGGAGTCCATACTCATGGTTCAAGAGTCGCTTTCGCAGCTTGGCATCGAGAAATTTCGGGGCTCGACTCGCCATTCGATCTTCTCCAAAAAATCATCGTCAACCTGTAGGAGTCCATAGTCATGGTTCAGAAAGTTCCTCTAGTAGCTTGCCACCAAGCAAGTGCGGGGCCCGACTCTCCATTCGATCTGATCCCAGAATAATGAACGGACAAGTGTAGAGTCCATACTCATGGTTCATAGAGTCACTCTAGCAGCTTGCAACCGAGCAAGTGTGGAGCTTGATTCATCATTCGATCTGCTCCCAAAACTCTTCATCAATCTATTCGGAGTCCATACTCATGGTTCATAGAGTCGCTATAGCAGCTTACCCCTGAGCAAGTGCGAGGCTCGATTTGCCATTCGATATGCTCCTAAAAAAATCAACAGACTAGTACGGAGTTCATACTCATAGTTCATAGAGGATCTTTAGCAGCTTGCTTCCACCTAACAAGTGCGGGGCTCTGTTCGCCCTTTGATCTGCTCCCAAAACTCATCGTCAACCTGTTCAAAGTCCATACACATGGTTCATAAAGTTGCCCTAGCAGCTTGCCATGGAGCAAGCGCAGGGATCAATTGTCATTCGATCTGCTCACAAAACAACCAACGGACAAGTGCAGATTCCATACTCATCGTTCATAGGATCTCTCTAGTAGCCTGCCACCGAGCAAGTGCGGTGCTCAATTCGCTATTCGGTCTGCTCCCAAAACTCATCGTTAACCTATTTGAAGTCCATACTCATGGTTCATAGAATTGTCATAGCTCCTTGCCACCAAGCAAGTGCGGGGTTCAATTTGCATTTTGATCTGCTCCCAAAAATACCAACTGACTAGTTCAGAGTCCATACTCATGGTTCATAGAGTCACCCTAGCAGCTTACCACCGAGCAAGTACGGGGCTCGATTCGCCATTTGATCTGCTCCCACGATAACCATCTGACAAGTGCGGAGTCCATACTTACTGTTCATAAAGTCGCTCTAGTTGCTTGCCACCGAGCAAGTGCGGGGCTCGATTCGCCATTCGATCTTCTCCAAAAACTTGTCGTCAATCTGTTCAGAGTCCATACTCATGGTTTAAAGATTCGCTCTAGCAGCTTGCCACTGACCAAGCACGGGGCTCGATTCGCCATTAGATCTTCTTCTAAAACTCGTCGTCAATCTGTTCGGAGTCCATACTCATGGTTCATACAGTCGCTCTAGCAGCTTGCCACCGAGCAAACATGGGGCTCAATTTGCCATTTGATCTGCTCCCAAAATAATCAACTGACAAGTGCGGAGTCCATACTCATGGTTTGTAAAGTCACTCTAGCAGTCTGCCATCGAGCAAGTGCGGGGCTTAATTCACCATTCGATATGCTCCCAAAACTCGCCATCAACCTGTTTGGAGTCCCTACTCCTTGTTCATAGAGTTTTTCTAGCAGCATGCACCCGAGCAAGCTTAGCGACTCAACTCACCACTCGATCTAGTCCTAAAATGCTTAGAGAACAGCCCAGGGTTTACACCCTTGGCACGAAGTTGCTTTACAACGTACAAATAACTGAATTGGAGAGTTTATTCTGTCATTCGGAACAAGTTATCACAATGCATTAGCTACCCTGACTAACAAAAATGGGGTCAAGCCCTTCCCGAAGGACACTCCCACAACTTGCCGCAATAAGTGCGCAGGAGGTTCAACCCTCCACTAGAGTTGCCACAATTACTCTAACACATATAGCTACTAGTCAAAGAGAACAAGAGATAATGCTTGAACACTTAGAAACTTTTCATTTCACATCAACATCTCAAAACAAGTTTAAGAGAAGCAATCAACAAGATTACATGTCACCCTCAGAGTCATCTCTACTCCCCCATGGCAAAGGGATATTCCTGTTAAGGGACATGCGTAGTCTACAGCCCCTGGCTACCAAAGCACTACCTCGATCTCTAAAACGCTCCAAAGGAAAGACCAAACCACAGATTGAGTCTGAGTCGCATGGCCATCAACATGTGTTGCCCCTCCAATCGAAGAAACACTTGACGAACCAGGCACTCCGCTTTGGGTGTCTCGCGGATTCCTTGAGATCTTGTGCAGATGTTGAGCCAGTTCGGGAAATGACCTCCCCTGATTCATCTTATCAAGAGAACAAGAAGTGCTCCTAGTTTGAGCCCCCTCGAGAAGTTACTTCAATCAATGAATCTCCACTTCCTGCTTAACAAGCCTCTTCTTAAGATGGACATCATTAACCCTAATCTTCCAACGGACCATACAAGTGCTTGCCAAACATTCTGGATGATCCTCTACTGAGAATTCAGGGATGACCTCCTTCAGATGATCAACCTCTAAGCTCTTCTCAAGCACTACATTCTTCAACTCATCCTTTTTGGTGGTAGCCACAAGCAAAGAATGACAAAGTGATTTAATCTCTTAATCCCTTCCAACGATTGTCCCAGTAGGAAGAGTCTCACCATCGCACAAACGTCCCTCTACGTTGGGTGGAGGTTTCTCCCGTGGATCATCACGGGCTTCATTATCCCTATTGGTCAACACCCTTCTCAGATAACAAAGCATCGATTTTTCCCTGAATAGCTTGTCCCGTAAGAGAGTAAGCCCCAACTTAGCCACACACAGCCGGTACGAAGACAGGTAATCTATCCATCCTGTGGATCACCCCCTCCATACACGACAATCTGCTAATGGGAAAGAGCAAGGGGTCATGAAAACATTAGCAAATATAACAGAACAACTCAACAACTCAAGGCAATGAGTTTGGTTCTTAACTCTTCTTCCGAGCTCCTCCAGCAACTTATTCCTCCATACAACAAGTTTGGTGCTCCATTCATTACTGGAGCCCCTCCAGTAACTCATTCTCGCTGTAAAATGAGTTTGGTGCTCCACTCGCTGCCCGAGCCTCTTCAATGGCTCAATGACTCCACACAGTGAGTCGGATGCTCCCCTCGCCTCCCGAGTACCCTTCTCCATCCACAGCGAATTCGAAGCTCCACTTATCCTTAAAGTTGCTCCCTAACTCGCCTCCCGAATAGCTCTTCCCTTGAGCCTGGCAATAGTCTTCATCCCGCTCTCCTCTCGAGCGGCCTTCTCCATCTACGGCAAGTTTTGAGCTCCACTCATCCTTAGAACTGCTCCCTAAAATTTCCTCCCTAAAATCTCCTAGGGCCTGCCAGATACCCTTCATGTTGCTCACTTCCCGAGCGGGCCATCTTCTTCCACAAGCGAATTCAGAGCTCAACTCATCATTAGAGTTGCTCCCTAAACTCATATTTTGAACGACTCTTTCCAAGAGTCTTGCGAAGCTTTTCTTCATAACTCCTCCTTGGCGAAGCTCATCTTCTTAGCCCACCGGGAGTGAAGATCCTCTTTATAGCTCCCCTGGGGCAAAACTCCCCTTTGTATGTCTTCCGTGGCGAAGCTCCTCTTCGTAGATCCTCGATGCCGAAGCTCTTCTCAACTTCCCAGAGGCAAAGATATTGCAGTCCTATTTTGTCCTTAAAGACAATCAGACCTTTGTAGCACCAGAAAAGTTACATTATACTACAACTGGATGTCGATCTCCCCAAAAAGCACACCAAGATAAATTGGATGTGATTAGAAGCTTCTACAAGCCAAGGAGATAGAAAAGTGGTTAAGGCACTTAGCTCCCAACCCCAAGGCCCCGAGATCAAGCCCTGGCATCCCCCCTTACATGGTGCATAATTATTTTGTAGCAAAACATAAGCATGTGCGCCACACCTGCTGGTGAAAAAAGAAAGAAGAGTTGACCGGTAAATGTTGACTGGGTTGACTGGTCAATGTCTACCACGTGTCACCACATCAGAAGCCAGCACCCTACTTGGTGCACAACACCAGGTAACCTGTTCCGGGGTAAGATGAGAAAAATATCTAATTCCAACCGTTAGATCTCCTAAAAAAGCGTGCCCCCTTGATGGACACTCCATGTCACTCTGATCTGCTACCCGGTGCCCTCCACAGGGTAACAACTTGCACCGGGTAGCACGGGCGGCACCGGGTAAAGTAGTGACTAATTCTGACCATTGGATCTCCTCAACGCGTGAGTTCCATCTCAATCGATAATCTACGTCGCGCCACGTCAGCCTTGTATGATCTAATTAATATTATTTTTCTTTATTTAATTATATTCAGATTAAACTTTTGTAAAATATTCTGAAAAATAATTAAATTTTGAATTAGTTAATTAAAAATTCTAAAAAAATAATTATTAGTTCAGAAAATATTAAAATATTCCAAAAGTTATTTATAAATTTAGAATATATAAAATTTTGAAAATTAATTATAAAAATCGGGAAATTGAATACAAAATCCAAAAATGATTAAAAATTGGAAAAACTTTTAGAAAAATATGGAAATGTCACAAAAATTCTAGAATTTTAAAAAAATAGTTCTGGATATTTTACAAAGTCAAAACAATACTGTTACACCCTGTGCAAGATTCATACGTCCCCAGAAACTTCAAAAAGTTATGTAAACCATTAAAAGTGGGCGAACTATTCCTCAAAGGTAGTGAAAGTCAGTCTTCAGGAGTGGGGGACTTATGATATGGGTAAAAATTGAACGAAATTGGGGCAGTTCAAACCGGGCATGAATCTTAAAGCTCTAAGGGTTAAAATGGTAAATTTCACCAGAATCGGGCCCGTAAAAGGGAGTTGGGCATCTTTTGAGCCGAACGACTCAAAACAAGTTTGTCATCAACTTGAAGGAGTTCATAATTACCTAAAGTGTCGTTCAAACTCTCAATCTTTAAGAGAGTAAAAACTTCTATCTCTCCGTCTATAGGAGACGGTTTAAACACTCCATCTCTTAGTGAAGAGAAGAGTCCTAACTCTATCTCCACAACTAATTCTATCTCTTCTTGAAGAAGAAAGTCAACCTATATCTTTTTACCAAGAGAAGAATAACTTACCATATCTCTTCATGAAAAAGAGAATAACCATCTTTATCAAAACACCGGGATGTAGAGATAAATCAATATCTTGAAATCAGCTCCCTAAGTGACTATAAATACCCCATGGCTTCCACAAGAACCAGGTAATCAATATTTTGCCACTAAAAGTCACATATATTTCAGAGTTATGACTTGAGTGTCAGAGGGTTTGTTGCTGGGGCCAACCGCTGTATTTCAGACGTTTGAAGGTCAATCAGAGTGATCACCACCATTCAGATCAGATCCAACCGTTCAAATGACTCAGATTTTGGAATCAAGATCAATTTGCAGCTAATATCGACAAAAAGTGAAAGGTCCGTTCTTTTGTTGTTTCTAAAAAGAACTCACAACATCTGTTTGCTCCCACACATAAAATAGTAGTAACAAGGAACATCCAGTAACAAAACTGATAATAATTTGTTGGACTATAACTTATATTTATATCTAGAAAGAAAAACAATAAAATCAAATTTAATTTTAAGGTATAAAGCCTAATTTCTCATCTTGATGCCAAGGATATTCACTTTCATGATGCAAATGAGGAAGAGGAGGAAGATGCGATGGTCAGAGGAGGAAGTGAAGGAGGAGGTGGTAATAAGGAATTAAAACACAGACCGGGAAGAAGAAAAACCTCCAACCTGTGATGCCAACCCTTTCTCCTCAATTCTCAATTATGTTAAATTCTTCTACTAAAACCCCAATGATTCTTAAAATTAATTCAGAGATTGGAGAGAGATAAGATGTTTTGCAACTTAAACCTTGTACTTTCATATATTAAACATAGATCCAATCTATTGAGGTGTTCTGATTTCCACCTGCTGGATAACATCTAAAGACTGAGAATCAAACCCTTCTACTTCTACAATAATTTTACTAGATCCCTAGAGGAGGTATTTTATTGTTGAATAAAGGGAGGCGCGCTATTTAGAATATGATCCAATTGTCTAACTAAGCCCTGAGAGGGCTACTAGAGGATGCGGGTCACTTGGAGGTTGAACAGTAAGCCATGGTTAAGTTCAAACTGTGAATTCTTGTGGTCTCTATAAAACTAGAAAACTTCATGTCTTTGCCTTTGATGAACACATCCTCAAATTACTCTGCACGTTTAGGTTCTATTACCTCATATTAGATATATTCAAAAAATATGTCTACAACACAATATTTTGTACTTTTTAATTACACAAACATTTGTTCTAAATCCTTCATCAGGTCTTCTAGGGTTTGGTACTCTAATAAATGCAATACAACCCCATGTTTTTTTTACTTTAACAAAATTATGCGTGTTTTATGCCATAATTCATAAGGTTTACAATCTACAACATATTAAGAATATGACAAATTAATACAACCGCATCCCAATTACACGAAGCCAAACCAATAGTCAAAAAATAGAATTCAAAAATTCCTCAGTGTTCGATTCTAACTTTCAACAATACAATTTGATTGTGGTAAGTAGCGCACACTAGTTTCAGAGATTATACGAAGTGCAAAATTTTCTTAAAATTATTAAAACATATTTACCACCTCTGTAAATCGAAAACTTTTGATTTTAGCATCTAACAAAATTTCAACACAATTTTAAATTCTTTAAATTTAATAAGTGCTTTATCCTTCATAAATATGACAAAACCTACAATAACCATCTATGAAAGTAATTAAAAACTTCGGACCAACTTTAGTCTCATCTAATTACAAAGCTATTGTTATCACAAATATAAGAACGTATTAGCTCAACAAGTTTCGTACTCCTAGAAACCATACTAAATAATTTTCTAGTGATTATAATCTGAGCACAAACCGCTTATTTATCATATTTTAAGGAAGTGTTATTTAGCAATATTATGAGTTTTAATAAGAGCAAACAATTTAATATATAATTCACATGTCCTCGCTTATTCTGCTGTGTTAAAGGACTACACCAATTTGAACTAACATAAGCAATTACTCCATTTAAACTCAGCCTAACTACATAAACACATTATAAAATAATAATAGGAGTAAACATAAAATTATTAAACCACAATAAATAGTAAAAACACATTTCACAAATAGTGTGCTTTCTCTCATGCTTTGCTTTTATGGTTCCAACAGTATCCAAGTGATAAAACGCCTTTGATTGTAGAGCTCATTTCTTTATTCATCCTTCATCATCTTCAGAATATCAAACGAGATAACGATCAACTTTGCACTTATTTTGAGGCACACACAGTACAATGAACAAAAAAGGAACAAAACATAACTAGTGGAAGACACATCCACCATTACAGGATGTGTAGCGCCCCAAGTTCCGTATACTGGAAATTCGTGACACAATTCAGAATCTTCACTACAAATGAGTACACAACACAGACAAATCAAAGGAAATTAAGACTTTATTATATTATCACAATGTACAATGTAGTCTTACATAATTTACATCATGAATTACACCAATAAATACATTGTACAACGAAATTATATCCTCCACTTGCATGTTCTAGAACTCGAATCTCCTGCTCCCATGATCAGGCAGTCCTACAAACTAACTAACTATGGGAACGTCAGTTGAATGCAACTGACGTAATATGGATGAAAATCGTGATTCCCCAAATCCTCAACAAGCAATATTGATGCAACAGAAAATGTGAAAGCAATACGAACATAAGTGTCGGTGTATGCCATGACCTAAATTTAATGTACAACTCAAATGCACATGATATTCTTATTCTAATGCACACTTGATTGGAAACATATGCATCCTATACTACATACTCTACAATCAAGCTTGAACATACTTCTGATTATCAGGTTCGATCCCTCGCAATGTAACTGGTACTCTTGTACTCTTACCATGTTTCTGATATTTATCTAATGACTGGTAGAGCTGCAATACATGCAGTCTGTTCCACTTCCTGCATTGGATCAGTGGTCTCTCTCCACTCCTAAAAATCGGTGATCACTCTCATCGATCAGAATTCGTGGTCTCTTTCCACTCCACCCGGGTCGGCGATCTCTCTCCACTCCCGACAGACTGGTGATCAATCAGCTCTACTGTAGTTCTGCTGGAATTCGGAGTCTTTCTCCATGCCCGGACCCTACCAAAAGTCATCCGAACATAAGGTGAATTGGCAGGGCATTTTCCTACTCCGTCGGAGACTCAGAGTTACACTCTTGGCTCATTGTTCATATGGACAATTTAGAACATAGACGTGCTCGTAGGGGTCCATCGCCTAAATTCCTACAGGAGTTTGCGGTACATACGTCCGCTTCCCGTTCTCATAAGTAAATCTACAAAATTAATAGCCGAGACAACGCCGAATGTGTCCCAGACGAGACAACGCCGCACATGTCTTCTTGACAGGTGAGTACACACCCAACTAGTGTTTATCCTAACAAAAATAATTAGATGACCTAAATCTACTACAATATAACTAAAATTAGTGAATGTAATTACACTATATTGACTCATTATTTTGCTAGTTTTACCCGATTCTAATGTGTAACACCTCAAAATCTTTTTTTTTCCATTACTTAAACAATTTCTTACTTAACCTACTTCTTACTTACACGATTTCTTACTCAGAATAATCTTTATAAATTTCAATTAAAATTTTGGCAGTCTCCACTGAAATATTAGCCCTTTTACAGAAATTCCTCACAGAATTATGCAAACAATAACATATTTCACAACACAGGCAATATATATATCAATCATTCAATCACGCCCCGCTTCCCAAAAGAATATGGAATACGAGTACGTGACAAAGCCCAGTGAATGATTTTCATCATTCATAAGCTGTAAGGATCAACTCAACAGTACAACAGAAAGATACAACCATGCATGCATGAAACAAATCTCATAATCAAAAGAATATTTTGAAATCAAATACATAATTCTCAAATAAAAACAAGATCTCAGAAAACAATAAAACACCGGGTCAAACATGCCCAATTACAAAGTATCAAGTAGTAACAAATGAAACTAATAAACTCGATGCAGAATAAATTTAAAGCATAAAGACCCCAGTCAAGATTTAGAACACTTGATTGCTTACTTCTGCCGGTAACTGGTCTCCAAAACCTCTACATTTATCATTTGAGAGAAACTGAGAAACAAGAAAATAATATGCCCGTTAGTGCAAGATACAGGCTGCAAGTAGAACAAGCAAAAAGGGTACAGGAACAAGGTAAATAGAATACAGAACAGGAAACAAGAATCAAGAGCATAGGACATAGCATGAAAGGAATGCAACAGGAAAATGTAGCCAAATAATCGAGAAGCAAGTAAACAGGGCCAGATAAACATGTAAACTGGTAACAGGTAACAAGTAACAGGTAACAGGTAACAGGTAACATGAATGTAAAGGTGAAACATATTGTCATGCCTCGCATCCCAAAATACGGGAATATGAGTCCGTGATGAATGCCTAGCGAATGATATTAACATCATCCATAAGTTGTACCAGCCTTAAGTCAACAATATGAAAAGAATAATCACAACCACGCAGGAAAAATGTAATCACATTGATATGGTAAAATGGAGTGGCCCCATTTGGGCCATCAGATCTCCTTAGATATCACTGCCCCGTGATCATCAAGTCAAGATATGTCCAACGGGCTTCAACCCATTCAGGCCCACTGGCAGACGGGTCTCACCCGACCCAATATGGTCCCAGACCCGTTAGCTTTGCCTATAAATACCAGACCCCCTCCTTCCATGTAGAGGTAATAAACTTTTTCTCCCCTAAACCCTATCTACTGTTACTTTCTCATTGACTGACTAGATCGTCGGAGGTCCTGCTTCCAGGAACTCTCCCGGGGTTTCTAGGCAGTGTGCAGGTACGAAGATTCGTGCCGAGCTGCGAGATTCGACTTTAAGCACCTAGCCTCTACCCCTCTCCTGCTACTCTCGAGCCGGTCCTATAGCCTAGGATCGGATCAACGCCAGTGCCACGCCTTCCGCTTCACAAATTACAAGAACTCACACATGTTGCCCCAACACCCAAAAACAAGCAGTATCAGGTTGGCACCGTCTGAGGGAACGCGACAATGACACTGGTCCGACCCTGTCCGAGGATGTCACCTTGAAGCCATACTTTCCCATGCTTCCAAAGCCAGAAAAGCTTTCACCTCTGGACGTAGTCCAGATCCTCCTCCCTCCCATAGCCATGTGAACACCCATGGCCCTTATTAGCCTTGACCCAATGGTGCGGCAGGAACTGAACCGAGCATTTCATGCTCGGTCACTCTCCCGACTTACGGCATGTAATCCAAAATCGGCAGATCAATCGGTCTAGGGGAGGGGCCGCTTCCTACTCAGTCCCGAACCATTGCAGACATCCGACCCAAGAACGGGAACACGCATACAGCCATTCGCCCAGGGGACCTCCACCTTCGTGCGGCTAAGTAGAGCAGAACCTAGTCACGAGGGTTGTGTTCCAAAACTTTAGGAATGAGGTACTCCAGGCTATCCGAGGTGGTCCCAAGACAGAGGTGGGTAGCGACCCCTACCCTCAGCTAAAAGCCCATGGCAGCGAATCCCATAGTTCGACCCACCCACCAGAACAAGATGATGCCGTCCTTCGATGCCTCCAGAAGATGGAGAACCACCTTGCCCAGCTCGGCGAGGGTGGATCACTACATGGGCAACGATACAGGCCGAATCGACCCCCATTCTCCTCTCAGATTTTAGAAGCCAAAATTCCTTGAAATTTTAGGCCGCCCCAATTTGAGACTTACTACGGCGAGGGTGATCCTGCTGATCACATGGAAGGGTTCAAAACCATCATTTTGATTCACAGCACCTCGGATCCTCTCTTGTGCAGCGCCTTCCCTGCTATCCTACGTGGTCCAGCTCAGGAATGGTTCTCAAAGCTCACTCCCGGCTCGGTCTTCTCGTTCGACTAGCTAGAAGCAAGCTTTCTAGCCTACTTCGTGACCAGCAGAAAGGTTGAGAAGACGAGCGCGTCCTTTTTCGACCTCGAGCAGAAGGAAGGGGAACCACTCCGCGAGTTCGTTTGGAGGTTCACCACCGAGGCCAGGTCGGTCTCCTCTCTCGATGCGGGCGTCGCATCCGCAACTTTCCGGCACAATGTTCGTCACGGCCAGCTGAAGGCCTCCCTAGCCAAGAAACCACCCATCAACTTATCCGACCTCCTCAACGGAGTCAAGAAGTACATTCGGATCGAGGAGGCTCTACACCCCAAGGGCACCAAAGAAGCCACAGCCAAAGGGAAGCACAAAGCGGATGATGCCGAGCCCGCCAAAAAAGCCACGAAAGACGTAGCTAGTCTGAAGAGGCCTCCTCCGGTCCCCCCGTTTTGAAAGATATATGCCCTGACCCAGAACGTGTCAGCCATCCTCTTAGAGATCGAGGACAAGGGGATCGTCTGACTCCCTCCCCGACCGAGCAACAACAAGAAGCGGGACAAGAGATTCTATAGCCGTTTCACGAAGACCATGGGCACGAGACGGACAACTGTCGTGCCCTTAAAGACGAGATCGAGGCCCTCATCCAGCAAGGGTACTTAAGGGAGTTCACCTGAGCCAACCCAAGAAACCGGAGGACTCAAGGAATCGAGGCCTTCGCCTCCACCTCGAATGGTCAACCGGCAACCCGAGTATTATTGTTATTACTATTATTATTATTATCTGTAGTACTAATATTACTACTGTCATTATTATTAATTTTTAGTATTTTCATTGTTATTATTTTTATTAAGATTGGTTGTTACTGTTACTGGTATTATTATTATTGTTATTCTTATTATTGATGTTGTTACCATTATTATTATTAGTATTTTTACTGTCATGATTTTTATTATTTTTATTTTTTTAAAGCCCAATGTCATTACTATTATTATTATTTTTTTTGTTAAAGCCCATTGATTTTGGCCTATGTTGTATTATTTAATTATTTGATTTGAACTCCGATCCAAGCCCATCTCCTATTGGATTCTAACCCAAATTCTAGTCTACCCTAAACCCAATAACCCAAATAATCATCAACAGCAAAATCCCAACATTCTCTCCTATTCACTGCCTAATAACGACCCCACTATCTCTTTGACCCTAATAATCAGCCTATTGATTCCCCCATCATCTCATTAATTGATCCTGTAACCCCCAATTTGAGATCCCTATTAATCAGCCTTTCTATCTCCCCCATTATTATAATTATAATTATATACATATAATATATTAAACCCCCTTCCCCACACACTCTCTCCCTCCCCCGTTACTTTCTCTCTCTTTCTCTCTCTCTCTCTCTCTCTCCTCGTTACTTTCTCCCTCTCTCCCTTTCACCTGTTTTCAAAACCAGAACAGAGGAAACCCCATCGTCTACATCCTCCACCATCCTCGCCACCGTCATCTCCATCCTCGTCGAGCTCATCACATCCACCACCGAAGCTCACCTTCGTGGCCCCCTGTCGCCTCGCTGTCGTCCTCGTCACCCTGCAGCGCACTCCGGCTGCATCCACTACCTCGTCTTCTTCCTCCACCCTCAGTCGAGCCCGTCTCCATCCAGTCGCCTCCGCCTTGCGCCGCTATCGCTTCCCGACCGCGTCGCAAGTCTGCACCTCCGTCTCCCCGTCTCCCCGTCGACCGCCATTGTCGCTGCAGCCGTCGACCACCCTCTTCTCCCTCCTCCATTGCCGAAGTCTGCCACCTCTGCAGTCGCTCGAACCTATCATCCTTGTCGACAGCTCCTCTGCCTCCCTCATGACCCTCGTTGCTACACTGTTCCCTGCACCTCCTCGACCACCTCGGCACCACCCTTACTCCTCCAGAGTCGCCTCCTCACCTGAGCCTCGCCGCTTGCCATCCAGTCGCTGCCTCTTCATCCCCCTCCTCTGTTGATCATCACAGTGCTTGATCAAATTGCAGCCGTCCGATCAGATCATCATCATCATCAGCATAGTTGAGCTCGGTCGTCCGATCGTTGATCATCACGATCGTGATTGCTTCTTGATCCGTTGATCTTGGCCGTTGGATTTGCATTGATCATCATCACCCCCATCATCATCATCCAGATACTTGATCTCGACTGTCGGATCTCCCTTGATCATCACGATCATGTCTTGATGTCACGCCCCTCTTTCTAAAAATACAGAATACGAGTACATGACATTGACCCAGTGAATGACTAACGTCACCCATAAGCTGTTTATCTGATCAACTCAATAATATAATCAATGCAGAACAATTGCGCAAGCAATAAAAATAATCTCACGAACAATAATATTTGAAATGAAACAATATAAAATATCCAAATACAATAACAATCCAACATCTGGAAACAATAATAAAATTCGGGACATAAGCCCAAAACAATAATAATCCAATCCAAAATAATAACAAGTCTCAATACGTTAAGTGTATTAAAGCAATAAGCAATTAGAAAGCAGTAGTCTTCAGAATGTTTGCTCTCCAATTCCAGCAGACAATTTTCCTTCATCACCAGTAAACACTTCATCAAAAAATTGTCCTCAGGGTAAGTCATGGACAGCATGTAGAGAAAGCAGGGAACAATAGAATAATGGTATAACAATGAATCAATGGATCAATAGGAATCAATAACATGGAACGATAGTAATAATCAATAACACGGTAATCAATGCAATGGTGTAACAATGATTCAATACTCGGTAACGGTAATCAACGGTTAATATCGATAACACTTAGACAATATTGGATACAAATAGGCTCAATGATGAACAATATGTAATGTCGGTGATGTGTCAATCCTTATGTCTATTAATCATTTTAATCCTAACTAATCTATGTACTACTGCATCCCATACTACAGGTTCGATGCATATAATCAATTTCGTTTAGACTAAGTGGTGAATTCTATAGATCATGTGTCGGTACGGTAATCACTAATACGATACAATATTGTTGCACAATTCATTATAATGATACACTGATACACTGATTCACGAGTTCACGACACGAAAGATTGGGGTGACGTAGTCAGCACTCCACAATCAATCGATAAACACTGGCCGACACAGTCACTATATTATTCACTATTTAAGTCATTTCCTTAAACCCCGGCTTGTTAACTATTTTATTAATGAAACAATACAATATGTAAATATGAGATATGAGATGAACAATAGTATCAATAGGGGAACAATAGGACGACAATGTACATAGGACAATTAGAATGATGACAATGAGACACTAGGATCATGCAATGCAACACACATACGTTAATTCATGTAATACTACTAAATAGGAACAATTAATTCAAAAAAATCTAAAAAGTATAATTCTGGAAATAAAAACACAGATGTAGTAAAACGGACATAACTTTTACTACAAAATTCGGAATTTAAAAATTCATGATGTTCTGGAAACAAGAAAGATAAGGCTACAATTCATATTCGGAAAGTAATTCATTTTAAGATCTTTTACAGGTTCAAAAACAGATGTCAACATACAGGTCAGCAAGAAATATATAGGATTTATGTAGTTTTTTTGAAAATAAATTAACTTAACAGGATGGGTATCGATTCTTTAGTCAATAAATTGTATAATCAGTAGGATGGATATCAAAACGTGATAAAGTTGAGGGGAAAGTTGTTTTTCTCCATTTCGTAGCTCGGATTGGCACATGCTCGGAATCCGAGCGAAATGGCTCGGATCGCCTGTCACTCGGGTGTTGGATCCGAGGGACGTGGGGCGATCTTGGCCGTTGGATGATGGCACAGATCTCGATGCTGGCTCAGTTCCCAAGAAAACACTATCTTGTCGCGTAGTGCAGCTGGCAAGATCTGGGCCGTCTGATCGAAATCTTACGCAAATTTTGATGGGAAAAGTTGTTTTTCTCCATTTCGTAGCTCGGATTGGCACTTGCTCGGAATCCGAGCGAAATGCCTCGGATCGCCTGTCGCTCGGGTGTTGGATCCGAGGGACGTGGGGCGATCTTAGCCGTTGGATGATGGCGCAGATCTCGATGCTGGCTCAGTTCCCAAGAAAACACTATCTTGTCGCGTAGTGCAGCTGGCAAGATCTGGGCCGTCAAATTGAAATCTTACGCGAATTTTGAGGGGAAAGTTGTTTTTCTCCATTTCGTAGCTTGGATTGGCACTTGCTCAGAATCCGAGCGAAATGGCTCGGATCGCCTGTCGCTTGGGTGTTGGATCCGAGGGACGTGGGGCGATCTTGGCCGTTGGATGATGGTGCAGATCTCGACGCTGGCTCAGTTCCCAAGAAAACACTATCTTGTCGCGTAGTGCAGCTGGCAAGATCTGGGCTGTCTGATCGAAATCTTACGCGAATTTTGAGGGGAAAGTTGTTTTTCTCCATTTCGTAGCTCGAATTGACACTTGCACGGAATCCGAGCGAAATGGCTCGGATCGCCTATCGCTCGGGTGTTGGATCCGAGGGACGTGGGGCGATCTTAGCCGTCGGATGTGAAGTGCCGAGCTACTTTACTTGGGTTGAAACGTCGCTCCCTTTGCCAATAGTTGCGATTCTTCGTTAGTTAATCTTTTGGGCTTTTGTAACGCTTCAAGGGAGGCCCAAGAGTTGCGCCCTTACGTTACAAAGCCCAAGAGGCATCTTTTTTACTATAAGTTTTCACCCCCTCAACACTTCTCTTCATTTCTCACTTTCACTTTCTCACTTTCATTTCTCATTGCGAAGTTTTTAGCTCTCGAGTGGCGCTGCTAGCTGTCGCGGCGAGGCGTTTCAAACTCCGGCGATCTTTTTTGGCCAAACTAGTCATTTCGAGGTCAGTCCCTCTCTTCATCTTTAAAATGGTTAAGTTTTCTCCTACAGATGAGACCCCCTCCTCGGACCTCGGCGTCAGCCGAGCGGCCAGGCCGAGCAAGGATAAGGGGAAGTAGGTAGTGGAGCTGACCGAAGAGACTACGGTCTGGCCGAGTACGGATGTGGAGGTTGCCGAGCCTCTCCAGGAGGTGTTGGTCCGAGCCAGCAAGGGAAAGGGGGTGGAAACGATCATTGAGCACCCGAAGACAGCAGGGGAGCTGGGTCGGCAGCCGAGCATTCTGTCGAGCATCGGTGGCCTGCGGAGCTACTCCGGAGAACTGTTGGAGAAGGTGACGCAGGGCACCACCAAGTCGATCGAGGAGAACGAGCCGAGGGAAACGTCCGAGGTGGATCAGATCTCTTCGGTGCTGACCGAGGTAGATTTGCATCGGATCCGGAGCGGGTTCCGAATCCCTACGGAGTACGGGCTCCTTCTCCCTGGCCCTAGCTTCCGAGCATGCACCTCGTCCTCGGCCGATATATGCGTATTTCCCACCGACTCCTTGAATGCCGGCCTTCGGCTGCCGCTGCACCCTTTCGTGGTCGAGGTGCTTCAGTGGTACGGCCTGTGTCCGGCTCAGCTAATGCCGAACACCTGGAAACACATCATGGCAATTTATCATCAACCAATAACAATCAATCAACCAAACATACAACCTAACAATTATTTTTACAATAATTTATTTGTGTGACAATTATATGAACAACCCTATTATCAATTCTATATGCACTCATGAAAGATCCAAACTTTAGTCAAAATGGCACGATGTCAAGAATATTGTGGTTAGCTCGTGTAAACCCTCAATAGACTCAATGAAGAGATGAACAATGGATAATACGATCACAAAGAGATCTATTTGCAAGAGTTTCAACAAAACTTGAATTTGATACAATTAACAATTCAAGAGGACGGTGACATGCCTGTTAGACGGTGAAAATGAATACCAAGAATAACGGGATAAGGATCCCAAAGCAATGAACCCACAAGCTAGCAATTTATAACACGTGCAATATACGTGCTAAAGAGAACCCAAACAAAACACAGCACAAAGAGACAGCCTTGGTAGCAACAGCACAGTAGATAAGGGAGAGAGGATTGAGCGGTGGTGTAGCTGGCGTCGATGGTGACTGTAGAGGACGGCGTCACAGATGGCGGCGCTGTGGTGGTCGTCGATCAGACATGAGGAGCAGCAGGGGGATTTTGGGTATTGGGTGTTGTCGATGTTGAGGACAGAGGAGGAGGTAGTTTTTGGTCGTTGTTGTGCTGGCGCTGGGTGAGGGCGACGGGAGAGAGAGGGTCGCCGGAGGTGGCGGTCGCGACTGGAGGGGCTGAAGACAAAGGGGGTGGTCGGAGTTGGCCAGAGGAGAGTTGGGGAAGATGGTGCTATAGTAATTAGCGGGATTTCTGTGGTGAGGGAAAAAGAAATAGATAGGAGAGAGAATAGACGGCTAGAGTTTCAGAATTGTGCAATTTTTAGGGTTTGCATTAGGGTTGTATTTATACGATACAATTAGGGTAGTGGGTTGGTGAATTAGGGTCCAATAGCGGATTTGGGTCAAGAACACATGAAATTGGGGCATAGGGTTCAATTAAGAGATAGATCAAAATCAATAGGGTTCAACTAAGAATACTCACAATTAAATAAAAGATAATAGGTTCAACAAGAAAAACTCAATCAAGAAGAACGAAAATTTTTCATGTACAAATTTAATCAAAAAGAAAATAATCAAGAAAGAACAATAGGGTATTTAAAATATATATATATATATATATATATATATATATATATATATATATATATATATATATATATATGAGTAATGTGAGCCTCATATTTGTATGAGGAGATTTTCCTCATACAAAGTGATTATACTCACTTTGTGGGGCCTTTATGGAAGATCCAGTCCGTCCATCATTTTTATCATAACAATAGATGTATGTGTAGAAAAAATCAAGTGGTTTGGAGGTCATTCACCCATACATCATGTGGGTCCAATTTGTGGTTCGATTTGTATTACTGTTGAAATCGTTCATTTTTCAACTACATGATGCATAAGTGAATAACCTCCAAAACACTTGATATTTTTTACACATACATCCATTAGTATGATAAACATGATGGACGGAGTGGATCTTCCATAAGGGTCCCACCAAGTGAGTATAATCACTTTGTATGAGGAAAATTTCCTCATACTCTATATGAGGCTCACTTTTCTCTCTCTATATATATATACACACACACACATTAAATCAAATAGTGAAATGCTAATAATAATGATAAAAATAATAATACCGATAACAATAATAATAACAACAATAATAACAAATATTAATACCAATAACAATAAGAATAACAATATCAATAATGATAATAATATGTATCACAATAGGATTTGAGTTTAACAATTTATTAAAATTCGAAAATTAATAATATGAATAGTCGATCAATTAGGGATAGAAAACAAGTTCAAATATACCATTATTCAAAATGAATAAAATCTCAATTAGAAAACACTTTAATACAAGATCCGAAATGAATTTAACACAAAATAAATTTATTAAAAAAACCAAATTATAGAAAATATACGAAAAATACTAATTATCCGGAATGGGGGTTACAATTAATCTTGATCTTCGATCTCAGTCGTCCGATCATCTGATCTTGATCCCCATCAAGATATGTACCCGATCGTGATCATCGTGATTGTTTGCTCTTCACCGTGTCCCTGGAATTATGCTCTCGTTATTCTTCGCTTATTCGGCTAATCGTCATTCTAAAGGCAAGTCATCTCACCCTCGAATTGTATAGTATCGTATTCGAGAATATTTATTGAATCCCGCAAGTAAATCTATATTGATTATCGTATATCTGTTATTGCTATCTATCGTTGGGATAATACAGAATTATACGAGCAAATCCAAGTAGTATTCTTGACTTAGTGTCGTCTTTTGCTCCAAGATGTGCATGCAGAGTCCTCGGATCTCAGGATTTGTTCAGAATCTGAAGTTGCCTGGAGTTCGAACTTCATGCTAGAAATATGTCATTGCGCGTGCCCAGGAAATGGTGAGCCACGAGGCAGATTGCTGGAGTTATTGGATGCTGATGATGGAGTCTTTCCGATCAGAGTTGTGCAGTGGAAGCGTGGTGGGTCCATAACCCACAGGTCCTAGGATTCTCTTGTTTCTTCTTCCCTGCATTGTTGCTTTCCTCTGTTCCTTGTATTCATCTTCACCTGTTGATTCCTTGATCGGTTCGATTCTTCCCTGTCATTTCTCTCTCTGATTCCAGTTCTACCTACTCTCCATCTTGCTTTGTTATCTTGTATTGTTTCTTTCTTTTTGATACTGTTTTTTTTTCATTCATGCATTCCATTTGACATCATTGTTATCAATTTCCCTTCTTATTCTGGTGTTGCCACCGTTTTGACTTTTCCCTTGGATCCCTTGTTTTATTACCCCCATAAGTTTGCTTTCGCCTTGTCCTATGTACCGCCTACGCAAATTTCGAGGACGAAATTTTATTGTAAGGTGGGTAGGATTGTAACCCCTGTTCCCGTAAATCCGTATATCCTGAATATTTTCAGTATTTTGATTATTTATAAACTATTTTGTGCTAAATTGGTTTCGGATCTTTTACTGAGTATTTTATAATTGACAATTATATTCACTTTGAATAACAATATATTTTCTATTTTTGATTGATCAACTATTTATATTTTTTATTATTTCTGTTTAGATTTTAATGAACTTGTTAATCTCAAATTCTATTTTGATGCATATTATTATTATTATTATTATTATTATTATTATTATTATTATTATTATTATTATTATTATTATTATTATTATTATTATTATTATAAGTATTATGAGTATTATTGTTATTACTATTATTATTATTATTATCTGTAGTACCTATATTACTACTATCATTATTATTAATTTTTAGTATTTTCATTGTTACTATTTTTATTAAGATTGGTTGTTATTGTTATTAGTATTATTATTATTGTTTTTCTTATTATTGATGTTGTTACCATTATTATTATTAGTATTTTTACTGTCATGATTTTTATTATTATTATTTTTGTATAGCCCAATGTCATTACTATTATTATTATTTTTTTTGTTAAAGCTCATTGATTTTGGCCTATATTATTATTTAATTATTTGATTTGAAGCCTGATCCAAGCCCATCTCCTATTGGATTCTAACCCAAATCCTAGTCTACCCTAACCCTATTAGCCCAAATAATCATCAATAGTAAAATCCCCACATTCTCTCCTATTCACTGCCTAATAACTACCCCACTATCTCTTTGACCCTAATAATCATCCTATTGATTCCCTCATCATCCCATTAATCGATCCTGTAACCCCCTACTCGAGATCCCTATTAATCAGCCTTTCTATCTCCCCCATTATTATAATCATAATTATATACATATAATATATTAAACCCCCTTCCCCACACATACTCTCTCTCTCCCTGTTGCGTTCTCTCTCTCTCCTTCTCCCCTATTTTCGAAACCAGAACAGAGGAAACCTCATCGTCTACCTCCTCGTCTACATCCTCCACCATCCTCGCCACCGTCATCTCCATCCTTGTCGAGCTCACCACATCCGGCACCGAAGCTCACCCTCGTGACCCCACGTCGCCTCCCCGTCATCCTCGTCGCCCCGCAGCGCACTCCGGCTACGTCCACTGCCTCGTCTTCTTCCTTCACCCTCAGTCGAGCTCGTCCCCATCTAGTCGCCTCCGCCTCGCACCGCTGTCGCTTCGCGACCGCGTCGCACGTTTGCACCTCTGTCTTCCCTTCTCCCCATCGACTGCCATTGCCGCTGCAGCCTTCGACCACCCTCTTCTCCATCTACCATTGCCAAAGTCTGCCACCTCCGCAGTCGCTCGAACCCATCATCCTCGTCGACAACTCCTCTGCCTCCTTCGCGACCCACGTCGCTACACCGTTCCCTGCACCTCCTCGACCACCTCGCCACTTGTAGAACCCCGTATTTTCAAATATTATTTTTATATTTGAAAATGAATTTAAATTGATTTTTGGAGAATTTAATAAATATTTTCAGAAAAATTTACCTTTTTACACTTGCAAAACACGTGCAAATACTTTTGAGAAGTTTAAAAATTTTAGTTTTCTTCATGAAAAATCATTATTTAATATTTGAAATTTATTTAGTATTTTTCCAGATTTTTTTGAAATTAATTGGAACTATTTGCAATTTTTGAGAAAAGAAGGACCTTTTTGCAAATTTGACATTTTTAGGAGTTAAAGTGCAAAATGTAATTTCTGGACGATTTGAACAGTATTGGTTGAGATTTAGAATTGTATTTTTCCTTTAAATCCAAATTTAAATGAATTTTGATTGAATTTCCGAGACTAACCTATATATGTAAGTTGTATTTTGGAAAGGATTGTTTTGCAAAAGTATGGGTGAAAACCCTAAACCTATTCCTGGATATTTAAGGGATTTTTTTTCCCAGCCGTCATTGTTAAAAATATACAGATTTTGGTGATTTGTTTGGAGGAGCAAAAAGAAGGTTTTTGGATCTAGCAAAAGGAAGACTTTTTCGTTGAATCTTCTCAATTCAAGGTGAGTGATATAAAATTTGTTTTATTGTTTGATTCATGTGAGTGACTTTGTTTTTGTTTGTCTTGATTTTGTGAGTGACATTGTGTGTTTTGTTTTGTTTTGTGAATAATATGAATTCGTATTGTTGTTGATCTATGTATGCGAGTGGTAATGATGTATTAATTTGATATTGTGAATGATATAGATAATGTATTGTGGCATGATTCATGTGAATAATGATTGTTGTTTGTACCATGTTGTGAAATCTACGAATGATTAGTAGATCTTTGTTTATAAAATCGTATTGCTAAAGACAAGATTAAGATTTGAGTATAGTTATGTTCGGATGGTAAAAACCTGGATCTTATATATTGTAAATCAGATTTTGATTCAGAGTTGTGAAAGAATCTAGCATTAAGAAACCCTAATGGAAGAATTAGTGATCTAGAACATGAAAACTCGTTTTTGACATATTTGAGGTTTTGAGTAATATACCCATAATGAAGATTATTTGAGATTTGTCATTTTGCCTGAATACGAACTATTTATCATAAACAATGAATCTTTAGAAAACTCCAGTTTTGATTTTGTAATCAAACCTAAATTTTGAAAGCTTTAGGCCGACAGTCGAGTGGTCTACTGTACAGTCGACTGGTACGAGCCTGCTGCTGTATTTTAGAATCCTTGAAAAGTCATTCTGGACAGTCGACCTAGCTTGTAGGCAGTCGTCGACTGGTTCGCTGAGAAATTTATTTTGAAAAAATTATTAGTCCTTCTGGACAGTCGACCTATGATCCTCTAAGTCGACTTATGTACTTAGAATATTTTTGTGAAATTATTGGAATTTACCTCGGGTAAGTCGACCGATACTCTTATAAGTCGACTTATATGACTTAGTTTATTTTTGTAAAATTTTGGGTAATTGTCCTCTGGGCAGTCGACTTACCACTGTATAAGTCGACTGGCACTGAAGGATCTTGGTAAACTTGAGTGTATTTCGAATGATTGGTTTTTCAGATAATTTAGTCTATACTTGACATTCAGTTCAGTACTTGATTTAAGACTTTCAGTTGAGCCACTTTTGTTTAGTGGGACTTTGGTTTAGACTTTTGAGTTTGAGTCTCTAGAGGTGTGTGACCCTAGTATACCGGTGTTGAGCTATTTTGTTGAGGCCCGTAGAGGCATTTTAGTTATTCAGTTTTGAATTTAGGCCGGTAGGGTATACCACTCTAGGAGATTCGTTAAGTAATTAATTAACCCAAAATAATAAGGACAGGCACTAGTGGTGATATGATGAACGAGAACATGAGTCAAGAACCTCAGTATGGCTTTCGATGTGGGATTTAATCTCCGAAATTATCACAGTAGATTATTAGTGGTGTGGGATATGTCTCCGGAATTATCACAGTCTTGTGGTGTGGGAAAATCTCCGAAATTATCACGGTAACTACTTGTGGTGTGGGATTGATCTTCGGAATTATCGGAGTCGAGGTGAAGCACATGTGGTAATCGTGTGGTGATGTGTCAATGTTTCGGTGTGGGATGATCTCCGGAATTATTCAAGTAAAATATCTTGGGTGTGGGATCTATCTCTGGAATTATCGGGCATGAGATACTATCCATGGTTTATCTTTATCTCGTAGTAGTCATCATGTTAGGATTAGTTGCATAATGCGGGGGATTGAACCCTACGAAGTGGAGACGTTAAGGGCTTGCACCGAACCTATGTAGAATGGGATGCATAGTCGACAAGTACGCATTAGAGAGTCTGCATGTAGAATATGTGTTTTCTTGACTTGGTTTTATGCATGTGGTTTTCCTATTTTCTACACCTGACACTTAGTTTAGCTCCACTTGATGTTTTATGTTTCCTGTCATTTCTTACTTCCCATATTCTTGTTTAGTACCTGTTGTTTGAGAATTTATGAGGTATGTTTATTTATGTTGTTTGTTGATTTTATGTCACTCACACCATTTATGGCTGACCCCGTTAGTTTGGGGGTTAGGGATCATCTCTAGCCTCACATGTTGCAGGTTGTTGCTTAGAGTGGGAGATTGGATGCTTGAGTTGGTTTTTGAGAAAAAGTGACTTAATAAGATTTTGTGTAAAATTGTAATAGCAGTTTTGAGATAAATTTGTGTTGTAAATAAAAGAAAATTTGTGGTTGAGATGTTTTAATTTCCGCTGTGCTATGTAAGTGATTGTTGTAATAAAAGATGAAAATTTTAGTGATGTTGGTTGTGTTTAATATTATACTGAAGTGGATCGCTGGGAATGTGCCACGTATTTTCTAAGATATCTTATTAGAAATTCGGGGCGCTACACCACCACCCTTACTCCACCCCGAGGTCCCTGCAGTCGCCGGTAGCAACCAGCCTCCGCAAGCACCTGCCCTTGTTCACCGCCAGAGTCGCCTCCTCGCCTGAGCCCCGCCGCTCTCCATCCAGTTGCCGCCTCTTCATCCCCCTCCTCTGTTGATCATAGTGCTTGATCAAATCGCAGCCGTCTGATCAGATCATCATCACCATCAGCATAGATGAGCTCGACCGTACGATCCTCGATCATCGCGATTGTGATCGCTTCTTGATACGTTGATCTTTGCCGTTGGATTTTCATTGATCATCAGCACCATCATCATACTTGATCTCGACAGTCGGATCTGATCAGAATATTTGCAAGTGTACAAAATCGCAACTAGTAGTATAGTTTTAGTGAAAAGTGTGTCGAACCCACAGGGACTATTTATTTTATTGAGTACCGATATTACTAGATTAACTACTATTTGGAAAATCGAAATTAATAAAAAAAGCGACTAAATTAAATTAATCTAAAAATCTAACTAAATTAATTAAGAGTAACGGGATGTGAATTTTTTGTGATTTGTTAATGGCAAAATTATTTCTAGGGTTTTTGACTTCACCTAGCTAATCCACACAATTTATAATTTTATATGAATAAAAAGATTATTTTTCCAAGTTGTAGACCAAAATCAAAAATATCTCCAACTAACAGTTTGTCATATCTTTATGCAAATTTAAGCAATTGAAGACTCATTAAGTTCTGTGGATTTCTTAACAGTCACATCAATCGTGGTAAATCATCTCTAATTTTGCATAATCAATGGTGTTTAATTTTTATTAATCACAAATTACCTCTCGGTCTCTCCATGATCCAATAAATCATACAAATGTCTATCCACCAATTGTACGTATTAAGAATAAAAATCAAACACACAACCATGGAAAAATAGAAAAGTAATATGGAATTAAAATTGTGTTGTCAAAACTAGGCTACATCAAAGCCTTAGAAAACTAAATTTAGTTCATAATCAATTTACAACTAACAAATACTATTTTGGATTGCATAATAAAAATTAGAGGGAAAGAAAAGAGATACAAAAAAAATTGTTTTGTAATAAAAATTGCAAACCGAACAGCCTCGAAAATCGTGCCCAAACAAATCAATTCCTCTCTCTTTTCTATCATCTTGAAGTCAGAGCCACAGAAACGTTGGCGTCAGCAGCGTCCACGACAGAACCTGTTGCTATCACGTGGGAAACAGTGGCGCCACATCCGCTCGGTGGGTCCCTTGTCAGCGCCAGTAGTGCGCCAGGTCAGCACCGCTTCGTTCCAATCTCTCTCAGTCCCTTTGTCATTTCCGCACTGCCACGTCAGCAGCACTAACGTCATGCCTGCTGGGTCTCCTTCTTTGTGTTGGGAACCGTGCATCCAAAACCGAGCACTCACGAAGCAGCTTTCTACTGACGTCACCGAGCACTCAGTTTTTTGCCTCTTCGTCTATGAGTTCCCTCTTCGTCACTTTTTTTTTAATTTGTTTATTTAATAGGGGATAGCCCTCGCACTTCACCTTCGTTAAGCGTTGCCTTCTCTTCTTGTCTTCTCTTCTATTTATAGGCACGGATAGGAGAATTAGGGTTTACTTTTGCAGGAAAACCCCTATTCTTTCTTTATTTCCTTCTTCTTTAATTTGCTCTTTTCTTTCTTACTTATTTTTCTTCTCTTTCACGTGCTGCACACACAAAACAGAAATTATGATTTGAAAATGAAAAATAAAATTAATTAGTTTAAATTAATTAAACTAACTAAAAACCATATTAGCTCATTTAAACCCTTTTAAAATTGTTTATTGTACTTTCAGCTCAATTGGCAAATTAAAATTTATATTTTATTTTTCTCATGGAAAAATTGTAAAATTTAAAATTCAACAAAGCAATGAAAATAAATAAATCATTATGTTTGTTTTGTTTGTTAATTTTTTCCAAAAATATTCACCTTTTGCATCAAAATATCTTATTCCTTCAAAAATAATTAATTAACTGAAAAATAAGGAAATTAGATGAATTATCAACAATATAGGCATATACAAGCAATATTTATGGGCAAATGAGTACAAATATTTGTATAAAAGTTAGACACATTAGGATCTCCCTTGATCATCACGATCATGTCTTGATCTTGATCTTCGATCTCAACCGTCCGATCATCCGATCTTTATTCCCGTCATGATCCGTGCCTGATCGTGATCATCGTGATTGTTTGCTCATCGCCGTGTTGTCGGGATTCCGATCCCATTATTTTTCACTTATTCGGATTAAACTAATCGTCATTCTAAAGGCAAGTCATCTCACCCTCGAATTGTATTGTATCGTATTCGAGATTGTTTATTGAATCCCGCAAGTAGATCTATATTAATTATCGTGTATCTGTTATTGTTATCTATCATTGGAATACTATGGATTTACACGAGCGAATCCAAGTAGTAGTCGTGACTTCATGCCATATTTTTTGTCTCCGATTTATGGAGATCTTGCATGCATTCATATAGTTAATTATTGAATATAGGAATATGGATTGTTATTGTAATTCATGTCATGATATTACACAATGGCAAAATTTAAAAAAACGTCACAATAGTTTGGCGCTGTTTAAAAAAACGTCACAAAATTTTGACTTTTTAAAAAAACCGCAACAATGTTTAACTTTCAACTCACGGAGTTATCCAACCGTTAACTGGGATAATAGTTATGTGATGTTTTTTTAAAACAAATGGAAACTTTTGTGATGTTTTTTTAAACAGAATAATAGTTCTGTGTTGTTTTTTTAAACAAAACAATAGTTTTGTGATGTTTTTTTAAACATTACGTATAACCCAGTTAACGATAGGATAACTCCGTGAGTTGAAAGTTAAACATTGTGCGGTTTTTTTAAAAAGTCAAAGTTTTGTGACGTTTTTTTAAACAGCGCCAAACTATTGTGACGTTTTTTTAAATTTAGCCTTACACAATTATTGTAGATTGTATACTAGTGTTGATTGTTCATATGATTGATGTTGGTGTATTAGTTGATTGTGATTAGTAGGATTTTGGACATTTTTCATCTTAATACCATGTTCACATAGATATAACTTGTTATGATTTATGTTTTCAACCCCTAATTCATCGTTTATAAGTTTTTTATTATTTTATTCATGAAAAATATATTGAGTCCCTGAAATTTATTGCCAACCTGAACATTACCATGCTGTTCGACCTAGATACTGTCATCAAAATCAATAACTTTCTGAATATGAAATGTAACCCCATGTTTCTAGTTTCCAGAACATCCAGAATTTTTAAATTCCGACTTATATTTCATGAGTTATGACCATTTTACTGCAGCTGCATTCTATTTCTAGATTTATGCATATACCACGTTAACCTGATTAAATAGACGAACTAATGATCAAATATTACCATGATAATTTCCAGATTGATATTCAACATGCTTAGGGTAATGAAAATTATTTTTTCTGATTTTTAAAATGAATATTACTGCTTTTACAAATGAAACTAGTTAACATTAATAACCAGCCAGAACCTGTAACCTGTAAAGAACACTATAATTCACCTAGCTACTGTTGTCGGAATTTGGACTTTTAATATGTATTGGAACCGAGCAGGAGTCTAGTTTCTAGAAATTCTGACGGAACCACATTTGCTATTCTATAGCAGCGGGAAACTCAATTTTAGTACAACAACCTACTGTTGTCCAGAATTGAGTTTCCATGTTTGATAATATATAAATGAATCTATAATGTTGTATTTGGTGCATTTAATTGTATGGAATACATTGTATGATCTTAGGGTTGTGGTCATCATTTTAGTGTCCTTTATTAATCGCCTTATCGTTTTTCCATTGATATTTCTGTCCCTATTGTTCCCTATTAGTATTGCATATTAATTGAATAAAGAATGTTAATCAAGCCGGGGTTAAGGGTTGACTAGAGTAGTTGATAATATAGTGAATGTACACGAAAATGTGAGTCTAGTTCCCAAAATATTATTATCGTCATTGTGCAAGAAATTGCATCAATGGCCGGTATTATCGTTATTGTGCAAGAAATTGCTACAATAGCCAGTGTTATCGTTATTGTGCAAGAAATTACTGCAATACCCAGTGTTATCGTTATTGTGCAAGAAATTACTGCAATAGCCAGTGTTATATCGTGCCAAGTAGATGACCTATAGAATCTACCACCTTAGTCTAAACGAAATTGATTGTATACATCGAACCTGTAGTATGAGATGCAATAGTACGTGCATTAGTTAGGATTAAAATGAATAATCGACTTAAGATTTTCATCTCATCGTCATTGCATATTATCATCATCATTGAACAGTGTTATTGTTATTGTTATTGTTTACCGTTATAATTATTGTTTATTTTCATCACTATCAATCATCGTTATTGTACATTGCATCGTTATCATTTTGTTATTGTTCATTGCCATCGACTCTGTTGTTTATTGAATTCATTGTTATACCGTAAATGCCATTGCTTCTCTGTTTCTCTACTTGTTGTCGACGACTTGCTCTAAGGACATATTTTTCTTGCTTTTAGATGAACAACTTACAGGTAATCAAGGAGAATTTCTCGATGGACTAGGAGAACAACAATGGTGAAAGAATTGAATTGCATCGCCGCCTAAATAATTATTGTTTTGTTTTGAAGACTTAAATAAATTGAACATTGTTAATTCTTGTATTTGTGGGCTTTTGATCCGAATATTGTTATTGTTGATTCCAAATATTGTTATTCATGTGATTACTCCATTAATGCATGCTTGGTTGTATTACTTCTTGTTTATATTGTTGAGGTGAATCGATAACAGATTATGAATGACGTAAGTCATTCGCTGGACCAACGTCACGTGCTTGCATTCTGTATTTTTGGGAAGCCGGGCGTGACAATTCTCTCTTTGGAAGCATTTGAAAACCTCAAGCTCTCCCGCGAGAAGCTAAAACCGGCCGGGTACACCCTTCATGGGTTCTCGTGTAATATCCCGGTCGGATATTGATATGGCTAAAAATGGGGTTAAATCGGAACCGTCCAAATCAAGAACAAATCTTAAAGCATGGGGGTAAAATGGTAATTTCACCTACCAATGGGTCTGAAGCGGGTACTGGTTTTCCTCCTCAAAGATCCATTAACCCGCGAACGGATCCACCTCAACTGGGTGCGGGTTACAACCCGCGGCAAACCCGGTCCACCAGGATAGAATTAGGGTTTATGATTAATCCTAATCAATGGCCTTGATTCATATCTATCCTTTCACTGTGGATTAGGGATTACATTCCTTATCTAACCACAGGGATTACATTCCTAATCTGACCCCCAACGACGCCTATAAATACCCCCCATCCATCTCCATTAAGAGGTAATCAATCTTTTGCCAGTTTTACGCTCTTTCATAATCACTTCTGATTACTGACTTGAGCGTCGGAGGGTGCGTCGCCGGGATCAACCCCGGTGTCTTGCACTTTTTGCAGGTGAACGGCGGGAGTCAACGGTCAAACTCCGGTGGAATAGGTAACAGGTTTGCTATTCAAAGTTTTCCAAGAATCCACAAATACTATCTGTTTGCCCCCACACCAGATTCAGTGGGAACAGATTGGCACCATCTGTGGGAAACACCACGAGTAGCAGCCTTCCTCTTCCCGTTGGTCAGATCTTCTCTAGCCATGCCTCCTAGAAAAGTAAGATCTAGAGGGTCCAACCGTGGACCCAACCCCGATCAGTAACAGGAAGTCCCCATCCAACCCGCTCAGCAGCAGGGGCAACTTCCTCCTCAAGCAGAGGACCCTCTCCAACAGGACCTGCCTCCTCCTCAGAATCAACAACCTCCTAAGGGTCCCAACCCGCAGAAACAACCTCTCTATCAGGACCACGTCTCCATCCACAATGCCTCTTCGGATTCTATGGCCTCCCACAATCCCCGAGCTTCTGACCTTCGCAACACCATCCTCAATCGGCAGAAGGATGAGGATCTTTGTCGCCGTCTGGATGAAAAGCGGGCCCGAGAGGGAGCCCCCCGCCAGCAACGTCCGGATGAGCGATCTCCTCACCGCCGAGACTACCGAAGGTCCCCTACCCGAAGGGGGCGGAGAGAGTCCCCCGAGCATCACAGGAGAAGACCCCATTCCCCTGCCGATCGGCAACATCCAAGGAATGATGAGGCACCCATCACCCGTGCCGAGTTCCAGCAGTTCCAAGCAACCATCATACAAGCTCTCAATCTCCGTCCCAACAACACCAATGCTCCAAGGATTCCCACTCCTCCTCCGGTTCGAAGTCCTCGCTGACGGTCCCTAACTCCTCCCCCAGCTCCTAGCAACCCCCAGCACATGCCAAGTCCTTGCCGCTCCAGGAGCTACCGTCGTCGTAGCCCCCCCTCTCCCTCATACGAAGACGAGTCTAGAGGCTCGGTTGATTACCGTCGAAGGGATGACGCTGTCTACCACTGTCTCCATAAAATGGAGAGGCGCTTGGGTCAGTTAGACCGAGAAGAAGAGCTTAGAGGAAGGACCCTTCTCCCTAGTCGACCTCCTTTTTCCCGAACCATAATGGAGGGCACCCGTGCCAATCAGCTTTAAACCTCCTCAATTCGAGACTTATTCCGGGGAGACTGACCCCGTCGACCACATCGAAAGCTTCAAGACCCTCATGCTCATCCATCAAGCTTCTGATGCTCTGCTATGCAAGACCTTCCCCGCAACTCTCAAGGGTCCGGCTCGAGAATGGTACTCTCGCCTTGCCCCATCCTCAATATTCTCCTTCGAGCAATTTGAGACCCTCTTCGTCACCCACTTCGTGAGTAGCCGCAGAACTGAGAAGACCAGCATTTTGCTACTCTACCTCAACCAGAAGAAGGATGAGAAGCTGAGAGACTATGTGAAAAGGTTCACAGCGGAAGCCAGGTCCATAGCTTCCCTCGACTAGTCGGTCGCTGCAGCTGCATTCCAGTCCAATGTCCTCAACTCCAGCCTCCGCTCCTCCCTCGCCAAGAAACCCTCGCAGAACTTCTCTGACCTCCTCCTCCAGAGCGAAAAGTATATTCGGGCCGAAGAAGCTGAGCACCGCCCCAACTTGGAGGGGTCTTCCTCCGGGTCTAAGAGAAAGGGAACAGAAGAGGAAGGAGCCAAGAAGCTCTAGAAGGATAATGGTGGCCAGCGCCGACCTCCTCCCAGATTTTAAAAATTTACTCCCCTTAATGCCAACATCTTCACAATTCTCATGGAAGTTGAGAAGGAGGGGGTGATACCTCCTGCACAAAAAATGAACACCCCTGGCAAGAAGAGGGATAAAGAGAAGTGGTGCCGCTATCACCGGGACCATGGCCACGATACCAATGATTGTCGGGCCTTAAAGAACGAGATAGAAGCCCTCATCCAGAGGGGTCAGCTAAACAGGTTTGTGAGAAAGGACCGAACCGATCCTCCTCACCTGCCTCGGGGGGCTAACAAGCGTCCTGAACGCGATGAAACGCCCAACTTCGAAGAGGAGCCGTGTCCTCCACCTCATTTATGGGGGCCCAATGGGGGGCTCCTTCAACTCCTCTCGAAAGGCGTTCATAAGGGAAGTCAATTCGGTTCGCGCCACCACTCCTCCTAAAGGCCTCGGAGTGCCCGTCACATTCTCAGATAAAGACCTTGAGGGTGTCCGCACCCCCCATTGTGACGCACTCGTCATCAGTCTCCATATGGCGAACTTTAAGGTGGGGAGGATCCTAGTGGACAATGGCAGCTCCGTTAACATCCTCTTCCTCGCCGCTTTCAAAGGCCTCAAGCTATCCCGAGACAGACTCAAGCCCGCCGGCTATACACTCCATGGGTTCACGGGAGTGCCAGTGACTATTGAAGGGGTGATCACCCTAGACGTAACCGCTGGAAAAACTCCTACTACCCGAACGGAGTCGATGGATTTTATGGTCGTGGATGTCCCTGCGGCTTACAATGTAATTTTAGGTCGGCCCGGCCTAGCTGCCCTTGAAGCCGTCCCTTCCGCCTATCACCTCAAGATGAAATTCCCCACCTGGGCAGGAGTAGGGGAAGTAAAAGGCAATCAGGAAACGGCCTGCAAGTGCTACATGACCTCTACCCTCGGTCCAGTCCTCTCCCTCGAAACACTGGAAATCCCCCAAGATGTTGCCCGACCGACGTCCGAGCCGGTGGATGAGTTGGAGGAAGTGCTCTTCTCTGAGCAGGATCCAAGCCGAAAGTTCTTTGTTAGCAAGACCCTCCCATCCGCCCTATGCTCCGACATAGTCCAGTGAATCCGAAGGAACCGAGACCTCTTTGCTTGGTCAGCTGCAGACATGCCCGGAATTTCCGAAGAGCTCTTGGTCCACCACCTCAGTGTTGCTCCGGGTTCCAAACCGGTCCAACAGAAGAGGCGCAAGTTCGCCCCCGAGCGCCAGCTAGCCATAAAAGAGGAGGTGGACATGCTCTTGAAGGCCTGGTTCATACAAGAGGTAAACTATTCCGAATGGCTGTCGAATGTAGTAATGGTGAAGAAGTCCAATGGGACCTGGAGGATTTGTATCGACTTTACCGACCTCAACAAGGCATGCCCCAAAGACCCCTTCCCTCTTCCAAGTATCGATACTCTAATTGACGCCACTTCGGGCTATGAACTCCTCAGCTTCATGGACGCCTTCTCAGGCTACAATCAGATTCGGATGTTTCCCCCGGATATCCCGAAGACCTCCTTCATAACCGATCAGGGCCTCTACTACTACAGGGTAATGCCTTTTGGTTTAAAGAATGCGGGTGCCATATATCAATGCCTCGTCAACAAGGTTTTTCAAGCACAAATCGGCTGGAAAATGGAGGTATATGTTGACAACATGCTCGTGAAGTGCATCCACTGGGTCGATCATGTGACCAATCTGCAGGAGGCATTTGACGTACTCAGGAGACACAATATGAGGCTCAATCCGAACAAATGTGCCTTCGGAGTCTCGTCGGGGAAATTCCTAGGCTTCATGGTCAGCCAAAGAGGAATTGAGGCCAACCCCGAGAAGATCAAGGCCATATTATACATGACTCCCCCGAAGAATGTCAAAGAGGTTCAAAGGCTAACGGGTCGCCTGGCAGCCATATGGCGTTTCCTTTCAAAATCAGGGGAGAAGTGCCTCCCCTTCTTCAAGGCTCTCAGGGGGGCTAAAGGCTTTGAGTGGGGTCAGCACCAACAAGATTCATTCGACCAGCTCAAGGTTTACCTTGTCAATCCTCCTCTCCTTAGCAAACCAATTCCTGGTGAACCCCTCTACCTCTACCTAGCAGCCTCCGAGCAGACCCTCAGCACCGTTCTCGTGAGGGAAGAAGATAAGACCCAAAAGCCCATCTATTACGTGAGCAAGGTACTTCGGGATGCCGAGCTCCGCTACCCCAGGATAGAGAAGATGGCGTATGCCCTAGTGATGGCCGCAAGAAAGCTTCGCCCATATTTTCAGTCCCATTCGGTGGTCGTTCTTACCGACCAACCGCTGAAGCAGGTTCTCCACAAGCCAGAAACCTTCGGTTGCCTTATGAAGTGGTCTATCGAGCTGAGCCAGCATGATATAACATATCAGCTTCGGACCGCGATCAAGGCTCCGGCCCTAGCAGAATTCATAGTTGAAAGTACCATCCCCGAGTTCAGCCAAGCAATGAAGGGACCACCTGTCTGGTCGGTTTATCTAGATGGGTCCTCTTGTAACGAGGGAAAGCGGAGTCGGGGTCATTCTGGCCGGCCCAGATGATTTCATCCTCCAATACTCCCTCCGCATCAACTTCAAGGCCTCGAACAATGAAGCAGAATACGAGGCACTCATAGCCGGCCTCGGAATGGCTCGCAATGCAGGGGCGCAGCGCCTCCGGATCTATAGCGACTCCCAGCTTGTCGTAAATCAGGTCCTGGGCGAGTATGAGGCAAGAGATGACCGAATGGTCAAGTACCTAGCCAAGGTCAGGAATCTCATGGCCCTGTTTGAAGAAGCCCTCATCCAGCGAATCCCCCGAGAAGAGAATTCCCAGGCCGATGCCCTCTCCAAGCTAGCCTCCTCCTTCCTCCAGGGTCTCGAGCAGACCGTCTTGATTGAGGTACTTCTGAAGCCAAGTATAGAAGACGAAACTTCCGATTCTATGGAGTCTCTACCTGTCCTGCTCCAAGATAATTGGATGAAACCCCCCGTTGAGTTCCTGAGGGATGGGTTCCTCCCCGAAGATCCTAAGGAAGCTCGCCGAGTGAGAACCCGAGCAGAGCGATACACACTTATCGAGGGCATCCTATACAAGCGCTCCTTCACACAGGTAGACGGCAGGCCTTATTTGAGATGCCTCTCCCCCGAACAAGCCGACTACGCCCTGCAAGAACTTCACGAAGGCATCGGCGGGGCACATTCAGGGTCCAGATCCCTAGCCCGCAAAGTGTTGAACTACGGTTATTTCTGGCCCACTCTCTTACAAGACGCCGAACAACACGTTCGGCAATGCAGCTCTTGGCAGAAGTACTCCGACATCCGATACCTCCCACAAGCTCCACTCACTTCCCTATCAAGTCCTATCCCTTTCGCAATGTGGGGGATGGATTTACTAGGGCCATTCCCACCAGCTTCCGACCAGTTCAAATTCTTAGTCGTGGCAATCGACTACTTCTCGAAGTGGATAGAGGTCGAGCCCTTGGCCACGATCACTAAGAACAAAGTACTTCAGTTCTTCTAGAAGAACGTAATCTACCGATTCGGTGTCCCTCGGATCCTCATAACAGACAATGGAACCCAGTTCACCGGGGCTGCCTTCCGAGCTCTATGTGAAGACCTCGCCATCCAACACCGATTCTCCTCCGTTTCCCATCCACAGTCGAATGGCCAAGTGGAGAATGCTAACTGACAGATCCTCTCCGGTATTAAGAAGAGGTTGGATAAATGCTCTAAAGGCTTTTGGGTCGATCAGCTCCCTAACGTGCTGTGGAACTACCGCACCACAAAACGGACCCCCACAGGAGAGTCCCCATTCAATCTCACCTACGGGTCCAAGGCTATGATCCCCCTAGAAGTTGGTATACCCTCTCCTCGTCTAATGGCTTATAAAGAAGAACAAAATGCCAGAGAGCTCTGAGCAAATCTAGACTTGATTGATGAGATCCGTGAAAGAGCTGCCATTCGGCAACAAAGCTACCGGAGAAGGATCGAGCTGGCATATAATAAGAGAGTCCGTCCTACCGACCTCAAAGAAGGGGACTTGGTTCTCAGAAAGTTAGCTATCTCTTTTCCTGGTTAGAAGAGCAAAGTAGCTCCAAATTGGGAGGAACCCTACAAGATCGCCAAAGTAGTTCAGCCCGGGACATATCGGCTAGAAGACCTTAAAGGCAGAGAGATCCCAGGACTTGGAATGCCGACCATCTTTTAAAATACCAGGAGAGAGCATTAACGCCTCTCTAAGTATTCTGGGATGTCGAACCGTTCCTCTCCTTTTACTTGTATTTTTTCCTTTATTTTTCTCATGTAATAACGGCTCGTAACTTAGAAGCAGCCTGACCATTAGTTATCAATAAAGAAAGCCTTTTCATATTTTACTTGCAAAATTATTTGCATCTCTCTGCTTTTACTCTTCACCCAAACGATGGTTCGGAGTCCAACACTTGGCTCGATTCTACTTCGCACGCTCGCTCTTAAGCACGCTAGAAGTAGTTCGCCATTCGGAATTGCTTCTACAACCGTTGAACAAACTCTAACAACGAGTTCGGAGTCCAACACTTGGTTCGATTCTACTCCGCAAGCTCGCTCTTAAAGCGAGCTAGGAGTGGGTCACCATTCGGAATTGCTCTCACAACCGTTGAACAAACTCTAACGACGAGTTCGGAGTCCAACACTTGGTTCGATTCTACTCCGCAAGCTCTCTCTTAAGGCAAGCTAGGAGTGGGTCACCATTCGGAATTGCTCCCACAACCGTTGAACAAACTCTAGCAACGAGTTCAAAGTCCAACACTAGGCTCGACTCCACTTCTCAAGCTCTATCAAGCAAGCCCGAAGTGGGTCGCCCATAAGAAAGAAGGTTTTCTTCTGATTTTGAGTAGTTGTCAAAAGTTGGAAGAGTTATACTTAAACTAATACCAGCCAACACAACATTCGAACAACAGAAGCAAAACAAACTTTTTTATTAAAAGCCCGGACAAGGCTGACACTGCAACAAATTTTTACAATAACTTGAAGAGCATAATACAACTTATTTAACGCTTCTTTGGTAGGGGAACGCTTCGGTTCAGAGACACACGAGGGCGGCGTCGCCTTACCTCCGAGCTCGACTCTAAACCAGCGAAGCGAGAACCCCCTTCTCCGCTAATTCTAGCTGTGGCCCCAACCGAGGCGCCACTAGACGAAATGGCTACACCACTCTGAGCGTCAGCTGGGATCCACCTAACGGCAAGCGAACGAGTCGCAAGTTCGTAGAACGAGATACCTTTTCGCTCTCTTCGCGAGTACACGACGTACTGCGAACATTGGCCCTTACGGGCTGAGGTTTCAACGATGCGATCTCCTCCACTAGCTCGACGACCCTATCCCTCAGAATATCGTCTTCCGCCGATGCTTTGAAACTGGGAAGTTTGGACGAGCCTGCGACGTTAGTGCTATCAGCCACAATACGACGGAGATGAGTCACTTCGATACCTCTATCGATCGTGATCCTCCTCAGTTTGTCAACTCTTGCCGACAACTCATCGTGCTCGGACATCAACTTCCCCACCTTCGAAGCTAACTCCTCTTCCTCCGCCGAATGCTCTTTCACCATTACCTCTAGATGACGAACCTCCGCCAGTAGTTCGCTATTCTTTTGGTCGACATCAAAGAGATCCTTGCGGAGCAACTCTATCTCGCCTTCGAGACGAGTTTGTCGTGGTTGCTTCCTGCAGTTCCCTCAACTCGCTAAGATACCCTCGCGCAGTTGCTTTGATATCCTCCAATTCCAAGAAGTTGTAAAACGCTTTATCACGCCAGCGAGAAAGAGCCCCCTTCATTTTCTCCAGCTCAGTACGAAGATGGGAGACCTCAGTGATCAGGCCCAACTCGACCTGGAAAGTTGAGGAATATCAAAAGAATTCCTCAAAACTCAAAGACTCAATCCGAGCAAAAAGAGTTGAATAATTTTGCAAAATTTTGTAATGTTCAACCAAAAAGAAGTCATTTCATTAAAAGTTCAAAAGCTACAAAAAGCGGTGGCCAGTCCGCAGTTAGGCATTACAAGAAAAAAAAACAAGAGAATGAGAGGAGGCGACAAAGTCAAGGGTCGACCTCATCGTCGCTCGATCGCACCCTCGACGCCACCCTCGCCTTCGATGTCTTCGCCCTCCAGCCTCGGATCGAACTCGGCCAAGGGCAGCTCTTCCTTGCCCTCTACGGGGTCTGTAGAAGTAGTAGGACGAGACGTCGAATCCGGGGTTCCGAGCGACGACGTGCTTCAGTGCTCGGCCGTACGCCTCCTCCATGTTCGTCTGCATGTGGGCTTCGGCCTCGTCCCGAACAGCCTTCTCTGCGGCCGCCACCTTTACCGCTTGCTCGGTCAGGGCCTCCTCCGTCGCCTTCTGAGACTGAGTCAGCTCTTCTTCGAGCCGAGCCCTCTCCTTTTCAAGGGTCTCGACCTTGGAAGCCTCGACGGCAGAGCTCCTCAGCGCCGGAAGTTCCTGGAGCATCTGTTCGCGCTTTTGGGGTCAGCGCGTCCGAGGCAGGAGGGGCGGTCGGCATGGCGAGGCTTTGATCGGGCTCGACCAAGGGAGCCTCGACAACCTGTCGCTCGGGGGTCGGGGAGACCGAGGGGATCTTGTGCGCTCGGCCGCCTTGAGGTCCGGACACGGTCCTCTTCCTCTTCCTCACCTCCTACTCCTTGGAAGCTCATGCCTTAGCCATTAGTCCTTTGTAATCCATGCATGGAGATTCTGCACAAACCGAGTGAAAAAGTTAGAAAAATTTTCCAAAACTTCAAAGACAAAACAAGAAAAGAAGAGGCATACTAGGGTTGATCGGACTGAGACCCCCTCGGAACAATGCCTCCTCGGTGATATCTTTCCAACTGAGGGTCGGAAGACCGAGCAACTTTTCCACGACTTCCGCCTCCTCGTTGCTGAGCACGGGCTCTTTCTTCGCCCACTTCAGAAGACTGTCCCTCGACTATACCGTCGGGATCACCCATGGCTCGGGAGCTCAGACGAGGAAGTATTTCTCCGTCCAATGCTTGATCGAGTCCGGGTTCTCGATCGCTTCACTCCCTTCCTCGGCGAGAGATAGTACCTCTACTCATTTTTGCTTGGCTGGCAAGGTCGGTAGAGACTCTGAAGGATAACCATGTTGGGCTGAGCGCCGACCTCTTGACATTGAAGAACGAACGCCATGACGTGTTGCCAGGTGTTCGGCATTAGCTGAGTCGGACACAAGCCGTACCACTGAAGCACCTTGACCACAAAAGGGTGCAGCAGGCAGCCGAAGGCTGGCATTCAAGGAGTCGGCGGGAAATATGCATATATCGGCCGAGGACGAGGTGCATGCTCGGAAGCCCAGGGCCAGGGAGAAGGAGCCCGTACTCCGTAGGGATTCGGAACCCGCTCCGGATCCGATGCAAATCTGCCTCGGTCAGCACCGAGGAGATCTGATCCACCTCGGACGTTTCCCTCGGCTCGTTCTCCTCGATCGACTTGGTGGTGCCCTGCGTCACCTTCACAAACAGTTCTCCGGAGTAGCTCCGCACGCCGCCGACGCTCGACAGAATGCTCGGCTGCCGACCCTAGCTCCCCTGCTGTCTTCGGGTGCTCAATGATTGTTTCCACCCCTTTTCCCTTGCTGGCTCGGACCAACAACTCCTGGAGAGGCTCGGCAACCTCCACATCCGTACTCGGCCGGACCGTAGTCTCTTCGGTCGGCTCCACTACCTCCTTCCCCTTATCCTTGCTCGGCCTGGCCGCTCGGCTGATGCCGAGGTCCGAGGAGGGGGTCTCATCCGTAGGAGAAAACTTAACCATTTTAAAGATGAAGAGAGGGACTGACCTCGAAATGACTAGTTTGGCCTAAAAAGATCGCCGGAGTTTGAAATGCCTCGTCGTGACAGCTAGCAGCGCCACTCGAGAGCTAAAAACTTCGCTAAAGAAGTAAAAAACAAGAGTGAGAAAGTGAAAGTGAGAAATTTGGAGAAGTGTTGAGGGGGTGAAAACTTATAGTAAAAAAGATGCCTCTTGGGCTTTGTAACGTAAGGGCGCAACTCTTGGGCCTCCCTTGAAGCGTTACAAAAGCCCAAAAGATTAATTAACGAAGAATCGCAACTGTTGGCAAAGGGAGCGACGTTTCAACCCAAGTAAAGCAGCTCGGCACTTCACATCTGACGACTAAGATTGCCCCACGTCCCTCGGATCCAACACCCGAGCGACAGGCGATCCGAGCCATTTCGCTCGGATTCCGTGCAAGTGCCAATCCGAGCTACGAAATGGAGAAAAACAACTTTCCCTTCAAAATTCACGTAAGATTTCGATCAGACGGCCCAGATCTTGCCAGCTGCATTACGCGACAAGATAGTGTTTTCTTGGGAACTGAGCCAGCGTCGAGATCTGCGCCATCATCCAACGACCAAGATCGCCCTATGTCCCTCGGATCCAACACCCGAGCGACAGGCGATCCGAGCCATTTCGCTCGGATTCCGAGCAAGTGCCAATCCGAGCTACAAAATGGAGAAAAACAACTTTCCCCTCAAAATTCGTGTAAGATTTCGATCAGACGGCCCAGATCTTGCCAGCTGCACTACGCGACAAGATAGTGTTTTCTTGGGAACTGAGCCAGCGTCGAGATCTGCGCCATCATCCAACGGCCAAGATCGCCCCACGTCCCTCGGATCCAACACCCGAGCGACAGGCGATCTGAGCCATTTCGCTCGGATTCCGAGCATGTGCCAATCCGAGCTACGAAATAAAGAAAAACAACTTTCCCCTCAAAATTTGCGTAAGATTTCGATCAGACGGCCCAGATCTTGCCAGCTGCACTATGCGGCAAGATAGTGTTTTCTTGGGAACTGAGCCAGCATCGAGATCTGTGCCATCATCCAACGGCCAAGATCGCCCCACGTCCCTCGGATCCAACACCCGAGCGACAGGCTATCCGAGCCATTTCGCTCGGATTCCGAGCAAGTGCCAATCCGAGCTACGAAATGGAGAAAAACAACTTTCCCCTCAAAATTTACGTAAGATTTCAATCAGATGGCCCAGATCTTGCCAGCTGCACTACGCGACAAGATAGTGTTTTCTTGGGAACCGTGTCTGCCTCGAGATTCGCGTCGCGATCCAACGGTCCAGATCGCTCCACGTCGCTCGGAATTCCGAACTAAGCGACTAGCGATCCGAGCCACTCGCACGAGGGAAAAACCGAGCCATATCGCTCGGATCCCGAGCAAGTGTCAATCCGACCCTCGAAAGTGAAGAAAAACGTTGCCGAGCGTCTCCGACCGTTGGATCATTACGAAATTCACACTTGAGATGATGGACATCCCAGATTGCTGATGAACACAAGATTATTCACATTTTAGAGCATTAATCTTAACTTAATTGCACATGTAAAAGCTCTATATGTGGTATTTAACTCTTATTTTCTCTTTTCAATAGGAAATAACCAAAAGCAGCAAAACGAAGCAGATTCCAGACGAATACAGACTGAGAAATAATATATAGGGAACTGCAGAAGCAACAGTCGACTGGTTCTCCACAACAGGCGACTGGACAGAGAGCTCAAACTTACACAGATGTCTCATCACAGTCGACTTACTCTCAAGGACAGTCGACTAGTCTGATCAATTATGAAATCTTCAGAAGTCTCGACTCAGTCGACTGGTTCGAAGACAAGTCGACTGGTCTGCGGCGGAGTAAACAGATAAGATATTCAAAGATACACCTGCATCTAATTTCGAATCTATGTGGATCCAGATTTTATACGAAGAATCAAGTCTAAAGACAGGGTATTTCCAAAAGCACGTGGTTAACAGATAAGGAAGGAAAGAAGAAAAGAGAAAGAAATAAATCATCAAATCAAACAAAGAAGGAGTTTTCTGAAAAAGTGCAAAACCCTAATTCTCTGGCCGTATTCTATAAATATCAGAAAGAAAGCATCAACACGACTCTCTCGGTTCATTCTTCTTCCACGTTCCTAATCACCGAATCACAAGGGTTCTGAGCGTTCAAGTCATCAACAGGGGCATTATTCTATCAGCATCGAGAAAGGAGAGAGGAGATCCCGTATTCAAAGGCAGCCGACTGTGTAACAGCCAGTCGACCTTATTGCCGGACTTCATTAATTTATTTCTTCTCCTTCTATTCCTTTATGTTGACTATGTATTCAAACTTGTTGATTAATAAAAATATTATTATGTGGAACTAATTTTATAGTTGGGTAGATTGAAGCCGTAGTTATGTAGTGCTATATTCTTCTGAACTCTTCTATTTTACTTATTGATTGAATTGTATTGATATAGATTGATGGTAATCAAAACTTGTTCTCAAAGTCTGAGAGCAGTCGACTGAGGTGAGAGCCAGTCGACTGACGTACAGAACTTGAGATTTCAAGTTTGCATTATCATCTATCTGAATCTGTTATATGAGCATATTGAGACGACCCGTATCTCGTGCCCATAATTGTAACAAAGGAATCTTTAGGGGTTCCTGGTTCAATCAACTTAAGGGATCTAGATCTGATACCAATTTCTAGAACCTTGAGTGTTTGTTCGTTTCCACTGATCTTATGTTTTCTTAAGTACAACTTAGTAGATACCATGCTAAATACTTAATGAAAGAAACGAATTAGAGTAGATACCATGCCTAATTCTTGGCCTAGGGAAACAATACTTTAAGGAGTAGATACCATGCCCTTGAAGGGAACAAACATGAGTAATAAGAAGAAGTTCAGAAGGTGACTTAGCATTACTGACTATTGGTGGAAATCTAAACCCAACTATTTCATAAATATTTGTGATTCAACACTTCTTAATTTAGTTTTAATATTTTAATTTCTTTTAGACTTTTAAAACAACTCATTATGATTCTTATTCCTTTTTATTGAGTAGTAAGTTAAAGTCTACAATCTCTGTGGGATCGACCCTTGCTATTGCTACGCTTTGTCAAACGATTCGTGCACTTGCGAGGTTTTTATAATTTGTGTCTAGTTTTAGTCTATTTATTTAGGGAACTAGAAACCAACAACAAGTTTTTGGCGCCGTTGCCGGGGATTGTCTAGTATTTTAACTTACAGATCAGTAGGAAGTTTTTATTTTCTTTCTTTTAGTTTATTAATAAGTTTTTCTTTTAGGTTACAGGATTTTGGTGGATGCACGGAAGGAGATCACTTCGTCCAGAGCTACTACCAATTGACGCAGAAACAGAACGCACTTTGCACAGATTAGGTCGACTGATTGCGACCAACCAGTCGACTGCTGCACGAACCCAGTCGACTGCTCAGAGACCTCAGTCACAAGCAGTCATGGCAGAAGAAATACCCAATCGCGTACCAATGCAGGATAAATTTACGCCTAAGAACATTGAACAACCCTCCTGCATTGCATATCAACCCAATGTCACAGGGAACATGCATCTATCTCCTCAGTTACTTAGTATGGTTCCCCATTTTAGTGGCAGACCTGATGAAGAGCCTCATCTTCATTTACAAGATTTTTTCGATCTCTGCAGGACACAAAGCGTCCAAGGGCTTACCCCTGAGCAAATCAGGTTAATATTGTTTCCTTTTTCCTTAAAACTTAACGCTAAACTATGGTATAATTCTTTGGAATCAGGATCAATAAACTCATGGGAGCAATTGGCGACAAAGTTCTTAAAAGAATTCTTTCCAGTCCAAAAGACCAAACAGCTGAAAAGGGAGATTCAACTCTTCCAACAAAAGGATGGAGACTTATTTTTCGAAGCATGGAAAGATTTCAAGAACAAACTTCTCAAGTGTCCAACACACAACATGCCTAAAGATGATCAGGTACAAGCTTTTTATGAAGGTTTAAATGATACTAATAAGGCAATTGTGGATTCAGCTTGCAACGGGATCTTGATGAGGAAAAGCGGCGAAGAGGCCATAGAACTATTTGAGGAACTCAGCGAGAATTCACAACAATTCTCAACAAGGAGGGGCCCTTCGAAAAAACAGGGAGTTTATGAAATTTCTAGTAGCAATAACATTCAATTGGAAATGGTAAACATGAATAAAAAAATTGATATGCTTGTTAATGCAATGTCTATGATGGGTGGAGTTAAAAATCAAACAAATGAAATTTGTGCAATTTGTTCTCATGTAGATCATTCCACTGATACATGTCCTATGTCTTCTTTCACAGATCAGGAGCATGCAAACTATGTAAGTCGAGGAGTGTTCCCACAAAAGAACAATCCCTTCTCGAACACATACAACCCAGGGTGGAGGAACCATCCAAACTTCTCATGGAGCAATAATCAGAATAATCAAGGGACTCAATTCACACAAGGACATGCACGGAACTTCCAAATGGGAAGTGGGATTGATAGGCCAGTTCAAGAACAGAAGAAGTTGGATTTTGAATCCACCGTTCTTCAATTGCTCCAACAACAACATCAAACAAGCAACCAACAAGGGCAAGCAATTCAGAAGTTGGAAACACAAATTGGCCAAATTGCTAAAGAGTTAAGCGAGCGAAAGGCAGGGGAACTTCCATCACAAACTATACCAAACCCTGGAGGCCAAGAACAGCTCAAGGCAGTCACAACATTAAGAAGTGGTAAGATAATTGACAACAAAGTTGGAACACATACCGAAGAAAAAGAAGAACAACCATCAAAAATTGTGGGGTCCAACAAGGTAAGTGAAAAAGAAAGAACAGTTTTGCCACCATTCCCTCAAAGGTTAGTCAAACAAAAGAAAGACCAACATTTATTTGACATCTTTGAAACTCTCAGAAAGGTAGAAATTAATATCCCCCTACTTGATGCTATTAAACAAATTCCTTCTTATGCTAAATTTTTGAAAGAATGTTGTACTCACAAAAGAACATTTCAGGTTAGGGAGGATGTGGCTTTGACAGAAGAAGTGAGCGCTGTCTTATTAAGAAAATTACCTCCTAAATTAAAAGACCTAGGTAGTTTTACTATTCCTTGCAGGATTGGCGAGCACTTCTTTGAGAAAGCACTGTTAGATTTGGGGGCAAGCATCAATCTTCTCCCATACACCGTCTATGAAAAGCTAGGATTGGGGGAACTCCAACCAACATCCATCACGTTACAGTTGGCAGATCGCAGTATCAAAAGACCTAGAGGTATTTTGGAAGATGTCCTAGTTCAGGTAAACGATTTCATTTTGCCTGCTGATTTTGTTGTGTTAGACCTGGAGGAATCTTCAATGCCATCATCTCTACCAATCATTCTAGGTAGACCCTTTATGAGTACGGCGGATATAAAAATTTGTGTCAAAAAGGGTACCATAAGCATGAAAATAAATGGAGAGAAGGTTGAATTTAAAATGTTTGATACACTGAAATTTCCACATGATGATCATGAATGCTATAATGTTGATGTGGTGCAGGATATTGTTGATCAAACACTTCAGGTACATAGCGTTGAACCATTACAGGCCATAATTACACAATCTCTAACTTTATCTAATGATAAACAGGAATATGATGACTGGGAGATTGCAGAGACAATACATCACCTTGACACTTCACAGTCACACTCAGGTAAGTTTGCACCAGTATTTGAAAAATTGGTGACTGATGACATTTATGTTTCTGCAGACAAGTCGACTGGTGCACTGGACAAGTCGACTGCTGCAGAGGATCAGTCGACTGTCCAGACTGCTACCAGGGACCAGTCAACTACACCAAGACTTACAGACCCAGAGCTTAAGCAGCTGCCCGACCATTTGAAGCACGCATATTTAGGCGAGAACCAGACGCTACCAGTGATAATTGCTGCGAACCTGAGTGCACAGGAAGAAGATAAGCTGCTAAGGGTACTACGAGAACACAAGAGTGCAATAGGATGGACCATTGCAGATATCAAGGGAATAAGTCCATCCAGATGCATGCATAGAATACTCCTTGAAGACAATGCAAAACCAAGCAGGGAGGCACAGAGAAGGCTTAACCCAAACATGAAGGAAGTGGTGAGAGCAGAGATTCTGAAACTACTAGATGTTGGCATCATCTACCCTATCTCAGATAGCAAATGGGTAAGTCCTATACATGTAGTGCCTAAGAAAAGTGGAGTCACAGTGGTGACAAATGAAAAGAATGAGCTTATTCCCACTAGAGTGACTACAGGTTGGAGGGTATACATTGATTACAGGAAACTGAACAATGAAACCAGGAAAGATCACTTCCCTCTTCCTTTTATTGATCAAATGTTAGAAAGATTAGCAGGATATAGTCATTACTGTTTCTTAGATGGTTATAGTGGCTATAATCAAATTGCTATTGCTCCAGAAGATCAAGAAAAAACCACTTTTACATGTCCTTTTGGTACTTTTGCAAACAGGAGGATGCCCTTTGGATTGTGCAATGCACCAGCAACATTTCAAAGATGCATGATGAGTATATTTTCAGACATGGTGGAAAGGTTCATCGAGGTATTTATGGATGACTTTAGTGTTTTTGGATCTTGTTTTGATGAATGCCTTAACCATTTGCAGCTTGTACTTAAAAGATGCGAAGAGTGCAATTTAGTGCTGAATTGGGAAAAGTGCCATTTCATGGTACAACAAGGTATTGTATTGGGACATGTGGTGTCCAAAAGGGGAATAGAGGTAGACAAAGCAAAAATCGATATAATATCAAAACTACCCCCTCCCACTACAGTTAAGGGTGTTAGGAGTTTTCTAGGACATGCAGGGTTCTATAGAAGATTTATAAAAGATTTCTCAAAAATCTCCAAACCCCTTTGTGACTTGTTGGCTAAGGACGTTGAGTTTGTATGGACAGAAGAGTGCACAAATGCTTTTGTTACATTAAAAAATCTTCTCATTTCTGCACTTATTGTCATGGCACCAGATTGGAGCCATCCTTTCGAGCTTACGTGTGATGCAAGTGATTATGCTTTAGGGGCTGTTTTAGGTCAACGAATCAATAAGAAACCCCATGTTATCTACTATGCTTCTCGAACTTTAAACGATGCACAGCTAAATTATTCCACTACTGAAAAGGAAATGTTAGCTGTTATTTTTGCTATAGAGAAGTTTAGATCATATTTAATTGGTTCTAAAGTTATTGTTTTTACTGACCATGCTGCCTTGAGATATTTGTTTGCTAAAAAGGATGCTAAGCCTAGGTTGATCAGATGGGTGCTGTTGCTTCAAGAATTCGATCTTGAGATTAGAGATAAAAAAGGAAGCGACAATGTTGTTGCCGACCACATGTCCAGGCTACTACAGGAGGAAGAGAGAATTGTGCCCCCACTTAATGAAACTTTGCCAGATGAACATCTCTTTGAAATAAACTTATGCTCGGGGCAGTCGACTGGTAACAGGACCAGTCGACTGGTACCTCACTGCTCAAATTTTCCATGGTTTGCTGACATTGTAAATTATCTAACCGCTCATGTTTTCCCTCCAGGTATGACAAGTCAGGAAAGAAAGAGACTGGTGGCTATGTGCAAGCACTACTACTGGGATGATCCTTATTTGTTCAAATTTTGCCCTGATCAAATTATAAGAAGATGTGTGGCAGAAAAAGAGTAATTGAGTATTCTACAACATTGCCACCAATATGCATGTGGAGGACATTTTGGACCGAAAAGAACAGCACTTAAGGTACTGCAATCTGGATTTTATTGGCCTAAAGTATTCAAAGATGCTTTTTCTTTTTGCAGGACTTGTGACAAATGCCAAAGGACGGCAACATCTCTTCTAGAAATCAAATGCCACTGCAAAACATCCAAGTGATCGAGCTTTTTGATGTGTGGGGAATCGACTTCATGGGTCCCTTTCCTAACTCATTTGGTTATTTATATATACTTGTTGGTGTGGATTATGTGTCTAAATGGGTCGAGGCTGTCCCCTCAAGAACTAATGATCACAAAGTTGTTGTCAAGTTTTTGCAGGAAAACATTTTCACTAGGTTTGGGACACCACGAGCAATAATAAGTGATGGAGGTAGCCACTTCAACAACTTTCCATTCGCTTCTTTGATGAAGAAGTACGGTATTACACATAGAGTGGGCACACCATATCATCCCCAAACTAGTGGGCAGGTGGAGATTAGCAACAGAGAAATAAAAAGCATTTTGGAAAAGACAGTCAACACAAGGAGGAAGGATTGGTCGTTGCGCTCGAACGATGCATTATGGGCCTATAGAACCGCATACAAAATACCCATTGGCATGTCACCATACCGTTTGGTGTTTGGAAAAGCCTGTCATTTGCCAGTTGAGTTGGAGCACAAAGCATATTGGGCCATCAAAAGGTTCAATTTTGATATGAAACAAGCAGGTGACAAAAGAAGATTACAACTAAATGAGCTTGAAGAGTTGAGGCACGATGCTTATGAGAATGCAAAATTGTACAAGGAAAGGACAAAGTTGTACCATGACAAACAGCTAGCAAGGAAGGAGTTTTATGAAGGGCAGAAGGTATTGATATACAACTCAAGATTGAGACTTTTTCCAGGCAAGCTTATGTCAAGATGGTATGGGCCATACATTGTCACAAGAGTCTTTCCACATGGCGCTTTGGAGGTTCATAGCAAGGACAAGAATCAAACATTTAAGGTGAACGGGCATAGAGCGAAGCCGTACATAGAGATGAGCATAGAACCTCAAGAGGAAGATGTGAATCTGCAATCCATTCAATACATCGCATGAGCTCATCATGTCTAGCTGAAGACAGAAAACACAGCGCTTATTGGGAGGCAACCCAAGTTTCAGGGGAGTATTTACACTTTTCCTTTATTTTCTTTCAGTTATTCATTTTTTTTCTTTGAGTTATTATTTATTTTTCTCTCCTTACTAGATGTGACATATGCCTATTTTTACATTTTCTTTCGAACATTGAGGACAATGTTCCATCTAAGTTTGGGGGTATTGGGGTTATTTATAGAGTCTTTTGATTTTTTTTTTAGAATAAACAATTTCTTATAAAGTAAGAAGAAGGATACTCATTTACTTTAGGATTGTTGAGTTTCATAAATTCCCTACAAGATTATATGAGACATGCAATTATACATAATAAACAAATGTGATGCCTTTTCTAGTCCTAAATTGAGTTTAAGTAAATAGAGTGATAAAAAAAATATATATATAAATATATATATTCAAATAAAGTCAATCTACTCCAATGTTTTGAGTGCTTAGTAACTAGGGGTATTCATCACCAATGTTTACCTTTACGTCAAACGGCAACTTGAAATATGAGTATGCAAAGCACGTTAGAGTTTGTGACTCGCTGAGTAACCGGGTGGATTCATCACAAATGTTTCGCATTCGCGTAAAAAGGCAAGTGACAACTTTAGAGAAGCGACTTAAAAAAAAAAAAAAAAAAAAAAAAAAAAAAATCTAGTTTGCTACTCGGTTTGTAGTAGAGAAAAGGGGATAATCACAGATTGAGTAATTACATACCATAACTATAATTAATTGCATGACAAGTGTGGTTGAGTTTGGAGTTATGAATAAACAATTGCACTAGAGAAAGTGGGTATGTTTAATTTTACTTTATCTGAAATTGTTTATACTTTTCTATGTTGATGCCCACATAGTAAGAACTCTTGGTGATTAAGGCTGTTATTATTATACCCTTGTTCGTAATTCTAGTTTGCTTGAGGACAAGCAAAAATCTAAGTTTGGGGGTATTTGATGAACACAAGATTATTCACATTTTAGAGCATTAATCTTAACTTAATTGCACATATAAAAGCTCTATATGTGGTATTTAACTCTTATTTTCTCTTTTCAATAGGAAATAACCAAAAGCAACAAAACGAAGCAGATTCCAGACGAATACAGACTGAGAAATAATATACAGGGAACTGCAGAAGCAACAGTCGACTGGTTCTCCACAACAGGCGACTGGACAGAGAGCTCAAACTTACACAGATGTCTCATCACAATCGACTTACTCTCAAGGACAGTCGACTAGTCTGATCAATTATGAAATCTTCAGAAGTCTCGACTCAGTCGACTGGTTCGAAGACAAGTCGATTGGTCTGCGGCGGAGTAAACAGATAAGATATTCAAAGATACACCTGCATCTAATTTCGAATCTATGTGGATCCAGATTTTATACGAAGAATCAAGTCTAAAGACAGGGTATTTCCAAAAGCACGTGGTTAACAGATAAGGAAGGAAAGAAGAAAAGAGAAAGAAATAAATCATCAAATCAAACAAAGAAGGAGTTTTCTGAAAAAGTGCAAAACCCTAATTCTCTGGCCGTATTCTATAAATATCAGAAAGAAAGCATCAACACGACTCTCTCGGTTCATTCTTCTTCCACGTTCCTAATCACCGAATCACAAGGGTTCTGAGCGTTCAAGTCATCAACAGGGGCATTATTCTATCAGCATCGAGAAAGGAGAGAGGAGATCCAGTATTCAAAGGCAGCCGACTGTGTGACAGCCAGTCGACCTTATTGCCGGACTTCATTAATTTATTTCTTCTCCTTCTATTCCTTTATGTTGACTATGTATTCAAACTTGTTGATTAATAAAAATATTATTATGTGGAACTAATTTTATAGTTGGGTAGATTGAAGCCGTAGTTATGTAGTGCTATATTCCTCTGAACTCTTCTATTTTACTTATTGATTGAATCCGTTTGTATTGATATAGATTGATGGTAATCAAAACTTGTTCTCGAAGTCTGAGAGCAGTCGACTGAGGTGAGAGCCAGTCGACTGACGTACAGAACTTGAGATTTCAAGTTTGCATTATCATCTATCTGAATCTGTTATATGAGCATATTGAGACGACCCGTATCTCGTGCCCATAATTGTAACAAAGGAATCTTTAGGGGTTCCTGGTTCAATCAACTTAAGGGATCTAGATCTGATACCAATTTCTAGAACCTTGAGTGTTTGTTCGTTTCCACTGATCTTATGTTTTCTTAAGTACAACTTAGTAGATACCATGCTAAATACTTAATGAAAGAAACGAATTAGAGTAGATACCATGCCTAATTCTTGGCCTAGGGAAACAATACTTTAAGGAGTAGATACCATGCCCTTGAAGGGAACAAACATGAGTAATAAGAAGAAGTTCAGAAGGTGACTTAGCATTACTGACTATTGGTGGAAATCTAAACCCAACTATTTCATAAATATTTGTGATTCAACACTTCTTAATTTAGTTTTAATATTTTTATTTCTTTTAGACTTTTAAAACAACTCTTTATGATTCTTATTCCTTTTTATTGATTAGTAAGTTAAAGTCTACAATCTCTGTGGGATCGACCCTTGCTATTGCTACGCTTTGTCAAACGATTCGTGCACTTGCGAGGTTTTTATAATTTGTGTCTAGTTTTAGTCTATTTATTTAGGGAACTAGAAACCAACAACAATTGCGCCACGTCCACTAAACGACAAGATAGTGTTTTCTTGGAAACCGTGTCTGCCTCGAGATTCGCGCCTGCACTCCAACGGTCCAGATCGCTCGACGTCGCACGGAATTTCGAACCAAGCGACTAGCTATCCGAGCCACTCGCGCGAGGGAAAAACCGAGCCATATCGCTCGGATCACGAGCAAGTGCCAATCCGACCCTCGAAAGTGAAGAAAAACGCTGCCGAGCATCTCCGACCGTTGGATCATTACGAAATTCACGCCTGAGATGATGGACATCCCAGATTGCGCCACGTCCACTAAACAACAAGATAGTGTTTTCTTGGAAACCGTGCCTGCCTCAAGATTCTCGCCGAGATCCAATGGCTCAGATCGCTCCACGTCGCTCGGAATTCTAAGCCGAGCGACAAGCGATCCGAGCCACTTGCGCGAGGGAAGAACCGAGCCACTTCGCTCGGATTCCGAGCAAGTGCCCATCCGACCCACAAAAGCGAGGAAATTACTGCTGAGCAACTCGGTCCATCCGATCTTTCAGAAATTCGCGCTCGCTCAGGATCAACGGTCCAGATCGCGCCACGCCATAATTCGGTATTTTATTTATTAAAATCGTTTTATTTATTTAGAAATTGCAAAAAAATGATTAAAAATTCGGGAAAATTAATTAAAAATCCAAGAAAATAATTATAAAGTTGGGGAAATATTTTTGAGCCCCTGAGTGAATAATTATCGCCTAGGACCATTTATTAAGATCCCCGAACGACGAATTGACACTTCGCAAAATTAAGTAAATAATCCGAAAAAATAGATAAAAATCACCAAATGTGCAGAAGAGTTCAAGAACAACTCAGAGCGTGCAACTAACTTTGAAAATCACCATACTGCCTCCTGCGAAGATTCGAAACCATTCATTTGGACTCCGATACAACTCTGCCAGCCATTAAAACAGTAAAACTACTCCTCAAAGGCTGATCAAGCTCAGTCTTCGGGAGTGGGGGGCTCGTGATATGGCTAAAAATGAGATTAAATCGGAACCGGCCAAATCAGGAACGAATCTTAAAGCATGGGGGTAAAATGGTAATTTTCACCTACCAATGGGTCTGAAGCGGGTACTGGTTTTCCTCCTCAAAGATCCATTAACCCGCGAACGGATCCACCTCAACTGGTTTCAACCCGTGGCAAACCCGGTCCACCAGGATAGAATTAGGGTTTCTGATTAATCCTAATCAACGGCCTTGATTCATATCTATCTTTTCACTGGGGATTAGGGATTACATTCCTTATCTAACCACAGTGATTACATTCCTAATATGACCCCCAACGATGCCTATAAATACCCCCCATCCATCTCCATTAAGAGGTAATCAATCTTTTGCCAGTTTTACGCTCTTTCATAATCACTTCTGATTACTGACTTGAGCATCGAAGGGTGCGTCGCTGGGACCAACCCCAGTGTCTCGCACTTTTTGCAGGTGAATGGCGGGAGTCAACGGTCAGTCTCTGACGGAACAGGTAACAGGTTTGCTATTCAAAGTTTCCCAAGAATCCACAAATACTATCTGTTTTCCCCCACACCAGATTCAGCGGCAACAGATATTATATTTGTATTTTTATTATTTTTAAAATTAAAATATTTCTTATGGAAATTACTTAGTTTTAATAAATAATCATTATCTGTATATATACAAGTAAGTATATATATGTATTGTATCGGTTTTGTGCACTTGTAAAATATCCTGTAAAATGCGTTTTTGGAAAAATATCTGTAAAATCTCCGGCTGATATTAAAAATTAATATTTTATTATTATTATATTTTTTTCAGAATTAAAACATTTTTGGTGGATACTGTTTGGTTTAGTTAATAAACATTATATATATATATACTAGGTTTGCCCGTTGACACGTGCCTACGGCACGTCTTCGGAACGGTGCACCTTATTTGATCATATAAAATAGTTTTGGAGGTCGAGCAAATTAATTGAAGTAGCAAACATATTATATAAGAAACTTTTGTGGTCCAGCAAAAAACATATTATATAATTTTTTTGATTTTTTTGAACTGTTTTTAAAGCTTTTAAATTTTTAATTTTTTTGAGTTTTTAAATTTTTTATTTTAAAAAAAATTTTAAAAAATTATTTTCTTAATTTTTTGAATAGTAGAGGGAGGGAGGAGAGAGAGAGAGAGAGAATTTTTAAAAAAATAAATATAGGAGTTGTTTTGGGTGGGGATTTGAATTTGAGTTTTGGAGGGAACTTTTGGGGGGAAAATATGTTTTGTGAGGTTAGATCTGGGCCTTTGATTTTTGAGGGGATTGAAGGAGAACCACTTGATAGCTTTCTTTGTGTTTTATTATATAGATATATATATATATATATATATATATATATATATATATAGAGAGAGAGAGAGAGAGAGAGAGAGAGAGAGAGAGAGAGAGAAATCTTCGGTTGCACACTACTTTGGTAAGCACTCCGTGAGCACTCACGAAATAGAGCACCTATGACAAATCTGAACCGCTCATATTGTTCTATATACCTAAGATAGCCTAACAATAAAAAATCAATTAATTTGAAATTCATTTGTCCATGATTTACATCATCACAAAATTGTATGGCTGAAAATTCTAACAACATGATGGATGGGCAAATGAACTTTAAATTTCTTGATTTTTTATTGTTAGGTTATCTTAGGCATATAGAACAATATGAGCGGTTCGGATTTTTCATAAGGTTTTTATTTCAGGAGTGCTCACGGAGTGCTCACCAAAAGTAGTGTGCAACCGAAGGGGACTATATATATATATATATATATATATATATATACACACCAGTTTGTATACATCTATATTGTATCAAATTGGTACTGAGATCTTTCGAGAATGTAATAAAATTATTTTTAATATTATTTCTGAATTAAAAAAAAATTGGTAGAGATTATTCGTTTTAACTAATAAAAATTATTTGTATATATAGATGTATGTACGTATATGTACTATATCGATTTCGTAAGTTTGTACGAAATCATGTAGTATGTGATTTTGAAAAAAATACCTCTTATTTTTTATCAATCATGATCAAATAGAAAGTTAGGATTGGATTAGGGTGTGATTGCAACATTAATTTGCAAATTGATTTCCAATTGTTTTAACCATGAGAATGAGAACACTTGGGTTCTTCTCATCCACAAAATTCACCCCTCCTCTCTTATGATCCCCCCCCTCCTACGGCTGGCCAAATCTCAAAGAGCAAGGATCTCTTTCATTTTGTGTCCTCCATCTCCTTCGCATCTCATCCTTCTACTTGTTTTCATTTTAGAAAAAAATTGAGAAGAAAGAAAAGAAAGAGAGATCAAAATCAAAAGAAATAGAGTGGGTTCTCTTTTCATGAGGAGAAAGAACAAGGAGCAAGGAAGGGAAGGCTAATCTAGCTTGTTCTTCCAACCGTTTTTGGGTGGGGGTTTCTCAACACATTTGTTATTGTTTTGTTATTTTAGTTACTTGTTATGTGAATGACTTGGACTAAATCATGTGCATAATGATGACTGTGGACTAGAATAAATGGCATATAAAAATTTAAGTGGTAGAACTCAAATAGAACACTAAAAATCAATCTTAATAGCTAGTATGTTGTCATGATAGTTAGAATTAATTACTTGTGCTAAAGTTGGAATTTTGACTTCAAATTAGATTGAGAGCTTATTATATATGTTACTACCATGATCTAATTTTTGTAGATTTTTTGGGGTTTATTTGATGGGTTAAATAAACGTTTTCCCCAAAACAGCGATCCTGAAGCAAAATGTGCTGTTTTGTTGATTTTTTAATTGTGTTTAAGAAGTTGGATTTTGAGTTCCATAAGGAATATGAGAAAGTTATCAACTAGTGAGTTGTAGTATATGTTTTTCCCTTTCCAAAATGTCAAATTTTATTAGATTTCGATAAGTATAACAAAAGTTGTGAGATTTACAAGTTTCAGCTTTTGCTGTCCTTTTTGTTATTCTTGAATTGTGTTCAAAGAGCTAGATTTTGAGCTTTATAAGGAATCTGAAAAAGTGGTCAACTATAAAGTTATAGTAGATGTTTTCCCCTTTTCAAAAAGCCAAATTCTGTTAGATTCTAATAAGTATAACAAATGTTGTGAGCTTTACAAGTTTCAGCTTTTGTTGTCCTTTTTGTTGTTCTTTGAATTGTGTTCAAAGAGCTGGATTTTGAGTTCCATACAGAATCTGAGAAAGTTGTTAACTAGGAAGTTATAGTAGATGTTCTGAGATTTTCAAAAAGCCCAATTTTGTTAGAATCCAACAAGTATAACAAAAGTTATGAGCTTTACAAGTTTCAGCATTTTGCTATCTTGGTTGTTCTTTGAATTAAAGAGCTGGATTTTGTGTTCCATACGGAATCTGAGAAGGTTGTCAATTGGAGAGTTGTAGTAGAGGTTCTCACCTTTCCAAAATGTCCTATGTTGTTAGATTCCGATAAGTGAAGTAGGAGTTATGACCTTTACAAGTCACAACAGCTTGCCTTTTGGCTGAAGCTTCGCTGATTAGATTGTTTGAAGTTTTTGTACCTCTTATTGACTGAATCTGAGAAGGTTGTCAACTAGAGAGTTGTATTAGAGGTTCTCACCTTTCCAAAAATTCCTTTTTTGTTAGATTCCGATAAGTAGGGTAGGAGTTATGACATTTACAAGTCACAGCAGCTGGCCTTTTGACTGAAGCTCCACTGTTTAGATTGTTCGAAGTTCTTGTACCTCTTATTGACTGAATCTGAGAAGGTTGTCAACTAGAGAGTTGTAGTAGAAGTTCTCAACTTTCCAAAATGTCCTATTTTGTTAGGTTCCGATAAGTGGAGTAGGAGTTATGACCTTTACAAAGTCACAGCAGCTGGCCTTTTTGGGTGAAGCTCACTGTTTAGGTTGTTCGAGCTTTTTCTACCTCTTATTGGCTGAATCTGAGAAGGTTTTCAACTAGAGAGTTTTAGTAGATGTTTTCACCTTTCTAAAAAGTCTAATTTTGTTGAATTCCGATAAGAGTAGCATGTTTAATCACTTTTAGGGTATTATAAGACTTTTATGTTGCTTTTATGAATAAAAGATCAAGTTTTGTTAGTAGTTTGAATCATGCACTTGATTATGAGTAATAAGTGTTCCTTGTGTACATAAGTAGCATGTTTATGTTGGGAAATAATTCACGCTAATCGTTAGCAAATTGTTGTCGCATACATAGCCAGTCGGCTCGTATGTAAGTTGTTTTGCTCGTATGTAACTTATTAGCTAGTACGCAGTTATTGTGCTCGTCTAGGGTGATATCATTACCCTAGGAGCCATCGACTATCAAGACGTGTATTTATTTTACTCCTCGTGGACTATGGACGTGTCACCCCCCGTACACCGTCAGATCTTAACCAGTGTAGGTTGATCGCGGGCCGGGAGTGTAGACGGAATCCAAGTTCAGGGTAGTAGCATGCGAATACGTTTGTATTGCCAGGGTCTTGGATCGATAGGCTATGAACAGGATCCTTAGGGATTCTGGTAAGTCTAGGTTGAGCACCTTGTAGAGTTATCTTGCGAAGTCTAACTTAAGACCTAGCATGTTGGGTTAGTACTGTTGTCATCCCTCCGATTGTGTAGGGTTAGTGACATCGTTAGGGTAGGAACTTATGACTATTACTACTTAACCTTTATTTATTAGCATTTCGCCGAAGGGAAAGAGTTGGTATTAAACATGATACCTTATGATCTGACCTATTCTATAGGCCAACACTAGGTGGTGGTATTGGTTGTACCCTTCCTGTCAAAGGGATACGGTCTGCGCCTTCTCACTAGTTAGGAGCACGGGATCCGTATCTCGTCTATTAATTTCTGAAGTGCCATGACAAGGATGGGAAATTTCCTGTCCTAGTTAGGGGATGGACCCCAGGAACTCCACCATGTTCTATATCAAGAAGGGGGAACAAGCCATAGACTACGGTCTATAAGCTATGGGGCCACAGGGGATGCTCCAAGCTAACTTGTGTTGTAGTGAACTCCAAGGGTTCGTCAGTTTTTTGAGTGAGGTCCGGTACGTCGAGCAATAGTGGCAAACGGAGACCCCACTATATGATTGCGAATGGCGGGATTAGACCATTTCAGAGCAACCTCACTAGTAACGCTATATCTTCAGAAATAGGTTGAGTACAAGAGTAGAATTCATGACTCGGATTCAAATCCATATATTTGAAGAACGACTTGTTAAAGAAGAGTAGATCCTGGGGTATACTGGTATAGAGAGATTGGGATTGCAGGTGGCAACCCTGCATAGGGTGCATACTGTCCGGAGACTCGCTTGCATTAGAGTAAGAGCATCCTTGCATTAGTTAATCTTGCATTAGAGTCTAAGTCATAGCATACACTGACATATCAATTATATATACACTTTTTCTCTTTTCATCAATCTGTTTGTTTAAAGTTGAGAATCGCTGCTAGTCATCAGCCTTAAAGCGTCAGTATATGTACTGACGTCCCCACTTCAATTGGTACTGGATTGCAAAATTACAGGTACATGATTCAGGACTTAAGGCAAGAGAAGCAAAGTGTTGATTTTGTTTCAATTGTAATATATGTTGGTTACCATTGTTTTAATTGTAAATTTATTAATTGTTGAGAAGCATCCAAGTGAAGTACCAAGTGTTATTTATTATTCATTGTACTTTGATGTAAATTTATTGAAAGTTTGTAACACTTGGGCTTGTATGGCATTATTGTAACACTGATGTAATATAATGCAGTTTTATAACATTTGGACTTGTAATACATTTGTATTAAATAAAAAGTTTTAAATTTTCCTTGTTTTCTGTGTATTGTGGCTAATTGAAGGAAAAGATTCTGGCTTATGTCACGATTTTCCGGCTAAGAAAATCCGGGCATTACAGAGTGGTATCAGAGCCGACTTCAACTTAGAGTCCAATAGAGTAGGAAAATTAAACTTTGATGCCTTATAGGAGTCGGGTTTTAGCTAGTTGTAGAAAATTATAATTCATATTGTTGTTTCTTTCAACTTATGTTTTATAATTTTTCTATATCTGGACTAATTCCAGTATATGTGTTTGAAGGATGGTATTTGAGGATATCCTAACCGGGGATGTGGTGATAGAAGAGAGTCAGCCGATTTCAATGGATGATCCGATGATCTTAAGCGAATAGCCAAAGGAGATTTCACTACAAGCTAACCTCAAGACGGACTCGCCTTCACCACCACAAGGGCTAAGTGTGGATCAACGCACAGCGGCGGCAGCCAGCATACATCGGGAAATAAAGCAGCTGAGGAAGTACAGGACCAGGAAAGGTTGTCAAGCTAAACAACTGAAAGATGCTTGCAGAGTTGTATTAGCAGGCCCAACAAAGGAGCAGGAACACTTTGATTCCATAATGGCACGAATGCAACATTAATGGGAGCAAGTCCAGGGGACCACCGGGGTTGTAGTATGTCATTTCTGTGAGGAGGCTGGGCACAAGGGATTAGTCTGTCTATGACTACAAGGAAAAAGATCTGCACCAGCATCAGGGTTCAAGAACCGAGGTCAGAAGCAGAAGATTCAGAAAATGGAGGGCAAACTTTGAGGTGCCAAGCCAGGAAGTTATTTCCTATGTGGTGAGCAAGGACACTACAAGTCCCAATGTTCAGAGAAAAACCCTCAGATAGATACCCATATCTGTTACAATTGAGGGGAGATTGGTCATGTTAGGCCAAATTTTTTTAAGTTTCAAAAGAATGATGGCAGATTATCCCCGAAGATGAACAATAAAGGAAAGGAGCCTGTTTACCAAGAGTAAGAGTTCACACTTACTAAAGGCAAGTTGAAGAAGGCACGTGAGCCATTACCAGTATGTGCATATGGAGTTGCAACAAAGTTTAAAAGTTGTATTTCGAATTTTATTTAGACTGAAGAAGTAATATATGATGTAACACTTTTGTAACCAAATGGATTTATATATATATGAAATCCAGGCAACCGTTTTTTTCAAACTTATTTCATCATATTCTTTTGTCTGAATTATTTTTCAAGAAATTGAGATGTGTGCTGAAGGAATCTCTAGATTTGGCTTCGTTGATTACACCATCTGGAGCAATCCTCATTACAAGTTGTGCAAACTATAAATGAGATTCCTGGAAGTCTGAAGTGGCATTTGTAGGCCACGTCCTATTCTAAGGAGGGAGTGGCTACCGAACCACGAAAGACCGAGGTAGTGAAGTATTAGCCTCATCCAAAGACCATGAAGGGGGGTAAGAAGCTAAATGATGAGATCAAGCAAGCCAGTATTGAAGTGATTACTCAAGATTAGAGCTCAGTTTTGGCACGATAGATGTTGCAACCGAGTGTAAGTAAGCTCAGAAGGCTTAGGCAGGAGATGCAGGGATTGAAGCACCGAAGCGGAAAGTGAGCTCAGAACATCAGTATGGACTTTATTACATGATTACCCAGAAGTTCAAAAATGAATGACTCAAGTTGAGTTATTGGGGATCAGTCGACAAAGTCTGCACATTTTCTTCCGATAAAAATGACTTTGTCACTATAGAAATTAGCGGAAGTCCACACTTAAGGCGTAATGATGCAGCATGGAGTGCCAACATCAGTAGTTCTGACCAAGATTCAAAAGTTACATCTCGATTTTGGCAGAGTTTGCAGGCAGCTTTGGGAACAAGGCCGGGTTCTTTGGAGAACCAGTTCGTGGAAGAGTCACTTGAAAGCCGGAAAGCCTTATAAGCTTTCTTCCCCCAAGTTATTTAGTGTATGAATATTTTTTATGTTCTATTGAATTAACGTAGATCTGAGGACAGAACTATTCTAAGGAGGGAGTATTGTAACATCCCGGTCGGATATTATATTTGTACTATTCTGAGGACAGAACTTTCTTCCCCCAATCATGATCAAATAGAAGGTTAGGATTGGATTAGGGTGTGATTGCAATATTAATTTGCAGATTGATTTCCAATTGTTTTAACCATGAGAATGAGAACACTTGGGTTCTTCTCATCCACAAAACTCACCCCTCCTCTCCTATAAAATTCCCTCCCCTCCTATGGCAGGACAAATCACAAAGAGCAAGGATCTCTTTCATTTTGTGTCCTCCATCTCCTTCTCATCTCATCCTTCTACTTGTTTTTATTTTAGAAAAAAATTGAGTAGAAAGAAAAGAAAGAGAGATCAAAATCAAAAGAAAACGAGTGGGTTCTCTTTTCATGAGGAGAAAGAACAAGGAGCAAGGAGGAGAAGGCTAACCTAGCTAGTTCTTCCAACCGTTTTAGGGTGGGGGTTTCTCAACACATTTGTTATTGTTTGTTGTTTTATTTACTTCCTAGATTTGGCCATGGACACGTGCCTACGGCACGTCTTCAGAATGATACAACACACAAAAAGCCCTGCAAACAGTAAAACAACAATTATGTAGTTCAAGTTTGAATAGTATGACAATAATTAGTTGTAAATAAAAGTCCATGTTTCTTTAGTATATGTTTTAAATAATTATAAATGAGGGTGTAAAATCCAACTTCTTATAACTTTAAGGGTGGAAAATGATGAAATATAACTGTGGAAGAGATATTTGCTATTTTTAATATAACATGTGCAATAAAAAAACATAAAAATTCTGAAAATTTTACAAACCTGAAATCTTAAAATCTAAATTTCTAAGTAATTTAAGAAAGAATGGGAGAGAGAGAGGGAGAGAGAGAAAGAGATAAATATGAAAAAATGAAGAGAGAAGAGAGAGATAGTAATCAAGTAATGAGTTTTTAGTTTTGGGGGGGAAAATTTAATTTTCGGGTTTAAAATTTTGGGCGGGAAAATTTGTTTTGTAAGAATCAATCTAGGTCATTGGTTTTAGGGGAGATTGAATGAGAGCCACTTGATAGCTTTCTTTATAATTTATTATATAGATTATGTGAAGAACTTGGACTAAATTATGTGCATAATGATGACTATGGACTAGAATAAATGGCATATAAAAATTGAAGTGGTAGAACTCAAAAAGAACACTAAAGAATCAATCTTAGTAACTAATATGTTGTCATGATAGTTAGAATTAATTACTTGTGCTAAAGTTGAAATTTTGACTCCAAATTAAATTGAGAGCTTCTTATATGTTTTAATACCATGCTCTAATTTTTTTAGAACTTTTGGGGTTAATTTGATGGATTAAATAAACGTTTCCCCCAAAACAGCGAGCCTTAAGCAAAATCTGCTGTTTTGTTGATTTTTTACTTGTGTTCATGGAGTTGGACTTTGAGTTCCATAAGGAATCATAGAAAGTTATCAACTAGAGAGTTGTATTATATGTTCTCCCCTTTCTAAAATATCCAATTTTGTTAGATTCCGATAAGTATAGCAAAATTTGTGAGCTTTACAAGTTTCAGCTTTTACTGTCCTTTTTGTTGTTCTTGAATGGTGTTCAAAGAGCTGGATTTTAAGCTCTATAAGAAATCTGAAAAAGTGGTCAACTAGAAAGTTGTAGTAGATATTTTTTCCATTCCAAAAGTCGAATTTTGTTAGATTCCGATAAGTATAACAAAAGTTGTGAGCTTTACAAGTTTCAGCTTTTACTATCCTTTTTGTTGTTCTTTGAATTGTGTTCAAAGAGCTGGATTTTGAGTTCCATATGGAATCTGAGAATGTTGTTAATTAGGAAGTTGTAGTAGATTTTCTGAGCTTTCCAAAAAGTCCAATTTTGTTAGATTCAGACAAGTATAGCAAAAGTTATGAGTTTTACAAGTTTCAGCCTTTTGTTGTCTTGGTTGTTCTTTGAATTAAAGAGCTGGATTTTGAGTTCCATACGAAATCTGAGAAGGTTGTCAACTAGACAGTTGTAGTAGAGGTTATCACCTTTCCAAAATGTCCTATTTTGTTTGATTCTGATAAGTGGAGTAGGAGTTATGACCTTTACAAGTCACATCAGCTAGCCTTTTGGCTAAAGCTTCGCTATTTAGATTGTTTTAAGATTTTGTACCTCTTATTGACTAAATCTGAACGGTTGTCAATTAGAGAGTTGTAGTAGAGGTCTCACCTTTCCAAAATGTCATATTTTGTTAAATTCCGATAAGCGGAGTAGGAGTTATGACCTTTACAAGTCACAACAGCTAGCCTTTTTACTGAAGGTTCACTGTTTAGATTGTTCGAAGTTTTTGTACCTCTTATTGACTGAATCTGAGAAGGTTGTTAACTAGAGAGTTGTAGTAGAGTTTCTCACAGTTCCAAAATTTTCTATTTTGTTAGATTCCGATAAGCAAAGTAGGAGTTCTGACCTTTACAAAGTCACAGCAGCTGGCCTTTTTGGCTGAATCTCACTGTTTAAGTTGTTCGAGGTTTTTCTACCTCTTATTGACTGAATATGAGAAGGTTGTCAACTAGAGAGTTGTAGTAGATGTTGTCACCTTTCTAAAAAGTCTAATTTTGTTGAATTCTGATAAGAAGAGCATGTTTAATCGCTTCTAGGGTGTTATAAGACTTTTATGTTGCTTTTATGAATAAAAGATCAAGTTTTGTTAGTAGTTTGAATCATGCACTTGATTATGAGTAATAAGTGTTCCTTGTGTTCATAAGTAGCATGTTTATGTTGGGAAATAATTCATGCTAATTGTTAGGAAATTGTTGTCGCATAAATAGCCAGTCGGCTCGTATATAAGTTGTTTTGTTCGTATGTAGCTTATTAGCTAGTACGCAGTTATTGTGCTCGTCTAGGCTGATACCATTGCCCTAGGAGCCATCGACCATCAAGACGTGTATTTATTTTACTCCTCATGGACTATGGAAGAGTCACCCCTCGTGCATTGTCAGATCTTAATCGGTGTAGGTTGATAACGGGCCGGGAGTGTAGACAGAATCCATGTTCAGGGTAGTAGCATGTGAATACGTTCGTATTGCCATGGTCTTGGATCGATAGGCTATGAACAGGATCCTTAGGGATTCTGGTAAGTCTAGGTTGAGCACTTCGTAGAGTTATCTTGCAAAGTCTACTTAAAACCTAGCATATTGTGTTAGTACTGTTGTCATCCCTCGGACTGTTTAGGGTTAGTAACATCGTTAGGGTAGTAACTTATGGCTATTACTACTTAACCTTTATTTATTATCATTTTGTCGAAGGGAAAGAGATGGTATTAAGGGTGATACCTTATGATCCGACCTGTTCTATAGGCCAGCACTAGGTGGTGTTATTGGTTGTACCCTTCCTGCTAAAGGAATACGGTCTGTGCCTTCTCTCCAGTTGGGATCACGGGATGCGTATCTCGTCTGTTAATTTCTGAAGTGCCATGATAAGGGCAGGAAATTTCCTGTCGGAGCTAGGGGATGGACCCTCGGAACTCCGTCATGTTTTATATCAAGAAGGGCGAACAAGCTATAGACTACGGTCTATAAGCTAGGGGGCAAAAGGGGATGCTTCGAACTAATCGGTGTTGTAGTGAACTCCAAGGGTCCGTCAGATTTTTGAGTGAGGTCCGGTATGCCGGGCAATAGTGGCAAACAGAGACACCACTATATGACTGCGAATGGCAGGATTAGACCGTTGCAGAGTAACCTCATCAGTCACGTTGTATGTTCAAAAACAGGTTGAGTACAAGAGTAGAATTCATGACGTGGGTTCAAATCCCTACATATGAAGAACGGCTTGTAATGGGCGTATGTATTTATGGGGTACATACTGTCACGAGACTCGCTTGCATTAGAATAAGAGCATCCTTGCATTAGTTTATCTTGCATTAGAGTTTATGTCATAGCATATATTGACACATCAATTATATATACACTTTTCTCTTTTCATCAATCTGCTTGTTTAAATGTTAGAATCGCTGCTAGTCATCAGCCTTAAAGCATTAGTATATGTACCGACGTCCCCACTTTAATAGGTACTGGATTGCAAAACTACATGTACAGGATTCAGGAGGACTCAAGGCAAGAGTAGCAAAGTGTTGATTTTGTTTCAATTGTAATATATGTTGGTTACCATTGTTTTAATTGTAAATTTATTAATTATTGAGAAGCATCCAAGTGAAGTACCAAGTGTTATTTATTATTCATTGTACTCTGATGTAAATTTATTGAAAGTTTGTAACACTTGGGCTTGTATGGCATTATTGTAACACTGATGTAATGTATTGCATTTTTATAATATTCGGACTTGTAATACATTTGCGTTAAATAAAAAGTTATAAATTTTTCTTTTTTTCCTGTGTATTGTGGCTAATTGAAGGAAAATATTCTGGCTTATGTCATGATTTCCCGGCAAAGGAAATCGGGGCGTTACATCTCGGGCGTCCCCTTCCAAATCGAGGGGATCGTCACACTGGATGTAACCGCCGGGACGAACCTTGTCATACGGACCGAATCAACGGACTTCATGGTGGTCAATGCCAAGGACGCATACAACGCCATTCTCGGTCGGCCCGACCACTGCTCATTTCATGTAGTCCCCTCGACCTACTAGTTGAAACTTAAGTTCCCCACTGACCTCGGGGTCGGTGTTGTTCGAGGAAACCAGGAGTCCGCACGTTCCCGCTACATGACCACCGTAGGGACGGGGTATTCCCCCTTGATGCAGTAGAACTTCCACCTGAAAGAAACCAATCTGAGTCGGAACCCACAGACGAATTGGAAGAGGTCTCATTTAAGGCAGAAGACAAGTCTAAGTGGTTCCGCGTGAGCCACTCCCTGTCCCCCGATCTGAGACTGACCCTCATTGAGTGCATTCACCGCAATATCAACCTCTTCGCTTGGACCCCGTCCGACATGCCCAGGATTTTCGAGGACCTCATCATGCACAAACTGAGCGTCAACCCGGGCTCCATGCCGATCCATCAGAAGCGACGTAAGTTCGCTTTCGAGAGACAATAAGCAGTGAAAGAGGAGGTGGACAAACTGTTGTTCGCTGGTTCATACAAGAAGTCAGCTATCCCGAGTGGCTGGCTAACATCATGACGGTAAAGAAGGCAAGCGAGATTTGGAGGAACTGTATAGACTTAACAGACCTCAACAAGGCGTGCCCCAAAGATCTGTTGCCTTTCCCAAGCATCGACGCTCTGATCGATGCAACGTCGGGTCACGAGCTACTAACCTTCATGGATGCCTTTTCGAGTTATAACCAAATTCGGATGTTCCCTCCGGACATTGCCAAGACGTCCTTCGTAACTGACCAATGTCTCTACTGTTACCGGGTCATGCCCTTCGGGCTAAAGAACGCCGGTGCCACCTACCAGAGGCTCGTCAACCGGATCTTCAAGGAACAGATTGGTCGGAACATGGAGGTCTACGTTGACGACATGCTCGTCAAGAGTTGCCGAGGGCAGGATCATGTGGCCGACATCGAGGAAGCCTTCAGTGTCCTTCAGTCCCACAACATGAGGCTTAATCCCGATAAGTGTGCCTTCAACGTCTCCTCGGGAAAATTTCTCGGGTTCATCGTCAACTAGTGCGGAATAGAAGCGAACCCTGAGAAGATCCAGGCCATAATCGACATGGCCCCTCTCAGAAGTATTAAGGAGGTTCGACGGCTCACGGGAAGACTAGCGACCATCGGCCACTTCCTTTCCAAGTCTGGAGAGAAGTCACACCCCTTCTTCAAGGCTCTACGAGGGGCGACAGGCTTCTAATGGGGGACTTTCAACAACAGGCGTTTGACAAACTAAAGACTTACCTCGCCAACCCTCCACTTCTAAGAAAACCCGAACCAGGCGAACCCCTTTGGCTTTACCTTTCAGCCTCGAAAAATGCGCTGAGCACTGTGCTGGTCTGAGAAGAAGACGGAGTTTAGAAGCCTCTCTACTATGTCAGTAAAGTCCTGCTCTTGACTGAGACCCGCTATGCAGAGATGGAGAAAGTCACCTACTCCCTGGTCATGGCCGCACGGAAGTTCCATCCTTATTTTCAGGTCCACTAGATACAGGTCTTCATGACATTAGCTACCAACCCAGAACAGCCATTTGAGGGAAGGCCCTCGCCGAATTCATCACGGAGTGCACCATCTCCGAACCTTCTGAGATTCAGGAAGGGGATCCGATTTGGGAGGTCTATGTCGACGGCTCGTCTTGCAAAGTCGGAAGCGGCGCGGGTGTCATCCTCAACGGCCCCAACGACTTCGTCCTCCAGTATTCCCTACACCTGAACTTCTCCGCTTCCAACAACGAGGCAGAATACGAGGCGATGATTGCAGGGCCCACATTGGCACATAAGGCGGGGGCAAGGCAAATCCGAGCCTTTAGTGACTCCCAGCTCGTGGTTAACTAGATCACAGGGGAGTATGAGGCTCATGACACTCGGATGGTCCAATACTTGGCACTAGTCCAGCGACTCTTATCCGCCTCCGACTTTGCCTCGGTGGAACGGATCCCGAGGGAACAAAACACTCAAGCAGACTCATTGTCCAAGCTTGCCTCATCGTCCTTCGAAGGCCTCGACCGCACCGTCCTAATCAAAGTTCTCCTCAAGCCTGGCATCGACCTCCCCGAGGTCCTCTGCCTTGCTGTTGAGGCTCAATCGGATACTTGGATGGCTCCCATATGAAAGTTTCTGACGGAGGGCAAACTTCCTCAAGATCGGGCCGAGGTAAGGAGGAACAGAATCCGTACAGGGAGATTCACCATAATCGATGGGACACTCTTCAAGCGTTCATACACAAGGATAGACGGAAGACCTTACCTTCCTTGCCTGGCCCGCGATGAGGCCCAGTTCGCGCTAAAGGAACTACACGAGGGGATCAAGGGATGCCACATGGGGAGCAGGTCGCTAGCTAGAAAAACCCTAAACCACGACTATTACTGGCCGACCATGTTACAAGACACCCAAGACCTCGTCAAAAGGTGCGGCCCTTGCCAGAGATTCTCCTCACTAAAACAACTTCCTCAGGCCAACCTCATATCGCTCACCATCCAGACCCTTTTTTCCATGTGGGGGATGAACTTGGTCGGCCCCTTCCCGAAGGCGACCAGCCAAAGGAAATTCCTGGTGGTAGCCATCGACTACATCACAAGTGGATCGAGGCCGAACCACTGGCCACGATCACCGAGCATCAAATTCAGCAGTTCTTCTAGAAACATATCGTCTGTCGGTTTGGGATCCCATGGGTGCTTATCACCGATAACGGAACGCAATTCGTGGGCAAGAACTTTTGAAAATTCTGCGAAGACATTGGCATCCAGCAATGCTTCTCATCGATATCTCATCCCCAGTCAAACGACCAGGCAAAAAAAAGTGAACTAACAAATCTTTGACGGGCTCAAGAAGCGGCTGGACAATTCTCCCAATGGAATGTGGGTTGACGAGTTACCGAGCGCCCTTTGGGCGCACCGGACAACTCAGTGGATCCTCACGGGCGAATCACCATTCAATCTAACCTACGGCACTGAGGCAGTCATCCCCTTAGAAATCAGACTCCCTTAGCCTAGGATCATGGGCTTCAACGAGGAGACCAACTCAATAGACCTTAGAGCCAACTTGGATCTGATCGAAGAGGTCAGAGAAAAGTCTGTTGTCAGAAGAAGCATATACCAACAACGAATCGAGATATTTTATAACAAGAAGGTCTGCCCCACCGAAATCAAGTAAGGTGACATCGTGCTCAGAAAACTAGTGGTATCCGACCCTAGCAAAAAGAGAAAGCTGGCCCCCAACTGGGAGGGCCCATATAATTTCTCCGAAGTGGTACGCTCCGGCATGTACCGACTCGAAGACCTGGGGGGCAGGGTAGTGAAGAGGCCCTGGAATGCGGAGCACCTCATCAAATAATCGAACTTATGTAACCGACCCCCTATAATCGGCAATACGTGCCACTCTTTTTCTGTAAACATAAAATAGTAGAAAGAATAAAGTGTAATCTTGTTTCTTCCCACTTTTTTTTGTTTCCTTCAAATTTCTGTGCATTCTCACAAGCTAGGGGGCTCGACATTCGGCATGCGCTGCGAGTAACGCCCTAGCTTCCTCACAAGCTGGGTGGTTCAACGTTCGGCATGCGCTACGAGCAACACCCTAGCTTTCTCACAAGCTGGAGGGCTCGATGTTCGGCATGTACTGCGAACAATGCCCTAGCTTTCTTACAAACTGAGGGGCTCGATGTTCGGCATGCGCTATGAGCAATGCCCTAGCTTTCTCACAAACTGGGGGCTCGAAGTTCGGCATGCGCTGCAAGCAACACCCTAGCTTTCTCACAAGCTGGGGGCTCGACATTCGGCATACGCTGTGAGAAATGCCCTAGCTTTCTCACAAGCTGGGGGCTCGACGTTTGGCATGCACTGCGAGCAACTCCCTAGTTTTCTCACAAGCTAGGGGGCTCGACGTTCGCCCTAGCTTTCTTACAAGCTGGGTCTCGACATTCGGCATGCGCTACAAGCAATGCCCTAGCTTTCTCACAAGCTGGGGGGCTCGACGTTCGGCATGAGTTGCAAGCAATGCCCTAGGTTTCACACAAGCTAGGGGCTTGACATTCGGCATCGCTCCGAGCAACGCCCTAGCTTTCTCACTAGATGGGGGCTCGATGTTCGCCATCCACTACGAGCAATGCCCTAGCATTCTCACAAGCTTGGGGGCTCACAACTCGGCATGGAATTCGAGCACTCACTAGGGATTCCTCAATCTCTCAACTCCTAGCACTCGGCTCGGAATGCATCCGCTCACGTCCTCGCCACTCGGCATGGACTTCTAGCACCAACGAGGGATTCCTCACTCTCTCAACTCCTAGCCCTCGGCTCGGACTACACCCACTCACGTCCTCATCGATTCGGCGTGGACTTCGAGCACCCATGAGGGAATCCTCAATCTCTCAACTCCTAGCCCTCGGATCTGACTACCCCCACTCACGTCCTCACTCAGCATGGACTTTGAGAACCCAGGAGGGATTCCCTAATCTCTCAACTCCTAGCCCTCAACTCGGACTACCCCCGCTTACATCCTCACCATTTGGCATGGACTTCGAAGACCCACGAGGGATTCCTCAATCTCTCATCTCCTAGCACTCGGCTCGGACTACACCCGCACACGTCCTCGCGATAGCCTTGGAAATCAAGCACCAAGGGGGATTCATCAAAATGAGCCAAGTCTTAAATGTTCGGTCGAAACTTCAGCTGATCTTGGTACCCAAAATTTTCGTTAAGATTTACGGCCCTCGCCCACGGCGAAAACCACCGACCCCTGAACCACGAATCGACTCACCTTTCACCCGCTGGTAACTGGGGATAAACAACGCTTATAGTCGTTACCTCAAATTATCAGAGGGTAGGAGGAGAGCCACTGGTCCAGTACTCCTGAGTAGAAGTTTCATTTTGGGCACTCCCCTACAGCAAGCACCCTAAGCCCCGTACTCCGAGACCGGCCCTCCTTTCACCCCGTTGGCAACATGGGATAAAACGGCGCTCATAGCCGCTTACCCCCAATTGTCAGAGGGTGGCAGGAGAGTCACCGACGACGAGAACTCAAGGTGAAGTGAGAAATTTTTTTATGAGGGGGTGAGGGTTATATAGCCCTCACATTAGGTGCATTAATGACCTAGGGAAGACGAAACATCTGATAACCATTAACGACCTTGGAAGACGAAACATCATACATTACCAGGCATTTAGAATGCCTCTCCCTCGTTGTCACCCCTCGGGCTCAAACAACTCCATCGGCCTGGATATCAAGGACCTACCCTCGAAAATAAAAAGTCCTAGCTCCTTCACAAGCTGAAGGGGCTCGAGACCTAAATCAAACGAAGCTACTTGGCCCCCTGTCACTGCTACTTGGCAAGGACTACAAGACACAAATGGGAAATGGAGAAATCTCCAAGTGCTCAATCCTCGACTCACCTACCAAGCCAAATGGAGCGACATACGAGAGATTCTTTGATCTCCCGTCATCTCCCTAGCCCTTGACAGCAATTCTCAAGGAACAAATTATCACGCTCCGCTTCCCAAATGGAATATGTAATACGAGTACGTGACAAAGCCCAGCGAATGATTTTCATCATTCGTAAGCAGTAGGTTCTACTCAACATCATAACATGAAATATAACAAAATATACTCAACCACGCATTCATGAATAAATTATCAATCAACAGAATTTATTTGAACAAATATAAACTTCCCAAATAAATACAAGATCTGGATAAAAAAGCAAAATTTCAGGACTACAAGCCCGTTACAAGTTTCAAGTAGCAATAAGAATTAAATAAACTCAAATACAAACTAACTAAAGCATGTTTTCATAGGCGAAGATTAGAATGTCTGCTCACCCACTCCTTGTGGTAGCTCATCTCCAAAGTCTGTATATATATACAAATAGCAATAGAAAGAAACAAGGAAACAGAAATAATAATCTGCCCGTTAGTGCAAGTTACGGGCCACAAGTAGTACAAGCAAAAGGGTACAAAAACAGAAATATAATAAAGAACAAGAACCAAGACATAACAAGGAACAACGACAGCAATCAAGGAACATGAAATAAAACGAAGTCAACTATGATACAAATAACTATAAGCATATGAACGGAAAGGCAACAACTTGCAACTGGAAAACAAGTAACGAACATGGGTTCATGCAAACTTATGAATCAAAATCAGGTGACTCCTAAATCTAAATCATGTAACTTGTAACAAAATCAGAAAACTGGCAGACAGGATCATGCATGTGCTTAGTGTCAACCTAAGACTATTCATTTAATTTTATCTAATGAAGCACTTCATACGTTCCATACATTTACCACATGGTTGCTACATACAATCAAGTTACGTTTAGATTTCGTAGTGGATTCTATAGGGCTGTGTAATCAGATATCATGCAGTGGTGCACCATATCAAGTAATCCAAATTATGTTAACTAAATCATATTAACCAAATTCCAAATTATCCCAATGTAACCAAATCATCCAAATGTAATCCAAATTATCCAAATGTAATCCAAATCATGTCATGTAACTAAATCAGGTGCCACTATTTCGGGAAACACGGGCCCCCTTCCGAGTACACTTTCCTATACTGTCCACTACTAGATCTTTCCTTTAACCCCGGCTTGTTTCTTGTTATTACAAAATAAACATGATCGAGAGATAACAAGAACAAAATTGGTACAAGACAAGGATGTATCAAGAGCTTATATGATGCAAGGAACATGTTCTAAATCACGAAATACAAAAAACAACATGCAAATATTTAAACATAGCAAAATATCAATTCTGGACAGCAAGATGTTGTTGCACCAAAACTGAGATTCCCGTTACGAAAGGAATGCAAATCTGGACCCGTCAGAAAATCTAGAAACTAGACTCTCTGCCGAATCCAGCGCATATAAACAAGACACATAAAGGTTGTAGCAAGCATAGTTAAATTAATTTGTCAAACGAAGTGACGCAACAAAATTAAGAAACTGATGTTTCAGACGCAGCAACACTAAAACAGTGATAATTCACAAACTATAACTCGGAATTCAATTCCGTCAAAAGGGTAGTAAACTAGACATCTGGAGATAAATTTCATGTTTAGAACTGAAGTCCAGATCTGATGTTATCAAGGTTGAAACAACAGACCAAAAATAGGGCTGCAAACAAGGATATTTTTGCATGATGTGTATTATAATTATACTAGTTATGAAACGAATATATATCAACGAAAGATTGTGACTCTTATGGTCATGGAATTGATAAGGACGACAACAAGTAAAATGCGATCATCAAATGATAAGCCAAAGAAGAGTCACCACTACAATCTACTAACGGTATTTATGCTTGTATGAGGAACAAAAAAATTCAGCCAAATAAAGCAAAAGGGCCAAACAGCAACAACACTCTCGGCCAAACACCAAACGGCAATCTCAGCCAATTACACAGCAGCACCAATCCATGAACACAAAACAGCGAATCCAAACAACAAATCCCCCTTCTCACAAAACACCAAATAGCAAACTATCTTCAGAGCAGCACACAGTGGGATCGTCTTCAACTTCGATGGCGACTGCGGCTGCAATGAACTGGACGGCGAGTGGCTCGACTTCGGTGGTGGTCATGGTGTTCGGGTTTAGTGGATGGCAGCGAAGGTGGTGGATGCGGAGGACAGTGGTTGCTTCGACGAGGTGATGAAGACGGAGGTTGGGTTTCGGCAATGGCGGCTCGACGGGGATGACATGGCTGATGGGTGGAGGTGACTGGGGAAGATGATGGTGAATAGGGGAGCAGGGGATGAGGTCGAGGTCGGTTGTGGGTGAAGAACTGGGACGAGCGGGAAGGGTTCAGGCGACTCGAAGGTGGTGATGATGAGGGATGAGGGTGGAGAAGGTGACAAGGTTGATGCGAGGGGGTTAAGCGGCAGCGAAGGTGGCAGGAAAGTTGACGGCAGGGTGGGGGTGCACTGGCAGTCGAGGAGTTGGCGCGCGATGTGCTCGGTTGTAAGAGAAAACAAAGGAGAGGGAGGTGACGAGGATGAGGAGGTTGCGGGAGCTCAGAGGACAAAGGGTTGACGAAGGTGGAGGGCTTGAGGTAGAAGGCTGGAGGAACAGGGTGATGAGGAAGGAGGAGCTCGGCAATGGCAGGTGGTGGTGATGAAAAGAAGGTGGGTTTCGCAGCAGGCTCGAGGAAGTGGAAGGAGTTTATACAGTAGGGGGGGGAGGGGAGGCGGGGAGTAATTAGGTTGAATAGATTAGGGTTAGGGTGTTTATAAGATGGATTATATATAGGATTAGAAATGTCGGTTAATGGGTAGAATAGGATATTGGGCTATTGGGTACGGGTTGGATCCAATAGGGAGAAAGCTATAGGGTTTAAATCCAATAGGGAGATAATTAAATAGAATTGGCTTATAAAACATATATATATATATATATATATATATATATATATATATATATATATATATATGTCACGCCCCACTTCCCAAAAAGAATATGGGATACGGATAGGCGACTCAACCCAGCGAATGATTTGCATCATCCATGAGCTGTTCAGAATCTTTACAACAAATCTCAGAATAATCAGAGTCGAAAGCCAAAAGAATCATCCTCACACAGACATATATATATATATCTCAAAACAAAACAAAGTGCCAATAGAAATTAATTGAAATCCAATAATATAATAGTCTCAAATAAATAGATCCGAACAAGTTAATATCCTGGGTCACATTGCCCAAATACAAATAAAATCCATATACTCAAATACGTTGTTCAAAAGCAACATATAATAATAATAGCAAAAGAAGTCCAACACGAATATTTCATTTCTCCAATACCATCGGGCAAACGACCATCGTAATCTGCAATCAATAAATTGCAGGAGAAAGAAAAAGAAAACAAGTACCCGTCAATGCAAGTTACGGGCCGCTTGTAATACCGGATGCAAGTATATGGGAAACTAATAAATCTAAATAACAGCAGAAACTGATATTGCATGGTATAGCAGAATCAACTAGCATGGTATACTTACATGTGCAAGTGTCAATGTCAAATAGCATGTAGCCAGATATACAAATAGTTTCAAATAATAGTGTCAAGTGATAGTGTCAGACAGATAACAGATACTCAGATAATCAGATGATCAGAAAACCAGATAACAGATTCAGATATCAGATACAGATACAGATGTCAGAGTCAAATTCTTATAAGTCTTGTATTAATTACTAATTAGGTAGCACTTCATGTGCCATTCTTTTATCACATGGTTTCTACATTCAAAACAGTTATGTTTATAGATTTTGTAGGGGATCATATAGGGCCGTGTACTCAGGGTTCAGACAGACTGATATCAAATAACTGATCCAGACAGACAGATAGAACTTAGTGGTTCTCTTCTTCCCTACACCTTCCTATAGGAAGTAATGTAGACAGGGTACAGAATAAGAGATAACAGATAATCATATGGGAAACATGGGCCCTCTTCTAAGTACACATTTCTATGCTTTTCCACAACTAGATCTTTCCCATAAACCCTAGCTTGATCATTCTATAATTATTATCAGACAGATGTGTATATGCATGAAACAGAGTAAATCTAGCATGATATAACGACCCATAATTTCAGAATAACAGTAAGCATGTACAGATGGTAAGATAGTCACATAACAGAACAAAATAGAGTACTTCCTAATTCAGGACAGCACGACAGTACAGTACTAAAACAGCGATTCCCATTTCCACAAATATCAAAACTTAGATCCGTCAGAGAATCTGGAAAATAGACTTCCAACCGAATCCAGCGGATATATATAAGGCATATAGTGTTTTAGAAAAACATAACTAAAAACTGATTTGAACCAGAAAATACGTTCCACCATAAATCAGTAAATCGAATTCAAAGTCAGGAAAACAGCATTAAAACATCATAATAAATTATAGGAAAAATCTCGGGTATTCCCCTATGTGTCTAGCATCAGAATATAAAGTTTCAAAATTTTTCAGTAAGATTAGTTTAGCCAAAAAAAATCAGAAAACATGAAGAAACGATAGTTTGCTAAATCTAGAATTTCCAACACTGCTGTACGAAAACTGCAATATCTCGCAAACCGTGAAACGAAATCCAGATCCGTCAAAGGGAGAAGAAAATAGACAAAATAAGCTAACTTTTAAATTCCGTAAATATTTTTCTTACAGAGAAAGGAACTAGGGTGAAAATACAAATCTTTTCAGAACAGCGAGCAAAATCTAGCAAGTATAGTTTTTATAAACAAGCATGAAACAGTATATAAAACTCATGAATAAAATCCATCAAAATTCTGGGTAATCCCTAAATAGGTATAGAAATAATGTGCAAAATTTTAGATCAAAATAATATTCTTAGCACTAGTATCAAAATAGTTTAGTCATCGAAATCATCAACAAACGAAATCTGGAAATATAATACACCTCTGTAGTAAAACAATCATATCTCACACATACGAAAATGAAATCGACCTCTGCCAGAAAATTTGGAAAGAAGATAGATTTCTCTAAAAATCATGTTTAATACTGAAGTTAAGATCCTGACCTTAATATGGTTTAAAATACCAATCAAAACTGATCACCGACAAAATACACATTTTCCTCTTAATCAACAAATCAATATACAACATACGAAACTCGCTCCAAACACAACCAAACATGTTATAGAGTCTACTAAGTGTCCAAATAATATGAAATGGTGTATATAGCATGTCCACAACAAGTATATCACATAGATCCAAACAAACTCACAAATTCTCATAATTATCTCACAAATATAATCACATCAAGAATGGTCAAAACCTAAGTTGTTTCATGTCAAATTTGTGTCGTGAGGCAACTATGGTCAATAGCACTATAGAGACAATACTCATAAAAAATACATCACACGCGAGATGTCTCTAGAACCCAAGTACACTACAAGCAGAATTTATGACTTGTATCATACTAAGGAATTAAGTACAAGTTACTTGCCCTAACCGAAGACGAAATGAACACCAAGAATAACGGGAACGGATCCCGGCAACGAACAAAACCCACAAACAAAAACCACGAACCAAGCAATCCACGTGTAACTCCGTGCACGAGCAAAACTAAACCAAGAGGAAGTGAGAGAAAGAGCGGTCGGGAGTGGCAGTGCTGGCCTGGCTGCTGGCACTGCTCTTCCTGTTGCTGTTATCCTGGGCGCACGCGACATCGGAGAGAGCGGGAGAGACGGACGGAGAGAGAGGTATGGTGGAGATGGTGCTCGGGAGTAAGGTTTTCGGCTAGGGGGATCGGGTTAGGGTGTGCAGGCGGCGGAAGTAGGGTAGTCGGGATGGTGGCCTGGGGTGTTGGTCGGGGGTGTTGACGGTGCAAAATAGAGAGAGGTCGGGTGGTCGAGTTGTAGGCAGAGTTAGGGTTAGGGTTTAAGGGTGAGAGAGATGAGGGTTTATATTAGGGTTGTGGATATTGGGTTGTAGACAGTTTAGGAGTAGTAGAAGGAGATTTGTTTAATAGGAGATAGTTTTAATAGGATTTGTATAGGATTTAAAATAGGATTGTAGGCTAATTTGACTTTAGTAGTTAATTAGGGATCAAAAGAAATATGAATAGCAATAGGATTAGCAACCAAAATACCACGGGCACCCAAGAACAAAACAAGGAGAACAAGAACCAAATAAAGAACGAAAATAATAATAGCGATCAAGAAAAAATCAAGGGACAGAAAAATCAATCACAAGAAGATCAAGAATGAGCAAAAATGAATATATATTGGAAACAACTCCAATATACGGTCCAAAAATAGAAGAAGAGTAAATACTCAAGAAAGAAGAAAAAAATACACCAAGAATACGAAAAACGAAAAACAAGGGTTACAATCCTACTCACCTAACAAAAAAATTTTCGTCATCGAAATTCAAAAAGAAGATACATAGGGTAACCCCGAAACAAAAAGAAAAGAAAGGAAACAAAGCGAAACAAAATAAAATAGCCACTACTCAAATAAATGAGGAAACTTCTGCTTAAGTAACCATGTCCAATCTGGACCCAGACTCAACCTCAGCTCGAGAACCCTGCAACTGCACATCACCAGCCTGAGCCTCTTTGATTTGATCAACAAGAGAAGACTGAAGCTGGTGCGAAAGACAACACCGACCAGAACTCGGCAACAAAACCCCTAAATCCAACCTCTGCATCTGCAAAATGAGATCACTTTGCTGAGTCAGAAACCTAACTGCTGGTCTCCTGCTCAAAGCATCCGGCACCAAGTTTACTTTACCAGGATGGTATTGCAAGTTGATGTCATAATCGGCCATAAGCTCCAACCATCGCCTTTGGCTCATATTTAATTCCTTTTGAGTGAAAACATACTTGAGACTTTTGTGGTCTGTAAAGATCTCCACTCGGTCCCCAAGTAAATAATGTCTCCACAGCTTCAAAGCAAAGATCACTACCGCTAACTCCAAGTCATGAGTAGGATAATTCTTTTCATGTGGCCTCAACTGTCTCGATGCATACACAATGACACGACCCTTCTGCGTAATAACTACCCCAAGACCCTTACCTAAAGTATCACAGTGAATTACAAATCTGCCTGAACCATCTGGGATAGTCAACACAGGCACTGACGCCAATCTGTTCTTCAACTCAACAAAAGCCTCATTTCACTCACCAGACCAACAAAACTTCTGATCCTTTCCTGTCAGTTTAGTTAATGGCTCTGAAATCTTTGAAAAATCTTAAACGAATTTTCGATAACAGCCAGCGAGACCAAGAAAACTCCGCACTTCAGAAACCGACTTAGGGATAGGCCAATCCTTCACAACAACAATTTTAGAAGGATCTATAGAAACACCATCGCTAGAAATGATATGCCCCAAGAAAGAAACCCTATCGAGCCAAAATTCGTACTTACTGAGTTTCCCATAGAGCTGATTCTCTCTCAAAGTCTGCAGAACCACTCTAAGATGCTCAGCATGATCTTCACGATTCTGAAAATGTACCAGAATGTCATCAATGAAGACCACCACAAATCTATCCAAGAACTGAGAGAAAACCCGGTTCATAAGACTCATGAATACAGTTGGCGCATTAGTGACCCCAAATAATATCACAAGATACTCATAGTGCCCGTATCTAGTCCTGAATGCAGTATTCTATATATCCGCAGCCTTCACATTGACTTGGTGATATCCCGAACGAAGATCCAACTTCGAGAAAACAGTAGCCCCACACAACTGGTTAAACAAATCATCGATCCTGAGCAAGGGATACCGGTTCTTCACAGTAACACTGTTTAGTTCCCAATTATCAATGCACAGACGATGACTACCATCCTTTCTGTTGACAAAAAAGGACCGGAGTACCCCAAGGCGGAACACTTGGTCTGATGAAACCCAAATCAAGCAACTCCTAAATCTGCACCTTAAGCTCTGCTAGCTCAACCGGTGCCATCCTGTAGGGACTCTTCGATATCGGTGCAGTACGAGGCTGAACATCAATACCGAACTCCACATCCCTATTAGGGGGTAAGTCAGGCAACTCATCTTGAAAAACATCCAAGAAATCCCGAACTAGTAGAGGCGCAGCCTCACAGCCTGAGTGCAATTTCACCGCACAATCCACCTGTACCACTGCAGTCTTTACTCGACCAAGGGAAGACTCCCCGGCATGGAACTCAAATTCTGCTCGATCTGGAATTCTGAAAATAACTTTCTTGGCACGGCAATCAATGATGGCATGGGCTTCACCCAACCAATCCATACCCAGAATGACGTCGAATCCTGAATTCCCAATTATAATTAGGTTGGCTTTGAAATCTACGTCCCCAATAACAATAGGACAATGCCTGCACTTACGGGAACAAATGACAACACCACCACCTGTCAAAATGTTCCAAGCCTCAGACATGTTGCTGCAATCCAACTGATGGCGAAGAATGACGTCGAATCCTGAATTCCCAATTATAATCAGGTTGGCTTTGAAATCTACGTCCCCAATAACAATGGGACAATGCCTGCACTTACGGGAACAAATGAAAACACCACCACCTGTCAAAATGTTCCAAGCCTCAGACATGTTGCTGCAACCAACTGATGGCGAGCCACAAATCGAGAGGAGACAAAAGAATGGGTTGCCCCAGAATCAAAGAGAATATGAACGGGAAAAGAAAAAACAAGGATGACACCTAAGGAAACAAAGACAAGGAGAAAAGAAAAGCAGACAATCAAGGGTGAGGGAAAACAACAATGCAAAAGATGACAAGAAGAAATAAAGCAAGGCCAAAACAAAACAAAGAAAGGAACAAAAAGGGAAAGCAAAGCAACAAAACAACAAAAGCAAAATATACCTGCCACAACTCCATCAGCTATCTCAGTATCCATAGCAGTCAAGTAGAAAGGCTGACCTCACCTCGGAACAACGGCCCTCTGATCGGCAATCTGTCGTTAAGGAGGAAGCGGTGGCCTAATTGGACCACGAGCTGGAGCTGCCTGCTGGACAGGACCCCTGGCTGGAAGAGCCACAAGCTGCAGTGGGCAATCTCGCACCGAATGATCAGTAGCACCACACCTAATGCATCGACGAGAGGCACGGAAATAGTTCTTACGCTCATGCCAAGAGATCTGGCAAAAGTCGCAAAAACCACCCCTCGGAAAACCAGCAGAAGGATACAGAGCTGCCCTGACATGATGGGCATGCATAGGCCTCCGAACAGGACCAACAAAAGGCCTAGCAACAACAACGGAAATAGTCCGTTGAGAAGAGGTCGAAGCACCACGAGCCTGCTCCTGAGCTCGAGCCGCCTCAAGAGCTTCAGCATAAGTACCCAAACGAGTAGAGACAAGATGCCTCTTGATATCCAGCTCAAGTCCATTCGTGAATCTACGAGCCCTATCCTCTTCGGTAGCCACAAGAATGGCAGCGAAACGGCTAAGTCTGGTAAACTCAGCGGCGTACTCATCTACAGACCTGGAACTCTATTGCAAGAAGTCTCATATTACAACATTGTTTGAACAATTATGTAACAAATTCAAAAATAGAATAATGATTTAACCTGTTTAAGGGCCAGGAACTGCTGCTCCATCTCAACTCGAGTACTACTGGGGAAGAATTTCTCCAAGAATCCACGAGTGAAGGTAGCCCAAGCAATAGGCCTCTCAAGTCGCTCGAACTCGGCCATCCACCAGATATGAGCCAGATCCACCAACTGGATGGAAACCACATCCACCATATTAGCCTCGGCAACACGAGCCGCTGACAGCAAGCACTCAGTCCGGATCAACCACTGTTCAGCCTCCAAAGGCGTCTCAGTGCTGGAAAAACGATCGGGATGCAGTCTCATGAAATCCGTGACTGTACCTGGATGAAGGCGAAAGAGCATCCTGCACAGGCACAGCGTAAATCTGACCCCAAGAAGCTTCCAGAGTAGCCATCATTAGATCACTGTGGTTCTGCTGCTGATTAATCAGCCGCTCGAAGCATAGTAGTGACAGCCTCAATTGGACTGGCTGAGATTGAGAACGACCCGTCTGAGCCATATTATGCACAAAAACCAAAACAGTCAGCATTCGGATCCGAGTCGGTAAAAATTTCATTTTGGATATATATATTTGTGTGTGGTTGATGAAATGTTGTGCAGATCCCAGCACGAGCCAAGTGTCACGCCCCGCTTCCCAAAAGAGAATACGGATTACGGATACACGACAAAAGCCCAGCGAATAATTTTCATCATCCATAAGCCGTTCAAGAATCTTCACAACATTTCACAAGATAATCAGAGGCGGAAGCAAAAGATACAACCAGGCATGCATAATTAAAACAAGATACCAACAGAAATTACTTAAAACCAAATATAATAATCTCAAATAATCAAATTCGGAACAAGTCAATATCCTGGGTTACATCGCCCAAATACAAGAAAAATATCCAAGTAATCAAGTACATCTTATTCAAGTTCAAGCAACAAATAATAATAATAATAAAGCAGAAATTCCAGCACTAATATCTCATATCTCCAATGCCATCGGGCAGCTGACCATCCTGATCTGCAATTAGTAAATTGCAGGAGAAGGAAAAAGAAAATCAGTACCCGTCAATTGCAAGTTACGGGCCACTTATAATGTAGGATAGAAGTACATGGGATAGATAAATCTAAGTAACAAGCCTAGCATGGTATAATCAGGATAACAAAATTTAAATCATGGCATGGCAAGATGAGCAAGTATAATAGTATGTGTCTAGTGTCAAGTAAACAAGTGTCATGCATCAAGTAACCAATATCAAGAATCATGTAATCATGTAGCATCGATCAAGTATCAAATCTTATATATCATGTGGTCAAGTAGAAAACAGTAAATCAAATTCTCAGTCAGGAAAACAGTATCAGAACTCAATAAATAAATCCACGAAAAATCCGGGGTATTCCCCTATCTGTCTAGTATCAAAATATAAACTTTCATAATTTTCCAGTAAAATGAGATCAGTCATCGAAAATCAGAAAATATCAAGAAACGATAGTTTGGTAATTCTTGAATTCCCAACATTTCTGTACGAAAACTATAATATCTCGTAACCAGTGAAACAAAATCCAAATCCGCCAAAGGGAGGTGAAAATATATAGAATAAGCTAACTTTTATATTTCACAAATATTTTTCATACAGTAAAAGGAATCATGGTGAAAATACGTTTCTTTACAGAACAGCAAGCAAAATACAGCAAGTATAGTTTTCATAAACGAGCATGAAACGGCATATAAAATTCATCAATAAAATCCACCAAAATTCTGGGTAATCCCTAAATAGGTATATAAAGACTGACCAAAGTTTCAGATTAAAATAATATGTGTAGCACAAGTATCAAAATAATTTAGTCATCAAAATCTTCGAGAAACGAAATCTAGAAAAGATCTACACCTCTATAGTAAAACAATCATAACTCAAACATATGAAAACGAAATCAATCAAGGTCACAAGGGTTGGAAAGCAGACGAATTTCTCTACAAATCATGTTTTATACTGAAAATAAGATACTGACCTTAATATGGTCTAAATTACTGATCAAGATAGATTATCGGCAAAATACAGAATTTCCTTAAAAACCAAAATCAACATAGATTCCTCGAAACTTGATCCAAACACAACCAAATATGAAATCGAGTCTACCAAGTGTCCAAACATCATGAAATAGGCTAATTAACATATCTAAAACAAGTCTATCACATGGTTCTCAACAAATATCCAAATTCTCACAAAATTCCACATACATGATCAAATCAAGAACGAGCCAAATCTAAGTTGTTTCATGTCAATATTGTGTCCTGAGGCAACTAAGGTCAAATCACTATAGAGACAATATCAACAAGAGGTTTTACACACGAATTGTCTCTAGAACCCAACTACATTACAAGCGGAATTTATGACTTGTATCATACAATGGAATTGAGTACAAGTTACTTGCCTTAACCGAAGACGAAACGTACACCAAGAATAACTGGAACGGATTCTCGGCCAATGAACTCAACGATCACACGAACGACAACCATGAACAAGATCCATGAACGACTACGAACAAACCCAAGAACTCGCACCGAACACCCGAAACAAGAAATCCAACGGCACAATGACGAACAACGACTACGAACCAAATACTCCAAGAACGAACGGATAGGACCCCACGAGCAAGAATGTCCTGTAACACGAACCAACAAGAACACATCACAATCACCCGAGATCCAACACACAACCCACGAACGAATAACCACCCGCACACACACTTAACCCCGAGAGTACGAGGAAGAGAGGGAGAGAGAACGGCGGACGGCGGTGTTAAGGAGAGAGGCATAAAACATAGGGCAATAACTTCGGCGGCTAGGGAGGAAAATGCACAGCATGGGGTGAATAGGATTATATATATGGGAGAATAAATAAGGTTAGGGTGAGGCTTATGATAATCATGCAGATCGGGTTTGGGCTAGTGCAGCTACGGGTCTTGGGATGGGTATATATTTGATTTCGGTTGTGAGGGTGTAAATCAGGTAAGAGTTTGAGTGAGTAAACATGTTAGGAAGGTAGAGGATAGGTTAAAGAATGGGTATATGGCTAAAATAGAATCTGGGGAATAATTTTGGTAGGTAACAGGTCGAAGTTGAGTGGGGGGTATATATAAGAAGTAATTAAATGGGAATATGGTTATAATAGAATCTGGGGAAAAGTTAATAAGGCATAGTTTATGGTAAATAGGATCTGAATTGGTGGATTTAATTAGGTGGGTTGAGGGTAGAAAATTAATAGTTTTAAGAATGAATTTAAAGGTAATTAAGGATATAGGAAAATTGGGTATTAGGGAGTGATTAGATATATGGTTATCAAAAATAATTAAAAAATAAAATTTTGGGATGGGCACAAAAATAGGGAAATAAAAATAGGGCACAATAAATAAAATAAAGATGATCACAAGTAATGGCTCGATCAAAAGGAGACGAACAAAAGAGACAACAGGATCTAGAATTCAAAATATAAAGACGAAAAAAATAACAAAATGAATTTATTGAAAATAAAACCAATATACGGTCAAAAGAAATACAAGAAGGATACAAAGAGAGAAAAATACACCTAAGTGAAAAATACACTCAAAAATACACAAAACGAAAAATAGGGGTTACAATCCCACCCACCTTACAACAAAATTTCGTCCTCGAAATTTGCTTAGGCGGTACATTAGACAGGGCAAAAGCAAACTGGGGAAGGGTAACAAAATAACGGTTTAAAGGAAAAAGGAACAAAGCAATGGAAACACCAGAAAAAGAAGGAAGGAAATGGATAACAAGGATGTCAAATGGAGTGCAAGAAAGAGAACAAACAGTATCAAAAGGAAAGAACAACACAAGATAACAATGCAAGATAGCGAGTAGGCAGAACTGGAATCAAGGAGAGAATGGGTAGGGAAGATTTGAATCAAATAATGAATCGGTGCTTGATAGCAAAATGGAATGCAAGAAGAAAGTAACCGGTATAAAAAATGAAGAAGAAACAACACAATACTAGCAAAATAACAAAGCAAAGAGATGAAGAAATAGATAGAGCTGGAATTGAAGAAATGATGGACAGGTAAGAGATGAACCAAGAAAATGAGTCAACGGATGAAGACGGGTACAAGGGATGAAAAGAAGCAAACAATGCAAAAAATAGAGATAAGAAAATAACACAAAGGAGGAGAAGCAACAAGAGGATCCTGGGACCTGTGGGTTATGGCCCACCATGCTTCCGTTGTGCCACTCTGATGGTGACATTCCAAACTGCAGACATGTCATTGTAGACCACACGACACCAAGCGACGATCCGAGCAGGAAGAAAAGAATGAGACACCAGAATCAAAGAGAATATAGGTAGGAGAATTTGGGTTGGGCTCAAGTTAGATAAAAATAAATACAAAAATCAGCTCATATTAATAATAAAATAATAATAACAAAAATAATAAGAATAATAATAACAATAATAATCATCATAATCATATTGGTAAAAATAATAAAAATAATAATAATAATATTAACAATACTGGTAAGGATAATAATGCAAGACAGAATATAATTTGGGTTTCATCATTTTTGTAAAAATAATCCATTATTAACAACCATAATAAAATAGTGAAAACAATAATAATAATAGTAATGGTAATAACAATAATAATAATAATACTAATAATAATACGGAAAACAATAATAATAATAGTAGTCGAAATTCTTTGATGTGGGTTCGCCTCATTTATATCCATCTGTAGATTTGCCTCCTCGACATCAAGTTGCAGGTATACCTCCACAACATCAGGTTGCAGGTTGCCATCTGGATATTCGGTTGCACATTTTGCCTCCCCGATATCCACTTGCAATTTGCCTCCATTGACGTCTAGTTGCATGTTTCCCATCTCAACATCCAGTTGCAACAAAACGATGAATGAGATGATGCAATCTTCCACACGTACTTAGACATTGATTGCTCAATTTAAGTACAAAGTTACGTTTTGAAATTTTTGATATTAAAATACACAGTTATTCAAAATAACAAAATTTTCGTTTTAGAAAATAATTTTATAGAAGATCCAAAATATAACAAATAATAATCAAAGTACACAAAATTTTCGAAAAAAAAATAACTATAAAGAAAATATAGGCAGGAGAAGAATGGATTTTTATACTCAATAAAGAGTCAACAAAGGAAGAGGACTACAAGGGACGAAAGAAAATAAGAAATCAAAATATTGAATATGAAGAGGAACGAGGGGGCACAAGCAGAATTTGAAGAGAATATGGTAGGAAAGGAATAACTAGCACAATACTCAAAATGAGTCAACAAATGAAAATGAATGCAAGGCATGGAAAGCAATGAATGACACACAAACTGAAATAAAAGGGAATGAACGAGGAAAGCAGAAATAAGAGATCGCTTGCACCGAAATCAAAAGAATATAGGTACGGAAAGAATGAATTCATACCCAAGATGAAATCAATCAAAGAGAACGATGGAAAAAGATGGAAGAATCAAGGAATCAAGGGATTGAATAAGAAGGGATCAAAAAGAATGGAATAAGACTTGTATCCAGATCAATGTTGATAATAATTCATTTATGCATGCATGGTTGGTGAAATATTGAGCAGATCCCAATTCGAGCCAAGCTTGTCTAATATATTAGGCAACTGATACATTAGCCAAACCTGGCTCTGATACCACTAAAAACCTTGTCACGTCTCGCTTCCCAAAAGAGAATACGAAATACGGATACGCGAAAAATGCTTAGCGAATGATTTTCAACATCCATAAGTTGTACAAGAGTCTTCACAACATTTCACAAGATAATCAGAGTCGAAAGCAAAAGATACAACCAGGCATGCATAATTGAAACAAGATACCAACAGAAATTACTTGAAATCAAATATAATAATCTCAAATAATCAAATTCTGAATAAGTCAATATCCTGGGTCACATCGCCCAAATACAAGATAAATATCCAAGTAATCAAGTACATCTTATTCAGGTTCAAGCAACAAATAATAATTATAATAAAGCAGAAATTCCAGCACTAATATCTCATATCTCCAATGCCATCGGGCAGTTGAACATCCTGATCTGCAATTATTAAATTGCAGGAGAAGGAAAAAAGAAAAGAAGTTCCCGTCAATTGCAAGTTACGGGCCACTTACAATGTAGGATACAAGTACATGGGATAGATAAATCTAAGTAACAAGCCTAGCATGATATAATCATGATAACAGAATATAAATCATGGCATGGCAAGATGAGCAAGTATAATAGTATGCGTTGAGTGTCAAGTAAACAAGTGTCATGCATCAAGTAACCAATATCAAGAATCATGTAATCATGTAGCATCTATCAAGTATCAAATCTCATGTATCATGTAGTCAAGTATCAAGAGGATCATGTTCAACTGTCATGTATCGAGTCTTGTAGTTATTTCTATCTGGGTAGCACTTCATGCGCTCCAAAAACATAACACATGGTTGCTGCAACAAACAGTTTTGCTTTAGATTTCATAGGGGACCATACAGGGTAGTGTACTCAGGGACAAGCTCCAAGTATCATGTAATCATGTATCATGTAAACAAGCTCCAAAACCCAAACAAGCTCCAGTGTCATGTGTGTACGTGTCATGTATATCATTTCAAGCTCCACATGTAAACAAGCTACAATAACCACTAGGTTTTTCCGAGTATACATTTCTGCACTATCCACTACTAGATCTTTCTCTTAACCCCGGCTTGGTTATTTTATTATTAATGTTAAACAAGCATGTAGGTGTGCAAAACATATCAATTATATCATTTCATTGTCATGTAAAAAGTTCAAGTTCCAAGATAAACATGTACAAGTGCAAGATATCTCATAAAATAATAAAATAAACAAATCTTAAGTTCAGGACAGCAAGACCACACTGCAGTAAAACAGGGATTCCCAGTGTTACAAACATGCAAATCTGAATCCGTCAAAACTTCTAGAAAGTAGACTCCCAACCAAGTCCAGCGAGTATAAATAAGTCATATACTAATTCACAAAATCATAACTCAAAACTGATTTGAATCCAGAAAATAGGTTCAGCCAGAAATCAGTAAATCAAATTCTCACTCTGGAAAACAGTATCAAAACTCAATAAATAAATCAACAAAAAATCCGGGGTATTCCCCTATCTGTCTAGTATCAAAATATAAAATTTCATAATTTTTAAGTAAAATTAGATCAGTCATCAAAAATCAGAAAATATCAAGAAACGATAGTTTGGGAAATTTTGAATTCCCAACACTTCTGTACGAAAACTATAATATCTCGCAACCAGTGAAACGAAATCCAAATCTTGCAAAGGGAGGTGAAAATATATAGAATAAGATAACTTTTATATTTCACAAATATTTTCCATACAGTAAAAGGAATCATGGTGAAAATACGTTTCTTTACAGAACAGCAAGCAAAATACAACAAGTATAGTTTTCATAAACGAGCATGAAACGGCATATAAAACTCATCAATAAAATCCACCAAAATTCTGGGTAATCCCTAAATTGGTATAGAAAAACTGACTAAAGTTTCAGATCAAAATAATATGTGTAGCATAAGTATCAAAATAATTTAGTCATCAAAATCTTCAAGAAACGAAATCTGGAAAACATCTACACCTCCATAGTAAAACAGTCATAACTCACACATATGAAAACAAAATCAATGAAGGTCAGAGGGGTTGGAAAGCAGGCGAATTTCTCTACAAATAGTGTCTTATACTGCAATTAAGATACTGACCTTAATATGGTCTAAATTGCTTATCAAGACAGATTATTGGCAAAATACAGAATTTGTTCAAAAACCAAAATCAACAAAGATTCCACGAAACTTGATCTAAACACAACCAAACATGAAATCGAGTCTACCAAGTGTCTAAAAATCATGAAATAGGGTAATTAACATATCTAAAATAAGTCTATCACATGGTTCTCAACAAATACCCAAATTCTCACAAAATTCCGCATACATGGTCAAATCAAGAACGAGCCAAACCTAAGTTGTTTCATGTCAATATTGTGTCGTGAGGCAATTATGGTCAAATCACTATAGAGACAATATCAACAAGAGGTTTCACACACGAATTTTCTCTAGAATCCAACTACATTACAAGCAGAATTTATGACTTGTATCATACAAAGGAATTGAGTACAAGTTACTTGCCTTAACCGAAGGCGAAACGTACACTAAAAATAATGGGAACGGATTCCCGGCCAACGAACTCAACGATCACACGAACGACAACCACAAACAAGATCCACGAATGACTACGAACAAACCCAAGAACTCGCACCGAACACACGAAACAAGAAAAACAATGGCACAACCACGAACAATGACAACGAACCAAATACTCCAAGAATGAATGGACAAGACCCCACGAGCAAGAACGTCCCGCAACACGAACCAACGAGAACACACCACAATCTCCCGAGATCCAACACGCAACCCATGAACGAATAACCACGTACACAACTCAACCCCGATAGTACGAGGAAGAGAGGGAGAGAGAACGGCGGAGGGCAGGGTCAAGAAAGAGAGAAAACAGAGGGCAATGACTTTGGCAGCTAGGGAGGAAAAATGCACAGCATGGGGTGAATAGGATTATATATATGGGAGAATAAATAGGGTTAGGGTGAGGCTCACGATAATCATGTAGATTGGGTTTTGGCTAGTGCAGCTACGGGTCTTGGGATGGGTATATATTTGATTTTGGTAGTGAGGGTGTAAATCAGGTAAGAGTTTGAGTGGGTAAACATGTTAGGAAGGTAGATGTAACCCCTGTTTTTTATTTTTTTGTATTTTTGACTGTATTTTTCGTTTTGGTGTATTTTTTTCTCTTGTATTTTTCTGAACCGTATATTGGATTTGTTTTCAATATATATTCGTTTTATTTCATTTTGAGCTTCTTGTATTTGATTGATTGTCTCTTTTGTCTCGTTTTTCATCGTTTGATCTTTTCTCATTTTTGGTCTCGTTATCTCTATTTTATTTTTCTTGGTGTTGTGGTGGTGTTTTGGTTGTATTTTCCCTTTCCCATGATTTTTGACCCCTATAAGATTTTCTAAAGCCATAGAAATCACCCCAATTTGCATTCCTATGGTTATTTGACCCAATATCCAAAACCCATTTGTATACCTATTACTAGTTACTAATACCCAATACCCATTAGCCCACATCTAAATCCCTATATATAAACCCCCCTAATTCTAAACCCTAACCCTAACCCTATTTTCTCTCTCCCTCAATACCCGGACTCTCTTTCATCTCCCTCTCCCGGCTGCATATCCCCATCAACCCGACCAGCACTACACCACCATCCCGGCCTCCCCATTCAGGCCGAGCTCCCTAGCTCCGGCCTACCTCCACTCCGACAGCCCTACACAAACCCGAACCCCCTTCCTTGCCTTGCCGACCACCCACACACCATCAACATCTTGCACCATCAACCCCCCTACATCTCTTCATGGTGTTCTCAAAGTAGGCTTTAGCCACTTTGATCGTCGTGCGCGTTGAAAGTTTCATTCGTGGGAGAATGTTCGTGATTGTTTGGATTTGTTGCTTGTAGCGGATTTCGTTCATGGGTTTTACTTCTAGGCTGGGTTGCATCGTTCTTCATCCCCGATTTAAGGCAAGTAACTTGTACTCCAATTTATTTGTTTGATACAAGTACCAAAGTTCACCTATAGTGTAGTTGGGTCTAGAGACAACCTTTGATTGTGTTTTCCTTGATGGATTTTGTCTCTATTGTGATATTTGGCCATAGAAGACTCACGACCCCAATCTTGACATGAAATAACCTAGGATTCGCCGTTCTTGAATTAGGATCGTGTATGTGTGACCTTTGCATGATTTTGTATTTTGGTTGATACCCATGTGAAATTAACCTAGGATTCGCCGTTCTTGAATTAGGATCGTGTATGTGTGACCTTTGCGTGATTTTGTGTTTTGGTTGATACCCATGTGAAATTCGGGGCGTGGACTTATTAATAACCCTAATTAATGATGTTTAGACACTTGGTAGGCTGTATTTCAAGTTTGGATGAGTTTGGATCAATATTCTTGAATCTATGTGTTCTTGTGCTTGAGGGTGAAATCTTTATTTTCTGGATGTTCTGTTTTGTTTGCTGTTTTCGACTGTGCTACAGTCAGTATCTTGATTTCGGTATAAAATATGAGTTTTAGATAATTTTGTCTACTTTCAAACCCCTCTGACCTTGCTTGATTTTGATTTTGTATGACTGAGTCATGACTGTTTTAGTACAGAGGTGTCGATCTTTTCCAGATTCTGTTTTTCGTTAATTTTGTTAACAAACTATTTTCAAGAACCATGCTATACATATTATTTTGATCCAATATTTTGGTCAGTGTTCCTTTATTAAGTTAGGGATTACTCAGAATTTTGGTGAATTTTATTGATAAGTTTTATGTGCTATTTCATGCTCGTTTTTAAAATCTATACATGTTGTATTTTGCTCGTTGTTCTGTATAGAACCCTATTTTCACTATGATTCCTTTTACTGAATAAAAAATGTTTGTGAAATGTGAAAGTTAGTAAATTATATCTAAATTCATATCCCTTTGGCGGAATTAGATTTCGTTTCACTGGTTGCGAGATATCTTAGTTTTAGTACAGCAGTGTTGGGATTTCCATATTTGCCAAACTATGTTTTCTTTGATGCTTTCGTATTTTTGATGACTGATCTATTCTCGCTGGAAAATTCTAAAACTTTATATTTTGATTTTGGACATATAGGGGAACCCCAGATTTTTCGTGGATTTATTTAATGTGTTTTCCTGCTGTTTTCCTGTTCTTGAATTCGTTTTCCTGTTTTCTGGCTGAACCTAATTTCTGTATTCAAATCAGATTTGAGCTGTGTTTTGTGAATTAATATATGACTTAATTATACTCGCTGGATTCGTGTGGAAGTCTATTTTCCAGATCCTTCGACGGATCTAGATTTGCTTATTTGTAACTCTGGGAATCACTGTTTTACTATAGTATGGTCTTGGTGTCCGGAATTTGAGATGTGTTTATTTTAGTCTTTTATGATATATCTTACACTCGTACATGTTTAGTTTGCTACTTGCACTTGTCACAAGATCATGCCACATTATTCTTGATATATTTTGCACGTATACGTGCTTGTTGGACATTAATAATAAATAACTAAGCCGGGGTTCTAATAGTGGATAATTCAGAAATGTGTACTCGGAAGGGGATCCACTGATCCTACGTGATTACTTGACATGGTTACTTGATACTTGCACGTAAGAAACGATACTTGCCACTTGCACAACTTGACACGTGATTACATGATACATGATACTTGGAGCTTGGAGCTCAATTACTTGCTTATCCCCGAGTATACTGTCCTCTATGGTCCACTATGAAATCTAAAGCGAAACTATTGTGTTGTAGCAATCATGTAATGTGGGCTGCATGAAGTGCTACCTAGATAGTAATCACTAGAAGACTTGGTACATGCTACTTGAACATGATACTTGAACATGATACATACTTGCTTGACATTTGACTATACGATACATGAGACTTGATTACATGAGAATTGATACATGACACTTGATACATGATTACATGACACTTGATACTTGATGCATGTTTACATGATACTTGATTAGTTGACACTTGATTTATGCCATGTACACTTGATCAGTTTTACCATGCTAGTTGTTTACCTTGACATCACACTTATACTATGTGCTAGTTAGTTTTCCCATGTGCTTGTATCCTACATTATAAATGACCCGTGACTTGCAATTGACGGGTACTTGTGTTTTTTCTTTTCCTCTTTCCTGTATTCGATGAATTGCAGATTTTGGAGAACATGTTCCAGATGGTATCGGAGAATTAAAGTATTAGTGCTACATTTATTATTATTTCTTGTATCGTGCTTGAACAATAATTGTATTCGTGTGACTTGGATTATTCATGTATTTTTTAGACTTGAAATTATTCTTGTATTTGGGCAATGTGACCTAAGACTTGTGTTTTATTCGGATCATGACTATTTGAGATTTATGTATTTGGTTTCAAGTATTCTTGATGGTATTTGACTCGTTATGTGCATGTGGTTGATTAATTCACTTCTGACTCTGAATGTTTCTTGTGCATGTTGTAAAGATTTTCTTGAACAGCTTATGGATGATGAAAATCATTCGCTGGGCTTTTGTTACGTATCCGTATTCCGTATTCTTTCGGGAAGCGGGGCATGACAGGGTTTTTAGTGGTATCAGAGCACCAGGTTTGACTAATATATTAGAAAAGCTTGGCTCGAACTAGAAATCTGCGCAACATTCACCAACCATGCATGTATAAAATGAATCAAATATTATCAACATTGATCTGAATGCTAACTGTTTTTGGTTTTGTGCAGACTATGGCTCGTACATGTTCTACTTCTCAGTCGTATGGTGACCCGATTGAGGCGGTCACTACGGTGCTTGAGCGCTTGATTAATCAGCAGCAGAACCATAGTGATTTGGTGATGGATACTTTGGAAGCCGCTCGAGCTACTCTGCCTATTGTGCCTAGGCAGGATATTCTTCCACCTCGTTCGGAAACGGTCACAGACTTTATGAGGCTGCATCCCGACAGGTTTTCAGGCACTGAGATGCCTTTGGAGGCTGAACAGTGGTTGATTCAGACAGAGAACCTGCTTTTGGCAACTAGAGTTGCAGATGCAGATCGTGTGGATGTGGTTACCATCCAGTTGATGGACTTGGCTCATATCTGGTGGAGGTCCGAGTCCGAAAGACTTGAAAGACCGATCACTTGGGCCACTTTCACTAGGAGCTTCTTAGAGAAGTTCTTTCCTAGTAGCACCAGAGTTGAGATGGAGCAGCAGTTTTTAGCCCTGAAACAGGTTGGTCATTATTTCTAGTAATGAAATTTTGTTACATATTGTTCATGCAATATTGTAACATAAGACTTTCTGAAACAGGGTTCCAGGTCTGTGGACGAGTACGCGGTTGAATTTACGACACTTAGCTGCTTCGCAGCCGTTCTTGTGGTGAACGAAGAGGATAGGGCTCGTAGGTTCATTTTGGGGCTTGAGCAAGACATCAAGGTGCAGCTTGTCTCTCTGTGCTTGCTTACCTATTCTGAGGCTCTTGAGGCAGCTAGGGCCCAGGAGCAGGCTCGTGGTGGTTCTACTCCCTCTCAGCGGACTATTCCGCACTCAGTTTCTAGGTCTTCTAGTGGGCCTATTCGGAGACCTGTTCTAGCCCCTCTAGTCAGGGCAGCTCCTTACTCTTCTACGGGTCCTCCGAGAGTTGGTTTCTGTGACTTTTGCTGTATTCCAGGGCATGACTGCAAGGATTGCCGACGTGCCAATCGTCGCTGTTTTGGATGTGGTGCTGCTGATCATTCGGTGCAGGGATTGCCTGCGGTTGGCTCCTCCAGCCAGGGGCCCTGTCCAGCCAGTTGCCGCAGCTCTTGGTCCAGCTAGATCACCGCTTCCCCCGCAGCGTCAGATTGTCGGTCAGAGTACCGCTGTTCCAATGAGAGGTCAGGCTTTTAACCTGACTGCTGCATATACTGAGTCAGCTAAGGGTGTGGTTGCAGGTATCTTTTGTATTATTGTTTTATTGTTGGTTGCTTCTATTTGTTTTTCTTCATTTTTCCTTTGCTTTGTTTCTTTCTGTTGCCGTCTACCTTTTGTTTTCCCTCACCCCTGTTCAACCCTTCTTTTCTCTGTCTCTTTTGCTTTTTGTCTTAGGTGTTGTGCTTGTGTGCTCTTTTCCTGCTCATGTTCTGTTTGATTCTGGGGCAACCCATTCTTTTGTCTCCTCTCGATTTGTCGCTCGCCATCAGTTGGAGTGCAGCAACATGTCAAGGGCTTGGAACATTGTGACAGGTGGTGGAGTTGTCAGTTGTTCCCGGGAGTGTAGGCAATGTCCCATGATTATTGGTAGCACGGAGTTCGAAGCCAATCTAATTGTAATTGGAAATTTGGGATTCGACGTTATTCTGGGTATGGATTGGTTGGGTGAAACCCATGCTATTATTGATTGCCGTGCCAAGAAAGTTGTGTTCCAGATTCCATATTGCACAGAGTTTGAGTTCCACGCCGGAGAGTCTTCCCTTGGCCGAGCTGCAGTTGATCAGGAGGTTTGTGCGATGGAGTTGCATTTAGGCTGTGAGGCTGTGCCTCTAGTAGTTCGGGATTTCTTGAATATTTTTCCAGATGAATTGCCTGACTTATCCCTTGAAAGGGAAGTGGAATTCGGTATTGATGTTCAGCCTAGAACAGAGCCAATATCGAAGAGTCCCTACAGGATGGTACCGGTTGAGCTAGCAGAGCTTAAGGTGCAGATTCAGCAGTTGTTTGATTTGGATTTCATCAGACCTAGTTTTTTGCCTTGGGATGCTCCGGTCCTTTTTGTTGACAATAAGGATTGTAATTGTCGACTGTGCATGGATTATCGAGAACTGAACAGAGTTACTGTAAAGAATCGGTATCCGTTGCCCAGGATAAATGATTTGTTTGATCAGCTGAGTGGGGCTGTTGTTTTTTCGAAGTTGGATTCTCGTTCTGGGTATCACCAAGTCAAGATGAAGGCTGCAGATATATAGAAGACTACTTTTAGGACTAGATACGGGGACTATGAGTATCTTGTAATGCCGTTCGGAGTTACGAATGCACCGGCTGTATTCATGAGTCTTATGAACCGGGTTTTCTCTCAGTTCTTGGATAGATTTTTGGTGGTCTTCATTGATGATATTTTGGTGTATTCTCGGAATCGGGAAGATCATGCTGAGCATCTTAGAGTGGTTTTGCAGACTTTGAGAGAGAATTAGCTCTATGGAAAACTTAGCAAGTGCGAGTTTTGGCTCGACAGGATTTCTTTCTTAGGGCATATTATTTCTGTCGATGGTATTTCTGTGGATCCCGCCAAGATTGAGGCTATGAAGGATTGGCCTATTCCCAAGTCAGTTTCAGAAGTCAGGAGTTTTCTCGGTTTGGCTGGCTATTATTGAAAGTTTCTTCCAAGATTTTTCGAAGATAGCGGGACCGTTGACTAAATTGACTGGGAAGGATCAGAAGTTTTGTTGGTCTGATGAGTGTGATGGAGCTTTTGTGGAGTTGAAGAACAGATTGACGTTAGCGCCTGTGTTGACTATTCCTGATGGTTCAGGCAGATTTGTAATTCACTGTGATGCTTCTGGTAAGGGTCTTGGAGCAGTTTTGATGCAGAATAGCTGAGTCGTTGAGTATGCATCGAGCCAGTTGAGGCCGCATGAAAAGAACTATCCTATTCATGACTTGGAGTTAGCGGAAGTGATTTTTGCTTTGAAGCTGTGGACACATTATTTACGTGGTGACTGAGTGGAGATCTTTACAGACCACAAAAGTCTCAAGTACGTCTTCACCCAAAAGGAGTTAAACATGAGGCAAAGGCGTTGGTTGGAGCTTATAGCCGATTATGACATCAGTTTGCAATACCATCCTAGTAGAGTAAACTTGGTGCCAGATGCTTTGAGAAGGAGACCGGCAGTTATGTTCTTGACTCTACAGAGGGATCTGATTGAGCAGATGAGGAAGATGGAGTTGGAAGTTTTGTTGCCGAGTTCTGATCGGAGTTGTTTGGTGCTTCAGCTGCAGTCGGTCTTGTTGAGCAGATTAAAGAGCCGCAGGCTAGTGATGCACAGTTGCAGTGATTTCGAGCTGAGGTTGAGTCTGGATCTAGGACGGACATGGTTATTCATTCGGATGGATCACTTCGTTTTGGGTCCAGATTATATGTCCCTGGAAGGTGTTTTTCGTCAGAGGTTGCTTGAGGAAGCTCATCAGTCTTCGTATTCTATCCATCCAAGCGGTACTAAGATGTATCGAGATTTGAAGCTTCATTTCTGGTGGCAGGGTATGAATAGGGTTGTGGCTCGGTTTGTTGCTCAGTGTTTGATCTGCCAGCAGGTTAAGGCAGAGCATCAGAGAACCGCTGGACTTCTTCAACTGCTTCCTATTCCAGAGTGGAAGTGGGAATATATTACTATGGATTTTGTGACTGCTTTGCCGAGGAGTCCTAAGGGTCACAATGCTATTTGGGTGATTGTCAACCATTTGACAAAGAGTGCTCACTTCATTCCTTTCCGCGTTGGTCGGTATACTAAGAGCCTAGCTGGGAGGTATATGCAAGAGATTGTTAGACTTCATGGGGTTCCAGTCAGTATTGTATCCGACAGGGATACGAGATTCAGATCTCAGTTCTGGAAGAGTCTTCAGAACAGTTTGGGGAGTAAATTAAAGTACAGTACAGCTTCATCCCCAGACTGATGGACAGTTAGAGCGGACTATTCAGATTCTTGAGGACATGTTGAGGTCTTGTATGCTTCAGTTTGGTGGGTCTTGGGAGGATCATTTGCATCTCGTAGAGTTCTCGTACAATAATATCTTTCAAGCCAGGATTAAAGCTGATTTGTTCGAGGCACTCTATGGGCGGAAGTGCAGATCACCAGTGTGCTAGGATGACATTGGTGAGAGGAAGTTGTTGGGTCCGGAGTTGATCACCAAGATAGGTGACGCAGTGGTTCAGATCAGGAAGCACTTGCAGGCAGCTCAGGACAGGCAGAGGCGGTGGACTGATGTCCATCGTAGGGCTTTGGAGTTTGGTGTTGGTGACCATGTTTTCCTTAAGGTATCGTCGTGGCATGGTGTCATTCGGTTCGATGGTGGGGGCAAGCTTAGCCCGAGGTTTATTGGACCGTTTGAGATTTTGGAGCGAATAGGCAAGGTGGCCTATCGTCTTGCATTGACGCCAGCTTTATCAGGACTGCACGATGTTTTCCATGTCTCACAACTCAGGAGATATATCCGAGATGAGAACCACGTGATCGACTATTCTGAGTTGACCATTCGACCGGATTTGACTTGTGAGATTCCGCCAGTTACTATTGTGGATCGGCGGGAGAAAGTGCTTAAGAATAAGGTCATCAAGTTGGTTCGTGTTGCTTGGAATCCTCACTCTCCTGGTGAGTCGACTTGGGAGCTGGAGGAGGAGATTCAGCAGAAGTTTCCTCATTTATTTGGGTAGTTTTTGTTTTGTTCTGTTGGTTGTTTTGGGGTTACCCTATGTATCTTCTTTATGAATTTCGATGACGAAATTCTTCTTGTTAGGTGGGTAGGATTGTAACCCCTATTTTTCATTTTTGTGTATTTTTGACTGTATTTTTCGTTTTGGTGTATTTTTCTCTCTTGTATTTTTCTAGACCATATATTGGATTTGTTTTCAATATATATTCGTTTTATTTCATTTTGAGCTCCTTGTGTTTGATTGATTGTCTCTTTTGTCTCGTTTTTCATCGTTTGATCTTTTCCTCATTTTTGGTCTCATTATCTCTATTTTATTTTTCTTGGTGTTGTGGTGGTATTTTGGTTGTATTTTTCCTTTCCCATGATTTTTGATCCCTATAAAATTTTCTAAAGCCATAGAATTTACTCCTATTTGCATTCCTATTGTTATGTGACCCAAAATCCAAAACCCATTTGTAAACCTATTACTACTTACTAATACCCAATACCCATTAGCCCACATCTAAACCCCAATATATAAACCCCTTTAATTCTAAACTCTAACCCTAACCTTATTTTCTCTCTCCTTCAATACCCGGACTCCCTTTCCTCTCCCTCTCCCGGCTGCACATCCCTACCAACCCGACCAGCACTACACCACCATCCCGGCCTCCCCATCCAGGCCGAGCCCCTTAGCTCCGGCCTACCTCCACTCCGACAGCCCAACACAAACCCGAACCCCCTTCCTTGCCTTGCCGACCACCCACACACCATCAACATCTTGCACCATCAACCCCCCTACATCTCTTCATGGTGTTCTCAAAGTAGGCTTTAGCCACTTTGATCGTCGTGCGCGTCGAAAGTTTCGTTCATGGGAGATTGTTCGTGATTGCCTGGATTCGTTGCTTGTAGCGGATTTCGTTCGTTGGTTTTGCATCTAGGCTTGGTTGCATCGTTCTTCATCCCCGATTTAAGGCAAGTAACATGTACTCCAAATCATTTGTTTGATACAAGTACCAAAGTTCACCTATAGTGTAGTTAGGTCTAGAAACAACCTTTGATTGTGTTTTTCTTGATGGGTTTTGTCACTATTGTGATATTTTGGCCATAGAAGACTCACGACCCCAATCTTGACATGAAATAACCTAGGATTCGCCGTTCTTGAATTAGGATCGTGTATGTGTGACCTTTGCGTGATTTTATGTTTTGGTTGATACCCATGTGAAATTCGTGGTGTGGACATATTAATAACCCTAATTCATGATGTTTAGACACTTGGTAGGCTGTATTTCAAGTTTGGATGAGTTTGGATCAATATTCTTGAATCTATGTGTTCTTGTGCTTGAGGGTGAAATCTTTATTTTCTGGATGTTCTGTTTTGTTTGCTGTTTTCGACTGTGCTACAGTCAGTATCTTGATTTCGGTATAAAATATGAGTTTTAGATAATTTTGTCTACTTTCAAACCCCTCTGACCTTGCTTGATTTTGATTTTGTATGACTGAGTCATGACTGTTTTAGTACAGAGGTGTCGATCTTTTCCAGATTCTGTTTTTCGTTAATTTTGTTAACAAACTATTTTCAAGAACCATGCTATACATATTATTTTGATCCAATATTTTGGTCAGTGTTCCTTTATTAAGTTAGGGATTACTTAGAATTTTGATGAATTTTATTGATAAGTTTTATGTGCTATTTCATGCTCATTTTTAAAATCTATACATGCTGTATTTTGCTCGTTGTTCTGTAAAGAATCCTATTTTCACTATGATTTCTTTTACTGAATAAAAAATATTTGTGAAATGTGAAAGTTAGTAAATTATATCTAATTTCATATCCCTTTGGCGGAATTGGATTTCGTTTCACTGGTTGCGAGATATCTTAGTTTTCGTACAGCAGTGTTGGGATTTCCAGATTTGTCAAACTATGTTTTCTTGATGCTTTCGTATTTTTGATGAGTGATCTATTCTCTCTGGAAAATTCTGAAACTTTATATTTTGATTTTGAACATATAGGGGAATACCCCAGATTTTTCGTGGATTTATTTAATGTGTTTTCGTACTGTTTTCCAGTTCTTGAATTTGTTTTTCTGTTTTCTGGCTGAACCTAATTTCTGTATTCAAATCAGTTTTGAGCGGTGTTTTTTGTGAATTAATATATGACTTAATTATACTCGCTGGATTCGTGTAGAAGTCTATTTTCCAGATCCTTTGACGGATCTAGATTTGCTTGTTAGTAACTCTGGAAATCACTATTTTACTATAGTATGGTCTTGCTGTCCTGAATTTGGGATTTGTTTATTTTAGTCTTTTATGATATATATTACACTCGTACATGTTTAGTTTGCTACTTGCACATGTCACATGATCATTCCACATTATTCTTGATATATTTTGCACGTATACATGCTTGTTGGAAATTAATAATAAATAACTAAGCCAGGGTTTAAGGGACAGATCTAATAGTGGATAATTCAGAAATGTGTACTCGGAAGGGGATCCACTGATCCTACGTGATTACTTGATATGATTACTTAATACTTGCATACAAGACAAGATACTTGACACTTGCACAACTTGACACGTGATTACATGATACATGATACTTGGAGCTTGGAGCTCAATTACTTGCTTGTCCTTGAGTATACTGCCCTCTATGGTCTACTATGAAATCTAAAGCGAAATTGTTGTATTGTAGCAACCATGTAATGTGGGCTGCATGAAGTGCTACCTAGATAGTAATCACTACAAGACTTTACACATGCTACTTGAACATGATACTTGAACATGATACATGTTTGTTTGACATTTGACTATACGATACATGAGACTTGATTACATGAGAATTGATACATGACACTTGACACTTGATGCATGTTTACATGATACTTGATTACTTGACACTTAATTTATGCGATGTACACTTGATCACTTTTACCATGCTAGTTGTTTACCTTGACATCACACTTATACCATGTGCTAGTTAGTTTCCCCATGTGCTGTATCCTACATTATAAGTGACCCATGACTTGCAATTGACGGGTACTTGTGTTTTCTCTTTTCCTCTTTCCTGCATTCGATGAATTGCAGATTTTGGAGAACAGGTTCCAGATGGTATCGGAGACTTGAAGTATTAGTGCTGCATTTATTATTATTTCTTGTATCGTGCTTGAACAATAATTGTATTCGTGAGACTTGGATTATTCATGAATTTTTGAGACTAGGAATTATTCTTGTATTTGGGCAATGTGACCCAAGACTTGTGTTTTATTCAGATCATGACTATTTGAGATTTATGTATTTGGTTTCAAGTATTCTTGATGGTATTTGACTCGTTATGTGCATGTGATTGATTAATTCGCTTCCGACTCTGAATGTTTCTTATGCATGTTGTAAAGATTTTCTTGAACAGCTTATGGATGATGAAAATCATTCGCTGGGATTTTGTTACGTATTCGTATTCCGTATTTTTTTGGAAAGCGGGGCGTGACAGTAGAGGATAGTTAAAGAATGGGTATATGGCTAAAATATAATCTGGGGAAAAATTTCAGTAGGTAACAAGTAGAAGTTGAGTGGGGGTATATATAGGAAAAAAATTAAATGGGAATATGGTTATAATAGAATCTGGGGAAAAGTTAATAAGGCATAGTTTATGGTAAATAGGATCTGAATTGGTGGATTTAATTAGGTGGGTTGAGGGTAGAAAATTAATAGGTTTAAGAATGAATTTAAAGGTAATTAAGGATATAGGAAAAATGGGTATTAGGGAGTGATTAGATATATGGTGATCAGAAATATTTAAAAAATAAAATTTTGGGACGGGTACAAAAATAGGGAAATAAAAATAGGGCAGCACAATAAATAAAATAAAGAGGGCCATAAGTAATGGCTCGATCAAAAGGAGACGAACAAAAGACACAACAGGATCAAGAATTCAAAATATAAAGACGAAAAAAATAACAAAATGAATTTATTGAAGATAAAATCTATATACGGTCAAAAGAAATACAAGAGGGATACAAAGAGAAAAAAATACACCAACGCAAAAAACACACTCAAAAATACACAAAATGAAAAACAGGTGTTACACCAAGCTTGTCTAATATATTAGGCAACTAATACATTAGCCAAACCTGAGCTCTGATACCACTAAAAGCCTTTTCACGCCCTGCTTCCCAAAAAGAATACGGAATACGGATACGTGAATCAACCCAGCGAATGATTTGCATCATCTATAAGATGTTCAGAATCTTTACATCAAATCTCAGAATAATCAGAGTCGGAAGCCAAAAGAATCATCCCCACACAGACATATATATCTCAAAAACAAAACAAAGTGCCAACAGTAATTAATTGAAATCCAATAATATAATAGTCTCAAGTAAACAGATCCGAACAAGTTAATATCCTGGGTCACATTGCCCAAATACAAATAAAATCCAAGTACTCAAATACATTGTTCAAAAACAACAGATAATAATATTAGCAAAAGAAGTCCAGCATTAATATTTCATTTCTCCAATACCATCAGGCAAACGACCATCCTGATTTGCAATCAATAAATTGCAGGAGAAAGAAAAAGAAAACAAGTACCAGTCAATACAAGGTACAAGCCGCTTGGAATGCAGGATACAAGTACATGAGAAACTAACAAATCTAAATAATAGCAGAAACAGATATAGCATGGTATAGCAGAATCAACTAGCATGGTATACTAACATGTGTCAAGTGTCAAAGTCAAATAGCATGCAGACAGATATACAGATAGTGTCAAATAATAGTGTCAAGTGATAATGTCAGACACATAACAGATACTTAAATAATCATATGATCATAAAATCATATAACAGATTCAGATATCAGATATAGATACAGATACAGATATAGATACAGATGTCAGATTCAGATTCTTATAAGTCTTGTATTAATAACTAACTGTGTAGCACTTCATGTGCCATCCTTTTATCACATTGTTGCTACATTCAAACCAGTTACGTTTGTAGATTTCGTAGGGGATCATATAGGACGTGTACTCAAGGTTCAAACAAACAGATATCAGATAGAACCTAGTGGTTCTCTTCTTCCCTACACCTTCCTATAGGAAGTGATGTAGACAGGGTACAGAATAACAGATAACAGATAATCATTTAGGAAACACGGTCCCCCTTCTAAGTACACATTTTTATGCTTTCCCACTACTAGATCTTTTCCATAAACCCCGGCTTGATCATTTTATAATTATTATCAGACAGATTTGTATGTGCATGAAACAGAGTAAATCTAGCATGATATGACGACCCATAAGTTCAGAATAATAGATAAGCATGTACAGATGGTAAGATAGTCACATAACAGAACAAAATAGAGTACTTCCTAATTCAGGACAGCATGACAGTACAGTACTAAAACAGCAATTTCCGTTTCCACAAATATCAAAACTTAGATCAGTCAGAGTCTGGAAAATAGACTTCCAACCGAATCCAGCAGGATACATATAAGTCATATAGTGTTTGAGAAATACATAACTCAAAACTGGTTTGAAACCATAAAATACGTTCAGCCAGAAATCAGTAAATCGAATTCAAAGTCAGGAAAACAGCATTAAAACATCATAATAAATTCCTGGAAAAATATGAGGTATTCCCCTATGTGTCTAGAATTAGAATATAAAGTTTCACAATTTTCCAGTAAGATTAGTTTAGTCAACAAAAATCATAAAACATGAAGAAACGATAGTTTGGCAAATCTGGAATTGCCACCACTGCTGTACGAAAACTATAATATCTCGCAAACCGTGAAACGAAATCCAGATCCGTCAAAGGGAGAAGAAAATAGACAAAATAAGCTAACTTTCACATTTCATAAATATTTTTCATACAGAGAAAGGAACTAGGGTGAAAATATAAATCTTTCATAACAGCGAGCAAAATCCAGCAAGTATAGTTTTTATAAACAAGCATGAAATGGTATGTAAAACTCATCAATAAAATCCACTAAAATTCTGGGTAATCCCTAAGTAGGTATAGAAATACTGTCCAAAATTTCAGATCAAAATAATATCCTTAGCACTAGTATCAAAATAGTTTAGTCATCGAAATAATCAAGAAACGAAATCTGAAAATATAATACACCTCGGTAGTAAAACAATCATATCTCACACATACGAAAACGAAATCGATCTCTGCAGAAAAATTGGAAAGAAGACAGATTTCTCTAAAAATCATGTTTAATACTGAAGTTAAGATACTGATCTTAATATGCTTTAAAATACCAATCAAAACTGATCACCGACTAAATACAGATTTTCCTCTTAATCAACAAATCAATATACAACATACGAAACTCGCTCCAAACACAACCAAACATGTTATAGAGTCTACTAAGTGTCCAAATAACATGAAATAGGGTATATAGCATGTCCACATCAAGTATATCACATGGATTCAAACAAACACACAAATTCTCATAATTATCTCACAAATATAATCACATCAAGAACGGTCAAAACCTAAGTTGTTTCATGTCAAATCTGTGTCGTAAGGCAACTATGATCAATAGCACTATAAAGACAATATTCATCAAAAATACATCACACACGAGTTGTCTCTAGAATCCAACTACACTACAAGCGGAATTTATGACTTGTATCATACAAAGGAATTGAGTACAAGTTACTTGCCTTAACCAAAGACGAAACGAACACAAAGAATAACAGGAACGGATCCCAGCGACGAACAAAAAACATGAACCAAGCAATCCACGTGCAACTCCGTGCACAAGCAAAACTCAACCAAGAGGAAAAGAGAGAGCGGTCGGGAGTGGCGGCGCTAGCCTGGCTGCTGGCATTGCTGCTCCTGTTGCTACTGTCTTGGGCACGCGCGACGTCGGAGAAAGTGGGAGAGACGGACGGAGAGAGAGGTATGGTGGAGATGGTGCTCAGGAGAAGGGTAGTTGGCTAGGGGGGTCGGGTTGGGGTGTGCAGGTGGCAGAAGTAAGGTAGTCGGGATGGCGACCTGGCATGTTAGTCGGGGGTGTTGATGGCGCAAAACAGAGAGAGGTCAGGGGGCCGGGTTGTAGGAAGAGTTAGGGTTAGGGTTTAAGGGTGAGAGAGATGGGGGTTTATATAGGGCTGAGTTTAGGGTTGTGGGTATTGGGTTGTGGATAGTTTAGGAGTAGTAGTAGAAGATTTGTTTATTAGGAGATAGTTTTAATAAGATTTGTATATGATTTAAAATAAGATTGTAGGCTAATTTGACTTTGGTAGTTAATTAGGGATCAAAAGCAATATGAATAGCAATAGGATTAGCAACCAAAACACCACGAGCATCCAAGAACAAAACAAGGAGAATAAGAACCAAATAAAGAGCGAAAACAATAATAACGATCAAGAACAAATCAAGGGACAGAAAAATCAATCACAAGAAGATCAAGAATGAGCAAAAATGAATATATATTGAAAATAACTCCAATATACGGTCCAAAATACAAGAAGAGTATAAATACTCAAGAAAGAAGAAAAAAATACACCAAGAATACGAAAAACGAAAAACAGGGGTTACAATATATATATATATATATATATATATATATATATCAAATCATGAACAATCAAAACTAATAGTAATGATATAAATAGTAACGATAACATTAATAATAATAACAATAATAATAACAATAATAATTGTAGTAATAATGAGATAATGAGAATAATAGTAACAGTAGCATTGTCATATACAAAATAAGGTTATATTAAAATATGAAAGTCATCCGAAAATAACTATAAATGCAACTAATTAATAGAATGAATAATTAATAAACAATCAACAAAATAACAACAATAATAATAATAGTTAATAAAATTTACATGATAAACTAAGATTTTGTTTTAGCAATTTATTAAAATAATCTAAATAGTAATATTACATTTGATTTGGCTAGAATATAATAGTTGATCAATTAGAAATAGGAGTTAAAGTTAAAATACATTGTTATTCGGAATAAATATAATTTTCGTTTATAAAGGACTTTAACATAAAAACCCAAAATCGAATTTGACAATAATTCAATTTATAAAAATTGAAATACAGAAAATACTTAGGAAATATGCATTTACGGGAACGGGGGTTACACAAATTCAAGACAGATGGAAAGAATCAATTTTATTATAACGCCATGAAGGGCCATGGTACAACAAGTTCTTATTACAAACGGCTAACACCTCAACCTAAGTCTTCCTCAGAGGCTCTTCGGGCTAACGCTGGCTAACTCGAGCCCCGCTGAGTGCGTTTGTCCTCCAATGAGCGCATCTGGCCTCGTCGACATCACCAAAGTAGACGCTCCAGCAATAAAACTCTGTGCGTCTCTCGGCCTCACCATGTCTAGACATAGGGTTGGGTACGGACCCGCAACGGACTACCGATCTCCCCTGAAGGGACGGGGCCGACCTCCGCTCAACATAATCTTCATCCTCTGAATCTCCAGCTCCTTCTCCACCACGACCTCGCGAAGGAAGGATTCAGAGGTCAGCCGTCTGGTGGAGGCATCGGACAACGACCACATCGTATCAGCACTCCCCCAGTCACGGTCGACGATGGCCTTCTTCAGGCGAGCCGCCTCCACACTCAGCTCTTTAGAATTGTTGCTGAAATAGTTAACAGAAGCTTCCCGATTACGGGCTTGTTTGTGATAGCAGATCAAGACAGACTCCTTAGACTCCAGCCTCTCTTGTAGTCGCTTGAACTCGACCGAGCTAAGAGCGGATCCAAGGGTCTCATCCATCTGATACAAGGAAAAAGAGAACACGGTTTCACTCCAAGCTTTCAAAACAACAAGTCATACAAGTTCGGCCGAAAACAAAAATATATATCTATCATTTCCAAAAATCATTACAAAGGTCGGTGGCCAGTCTGCAATCGATGAGTACAAAAAGGAAGAGGGGAGAAACTACATCTAAGAAGAGATTAACACCTCTTTGTTTGTCGGCCCCTGAGTCTCAGCATCCGTTGCTCCTCCCACCTCCTTCTCGAGGGTCGGCTTTACCTCCACCTCCACCTCCTCGCGCTCTCCCCCAGGCGGCTTCGGATGGATGGGCAGTTCCCAGCCATAGTGAAGCCCGTCGATCTTGGCCTGGGGGTAAAGGAACAAGAAAATCTCCTTGGCCCGGTCGTAAGCCTCGTCTTGGGCACCGAGTACCTCATCCCTGGCGGCGGCCTCCAGGCCCTTGTACTTCGTTTCCCCCTTCGCCCTGACCTGCCAGAGCCAGAAGATGCTCGTGCTGCTCAGACGCAAAACCGGCCCGAAGGCCTGCACTTGCCCCTGAGCTGCATCTAGCTCGATCTTCAGGTCCATCACCTTGCGCAAGAACCTGTCGGCATTCCTCGCATTGTTCCACACCTTATTCTCCTAGCACCTTTTCAACTGCACCCCGGTCATGGAATCCTGTGAACGAGGAACCAAGAGTTGTAATTTTCAAACTCGAACAATATCACTAAGTATCAAAGCTAACGGACGGGCGGAACCTTGCCATCACGTGTGCTTGAGCCCACTTCATGTAACACGTCTCCACCGTCTCGGTCGCCAGGATAGCCTGATCGCGAGGTGTGGCGAGATTGTCCACCACCTTGACCTATATGTGGACCCTCGGCCAGAGTGTCGGCCTCCTTTACCGACCATTCCGGGGCTTAGGAATGAGCCCCTTTTTGCCCACCATCACCTAGGCATCTGGGCGTAAGGGAGGAGTCCCGCCCTTCAGAACCTCCGCCACCTTGTGGCTGCTAGAACTTGGTTCCGGCTCGGGCACTCCTCTGATGGAGAGGGTCTTCACCTTCTTTGGAGGCCGCTCGAAGGGACCTTCGGCGCCTCCTGAGCGGACACCGCCTTCGGCTTAGATTTCTCAACCCTCATCTTCAGGGCCAGGTCCTTCAAGGCCTTCCTCGCATCAAGCTTTGCCTAGTCCAACGCTGCAAGGAAAAATAAAGAATGTTAACATGAAGGCAGAAAGTTAAATAAAAAAGAAACGAAACATACAAGGGTAGATTGGCTCAGTCCGATCTAGGCCAAGTGCAACTCGGTCACATTTGGCCAGCCAATGTTGTGGCCCTCGACGATCCGCTCAACATCGGCCCACACCGCTTCCGACATGTCACGCCGCGTCGGGGGTTTTTGGTTCGGCTTATAAAATTTCCAAGCGGTAGGAATTTCCCAAGGCACCTCGCTTCGGAGCACGAAGTATTTATCTTTCTACCCCTTGATTGAGTCCGGATGCTCGTACATCACCTTCTTGTAAGGACGCAGAAATTTGTAGTAAATGCCCTCATGCTCTCCCAATGAGCTCACCCCAAGAACGGCCCGGAAATACTTCAATTTCAGAGGCTCCCCCTTCACATTTCAAGATGAAGCAAACGAACTGCTTCCAAGAGTTGGGACCATACTGCTTCGGGCAGAGGGCCCCCCATCTCAGCACTCTCTTGATAAATGGGTGCAACGGCAGCCTTAGTCCCGAAACGAAGGCATCCTCGAGAATCATCAGCTCATAATCCACGATATGAAATAGCTTACCCTTATCACGGGCAGGTGGTCGGCTTTCAAGATGCACTGAACCTTGTCCATCTGGATTTGGGTCTGGGCTAGGCGACGATACTTCCACCCTGAATCTAACTAAATTCTCGACGTCATTAGGATACATCCTGATAGGTCGGAGGTTCTTGACATACGGAACGTCGAGCTCGTGCTTTGGCGCAAACTCGTCTGACGACCCCGGACTGTCCGGAAGGCGCCATTTCCTCCTCTTTTGGATACGAGTGTAGCGACCCGAATTTCCAATATAATATCTCAGAAATACGTGGCACAATTCCAGAATCAACTTCCATGTAATCATAAACATGGCCACCAAATACAGGGAAATTAAAATATTTTATTACATCAATTGTTTACAAAGCACAGCGGAACATTAAACACCTTGAATTACAATTTCTTTCTTTTACAACACATTCTTTTACAATTTACATAAGCTCTAATATCATTCTACTACAAGCATCCAAATCCCAAGTATAGGCACCTACCAGTAAAACATAAGGCTAGAGATAATCCTAACCCCGAAAACTACAGCGATCAGCTATAACGGTGTGAGTGACATCAAAAGAAATACAACATGAAGAAAACATAAAGTCATGAACAACATATATCAACAGTATAATAAATGAAAAGAATATGAAATAACAATAAATAAAACACGAAAACATCAAGTGAAACTAGACTAAGTGTCAAGTGTCAGAAAACCACATGCGTAAAACTAAGTTAAAAAAATACCAATGCTATATGCTGACTCTCTAATGCATATTTGTCGGATTCTATGCATCCCACAATACATAGGTCCGGTGCAAGCCTTTATCGTTCTCCACTTTATAGGGTTAAATCCCTTGTTATGCATCTTATTCTACTATGCTGATGGAAACAAGATCCAGAATACTCTGTGAATAGGCATCACAGCCCTCGACATGCAATCATCATGTAAGAATAGCTCAAAAACCGGACAATCATCTCCCTTCCATGTACCCTACGAATAGGCTTACGAGGTCCTCAACGTGCAGATACACCCTGTACATCCCATGAATAGGCCTGCCGACCCTCGACACGCAAATGCACCCTGCATGCTCCGTGAATAGGCCTGCAGACCCTCGACACGCGAACATACAAATGTCCTCTCGAGACAAAAGAACACACAAGTCCTGGAACACATCCGTTGGACCTAAATCAAGAGCATCTACTTACGTTTCCCAAGTTCCATCACATCTTCACTAGTGCATGTCCTTAAGTTGGTTATTATTAAAACACCAATTCCTCATCTCTAGAGTTAATGTATCCTGTCGGACTTAATTTAACAACAACAACCCCAAGACCTAACTGGTCTAAATCAACAAAATTGCATCTGTCGGTTCGCAGGACTCCCACTCAACTCCTAGAAATTCAAAACTTAACCATCAATACCAAATCTTTCAATAAAACTCACAAATCCATCATCAAAACGATTATATGAAGAAAACTTCTTAAATCAACAAAATTCAAATTGCTCATAAAATTCCAGAATGTAAATAAAATATTAAAACCATTAAATAACAGAAAACCATATTTTGAAGTCGTTGAATATCACCAAAACAAGAATTCTTTTGAAAATACATATAACTCGCTTAATAAGGTCAAAAGGATACATTTAAAACTCTATTATAAATAAAATATAACTCTCTGTAAAGTACCATAATCTGTAGTAAAAACATCGTCTAAAACAGTAGAGTAATAATTCATAATATCAAAGAAATAAACATTTAAAAGAAACGAAGAAAAATCAACAAAATGGCCAAAATAGCAAATGACGGTTGATCGCACGAAAGGGCAGTCGACTGTCAAATAGGGAATTCTCAAAATGGTAGGACATTGGTTGACCGGGCGGTCGACCGTGGCATGCTGTATAGACAGGTTGGGTTTTTGGTGCATGTTTCGACTAATACTCTGTTAAATATTTGTGAAAACAAAATTGAACTTATTGAGATGATTCAACATATCTTATATAACATATAGGAGTTATTAAAACATTCAAAAACATATCAAGATCTCAAAATAAAAAATTTTCACCAAAATCTTTCAAAAACAGCAATATATATGTAGATGTATTCAAATACGGATTTAAGCATCAGTTTTGGTTTTAGAATTCAACAAGTAAGAGTAGTGTATAGTTCAAAACCAATTTAGTTCCAAAACAATTGAAATCCAATCAAAACTTTATCAAAAATCACAAAAATCTTCAAAAACAGTACATAGGGATATGAAATGTGTGTATGTGTGTATTTGTGCATCAGTGACATCAAGAAACTCGAAGTATATAGGTAGTATGAAGTTCAAAACCACCTCAGCACTAACATAACTCGAATTAGACCAAGATTTCACAAAGACACCAAAACCTAATTTCGGTCAGCACACAAATCAGACCCGAAAAAGGTCCCCCTTTTTTAAACATCAAAACTTGATTTCTTTTGAGCCCAAACCCTTCTTGCAATCCATTAAACTTATAAACTCATGAATATTATGAAATTATAACATGTTTTAATCAAGTTCTTATTCGTCAACAACCCAAACAGATCATGAAAATACATATATACACAGTAGGGTCATCTTTAATCAAATTTGTTCACTTTCAAGCAATAACATCACACAACTCATTATATACATTCAAATCAGCAACAAAATGGTTGAAAAGATCCTACTCAATATTTATGTTAAATTCTTAACAAGTCTCAAGTCATCAAATTTATGTTTTAATCATCAATAGTGTAGTTTCATGAAAAGATTCGATTTTTAATTCATCTACTCATCAAAATTCATTATATCTTTATACAATCATCTAACATGCTCTCTAATAGATAAATGATCACATACAACATACTTAGAACAAAAGAAAACAAACATGTCACTCACCTCATTGAAGAAATCAATCGAATTAATAAAGAATGAGAAAAAGCCATTCTTTTGCAAAATCTAAGATCATCGATTTGAAACTCCAAGAAAATAATAAGAAAGAAATCTTTTTGTGTTGTGCAGCAAAGAGACAGCTGCACCCCACCCTTTATAGGATGAAAATCCAAGTAAGTAGGGTTTTGAATAGATTCATAAAATACCTCTTTTTAAATATATCTTTACATATATAAATCCTCATACTTGGAAACTAAATAAAACCAACTTAATTGAGATTTAAAAACAAAACAACAACCCTAATATTGGTCGGCACTATTTTAAAACTCAGAAAAATGAAATTGTACTTTTTGCCCTCTAAGTGGCAATTTTGCAAAAATACCCTTCTTTATCAAAACTTGTAAAATAAACCAAATTCATTAAAAAAAAGTAAAATCTTTCTCTCTGAGTTGACTAGGCATCATGCTCAGCCAAAAATCTGAAAATCTGGAGTTTTTACTCTAAGTGGTAATTTTGTACAAAAGTCCCTTTTTTTGTAATACTTGCAAATTGGTCAATTAATTATCAGAAAAATCAAGAAAATTCACAAATAATATATAATAATAATTAATGGGTTTCCCCAAAATAATTTTTGAATTTGGAACTTCCCAAGAAAATATTTGCACAAGATCTACTTAAATTCCATATTTGCAAAAACACCATATTTGTTTAAATATTTACCAAATCAACTCTAAATAAAACTTAAATAGATTTTATTTTCAATGATAACCATAAAAAGCCCAAAATTCAGTAAAAATGAATTTTTATTATTTTTTTGAGATCCAAACATCTTTTTACATAAAAGCCCCTCTCTTTCGATGCATTTATAAAAATAGTTTCTTTACTCAGAAAAATCCCAAAATTTAGGATATAATTAATTATAAATACAAGAATCTATCAAGAAATTTAAAATTGGAGATTTGCACCAAAAAATTATTTGCACATGTTTTGCACATGTAAAATTGACAAATTCAAGAAAATAGTCAAAATAGTCAACTTTATCAATATAATATTATTTAGTAATGCAAAATAAATTATTTTATTTTGCGGGGTGTTACATCACTCCCCCCTTAGAATAGTTATGTCCTCATAACTACTCTAAGTAAAAGAAAACAAAATACAAAACTTACAATAAAGTTTGAAATTTTACCCTATCATTATTTTATAGTTGGGTTTAATTACTAAGCAAAACAAAAATAACATATAATTATAGATCAAAGAGTAAAAGGTAAAAACTGACATGGCAAAAGTATAAGAACTCCAATTGAATACATAATAAATTCCAAAACGTAAGAATATAGCAAGACTATTCTCATAGAATAAGAAGTCGAAAGTGAAGAGATAAAACCCAAATATAAAAAGTTTGATAACCATACAAACAACAAAAGAACTCAAACTTATAGGTTATATAAAAAAATAGTTTTGGAAAAATAATCAGTCAAGATACAGAGAAATACGAACAAATTTAGCTAAGTAAAGAAAATATTAATAACAATAAATGTAAAAGACATATAATAATGAGTATATTAGTGAACGTTGACATTATAATCAATACTCGAAAAACACATTAAAGGGTAACGAGCAAAATAGACCAAAATATATATATGCAAGAAAACTTAAAAGAAGTACATTGAATATTTCAAAAACACGCGTCAAATCATTAATTAGGACGCGGAAAAAAAAGTAAGTGAGAAATCTAAAATATTAAAGAATTGGAAAACGGTAGAAATAAATAGTAATTACGAAGAACGAAAGCTTAGACCATAGTTGTTGTACTCGATCTTAAAAATTTCGTAAACACAAAATAGAGTAAAATCAACTATACTAGTTCAAATTGTATGGATACATAAAGTGTAATTGTATAAACAAAATGTCATAAAGAAAATATTTATTTACCATTAGTTTCATTATATAAGTAAAAAAATCTTGAAATATCAATTAGCAAATAGGTAGAAAATCTCCTCTTGTGGGTTCGCCTCATCGGAGTATGGCTGTAGTTGCCTCCTTAACATCAAGTTGCATATTTGCCTTCACGACATCAGGTTGCAGGTTGCCGTCTGGATATTCTGTTGCACATTTTGCCTCCCCGACATCCAGTTGTAATACTTTTTGGCAATGAAACTCAATTCGTCTATGGACAAATTAGCCGAGCTGTATGTTGGGGAGATTGTCAGTCTTCACGGTGTTCCGTTGAACATTGTGTCTGATTGAGATGCGCGGTTCACTTCGTATTTCTGGAGGAGTCTTCAGGCAGCCTTGGGTACTAAGATGAATTTCAACACCGCCTTCCATCCTCAGACTGATGGGCAGACTAAGAGGGTCCATCGAGTTCTTGAGGATATGCTTCGGTGTTGTGTTCTAGATTTTGGAGGTAGTTGGGAGAGGCATCTAGCTCTGGTGGAGTTTACCTACAACAACAGTTTTCAAACTAGTATCGGTATGGCGCCGTATGAAGCTCTGTGTGGCAGGAACTGCAGAACACCGGTATGCTGGTTTGAAGTGGGGGAGCGGCAGATGTTTGGGCCCGAGATCGTGCCGCACACCTCAGAAAAGATCGATTTGATTAGGAAGAGGTTAATGGATGCTCAGAGTAGGTAGAAGAGTTATGCCGACAACCGGAGGAAAGACCTTCAGTTCGAGGAAGGTGACTCTGTCTTCCTGAAGGTGTCTCCTAGTAAAGGTGTGATTCGTTTTGGCAGAGGTGGAAAATTAGCCCCAATGTACATAGGCCCTTATAAGATGTTGAAGTGGATTTGGAAGACTGCTTACCGGTTGGAGTTACCGGAAGAGTTGTCTCAAGTGCACAATGTCTTCCACGTGTCTATGTTAAGAGGTTACATTCCAGATCTAAGTCACCATTTGCCCGAAGTGCCGGAGGGTTTGTAGTTAGCTCTGAGCTACACTGAGCGGCCGGTTGAGATTGTCGATCGTCGAGAGAAAGTCTTGAGGAACAAGATGATATCGATGGTCAAAGTAGTTTGGAGAAACCAATTGATAGAAGAGCCTACTTGGGAATCCGAGGAGAGGATGCTAAAGGATCATCCCGAGCTCTTTATTTGACTGAATTATTTTTCTTTCTTCTTTTATGTTTTGTTTCTCACTCTTTAAGCGTAGTTCCGGGGACGGAACTTTTCTAAGGAGGGAGTGTTGTAACATCCTGAATTTTCATATAATTAAATATAATTTTTTTTCATTGATTTCACGTGTTTCGCACGTGCAAATTAATGTGTGCATTTGTCTCTAAAATTATTATTTTTATGTCATGAACAAATATTAATTTTCTCTTTTAAAAGTCTCTTATTAAATCCTAGGCCTAACAACTTAATTAAAGCCCACCTAAAATAAAATTAATTAATTAATTCGGAGCTCATGGATTTTAGCCGTCCTAGTTAGCCCACTAATTAATTCTATTATTAATTAAAACAACTTGTATGGTAGACTTGTCTTGTAACCAACTAGTGTAACAAATTAATGAACAAACTTAACTAGGTGTGCATGTGGAGGCACGTGCAATGTGAATGAGAACAAGGGAGGCCGGCCATACATGGAGTGGGGAGATGAAGAGAGTGGAGAGTTGGTTGCTTACTAGTGGGTGGTTCTTCTAAATCCCAAGTGCATCTTAAACCATCATGTAAACACATCTCAACCTTTCATTTCTTCATGAGTTGTGTATAAATACCCCCCCTTGTCATTCTTTATCATTTGCACTTAGAAATTCTTAAAGAGAAAGAGAAAGAGAAGACACTGTGAGAAAAATATTGAGTGTGAAGAAATTGTGTGAGGAAAAAAATAGAGTGTGTGTTCTTTTCATTGGAGGCTGGCCAAAGAGAAGGGAGTCCCGGTTTTGTACAAGGAGGTAGAGCTCGGTTTGCACAAGCTGGGAGGAGAAGGCTAGGATCAAGGAGAAGGGAAGGCAATCATGCTTTCAAGAAGTTTTCATTAGGAATTTCCATTGTTCTTCAAATTTGTGGACAATTTCTCTACTTCTAATATAGATATCATGTTAATAGGTTAATTGTATGAATATTCTAGAATAAATAGCAAAATTTGCCGTATAATTGTTTTAAAAGGCTAGTAAGGAAAAAGAGAAAACTCTTGATTGTCAATATAAGAAAATTAATAAAATGGATTGAGATTAGTGAATTAAAATTTATCATGATGCCTTATTAATATATTTCAAGCTAGAATATTTAATTTGATGAACCATGCTAGTATGAAAATTGTGCTTGAGAATGTCTTGTGTAAAGTAGTGTGTAGAATGTAAAATGACACCCATGGATTGTGAAATCAGTAGATTAGTATAGAAAGTTGCAATAAACATTGAATTCTATTTACATTGTATGAATAGTGCTATATCCACTTGATTGTCAAAATATGTTGCCTTTTAGAATTATAATAAAAGGAATTAGTCTTGTAAAGGATAAAAATTGACCTAAGAGAATTAATTATGTTAAGAATGAAAATTGTACAAAAACTGTGAGGAACAAGTAGCTAAAAGATGTATCAAGAAAAGAAACTCCAATGTCAATAAATATATTAATTTTTCATTAATTTCCCAAAAGAAATAAAAGGAATAATTTCTATGGTTTTGTTGAAAATAGAATTTCGTAAATTTAAATATATGTACTATACTGTATTTTGAAAGAACACATTCTGGAAAAGATTTAGATTTTGAATAAGTACAAATTATTGGAGAAATCGAATTTATTAAAGAAGGAGTTAGATACATATTAGTAGAATAAAGCAATTTTAACTCAGGGTTATAACAGAAAATAGATTTGGGATACTGGTTTATGGTGTGGGTTTATAGCGCTGTGAACAGTGTTAAAAGTCTCGGGTTCGAGTCTTGGAAAGCTCTGTTTTTATTAAAATTCGATTTTTATGAAAGTCACTGAAGATCAGTATATGGGTCTTTCGAGTTCACCTTATATCGCTAGCCACTGTTGGGCTTTCTGGTCTTCGGGTGCGCTTTGGGTCTGTTACTGTTGCAGGGGTGGGGTCATGGGTTCGAATCTTGACGCCCGACTTTTAAATGGATTTCAATTTTTTTTGTATTCTTGAGTTTTAAAAGTATAAAAAGTTGGACAAAAATTCTAATATTCTTCCAAAAATATTTAGACTTCGTAAAAATTATTTCTACAATATTTTGGCATATTTTAGTGAGAATTAGATGTGATTTTTGGGATGAAGAACTTGACGAATTTTCTTAGAATATGACTTTTGAATAAATAAAGAAAAGGAAAATTTTGAACGTAAAGAATTTTGTGTAGAGATCAATTTTGAGATTTTCGACATGGATAATTTGGGTAAATTAATATATGAAATTTGATGTTTAATATATGCAAGTATGCATGAAAAATGAAATAAACAGATCATGATGAAATATGGAAGTTTGTGAGTAAGAACACTCAATTTTTTGTGAACATGGAAAGAGGTTAAAATCTAGAGTCTAGCTAAGTTCTTACATCGTCGTGAATAAATTTTGAAGAGAAATGTTGTAATAAAAGACTAAGATTGGGTCGTGGTTATCAATTGATGTTTAAGACCGGTGTAGAGAAAATACTAACTCTAGTGTGTTCATTTATTCATGATTCAATTATCTAAGGACAACTCTATAGTGACGATGTGATGAAAGTAAGAGAAAAATACAAGTATGAGGGCATCGGATTCACGGTGTGAGTGTTTTTACAGGCTGTCTACATGATGCGTCATGTCATGACGTGAATTCATCTCTGGAATTATTGGGATCGTGGCGATGCTTGTTGGGTGCTTGGTGACTACGTAGTGCCATTTGTCTCGTGACGGAGGCGATTTGTCCATAGGCTGTCTACATGATGCGTCATGTCATGATGTGGGATTCCCTTCCAGACTGTCTAGACATGGGCTCGTAACTCATAAAACATCTAGGATACTTACCGTAGTTACCGTAATAGTTAAACTCATAACGAAGGATTCAACCCTACAAGATGAAGAACGGTTAAGGGCTTGCCCTCGGATTTAAGTAGAATGAGATGCATAAGTTCGAACAAGTGTGCATTAGTGTCATGAAATAATAAATAACTGTATTAAGACTAAGTGCACAGTCACACACGACATCATTAAGACTACTTCACGTATTATTATTTATTTATTTTATATAGAGAGGTCAGCCGTCGCTCTTCGCCTTCGTTAAGCGCGTTTTTTTCCTTCTCTTGTTTGCTCTTCTATTTATAGGCATGGATAGAGATTATAGTTTTTTTTGCAGAAAAACCCAAATTATTTATTTATTTGTTTCCTTCTTTAATTTTCTCTTTCTTTCTTGCTTCTTTTTCTTCTCTTTCTTTTTTAGAAACACGTGCTGCACACAAACAAAATAAATCAGAAATTATGATTTAAAAATATAAATAAAATTGATTAGTTTAAATTAATTAAACTAACTAAAATTCATATTAGTTCATTTAAATCCTTTAAAAATTGTTTATTGCACTTTCAGCTCAATTGGTAAATTAAAAATTTTATCTTACTTTTCAGACGGCCAAATTGTAAAATTTAAAATTTAAAATTCAACAAAACAATAAAAAATTAATAAATCAATATGTTTGTTTTGTTTGTTGATTTTTACCAAAAATATTCACGATTTTGCATAAAAAATCTTATTCCTTCAAAAATAATTAATTAATTGAAATCTATGGAAAAGAGATGACTTATAAACAAGATAGACTGAGACAAGTAATTTTAATGGGTAAATGAGTACAAATATTTATATGAAAATTAGGCACATCAAATACTCCCAAACTTAAGATTTTGTTTGTCCTCGAGCAAAAAGTAAAATCATGAATAAGGGAATAATAATTAATAATAAGCTCAACTCATCTCACCAAGAAATCTCATCATGCAAGTATCAAAATTTCAATTTAGACTATAAACAATCTCTAATACTGTAATGGGAGAAGGCCTTAGTGTCATTTGTAAATCTACCAACATGTGCAACACACGCACATAACTAATATAAAGAAGGTTTCAAGTTCAAACTCATACTATATCTAATTTTTTTACTTTACAAAAATTATATTTATTAAGACGTGCATCGCACGTGTAAATTACTAGTAGCAAATAAAGTAAAACCAAGCAAACCCACTTTCTCCAGTGCAATTATTCATTCATAATTCCCAACTCAATCATATTTGTCATGCAATTAATGTAAGTATAGTTTGTAAGAATTTCATCCGTGATTTCCCCTTCTCACTACTACAAACCGAGTAGCAAACTAGAGTTTTTTATTTTATTTTATTTATTTTTATTTATTATTTTTTTGGTCTCTTCTTTAAGTTGTCACTTGCCTTTTGGCGCCAATGCAAACATTTGTGATGAATTCACCCGGTTACTGAACAAGTCACAAACTTAAAGTGCTTTGCATACTCATATTTCAAGTTGTCATTTGACGTAAAAGTAAACATTGGTGATGAATACCTCTAGTTACTAAGCAACTAAAAACATTGGAGTAGATAGACTTTATTCATAAAAAAATAAAAATAAAATTTTTTTTTTCACTCTATTTACTTGAAACTCTGTTTAGGATAATCACAAGAAAAAGCATCACATTTTACTGTTATGTATAATCACATGACTGTCACAATTGTGTAAGAAATTTTGAAATTCAATAATCCTAAAGTAAATAAGTATGCTTAATCTTACTTTATAAGATATTGTATGTCCCTAAAAAAATAATTCAATGCTTTAGCACAATAAAGAACTCAAAAGTGTAATGATAAGCCTAATTAAAATCCCTTTTGTTTTGTTTTTTTTTTCAAAAATATATATAAAAAAAAAATTGTAATCCTTCCACCAAACTTGAATATCACATTGTCCTCAATGGAAAGGGAAAACAAAATTGAATGCGAAAAGTTCAGAATTTCTCCGCTGATTCGTCTTAAAATTCTGCACTCGCGACGTTCAGTGTTTCAGCGATATTTGGAGCTGTAAATGTCCAAATGGGCTGATTCTTTTTGTTCTGAAAAGCTAAGACAATTGCCTACAATCTCTCTTAGAAACACTTTTTCAGATCCTGACTCCATCCTGCTAAAAAATAGCCATCAATGTAGGTTTAGAAAACAACTCTGCCCGGCGACTTCCAAACTCATGCAATCCTAAAAAAAAATCAAAAATTAAAATTAAAATAAACTAAAAGAAAAATCAAATCTAAATGCAGTAAAAGAAAACAAGAGTTGCCTCCCAAGAAGTGCTAAATTTTAAGTCTTCAGCCAGACATGGTAGCTGCGATGGTTATGTGACGCCAAGATCCAACAAAATACGAGCCTCTTTTCCTATACTTCTCTCAGGTGGGGATTAGGTTTTTTCTGTGCATCCGTCAAGCTTGATGATAGCGGGTCGAATTTCAGTCGTTTCTTTCTTGAAATGGAGTCTTTGATATCCCCACCTCCTTGAACGTCAGCTGAGAAAATGGATGAATAGATGGTGTAGCATCCAAATACATAACATATTTCAAATTCTTTTCTTTCTCAGATTCAAGAGTTGTTGAATTTGTTGGATATACTTCGATTGGTAACTTTTCAACTTTAGCTTTATGTTTCTTGCCCACAATTAAATCTGTTTCACTTACTTGAAAACACGACTGTTCTTCGGCAGAAAACTTCATGGATTTAAAAACATCAAACGTTACTTGCTCATGCTGTGTTTGTTCCTCCACAATTAGTTCGTACTCTTCTTCCTTTTCAACCACATTTTGTTCGCCATTTTCTTCTTATGGTTGCTCAATTGTCCTCCCGCTTCTTAGTGTTATTGCTTTGACATGCTTATTGGGATTAATCACTGTGTTGCTTGGTAATGATCCTGTCGTTTTTTCTTTAAGAATATTTGAAATTTAACCAATTTGAACCTCAAGATTGTGAATTGAAGCTGAAGTTGAAATTGCAACATTTTGGATTGCCAAATCTGTCTTCTGCATGTATTGCTCTGTCTTCTACATGTGTTGGATGAACATCTCTTCAAGTATGGGCTTCTTTTCTTGCTGTGAAAAATTTTGAGGTGGTCTAATTGCTCCTTGATTGTTGTTCCATGAAGAGTTATGGTGGTTTCTCCATCCTGTATTATACGTGTTCGAATAAGGATTGTTTTGATGTTGAAAATTGGACACGTAATTTGCTTGATTGGACTATGGGTGAGCAAATGGGTTCCCCACTTGGCAATCTGTACTTGAGTGATTTCCTGCACAAAGATCACAAATAATATTAGTTTGAATAGCATTAAAATTCATATTGCCTAATTGTTTAGATAAAGTAGCAATTTTTACAGTTAAAGTAGTAATAGGATCAAGTTCAAAAATACCAGCCTTGACATTGTTCTCTCTGAAGACCACTGGTAATTATTAGATATCATATCCTCTAAAAGTTCATAGGCTGCTTCATGAGTTTTTCTCATAAGTGCACCTCCAACTGCTGCGTCAACCATAGATCGGTTTTTAAGTCCCAAACCATTATAGAATATTTGAACTTGCAGCCATTTCGGTAGTTCATGATAAGGATACTTTCTCAATAACTCTTTGTACCTCTCCCATGCATCATACAAAGACTCAGTCTCAAATTGAATGAATATGGTAATATCATTTCTTAGCTTCGCTGTCTTTGTTGGCGGAAAATACTTAGCAAGAAATTTCTGTGCAAGTCCATCCCATGTAGTAATACTACCTGGTGGTAGAAAATTTAGCCAAGCCTTTACCTTATCTCTTAGTGAAAAATGAAAGAGTCTCAATCTGATTACATCATCTGATACTCCATTGTGCTTAAAAGTGTTGCAAATTTCCAGAAAGTTTGCAATGTGAACATAAGGATCCTCGTGCGGTAGTCCTCCAAATTAAACAGTCTGTTGAATAATTTGATAGAATGCTTGTTTAATTTCAAAGTTGTTTGCTTCAAATGCAGGCCTCTTTATGCTTGATGTTGTTCCATCAATTGAGGGCATAGCATAATCTCTCAAAGCCCTGTTTTCCTCATTGTTCGCCATGATAATGTACTTGTATGTCCTGAAATATAAGTATTAAAAAAAATAGAAAAACTAAAAGAATAATAAATAAAATAAATAAAAATAAAAGTAAGTCGAAAGAAAATAAAGAGGTAAAATAATAATAAAACAAAAAAAACAAAAAAATCCAAACTAGTAATAATCTAGCAATTTTCAATATCAATAAAAGAACAACTACTCCCCGGCAGCGGCACTATAAACTTGTTGTGAATTTTTGCAAGTGTACAAAATCGCAACAAGTAGTATAGTTAAGTGAAAAGAGCGTCGAACCCACAAAGACTAATTATTTTATCGAGTACCGAAATCACTAGATTAACTACTATTTGGAAAATCGAAATTCAATAAATAAAGCAACTGATTAGATTAATCTAAAGAACTAACTAAATAAATTCAAAAGAAGCGGAATCTGAAATTTTTGTGATTTGTTAATGGCAAAATTAATTCTAGGGCTTTTGATTTTACCTAGTTAATCACACACAATTTATAACTCCATGTAAATAAAAATATTATTTTTCCAAGTTGTAGAACAAAATTCCCTAAGTATTCAATGTTTTCTCTCGAAAAACACAAAAAATATCTCCAACTAACAGTTTGTCATAGTTTAAGCACAAATTTAATTAATTGAAGACTCATTAAGTTCTGTGGATTTCTTAACGATCACATCAATCGCGGTAAATCATCTTTAATTTTGCTCAATCAATGGTGTTTAACTTTATAAATTCAAAATCACAAATTACCAGTTCGATCTCTTCATGATTTAATACATCATACAAAAGTCGGTTAACCAATTGTAATCATTAAGATCAACAATCAAACACACAACCATTAAAAAATAGAAAAATAATATGGAATTAAAATTATGTTCTCAAAACTAGGCTACATCAAAACCCTAGAAACATAAAATTTAGTTCATAATAAAATTGCAACTAACAAATACTGTCTTGGATTGCATAATAAAATTTTTTGTCGAAGAAATTGCAACCCGAATGCCTCGAAATCAGCGCCCCTCATTCTCTCTCTTCCCGTCTCAGTCTCGAGCAGCGCCCCTACTGATGTCAGCGCAGTCAGGCCCCCTCTCTCTCTGTTTCGTTTCCTGTTCCGCCACGTCACCATGTGCCCCTGCTTCGCCTCGAACACGCGCCGCCACATCAACGCACTCAGCAGCCCTTCTCCCTCTCTCTGTTTTAATATATATATATATATATATATATATATATATATATATATATATATATACTAGGTTTGCTCGTTGACACGTGCCTACGGCACGTCTTCGGAACGGTGCACCTTATTTGATCATATAAAAAATTTTGGAATTTGAGCAAATTAATTGAAGTAGCAAACATATTATATGAGAAACTTTTGGGGTTCAGCAAAAAACATATTATATGATTTTTTTGATTTTTTTGAACTGTTTAAAAGGTTTTTAAATTTGTAATTTTTTGAGTTTTAAATTTTTTTATTTTTTATAACAATTTTAAATTTTTATTTTCTTAATTTTTTGAATAGAAGAGGGAGGGAGAGAGAGAGAAAAAAATAATAATTAAATAAATATAGGAGTTGTTTTGGGTGGGGGATTTGAATTTGAGTTTTTGAGGGAAACTTTGGGGGCGGGGGGGGGAGGGGAGGGGGGAGAAATATGTTTTGTGAAGTTAGATCTGAGCCTTTAATTTTTGGGGGGATTGAAGGAGAACCACTTGATAGCTTTCTTTGTGTATTATTATATAGATATAGAGGTTAGTTGTCGCTTCCCCGTCGTTAAGCGCGTTTTTTCCTTCTCTTGTTTGCTATTCTATTTATAGGCACGAGAAGTAGAGATTAGGGTTTATTTTTGCAGAAAAACACCAATTCTTTATTTATTTGTTTCCTTCTTTAATTTGATCTATATTTCTTACTTCTTTTTTTTCTCTTTCTTTTTCTTGAAACACGTACTGCACACAAACAAAATAAATCCGAAATTAGGATTTAAAAAAAGAAATAAAATTTATTAGTTTAAATTAATTAAACTAACTAAAAATCATATTAGCTCATTTAAACCCTTTTTAAATTGTTTATTGCACTTTCAGCTCAATTGGCAAATTAAAATTTTTATCTTGCTTTTCACATGGCCAAATTGTAAAATTTAAAATTTAAAATTCAGCAAAACAATAAAAAATTAATAAATCAGTATGATTGTTTTGTTTGTTGATTTTTACCAAAAATATTTACCTTTTTGCATCAAAAATCTTATTCCATCAAAAATAATTAATTAATTGAAATCTACGGAAAAGAGATGAATTATGAACAAGATAGACGAATACAAGCAATTTTAATGGGTGAATGAGTACAAATATTTGTATAAAAATTAGACACATCAGTCCCCTCTTAGCTTTGTTTGTGATCAAGTGTGTACTTTCCAAGTAAGAGAAATTGATGAATTATATCCTAGCGTCGGTTGTATGCAACTGACGTGCCCATTGTTTTTGTGCAGGATAAAATCAATGAAAGGACTAAAGAAGGAATGTTGCTTAAAGAAATGTTTCAACTGTTTTTTTTTTTTTGAGGTAAAAGGTGGTAAAAATGTTTCAACTGTTATTTCAATTGGGTATCATGTTGTAATTTATTTTCGCTGCGTTGATGTAAACATTGTTGTATAAAAGTTTTAAATTCCTTGTAAAATTGTATGAAGTAAAGTGTAAAGATCCTGTGGAACTTCGAATTCAGGCTTATTTGGAATTCAGCGTGTTACAGAGTGGTATCAGAGCCACGCTTCCAAGTAGTACAAACTTATAAGGAACGACACCCTAGAGTGGACATTTGAGTGTGAGTTGGGTATACAGATTTAAATGTAAGCTGTTTGTATTTGTGTTGGTCTATGATTTATGCTTATTCTTCTTCCTTTCTAAAGATGGCGAACCACTATGACCCAGCTGACGATGATGAATGGCACATAATTGAAGAGGACAACTACCCTGGACAAAGGGATTCTGACGAAGAGGAAGAAGATCCCGAGGAATATGAAGGAGAATGGCCAGAGTCCTGAGAGACCACTCTGCCTCCGGACTCATCAGACGATTCATCATACGAGGAAGAACAAGTTCTGAGAGATCGCATCGAATCTCTTCAGAGGCAGGTGGAGACTCAGAAGGAAAGAGCAGACCAATTGCAGGCCCAGTGTGAAAAGTTCAAGGAGAATATTGCAACCCTCAACCACCGAGTCTGGGAACTCGAGAAGAGAAAGAACATGTATGATATGCTGAAGGGAGAGGTTGCATAACTATGGGAAGAGCTTAGGAAAGCCAAGAGGAACCGTAGCGATTAGAATGTTGTATTATGTCAATGTTGTTCATATGAATGTCAGACGATGTTTTAAATTTGAATGTACAAAGTTTGAATTCAATGAAATGAAAAAGTTGATTTAAATTCATATTTTTACATCAATTTAATAGATCTTATGAACCAGAGTATGGCTGGAAGGAGAGAAAGGAATGGAGAAAGGCCCAATTGTGGACTCGACTTGGAAACGGAGTTGGCCAGGTCTATCAGACCATCAACGTCGTTGCCATGAACCAAAACCCTAGGGGGATGCTTGTAGTACTAGTCCCTGAGGCGATCAAACTTGTGGAATCATTCAAGCGGATGAAGCCGCTAGTATTTGAGGAGAAGTCAGACCCAGATGCAGCTGACAATTGGATTAGGCAAGTCGTGACTATCTTTAAGGTCTTGGAAACTCCAGAAGGAAGCAAGGTGAAGCTGGCTACATTGCAGCTCGAGAAGGATGCAGGTGTTTGGTGGCAGTCCATGAAGCGGACAATGGAAAATGGTGCTATTAGCTGGGAGGAATTCTTGGAAGAGTTCTGTGGTCACTACTTTCCATTTGACGTCCAAGAGAAGAAAGCGAAGGAGTTCTTGGCTCTGCTGTAGGGAAGCATGTCTTTCAGGGAGTATGAGACAAGGTTTACTTAACTTTCGATGTATGCACCTGAACTTGTGATGGACGAGACGAAGAAGGCTTGGAAGTTCGAGCATGGATTGAGAGGATGATACCCCTTTGTATTAGGAGGATTGACAAGCTAGTCAAACGAGCTGCAGCCACGAAGGACGATATGGAGTAGTTTCATGCCACCCAGAATAGGAGGAACAATTGGAATGTCGGGAAGAGGCCCGCAGTTTCTGGGAACGGTAGGGGGCAGACCCCAGCTCAAAGGTTCAAGCCTACGGGGGCGAACACTGTCAATGTGGATGGAGGACCCGAAAATGGTTAAGTGAGACCTCCTGTGTTGACTTGTTTCAATTGTTGAGAGACAGGTCATTAAAGATCTCATAGCTCCAAGCTGCAAAATGTCACCTGAAAGGCACCAACGCAGCAAGTGGGGAAGAAGCCGTACCAGCAAGGGTGAGTAATTGCTTTGATTGAGGCCGAAGTTGATGAAGTGGATCACGTCATTACTGGTATAGGGGCAGATGTTTAGAATTTTCTGTTGCTTTTTTCCCGGTTTATTTAGTAAAGACTGTTATGTAATGGGAGTTTATTATGTAATAGGAGAACTTTTATTAAATGGAAAGAAAGCTGTTATTCTGTTCGATACTGGATTCTCTCATACTTTTCTATCACGTAAATTTGCTAAAGTCTTGGGGTTCGAACCGAAGGTCTTTCCAGGCAAGATCCTATCAGTAGCTACTCCATTAGGGGAGACTTTAAAAAATGATCGGTATTATGCAGACTGCGAGATCGAAATTGGAGACAGGATCTTCGGGATTGATCTGATCGAGCTGAATATCCTAGGGGTCGATGTTGTCATCGATTTGATTGGATGTCAATGTACAGTGCGAATGAGTGTAAAACCAAGGAAGTAACAGTGAAGTCTCCAGGAGGTCTTGTAGTCACTTTCTAGGGAAAGAAGAGATGTTCAGGTTTGGTGGCAACTATCAGCAAGAAGAAGGTTCCGGTGGAGGTGCAGCAGATTCTAGTGGTTCGGGATTACCTGACTGTGTTCTTGATGGATTTGCCCAGGTTACCCCCGCATCGTGATGTAAAGTTCACCATCACTATTGGAGGATTTGCCCGGAGTACACCTATTTCTAAGGCACCGTATAAGATAGCGCCTATGGAGTAAGATGATGTGAAACGACATATCGAGGAGCTTTTGGGGAAAGGTTTTATTCAGCCAAGTGCGTCACCTTGGGGAGCGCCGGTATTGTTGGTGAAGAAGAAGGATGGGTCGATAAGGATGTGCATCAATTACCTGGAGTTGAATAAAGTAACTGTTTAGAATAAATATCTAACTCCACGAATCGATGACATGTTCGACGTCTACAAGGGGCAGTTGTCTTCTCTAAAATAGACCTTCGGTCAGGATACCATCATGTTCGAGTGAAAGTAGAAGACGTGCATAAGATTGTATTCATAACTCGATATGGGAATTACGAATTTTTAGTTATGCCATTTAGAGTGACGAATGCACCTGCAATCTTTTTGGATATGATGAACAGGGTGTTGAGGCCGTTTATTGATTCTTTCGTCGTGGTGTTCATCAACGATATTATTGTGTACTCCAAGTCAGAGGAGGAGCACACTAAGCATCTGACTGAAGTTTTGAAGAAGCTTCAAGAGCATGAGTTGTATGACAAGTTATCCAAGTGCAATTTCTGAAAATATGAAGTCGCATTCCTAGGGTCACATCTTTTATAACGAGGGAGTGGCTACTAATCCTCAAAAGATAGAGGCAGTGAAAGATTGGAGGCATACTACAGTGAAAGAAATTAGAAGTTTCCTTGGGTTAACCAGCTACTACAGGAGGTTTATTCAAGTTTATGCTCAGATAGTTGTTCCTCTCACTGGTCTGACCAAGAAGAATGCAAATTTCAAGTGGACTGAGCAGTGTAAGGCAAGCTTTCAGGAGTTGAAAGAGAAGTTGACTGCTGCTCCCATTTTGACTTTGCCTAGAGTAGGTGTTGAGTATGCTGTCTACATCGATGCATCACATCGTGGACTTGGGTGTGTCTTGATGCAAGAGGGAAAGGTAATCGCTTATTGGTCTTGGCAACTAAGGCCGCATGAGAAGAATTATCCGACTAATGATCTGAAGTTGGCTGCGATTATCTTTGCCTTGAAGCAATGGAGGCATTCCGTGTACGGTGAGAAGTTAAACATGTACACGGACCACAAAAATTTGAAGTACATCTATCAGCAAAAGGACCTGAATCTGAGGCAACGGAGATGGTTGAAAGTATTTGATGACATGCGTCCTGAGATTAAGTAACATCCACGTAAGGCTAATGTTGTTGCTGATGCACTTAGCTGTAAAAGCAGTTTGGCTCGTTTGATCGCGACCCAGAGGTATCTTGCAGAGGAGTTGGATGAGGCTGGAATTGAGGTAGTTTTGCAAGGTTTGGGAGCATCTTTAGCTCAACTGAGGCTTCAGACCATGCTAAATGAATGAATTATAGAAGGTCAGAAGGGGGATGCAGAGATTCAGAAGATGAAGGAGCAGGTTGGCGCGGGCAGTTTATCAGAGTTTCACATCAGGGATGAAGTACTATGGTTTGGAGAAAGGCTGTGTATTCCGGATCAATCAGAATTGAGGGACAGTATTCTTCAGGAGGCACATGCCACTCTTTTGTCTATATATCCGGGAAGCACCAAGATGTACAAGGAAATCAAGCAGCATTTCTGGTGGTCAGGTTTGAAGCAGAATGTGGCTGAATTTGTGGCGAGGTGCGAGATTTTTCAGCAAGTGAAAGCCAAGAATCAGAATCCTAGAGGTTTATTGTAACCGTTACCCATTCTGGAGTAGAAGTGGGATAACATCAGCATGGATTTCATCACGGGTTTGCCCAAGAGTTCAAAGGGTAATGATGCGATTTGGGTCATAGTCGATCGACTAACCAAGTCGACTCACTTTTTGGCAATGAAACTCAATTCGTCCATGGACAAGTTAGCCGAGCTGTATGTCGGGGAGATTGTCAGGCTTCATGGTGTTCCGTTGACCATTGTGTCTGATCGAGATGCGCGGTTCACTTCGCATTTCTGGAAGAGTCTTCAGGTAGCCTTGGGTACTAAGACGGATTTCAGCATCGCCTTCCATCCTCAGACCGATGGGCAGACTGAGAGGGTCAATGGAGTTCTTGAGGATATGCTTCGGTGTTATGTTCTAGATTTTTAAGGTAGTTGGGAGAGGCATCTAGCTCTGGTGGAGTTTGCCTACAACAACAGTTTTCAGACTAGTATCGGAATGGCGTCATATGAAGCTCTGTATGGCAGGAAGTGCAGAACACCGGTATGCTGGTTTGAAGTGGGGAAGCGGCAAATGTTTGGGCCCGAGATCGTGCAGCAGACCTCAGAAAAGATCGATTTGATCAGAAAGAGGTTAGTGGATGCTCAGAGAAGGCAGAAGAGTTATGCCGACAACCGAAAGAGGGATCTTGAGTTCCAGGAAGGTGACTTTGTCTTCCTGAAGGTGTCTCCTAGTAAATGTGTGATTCGTTTTGGCAGAGGTGGGAAATTAGCCCCAAGGTACATAAGCCCTTATAAGATAATGAAGAGGGTTGGGAAAACTTGTTACCGGTTGGAGTTACCGGAAGAGTTGTCTCAGGTGCAGAATATCTTCCGTGTGTCTATGTTAAGAGGTTACATTCCAGATCCAAGTCACCATTTGCCCGAAGTGGCGGAGAGTTTGCAGTTAGATCTGAGCTACACTGAGCGGCCAATTGAGATTGTGGATCGTCAGGATAAAGTCTTGAGGAACATGTAACCCCCATTCCCGTAAATACATATTTTCTGAATATTTTCTGTATTTTGATTATTTATAAATTCGTTTTGTTTTGAATTTGTTTCAGAACTTTTAATAAAGTGTTTTCAGTCGAAAACTGTATTTATTTCGAACAATGCCATATTTTAATTTTGTTTTCTATTCCTAATTGATCGGCTATTTGTAGTTGAGCTCAATTTAAATGTATTATTGACATTTGGGTTATTTTAATAAATTTTTATTTTGTTATAGAATCTTATTAGTATTATTATTATTATTATCGTTATCATTATTTTTATCCTTGTGGTCATTATTATGGTTATTATTGTTGTTATTATTATTGTTATTCTCATTGTTATTAGTATTATAATTTTATTATTATTATTATTATTATTAATTTATTATTATTACTTTTGATTGTTTATTAAAAATCTATTTTCAATTATTAATTGTATTTGTAGGTATTTCAAATTATTTCTATAATGTAACACAAATTAAACTTTGTTATATATTCCTATATTTTTGTTTGATTATTCTTTTCTCTATTAGATTTAATCCCAGAATCCTACAGCTCTCTTCTTTATTGGATCCTACCCAAACCCAATATCTCTTAATTCCCTATAAATAATATCTAACTCTAAAACCTAACCCTAACCTAAACCCAAACCTACCCTATCTTCAACAGTAGCCGCCCCCGTTACTGTACATCCCCCTTCTACATCTCTCGCTCTCTCCCTCTCTGTTTCCCTTTGAACCCAAACCACACCCATCCCCATTCTCCGATCCCGTCTCCGTCCACCACCTCGACCCCATTGCCCCATCCTCCTTCAATCCATCGCCTCCCTCTCCCTCCGACCTCTTCTGCCTGCATCCTCGACCCCATCTCTCTGTCGTCGCCTTCATCTTCTTCAACCTTTCCAACTGAAACCCACTTCGTGTCTGCATCTCTTCTCACCCTTGCCACCATTGTCCCTCTCTCGTCTTCTTCAACCAAAGCCAACCACCATCGCCCTGTCCCTCTCCCTACACCTGACCACCATCCCCGTCGCCTTCCTAAACTCCATCGAACCCATTAACCCATCGCCTGCACTTTTCCACCTCGCCTCCATCGCCTCATCGTCAATGCCTTCACCCTTTTCGCTATCCCTCGCAACCACTGGCAATCCCCTCTTTGTCATCGTCGTCAAACACTAGAAACCCCGCCTTCTCGTCCTCCTCTATTTCATTGCGAAAACAGAGCATGCTGTTGCCTCCTTTTCCCATGGCCACTGTGTCGCTTCCCAACTGTCAGTGCCCCGCCGTCAGCACCCCCTCGAGTCGCCGTGCGTGTCACCAGTCATCACTGTAGTCGCCATTGAGCTGCTGCATTCTCTCTCTCCGTCGCTGTGGAGAAGAGGGAGGGAAGGTGGTCTGATATTTTTTGTTCGGCAGAAGTGGATCCTGTTTGCTATTGTGGAGGTGTAGGGGGGTTGTGTTTACTGTTGGTTTGTGGTGAGATCTGTTGTTTTGTGTTTTGCTGCGTTGGAGTGTGGAGGATCTGGTGTTTGGTGTCCAGTTGGATCTGGGATTGATTGTTACTATTTTGCTGTTTTGAGTTTCGTTGGAGTCGCACGTAGCTCGCACGTGTTCCGTGTTCGTGGATTCGTCGCCCGAGATTCTCATCCTGTTATTCTATCATATTCAAATTTATCATCTTATAGGTAAGTTACCGTCCTCTTGAATTGTTAATTGTATCAAATTCAAGTTTTGTTGAAACTCTTGCAAGTAGATCCCTTGTTTATCGTATTATACTTTGTTCATTTCTTCGTTGGGTCAATTGAGGGTTTACACGAGCTAACCCCAATATTCTTGACATCGTGCCACTTTTGAATCTAAAGATTGAATTTTTCATGCATTCATGTAGGTTGATAATAGGGTTAACCATATAATCATAACCCAATTAATTATTGTAGAAACAACTACTAGGTTGTATATTTGGTTGAATGTTGTTGTTTGATCGATGATGATTTAGTGTATTCGTATGATTTTATTCTTATTCATCATGTTATTGCACCCATCATGTTGATTACACAATTTATTGACTAAAGAATCGATACCCATCATGTTTAATTAATTTATTTTCATAAAAAATACCCAAAACCTGTATATTGCTTGCTGACCTATATGTTGACTGCCATTTTTGAACTAGTAAACGATCTTAGAATGAATTACTTTCTGAATAAGAATTGTACCCTTATCTTTCTAGTTTTTAGAATATCTTGAATTTCTTAATTCGAGTTTTGTAGCAAAAGTTATGCATGTTTTACTACAGCTGTGTTTTTACTTTCAGATTTTCAGATTCTTGTATCTTGCATGCTTAAACTATTAAAAGGCTGATCAAATGATAAAATTTTACTTTGATAATTTCCGGATTGTTTCTTATCATGTTTAGGAGCCTAGAAATTTTTTTTAATGAGTTTATTATTGAGTTTTTGCTGTTTCTAAAATTATAATAACATGATGTCGAATTTCTGCCTGAACATGAAATCTGTAAAGAACAATGTGTTTGACCTAGCTACTATTGTCGGATTTTGAACTTTAAATATGCGTTGGAACCATGTGGAAGTCTAGTTTCTAGAATTTCTAACAGATTCAGTTTTCGAGTTCTGAAACAACGGAAAACTGCATTTTTGTACAGACTACTCTTGTTGTCCAGGATTTCACTTTCCAGTTTTCAATAGATTAATTATTCCTACATCATAGTATTGCATGAATCAAAGTGTGTATGATATATTGTATGATCATAATGAGTTATTGTCATTTTTTACCATCCTATTATTTCCCTATTGTTATCATCGTTCCTTTCATGTCTCATAATTGCATATTGTATTGTTGCATTAATAAAATAATTAATAAGCGGGGGTTTAAGGGATTGACTGGAGTAGTTGATGATATAGTGACTGTACACTAAAGTGTGGGCCTTGTTTCTCAAAATATTGTGTGTTGTCTTTTGTTATTATTATCGGTTTATTATTGGATTACTGACACAGTGTCCCAATTGATCATGTATTGTTTATTGTTATTGAGCCAGCCAGTGTCCACCAATACTGCAAATATCGTTATCGTGCCGTATACATGATCTATAGAATATTCCACTTAAGTCTAAAATAAAATTGATTGTATACATCGAACCTGTAGAATCGGATGTAGTGGTACATGCATTAGTTAGGATTAAAATGAATAATAGACTTAAGGACTGACACGGCATTGACACTGCATATTATTCCTCATTATTTCTATTTATATTGAATCTTGGCTAAGTGTTATTGTTATTGATCATTGAATATTGTTACCGAATATTGAATCATTGTTTATAGTCATTGCATCGATTACCGTGATATTGTTATTGATTATCGTGCCATGTTATTGATTCCTATTGATCCATTGATTCATTGTTATACCGTTATTGCATTGTTCCCTACATTCTCTACTTGCTGTCTATGACTTGCTCTATGGATAATTTTTCTCCTCTTTTTAGATAAAGTGTTTACAGGTAATAAACAAGAATTGCCTGATGGATTGGCAAAACAACATTGGTGAATGAATTGATTGTATCGCCACTTAATAAATTATTGCTTTGTTATGAAGACTTCATTATTAGACTATTGTTATTTCATTGTTTCGAGACTTATTATTATTGTGTTTGAGATTTATTATTGTATTTTGGGTTTATGTCCCGAATATTGTTATTTTTGTTTCCAGACATTGGATTATTATTGTACTTGGATATTATATATTGCTTCATTTCAAGTATTATTGTTCATGAGATTATTATTATTGTCTGCGCAATTGTTCTGTATTGATTATATTGTTAAGTTAATCGAATAAACAGCTTATGAGTGGCGTTAGTCATTCGCGGGGCCAATGTCATGTACTCGTATTCCGTATTTTTAGGAAGCGAGGCGTGACAGAACAAGACGATACCGATGGTCAAAGTAGTCTGGAGAAACCAATTGGTTGAAGAGGCTACTTGGGAATTCGAGGAGAGAATGCTGAAGGATCATCCCGAGCTCTTTGTTTGACTGTATTATTTTTCTTTCTTCTTTTATGTTTTGTTTCTCACTCTTTAAGCGTAGATCCGGCGACGGAACTATTCTAAGGAGGGAGTGTTGTAACATCCAGAATTTTCATATAATTAAATATATTTTTTTCCCATTGATTTCACGTGTTTCGTACGTGCAAATTAATGTGTGCATTTGGCTCTAAAATTATTATTTTTATGTCATGAACAAATATTTCTGTTCTCTTTTAAAAATCTCTTATTAATTCCTAGGCCTAATAACTTAATTCTAGGCCACCCAAAATAAAATAAATTAATTAATTAAGAGCCCATGAATTTTAGCCCACCTAGCTAGCCCACTAATTAATTCTATTATTAATTAAAACAACTTGTATTGTAAACTTGTAACCAACTAGTGTAACAAATTAATGAACAAACTTAACTAGGTGTGCATGTGGTGGCACGTGCATTGCACATTCACGTGCAATATGAATGAGAACAAGGGAGGCCGGCCATACATGGAGTGGGGAGATGGAGAGAGTGGAGAGTTGGTTGCTTACCAGTGGGTGGTTCATCTAACTCCCAAGTGCATCTTAACCCTTCATCCAAACACATCTCAACCCTTCATTTGTTCCTGAGTTGTGTATAAATACCCCCCCTGTCATTCTTTATCATTTGCACTTAGAAATTCTTAAAGAGAAAGAGAAAGAGAAGACATTGTGAGAAAAAGATTGAGTGTGAAGAAATTGAGTGAGGAAAAGAAAAGGAGTGTGTGTTCTTTTCATTTGGAGGCCGGCCAAAGAGAGGGGAGTCCCGGTTTTGTACAAGGAGGAGGAGCTCGGTTTGCACAAGCTAGGAGGAGAAGGCTAGGATCAAGGAGAAGGGAAGACAATCGTGCTTTCAAGGAGTTTTCTTTAGGAATTTCCATTGTTCTTCAAAGAGGTGGGTAATTTCTATACTTCTAATATAGATATCATGTTAATAGGTTAATTGCATGAATATGCTAGAATAAATAGCAAAATTTGCCATATAATTGCTTACAAAAGGCTAGTAAGGAAAAGGAGAAAACTCTTGATTGTCAACATGAGAAAATTAGTAAAATGGATTGAGATTAGTGAATTAAAATTTATCATGATGCCTTATTAATATATTTCCTGCTAGAATATTTAATTTGATGAACCATGCTAGTATGAAAATTGTGCTTGTGAATGTCTTGTGTAAAGTAGTGTGTAGAATGTAAAATGACACTCATGGATTGTGAAATCAATTGATTAGTATAGAAAGTTGCAATAAACATTGAATTCTATTTACATTGTATGAATAGTGCTATATCCACTTGATTGTCAAAATATGTTGCCTTTTAGAATTATGATAAAAGGAATTAGTCTTGTAAAGGATAAAATTTGACCTATGTGAATTAATTATGTTAAGAATGAAAATTGTACAAAAACTATGGGGAACAAGTAGCTAAAAGATGTATCAAGAAAAGAAACTCCAATGTCAATAAGTACATTAACTTTCATTTCCCAAAAGAAATAAAAGGAATAATTTCTATGATGTTGTTGAAAATAAGAATTTCATAAATTTAAATAAATATACTATACTGTATTTTGAATGAACACATTCTGGAAAAGATTTAGATTTTGAATAAGTACAAATTAATGGAGAAATCGAATTTATTGAAGAAGGAGTTAGATACAGATAAGTAGAATAAAGTAATTTTAACTCATGGTATAACAAAAAATGGATTTGGCATACTGGTTGACGGTGTGGGTTTATAGTGCTGTAAACAGTGCTAGAAGTCACAGGTTTGAGTCTTGGAAAGCTCTGTTTTTAATAAAATTCGATTTTTACCAAAGTCACTGAAGATCAGTACATGGGACTTTCGAGTTCACCTTATATCGCTAGCCACTGTTGGGCTTTCTGGCCTTCGGGTGCGCTTTGGGTCTGTTACTGTAGCAGGGGCGGGGTCGTGGGTTCGAATCCTGATGCCTGACTTTTTAATGGATTTCGATTTTTTTTGTATTCTTGAGTTTTAAAAAGTATAAAAAATTGGGGAAAATTCTAATATTCTTCAAAGAATATTTAGACTTCATAAAAAATATTTCTACAATATTTCTACATATTTTTGTGAGAATTGGAAGTGATTTTTGGGATGAAGAACATGATGAATTTTCTTAGAATATGACTTTTGAATAATTAAAGAAAAGGAAAATTTTGAACGTAACGAATTTTGTGTAGAGATCAATATTGAGATTTTCGACATGGAAATTTTGAGTAAGTTAATAAATGAAATTTGATGTTTAATATATGCAAGTGTGCATGGAAAATGAAATAAAAAGATCATGATGAAATATGGAAATTTGTGAGTATGAACACTCAATTTTTGGTTAACATGGAAAGAGGTTAAAATCTATAGTCCAGCTAAGTCCTTACATCGACATGAATGAATTTTCAAGTGAAATGTTGTAATAAAATACCAAGATTGGGTCATGGTTATCAATTGATGTTTAAGACCGGTGTAGAGGAAATGCTAACTCTATGGTGTTAATTTATTCGAGATTCAATTATCTATGGACAGTACTATAGTGAAGATGTGATGATGGTAAGAGAAAAACACATGTATGAGGGCCTCGGATTCACGGTGTGAGAGTTTTCAAAAGCTGTCTACATGATGCATCATATCATGACGTGAATTCATCTCCGGAATTATCGGGATCGTGGCGACGCTTGTGGGGTGCTTGGTGACTACGTAGTGCCATTGTCCCATGACAGAGGCGAATTTTCCATAGGCTGTCTACATGATGCGTATTGTCATGACATGGGATTCCCCTCCAGGCTGTCTGGACATGGGCTCGTAACTCATAAAACATCTAGGATACTTACCGTAGTTACCGTAGTAGTTAAACTGAAAACGAGGTATTCAATCCTACAAGATGAAGAAAGGTTAAGGGCTTGCCCTCAAATTTATGTAGAATGGGATGCATAAGTTCGAACAAGTGTGTATTGGTGTCATGAAATAATAAATAACTGCATTAAGACTAAGTGCACAGTCACACACGACATCAATAAGATAGTCCTCCCTTAGCTTTATTTGTAATCAAGTGTGTGTTTTCCAAGTAAGAGAAATTGTTGTATTATATCCTAGCGTCAGTTGTATGCAACTGACGTGCCTACAGTTTCTATGCAGGATAAAATCAATGAAATGACTAAAGAAGGAATGCTGCTTGAAGGAATGTTGCTACTTAAAGAAATGTTTCAACTTTTATTTCAATTGTGTATCATGTTGTAATTTATTTCCGCTGCATTGATGTAAACATTGTTGTATAAAAATTTCAAATTCCTTGTAAAATTGTACGAAGTGAAGTGTAAAGATCATGTGGAGCTTCGAATTCAGGCTTATTTGGAATTCGGGGTGTTACAATGTGTGTGTGTGCATAAAGGCTATTGCAAGATTTCTAAGTAAACATATCGAAGATTACAATTTCGTACATCAATTTATATATTCACTCTTTTGTTCTTGAGCTGATAACTTTGAAAATGTTTTGAAGCTTTGAGTGAAACTTGTCTTGTAGCTTGATCTTGAACCTTGAAAGCTTTGGGTACACACTGCAAGAGACATGTTGAATAGAATATATGTGTATCATGTTGTAGTCATCAAAATCAAGAATCTACATTCTCCCCCTTTTTGATGATGGCAACACAATAACCAAACAATATAAAATATTCCAATTAAAGATACAATTAAATTTTCTCCCCCTAAATAAGATAGAACATGCACACAAAAACAATAAGATAAAATGTTTACACAACCATTCATCATCATAAAATGTCTCCCCCTCTGGCATCAACAAAAAAAACAGAAAGTATAACAAGGGGCAATGCAACGGGAGAACATAAAGTCATACATATGCTTCTTGATATAGTGAATAAAGTCATACATAAACATAAAGAACATAAAGTCATAATCCAAAGTCTTAAAATACAGAAAAGTAATGCAAAATACAAGACATGCAACATCAATCTTCGTCTTCGTAGCAGTCGGGGGCAGAAGTAGGCTGAGGAAATTGCCGAACAAACAACTGAGTGAGGTTGGCAATACTAGCCTCTAGAGAATCCTGACGACCCAGAATAAGATCCTGACAGTCCATAATGTAGTTTACAGATGCATAGTGTAACCCCTATTCCCGTTAATACATATTTTTCATGTATTTTTCCGTATTTCAAATTCTTAGTATCTTGTAACTAATTCTTCTCAAATGATTATCGATTTTCAACCTAAATTGTATTTCATTCTATGATTTTTGATATGATACCAAAATGTTGAATTTTTTATTTTTGGTTAATTATTTAAACCAATTTATTTATTCGATTACTTGTTATATTCTATAATTATATATATCCTTTTTTAATTATTGCTTGAAGCCTAGGCCCAGACTAATATTAATATTATTATTCAAACTATTTTATGAAGCCCAATATACAATTATTCAATTGTTTTAATATTTAATTTGAAGCCCATCATCTAAAGTCCAATTTTAAATTTTGATTTCATTATTTATTAATATCTAACCTGAGCCCAAAGTTTATCCCAATCCTATAACTAATTTATTAAAATGTTTTGAGCCCATAAACCAAGCCCAAATCTAAACCCAGTACCCATATGTATTTGTGTAGACCAATCCTGTATACTTACCCGTATACAAATCCCTTCATGTTCCCCCACTTTGCACATTCCTGTACCTACAACCCCCCACTATCTCCAACTACCCACTATTATTATTATATTATTATATAACTCTCCCCACTTCTTCATTTCTTTTCCCTCGTTCTTTCTATCTCTCTCTCTGTTTTCCCATAAACGAAAGAGAGAAACCCAACCTCTCCACCATCACTTGCCTTCACACCAGTCGACACCCCTTCTTTATCATCTCCCTCGTTCCGCCGCTCATCACCTCACCTTATCAACCTCGTAGCTCAACCGCCGACACCACCCCAAAGTCCTCTGCCCTCCTCGCGAGCAACCCCGACTCCCCATCTTCCTTCTCACATTGCCCACAGCCACCTTCGGCTCCGCCAATAGCCGCCATCACTGTCGCCTGCCACCATTACCAGCCGAATCCCACCTTCAAGCGCTTCCCGCTTGAGCCATCATCACTGCCTCCTGCACCCATCACTGCCATTGATCCAGAGCACCTCGTCGACCAGTGCAGCAACCATCAACTACCACTTCAGTCACCACACTGCCCTCCTCTGCAATGCCAGGCGCCCCCGTCGCTGCTCCTCAACCACCTCAGTCGCCCTCCTCCCACCATCGCCAGAGCTAGTACTGCTTGAACCACTCTCGAGCTCATTGCCATTGCTGCACTCCGCTTGAACCCATCCAGGTCGCCGCCTCGTCGTCTTCCAGAAATCGAATGCCTCGCTGTCTTTGCCTCTCCGCTGTCCCCCTACAACCACCGTTGTTCCCTTATCCCCTCATCGTCGTCGTCAACGTCCAGAACCCCCGCCGTTCGCCTCCTCTGTTTTCGGTGCGAAACAGAGCATCGAGTTTCACTCGAGCCAGGAGTTCTCGTCGCTGCGTCGCTTCCCGACCGCTAGAGATCAATTGCCCTCGCCTCGCTGCCAGTGTCGCCAGTCACTCCGAGCACCATCGCCGCCTTCATCGCTACTATCGCCAGTCATCACCGTGGTCGCCGTTCCCTCTCCCGCCATTTCTCTCTCCCTCTGCCGTTAAGAAGATGAAGCCACAGTTGGAGCTTTTGGTGTGTTGTTGTGTGAAGGGGGATCAGATCCGGTGTTTGGTATTTTGTGTGGAGGATTGTTGTTTTGCCATTTTGTAAAGTGGATCCGCAGTTAGGTTTGCTGCTTGGTGTTTTGCTATCTTGCTGTTTGGCATTTTGCATGTAGCTCGAACGTGTTTGCGTATTCCCATGTTCGTGCTTCATTATCCGGGATTCTGATCCCGTTATTCTCTCATTCACATCGGAATTGTCTAATAAGGCAAGTATCCTCTTGTACAATTTGCTTGTTCTCGTACAAGCTTTGTTTGAAAAATACCGCAAGTAAATTCATTGACTATCCGTTACAAATTCTAATTCGAATTCATCAATTTGGGCTTGAAATATGTTACTATACAAAATCCGTCGATCCCATATTCGTACATGATCACGAATACTTTGTTACCATATGCATTGCATGAACACGATACACACATATGTACTCTTAGGATCACACATGATTATGAGCATGATTGTTTTACTCGTGATAGTAGTTTGAATGCTGTTATGATATCTTTTTATTCTTGATTAAATCTCGCTATCCTTTTGATCACATCGTAGTTACAACATTGTTTTATAAACCCTAAAATGCTCCTGACCCAAACTTGTAATAGAAATTTGACCCAGTAAATGTCATTAAAACTGTGTGTTTTTGCATCTCATGAGTTAGAAAATATTCCATGCATAATTCCTTGATATTCCTAGATAATATCTTGATATCGTTCTCGTTGTATCATGATCATGTTGATTATAATAAAGTAACAAGCCGGGGGTATAAGGGGGAAAGATCTAGTAGTGGGCAATACAGAAGAGCGTACTCAGACGGGAGTTCATGGTTTCCCGATGCAAGTTGCAAGTTACAAGTTGCAAGTTTGCAAATTTCAGGTTTACATGTTCACATTACAAGTTAACACTCTACATGTTCCACATTGCACGTATCTCGATACAAGATATAATTTACATGTTTTTCCGAGTACGTGACCTATAGAATACACCACTAAATGTAAATGTTCACTTGATTGCGTGTATCAAACATGTGGTGTGGGATGTATGATTGCTGCACTAGTTAAGTTAATAAAATACTTGAGATTAACACGTGCACTTGCATAATCCAATTACATGTACATGTTCCTGTTGACTTGTTTACTTGCTTACTTGTTTACATGCCACTTGTTTCATGATGTCTTGTTCATGATCTGGTTTACATATTGTATTTCACCTATTACATGATTCTTGATTCCTTACTCTTTTCCTTCTTCTTGTTTTGTTTTTGTACTTGTCCCTTTAGCTTGTACTACTTGCAGCCTGGGACTTGCATTAATGGGCATCTTCTTATTTCTTCTTTTATGATAATGTACTTGCAGGCCTAGAAGGAGAGTTACCCGAAGGTGTTGCTGAGCAAGTGTTTTAGTCTTGTTAATTATCATGTTACTTTAGTTCATGTTTTATTCATGCTACTGTTTATTGTATTCCGGACATGTTTAACCCGTAACTATGTTTCTTTCCAGTTGTTGGTTATAAAATGTTTCTTAGTTTATTATTATCCTGTTTGTGATTATACATGCTTGCGTGGGTGTTATTGTTCTGTTTTTCAGTTACCTGTACAGCTTATGAATGGTGTATTCGCATCTTCACTGAGCCTTCAGTCCCGTGCTTGTATTCTCGTATAATGGGAAGTGGGGCGTGACACATAGAGACTTTCAGGATGAGAAAAACTTGCCCTAGGTGGAATGGAAGACGAACTAGATGCCGAAGAACGAGGTGGAATGGAAGTGGCCAAAGGTATATGTGGAGCATTACGTGCAGGGGAATGAGGAGGAGTATGGAGCAATTTCATATGGACAAGACTGGCCCGATCAAAAGTTTCAAAACAAGACACAACACTAGACTCCTGATCTAAATCTACCTTAAAGTCGCTAAAGATATGAGTGAGAATAGACCCATAAGGTAAGAAAGAGGTGTGAGCTCTGTGGAGTTGACTAAAGATAACTTGACTCCAGTTGATATGGATATTCCCAAAAATAGCATAAACAGCCGCTTGTAATTCGTGCGAAAATTGATCGTAGCTCCCTATTTTATGGATAATATTATACGGTAAAATTCTTGTAACAAGCTTTGCAAGCGGGGTTATGTTCATATTTGTCATAGGAGGACCTTGAAGCAAATATTGGGGAAGAAATATTTTAGACAAATTGGTGTGATCATCAATTTCAAGTTCTCCTAAATCCAATCCAACAAAAGGAATTTTCAGAATCTGTCCCAATTTCCTAACACTCACTTTCATAGTCACATTTTTAACAGAGGTAGTGATTTTTATCTCATCACCATTATCATTACTAGCAACTTTCATATTAGCATAAATCAAATAAATAAGTTGCGGGTAGTAATGGGGTTGATTTACGAGAGATAAAAGATCAAACAATCCACACTGTTGGAACAGTGGAGCAATTGGATATTTATCTAAATCAGGAAAGTTAATAAACTTACCAGGAAAAATAACCAATTGGCAAATGGCAAAATATTTTTCAACTAGGTTTGGATTCCTCAAATATTGAAGGTAATTAGGATGGGTTTGTTCATCTTCAACAGGAGTAGAAGACCTAGATCTTTTGGATTTTGACATGAAGATAATAGAACAACCTAAAAAACATAAAGTGATAAGAGAAAAACGTTACCCAACAACAAAGAGAGAAAATAAGACCAAATCAAAGAAACTTCGAGCAAAGAGGCAAGCGCTAATCTGCGAACTCCAATTAGCGATCTAATCAGCGAGCTCCAATCAACCTCAGCAGCCGTCTGGTCTGTCAGGAAGAGGAAGAGTAAAAGGGGAAAGTGAATTGGAACTAGGGTTCTTACTAGATAAGATAAAAAATTAAAGGTGGAGAGTAAAAGATAGGATTGATTGATGGTGGAGATCAAATGAATAGTAAACGTAGAGCGGGTCGGTTCTAAGAAGAGCAAAAGAAACTCCAAACAAATGACGATTCAGATAATAAAAAGATCTGAACACAGTCGCGACAGTCGATAGGTCAAGAGGGAAGTCAACTGAGGCGAGAACAAAGTAAGTCCAAAAATAAACAAAGTTTTAACATGAATGTATAAGTTATAAAGCATCGTCAATCGACTGGAAAAGCAAGACAGTCGACTGTTCATTCAATAATTTCAAGAAAGAAACAAATACTTAAGCTAGGTGTATTTTTAGGAAATTTCATGATATGAACAAATTTCTAGTTCTCTTCTAAACTTTATAAAAATGTCTTCTTTCAACAGTTTGGTAAAAATATCCGCTATTTGTTTATCAGTGGAAATAAACTCCAATAAAATATCTCCTTTTTGAACATGATCACGTAGAAAATGATGTCAAATATCAATATGTTTCCTACGTGAATGTTTAACCGGATTTTTAGAAAGATTAATGGCATTGGTATTGTCACACATTATATAAGGTTTTAAAAAAGAAATACCATAATCTAAAAAGGTTTGTTTCTTCCTAAGATTTGAGCACAAGCCAAACTTGCAGCAATATATTCAGCTTCTGTAGTAGATAGAGGTACGGAATTTTGCTTTTTACTGCACCAAGATACTAGGGAATGTCCCAAAAAGTGACAGGTTCCACTAGTACTTTTGCGCTCAGTTTTACTTCCAGCAAAATCAGCATCACTATAAGAGACAAACTAAAAATTATTGGTGCGAGGATAAAATAAACCATATTCAGATGTGCCGTTAAAATATCTTAAAATCCGTTTCACTGCTTTTAAGTGAAATACTTTTGGATCAGACTGATATCTAGCACACAAACATACGCTAAACATAATATCTGGTTTACTAGCAGTTATATATAAGAGTGAGTCAATCATACCTCGTTAGAGCTTTTGATCGACACTCTTACCTAATTCATCTTTGTCAAGTGTAGTAGTAGTAGCCATATGTGTGGTCTTACTACTAGTGCCATCCATGCCAAATCGTTTGAGTAACTCCTTAGCATGTTTTATTTGAAGTCCAAGGAAGTAATTGAGTTCACTCATGTGACTCATCTCAAACTCATTTGCATGGTAGTAGCAAACTCTTGACATAGATTACTGTTAGTTGATCCAAAAATTATGTCATCTACATAGATTTGTATGATTAATATATCTGAATTTATTTTCCTAATAAACAATGTAGTGTCTACTTTACCAATTTCAAACCCTGTTTCTAATAGAAAAGTTTTTAGACGATCATACGAGGCACGAGGTGCTTGTTTAAGACCGTATAAAGCCTTTTCTAATTTAAAAACATGGCTAGGGAATTGTTCATGTTCAAACCTGGTGGTTGCTTAACATAAACATCCTCCTTAATGAAACCGTTTAAGAAAACACTTTTAACATCCATTTGGAAGAGTGTGAAATTCATAAAACATGCAAAAGATAACAAAATTCTAATTGATTCTAGTCTAGCAACAGGAGCATATGTTTCATCAAAATCAATACCTTCTTCTTAGTTATATCCTTGGGCAACTAGTCTAGCCTTGTTCCTAACAACTTGTCCTGATTCATCTAACTTATTTTTAAATACCCATTTGGTACCAATAATAGTATGATCAGGGGGTTGTGGAACTTAATCCCATACATCATTCCTTACAAATTGGTTAAGTTCATCTTGCATAGCTTTCAACCAAAATTCATTCTCACATGCTTCTTGAATGTTTTTAGGTTCAAAATCCGATTAAAAAGCAGCATGAGAAATCATATTAAAGTGTGATCGTGTTTGAATGCCATGTGAGATGTCACCAATAACTAAGTCATGAGGATGATCTCGAACTTCAACAAATGACTTTGGTAATGATGGAGTCATCTCTACAGGATCAGTCGTCTTAATGAACTCATCAGCCGACTGATTCAACACATCATTCGTCTTATGAAGCCCATCAATCGACTTATGTAGAGTAATTTGCTCAAGTGATTTAACAATGTTATCTAGTGGTGAAGATACAATTTCATCATCTTGAATAGCACTAGATGAAGGTAAAGATTCATCAAATGAGACATGCATAGATTCTTCAATAGTCAATGATGACTTATTGAAAATTCTATATGTCTTACGCCTAGTTGAATCCAATGAAGATACCTTCATTTGATCTAGCATCAAATTTATCTAAGTTATCTTTTGTGTTTAATATGAAATACTTATAACCAAATACTTTAAAGTAAGAGACTTTAGGAATACGTTCAGAAAATAACTCAAAGCAAGTCTTCTTTAACTTTGGTCTAATTAGTATTCTATTTAAGACATAACATGCTGTAGAAACAACTTCAGCCCAGAAGTACTTAAGAAAATTACTTTCAACAAGCATGGTACAAGCACATTCTTGCAAAGTCCTATTCTTTCTTTCCACCACTCCATTTTGTGGTGAAGATCTAGGAAATGCAAATGTATGTGTTATACCATTCTTGTTGCAATATTCTGAAAATGTGTCATTCTCAAACTCTTCACCATGATCACTTCTAATAGTGAATATGGTTAAAGATTTTTGATTTTGAACACGTTTATAGGAAATTTGTAAATTCTTCAAAAGCTTCATTTGTATGTCTTAAGAAAAATACCCATGTAAACCTTGAATAATCATCCACCAAAACAAATACATATTTACTTTTATTTAACGAAGCAACTCTAGTATGACCAAATAAATTCATATGGGTCAATTCGAGAGGCCTACTGGTAGAAATCATTTCATTTGTTTTAAAAGTGGATTTTACTTGTTTCCCTAGTTGACATGCATCACACATTTTATCCTTTTTTAAAATAATTTTGGTAGTCCTTTAACTAGGTTATTCTTAGAGATTTTAGCGATATTTTTCATGTTTACATGTCCAAATCTTTTCTGCCAAAGCCAAGAATCGTTGTTCGAGGCAACTAAGCAAAAATCATCCGGAAACTCATTTGTTTTTAAACAAAGTTCATATATGTTATTTTTTCTAATACCTTGAAAAATCAAAATTTGCAAAGAAGAGTCATAAATCAAGCATGCATCTTTTTCAAACACTATCTTATAACCCTTATGACATAACTGACTAATGCTTAACATGTTATACTTTGAACCACTAACTAAGAGTACATCTTCAATAATAGGAGTAGTATTCTTTCCAACCATGCCTATTCTAATGACTTTTCCTTTGTTATTGTCACCAAAAGTAACAGTTCCCCCATCTATATCTTGAATGGAAGAGAGCAAGTTTGCATGGCCAGTCATATGTTTAGAGCATCCACTGTCAAGTATCCATCGTTCTCTTTTAGGTACCTACAAAATATTATTTGTAAATATGGTACCCTTTTCATTGGGTCCGAGAAAGCTTAGTGCTTGGAAAACCAAAACCAAAGTGAGTTTTATTTACCCCTATATACAGGTTTAAAATTAATAGAATTACAAACATTTTTTACAAAAGAATTTATATACAAAATCCTTTCATTTAGACACAGATTAACTGGAACCCAAATATTTTTACACTGTCCAGTAGACTATTTTTTACCCTTCAGTCGACTGTTTTGTGACTTCAGTCGACTGGAATATGAAACCAGTCGACTTATATGTGGCTGTTGTCTTTTCGAATAGGACTGTATCTTTCTGGACATGTGACTTATTTGAGGGGCCAGTCGACTGGTCTTTTCGGAAAACTCTCCATTTTCATGATTTTTTTTTTTTGGCTTTTCAAAGAAATCAGACAACTTATTCTTTACACTAGAAGCTGAATAAAGCTTGCTATTACTAGTGTTATTAGAAAAATTACCTTTTTCAAGAATTTTTTGAAAACCAAGTCCAAATCTTTTATTAGACTGAACTTGATTTTGAAGAACTTCATTTAAATTCTCTTTTCCCTTATTGAACTTTGATATATTCTTAGATATCTCTTCATAATTCATTTTTAGAGATATAAGATCTATATCCAAGTTGGAAATACGAGAAGTTAAAGACTTGACTTCAACTTGTAAATCAAGGTTTTCTTGAGAAAGAGTTTGATTAACTTTCTCTAGATTCTTATCTTTTATTTTCTCCTATTTTAATTCTTGAAAAATTTCATTAAATGCTTCTAACAAATCACTAGAATCTATACTATCACTTACAACGCTTTGATTTGCCATGAAGCACACGTTTGCAACTTCATTAGATTCTCATTTTCTTCTTCCAAAGATGAATCACTATCATCTCACGTTTCTTGGTAGGCCTTCTTTCTTTTCATGTACTGGTTCTTGATAAATTTGTTCTTCTTTAGGTTTGAGACTTTTTCCTTAGACTTTGCATTCTCCAGTTGATAGTCGTTCTTCATGTGACCTATCTTATTGCATTTGAAACAAGTAGAAGGATCATTAATATCCTTTTAATCTTGAATTAAATTTACCTTCACGAAGGATTTTTTTGAATTTCCTTGTGAACATAGCCATTTCTTCTTCATCATATTCATCATCCTCATCATCTTCTGATTCAGAAATAGCCTTAAAAGCAAGAGTTTTCTTCTTATCTTGTTGCGGCTCTAAGTCCTTCTTGCGCTCCTCCAATTGTACTTCATAAGCCAATAGATTTCCAACTAGATTTTCAAACGAAAGTTGTGTTAAATCATTAGCTTCTTCAATTGCAGTAGTCTTCTTTTCCCATTCAGGGGTAAGAGCGCGAAGAACCTTTCTCACCATCTCCGCTTGAGTATATGTTTTGCCTAGAGCCACAAGGGAGTTTGGAATGTGTTACCTCAAGAGTATGCCATATTTGGAATGCCGTTGTTGCGGTTGATACATGGTTGAATTCTTCTTTGGTAAGTGCACAAAAGAGGGCATTCATCGCCTTTGCATTGTTCATGGTATTACTCTTCATATCGTCATTCCATTGAGCATAGGGAATAGTAGGCAACGTATACTCTGTCTCGATCATGTTCCAAATCTCATAGTTGATGGATTGTAAGTAAACCTTAATTTTATATTTCCACTAGTTGTAGTTTGTTCCATTAAAGAGAAGCAGCCTTTGTGTAGATTTACCTTCGTGGTATTGATTTGCATTTGAATAAGAAGTAGATGCCATTGCAATTAACCAGGCTCTGATATCAAGTGTTGGATCCTGTATGCAAGGCAGATAACACTAGAGGGGTGGTGAATAGTGTTATTAAAAAATATTAAAAATTATTCAACTTGAAACAGCTGTTAAGTCGACTGGGAAAAAAAACCAGTCGACTAAATCGATAGATAAAAAAGAGACTTGATCAACTTGAAGAACAACGAGTCTGTAAGTCGACTTAATAGGGCTACCAGTTGACTGATCAGACACAGACAGAAATAAAATGCAGCGAAGTTAAATTTACAAGTTAGAAAGATCAAACCATAGAGAATCAGCAATGCTAATACAGTGATATATCTTGGTTCGGTCCTCCCGACCTACGTCTAGTCCCCAAGAAACCCACTTAAGATTTTTCACTATTCTTGAAAAGATTTACAAGAATACCCTACGACCTTTTTGCAACAACTATGCCAAACCCGTAGACCTCTCTCACCACTAGAGAGAGCAAAACTCCACTCTACAACCTAGGGTGAATACTGACTCTACACCAAGAGCCCTTCTCTCCAACCGAGAGGACCACTCTCACAACCCGAGAGTGAACAACAAAGAAATCAAAAATTACAACACCTAGAACATTGATTTTTGAATGTGTTTTTTTTATTGAGGCTATAGGTCAACTTCTAATCGCAGTCTTGAACTTAATCGTTGTTATACAAGACTGAGATTAAAGAACCAAGTCTAAGAGAGTGAGAGTTCTTTGAAAACTTTGAGTTCTTTTCACAAACACTTGAACAAAAGCAAAGACTTGTTTAATGCAATAGGTAACCATTTCCAAGTGAAATCTGGACTCTATTTATAGAGTAGACACTCCAGAGTTGTTGGGAAATAGTTAACCAACTACCATCAAATGGCAGAAAAGATTTGAATTCGAAAATCAAATTTAAATACTCAGAAAATTTTCAAGCTGCTCGAATAGTCGACTAGGTTGCCAGAGGAGTCGACTGGTCTGAGCTTTAGTAAGTTTAGATCGTTTCGTACTTGAACAGTCGACTGGTACTTGACAACTGAACTCATACAAGCTTGAATTTGACATTTTGATTTTTTAATAAACTTTATTTTAGTCCTAGGGGATGTGTGTGTGTGTGTGCATCAAGGCTATTATAAGATTTCTAAGTATACATATCGAATATTACAATTTTGTACATCAATTTACATAGACATTCTTTTGTTCTTGAGCTGATCACTTTGAAAATGTTTTGAAGCTTTGAGTGACACTTGTCTTGTAGCTTGATCTTGAACCTTGAAAGCTTTGGGTACACACTGCAAGAGACATGTTGAATAGAATATATGTGTATCGTATTGTAGTCATCAAAATCAAGAATCTACAGATCATCAGAGGGCCTGTCTCCAAGAACTCTCTCGAGATTTCTAGGCAGTGTGCAGGTACGAAGATCCGAACAAAATTGCAATGATCCGAGCAGAGCTATGAGATCCGACTTCAAGCACCCAACCTCTACGCCTCTCATACTACTCTCGAGCCGGTTCTATAGACTAGGATCGGATCAACGCCACGGCCATGCCTTCTGCTTCCCAAATTACAAGAACTCACACTTGTTGCACTCACACCAAAAAACAAGCAGCATCACACATAAGAAAATATACTATAATAAAACTTTCTATAGTCCAAAGTAATAACCAACAACTGGGAATAAACAACTTCGGGTCAACAAGCCCGAAATACAAATTTCAACAAAGTAATAATGCAAGTATGAAATAAACTTGCAGGAAATAATTTATTGTAGCAATGCTCCAGCTTCCATCCTAGAAGAATTGCTCACCACGACCTTCAAGCAATTCTCCTTGTGCACCTGTAGTTTGATCATCTAGAGTTGGGGGGGAGGAGGGAGATGTCCGTTAGAGCAAAGTACGGACAGCAAGTAGTAAAAAACAAAGAGTAAAGGAACATGGTACATCAAGGAATATGAAGCTAGAACTAAATCAAAAGCAATAACAGGGACAGATGAGAAGTCTAGATTTAACAATGAAATTTTCAATAACAATAATCGATAAACAATATCAATATCAATAGTCATGATCAAGGATGCAAGAGTCAATCTAGTCTATTAGTATTTAGCCTTACTAATGCACGTACTACTACATCCCATACCGCAGGTTCAGTGCATGCAACCAGTTTTCATTTTAGACTGATGGGTGAACTTAACAGATCGTGTACTCGCATATCAAGAGAACGTGATAACAAGATAACGTGATCACGTGATAACAAGATAACAAACATTTCTCTACCTTCCATGTCAAGTGTTCTTGTAAACAAGAAGTGCCCTACCGAGTACAGTTTCTGATTGTTCACTACTAAATCAACCCATAATACCCTTGCTTGTTACCATTTTATTAAGTTAATCATGATCATGCAAATGTGTATAAGAGTGTCAAGACGATTATAAGAATGCAACAAAATGATGCGATGCATGATATATATTTGGTTCTCATTCACTAGATGCAAGATTAACACATTTACATGCAATACTATAAAAGCGCACATTCTGGATAGCAAGACATTGCTATACAAAAGTGAACTTTTCTGCTGTTACAAGAAGGAAAATCTGGATCCGTCATGGATTCTAGAAACTAGACTCTCTACCGGTTCCAGCGAATATACACACTATATATAAAAATCACAGAAACTTGGTCGAAATTCCTATTCTTTTCAGATTTCATGTCCAAGCAGCAGGTTATAGATTGTGTTCTCATATATGTTTCAGGTCAGAAAACTCATCAATTAAATCTACAAAAATTCAAGGTGACTTCTAAGCATGTCTAGTCTCAGCCAAATTTATTTCACATTTTAATTTTCTTGTTAACATGTTCTGTTTATTAATAGATCAAAGTGATACACATAAAATTGTGAATTTGGAAATCCAGACCTAGCAGTACTAAATGACTGATATCTAACAGATTATAAATCGGAATTTAATTCCATCGAATGTTCTAAAAAATAGACACATGGGGCTACAATTTATATTTAGCAAGTTTCAATTGATTCTGACTATAGCTAGGTCGATTACTCTATTCTTTACAGATTAAAGGTTCTGGCAGCAGTCTAAAGTCGAATCTCTACATGTAAAATCAAGGTGTAAATTAAATACAAAAATCTATAAAATTTAGAAAGTGGATCCTAAGCATGTCTATTAATATTTTGGAGAATTTCATGTCATTATTCTAATGTTAATATTTTGTTTCAATAGAAGTTGTGTCATTGTTTCACAAAACAACAAATCTGGAAATACACAGGCCAGCAGTAACAAAAAGTGTGATATCTAATAGCTCACGAATCAGAATTTGGATCCATAAGATGTTCCGAAAACTAGATTCATTAAGCTACAATTTCTTTTTATATAATTCAAGTTGATTTTAATAGTAACAGGGTCGAAATCTCAGTACAAAATAGGACAGGCAGCAGGATAAGATGAAATGCAATCATATACATCCGTCAAAATGAACAATCTACATGCTCCTATGTCATGGAATGCACTAACATTATATGCAGCAATTTAAGATGAATTTCTACAGCACACAAAGCAAAAATATCATGTTATGATTCATGTCTTGAGATCACAATCAATCGACATGCATTCAAATCATCCTATAATTCCTATATGCGAAGTCAATTTATTCATGTCATGTGTGCGTATGACCATATACAAGCTTGGGTTTGAATCAAAGGATATAGGCACGAGGTCAAGAATACCTCGAGTTAGCTTGTGTAAACCCTCGATATTCTCAACAGAAGGTATACAATATAACAATATGATAATTAAAAGAGAACTACTTGCGAAGATCAACAATCTTGAACTAGAATGATGAGTGAGTTCAAGTAGACTTGCCTTTGAGTGAAGATTATCGAGATGTAAGGAATAACGGGATGAGAATCCGGACGGCGATGGCCAATCCTAACAGTTGGGACAACAAAGTAGCAATGAGATTGACGCCGAACATGATGATGATCCCAATGATCACGATCGACGGTGATGAGTCCCTATGTTGATTTGATGAAGACGATTAAGATGGTGATGATCAAATGGTGATCGGATGGCTGATGTTCAACTTGAAGGTGATCAATGACCGATGTTCAAGTGTAAGATCAAGCGATCAACGACCAAGATCAATATCAAACAGCAAACAACCAATCTCTCAAAACAACAAACATCGATCCACAACTCACAGATAATCAAACAGTGAACAGCAATGACGGAAACTTGGGCTTCGGCTTTGGCTGCGGCTGGTGGCGGCTGCAATGGCAAGGCGATGGTGGCGATGGGTCGACGGGAGGCGATTGTGATCGAGATCGGCACAGAGCTTTGTGGTGGCACTGGCGGAGCTCCGGCAATTATGGAAGGAGGTGTAGATGAGGCAACACTGGAACGGCAATGGGAGATGGTCGCGATGGACGGCAATAGAGGGTGAGAGGATGAGAGGGTTGGAGATGGTGGTGCTGGTCTTGGGGATGAAGGCAGGGGCTGCGAAGGAAGATAAGCTTCGATGGGTTCGGTGGTTTAGCGAGCAGGGCAGGGGAGAGGGTGGCTCGAGCGGCGGGGACTCGAGAGTGGAGAAGATGGTGGCGAGGACAATGGCGGAGCTCAACTATGGTCTCGGTGATAAGGTTTTTGCGATGTTCGAGCGGGAGGCGAAGGAGCAAGATGAGGAGCTTGGGTGTTCGATGAGGAAGACAAAGAGGGTAGTGGAGGATCAACGGTTGAGCATGAGGTGGAAGATGATGAGGATGGTGATGCTCAGCCACGGATGTGAGGGTGAAGAGCAGGATGGTGGCGATGGTATGAATTGGTTGTGGGTTTCGGAAATGAGCAGGGAAGAAGAAGGGGTGCTCTCTGTTTTGGTTTTGGAACAGAGGAGGGAGAAAGAGAGTCAGGGAGAGGGAAAGAGAGAGTAAATAATGGGGTGAGAACGTGGGGTAGTTAGGAGATACAGAGGACTGGGAGGAGAAAATCTGGGATTGGCTGTTAGAGGGGATTGGGTATGTGGGTTTGGGTTAGGATCCAATAGGAGATGGGTTTGGGTTAACACTAGCATGGGCTTGGAGTTGGGCTTACTAAAAGTAAATAATAATACAAAACAGATCAAGATCAATGGGCTTCTCAAGTAATAAATAACATTTCCAAAATAACGTAGCAATAATAATAACAATAGTAATAATAGTAACAATAATAATAGTAGTAATAGTAAGATTATATAACAAAAATAGGAATTGGGCTTAACAAAAACAATCCAAATAATAACAATAATATAAATAGCCGTTCTGTAGGAATAGAAATAAAGTTAAAATACACCATCATTCGAAATAATATAATTGTTGATTAGAAAAATACTTTGGCAGAAGATAAAAAATGACATTAACACAAAATAAATTTATGAATAATCAAAATACAGAAGATATTTAGGAAATATGTATGTGCGGGAATGAGGGTTACACATATTATTCTTAAGTCTTTTATTTAATCCTATGTAATTCACCACTCATGTGTCCCATTCCACATGGTTGCTGCATACAAACAAGTCGCATTTAGATTTCGTGGTGGATTTTATAGGGCCGTGTACTCAAGCATCATTTAAACAGATAAACAGACCCATGAATCATGTAATAATGTATTCATGCAACAAGTGGGAAACACGGGCCCCTTTTCGAGTACACCTTCCAAATTAGCAAACCAGAATTTAATAGTCTTTCAAATTAGCATGCCACGTCTATTCTCAAACTCATTAAGAAGGGAACATTATTAACATGTTTAACATACAAACAAAACATCTACAACTCAGTGGTTCATAGACATGCATTCATATAGACAAATATCTAGATCTAATTCATGTTTGTGTAATGGGTGTAATAAGGAAAGTTTGTGACCTTTTACGATTATGGAATTGATAGAAACAAATCAAATGGGTAGGGCCAAGATCATCAATGGGTAAAACATGAAGAATGCGACTTAATTATGAATCTACTTGCAGTATTTCAAAAAAATGCTTGTACGGGGATACAAAAGAGATTTGTACAAGATACTTGCCTTACGAAAACGAGACGGGCAATGGTGGAACCACGTGCAAACTACATGCACAATGCCCACCTCAAAAGCACGTGCACACATGTGCACAAGGATCAACAACAAGAACAGAACAACAGCAATAGCAACAGTAAGAGAAGCAAACGGCAACAACCCATTCACACGTGCAATCACACGTACATGAGATGACAGCTACTTCAGTAATGGCAGAAGATAGCAACGGTAGAGGCAATTAGCAGCTGCAAGGTGGTCACCAGCAATGGGGTAGGCTGGCAATGATTGACGATGGAGGTCAACTATGGGATGCAGGTGGAGGTCACGGTGCTGGGCAAAAATAGGGGATGGCATCGGTGGTCGAGGTGGAGCAGTTGAGGACGGCTGGGCGGCGACTGGGGCACAACAACAACGGAGCTTCGATGGGTTCTCGGGGTGACCAGTTGGCAGTAATTGCGGGAGGCTAGAGGGATGGGTTCGAAGAGGCCGTAGGAGCGGGGTGCAGACGATAGGGGGCTGAGAAGCTCGACAATGGTGGTAGAGGTGAGCGGGGGCTCAGGGTCGACGAGATGGTGGAGGACGATCCAGACGATGGGAGGAAGAGGACGAGGGAGTTGATTAGGCGGCTAGGGATTGGGTTTCGAAATGAAACATAGGAAGGAGGAAGTGAACAGGGGATGATGACGACTGGGTTTAGAGGTGATTATGGTTAAGAAGATAATTAGGGTTGGGGGGGGGGGGGGTGAAACAATGAGTATATAGGGTTAGGATGTGGGTTTCGAAGTGGTAGAGTGTAACACCCCGCAAAATAGTATATAAGTATTTTGCATATTAATCTGTGTACATTTGAGAATTACACGTGATTATATATATTTCATGGTTATTAGCTTTAATTGAGGAATTTTCAGATATATTAGTTATTCTGAACCCGATAAGATGTATTCAGGATATTCTCTCAATTAAATTGTGGATTTTAACCTGATTGTTTTGACAAGACAATCTTTGGGACAAATAGTACTGTTATACAATATATTTTTATATTCTACAAATAAATATTTTTATTTCTAAGCATGAATATATATGTCTATATAAATGTATGTATATTTTGATTGGATTGTATATGATGTATATGCATGAATACTTGTATGTATTTTTATATGTATATGTATATGTATGTATTTATACATATTTTTATGCATATATATTTAAATGAATTGGATTTTATACTTAATAATAACTTGGAGTGTATGTATGTATGTATATATTTGTATGCATGTGTGAGATATATGCATAAATATATGTATGTAAATGTATATATACTATTGTAGTGGTGTATAACTCTCACACCCTAACCAAGAGTTCTCATTTGTTGATCATGATGATCAAATCAAATTCTAGAGTAGAGATTTATTCTTGGAAACATAAGAAATCCACTTCTTTATTTATTATTGAATTTTCTAGGGTCTAAAATAAATAAATTCCTACATTTCATCTATAACCTTCCCATCCCCTTTCCTTCTTCTCTCTTCCACCGACATCACCCTCCTCATATCATGGCAGTCGAAACCCCCATCTCCATCTCCATCTCCACTCTCATCCCATCTCACCTCCTCTCATTCTCTAAACCCATCTCCTTCTTCTACTTCATCTTCTTCCACTCCTTCCATTCTTCATAAATGAAACGAAAGAGATCGAGGAAGAGAATTCATGATGCACTTGGAGCATGAGGAAGAGAAGTAGCTAGGAAAGCAAGGTTTTCATCAATTCAGCAAGGAAGCTTGGAGAATTCTTCATTCGACAATGTGGGTGTTTTCTAAACTTATGATTTCTTTAATTTATATGATGCCATGCTTGCTTAGTGCTATTGCCATGCCCCGCTTTCCAAAAATACGGAATACGAGTACATGACATTGGCCCAGCGAATAACTAACGTCACCCATAAGCATTCTATCCGATCAACTCAACAATATAATCAATACAAAACAATTGCGCAGGAAATAATAATAATCTCATGAACAATAATAATTAGAATGAAGCAATATAAAATATTCAAATGCAATAATAATCCAACATCTGGAAACAATAATATAATCCCGGACATAAGCCCAATATAATAATAAATCCCAAACACAATAGTAACAAGTCTCAATACAAATGTTCATTAAAAATAACATTCAATTATAAAGCAATAGTTCATTAGAAAGTTTGCTCTCCAATTCCAGCAGGCAATTCTCCTTCATTACCTGCGTACACTTCATCTAAAAAGAGAAGAAAAATTCTCCTTAGAGCAAGTCATGGACAACAAGTAGAAAAAGTAAGGAACAATGAAATAACAGTATAACAATGAATCAATGGATCAATAGGAATCAATAACATGGGACGACAACAATAATAATTATCACGATAATCGATGCAATTTCTATAAACAATGATTCAATATTCGGTAACAATAACCAAGGATCAATAACAATAACACTTAGCCAATATTCGATATCAATAGGAACAATGATGAACAATATGCAATGTCGGCGATGTGTCAATTCTTAAGTCTATTATTCATTTTAATCATAACTAATGCATGTACCACTATATCACATACTACAGGTTCGATGCATACAATCAATTTCATTTAGACTTAAGTGTTGTACTCGGTAGATCATGAACTTGGTAACAGTAAATACTATTCACCTTTCGGTGTATAATACGGTCTTCGACAATGATACGGTACACGATAGATTGAGTTATGGCCATAATCCACAATCACAAGATAAAATAATAGCCGGAATATTATTTAGAGAAACATGGGCCCCTCCTCCAAGTACAGTCTCTACTTTGCCTATCACTTAACCTTTTAAACTCTAGCTTGTTAATTACTTATCAATGCAACAATACAATATGCAATTTGAGTCATGAGATAAACAATAGTATCAATAGGTTAACAATAGGATGGTAACATGGATTAGGACAATTAGAATGGTGACAATAACTCATGGGGATTATGCAATGCAATATACATATATTGATTCATGCACTATTATGATATAGGAATAATTAATCTATTAAAATCTGGAATATAAAATTCTAGATAGAAAGAGTAGTATGTAGAAAAATGAAGTTTCCCATTGTTTCAGATATTGAAAACTAAATTCGTCAGAAATTCTAGAAACTAGAATTCCGTACGGTTCCAACACATATTTAAAGTTCAAAATCTGACAACAATATCTAGGTCAATCACATTGTTCTTTACAGATTTCATGTTTAGACGGAATTTTGACATCATGTTATTTTATTTTTAGAATCTGCAAAAACTCAATAGTAAACTCATTAAAAACATTTTCTAGACTCCTAAACATGTTAAGGAACAATCTGGAAATTTTTAGAGTAAAATTTTATCATTGTTCAACCTTTTTACTATTTAAACACGAAACGTAGAAAAATGTAGAAATCTGAAAGTAAAAACATAGCTGTAGTAAAACGGGCATAACTTTTGCTACACAACTCGGAATTTATAAATTCAAGATAATCTGACAACTAGAAAGGTAAGGCTACAATTCTTATTCAGAAAGTAATTTATTTTAAGATCATTTACTGGGTCGAAAATAACAAGCAAAACACAGCCAGCAAGCAAGATACAGGTTTTAAGGTATTTTTGATGAAATAATTTAATTAAACATGATGGATGTCATTTCTATAGTCAATAAACTATACAATCAGCATGATGGGTGCAATAACAAGATGAATAAAATTAGAATGCTTGCATACATCAATTTATCATCAACAAACATCAATCGATCAACCACATACAACCCAACAATTCTCTCTACAATAATTTAGTTGTGTGACAATTATATGAACAACCCTATTATCAATTCTATATGCACACATGCAAGATTCAATCTTTGGAGTCAAAGTGGCACGATGCCAAGAATATTGGGGTTAGCTCTTGTAAACCTTTCAATAGACACAACGAAGGAGATGAACAATGTATAATACGATAAACGAGGGGATCTACTTGCAAGAGTTTCAACAAAACTTGAATTTGATACAATTAACAATTCAAGAGGACAGTGACTTGATTTTTAATCATTGAAAACGAATACCAAGAATAACGGGATATGGATCCCGGTGCAACAAACACAAATTCGCAACAGGAACCCACAAACACACAATATAACATGTGTGTAATACGTGCAATAGAGATCCACAACAACAACAAAAAGAGGGCAATGGCAGCAGAAAAAGAGAGAGCATCGGCCAGGGGCGAGGGCAACGGCGGCTTGGCCGTCGGCGTCGCTGGCTGACGTCGACGGCGACGGTGGGCGGCGCAAGGCGGCAAGGAGAGAGTTCAATAGACAGCAGCAGCGGTGGTCGCTATAATCAACGAGAACAGAGGAAGAGCGAGGAGCAGCATCAAGGGTGTCTCAGTTGCTGCAGTCGGAAGGTGGCGAGGTCGAAGGTCAGGGTTCTCGGGGTTGCGGGAAGCAGTCGATGAGGTAGGACGAGGTGGCGATGGCAATGGCGGGGAAGACGATAAGGCTTGGGGAGGTGCAGTCGAGGGCGGGGAGCAGTACAGGGCGGCTGCTCGCGACTAGGGGTGGAGGAGATGGCGAGGCTTGAGGATAAGGGCGACGGGGATCGGAGGAGAGATTGGTTCTGTTGGTTTCGCATAGGGAAACAGGGGTGGAGAGGTGGGGGATGTACATTAGGGGTAGGGGGTAGCATAGTAGGGGGCGGCTGTATAGTGATCAGGTTAGGGTTAGGTTAGGTTTAATAGGGTATAATAGTATTTATAGGGGTTTAATAGGATATTGGATTTCGGGTAGGATCCAATAAGAGAATGGGCTTTGGTTTGGGGTTAAAAGTCAATTAGTGGGTATAAATCGAATTGGGAAAAAATAATTAGCATTATAGGGTTTATAAAATAAAATAATTATAATTATAGTATTAACAATAAAAATAACAATAATGCAATTAACAAGAAATAATACTGATAATGATACTAACAACAATAATAATAGTATTAAAGATAGTAACAATAATAACGACAACAATAACAATAATAATAACACTAATAACAGAAATAATAATACTAATATTAATAATACTAAGATTATTAATAATAATAATCATAATAGTAACAACAACAACAATAATAATAACAATAGAAATAAGTAACAATAATAACAATAATAATAATAATAAAATAAAAATAATAATCATGATGATGATAGTAATAGGAATAATAACTATAGATTATATAAAATAAAGATTGGGTTTAACACATTTATCAAAATAATCCAATTAGTAAAAAAATGATTTGGGCTAAAATGTAAATAGTCAATCAATTAGGAATACAAAACAGGTTAAAATATATCATTATTCGAAATTAAATAAAATTTTCGTTTAGAAAAAAAAACTTTAATAAAAGATCCGAACAGAATTTAACACAAAATAAATTTATGAAAATTAAATTATAGAAAATACACGGAAAATACCTATTGTCGGGAATGGGGGTTACAATCCTACCAATCTTAAACAAAATTTCGTCATCAAAATTTGCTCAGGCGGTATATAGGACAAAACAAAAGTAAACTAGTGAAATAACAAAACTGGGAATAAAGGGAAAAAAAGGCAAAATGGTGGCAACACCAGAATAAGAAGGGACATGGATATGGATGAAGTGATCTATAATGATGTCAAATAAAGATTTAATGAATGATGAAAATGCAAATGAATGAACAAAGAAGTAAGCAATGCAAAGAGGGAGAAGCAACAAGAGAATCCTAGGACCTATGGGTTATGGGCCCACCATGCTTTTGCTATGTCATTCTGATGGTGAAGCTCCAAGCTGTAGACATGTCGTTGAAAACCACGTAATGTTGATCGACGAAACAAGAAGGAAGAAGAAGAACGGATGACACTGGAATCACAAGAATATGGGTATGAAAAGAATAAAATCATATCCAATAAGGAATTAATGAATGGAAGGGAAAAATGACAACCAGAAATGAAGGAACTGAATGTGAAGGGATCAAAGAGGAATCAAAAAAGACTAGTTTCCAGATCATAAGTTGGTTATCAATTGTTCATGCGATTCCCGTATTGCTCATACTATTGAGTCAAACCGGTAAAAACCCATATCTGACTAATATATCAATCAAAGCAAAACTTCCTTTCTTTAGTCACGTTTGACTAATATATTATCCAAACCAGAGCTCTGATACCACTAAAAATCTTGTCACGCCCCGCTTCTCAAGAATATGAAATACGAGTACATGACATTGGCCTAACGAATGACTAACGTCACTTATAAGCTGTTTATCCTACCAACTCAACAATATAATCAATACACAACAATTGCGCAGGCAATAATAATAATCTCATGAACAATAATACTTGGAATGAAGCAATATAAACTATCCAAATACAATAATAATCAAAGATCTGGAAACAATAATAAAATTACGAACATAAGCCCAATACAATAATAAATCCCAAACACAATTGTAATAATTCTCAATACAAAAGTTCATTAAAAATAACATTCAATTATAAAGCAATAGTTCTTTAGAAAGTTTGCTCTTGAATTCTAGTAGAAAATTCACCTTCATTATCTGTGTACACTTCATCTAAAAAGAGAAGAAAAATTTTCCTTAAAGCAAGTCATGGATAGCAAGTAGAGAAAGTAAGGAACAATGGAATAATGGTACAACAATATATCAATAGATCAGTATGAATCAATAAATGGGCCAAGAACAATAATCAATATCACGGTAATCGATGCAATGGCTACAAACAATGATTCAATATTCGGTAAAAATAATCATAGATCAATAACAATAACACTTAGCCAATATTCGATATCAATAGGCACAATGATGAACAATATGCAATGTCGGTGATGTGTCAAATATTAAGTTTATTATTCATTTTAATCCTAACTAATGCATGTATTACTGCATCTCATACTACAGGTTCGATGCATACAATCAATTTTGTTTAGAATTAAATGGTGTACTCGGTAGATCATATACTTGGCAACGGTAAACACTATTCACCTTTCGGTGTACAATACAGTCTTCGGCAATGATACAGTACACGATAGATTGGGTTATGGCCATAATCCATAATCACACGATAAAACAATAGCCGGAAAATTATTTAGGGAAACACGGGCCCCTCCTCCAAGTACAGTCTCTAGCCTACTTCTCAAATCACCCTTTAAACCCCGGTTTGTTAATTATTTATGCAACAATACAATATGCAATTAGAGTCATGAGATGAACAATAGTATCAATAGGGGAACAATAGGATGGTAACATGGATTAGGACAATTAGAATGGTGACAATAACTCATGGGGATTATGCAATGCAACATACATACATTGATTCATGCAATATTACGATATAGGAATAATTAATCTATTAAAATCTAGAATATAAAATTCTGGATAGTAAGAGTAGTATGTAGAAAAATACAGTTTCCCGTTGCTTCAGAAATTGAAAACTGAATCCGTCAGAATTTCTAGAAACTAGACTTCCACATGGTTCTAATGCATATTTAAAGTTCAAAATCCGACAATCGTGGCTAGGTCAATTACATTATTCTTTACAGATTTCATGTTCAGGCAGAATTTCGACATCACGTTATTTTATTTTTAGAATCAGCAAAAACTCAATAATAAATTCAATAAAAAATATTTTATAGACTCCTAAACATGTTAAGCAATAATCTGGAAATTTTCAGAGTAAAATTTTATCATTTGATCAGTATTTATACTGTTTAAACATGGAACGTACAAGAAGTTGGAAATCTGAAAGTAAAAATACAGCTGTAGTAAAACAGACATAACTTTTGCTACACAACTTGGAATTTAGAAATTCAAAATATTCTGGAAATTAGAAAGGCAAGGCCACAATTCTTATTCAGAACGTAATTTATTTTCAGATCATTTACCAGGTCGAAAATAACAAATAAAACACAGCCAGAAAGCAAGATACAAGTTTTAGGGTATTTTTCATAAAATAATTTAATTAAACATGATAGGTATCAAGTTTGTAGTCAATAAATTATATAATCAGCATGATGGGTGCAATAACAAGATGAATAAAATTAGAATACACGCATACATCAATTTATCATCAACAAACATCAATCGATCAACCACATACAACCTAAGAATTCTTGCTACAATAATTTATTTGTATGACAATTATATGAACAACCCTATTATCAATTCTATATGCACACATGCAAGATTCAATCTTCAGAGTCAAAAGTGGAACGATGTCATGAATATTGGGATTAGCTCGTGTAAATTCTCAATAGACCCAACAAAGGAGATGTACAATGTATAATACGTTAAATGAAGGGACCTACTTGCAAGAGTTTCAAAAAAACTTGAATTTGATACAATTAACAAGTCAAGAGGATAGTGACTTGTCTTTTAAATGGTGGAAACGAATACCAAGAATAACAGGATGAGGATCCCGGAGCAACGAACATAAATCTGCAACAACATGAACCCATGAACACACAATGTAACACGTGTGTAATACGTGCAATAGAGACCCAAAGCAACAACAGCAAGAGGGCAATGGCAGCAGGGGGAAAGAGCGTCGGCCAGGGGCGAGGGCAATGGCGGCATGGTCGTCGGCGTCGCTAGCTGACGTCGACGGCGATGGTGCGCGGCACAAGGCGGCGAGGAGAGAGACCCAGAGACAACAGCAGTGGTGGTCACTGCTGTCGACGAGAACAGAAGAAGTGCGAGGAGCGGCATCGAGGGGCTTCTCAATTGCTGCATTCGGAAGGTGGCAAGGTCGAAGGTCAAAGCGCTCGAGGTTGTCGGGAGCAGTCGACGAGGTAGGACGAGGTAGGATGAGGTGGAGATGGCAATGGCGGGGAAGACAATGAGGATTGAGGAGGTGCAGTCGAAGGCGAGGAGTAGTACAGGGCGACTACTCGCGACTGGGAGCGGAAGAGGATGGCGAGGAAGGAGGATAAGGGCGACCAGGATCAGAGGAGAGTTGGGTTATGTTGGTTTTTGGAGAGGGAAACAAGAGTGGAGAGGTGGGGGATGTACATTAGGGGTAGGGGGTAGCATAGTAGGGGGCGGCTGTATAGTGATTAGGTTAGGGTTAGGTTAGGTTTAATACGATAGATTAGTACTTATAGGGTTTTAATAGGAATTTGGATTTCGGGTAGGATCTCATAAGAGAATGGGCTTGGGTTTTGGGTTAAAAATCAATTAGTGGGTATAAATCCAATAGGGGAAAAATAATTAGCATTATAGGGTTTATAAAATGAAATAATAATAATTATAGTATTAGCAATGAAAATAAAAATAATGCAATTAACAAGAAATAATACTGATAATGATACTAACAACAGTAATAATAGTATTAAACATAGTAACAATAATAACGATAACAATAACAATAATAATAACCATAATAACAAAAATAATAATACTACTAATAATAATACTAACATTAATAATAATATAATCGTAATAGTAACAACAACAATAATAATAATATCAATAGAAATAATAATAGTAACAATAATAAATAATAATAATAAAATAAAAATAATAATCATGATGAGGATAGTAATAGAAATAATAACTATAGATTATATAAAATAGGAATTGGGTTTAACACATTTATCAAAATAATCCAACTAGTAACAAAAATAAATTTGATTTGGGCTAAAATATAAATAGTGAATCAATTAGGCAGACAAAACAAGTTAAAATATATCATTATTCGAAATTAAATAAAATTTTCATTTAGAAAAAATCTTTAATAAAATATCTGAACAGAATTTAGCACTAAATAAATTTATGAAAATTAAATTATAGAAAATATACGAAAAATACATATTGTTAGGAATGGGGGTTACAGCTATGCTTTCTGTTTGATGTCAATAGAGTAGATGATTACTCATGTTGGAATTAAACTAGTAGAAGTGATGTAGAAATGTAAAATGGCTATTTGATCTTAAGGATTTGGTTATGTTAGAGAATTTGTATCTTGATCTTATAATGGAATTTCGATTCCAAAATTTTACTGAATGGTGATGATGATGTTAGGAGCTAGCTAAAAGTATTTCAGAATTTACGGATTTTATTTGGGTGGTTTACGAAATTCATTTCCAAAACAGTGTGTTAGGGAAATTCTGTAGTTTTGGGCAAGCAGCGAGTCGAGTTCAAAAATTCGTAACTCAAGATCTATAAGGAATTTTGAGTTGGAACCTGAATGAAAATTAGATGTATATGTTAGCAACATGTATTCCAAATTTCAGAATTCTTGGAATTTAATTCCTATTTTTAATATAATTGTTTGTTCGACTGGTTCAGTGGGAAAACTGCAGCCGATTAGATGAAAATGTGAACTTTGAAATTTTGTATCTCTCAAATGGTATGAGATTTTGGGGTGAAACTTAAAATGTAGCGTTCTTGTATGTGTCTACTCCTTGTGTACCAATTTTGAGAATTGTTGGAGAACATTTGGTGCTTCATTCGATCGATTTAAAATAATGCAGCGAGAAGGACATGGTTGTTGTTTGTGTTTGAGAATGGCTGAAATTGTCCCCTGTTTAAAAAATCATAACTCCTAGGATACTATGAGTTAGGATCTAAAATTTTGGAATATGGTTGTTTGGTGTGTTTACTATGTTCCCCAAAATATGGAAATTTTCGGAGTATATTTGATGACATTAAAGAATTTTAAAAATGAACACATCAGGTGTTTAAGCTGTTCTTTTGGGCTGAAATTGATCTATGTTTGGAAATTTGTATCTCTTAATGTATAAGGAATTATGAGCTAAAATTTTGGGTATTGCTCTTTTATATGTCTACTAAAATTTCCAAAAAGATGAGATTTATTAAACGAGTTATGATGGTTCAAACAATCGCTAGTTGTAGCTCGCTTCTAAGAACTGGCTGTGTATTGCATTTGAGATTTTACCTAAGTTCACATAGCTCTAACTTCTTGCACACTTAGAGCAATCATGTAAAGTTGGGATATGTTTCACATGCATATGTTTAGTTTATGCCTGCAAAATATCATGGCATTTGGAGTTCATGAGGATTTGATATCACATTTTGAGTATTGCATGCTCTGCAGGTTGAGAAGTGAACACCTAATGGAAACAAGGATTTTACAACACTTTAAAGCTAAATCTGAGGAAATGATGTCACGCCCCGCTTCCCAAAAGAGAATACAGAATACGGATACGTGACTATCCCAGCGAATGATTTTCATCATCCATAAGCTGTTCAAGAATCTTTACAACATTTCATAAGAATAATTAGAGTCGAAAGCAAAAGAATCAACCAAGCATGCACATATGAATCCAAATACGAACAAGAATACTTGAAACAAAATATATTATAATCTCAAATAATCCAGATCTGAATAAGTCAAATATCCTGGGTCACATTGCCCAAATACAAATAAATCCAAGTACAAGATACAATAGTTCAAGACAAGCAACAAGAATAATAATAGCAAAATCCAGCACTGATATTTCATGTCACCAACACCATCGGGTCCTGTTCTCCAAAATCTGTAATTTAACAATTGCAGGAAGAGGATAAAGAAAACAAATTCCCGTCAATGCAAGTTACGGGCCGCTTGTAGTGCAGGATACAAGTACATGGGAAAGATTAAACTACATAGCATGGTATAGACATGATAACAAAACAGAACTAGCATAAATCATAAATGGAATCATGTAGCAGGATATACTAACAGGTACAGGTAACATGTATCAAGTGTCAAGTGAACAAGTATCATGTAAACAGGAAACAAGTATCAAGTAGGAAGTATCATGCATGAAGGCAAACAAGTAGCAGGTGTCAGGTAGCGCACACACTCAACCCCGAGAGCACAAGGAAGAGAGGGAGAAAGAAAATGGCTGACGGCTGGCTGTCGGCGTCGGAGCGAGGAGCACAATGCATTGCGGTGCACGGGGGTTGGCCTGTTGACGGAGCACAGCACACAATACTGCTGTCATTAATGTTCTCAGGTCGATGCCAAGGTAGGGGAGCTGCTGCGGCTGCTGGCTGCGTCGCGATGCCGGGGAACGGCTGCAGTCGCCAGGCGCTGCCAGCAGGGAGCACCAGGAGAAGATAGGGCGGTAGGCGAGGAGTAGGGCGGTGACGGGGTGAGGAGAGACGAGCAGGAGGAAGGTGAGAAGTCGGGTTACTGAGGCTGGGCATCGATACAGGGAGGGAAAGAGAGGGAGGTCAGGAGTAGGGTGAAAGGAGGTGCAGGCGATGCTGGGCGCGGTGCTGCAGGGGCGGCGCGACGCTGGAGGGCAGGGAGAGATCGGGGGACGACTGAAGTATATGGAAGATGAAAAGGTAGAGGTGAAAGCATGGGTTAAAAACAGATGGGTAAAATATATATAGGGTAGAGGGATAGGGTAAATGTTAGGGTTAAGTTGTGACGACTGGGGCTTAAGTGGGTTTCGGGTTGGGTATAATAATGAGTAATGGGGGATTTAATGGGTATAAGTGTAATCGGGTTATAGGGTTTTATTAAAATAGGATATAGGGTTTAGGTAATTAGGGTTTTGGAAAACAGGGTAGGGGGTTTTGGGTTTAGGGTAGTCAGTGGTTTAAGTGGGTTTTTTGGGTAATTGGCTATTGGGGTTTAAATATTGTTATCCTATTGTTATTATTACTTTTATCATTACTACTACTGTTATAAGGTTTTAAAGAAAAAGGAAATCATTTAAAATAAAAATAGGTTTTGGGTATTTGGAAAAATAAAATCACCAATGAAAATATACAATTAGGATTTTATAGAAATACTAATAATAATAATAAAACAATAACAATAACAATAATAATAATAACAGTATTAAGAACAACAACAATAATAATAATACTGAGAACAATAACAATAATAAGAAAAATGATAAAAATAGTAATAGTACTAATAATAACAGTAGTAGTAATGATAAAAGTAATAATAACAATAATAAGAATTGTCTTACAATACAAAAATCATAAAAAAATAGTTACAGTTAAAATTATTGATCAAAACTAGATTTTAATAGAAGATCCAATAATACATTTTAACAAAAATAGTTCGAAAGCAGAAAACTAATTTACAAAAATTTGAAATACCGAAAATACACAGAAAATACATTTTTGGGGAAACAGGGGTTACAAATCCTACCCACCTTACAACAAAATTTCGTCCTCAAAATTTGCTTCGACAGTACACAAGACAAGGCAAAACAAACTTGGGGAAGGGTAACAAAATAGAGGGCTAATGAGGAAGGAACAAAGCAGTGGCAATACCAGAAAAAGGAGGAGGAAGGATAAGAAGAATGTCAAATGGGATGCATGAAAGGGAATAAGCAATATCAAAAGGAAAGAACAGTACAAGATAACAAAGCAAGCTACGGAGTAGGCAGAACTGGAATCAAAGTGAAAATGGACACGGAAGAATTGAATCAAATAACGAATGGGTGCAGGATGGAAAAATGGAATGCAAGAAAGAAGTAACCGGTATCAAAAATGAAGAAGAAACAATACAAGACTGGCAAGATAAAAAAGCAAGGAATCGAAGAAATAGATAGAGCTGGAATCGAAGAAATAAGGGACAAGGAAGAGATGAACCAAGCAATGAGTCAACGGATGGGGATGAATGCAAGGGATGGAAAGAAGCAAACAATGCAGGGAAGGAGAAACAACAAGAGAATCCTAGGACCTATGGGTTATGGGCCTACCACACTTCCGCTGCGCTATTCTGATCGAGAAGGCTCTGCCAATAGCATCCTGCAATGCCGACCGAAGAACCAAGCAGGAAATAGTAAAAGAATGGATGGCACCAAAATCAGAAGGATATTGGTACGAAAAATTGAATTTATACCCAAAAAGAAATCAATAAAACTGGACGACTGAAAAAGACAGAAGAATCAAGGAATCAAAGAATTGAATAAGAAGGAATAAAAAAGAATTGTCACGCCCCACTTCCCAAAAATACGGAATACGAGCGCATAACATTGGCCCAGCGAATGATTTTCATCATCCATAACTTGTTTAGGAATCTTTACAATATCTCATACAAATAATCAGAGTTGGAAGTAAAAGTATCTACCAACATGCACATATGAACCAAATACCAACAAGAATACTTGAAATAAAATATATTAATTTCAAATAGTCATGATCTGAAATACACAAATAATCCTGGGTCACATTGCCCAAATACAAGAATGAATCCAAGTACAAGATACATTATTATTCAAAATAAGCAAATTGAATAATAATAGCAAAATTCCAGCATCTAGTACATCATGTCGCCAATACCGTTTGGAACATGTCCTCCAAAATCTGCAATTCAACGAATGAAGAGGAAAAGAGAAAACACAAGTACTCGTCAATTGCAAGTTACGGGTCACAAATAATGTAGGATACAAGCACATAAAAATGGGTGAATCTAAGTAACAAACCTAGCATGGTATAATCATGATGTCCAAAATAAACAAATAGCATGGCAAAAGTGAACAAGTGTAAAATGGCTTAAATCAAGTGTCAAGAAATCAAGTAAACAGGTCAACATGTAACAAGTATCAGGTAACAGGTATACAGGTAAACAGGTAATCTATATAATAAAACACAAAGAAAGCTATCAAGTGGCTCACCTTCAATCCTCCAAAAAATCAAAGGCTCAGATCTAACCTCACAAAACATATTTTCCCTCCAAAAAGTTCTCCCCCAAACTCAAATTCAAATCCCTACCCAAAACAACTCCTATATTTATTTAATTATTTTTTTCTCTCTCTCCCTCCCTCCCTCCCTCCCTCCCTCTTCTATTCAAAAAAACACAAGAAAATAAAAATTTAAAAAATTTAAAAAAAATAAAAAAATAAAAAAACTAAAAAAATTAAAAAAATTAAAAAATTTAAAAACATTAAAAATAATTCAAAAAAATCAAAAAAAAATCATATAATATGTTATTTGCTCTGTGTTTGCTACTTCAATTAATTTGCTGGACCCCCAAAACTATTTTATATGATCAAACAAGGTGCACCGTTCCGAAGACGTGCCGTAGGCACGTGTCAACGGGCAAACCTAGTCATATAACATGTATCAAGTATCAAATCTCATGTATCAAGTAGTCAAGTATCAAGTTCAAATATCATGTATTAAATATCTTGTATTATTACTATCTAGGTAACACTTCATGTGTCATCCTTTTATCACATGGTTGTTACAGTCAATGCAGTTTCATTTTAGATTTCATAGTGGATCATAGAGGGAAGTGTACTCAGGAATCAGAAAGAAACAGGTAACAGGTTCATGAAGCAACAGGTACACGAATCATCCGATTCATGCAGCAAGAGGTTCATAAAGCAACACGAATCATCCGATTCAAGCAGCAAGAGGTACACGAATCATCCGATTCATGCAGCAAGAGGTTCATGAAGCAACACGAATCATCCGATTCAAGCAGCAAGAGGTACACGAATCATCCGATTCATGCAGCAAGAGGTCCGTGCAGCAACAACTAACAGGTACTTGAACCAATAGGTCCATGCAGCAACAGGTAACAGGTACATAAACCAACAGGTCTATGCAGCAACTGGTAACAGGTACATGAACCAAAGGTCTATGCAGCAACAGGTTCATGTATCAACATGAATCAAAATGGGAAACACGGGCCCCTTCCGAGTACTTGTTTCTGAATTATCCACTATTCGATCTTTCCCTTAAACCCCGGCTTGGTTATTTATTATTAATGTCAGGCATGCATGTATGTGTCGCAAAACAAAGCAAGGATAACCGGATATAAACATGTATCAGGTTCAGGGTGCAAGATAAACAAGTACAGGTACAAGATAACACATAATAGGATAAAACAACTAGTTTTCTAATTCAAGACAGCAAGATAGTGTTGTACTAAACAGTGATTCCCGCTACTACAAACTTCCAAATCTGGATCCGTCGAAGGATCTGGAAAATAGACTTCCACACGAATCCAGCGAGTATAATAAGTCATATAGTAATTCACAACATCATAACTCAAAACTGATTTGAAAACAGAAAACATGTTCAGTCAGAAATAAGGAAAACGAATTCTCAGTCAGAAAAACTGTATCAAAACCTCTCAAATAAATTTAGGAAAAATCTGGGGTATTCCCCTATATGTCTATATTCAAAATATAAAGTTTCATAATATTCCAGTAAGAATAGATCAGTCATCAAAAATAATAAAACATCAAGAAAACATAGTTTAGCGAATCTGGAAATCCCAACACTGCTGTACGAAAACTAAGATATCTCGCAACCAAGGAAACGAAATCCAATTCCGTCAAAGGGATATGAAAATAGATAGAATGTACTAACTTTCACATTTCACAGAGAATTTTCATACAGTAAAAGAAATCATAGTGAAAATAGGGTTCTTTATAGAATAGCAAGCAAAATACAACATGTATGGATTTTGTAGAAGAGCATGAAACATCACAGAAAACTTATCAATAAAATTCATCAAAATTCTGGGTAATCCCTAACTTCATAAAGAAACACTGACCAGAATATTGGATCAAAATAATATGTATAACATAGTTCTTGAAAATAGTTTGTTATCAAAATTCACCAAAAACAGAATCTAGAATAGATCGACACCTCTGTACTAAAACATTCAAAACTCAGTCATACGAAATCCAAATCAAGCAAAGTCAGGTGGGGTTTGAAAATAGACAAAATTATCTAAAACTCATAATTTATACCGGAATCAAGATACTGGCTGTAGCATTGACGAAAACAGCAAACAAAACAGAACATCCAAAAAATACAGATTTCACCCTCAAGCACAAAAACAACATAGATTCAAGAATATTGCTCCAAACACCTCCAAACTTGAAATACAACCTACCAAGTGTCTAAACATAATGAATTAGAGTTACTAACATGTCCACGCCTATAATTTCATATGGGTATCAAACAAAACAGGAATTTGCACAAAAGTAACACATACATGATTCAAATTCAAGAACGGGTAGAACCTAAGTTAATTCATGTCCATATTGTGTCGTGAGTCATCTATAGCCAAAATATCATAATAGAGATAAAACCCATCAAGTAAAACACAAACAAGAGTCGTCTCTAGACCCAACTACACTATAGGTGAACTTTTTGACTTGTGTCAAACAAATGAATTGGAGTACAAGTTACTTGCCTGAAAGACGACGAATCCAACGGAGCAAGGAGCAAGAATGACGGGAACATATTCCCGGGCACGAAACAACAAACGGATCGAACACGAACCACAATCACGAACAAGATCACGATCACAATCACGAACTAAGCACGGATCTCGATGTGGATCAAGATCGGATGATCGAACGGCTATCAAACAAGAGATCAAGATGATGCAGATCCGATGGCTATCAATCAAAGATCAAGAACTCCATGATGATGATGATCATGATGTTGATCAATGGCCCACGATCAAGGATAATGATCAAGAAGATCGGACGGTCGATAATTAACAAGAACAAATGGATGGCTCACATTCAAAAGATCAAAACTTCCATCAAAACAGAGCAGCACTGGCTCGGCTCCGACGCGGCGGCGCTCTGGGGCAGCACTGGCAAGGGCTGACTGGGGCATCGAGGTGGGCTGGCGGCGATCAGAAGCGATGCCGGAATGGCTGGTTGCTATTACTGCCTACTGCTCGCTGCCGACGGAGACAGGAGCACGGGGATCCGCTGCCTAGCAGTCACGCGCGCTGAGGAGAGCCGGGAGGGCTTTCATAGGGGAACAGGGCGGTGCGCTACGATAGGGGGAGCAGCACAATGCTGAGATGCGGCACTGCTGCACAGGGGATGGGCTGTCATTCGGGCAGTCGCTGGCACTGGCTGCTATACTGGGTCAGGCGCCGCGCGGCTATATAGGGGCGACGGGATGGGAGGAAAGTGCCAGAGGGAGAGGGTGACGCGACGAGGAAGAGGAGGCAGGGCAGGGAAGTCGAAGAGGCGGCAGCAGGGATGTATACGCAGGTTTGACAACAGGGGTATAAGTAGGTAGGGTTACGTGAAGGGCTTCCGGGTCTGGGGCAATTTATTAACGGGTAGGGGATAGGCAGAATGGGTCTGGGATGTGATTAGGGTAATTGGGTTTAGGGCTTTAATAGGGTTTGGGTGTAAGGAATGTTAACGGGTATGGGTTAAAGAACAAATGGGTAAAAGGGGTTTAAATGAGTTTTAAATAAAAAATCCAATAAGGAAAATAGGGTATTAATTATTAAAATCAAAATAAAATAATATAACAAATAAAAATATACAATTTAGGCTTTTTTTAAAAAAAAGTACCAGTAATAATAATAATACTGAGAACAATAATAATAATAAGAAAATGATAAAAATAATAATAGTAGTAGTAAAATGTAATAATAACAATAATGACAATTGTATAAAGATTATAAGAAACAGTTTCAAATAAAATTATTGATAAAGAAAATAGGCTTTAATGGAAGATTCAAAAATACATTTTTACAAAAGGAACTTGAAGTCTGAAAGCTAATTAACAAAAATTTTAAGTACAGAAAATACACGGAAAATATATTTTTGGGGGAACAGGGGTTGCAAGAATGGAACAAGATTTGTATCCAGATCAATGTTGATAATAATTCTTTTATGCACGCATGGTTGGTGAAATGTTGAGCCGATCCCAGTTCGAGCCAAGCTTGTCTAATATATCAGTCAAACAAATATATTAGCGAAACCTGGTGCTCTGATATCACTAAAAACCTTGTCACTCTCCGCTTCCCAAAAGAGAATATGGTATACGTATACGTGACTAAGCCCAGCGAATGATTTTCATCATCCATAAGTTGTTCAAGAATCTTTACAACATTTCACAAGAATAATCAGAGTCGGAAGCAAAAGAATCAACCAAGCATGCACATATGAATCCAAATACCAACAAGAATACTTGAAACAAAATATATTATAATCTCAAATAATCAAGATCTGAATAAGTCAAATATCCTTGGTCGCATTGCCCAAATACAAATAAATCCAAGTACAAGATACAATAGTTCAAGACAAGCAACAAGAATAATAATAGCAAAATCCAGCACTAATATGTTATGTCACCAACACCATCTGGTACATGTTCTTCAAAATCTACAATTTAACAATTGCGAGAAGAAGAAAAAGAAAACAAACTCCCGTCAATACAAGTTACGGGCCGCTTGTAGTACAGGATACAAATACATCGGAATGAATAAACTACATAGCATGGTATAGACATGATAACAAAACAGAACTAGCATAAAATCATAAACAGAATCAAGTAGCAGGATATACTAACAGGTACAGGTAACATGTATCAAGTGTCAAGTGAACAAGTATCAAGTAGCAAGTATCATGCAAGCAGGTAAACAGGTAACAGGTGTCAGGTAGCATGTATAGGTAAACAGGTAACGAATAAACAGGTATGCAGGTAACATGTATCAGGCAAGCATGTAATAGGTATTCATGTAACAGGTAATTATGTATATGGTATTATGTCATGTCAAGTATTAATTTATTACTATCTAGGTAGCACTTCATGCATTCCATACTACATGGTTGCTATATTCAAACAGTTTCGTTTAGATTTCGTGGTGGAGTCCATAAGGCCGTGTACTCAGGGATCATGAAAACAGAAAACAGAAAACAGGTTCATGAATCAAACAGGTACACGAATCATCCGATTCATGCATCAATAGGTTCATGAATCAACAGGTACACGACCAACAGGTCCATGCATCTACAGGTAACAGGTACATGAACCAATAGGTCCATGCATCAACAGGTAATAGGTACATGAACCAATAGGTCCATGCATCAACAGGTTCATGTATCAACATGAATCAAAATGGAAAGTACGGTCCCCCATCTAAGTACACATTTCTATATTTTCCACTACTAGATCTTTTCCTTAACCCCGACTTAGTTATTTTGTTATTATTATCAAACATGCATGTATGTGTCACAAACAGGTCAAGAATAACATAGCATGAATAATTAACAGGTATAGGATGAAGAATAAACATGTACAGGCGAAAGAAAACTAATAACAGGGTAAAACAACGAAAATCCTAGTTCAGGATAGCAAGACAGTATAGCACTAAAACAAGGATTCCCGTTGCAACAAACATGCAAATCTATATCCGTTAATGAATCTGGAAAATAGACACCCGACCGAATCCATCAAATATATATAAGTCATATAGTATTTCACAAAACATATCTCAAAACAGATTTAAATCCAGAAAACGTGTTCAGCTAGAAATCAGAATATTGTATTCAAGACCAGGAAAACAACATGAAAACTCATTAATTAAATCCACGAAAAATGTGGGGTATTCCCCTATATGTATAGTAACAGAAAATCAAGTTTCATAATTTTCCAATATAAATAGAGTAGTCAAGTGAAGTCAGAGAACATCAATACACGACGGTTTTGTAAATCTGAAATCACAAACATGGTAGTACTAAAACAGCAATATCTCACAAACCATAAACCGAAATTCCAAATCCGCCAAAAGTGTTATAAAATAGATACAGTAGGCTAACTTTCTTATTCAGAAGTATTTTTTTAGAAATAGTAAGTAGAATTAGGTCGAAAATCAGGTTCTTTTCTGAACAGTAATAAAATTCTGCATGTAAATCTTTATTTGCAAGCATGAAACGGTTTGTAAAATATCTCAAATAAATCCACCAAAATTCTGGGTAAACCCCAATCAAGTCTGGAAGTAATGAGCAAAGTTTCAGATCAAAATAATAATTTTAACACCAGAATAAAAATAGATTACTCTTCAGAATTCATAAAAAACAAAATCTAGAAATCTTTCAACACTACTGTAGTAAAATCGACATAACTTACAAACCGTAAATCGGAACTGAGATCCGTCAAAAGGGTTGAAAATAGACATAATTCTCTACAAACCATATTCACAAAATATTTTCAAATTCTTACCTTAAGAGGGTCTAAAATACTGATCAAGACAAGAAAACCAGTCAAACTGAAAATATCTCATGTGCACAAAATCCACTAGTTCACATAGAACTCATCCAAAACACAACCAAGCACGAGATAGAGTATACTAAATGTCCAAGCAACACAGTATAGGGTATTTCACAAGTACACAACAAGTCTATCACGAATAACACAAACGAGCACAAGGTAACACATGAACAACACGCATATATGTAACAAGGTGTGGTCAATACTAGGTTATATCATGTCATGTATGTCGTGAGGCAACTATGGTCAAATCTTACAATAGAGAAAATATCAACAAGGGTATTCACACACAAATTGTCTCTAGAACCCAACTACAAGCGGTATTTAGTACTTGTATTACACAAAGAAAAGAATACAAGTTACTTGCCTGAGAGACGACGACAGAAACGGCAAAAAGCAAGAATAACGGGAATGGATTCCTGGGCAACGAACACAACGAACCAACAAAGCCCACGAACAACTAGAGACCACATACTAACACGCGCACACACTTAACCCTGATAGCACAAGCAAGAGAGTGAAAGAGAAAACGGCTGACGGTTGGCTGTTGGCATCGGAGCGGGGAGCACAGTGCACTGCAGTGCACGGGGGTTGGCTTGTTAACGGAGCACAGCATACAATACTACTGTCGTTGTTGTTCTCAGGTCGACGCCAAGGCAGGGGAGCTGCTGCGGCCACTGGCTGCATCGCGATGCCGGGGAAGAGAGCCGAGCGACACACCGGGGGGGGGGGGGGGGGGGAGGGGCACGGGGGGGCGGTTGATGCTGGCGGTGTTGCGAGGAGAAGGGCAGGGAATGGCTACAGTAGCCAGGCACCGCGAGCAGGGAGCACCGGGAGAGAGATCGGGCGGCAGGCGAGGAGTAGGGCGGTGACGAGGTGAGGAGAGACGAGTGAGAGGAAGGTGAGAAGTCGGGTTCCTGAGGCTAGGCATCGAGACAGGGAGGTAATGAGAGGGAGGTCGGGAGTAGGGTGAAAGGAGGTGCAGGCGATGCTGGGCGCGGCGGTGTAGGGGCGGCGCGACGCTGGAGGGCAGGGAGAGATCGGGGGACGGCAGAAGTATATGGAAGATGAAAAGTAGAGGTGAAAGCTTGGGTTTAAAACAGATGGGTAAAATATGTATAGGGTAGAGGGATAGGGTAAATGTTAGGGTTAAGTTGTGACGGCTGGGGTTAAGTGGGTTTCGGGTTGGGTATAATAATGGATACTGGGGGTTTTAATGGGTATAAGTGTAATCGGGTTATAGGGTTTTATTAGAATAGGATATAGGGTTTAGGCAATTAGGGTTTTGGAAAACAGGGTAGGCGGTTTTGGGTTTAGGGTAATTAGTGGTTTAAGTGGGTTTTTTGGGTAATTGGCTATTGGGGTTTAAATGGTTATAGGGTTTAAAAAAAAAAATCCAACAAAATGAAAATATATTTTGGGTATTTGGAAAAATAAAACCACCAATAAAAATATACAATTAGGATTTTATAGAAATACTAATAATAATAATAAAACAATAACAATAACAATAATAATAATAACTGTTTTAAAACAACAGTAATAATAATAATACTGAAAACAATAACAATAATAAGAAAAATGATAAAAATAGTAATATTACTAATAATAACTGTAGTAGAAATAATAAAAGTAATAATAACAATAATAAGAATTGTCTTACAATACAAAAATCATAGAAAAATAGTTACAGTTAAAATTATTGATCAAAAGTAGATTTTAATAGAATTTCCAATAATACATTTTAACAAAAATTGTTTGAAAGCAGAAAACTAATTTACAAAAATTTGAAATACTGAAAATACACAGAAAATACATTTTTGGGGAAACAGGGGTTACAAATGATCAGCTAGAGAAATAAAGTAGAGACTCATAACTTTCATAAACATATAAAATCATGCAATTCCAGTTTGTAGAATGTAAGTTATGAATTTTCTAAGCTTGGAACAGAATCAGTCCAAGAAGAGGGGGGTTACTGTTTTGAAGAGTAAGTAAGTTCTTGTGCATACCTGATAGACATGGAGATTTTATAGTACTTAATTAGATGAATTTGAGAAAGTGACTAACTGGAGAGTTATAGTAGACCTTCATAGCTTTCCATAGAACTCGGGATCACGCAATTCCAATAAATGAGCGATTTGTTATGCTCGTTGCAAGTTGCAGCAACTGCATTGATACCATTGAAGTCTGCGTGTTGAGATTGTGCACATCTGATGGAAATAGTGGTTTTATAGCATTCTAATAACTGAAATTGAGGAAGTGATCAATTAAAGAGTTGTAGTGAACACTCATACATTTCTATAAAGCATGATATTGAGATTCCAATAAGCGGATAATGTGTTATGAATTATTTTAGATGCAACTACTGCAAGATTGTTAGCTGAATATGATAACTGAAAATTGTTAACCCTTATGGACTGAATTTGAGTTAGTCATCAACTAGAGAAGTGAAGTAGAAGATTATATCTTTCTATAGAATCTGGAATCATCGAATTTGAGTTAGTAGATGATTTGATATGGGATTTTCTACGTACTGCAATATTTATGATTGTGAGCTAAATTGAGTTTAAGATGTTTTAAGTATTTATCCCTTCCAAGCACTTCACATTGGACTTAGATGAGATTCTTGGTGTTTATAACACATGATGGAAACATGATCGAGTTGGGGATATAGTTGTACGACTTGATTGTCTTATTTTCAGCTTTTTAGCTCGTCTAGAATGTGTTGATGCCATAGGTCTGACAATGACTGAATATTAGTAATTGTGTTTGTTTCACCTCATTTGCCGGGTATAAGGCACTCCCTTGGGCACCGTTGTACTTCTCGCTGAGAGTCGCGGGCCGGGGACATTAGTCGAAGACTTACAGAGGTGTTGGCAATCAAAGAATACCAATTCGCCGTATTGGTTTTTTGTTGACAAACTCCTTTGGGCTCAATCGATTAGACGTTGAACGAGATTGGGATGAATAGCAGATTTTGGTAACTAGATTGTTTTTCTTAATTTTCGCTTAAGGATCAAGTTGGTGTTAAGGATGATACCCAACAATCTGATTGATCTAGGGCCACCACTAGGGGGTGATAATCAGGATTGTCTCTTCCCGTCGTAGGGATACGGGCTGTGTCTTCTCACTAGTTAAGAACATGGGAGCTGTATCTCGCTATGTTAATTCCTGAGGTACCTTGATAAGAACGGGATGTTCCCTTGTTCTATGTTGGTGGACACGAACGGACCATGGGGCTGCGGTCTTGTGGATCTTCAGTGCCAAAGGTATGTTGCGGTGTATCTGTAAGTTCTTCACGACTTTGGGTGAGGTCCGGTACGCCGGTTATTGGTGGTAAATGGGGACACCCCAAAATTTTGTAACCTCCTCAATGATGTTGTGCTTATCGGGAACAGGAAGTGTACAATAGTAGAATGCAATGCATGGCGATGGTTCAAAACCCTGAAACTAGAGAAAATGGCTTGATTTGGAGTGTATGTAGTATGGGATGCATGCGTGTCCAAAGTCTTACTGGCATTAGACTAAGTGTATCTGTTTTCTGTGCATTATGTATCGTGCATTAGACCTTAGGTCATTGGCATACACTGACACTAGAAAATTAGGATGCACGTTTTTGTTTTCATTCAAAGACTGATTGTGATTGCTAGTTGGAGATCGCTGTTTTCTTATGAGCATTGCTTCAGTATATGTACTGACGTGCCCACTCAATTAGGTGCTGGATACCGGGTCGCGAGTACGGAGGACTTAAGACAAGCAGGGCATCCAAATGGAGTAACAATATACCTACCTACCAGTCGAACAGGTGCAGGGATATCAGAGTAGCGCAGCGGAAGATTCGAGCTACAGGGCGCATCTCAAGAAAGTAGCATGACCACTCACTGGAGTTCCAGTAGAAAGCAGCTGATTACCATTCTGGATGGAAGACGGTAGCTATTACAAATAGTATTTGTAATACTTTAATGTAATTTGTATTCCTTGTTCCAGAATAGATAATGATTGTAATTAATGATATATTGACTTTATTTGGCAATAAAAAAGTCTTAAAATTTCTATGTTATTATTGTGTTGAGATGCATTCGAAGGAAATGATTCTGGTTTGTGTCATGGATTTTCGGCAGTAGGATCCGGTGCGCTACATAGAGGAAAGGAGATGGAATAGTTACGAAGAGTGTCATGCCCCGCTTTCCAAAAATACGGAATACGAGTACATGACATTGGCCCAGCGAATGACTAACGTCACCAATAAGTTGTTTATCTGATCAACTCAACAATATAATCAATACACAATAATTTCGTAGGTAATAATAATAATCTCATGAACAATAATATTTGGAATGAAGCAATATAAAATATCCAAATACAATAATAATCTAACATCTGGAAAAAATAAAAAAATCCGGGACATAAGCCCAATACAATAATAAATTCCAAACACAATATCAACCAGTCTCAATACAATAAGTTCATTAAAAATAACATTCAATTATAAAGCAGTAGTTCTTTAGAAAGTTTCCTCTCCATTCCCAGCAGGCAATTCTCCTTCATTACCTGTATACACTTCATCTAAAAAGAGGAGAAAATTTGTCCTTAGAGCAAGTCATGGACGACAAGTAGAGAAAACAAGGAACAATGGAATAACGGTATGACAATAAATCAATGGATCAATAGGAATCAATAAGATGGGACGATAACAATAATCAATATCACGGTAATCGATGCAATGGCTATAAATAATGATTCAATATTCGGTAATAATAATCAATGATCGATTTTAATAACTGTCACGTCCCGCTTCCTAAAAAGAATACAGAATACGGATATGCGACAAAAGCCTATCAAATGATTTTCATCATCCATAAGCTGTTCAAGAATCTTTACAACATCTCACAAAATAATCAGAGTCGGAAGCAAAATTATCAACCAACATGCACCTATGAACCAAAATACCAATAAGAATACTTGAAACCAAATACATTAATCTCAAATAGTCATGATCTGAATAAGTCAAAATCCTGGGTCACATTGCCCAAATACAAGAATAAATCCAAGTACAAGAATACAATATTATTCAAGCAAGCTACAAGAAATAATAATAATAAAATTCATCACTAGTACTTCATGTCACCAATACTGTCTGTAATCTGTTCTCCAAAATCTGCAATTCAACAATTGCAGGGAAGAGGAAAAGAAAAAAAAATACCCGTCAATTGCAAGTTACGGGCCGCTTGTAATGCAGGATACAAGTACATGGGGAAACTAACTAATAACATGGAATAAGCATGGTAACAAAATAGAATACTAGCATGGGGAGATGAACAAGTACAAGTAGCATGTTTCAAGAATCAAGTAAACAAGTATCATGTAAGCAAGCAAGAAGTGTCAAGTGTCATGTAATCATGTATCAAGGGTCAAGTTTCCAGTCTCATGTGTCATCTAGTCAAGTATCTAGCAAGCATGTATTATGTTCAAGTTTCAAGTAAGCATGCATCATGTTCAAGTATCATGTTCAAGTCTTGTAGTGATTACTATCTAGGTAGCACTTCATGCGCCCCATATTATAACACATGGTTGCTACAACAAACAGTTCCGCTTTAGATTTCATAATGGACCATAGAGGGCAGTGTGCTCAGGGATCAGAATAGAAACAAGTTCATGAAGTAACGGGTACACGAATCATCCGATTCATGTAGCAACAACTTCATGAAGCAACAGGTACACGACCAACAGGTACATGAACCAACAGGTCCATGCAGCAACAGGTAACAGGTATATAAACCAATAGGTCCATGTAGCAACAGGTAACAGGTATATGAACCAACAGGTCCATGTAGCAACATGTTCATGTATCAACATGAATCAAAACGGGAAACACGGGCCCCCTTCCGAGTACACGTTTCTGAATTATCCACTATTCGATCTTTTCCTTAAACCCCGGCTTGGTTATTTATTATTATTATCGAACAAGCATGCATGTGTCACGAACAGGGCAAGAATAACTTAGCATGATCATGTAACAGGTTCAGGTTGCAAGATAAACAAGTACAGGTACAAGATAACACATAACAGGGTATAACAACTAGCTTTCTAATTCAGGTAAGCAAGACAGGGTTGTACTAAAACAGTGATTCCTAGTGTTACAAAAATGCAAATCTGAATCCGTCAAAATGTCTAGAAAATAGACTCCTAACCGAATTCAGCAAGTATAAATAAGTCATATAGTAATTCACAAAAATATAGTTGAAAACTGATTTGAATATAGAAAATATGTTCAGCCAGAAATCAGGAAATCGAATTCAAGAGCAGGAAAACCGCATCAAAACTCATTAAATAAATCCACAAAAATTCTGGGGTATTCCCCTATCTGTCTAGTATCAGAATGTAAAGTTTCAGAATTTTTTAGTAAAATTAGATCAGACATCAAAAATCAAAAAACCATCAAGAAACGATAGTTTGGCAAATCTGGAATTCCCAACGCAGCTGTACGAAAACTAAAATATCTCGCAAACCGTGAAACGAAATCCAAATTTGCTAAAGGGAGATGAAAATAGATAGAATAAGCTAACTTTTATATTTCAAAAATATTTTTCATACAGTACCAGGAAATAAGGTGAAAATACGATTCTTTACAGAACTGCGAGTAAAATACAGCAAGTACAGTCTTTATAAACAAGCATGAAACGACATATAAACTCATCAATAAAATCTACCAAAATTAGGGATAATCCCTAGATAGATATAAAAGTACTGACCAAAGTTTCTGATCATAATAATATGTTTAACACAAGTATCAAAAATAATTTAGTCATCAAAATCAACAAGAAACGAAATCTGGAAATGATCTACACCTCTGTAGCAAAACAGTCATATCTCACACATACGAAAACGAAATCGAGCAAGGTCAGAGGGGTTCGAAAGAAGACGAATTCCTCTAAAACTCATGTTTTATACTAAAATTAAGATACTGACCTTAATATGGTCTAAATTACTGATCAAGACTGAATATCGGCAAAACACAGAATTTTCTCAAAAATCAAAATCAACATAGATTCAACGAGACTTGATCCAAATACGACTAAATATGAAATCGAGTCTACCAAGTATCCAAGAATCATGAAGGGTAATTAACATATCTAAAACAAGTCAATCACATGGTTCTCCACAAATACCCAAATTCTCACAAGAAGTCTCACATACATGATCAAATCAAGAACGGGCAAAACCTAAGTTGTTTCATGTCAATATTGTGTCGTGAGGCAACTATGGTCAAACTACTATAGAGAAAAACTCATCAATCATACATTACACATGAGTTGTCTCTAGAACCCAACTACACTACAAGCGGTATTTATGACTTATATCATACAAAGAAATTTGAGTACAAGTTACTTGCCTGGAAGACGATGATGGGAACGGAGCAAGGAGAATAACGGGAATGGATTCCTGGCACGAACACAACGAACGAATCGAACACACAAACACAATCCATCGAACAAGATGAAAACGATCGAGATCACAAACACAATCGGACGACTGAGATCGAAGATCAAGATCAAGATGATCGGATCGGATCGGACGGTCAGATTTCCTTGATGGTGCAGATAATGATGAAGATCAAGATCGGTTGATCAAACGGTTGTGATCAAAGGAAATTGATGATCATCATGATCGTGACGATCGAGGAGAGATTGGATGGCTAGGATCTAATCGGATGATTAAGAGGAGATCGATGGCCCACAACTAATCAAGCATGATGATCGAGATCCAACGGACAGCCAAGAAGCAATCAATCAAGAACATGATGATCATGATCGTGATGATGATCAAGATCAAACGGATGGCTCACGATCAAAGTGAGCAACTCATAAAAATAGCACTCCACTAGACACGAGACGATGGCCAGCAAATGGGGAGCAGTCGGGGCTGATGGCAGCAAGGCGGTGCACTGGACGGGACACACCAGTGGCCAGGGGATAGGGCTGCTAGCTGTCGTCGACGCAGTTCAGGGGAGAGAGATAGCGCGGTGCTGTAGGGTCTGCGAGGTTGCTGCGGGCGACAGCATTCAAGGAGAGAGAGGTGCGGTGCAGGTGGTGGGGTGGCACGCTCAGAGGAGACTGGCGCCTATTGCACGGAGGAGAGGGCGGAGGAGGGTGGCATCGCCATTGGGTCGCGCTGTAAAGGTCGCGAGAGGGGAGCGGGAGGTTAGGGGGGCACACAGGAGGGTGTTGATGCTGTGGGAGGGTGCGGGGACGATGGGTTCGGGAGACAAGGTTGAAGAGGAAGGCGGCTAGGTTTTGGGGGTGAGGAAAGGGGAACAGTCGGAGGGTATTTATTTGGTGCATGGGTAAATTAGGGTATGGGTTGGTTTCGGGTCTGGATAATTAAAAGGGTATGGGTTAAAAGCTAATGGGTTGTTGGGTTGTAAAAACAGAGGGTATTCAGTTTAGGTTAGAGGATATTAAATAGGGTAAGTGGTTTAAAATCCAATAGGGTTTAATAAAATATCCAATAAAATAGAAATTTTCAACAAAATAAAATTTGTATTGTAACCTAGAATTTATGTGAAATTTCTACAAATATAATTTATAAATAGAACTAGGGTTTTAAATAAACAATCAAGGGTAAGAATAATAATAACACAAATAACAGTAATAATAATAATACCGAACAATAACAATAAAAACAACATTAATAGGGTATAAAAATCATCGTAAATAGTTACAAATAAAAATTATTGATTGGAAATAAACTTTAGTGGAAGATTCAAAAACACATTTTAACGAAAATAATTTGAAAGAAAAAAATAATTTACAAAAATTTAAAATACCAAAAATACACAGAAAAATACAATTTTTTTTTGTGTGGAAAAACAAGGGTTACAATAACACTTAGCCAAGATTCGATATCAATAGGAACAATGATGAACAATGTGCAATGTCGGTGATGTGTCAATTCTTAAGTCTATTAAGCATTTTAATTCTAACTAATGCAGCACTTCATGCGTCCCATTCATTTACCACATGGTTGCTACATACAAACATGTTACGTTTAGACTTAGTGGTGGATTTTATAGATCATGTACTCGGCATGATAACAATGTTCCATCCTTAACGATAATTTATCCATAAGATGCTACTAGATCACAAGATCATAAGAACACAAGAACACAAGATAACGATATACGAACTACGGGCCCCTTATCTGAGTACAGTCCTTATATTATCCACTACTAGAGTCAACCCTTAAACCCCGGCTTGTTAATTATTTTATCGATGCAACAATACAATATGCAATCTAGAGATATTAGATAAACGATAGTAACAATAGGGAAACAATAGAATGATAACTTAGATAGGACAATTAGAATGGTGACAATGGGACACTAGGATCATGCAATGAAACACACATACGTTAATTCATGCAATACTATGATATAGGAAGAATCAATCTATTAAAATTAGGATTATAAAATTATGGACAATAAGAGTAGTCTGTATAAAAATGCAATTCTCCGCTGTTTTAGAATCGAAAACTGAACCCGTTAGAAATTCTAGAAACTAGATTTCCACACGGTTCCAACTTATATTTAAAGATCAAAATCCAACAACAGTAGCTAGGTCAAACACAGCATTCATTACATATTATATGTTCAGACATAAATTCGACATCATGTTATTTTATTTTTAGAATTTGCAAAACTGAATAATAAATTCATTAAAAATATTTTCTAGACTCCTAAACATGTTATGCAACGATCTGGAAATTTTCAGAGCAAAAATTTATCATTTGATCGGCCTTTTTACTGTTTAAATATGAAACGTACAAGAATATGAAAATCTGAAAGTAAAAACACAGCTATAGTAAAACGGGCATAACGTTTGCTACACAACTCGAAATTCAGCGATTAAAGATCTTCTGGAAACTAGAAAGATAAGGCTACAATTCATATTCAGAAAGTAATTTATTTTAAGATCATTTACTGGGTCGACAATAGCAGTCAACATACAACCAGCGAGCAAGATACAGGTTTTAGGGTATTTTTCCTGAAATAATTTAATTAAACATGATGTGTGTCAATTCTATAGTCAATAAATTATATAATCAGCATGGTGGGTGCAATAACAAGATGAATAAAATTAGAATACACGCATACATCAATTTATCACCAACAAACTTCAATCGATAAACCACATAAAACCTAGCAATGCTCTCTCTACAATAATTTATTTGTTCGACAAATATATGATCAACCATATTATCAATTCTATATGCACACATGAAAGATTCAATCTTCGGAGTCAAAAGTGGCATGATGTCAAGAAAATTGGGGTTAGCTCGTGTAAATCCTCAATATACCCAACGAAAATATGAATAATGTATAATACGATAAACAAAGGGATCTACTTACAAAAGTTTCAACAAAACATGAATTTGATATAATTAATAATTCAAGAGGATAGTGACCTACCTTATTAACGGTGAAATCGAATACCAAGAATAACGGGATGAGAATCCCGGAGCAACGAAACACATACGGAACACGCACAAAAGTACGTGCAAACAACATGCAATATCAAAACAGCAAAACAACTCCTCCAAAACAGCAAACACCCACAACCAATCCTCTTCTCACAAACTCCAAATAGCAAAAATCAACTCCCGGATCCCCCAAAACAGCAAACACAACGATGGCACGCGCAATGCACGTACGGGCAACACACGCACAAAATACGTGCACCACAACTCAACCGCAATATCGACAGCCACATCAGTGGCATCAGCTACAAGTAGCAAGAACAACGACCGTAGAAGAGCTGACGTCAATGGGGTGAGGCCCGATGGCATCGATGGGGTGAGGCTCGACGGCATTGCAGGCAGCGAGGTGGTTGACTGGGCTAGCTTTCGACAATCGGGAGGGAGGGACAAGGGAACTGCAGTCATCGGTTCTGGGTTACTACTAACGTCGAGAAACAGAGGAACATCAATTGTAGGAAAAACAGAGCAGATGAATGGGAGGGTGCAGTCGACGATGGTGGCGATGGAGGCGGAACAGCCAGTCGATTGGAACGCGGGGAGGATGAGACGCTGACAACGAGAACTGGATGTTGCGAAGGTTAGAGGACGGATGGCTCGACGAGGTGTTCGAGGTCTGGTGCTCTGCTTGTGGTTGGTAGTCGAGAGGGAGGACGGGTAGAGGATGGACAGGGCGGAGACGGAGAGCAGTCGAGGGAAGGTGCGGCAGGTAGAGGATGGACTGGGCAGTGCACTGGAGGTGGCTGCTGTCAAGGATCGATAGGGAAGGATGAGCAGCGTCGAGGGAAGGTGCGGCAGGCGAGTTGGGTTCTCAGAAGAGGTAGGGAAGGATGAAGGGTGAAGACGAGGGGGGGGGGGGGGCGTTGTTTTCAACAGGGGAGGAGAAAGAGAGGGGGGGTCTATACAGTGGCGGCTGTAGGGTAGGGGTTAGGTTAGGGTTAGGTTATAATAGTTATTTATAGGGATTTAATAGGATATTGGGTTTCGGGTAGGATCCAACAAGAGAATGGGCTTGGGTTTTGGGTTAAAAATCAATTAGTAGGTATAAATTCAATAGGAATTTTTTTTTAGCATTATAGGGTTTATAAAATAAAATAATAATAATTATAGTATTAACAATAAAAATAACCATAATGCAATTAACAAGGAAATAATACTTATAATGATAATAACAACAGTAATAATAGTATAAATGATAATAACTATAATAACGATAACAATAACAATAATAATAACCATAATAACAAAAATAATAATACTAATAATAATACTACTAACATTAATAATAAAAATAATCATAATAGTAACAACAATGATAATAATAATAACAATAGAAATAATAATAATGGTAACAATAATAATAATACGAATACCAAAATAATATTTGAGTTCAACAGATTCATTAAATCCCAAATAGGTATAACATATTAGATTTGGGCTAAAAAGTAAATATTCGATCAATTGGAAATAGAAAATAAGATCAAAATACACCATTATTCGAAATGAATAAAATTTTAGATTAGAAAAAACTTTAATAAAAGATCTGAAATGAATTTACCACAAAATAAATTTATAAAAATTAAATTATAGAAAATACACGGAAAATACCTATTGTTGAGAATGGGGGTTACAATCCACCCATCTTACAACAAAATTTTATCCTCAAAATTTGCTTAGGATGTACATAGGACAAGGTAAAAGCAAACTCGGAAAAAGAAAAAACAAAACTGGGAATACGGAAAAGGGGTCAAAATTGTGGCAACACCAGAATTAGAAAGGAAATGGATAAGAATGGTGTGATAAAGAATGATGTTAAATAAAGATTCAATAAAAATGACAATTGCAAATATAAAAGTAAGGGACTAAGCAAAGCAAGGAGAGAGAAACAACATGAGAATCCTGGGACCTGTGGGTTATGGGCCTGCTACGCTTCCACTGCGCTACTCTGATGGTAAAACTCCAAACTGTAGACATGTCGTTGTAGATCAAGTAATGCCGAATGACGGACCAAGCAGAATGAAAAAGAACGGATGACACCGGAATCAAAAAAATATGGGTATGAAAAGAATGAAATCATACCCAATAAGGAATCAATGAATGGAAGGGATCAAAGAGGAATAAAAAAGATTAGTTTCCAGATCATAAATTGGTTATCAATTGTTCATGCGATTCCTGTATTACACATACAGTTGAGTCAACCCGATAAAACCCAAATTTGATTAATATATCAATCAAAACCAAACTTCCTTTCGTTAGTCGCGTTTGACAGATATATTATCCAAACCTGGCTCTCATACCACTAAAAACCTTATCACGCTACGCTTCTAAAAAAATACGGAATACGACTACACGACATTGGCCTAGAGAATGACTAACGTTACCAAAAAGCTGTTTATCCGATCAACTCAACAATATAATCAATACAGAACAATTTTGCAGGCAATAATAATAATCTCATGAACAATAATACTTGGAATGAAGAAATATAAAATATCCAAACACAATAATAATCCAGCATCTCGAAACAATAATAAAATCCAGAACATAAGCCCAATACAATAATAAATCCCAAACACAATAGTAACCAGTCTCAAAACAATAAATTCAATAAAAATAACATTCAATTATAAAGCAGTAGTTCTTTAGAAAGTTTGCTCTTCAATCCCAACACGCAATTCTCTTTCATTACATATATACACTTCATCTAAAAAGATGAGAAAAATTATCCTTGGAGCAAGTCATGGACATCAAGTAGAGAAAGTAAGGAGCAATGGAATAACGGTATCACAATAAATCAATGGATCAATAGGAATCAATAACATAGGACGATAACAATAATCAATATCACGGTAATCGATGCAATGGCTATAAAAATGTTTAATATTCGGTAATAATAATCAATGATCAATAATAATAATACTTAGCCAAGATTCGATATCAATAAGAATAATAATAAATAATATGCAATGTCGGTGATGTGTCAATTCTTAACTCTATTATGCATTTTAATCCTAACTAATGTAGCACTTCATGCGTCCCATTCATTTACCACATGGTTGCCACATACAAACAAGTTATTTTTAGACTTAGTGGTGGATTTTATAGATTATGTACTCGGCACGATAACAATATTCCATCCATAACGATAATTTATCCATTAGATACTACAAGATCACAAGATCACAAGATCACAAGAACACAAGATCAAAAGATAACAATAGAACCACGGGCCCCTTATCCGAGTACAATTCTTATATTGTCCACTACTAGAGTCAACCCTTAAATCCCGCTTGTTAATTATTTTATCGATGCAACAATACAATATGCAATCTAGAGACATTAGATAAACGATAGTAACAATAGGGAAACAATAGGATAATAACTTAGATAGGACAATTAGAATGGTGAAAATGGGACACTAGGAACATGTAATGCAACACACATATGTTAATTCAAGCAATACTATGACATAGGAATAATCAATCTATTAAAATCTGGATTATAAAATTCTGGACAACAAGTGTAGTCTGTACAAAAATGCAATTCCCCGCTATTTCAGAACTCGAAAACAGAATCCGTCAGAAATTCTTGAAACTAGAATTCCACATGGTTCCAATTCATATTTAAAGTTCAAAATCCAACAACAGTAGCTAGGTCAAACACAACATTCATTACAAATTATATGTTCAGACAGAAATTCGACATCATCTTATTTTATTTTTAGAATCAGCAAAACTCAATAATAAATTCATTAAAAATATTTTATAGACTCCTAAACATGTTAATCAACGATTTGGAAATTTTCAAAGAAATTTTTTATCATTTGATTAGCCTTTTTACTATTTAAACATGAAACATACAAGAATCTGAAAATCTGAAAGTAAAAACACAGCTGTAGTAAAACAGGCATAACTTTTGCTACACAACTCGGAATTCAGCGATTTAAGATGTTTTGGAAATAAGAAAGATAAAGCTACAATTCATTTTGAGAAATAATTTATTTTAAGATCATTTACTGGGTCGAAAATAGCAGTCAATATACATCCAGCGAGCAAGTCACAAATTTTAGGGTATTTTTCATGAAATAATTTAATTAAACATGATGTGTATCAATTCTATAGTCAATAAATTATATAATCAGCATGGTGGGTGCAATAACAGGATGAATAAAATTAGAATACACTCATACATCAATTTATCATCAACAAACATCAATCGATTAACCACATACAACCTAGCAATTCTCTCTGCAATAATTTATTTATGCGACAAATATATGAACAACCCTATTATCAATTCTATATGTACACATGAAAGATTCAATCTTTGGAGTCAAAAGTGGCACGATGTTAAGTAAATTGGGGTTATCTAGTGTAAACCGTCAATATACCCAACGAAAGAGATGAACAATGTACAATACGATAAACAAAGGGATCTACTTGCAAGAGTTTCAACAAAACATGAATTTGATACAATTAACAATTCAAGAGAACAGTGACTTCGCTTATTAACGGTGAAATCGAATACCAAGAATAATAGGATGAGAATCTCGGAGCAACGAAACACGAACGTAACATGCTCAAAAGTACGTGCAAACAACGTGCAATACCAAAACAGCAAAACAACTCCTCCAAAATAGCAAACACCCACAAACAATCCCCTTCTCACAAACTCCAAACAGCAAAAATCAACTCCCAGATCCCCCAAAACAGCAAACACAGCGACGGCACGCGCAATGCACGTACGGGAGACACACGTGCGAAACACATGCACCACAACTTAACAGCAAGATCGACAGCCACATTAATGGCATCAGTGACAAGTAGCAAGAACAGCAACAGTAGAAGAGCTGACGTCGATGGGGTGAGGCTCGACGGCATCACAGGTGGCGAGGTGGTCGACTGGGCTAGCTTTCGACGATCGGGAGGGAGGAACAGGGGAGCAGCTGGCGTCGGGGTCTAAGTTACTACTGACGTCGGGAAACAAAGGAACATCAATGGCGGGGAAAACAAAGGAGATGAATGGGAGGGTGCAGTCAACGGTGGTGGTGATCGGGGGCAAAACAGCCAGATGATTGGAACGCGGGGAGGATGAGATGCTGACGACGAGAAATGGATGTTGCAGAGGTTAGAGGACGGACGACTCGATGAGGTGTTCGGGGTCCGGTGCTCTACTTTGGGTTGGTAGTCGAGAGGGAGGAGTGGTAGAGGATGGACAGGGTGGAGACGGGGAGCAGTCGAGGGGGACTGGGTAGTGCACTAGAGGTGGCTGCTTTCGAGGATCGACAGGGAAGGAGGAGCAGCATTGAGGGAAGGTTGGGCAGGCAAGTTGGGTTCTCGGAAGTGGCAGGGGAAAGAGGAAGGGTGAAGACCGGGGGGGGGGGGGGGGGGTTCAACATGGGTGGAGAGAGAGGGGGGGTCTGTACAGTGGCGGTTGTAGGGTAGGGGTTAGATTAGGGTTAGGTTATAATAATGTATTTATATGGATATAATTGGATATTGGGTTTTGGGTAGGATCCAATAAGAGAATGGGCTTGGGTTTTGGGTTAAAAATCAATTAGTGGGTATAAATTCAATAGGAAAAAAATAATTAGCATTATAGGGTTTATAAAATAAAATAATAATAATTATAGTATTAACAATAAGATAACCATAATGCAATTAACAAGCAAATAATACTGATAATGACACTAACAACAGTAATAATAGTATTAATGATAATAACAATAATAATGATAACAATAACGATAATAATAACCTTAATAACAAAAATAATAATACTAATAATAATAATACTAACATTAATAATAAAAATAATCATAACAGTAACAACAACGATAATAATAATAACAATAGAAATAATAATAATGGTAACAATAATAATAATACGAATACCAAAATAAGATTTGAGTTCAACAGATTCATTAAAATCCAAATAGTAATAATATATTATATTTGGGCTAAAATGTAAATATTCGATCAATTGGAAATAGAAAATAAGATCAAAATACACCATTATTTGAAATGAATAAAATTTTCGATTAGAAAATACTTTAATAAAAGATCCAAAATAAATTTAGTACAAAATTTATTTATAAAAATTAAATTATAGAAAGTACATGAAAAATACCTATTGTCGAGAATGGGCGATACAGGGAGAGAGGAAACAGGGGAAGTGGGGTTGCGGCTCGATGGGTGCGGAGGAAATCAGAGGGAGAAGGAGACGGGGTAAGGAAAAGGCGGTTGGGTTTTTAGAGTAGGGTTAATTAGGTTTAGGGGTGATTAATAGGGTATTATACAGGGTAATTAGGTTAAGTGGGTTGATGGGTTAACGGGTAGTATCGAATAAGAGTGGGATTGGATTAGGTTAATGGTTTTTGGGTTTTAGATTAACAATAATTAAATAAATAAATAGATAATAATACATTAGTAAAATAATCAAATAGTATGCATCAAGTTAATACTCAAATACTAATAAATACAATAGAATGTAGGCATCTCAAAAATAATTAAGGCAGGATTTGAATTGAGCTAAAATATAATAAGGAACAAAATAGTATTACATTTCAATTAAGTAAACCCAATAGTATACATAAAATTCGTATTCTAATAATAATAAAATATAGATCACGATCTATAGGCTTTCAAAAATTAATAACTAATAAATTTAATGATAATAATAATAATAATAACCAAAATAATCATAAATACAACAACAACAACAACAACAGTAATAGTAAACATAATAATAACAATAATAATAATAATAGCAACAATAATAGGATTTGGGTTTAACAGATTATAACTAATCAAATAATGAAATTGAACTTAGTATAAGTAATTAGTCAAATAAGAAAATCTGGTTAAACGATAGAATATGTTTGTATTACAATATAAAAGTCATTGGAAAGTAGCTACAAATCAAATTATCGATTATAAATAGACTTTAATAGGAGATCCAACAATAAATTTCAACAAAAGAATTTAAAAGCGGAAAATAATTTACAAAGAATTGAAATACTGAAAATAGAAAATACGTATTGGCGGGAATGGGGCTTATACCTCCCCGGGCCAATCCAAGCAACAACACACAGGCAATATATATATAGGGCTCTGGGGGCATATCTCATCGTAATATATGCAAGATATAAATTAAAAATAAAAAATTCGTTAAAAAACAGAAAGGATTTTAGAAAAATTGTAACCCCTGTTTTCTCAAGTACGTATTTCCTGTGTATTTTTTGTATTTAAAATTTTTGTAAATTAGTTTTCCGCTTTCAAATTCTTTTTGTTAAAATGCATTTTTGAATCTTCCATTAAAGCCTTTTTTTTCAATAATTTTATTTGTAACTATTTCCTGTAATTTTTATACAAATCTTATTATTGTTATTATTACTTTGATTTCTATTATTATTATTGTTACTGTTACTATTATTATTATTGTTACTAAATTTCACTTTTTAATGTCCCCAAAATTTATCTATGTTTAATTATATTTTTATTGGTTTTTTTTATTTCCCTAATGGATTTTAACCCAAAAATCCAAACCCATTATTTTATTGGATTTTAAACCCTATTTTCCCCTATTGGATTCTACCCTATAAACCCAATAACACATTTAAAACATACTAACCCATACCGGTTTGCAACCCTACCCTATACCCAATACCCGTTACCCTATTATTACCCTCGACCCGTTAAGCCCTAACCCTAATTCTATCTGCTTATATATACACCCATATTTGCACCTGTTCACCATCAACCCTAACAGCCGCCTATCACCCATCCCTGTCTCTCTCCTCCTCCCGATCAGCGTCAGCCCCATCTCCCGGTGCCCTCTGCCTTCTTCCCCTCTTGCGTTTCGCTCAACAACGCCTACGCAGCACACCCCCTCCTGTGCTACCTTCTCCCGAAAGCCACCACTCCGTGACCAGTATCCTGCCCTACCTCCTCCCGGCGTCGCGATAGCCAACGCCTCCCTGTGCGTTGTGCCTCTCCCTGTGCTCTTCCCTGTTGCGTCGTCTCTGCGGCAACAGCCCTGACGCCCTTGCAGCCGGTGCTCCTCAGTAGCAGCAGCATCGCAACGCCACGACCCCGGTGCTCCCCTCCGCCCAGTTGCTCCACGACAGTGCCCCCATCCTCCTGCCTTCCCTCGGTGCCCGCTCCGATGCCGGTAAATGCAGCGACAGTCGGAGTCCTCCTCTTGCTTTTCCCCGAGGCCAGCGACTACACCCCCTCGCTGCTCACTTCGGTGTTCCCCGCTCTCTCTCCTGCCACCAGCCAGCCCTCACGCCGTCGTCCGCCGTCGAAGCCAGCCATTGTTGTTGATGTTGGTTTTGATCATTTTTGATTATGGCCGTCCGATCTCCTCTTGATCATCAACTTCCTTTGATCGCAGCCGTCTAATCTTCGATCGATCTCCATCATCAGAGCTTCCTTGATCTCCAGCCGTTGGATCTCCTCTGATCAGCCCCTCCATCACCTTGATCTCATCTGATCTTGATATCTTCGATCTGATGAGTCTGATCTGATCTGATCATGATCATCATCGCTCGGGGATCTAGCCATTGGATCTCTTGATCTTCATCATCTTGATCATTGAGATCCGTGCTTTGTGTTCGTGAACTCGATCGTCTTCATCTTGTTCGCAATCGGTTGTTTATCTTGTTCGTGATCATCCCGTTCGTGATTATTGGTTCGTGATCCGTGTGTTGTGTTCGTGCCCTGGAATCCGTTTCCGTCGTCGACTATAAGGCAAGTAACTTGTATTCTTTTCTTTGTGTAATACAAGTACTAAATACCGCCTGTAGTGTAGTTGTGTTTTAGAGACAATTCTTGTGCAAAACCCCTATTGTATCTTGTCACTATTGTGTTGATCCGCCCATAGTTGTCTCATCACACACATGACATGAAATAACTTAGGGATGACCACTTCTTAATGCATACATGCATGTTGTTCGTGTGATATCTGTTTGTGTTAATCGCAGTATAACTTTTTGTAGACTTTCTAAATACCTTATACCATGTTTCTTGGACATATAGTACACCATATTTCACGTTTGTTTATGTTATGGATGAGTTTCATAAGAACTAGTTGATTTTGTGCGTGAAGGATATTTTTTGTTTTGTCGATTCTCCGTTTTTGTTCATTATGTTAGACCCTATTAAGGTCAGTATATGAAAATTGTTTGTGAATATGAGTTATAGAGAATTCTGTCTACTTTCCATATTTTTTGACACATCTCAGTTTTGATATATGAGTTGCAAGTTATGACTATTTTACAGCAGATGTGTTTAAAATTCCAGATCCAGTTTTATACGTATTCTGTATGGTAATTTATTTTTCTACTGATGTTAAAAATAATATTTTGATCTAATATTTTGCTTTTCTGGTTACATCTAGACTTGATAGGGATTAACCCCTAATTTTTGTGGATTTAATTGATAACTTTTATACACTATTCTATACTTGCAAACAACTACTTTACTTGCAGAATTTTCTTGCTGTTCAGTAAAGAACCTTAATTTCAACCTGATTCTATTTGCTTTCTATAAAACTTTGTGAATATGAATTATAGCCTACTGTATCTATTTTCTCACCCTTTTGACGGATCTGGATTTCGGTTTATATTTTGTAAGATATTACTGTTAGTACTGCAATGTTTATGATTCCAGATTTACAAAATTACTGTATCTTGCTATTTTCTGATTTTACTTGACTATTCTATCGTTGGAAAATTATGAAACTTTATTTTCTGTTACTAAACATACTAGGGAATACCCAAGATTTTTCTTCGATTTAATCAGTGAGTTTTTATGCTGTTTTCCTGTTTAAGAATACAAACTTCTGATTTCTACCTGAACACACTTTCTGGATACAAATCTATTTTGAGACTTGTTGTTGTGAAATACCATATGACTTATATATATTTGCTGGATTCGGCTAGGAGTCTATTTTCTAGATTCTTTGACGGATCCAGGTTTGCATGTTTGTGGCAACGGAAATTCCAGATTTGGTGCAGTACTGTTTTGCTGTCCTGAACTAGAATTTATGTTGTCCTATCCTTTTATATATTGTCTTTCACCTGTGCATGTTTATTTTCCAACCTGAACCTGTTATTTATTTATGCCTTGTTATTCTTGCCATATTTTCTACACGTACATGCCAGTTTGATAACAATAATAAACAATCAAGCCGGGGTTAAGAGTAAGACCTTATTAGTGGACAATATAGGTATGTTACTCAGAAGGGGGCCCGTATTTCTCATTACTTGTTGCCATATTTCATGATTACATGATTCATGCTTGTAATTACTATATGCCGCCATGTCTCATTATTACATGATTCGTGCTTGTTATTACTATATGCCGCCATGTCTCATTATTACATGATTCATGCTTGTTATTACTATATGCCGCCATGTCTCATGATTACATGTTTCATGCTTGTTATTACTATATACTGCAATGTTTCATGATTACATGATTCATGCTTGTTATTACTTGCCGCCATGTTTCATGACTACATGAATCATGCTTGATACTATTACTTGATGCCACGAGTTCACGATTACATGTTTCGTGCTTGTTACTTGATGCCTGAGTACACGCCCTATAGAAACCCACCACTAGGTCTAAGCAAAATTTGCATGTAAGTAGCAACCATGTGCTAAAAGTTTGGGATGCATGAAGTGCTACCTAGATACATATAATACATGACTTGAACCAACATGATACTTGATACTTGACACTTGTTACTTGCTACTTGATACTTGATACTTGACACTTGATACTTGTTAATTATTTACATGATACTTGTTCACTTGACACTTGATACATGCCACTTGCACTTATTCATCTTTCCATACTAGTTGTTCTATTTTGTTATCATGCCTATTCCATGCTATGTTGTTTACCCTTTCCTGTACTTGTGCCTGCACTACAAGCGGCCCGTAACTTGCATTAATGGGCGTTTTGTTTTCTTTTCCTCTTCCTGCAATTTATTAAATTGCAGATTTTGGAGATCAGCTGCCAGATGGTTTAGGTGATATGAGATTCTAGATGCTGGAGTTTTGTTATTATTTTTATTTCCAGCTGCTTTTGAATAATTGTATCTAATACTTGGATTATTTGTATTGGGCAATGTGACCTAGGATTATTGACTTGTTTCCAGATCTGGTTTATTTGAGATTATTACATTTTATTCCAAGTAAATTTTGTTGGTATATTGATTCATATATGCATGCGTGGTTGACTTCTCTTGCTTCCTACTCTAATTATTCCTGTGAAATGTTGTAAAGATCCTGACAGCTTACGGATGATGAAAATCATTCGCTGGGCTTAGTCACGTATCTGTATTCCGTATTCTCTTTTTGGGAAGCGGAGCGTGACAAAAACCTTTTAAAAACCTTTCAAAAACAAACCCAAAGAACCCAATACTCCACAACGCGGTGGGTACGAGTTTTGCATACTTCATCACATCACTATATATCATCATCCCATACAGTTATATACATAATCTTCCAAAATACAAAATATTACAAAAATACTATCATATATCCCCATTCTGCATGACTTAGCTTAATAAAAGTATATAATAAATACATACACCACCAACTCTACTACGAGAAAATATAATTACAAAACTAAGTACTACTAAGAAATCTCACATCGCTGCTACTCAAAATCTGCAAGAGGGTTAGGGACGTCCTCCCTCAGGGAGGGACTCCTCTAACCCCCAGAAATAAATAGGGGTCAGCCATAACTGGTGTGAGTATAATCTACTAGGTTAGTTAATAAATAAATAATATGAAAGAAATTAAAGGAAATTACAAACATGATATAATTAAAAATAACCTGAGATTAAACATGAAAACATAATAAATGAAAACTGGATATTGCACAAAAGTAATTTATTAATCTTCAACCAATTTACCATATCAACATCCATTATATCTACCATATCATATCATATTTCTACTTTAATATTGTAACACTCCGCAAAATTGGAAATGACAATTTTGCCCTCGTGTGTTACGCACGTGTATTTTGTACTGTTACTGGTAATATTTGTAACGTGTTTTCACTATGTACTTTGATTTCCGACTATTTATGGATTTTTCTTATTCTTAAAATCCTATTTGAGTCAACTGTAATATAATATTTCAATCTTTGTGTTTTTACGTGTTTTAAACGTATTATCGATGCATGTATCAATTACGTATTTTTCCACCATTACGTGTAATATTTTCTATGTTTCTCAATTATTTATTTTATGTATTCGAATTCTTTTTATAAACGGAAGTTCATTTTTCCCTATTTTTATTAAAATACTTTTGTACGTGTAATGCACATATTTTTCATGTACGTAGTGATTACGTCGTGAAATATATAAAATTAATAAATATATTTCTCTTATTTTTTTTTCGATTATATTTTAATAATTTTCTGTTGATAAAGTCGAATTTTAAATTTCGATATTTTTACGTGCGAAGTATGTGTTTTTCGGTGCACGTATTTAAGCGTGTTCTTTTCAAAGTGAGATTCTGAAGTGTGTGTATTTATTTTATTTTTGCGTGAAAATCTTTAACTTTTTATTAAACTTAAACATTTATATTATATTATATACATATGTTTTTAAATTTAATATATATATGTGTATGAGTGAAGTGTGTGCTAGTGCAAGAACGTGCACGTGTGTATGCATGAAAAGGGGGGGAACCGGCTAGTTCTTTTTGGAGTGGAGGGAGAACACAATTTTTGAAATTGCGAGTGGATAAGTGGGTGGTGTTCATGGGGGGTAGTTATTATAACTATCTACATTGCTCCTATAAAAATACCCCTACCCCTACACCTTTCTCCTCATCTTCCCCTTTCCTCATTTCTTTCTCTGGTCATTCCATAAGCCAACCATCAGCAAACCCCCTTTTTGCTTTTCTGCACCTATTCCATACATATGAATATATACATATATATTATTATATCTTTTAGTATGTAAGTATACATATATTCATATATACATATGTATGAAGATGGGAGATGCACTTGCTGTTGCATGCCAAAGGTGGAGGGAGTGCTTTTGTCTTGGCCGAAAATGGAGTTGGGGAGTTTCTCTTGGTGTGCAGAATCCGAGGAGACAAATCAAAGTTTCTCTAGGAGTTTTCTAGGAGTTGTGTTTCTACATTTGCATGTCTTCTTAGAGGTGGGTGGTCTTAAATGCTTTCTAAATTATAGGATGAGGATGCAAGTTTTGACACATGAGTAATGTAGATTATTTTTATGTGATTAATGTAGATTACCCCATGCTATTGTGATTGTTCCATGTCTTGTAGAATTAATGTTGTGTCCAAGTAAATGGATAGATATCATGATAATTAGAAAGAGGAAAAGAAAGTAATAACTAATAAATTGTTGGCATGAAATCTACTGGTTTATACATGTTAGAATGATTATGTCAAATAATGTACTTGCATGAAAGAGCCTAAAGGTTCTATGGTAGTCAAGAAATATGGTGTTAGCCTTACTAGTAAAAAAATTTAATCAGTACGAAGAAGTTCATAAAATTGATTATAAGTGGTACAAACTTTTATTTTCAAATTTTAAGTAAATGCGAGTTTATGTGTTCAATTAAGAGAGAAATCATTTACAATGTCAAGAAAAATATAATTGTATATAATAAGAGTTTTTATAATTGTTGTATACTATTTTTCAAAGAGACTATTTCTAGAAATTATTTATATTTTTGATGAATAGATCGATTGAATGATTTAGTTTATTGAAAGAAAACAAATAACAGTGTCGTATGAACAAAAATCACTTAACCTATTTCATATCAGTTAGTCCCTTTTGACTTACTGGTTATTGGGTGTGCCCTAATACAGTTACTGTAGCCACAGTTTGGTCTTGGGTTCTGGGTTTGAAACCTGGCAGTGCCGCTTTTGTTTGTTGGGTTTTATAAACCCAAGGTACTGAACACAGTACCTATCACTTTCGGCTTGTCTTCATTATAGTGAAGTCGCTTGGACTTCTTGGTCTTCGGTGGTGCCTAAGTTCTGTAACCCCTGTTTTCCATTTTGTGTATTTTTTGAGTGTATATTTTTTCTTTTTGGTGCATTTCTCTCTTTGTATCTTTTCTTGGACCATATATTGGATCTTTTGTTTCAATATATTCATTTTATTGTTTTTATCATGTTTTATTTGGTTCCCTTGATTCTTTGGTCTCCTATTATTTTGTCTCTATTGATCGGGCCATTATTTTGATTCCCATTATTTTATTTGTTCATGTCTCATTTTGATTATTCATCTTGTTCCCATCCTTTATTGAATTTTTGTTTATGCCCTATATGTTTTAACCCATTCCTAAAACCTATTCCTATACCAAATATCCACATCCAATAACACAACTAAACCCATCCTCCTACAACCCTATAATCCATTTATCAATTAATACCCAATACCCATTATCTACTACTCCTAAAACCCAATTATACACTAAACCCATTATCAAGACTACCCAATAGCCCATTTACTCATAACCTGATTCCCTAAACCCATTCATACTCTACCCATGCCCGATCACCCCTTCACCAAAACCCTAGCTACCCTGTATATATGCTAACCTACCGACTGTTCACCTTCCCATTTTCCTAGCCGCATGCGTCATCCCAAACCCTAGCACACCCCGACCTTCCTCAAACCTCGTGCCCACTTCTGACCACCCCTGCTCACCCCCGGCCGCTCATCTCTCCCATTCTCCCTGCATCTCCCTCTCTCGTACACCCTCAGTCTCCCTACCGTTTGCCTCCCCCGATGCGCCTGCGACCTTACAGCATCACGCCGCCCTAGCGTCGCCCTGGTCTTCCTCTCCGCCAGCCAACAGCGCCCCGTACTACTCCTTCCAGCATCACGATTTGTAGCAACAGCACCGCAGTGCGTTTCAGTCCCCCGCGGCTTTTATCGTCATCATGCCGTCGTTCCCTACTGTCTCTTTTGGTATGTGATCTCATGGTTCGCATGATCATCCGCTCGTGGTTGGGGTGTATTAGTTCGTGGTTGTATTCGTGGTTTCCATTCGTCGTTCATTGTGTTCGTTTGCCCGGAAATCCGTTCCCGTTAATATTTCTTTGCACCGTTCCAGTCGTCGTCTCTCAAGCAAGTAACTTGTATTATTTTCTTTGTGTAATACAAATACTAAATACCGCCTGTAGTGTAGTTGGTTTCTAGAGACAATTTGTGTATGGATCCTCTTGTTGATGTTGTCTCTATTGTGATGATTTGACCATAGTTGTCTCACAACATACATGACATGAATTAACCTAGGGTTGACCACTTTTGATGTATATGTTCCTGCTACTTTAAGATATCTGTACTTGATGTGTTATCTGTGATATACTTGTCGAATACTTGCAAAATACCCTGTACCATGTTGTTTGGACATCTAGTACACTATATTTCATGTTTGGGTTGATTTAGATGAATTTCGTATGATTTATGTTGTTTTGCGTGTGAAGAAGAAATCTATATTTTTCTGTTACCCCGATATTGTTGAGTATTTTAGACCCTGTTAAGGTCAGTATTTGAAAATATTTTGTGAACAAGATCTGTAGAGAATTCTGTCTATTTTCTAACCCTTTTGACGGATCTCAGTTCCATTTACGAGTTGTGAGTTATGCTTATTTTACTACGAGGTGTATAAAGATTTCCAAACTGCATTTTCTATGAATTTTGAAGAGTAATATATTTTTATTCTGGTGTTAAAATTATTATTTTGATATGAAATTTTGCCCAGTACTTCTCTACTTGATTGGGGTTTACCCAAAATTTTGGTAGATTTAATTGTGGTGTTTTACCCAAAATAAAGATTTTACATGCAGAATTTTACTACTGTTCAGTAAAGAACCTGATTTTCGACCTAATTCTACTTGTCGTTTCTAAAATATTTCTGAATATGAAAGTTAGAATACTATATCTATTTTATTACACTTTTGTCATATTTATGGTTTGTGAGATATTGTTGTTTTTCGTACTGCAGCGGTTGTGATTTCAGATTTACAAAACTACTGAATCTTGATGTTTTCTGATTTTTGTTGACTAAATTATTTATTCTGGAAATTTATGATACTTTATATTCTATTGCTATACATATAGGGGCGTACGCCATATTTTTCTTGGATTTAATTAATGAGTTTTCATGCTGTTTTCTTGACTTTGAATACAAAATACTGATTTCTGACTAAACATGTTTTAAGGATTCAAACCTGTTTTGAGACATGTTTTTGTGAAATACCATATGACTTATATATGTTTTCTGGATTCGGAAAGGGGTCTATTTTCCAGTTTCTTCGACGGATCCATATTTGCATTTTTGTAGCAACGGGAATCCCTGTTTTAGTGTAGTACTGTCTTGCTGTCCTGAACTGGAATTTTCGTTGTACTGTTCTTTTTTGAGTTATCTTCCACCTGTACATGCTTATCTTTCACCCTAAACCTGTTACCTACTTATTCCATGTTATTCTTGCTCTATTTATGACACATTCATTCCTGTCTGATAAAAATAACAAACAACCAAGCCGGGGTTAAGGGAAAGATCTAGTAGTGGAAAATTATAGAAATGTGTACTTGGAAGGGGGCCCGTGTTTCCCATGCTGAGCATCTGTTATACTTTTATACTTATTACCTGACAGCATACTTCCCTATAGGAAGGTGTACTCGGAGGAGGACTAATAGGTTTTGACTATCTGTTACTGTTACTGATTACCCGACTGCACACTTCCCTATAGGAAGGTGTACTCGGAGGAGGACCACTAGGTTCTGACTGTCTGATTACTGTCTGGTTACTGATACCTGAGTACACGACCCTATATGATCTCCTATAAAATCTAAACGAAACTGTTTGAATGTAGCAACCGTGTGATAAAAACCTGGGGTGCATGAAGTGCTACCTAGATAGTAATAAACACAAGACTGTAAGAACTGACATCTGTTAACTGTTATCTGTTACATGCTACTGAACACTGTTATCTTTTACTGTCTGACTGTTATCTGATACTGCTATCCGTATAACTGTCCGCATACTGTTGACACTTGCACTTGTTACTTATACCTGTTAGTATACCATGCTATCTGATTTGTTTTTCTAATTCATGTTAGATATTATATTCTGTTGACATGCCTATATCGTGCTATGTTTGTTCTGTTGTTATTTTATATTTGTTATTTATTCCATGTACTTGTATCCTGCACTTCAAGCGGCTCGTAACTTGCATTGACGGGAGTTTGTTTTCTTTTTCCTCTTCCTGCAATTTATGTAATAGCAGACCAGGATGATCAGCTGCCAGATGGAGTTGGTGATATGAGATATTAGTGCTGGAGTTTTATTTATTATTTCTGTTGCTTATTTGAACAATTGTATTTGATACTTGAATTTATTTGTATTTAGGGCAATGTGACCCAGGATATTAACTTATTCAGATTTGATTTATTTGAGATTATATTATATTTTGGTTTCAAGTAAATTCCTGTTGGTATATTTGATTCGATTGTGCATACTTGGTTGATTTCTTTTGCTTCTGACTCTGATTATTTTTGTGAGATGTTATAAAGATTCTGAATAGCTTATGGAAGATGAAAATCATTTGCTGGGCTTATTCATGTATCCGTATTCTATAGTTCTCTTTTGGAAAGCAGGGTGTGACAAAGTTTTTAGTGGTATCAGAGCCTAGGTTTGGCTAATGTATTAGTTGCCTAATATATTAGACAACCTTGGCTAGAACTGAGATCGGCTCAACATTTCACCAACCATGCATGCTGAAATGAATTTTAATTATCAACTTTGATCTGGATACTAATTATTTTTGGTTTTTTGTAGACTATGGCTCGTAGAGCTTCTACTTCTCGTCCCTAGGATGATGAACCTGGGATTGAGGCTGTCACCACTGTGCTTGAGCGATTGATCAACATGCAGCAGAACTACAGTGATTTGGTCCTGGCAGCTTTGGAATCCGCTCGGGTTCCGCCGCCCGCTGTCCTATGCAGGCAACTCTTCTTCCCCATTCGGGTAAAGTCACGGACTTCATGATGCTGCATCCCGACAGTTTTTCAGGCACTGAGATGCCTTTAGAGGCTGAACAGTGGTTGATCTGGACAGAACAACTGCTTTTGGCAGCTAGGGTTGCAGATGCAAATCGAGTGGATGTGGTAGCCATTCAGCTGGTGGACTTCGCTCATATTTGGTGGTGGTTCGAGTCCGAAAAGCTTGGAAGACCAATCACTTGGGCTACTTTCACTAGGGGCTTTTTGGAGAAGTTCTTTCCTAGCAGCACTAGAGTGGAGATGGAGCAACAATTCTTGGCCCTGAAACAGGTTTGTCATTATTTCTAGTAATGGAATTTTGTTACATGTTGTCCATGCATTGTTATAACATGAGACTTTCTTGAAACAGGACTCCAGGTCTGTGGACGAGTATGTAGCTGAATTTACTAGACTCACTTGCTTTGCAGCCGTTCTTGTGGCGAACGAAGAGGACCGGGCTTGTAGGTTCATTTTGGGGCTTGAGCATGAGATTAGGGTGCAGCTTGTCTCCTTTCGCTTGCGCACTTATGCAGAAGTTCTTGAGGCAGCTCGTGCATAGGAGCAAGCTCGTGGTGGTTTGGCTCTTCCTCAGCAGACTGTTTCACACTCCTCTGTCGTTGTTAGAACTTCTGGTGGGCCTATTCGGAATCTTGTTCCTGCTCGTCCTATCAGGGCATCTTCTTACTCTTCTGCTGGTTCCTAGAGGGGTGGTTTTTGTGACTTCTGCCAGATGTCTGGACATGACCGCAAGAACTGTTGGCCCGTCAACTACCAGTGCTTTAGGTGTGGCGCCGCTGATCATTCTATGCGGGATTGCCTTCAGCCACAGCAGCAGTTGACTCTTCCAGCCAGGGGTCCCATTCAGCAGGTTGCTCCAGCTCGTGGTCCTGTTAGGCCACCTGCTTCCTCCGCAGCACCAAATTGTCAGTCAGAGGACCGCTGTTCCGAGGAGAGGTCAGGCATTCAACCTGACTGCTGCAGATGCGGTGTCCGCTGAAGGTGTTGTTGCAGGTACTTTGCTTTGTTGTTTTGTTATTTCTTTTTGCTTCATTCTTTTGTCTTGCTTTATTCTTTCCTGTTATCTTTCTGTATTGTTTTTCCTCACCCCTGTTCAACCATTCCTTGTTTCCTTATCTTTGATTCCATGTTAGGTATCATCCTTATTTTCTCTTTCCCTGCCCATGTTCTTTTTTATTCCTGGGCAACCCATTCTTTTGTCTCCTCTCGATTTGTGGCTCGCCATCAGTTGGAGTGCAGCACCATGTCAGAGGCTTGGAACATTGTGACAAGTGGTGGAGTTGTCATTTGTTCCCGAAAGTGCAGGCAGTGTCCCGCAATTATTAGTAGTGCAGATTTCAAAGCCAATCTGATTGTAATTGGAAATTCAGGATTCGACGTTATTCTGGGTATGGATTAGTTGGGTGAAACCCACGCCATTATTGATTTTTGTGCCAAGAAAGTTGTGTTCTGTATTCCAAATCGCACAGAGTTTGAGTTCCATGCCGGGCAGTCTTCCCTTGGCCGAGCTGCAGTGGATCAGGAAGGTTGTGCGATGGAATTGCATTCAGGCTGTGAGGCTGCGCCTCTAGTAGTTCGGGATTTCCGGATGGTTTTCTAGAGGAGTTGCCTCGCTTACCCCCTGATAGGGATGTAGAGTTCGGTATTGAAGTTCAGCCGGGTACAGTGCTTATATCGAAAGTCCCTACAGGATGGCACCGGTTGAGTTAGCAGAGGTTAAGGTGTAGATTCAGGAGTTGCTTGATTTGGAGTTCATCAAACCTAGTGTTTCGCCTTGGGGTGTTTCAGTTCTTTTTGTAAACAAGAAGGATGGTAGTGGTCGACTGTGTGTAGATTATCGGGAACTAAACAGTGTTACTGTAAAGAATCGGTATTCGTTGCCCAGGATCGATGATTTGTTTGATTAGTTGAGTGGGGCTACTATTTTCTCGAAGTTGGATCTTCATTCTTGGTATCATCAAGTCAAAGTGAAGGCGAATGATGTGCAGAAGACTACTTTCATGACCAGATATGGGCACTATGAGTATCTTGTGATGCTGTTCAGGATTACGAACGCGCCTGCTGTATTCATGAGTCTTATGAATCGGGTCTTTTCTCAGTTGTTGGATAGATTTGTGGTGGTCTTCATTGATGACATTTTGGTTTATTCTCGAAATCGAGAAGATCATGCTGAGCATCTTAGAGTGGTTCTGCAGACATTGAGAATCAGCTCTATGGAAAACTCAGCAAGTGCGAGTTTTGGCTCGACGGGGTTTCTTTCTTGGGGCACATTATCTCGGGCGATGGTATTTCTGTGGTTCCGGCCAAGGTTAAGGCTGTGAAGGATTGGCCTGTTCCCAAGTTAGTTTCTGAGGTCAGGAGTTTTCTTGGTTTAACTGGCTATTATCGGAAATTCGTCCATGATTTTTCGAAGATCGCGGGACCATTGACTAAAATGACTGGGAAGGATAAAAAGTTTTGTTGGTCTGATGATTGCAGTGAGTCTTTTGTTGAGTTGAAGATCAGATTGACGTCAGCACCTTTGTTGACTATTCCAGATGGTTCAGACGGATTTGTAATTCACTATGATGCTTCTGGTAAGGGTCTTGGAGCAGTTCTGATGCAGAAGGGCAGAGTCGTTGCTTTGAAGTTGTGGAGACATTATTTACTGGGAGACCGACTGGAGATCTTTACAAACCACAAAAGTCTCAAGTACATCTTCACCCAAAAGGAGTTCAATATGAGGCAAAGGCGTTGGTTAGAACTTATGGCTGATTATGACATCAGCTTGCAATACCATCTTGGTAAGGTAAACTTGGTGTCAGATGCTATGAGCAGGAGAACGGCAGTTATGTTCTTGACTCAGCAAAGGGATTTGATTGGGCAGATGCGGAGGTTGGAGTTGGAGGTTTTGTTGCCGAGTTCTGGTCAGAGTTGTTTGGCGCTCCAGCTTCAGTCGTCTCTTGTTGATCAGATCAAGGAGGCGCAGGCTAGTGATGCACAGTTGTAGGGTTTTCGAGCTGAGGTTGAGTCTGGGTCCAGAACGGATATGGCTATTCATGCTGATGGATTGCTTCGTTTTGGGTCCAGGTTGTGTGTCCCGAAGGATGAAGTTCATCAGAGGTTGCTTGAGGAAGCCCACCAGTCTTTGTATTCTATCCATCCTAGCGGTACTAAGATTTATCGGGATTTGAAACTTCACTTCTGGTGGCATGGTATGAAAGGGGCTGTGGCTCGGTTTGTTTCTCAGTGTTTGATCTGCCAGCAGGTTAAGGCAGAGCATCAGAGGACCGCTGGACTTCTTCAACTGCTTCCTATTCTGGAGTGGAAGTGGGAGCATATCACTATGGACTTTATGATGGCTTTGCAGAGGAGTCCTAAGGTTCATAATGCTATTTGGGTGATTGTCGACCATTTTACGAAGAGTGCTCACTTCATTCCTTTTCGTGTCGGATAGTCTACTGATAGCCTAGGTGAGAAGTACATGCAAGAGATTGTCAGACTTCATGGAGTTCCAGTTAGTATTGTATCTGTAACTCCCTGTTCCAGTTGCACGTATTTCATTACGTAAATTTTTGTGCTTCAATTTTCAGATCAGTTTTATTTTTCTCTTTGGACTCTTTATCTAAATCCAGAATATTTTTCTGATCAATTCTATAATTTTGTGATTTTTCGATCGGAGTTTAAATACAAATTTTAAACCCTGATTAATCCTAATCCTAATACTAATCCTGCCTAACTTTCCCATTTTTTTCTCCTACTGCCTAATTATAGCCTAACCCCATGACTTCTCCTCCATGTTCTCATTTTTCTCCCCCTCATTTTCTCCTTCTACGTTGAATTTTCTACACCACCACACCCCTTTGTTGATTTTTCTACACCTCCCTTTGATTTTTCAACACCTCCACCACATTTTTCAACACCCCACCTAATTTTTCTACACCCCATGCAGCACACTCCACCTCCCTTCCCTTCTATATATACACACACACACCTCACTCTCTACATCCCATTCTTCTTTATTTTCCCTTCTTCTCTTCATCTGCCACCTTCACATCCGAGAGCAAGCAACGCCCAAGCTCCACTTCACATTCCACCTTCGAGCCAACGACTCCGCTTCTACGATCCCGTGAACCCCGAAAAATAACCCGACGCCGCGCCACCTTGTTGTTGTCGTCGCTCACCGTTGCTACCGTTAGCTACTGTCTTACCGCCATTCTTACCGCCATTGTGCTGCCGTCCGTTGCCGACGTCGCTTCCTTCCGTGGTTAACACTACCACCGTAATCGTCACATTATAAGGCAAGTACCTTGTACACTATTTTTGTTCTCGTACAAGCATTTTTCTTTGACTCGTGGCAAGTAGTCTAGTTATCATCATATTTTATTGTCAAACTCTATTCTAGTCACTGGTTCCATGCTATATCAACTCAAGAGTGAACCGTTAACACATTTCGAATCGTGTTATCGAATATCGAATATTCAACCTTACTACCTCTAAAATTTCTTAACCTTGCACTAAGAATTCGACCTGTTCCCAATACTGAATTGAAAATTTTCTACCTGGAAATCGTAGCCCATCGAGTCCCGAATCCAGAACATCTGACGGTTTCTCAATCGGATGTATAGATTGTGAGATATCGTGATTTTAGTACTGTCATATTGTGAATTTCTGAACCTGCACGGGATTACTAACCGGCATCTCGTACTGAGAATTCGACTATGTTTCCGACACTGGATCGAAAAACTTTCTACATAAAAATCGTAGCCCTTCGAGTCTAGATATCCGAAACATCATACAGTTTCTCAATCGGATGTATAGATTGTGAGATATCGTAGTTTTAGTATTGTGACTCCGAATTTCCAGAATGCGCATGAAATATCGAAACCAGCGAAGAATGAATTTGTACGCATAGCTACTGTCTTTAGAATGTATCGTGTGAATATGCGTTAGAACCGGAAAAGAGTCTACTTTCTAGAATCTCTGACGGAATCGGATTTGCTTTTCTGTAACAACGGAAAGTGAATTTGAATGCAGATATGTCAAGTTGTCTAAAAATTCATCTATACATTTTTGCATATAAACCCGTTATTTTTCATATTTAATGAAATGAATGTATTATTGTTCTTGTAATAATAACTTGCATAGATATAATAGGTTGATAGAATGTATTTTATACCACTTGATAATTCTATAATAATTACTCTCGATACATGCACTCGTTTTACGTCTCATGTCCATGATTACTGTCCTTGATATTTTCCTTGACTAAACTATTTGATTACACCGTTCCACTAGTCGTACCAACTGCATGTTCATAATTAATTATAAAAGAATAACAAGCCGGGGTTATAAGGGTACGACTTAATTGTGGACAATATATGGGAGTATACTCGGAAGGGGGTCCGTGTTTCCCGAAATAGTGATTCTTGATTCTTGATTCTTGATTACACAATTCTCGATTACATAATTCTCGATTACATGATTCATGATTACATGTCTTGATACTATCACTGGAAGACCCGAGTACATAATCCTATAGAATTCACTACTTAAGTCTAAACGTCACATGATTGATATGCACCGAACTTGTGGTATGGGACACAGGATTGCGTGCATTAGATAAGTTAATAAAACAGATAAACTCGAGATTTCCACTAAGCATGATTCTTGATTACATGACTCCTCGTTACATGACTCTTGATTACATGACTCTTGATCACAAGACTCTTGATTACATGATTCTTGATTACATGACTCTTGATTACATGACTCTCGATCCTTGATTACATGAATATCGATTAACTGAGCGTAGGTTATCAATTGCTTATATCTTGAAGTCTAGAATACACTAGTTACAGTTATTACTTACATGATCATATTGTCTCAGTTCCTTGCTTACTTCCATATTGTATTTGTACTTCTACTTCTTGTTTCTTCCATGTTATATCTTGTTATATTACCCTTTTTTTTCTGCTTGTTGCTACTTGCTGCCCGAAACATGCTCTAACGGGAACTTTTCTGTTTTTCTTTGAGTTAATAATTATACAGGTACTGATGGACCCGACTAGCAAACTCTCTAGACGATCGTTGCTGCTTCCTTGCTACTTCATGTTGTTTCAGTCGCTATTTTATCTAGTTGTTATAGCGAACTGCTTATCATATTATTTTAATTCTGGCACCTTGTACTCCCGGGCATCTTGACTCGATGTTGATGTATTATCCAAATGATGGTTATTCTATTTTCAGCTCATGTGATTATTATATTTGCCTGCGTGATTGTGTTATAAAGATCTTGTTGATCTTATAATTGTACAGCTTATGGATGATGTATATCATTCGCTGGGCCTCAGTTGCGTGCCTGTATTTTCGTATAGTGGGAAGCGGGGCGTGACAGGTTTTTAGTGGTATCAGAGCCTAGGCTCGAACCATGCTAAGCTCAATAATATACACACCACGTGGATCACATGAATGTTAATAACCAACTTGCCATCTGGAGATTTACCCCATTCGAATATGCATTTCAGACTATGGTTCACGGAGGCTCTTCGACTTCTACACCCAGGGATGAACTATCGGAGATCGTCACCATTCTCCAGGAGATGCAACGAATGATGGAGCTACTGCAAGAGCAAAATGAACTGGTGAGAGCTAATCTGGATAGGGTACAGGATGTCGCAAACTCCATTCAATGGGACTTGTTTGTGCACCAGCATAAGAGTTACACCGCCATGCTCGATACCCAGGAGCAGATTCGTAGAGGGTGGACTGCCGTTCAGGGGGCATTACATCTCCTTACTGTCGCACAGTCTACAGGTGGACCGATACGGAGGCCAGTTCAGACCCCGACTACTAGAGCATCACCTTACTCATCGGCGACTCCGAAGAAGGACCAGAAGTGCTATTATTGCCGTCGAGTTGGACACATACGGAAGAACTGCTGGAAAGCCAACAACCTGTGTCTTGCATGCGGAGCGTATAATCACAAGATTCGGGATTGCCCAAAGAGAAAGAGTGTCACACCAATAGGAGGATCAAATCCTAGTGGAGGACAGACTAGAGAGTATAATCAGGCTCATAACCTGAATACAGAGGAGGCAGTGATCACTAAAGAAACAATTGCTGGTATATTTCGATCTAGTCATGCTTCAGTTCCTGCGTCATTTGTTACCTTCCGTACATTGCATTCATTCTCATCGATCAATCCTATCATACTTGTTATTTCTTTCTATCCCTATTTTCTGGAAAAGAGTAGGAATTTTGTTGGTCTTTTAGCAAACAAATTGGAAATTGGAATAACAACAAGAAGACTCTTCACTATTTTCTAAAACTGGTATTACTACACCTTACAAATATACACTATTCTTTTTCTTCTTTTCTGCTTGTTTCTTGTTCTTATCTTGCTTAATTTTTTTTCTTCTTCCAAAACCTCTCATTTATAGGAATGAGAAATGAGTAACTGACAAATTATTCATTCTCGTTTCTCCCATTTTTCTTTGCGGCACAAATCTTGCCACAATTTTTCAACATTGTTTGGTGGGTGTGGCCCACTTTACCAAATAAGTTTGACAACCAATATCTTCGTGTTACAAATCTCTTAATTCTTCTCAATTCGTCGATCGCTATCACTTGGTATCAGCAGCGAGAAGCATCACCATCAGAGTGGCGCAGCAAAAATATAGCAGAGTCCCATATTGATTGATGGAATGAATTTCAAAGCAAACTTCATCGTCATCAACAACTCAAGGTTCGATGTTATATTTGGAATGGATAGGGGCCGAAGTGCAAATACTGATCATAGGCCGATTATAGGGGGCGGTGCATTAATGAAGAAAAGACAAGAAGAAGAAGAAATAAAAAGAAGAGAAAGAGAGAGAGAGAGAAGTCAAAGAAAGAAGAAAGAAAAAAAAGAGAAAGAAAGGAAAAGAGAAAGAAAGAGGAAGAAGAAAGAGAGAGAAGTCGGAGAGGAAGAAGAAGAGAGAGAAGCCGGGGAAGAAAGAAAGAGAGAGAGAAGCCGGGGAAGAAAGGGAAGAAGAGAAAGAAGAAGACAACTCGGGAGCAAGCTTCGGAGAAGAGAGAAAGTGAGAAGTCGATAGCAGAGGCGGAGCAAGAAAGAAAGAGAGAGAATAGGATTTCGGATTTTCTTGGCAAATGGAAAGAAAAGATCAAGAATCGGTGGTAGGGATGAAGAGAAAATCGGTGCAAGAAGAAGGAGAAGTGGGTATAAAGAAGTTTTCTTCATCTTCATCATCTTCATCATCTTCATCGAGATTCAGCAGGATCTGTGTATTTTGTGGCAGTAGCTCTGGCAAAAGAGCTAGCTACCAAGAAGCCGCGATCGAGCTCGGCAAGGAGCTTGTAGAGAGGAATATTGATCATGTCTATGGTGGTGGGAGCATAGGATTGATGGGCCTAGTTTCTGACGCCGTTCGTGCTGGTGGCCGACACGTTTTGAGAGTGATTCCCAAGTCGCTGATGCCGAAAGAGATTACTGGGGGAACTGTGGGAGATGTTAGAGTTGTCTCTAACATGCACGAGAGGAAGGCTGAAATGGCTCGTGCTGCTGATGCTTTCATAGCCTGGCCCGGAGGTTATGGAACACTTGAGGAATTGTTCGAGGTGATCACTTGGGCTCAACTGGGGATCCACAGCAAACCAGTGGGACTTTTAAATGTTGATGGATATTACGACACACTTCTGTCCTTCAGAGATTCAGCTATGGCTGAGGAGTTTATGTCCAGTAAGGCCAGACGCATCTTAATTTCAGCTCCATCGCCTAAGGAGTTACTTAGAAAATTGGAGGAGTATGTGCCAGAGCAAGATGAGCTTGTGACACAGCTGAACTGGGATGTTAACGATGTCGGTGGTTCAGAGTCTGACCCCAAACATCAAATTGTTGAGCCCTCCAGTTGAGGGTGCACAATTTGTCTTTAGTTGTTTTTATGCCTTTGTACTCTTTGTTTCTTTTATCTTTTGTTGTACTCTCAGTTGAAGACTATTGCATTCTTCTTAAGCTATCCTATATCTCGCCTAAGTAAATTTCGAGGACGAAATTTTTTTGTAAGGTGGGTAGGATTGTAACTCCCTGTTCCAGTTGCACGTATTTTATTACGTAAATTTTTGTACTTCAATTTTCAGATCAGTTTTATTTTTCTCTTTGGACTCTTTATCTAAATCCAGAATATTTTTCTGATCAATTCTATAATTTTGTGATTTTTCGATCGGAGTTTAAATACAAATTTTAAACCCTGATTAATCCTAATCCTAATCCTAATCCTAATCCTGCCCAACTTTCCCATTTTTTTCACTTACTGCCTAATTATAGCCTAACCCCATGACTTCTCCTCCATGTTCTCATTTTTCTCCCCCTCATTTTCTCCTTCTACGTTGATTTTTCTACACCACCACACCCCTTTGTTGATTTTTCTACACCCCCCTTTGATTTTTCTACACCTCCACCACATTTTTCAACACCTCACCTAATTTTTCTACACCCCATGCAGCACACTCCACCTCCCTTCCCTTCTATATATACACACACACACCTCACTCTCTACATCCCATTCTTCTTCATTTTCCCTTATTCTCTTCCTCTGCCTCCTTCACATCCGAGAGCAAGCAACGCCCAAGCTCCACTTCACATTCCACCTTCGAGCCAACGACTCCGCTTCTACGATCCCGTGAACCCCGAAAAATAACCCGACGCCGCGCCACCTTGTTGTTATCGTCGCTCACCGTTGCTACCGTTAGCTACCGTCTTACCGCCATTCTTACCGCCGTTGTGCCGCCGTCCGTTGCCGACGTCGCTTCCTTCCGTGGTTAACACTACCACCGTAATCGTCACATTATAAGGCAAGTACCTTGTACACTATTTTTGTTCTCGTACAAGCATTTTTCTTTGACGCGTGGCAAGTAGTCTAGTTATCATCATATTTTATTGTCAAACTCTGTTCTAGTCACTGGTTCCATGCTATATCAACTCAAGAGTGAACCATTAAGACATTTCGAATCGTGTTATCGAATATCGAATATTCAACCTTACTATCTCTAAAATTTCTTGACCTTGCACTAAGAATTCGACCATGTTCCCAATACTGAATTGAAGATTTTCTACGTGGAAATCGTAGCCCATCGAGTCCCGAATCCATAACATCTGACGGTTTCTCAATCGGATGTATAGATTGTGAGATATCGTGATTTTAGTACTGTCATATTGTGAATTTCTGAACCTGCACGGGATTACTAACCGGCATCTCGTACTGAGAATTCAACTATGTTCCCGACACTGGATCGAAAAACTTTCTACATGAAAATCGTAGCCCTTCGAGTCTAGATATCTGAAACATCCTACAGTTTCTCAATCGGATGTATAGATTGTGAGATATCGCAGTTTTAGTATTGTGACTCCGAATTTCCAGAATGCGCGTGAAAAATCGAAACCAGCGAAGAATGAATTTGTACGCATAGCTACTGTCTTTAGAATGTATCGTGTGAATATGCATTAGAACCGGAAAAGAGTCTACTTTCTAGAATCTCTGACGGAATCGGATTTGCTTTTCTGTAACAACGGGAAAGTGAATTTGAATGCAGATATGTCAAGTTGTCTAAAAATTCATCTATACATTTTTGCATATAAACCCGTTATTTTTCATAGTTAATGAAATGAATGTATTATTGTTCTTGTAATAATAACTTGCATAGATATAATAGGTTGATAGAATGTATTTTATACCACTTGATAATTCTATAATAATTACTCTCGATACATGCACTCGTTTTACGTCTCATGTCCATGATTACTGCCCTTGATATTTTCCTTGACTAAATATTTGATTACACCGTTCCACTAGTCGTACCAACTGCATGTTCATAATTAATCATAAAAGAATAACAAGCCGGGGTTATACGGGTACGACTTAATTGTGGACAATATATGGGAGTATACTCGGAAGGGAGTCCGTGTTTCCCGAAATAGTGATTCTTGATTCTTGATTCTTGATTACACAATTCTCGATTACATAATTCTCGATTACATGATTCATGATTACATGTCTTGATACTATCACTGGAAGACCCGAGTACATAATCTTATAGAATTCACTACTTAAGTCTAAACGTCACATGATTGATATGCACCGAACTTGTGGTATGGGACACAGGATTGCGTGCATTAGATAAGTTAATAAAACAGATAAACTCGAGATTTTCACTAAGCATGATTCTTGATTACATGACTCCTCGTTACATGACTCTTGATTACATGACTCTTGATTACATGACTCTTGATCACAAGACTCTTGATTACATGATTCTTGATTACATGACTCTTGATTACATGACTCTCGATCCTTGATTACATGAATATCGATTAACTGAGCGTAGGTTATCAATTGCTTATATCTTGAAGTCTAGAATACACTAGTTACAGTTATTACTTACATGATCATATTGTCCCAGTTCCTTGCTTACTTCCATATTGTATTTGTACTTCTACTTCTTGTTTCTTCCATGTTATATCTTGTTATATTACCCTTTTTTTTCTGTTTGTTGCTACTTGCTGCCCGAAACATGCTCTAACGGGAACTTTTCTGTTTTTCTTTGAGTTAATAATTATACAGGTACTGATGGACCCGACTAGCAGACTCTCTAGACGATCGTTGCTGCTTCCTTACTACTTCATGTTGTTTCAGTCGCTATTTTATCTAGTTGTTATAGCGAACTGCTTATCATATTATTTTAATTCTGGCACCTTGTACTCCCGGGCATCTTGACCCGATGTTGATGTATTATCCAAATGATGGTTATTCTATTTTCAGCTCATGTGATTATTATATTTACCTGCGTGATTGTGTTATAAAGATCTTGTTGAGCTTATAATTGTTCAGCTTATGGATGATGTATATTATTCGTTGGGCCTCAGTTGCGTGCCTGTATTTCCGTATAGTGGGAAGCGGGGCGTGACAGTATCCGACAGGGATACAAGATTCAGATCTCAATTTTGGGAGAGTCTGCAGAACAGTTTGGGGCATAAATTAAAGTACCGTACAGCTTTTTATCCTCAGACTGATGGACAGTTAGAGAGGACCAGCCAGATTCTTGAGGACGTTGAGGTCCTGTATGCTGCAGTTCGGTAGATCATGGGAGGACCATTTACATCTCGTAGAGTTCTCGTACAATAGCTTTCAGGCCAGTCTTAAAGCTACACCGTTCGAGGGACTTTATGGGTGGAAGTGCAGATCACCAGTATGATGGGATGACATTGGTGAGAGGAAGTTGTTGCGTCCAGAGTTGATCACGAGGACAGTTGATGCTGTGGTTCAAATCAGGAAGCATTTGCAGGCAGCTCAGGATAGGCAGAGGCGATGGGCTAATGTCCATCGGAAAGATCTGGAGGTTAAGATTGGTGACCATGTTTTCCTTAAGGTATCGCTGTGGCGCGATGTCATTCGGTTCGGTGGTGGGGGACAAGCTTAGGCCTAGGTTTATTGGACCGTTTGATATTGTGGAGCGAGTGGGCAAGGTGGCCTATCGTCTTGCATTGCTGTCAGCTTTATCAGGAGTGCACGATGTTTTCCATGTCTTACAACTCAGGAGATATATCCGAGATGAGAGCCATGTGATCGACTATTCTGAGTTGACCGTTCGACCAGATTTGACTTGTGAGATTTCACCAGTTGCTATTGTGGATCGGCAGGTGAAAGTGCTTAAGAACATGGTCATCAAGCTGGTTCATGTTTCTTGGAATCCTCACTCGCTCGGTGAGTCGACCTGGGAGCTGGAGGAGGAGATTCAGCATAAGTTTCCTCATTTGTTTAAGTAGTTTTTGTATTGTTCTTTCTTTTCTTTTTGGGGTTACCCTATGTATCTTCTTGTTTGAATTTCGAGGAGGATATTCTTCTTATTAGGTGGGTAGGATTTATAACCCATATTTTCCATTTTGTGTATTTTTTTAGTGTATTTTTTTTTCTTTTTGGCACATTTCTCTCTTTGTATCTTTTCTTGGACCGTATATTGGATCTTTTGTTTCAATATATTCATTTTATTGTTTTTATCATCTTTTATTTTGTTCCCTTGATTCTATGGTCTCCTATTATTTTGTTTCTGTTGATCGGGCCGTTATTTTGATTCCCATTATTTTATTTGTTCATGTCTCATTTTGATTATTCATCTTGTTCTCATCCTTTATTGAACTTTTGTTTATGCCCTATATGTTTTAACCCATTCCTAAAACCTATTCCTATACCAAATATACACATCCAATAACATAACTAAACCCATCCTCCTATAACCCTACAATCCATTTATCAATTAATACCCAATCCCCATTATCTACTACTCCTAAAACCCAATTATACACTGAACCCATTATCAAGACTACCCAATAGCCCATTTACCCATAACCTGATTCCATAAACCCATTCATACTCTACCCATACCCGATCACCCCTTCACCAAAACCCTAGCTACCCTTTATATATGCTAACCTACCGACTGTTCACCTTCCCATCCTCCTAGATGTCTGCGTCTTCACAAACCCTAGCACAGCCCGACCTTCCTAATACCCTGTGCCCACTTCTGACCACCCCTACTCACCCCCGGCTGCTCATCTCGCCCGTCCTCCCTGCATCTCCCTCTCTCGACACCCTCAGTCTCTCTGCCGTTTGCCTCTCCCCTAAAGCGCCTGCGGCCTTGCAGCATCATGCTGCCCTAGCGACGCCCCGGTCTTCCTCTCTGCCAGCCAGCAGCGCGCCAGACTACTCCTTTCGGTGTCGCGATCGGCAGCAACAGCACTGCAATGCGTTGATGTCCCCCGTCGCTTTTGTTGTCGCTGTGCATCGTTCCCCGCTGTCTCTCGTGGTGTGTGATCTCATGGTTCGCGTGATCATCCGCTCGTGGTTGGTGTGTATTAGTTCGTGGTTGTATTCGTGGTTTCCGTTCGTCATTCGTTGTGTTCGTTTGCCCGGGAATCTGTTCCCGTTAATATTGCTTTGCACCGTTCCCGTCGTCGTCTCTCAGGCAAGTAATTTGTATTCTTTTCTTTGTATAATACAAGTACTAAATACCGCATATAGTATAGTTTGATTCTAGAGACAATTTGTGTGTGAATCCTCTTGTTGATGTTGTCTCTATTGTGATGATTTGACCATAGTTGCCTCACAACATATATGAATGAATTAACCTAGGGTTGACCACTTTTGATGTATATGTTCCTGCTACTTTAAGATATCTGTGCTTGATGTGTTATCTGTGATATACTTGCCAAATACTTGCAAAATACCCTCTACTATGTTGTTTGGACATCTAGTACACTATATTTCATGTTTGGGTTGATTTGGATGTATTTCGTATGATCTATGTTGTTTTGCGTGTGAAAAACAAATTTGTATTTTTCTGTTACCCCGATGTTGTTCAGTATTTTAGACCCTATTAAGGTCAGTATTTGAAAATATTTTGTGAACATGCATATTTTCTAATCCTTTTGACGGATCTCAGATTCGATTTACGAGTTGTGATTTATCCTATTTTACTACTGAGGTGTATAAAGATTTCTAGACTGCATTTTCTAAGAATTCTGAAGAGTAATATATTTCTATTCTGGTGTTAAAATTATTATTTTATTCTGAAATTTTGCTCAGTACTTCTCGAATTGATTGGGGTTTACCCAGAATTTTTGTGGATTTAATTGAGGTGTTTTACAAACCTCTGCTCACAAATAAAGTTTTTATATGCAGAATTTTACTACTGTTCAGTAAAGAACCTGATTTTCGACCTAATTCTACTTGCTGTTTCTAAAACATTTCTGAATATGAAAGTTAGCCTACTATATCTATTTTATTAACCTTTTGGCGGATTTGGATTTTGATTTATGGTTTGTGAGATAATGCTGTTTTCGTACTGCAGCAGTTGTGATTTCAGATTTACAAAACTACTGCATCTTGATGTTTTCTAATTTTTGTTGAAAAAACTATTTATACTACAAAATTATGATACCTATATTCTGTTATTACACATATAGGGGAATACCCTAGATTTTTCGTGGATTTAATTAATAAGTTTTCATGCTGTTTTCCTGACTGTAAATATACAATACTAATTTCTGACTAAACATGTTATCTGGATTCAAACCTATTTTGAGATATGTTTTTGTGAAATACCATGTGACTTATATACATTTGCTGGACTCGGAAGGGAGTCTATTTTCCAAATTCTTTGGCGGATCTAGATTTGCATTTTTGTAGCAACGGGAATCCATGTTTTAGTGCAGTACTGTCTTGCTAGCCTGAACTGGAATTTTCGTTCTACTGTTCTTTTATGAGTTATCTTCCACCTGTACATGTTTATTTTTCACCTTGAACCTGTTAACTGCTTATACCATGTTATTCTTGCTCTGTTTATGACACATACATGTCTGTCTGATAATAATAATAAATAACCATGCCGGGGTTAAGGGAAAGATCTAGTAGTGGGAAATTAAATAAATGCGTACTTGGAAGGGGGCCCATGTTTTCCATACTGAGCATCTGTTATACTGTTATACTGATTACCTGACTGCACACTTCCCTATAGGAAGTTTTACTCGGAGAGGACCAATAGGTTCTGACTGTCTGATTTCTGTTACTGATTACCCAACTGCACACTTCCCTATAGGAAGGTGTACTCGGAGGAGGACCACAAGGTTCTGACTATCTAATTACTGTCTGATTACTGATACCGGAGTACACGGCCCTATATGATCCCCTACGAAATCTAAACGAAACTGTTTGAATGTAGCAACCATGTGATAAAAACCTGGGGCGCATGAAGTGCTACCTAGATAGTAATAAATACAAGACTGTAAGAACTGACATCTGTTAACTGTTATGTGTTACATGCTACTGAACACTGTTATCTGTTACTGTTTAACTATTATTTGATACTGCTATCCGTATACCTGTCCGCATACTATTAACACTTGACACATGTTACTTATACCTGTTAGTATACCATGCTATCTGATTTGTTTTCCTGATTCATGTTAAATATTATATTCTATTGACATGCCTATACCGTGCTATGTTTGTTCTGTTATTATTTTATATTTGTTATCTATTGCATGTACTTGTATCCTGCACTACAAGCGGCCCGTAACTTGCATTGACGGGAGTTTGTTTTCTTTTTCATGTTCCTGCAATTTATTTAATTGCAGACCAGGATGATCAGCTGCCAGATAGAGTTGGTGATATGAGATATTAGTGTTGGAGTTTTATTTATTATTTCTGTTGCTTATTTGAACAATTGTATTTGATACTTGATTTTATTTGTATTTGGGCAATATGACCCAGGATATTAACTTATTCATATCTGATTTATTTGAGATTATATTATATTTTGGTTTCAAGTAAATTTCCGTTGGTAAATTTGATTCGATTATGCATACTTGGTTAATTTTTTTTCTTTCCGACTCTGATTATTTCTGTGAGATGTTGTAAAGATTCTGAACAGCTTATGGATGATGAAAATCATTTGCTGGGCTTAGTCACGTATCCGTATTCCGTATTTCTCTTTTGGGAAGCGGGGTGTGACAAGTTCGGTTACTATAGCTTGGGTGGTCTTAGGTTTGAAACCCTGCTGGCCCTTTTGTTTTTTGTTTTTTATTTTGATATTTTCGGGTTTTTGAAGAGTTTTAATGCAATAAAAATTGGGAAAAAATTCTAATAATCCTCTAAAATAATTTAGGTTTTTTTAAAATAATTTCCAAATATTTATGTAATTTGTGAGAATTAAAGGTAGAATTTGATATAGATAATGACTTGAAGAATCCGAAATTTTCATTTAAAAATATGACCTTTATTTTGATTAGAAGAAGATTCAAGTTTGCAATACAATTGATTTCCTCTTAATGAGATTCTATAATTATTTTCTTTGATTAAGAATGCTTTGATGTTGCTTACAATATTATATGTGATTAAAATTGCTAATGAGAATTGAAGTGATCTACTCTATGTTATGAGTTCATGAAAAATATTTTTTTTTTTGAAATAATTGTGAATAAATGAATGAATTGAGTTTCATGAATGACACAAAAGTAAGATAAATGGATTAAGATATGAATACAATGACGTTTAATAATGATTATTAAAGGGTATGAGTACCTATGAATTCTAGAACATGAAAGGTTGTGATCTAGAGGTTTAGTGAGACCCCGGGTACCGGCAATGTTGAATTAATTGATTGATTTTTGAGATATGGCTATATGGGCTATCTCGGTGTTTTTGTTTAAGTCCGGTAGGGGGAAAGCTAACCTTAGGTGTTGTAATTTATTCATGTATTGAGCTTAAGATTTAGGCACTAAGTGAAGATGTAGTAAACTTGGGCAAATGTGAGTGGAGGGCCTCTATATAGTCGAGCGGTGGATCTCTAGGACTATAGACCCAGTCGGGCGGCGGATTACGGGACTGTGGTTGCTTTCGATGGAGGCGAGATTTTATTTAAATCCGGGACTATGATTATTCGGACAGATAGTATGCCATATTCCGGTGTATATACGTATACCGGGGCTAGAGGGACACTGACGGGATGTTCGCACGACGAGGATTCTGTATAGTCGGGCGGTGGATTCGGGGACTGGGATCCGTACTCGTGGAATGTCTAAAAATTGTTTTATTACTGGGTAGTTATCATGGCGAGGGATCAAACCCTTTAATGCGAAGTATGTAGGTGCTTGCCCTCGGACCGATGTAGTCGATGCATAGAATCCGACCAAGTATGCATTATTGTCATCTTAGCGTATTTGCATTAGGCATTAAGGCATTGCATACACTTACATGTTTAGAGTAGTCACTTTTAACACTTTATTTTACATTCAAGTTTGTGGTTGTTAAAGTATTAAAAGATCGTTATACTTTCGGCATAGCGAGGATGGTTGTGTATAATATTTCGTCGGTTGTAAGCAACTGATGTGCCCACAGTTTTATATGCAGGACTAAGATATAAAGGTGAATTTGATGCTGATGATTATTTAAATGTTAAAGTTGATACAATTGTATATTTTTTCATTATTGTACTTCAATTTACTTTCCGCTGTGTTATTAATGTAAAAGACTCTATTGTAATATAAAATTTCAAAATTCCTTGTTAAATTGTACGAAGTGAAGTGTAAAGATCCTGTGGAACTTCGAATTTAGCCTTATTTAGAATTTGGGGCGTTACAAATATTCCTTCCCATCTTATACTAAATTCACTTTCATTCTCATCTCATAACATATCACAACACATTAACATTCACTCTCTTCTCTTAATACAATTTTACTTTCCTTTTTATTCTTATTACATCATACCACTTACTTTAATTCTCATTCTCATTTTAGATTTTCAATATCATCTCATCATACAACTTTCTTTACTTCTCATTCTTATGTTATCATATAATTTACTTTAATATTCATTCACATCTAACATTACAACTTGCTTTATTTTTCATTCTCATCGGGTAATACACCGCACCCCAAGTCGATAACTTGGGTAATATAACATCACACCTCAAGCCGATAGCTTGGGTATTACTTTACTTTATTTTTCTCATCTTCATTGTACAGCTTACTTTACTTTTTATTCTCATCTCACAATACAACTATTATATCAACACCCCACCAATCCACCTTGGAGTTGTGCCTAGGCAGACAGTTCCCACCATTTCCACTGAAACAGCAGGTGAGTAGTTCCTTGACACAATCCCAAGGCATACCAAACTCATATTATATCATGTTTTTACTTTAATAACCTTACTCATCACATAATACCACTTACTTTGATTTTTCATCACATAATACACCGTACTTACTTTTCATTCTTATAATATATCTTACTTTACTTTTCAGTCTTATAATATACTTTATTCACATTTCATTAACATAATACATAACACACTTTCTTTACTTTTCATACATATTCTCGTAACACATTTTCTTCTGTTTTCATATTCGTTCTCATAACACAATTTCTTTACTTCTCATATTCATTCACATAACATACTTCCTTTACTTTTGCATTCTGATTTCATATCATACACTTTCTTTACTTTCTCATTTTCATTTCATATTTATCCATTTTATTAATTTGTCGTCCAGTGTCCACGTCATCACCAGACTGAAACCGATAGCTCAGTTAAAACACAGATCGCTGCCCACCAAAGGTCCTACGTGTTTGATCGTTGCCCACCAAGGGTCTAACGCATCATTGCTCACCATGGGTCTTACGCCTCCATCAAGACTAGAGCTGATAGCTGCATCTAAACACAAATCGCTGCCCACCAAGGGTCCTAAGCATCTGATCACTGCCCACCAAGGGTCTTACGCATCGCTTCCCATCAACGGTCTTACGCCTTGCTGCCCACCAAGGGTCTTATGCAAACACCGCACCCCAAGCCGATAACTTGGGTATTAGGAGGTCTAGCCCAAACCCCGGTGATTCTATAGGCACTGATGAACGAACATTTACTGTTGTAATCATTTTCATCTCATCATTTTATTCCATCGCTTTATCACATATCATCTCATCTTTTTATTTCAATATATATTATCACATATCCGACATATACCACATTATTTATCTTATCATTTTATCACATATTATCTTGTCATATTATCACATGTCATGAATACACCATACTGTTTATCTTGTTGTATTATCATATATCATGCATACACCGTGCTATTCACTCACATCATATTATCATATAAAATTTCAATTTAACACCTGCATATCATATGTGCATCATGCCTTAAATCACTTCATATTATCATATATAAACCCAATATATCACTAATAGCACCAAATATTCAAAATCATGCAAAGACACCACATAAGCACAATTTCAACTATCAAACTTCTGTACTTATCAATAATTCTTTATCCGGCAATAACTATTACAAATCACATTAGATAAGTCTAAAATTTTACCACAACATAAAGTATATCGAGTATAATCATACTCACCTGACGAACCAATAGGAATACGCTCCTCGCTCGTTCAGTCGCCAACCAAACTTCACTTTTTCACACCTATTAAGAAAATTATCGAACCCATAAGCTATTAACTCAAAACACACGTTATTTACCCCCGAAGTCACATCGGATGCACCCATACATCATAAACAACCTACATAGGCATGTCAAATCAACAATTCTTTGGTTTTATAACCGAATCAAAATTTTAGGGGTAAATTACCACAAATAAATTTCTATATCCCCAAATTAACTTACATATACACTTCGGGAATAATGTCTATTATTTGTAGATATTTTTCCACAATTATCTTGTTTTTATACCAATAAACCATACTTTAACAATTTTCCGATACCGGGAAAATTCATTACAATTGTCACATAATTATTAAAATTTATCAAAAATGCTTCTAAATAATCCCATAATATTCCACATAGTCCAAAACAATTACTAGCATACTATAGATACAATTCTCTTTTCCATTCCTAAACTCAAACCCTAGGTTTTATAAAATTTTCATATTAATCATCACCATTAAAATTGAAATCTTTCACCCTAAGCATGTTATACATACTCTAAACATCATCCTACTACGATTTTTATGAAAAGAAATGAAAATCATACAATCCCATATAAAAAAATATAATTTGGTATACCTTATCGAAGTTCTCTCCACAAATCAACCCCACCATGCTGAAGAGCACCCCAAACATCTTTAGAATCCCTAAAAATTTCTGAGCATGAAGTGGAATAATGGGTGGATTGGACAAACCTTAGTTCAAGTGTTCTTGTGTCAATTTCGGCCATGAAGGAAAGAGAAGAAGGGGAAAGGGTGTGAGAATGGCAAGGTTGTAAATTTGGAGAGTTTTAATAGTATGAAGGGTTATGGTTTTGGGCCTAAGCCCAATTTCAATTAAAATTCTCATTTTTACGGTTATTTTCAACCCTGAACTCCAAAGTTTCTAACTTCTTGCTAAGACCAATCAACTCCTTCAAATTAGAAATTATTCAACCCTATATAATGCACAAGTACACAGGAAAAATATTAGGTTAAATCAGAATCGTCTCCTCCGAGAAAACTCACCTCAAAACTCCTATATTTCAAATTTTCCCATTCAACCCCGAACATCCAATTTAATCATTATAAAATAAAATAAAACCAATTAATAAAAGAAAATATACTTTAAATCATACATAACAATAATATAAATCAAACATTTAGGGATTTTAAAAAGTCAGGAGTTACATAATGGCTCTATTATCACCACTCGCCACTTCTAGTTTCATATATTGACATTTATATTATTGGTTAATTAGCTGATGGTTCCATATTTTATTCCTCCATAAATTTCCACACTTTAGTTAACTAGGTTAACTAGGTTAACTTAGTAGTAGAACGTTGAGTGACTCCAACCTTGTTCTACGCGTTAATCAACTTAGTAATAAGTTCCAACTCGGTCCAACCAGTGTCTAACTTGACCATCCAAATTATGCCATAAAGTTTACCCAAACTTGGCCCAATTTTAGCCCAAAAGAAAAACATCAAATTGACACCTTGGAACGGCAACACCGTATAACAAAACTACCATTAATGAACTCTTCTCAACCCGTTCCATAATTTATTCGAGCCCGAACATGTACCAACTAGTATACACAATATTCAACACTATTATACATGAAATTGGGGTATTTACTTTACATATTCTACCCAACAAATATGGTCATTCCTGACCATCTCATTACATATATGTTATATACCTACACATATATAAGCATTTTTTCGAACACTTCATAGCAACTTGTACTTATTAAAATTTTCCCGCACTACGTTATTTCACCCATATATATGTACTACCTCATATCCACATAATGCTAAACGCCTTAATATGCAACTTTATTTTCATAGCTTGTTATTTTACTCGACTTATTCATACAGTATGTGTATATATTTTCATTTAGCCATTTCATTGAACATCTTACATGCAAACTTTCCGTTGCATAATTTATACAACAAAACCCTAATAGAAATAGTAGTCTCATACACTTTTTCCATATTTTTGATTCAAATTATAAGATTATGGATCCAATTTGCAAACCCTAGAATTCAGTCTTGCGGTTTGAATTTAATTTCTACAACAACTACATCTTATCTTTTCTAACAATTCCATCTCCTAGCAGTTTCATCTACTTATCTTCCTTTCTAGCATGCGCCAAAATTCTATCTACATGGTGTTGTGAACATGAGCACACACACAACAATCTCCACATAAACTACATCAAACTATCAATCAATTCATGAAAATAGCATACAATGATTAAGAGAACACCCACCTTAATATGGAGAATTCAACACCACACTAGCCTTAGCTTTTTCTCCACCTAGCTTGTATCTCCTCCTCCAAGATTGTATAGCTTCTTCTCCTCCTTACTCTTGCTCCAAATAGTAGTTAGGGAAAATGAACGAATGTTGGAAAGAAGAGTAGTATGAAGTGATCTATGAAGTGAATATGGAAATGAGCTAGCGTACCCATGCCCTCACTTATACAGGGAAGGGGATATGGCCAACCAAGGGGTGTGGGATGTGTGTATGTGTGGGTGTGCATAGAATTGTCTAGGGTTGCTTAGTCACCCATATTAATCAATACCCTCCTAGGGTTAGGGTTACACATAAGCCCCATAGGGTTTACACGTTACCCTCCTTTAGGGTTACACCTAAGCTAACCCCTTACCAAGTCAAAATTTATGGGCTACCCTTGTTCACATTTGTAGTGTGTTCATGACAATGGATTCACGTACCGTCCACGTAATAGATGTGCACGTGTGCATAGCATAAACAAGTTAGTATAGTTGAGTCATATTAGCAAATTTGAAATCAGTTGAGTTGAGCCCTATAATTTAGCTTTGGTTCATACTTAAGTGTTTGCCTTATGGAATGACAAATGATGTATAACAACATTTAACAACATACACATAATCTATAAGAAAAAATTCATTAGTAAAATATGATTGTACAAAATAATTATTAATTATTTTGGGGGTATTATATCACTCCCACCTTAGAATATTTCATTCCCCGGAAATACACTAGTGGAGAGGAATATCAATTAACTCAAAAATTTCTCTTAACAGGGTCCAATTCCTTCCCCTCTATACAACCCATTTTTATGAAAAATCCAACAATGTATTGGCTCTCGCCCCGGTATACCGGAGGTCAATTTCTATCCACGAATCATTCTAGATACTTTTCACTCTCGTCCGGGAATTTGGAGAATACCTCACTCCACAGGTCATCCTGGAGCCTTCATCTCACAATTGTCCCATAAGCGTTTCTCTTGTCCCGGAATACTAGAGATCAATCACACTCTGCTCATCATAGAATACTGGAAAATATCGCACTCCACAGATCATTATGGAGCTCTCATCACACTAACTTCCATGAGTGTCGCTCTCATTCCGGAATACTGGAGATCAATCCCATTCCGCAGATCATTTTAGGGTATGTTTCATCTCTCGTCCAGAAATACTGGGGAATATCTCACTCTGCAGATCATTCCGAAGCCTTTATCCCACTAACTCCCCATGAGTATCGCTCCCGTCCCAGAATAATGGAGATCAATCCCACTGCACAGATCATTTTGGGGCCTATTTCAATTCCACTCCACAGATCAACTTCCAATGAGTTGTAGGCCCATACGGAGCTGAGCGGGGCTCGGGGCGGTACAAGATGCTTCCACTTAAGTTACAAACAACCATCACATAATCTATACATCAATCCCTATTAAGAGGGAACCATGAGAGAAGCATATACACGATCTCACCTAAACTAAAAAACAAAGATTAGCCAAAATACACATACATAGTACGATAAGGCACACACAATAACCCAAAACATGCTAGTAATAAAGTGAGATTGATTATGATCTAAATCTCCTAAACATGTGATCATGCCCACAACATATTACAGATAATTTAATTTTAAGTTGGGATAGGCCAAACCATCACATGAACTATTAAAGATATTAGTAGATCATACCTAGACTTCACTTTAGAAATGTTAGAAGTGTTTTCCAAATTCAAAGGAGCTTGCGATGCGTAGACTTATTTAACCTTTAAGCACTTCGTAATCTTTCTAAAGTTGAGAGGAATCCACAGTCCGCAAAGTAAACAATTAGAAAGTAACCTCTAAGTTCCAACAATCATCAAATCCATCAAAGATTAACCAACTAATCATATTATTGTCCTTAAAAGAATTCTAACAACAATTATCAAGCATATGATTGGATTTTCATCTAAATAGTAAAAACTATAATCTTAGGCTAATTAAAATTTTTAATGTTTAGCACTTTAATAAAGAGATAATCCAAACATATAATTAAAGAATGGTTAACGCAAGCTTTGAATTTTAGCAATTAACAATATTTTAAAAATGTTTCAAAACATAAACGTAAAATAAATGCTTTTTAACATTTAGCACATAGATCCTTGTAAAACCATTGATTATTGTCTGTAATTTAACTGTTTTTATTGATTTATATTTTTTTTTATGGCTGGAGCCGTTTGGCTCTATCTGATATATAAAAAAAAACATTTAGCACATAGGAAAGAATTTAATAAATAATTAAAAATAAGTAAAACATAAACATGATAACTTATCTTTGATCCATGCGCTAGCCAAAGGAGGGGGTTGACCATACTTTTCCAAGTTACCATGCAGACACTTCAAACCTAGTCACTGTTCTCCCAGTATTGGATTTTCAGAATTGGTCCAACTTGTGTTGGACCCTAGCAAAACATGTTTGGATTTGGTCCAACTAAATTTGGATCCGGTTCAAACATTTATTCCAATAAAACCAAATCCTCTCACGTCCTTTCTTCCTTGTTTTGATAAGTAAATAAAAAACTAGGGTTTGAATTATCCTTTGAGATAAAGACTATAAGTGAAGCATGGAAGAAGAAGGCAGTTTCGGCGGTGGCTCATAGTCAATGATGTCGACGCCGACGCCAGTGAGAATCTTGACAAATGTGGGCCTCGATAGTGATAATAAGAATCCAACAGTCTCTATCTCTCTCTTATTAATTCACAATAAATTAATAGAATAATATATCAATATTGTTAAGTATTATGAGGAATAATAATAAGAGAATGTAAAAGAATTAGGAATAGCGCCTACTAAAGTGCTTGATATATTACTCCATATGTATTTATATTGGAATGCCTAGACCACTGTCTCTAGCGAGTATTTATAGGATAAATACTGAGTTTGGGTACTGGGCTCTAGACCCACTCAAACTGTGGTCCGATATTTATACAAGTAATACATGTAACATACGTGTTACCCATATGATGCTGATTTTTTAGGTGTGGGCACAATAGATAATGAGTTCTTTGATGATTAGAGAAAGCTTATGTATCACCCGTTGATCAGATCTGATGTGAGGGTGGCTGAAATACAACCAGAAACTTGCAAAAAAGCATGAAACAGCATGAATTTTCCTGGCGACAAACCCTCCAACGATCACGTCAGTAACTGTAACACCTCGAATTTGTAAAATACTGTAAATACTCGTTTTTATATCTCTAGAGTGGTGAGAATTCTTCTAGGTATATTTTATTTTAAATATTGAGTTTGGTATTGATATTTGTGTTGGATTGTTGTAAATGATATATTGGAGTATGAGTTGAGTTTTTTGTGAAAAAATATTGTTTATTTTTATTTATTTTATAATTTTGGAGGACTATTATAAGATAATTTTATGTATTTTGTATTGTTAGTATTTTTAAAGTGTAGAGTTGGGGGTTTAATTGTAATAATTTGATCTTTGGGGGCTTATATGTAAGTATGCCTTTAATAAACCTTTTAATTATATTAATCTTTTTCCCTAAAACCCCTTATTCCTCCATTCTTCTCCATCTTCTCCTTGTTTTGATTTCACCCGACCAAAACGAAAACCTATTTCGGCCATGCTTTTCCCCCACCTAAATCCACTCCATGTCTTTGTGGTTTTTCAAATTAATTCGCGGGGTAGGCCAAGTGAAGGGTGCTCTAGCTAGTGGTGGAGTCAATTTGGAGAAACAATTACGGGAAGGTATACCCTATTTTATTTTATTTGTATAGAATTAAGTGATTTTAACTTCTATTAAGTAGAAATCTTATAGTAGCGAGATTAGGAGGTGTTTGGTACTATAGATACAAGAAATTAGTAAATTATTGGAGATTTTTCAAGTTACTTATAAATTAGGGTTTGGTTTTATAAAAAGTGAAGTAAACATGTGAGAATTATCTCTTTCATAGTAGTAGAATTTTTTGTTGCGCCATTAAGATAATTTGAGGGTGATTTTAGTAATTGTTTAGGGGATAAAACCCCGTAGGAATTTGAATGTTACGTTCATCACTCATGTGCATGCCAGACGTTCAATAAAACACCCGAGTGACATTAGGATTAGTGTTATTAATTCCTTTAGCTGGTTTGGATGTTTTGATCCCTAATTGGCTTTGAAATTTGATAATAGGAGGTGTTAGCGACTTCAGATGCGGGATGGAGAAGTGGTGCTTCGAGTCTTCGTGGGAGATTATGAAAGTATGATACAACTATATATTCTTTATGGTGTAGAAATTTCGGGGTCTTCCGACCTATATAGTATTAATTATTGCCAAGTTTAATTTTAAAAAGTAAAATATTGATTTTTAAAGAGCAACATGAGTTTTTGCGAGATTTTGAGATAGTAATGATTTTGTATATATGAAGCATGATATTTTGGTTAATATGATGTGGTTAGGTGCTGTAGTATATGAAATAGATGGAATATGCTGTAGATGTATAATATTGGCTATATATACTACATTCAAACAAGTTCGCATTTAGATTTCGTAGTGGAGTCTATAGGGCCATGTACTCAGGTATCAGGTAAACAGGTACAGGTATATGTATCATGTAACAGGTAATCATGCATCAGATAGGACTACGTCCACTCGAAGTATACCTTCCCGTAGGAAGTATGTAGTTAGGTAACATGTGGGAAACACGGCCCCCCTTCTGAGTACACCCTCTCATAAGGAAGTATGTAGTTAGGAATCATATAAAAAATAATCAGGATCACATCTCAGGTAATCATATCACAGGTGACAAATATCAGATAATCAGGTGGGAACACGGGCCACCTTGCAAGTACACATTTCTATATTTTCCACTACTAGATCTTTCCCTTAACCCCGACTTGGTTATTTGTTATTATTATCAAACAAGCATGTATGTGTCACAAAACAGGGCAAGAATAACATGGCATGAACAAGTAACAGGTTCAGACTGAAAGATAAACATGTGCAGGTGAAAGAAAACTCATAAAAATAGAGAACAACGAAAATTCTAGTTCATAACAGCAAGACAGTACTGCACTAAATCTGGAATTTTCGTTGCTACAAACATGCAAACCTAGATCCTTCAGAAAATTTGGAAAATATATTCTCGGTCGAATCTAGCAAATATCTATAAGTCATATGGTATTTCACAAAAACAAGTCTCAAAACATATTTGTATCCAGAAACGTGTTCAGCCAGAAATCATAAGTTTGTATTCATAAACAGGAAAACAGCATAAAAACTTACTAATTAAATCCAAGAAAAATCTGGAGTATTCCCTAGTATGTTTAGTAAAAGAAAATATAGTTTCATAATTTTCCAACATAGATAGAATAGTTAATTTAAATCAGAAAACAGCAAGATACGGTAGTTTTGTAAATTTGGAATCATAAACACTGCAGTACTAAAATAGCAATATCTCATAAAATATAAATCGATATCCAGATCCATCAAAAAGGGTAATAAAATAGATATAATATGCTATAAATTAATATTCACAAAGTTTTTATAGACAGCAAATAGAATCAGGTCGAAATTAAGGTTCTTTACTAGAACAGTATGAAAATTCTGCATGTATAGTGGTTGTTTGCAAATATAGAATAGTGTATAAAAGTTATCAATTTAAATCCACAAAGATTAAGGATCAATCCCAATCAAGTCTAGTTGTAACCAACAACATATTGGATCAACGTATTATCTGTAACATCAGTAGAAAAATAATTTACCATACAGAATTCATATAAAACTGGATCTTGAATTTTAAACTCATCAGTAATAAAATAGTCATAACTTGCAACTCACAAATCGAAACTGAAATCTGTCATAAAATCTGGAAAGTAGATAGAATTCTCTATAATTCATTTTCACAAATAGTTTTCATATACTGACCTTAATAGGGTCTCAAATACTGATAAAAAACGGGGAATCGGCAAAATAGAAAATATCTTTCATGCACAAAATCAACTAGTTCATATGAAACTCATCCAAAACATAACCAAACATAAGATATGGTATACTAGATATCCAACCAACATGGTATAGGGTATTTAGCAAGTCTACAACAAGTTATACTACTAATCAACACATCAAGCATGCGAGATCATACAACAAGTCATGAACAACATGCATGTATACAACAAGAAGTGGTCATCCATAAGTTATTTCATGTCATATGTGTAATGAGGCAACTACGGGCGGGTAAACACAATAAAGACAAGATTTGATAGGGGTTTTGCACAAGAATTGTCTCTAGAACACAACTACACTACAGGCAGTATTTAGTACTTGTATTACACAAAGAGAAAAATACAAGTTACTTGCCTGCGAGATGACGAAAACGACGTAGCGAGAACAAGAATAACGGGAATGGATTCCCGGGGCACGAACACCAAAAAAATACAAACAGATTATGAACCACGAACAAACAAGATCAACACGCACACAAGGATAACAACGACAGCACCCAATGCTCGCTGCGATTGCTGATGCTGTCTATGTCGGGAGGAGGAAAGCACCGGGGGTCACTGCAGCACTGTGGGCTGAGAGGAAGGTCTCTGTGGAGTCTGACGGGGCTAGCGCTTGGGGTGCACTCGTGGCGAGGGGGAGAGGCAGAGGGGCATCGATGGAGGGACACAACACATGGGGGTGCACTGTCAGGGAGGGTCGCGACAAGGGGAGGTCACGTGGGCGGTTGGCACGAGCGCTGGCGAGGATGCATTGAGAGCGGGAGGGCGTGCAGGGGTTTCGAGAGGTGTGCTGGCGGAGCTAGGGCGGCGTGACTAGGCTGATGGAGCATAGGGACGGGGAAAGGAGAGGAGACTGGTGGTCGGAAGAGGGTGCAGGGAGATCGGGAGAGAGAGAGAGAAGGAGGGCTGCCGAGGTGGTTTGAAGAGTCAGGAGATGCAGGGAGAGATAGGGAGAACGGCGCTAGGGTTTTTGGATAAACAGGGTGAGCACATGGGTATATATAAGGGCATATATATACAAATATAGGTAGAAGATTAGGGTTAGGGGTGTAGATGGTGACGGCTGATGGGTAGTAAACGAGTATAGGGTTTAGTTAAACGGGTATGGGTATTATAATGTGTATTAGGTTTTAGTGGGTTATAAGGTATTGGATAAATCAAAATAAAAGAAATATAGTGTGATCCAAAAATAATGAGATGGGCTCAAAATGGATAAATAAATAAGGCAAGAAAAGTTTGAATAATGAGGATCAAGAAATACAGGCTCAATCAATAGAGATGAAGCAATAGGAGACAAAAGAATCTAGAACTCAAATAAAAGACGACAAAAAATTAAATGAATATTTATTGGAATGAAGATCCAAAACAAGGTTCAAAAGAGATACAAGATGAATAAATACTGCAAAAAGAAAAATACAACCAAAAATACAGAAAATGAAAAACAGGGGTTACAACCCGACTCCTATCCCCATCTCTTTTCCTAATCAAGTGGTTGATCCATGTGGAGCTCGTGTTCTTGGTGTTCGCGATCTTGTTTGCGATTCGTTCATGTTGTGTGTGTGTGTTGATCTAGACATTTTTTCCGTGGTTCATTCGTTCGTTGAGTTCATGCCCGGGAATCCATTGCCGTTATTCTCGCTTTTGCTTCGTTTTCATCGTCGTCTCTCAGGCAAGTAACTTGTATACTTTTCTGTTGCATATTCAAGTACTAAATACCGCCTGTAGTGTAGTTGTGTTATAGAGACAATTCTTGTGCAGAACCCCTGTTATATCTTGTCTCTATGTGTTGATTTGCCCGTAGTTGTCTCATTACACACGATATGAAATTTAGACTTAGATCTAATTAATTCCTGTTGCATATATGTATGTTGGTTGTGAACCATAATATGATGTGTGAATCTTGCATGCTTGACGTGTTACTAGTAGTATACTCTGTTGTGAATCTGTTAAACACCCTATGCCATGTTGCTTGGACATCTAGTATACTCTATTTCACGTTTTGTTATGATTTGGATGAGTTTCATATGATCTAGTTGATTTTATGCATGAAGAATAATTCTGTCCTTTTTGTTACCCCGTTTTTGTTCAGTATTTTAGACCTTATTAAGTCAGTATATAAAAATTATTTGCGAATATGAATTATAGAGAATTCTATCTAGTTTCCAGAATTTCTAACAGATCTCAATTTCGATTTGTGAGTTTCAAGTAATTGCTGTTTTACTACAGATGTGTAGAAAATTCCATATTCTGTTTTATATGAATTCTGTATGGTAATTTATTTTTATACTGATGTTAAAGATAATATTTGATCCAATATTTTGCTGAGTACAACTAGACTTGATTGGGATTAACCCATAAATTTTGTGGATTTAATTGATGACTTTTATAAACGATTCTATACTTGCAAACAATTACTATACTTGCAGAATTTTCATACTGTTCAGTAAAGAAATATAATTTCGACCTGATTCTATCTGCTTTTTATAAAAAAATTGTGAATATGATTTGTAGCCTAATGTATCTATTTTATCACCATTTTGATGGATCTGGTTTCGATTTATATCCTGTAATCTATTGTTGTTTTAGTACTACTGTGTTTATGATTTAGATTTACAAAATTGCTGCATGTTGCTGTTTTTTGATTTTACTTGACTACTCTATCCATGTTGGAAAATTATGAAACTTTATTTTCTATTACTAAATATACTAGGGAATACCCCAGATTTTTCGTGGATTTAAATAGTAATTTTTTATGCCATTTTTCTGTTTATGAATACAAATATCTCATTTCTGGCTGAACATGTTTTCTGGACACAATTCTATTTTGAGTTTTGTTTTTGTGAAATACCATATGACTTATATATATTTGCTGGATTCGGCCGAGAGTCTATTTTCCAGATTTTCTGACGGATCCAGGTTTTCATATTCATGGCAACGGAAATCCCAGATTTGGTGCAGTACTGTCTTGCTGTCCTGAACTAGAATTTTTATTGTCCTACCCTTTTATGAGTTGTCTTTCATCTCTACATATTTATCTTTCAATCTGAACCAGTTACTTGTTTATGCCATGTTATTCTTGCCCTATTTTGTGACACATACATGCCTGTTTAAAATAATAACAAATAATCAAGTCGAGGTTAAGGGAAATATCTAGTAGTGGATAATATAGAAATGTGTACTTGGAAAGGGGCCCGTGTTTCCCACATGATTATCTGTTATCTGATACGTGTTCATGAATACATGATACACGATTCTGTTATATGATTACGTGACTGCACACTTCCCTGTAGGACGGTGTACTCAGAAGAGATCCCATAAGTTTTATTTGTCTGTATTTGTGTCTGTTATCTGTTATCTGACATCTGAGCACACGACCCTATAAACTCCGGTACGAAATCTAAATGCAAACTTGTTTGAATATAAAAACCATGTGGTAAATGGATGGGATACATGAAGTGCTACCTAGATAGAAATAAATATAAGACTTGACATAACATGACATCTGTTACATGCTACTTGACATTTGTTATCTGTTTACCTGTTACATGTTACTTGACATCTGTTATCTGTTTACCTGTTTGCATAATACTTGACATCTGTTACATATCACCTGTACCTGTTAGCACACCATGTTACTTGATTCTGTTTTCTAATTCATGTTACACATTCTGTTTTGCACATTCTGTTTTGCTCTGTCGTATCTATTCCATTCTATGTTTGTTTCTGCTGTTATTTTATATCTGTTAATTTTTCCTGTACTTGTGCCTGCACTACAAGCTACCCGTAACTTGCATTGACGGGCATTTTTTTTCTTTTTCCTTTTCCTGCAATTTATTAAATTGCAGATTTTGGTGATCAGTTGCCGATGGAGTAGATGATCTGAGATTTTAGATGCTGGAGTTTTTGGCTATTATTATTTCCTGTTGCTTATTTTGAATAAATATACCTGTTACTTGGATTATTTTGTTTTGGGCAATGTGTCCTAGAATTATTGACTTGTTCAGATGTGGTTTATTTAAGATTATTAAACTTTGTTTCAAGTAAATTTATTGGTATATTGATTCATATATGCATGCGTGGTTGACTTCTCCTTGCTTATTACTCTGATATTCCTGTGAATTGTTCTAAAGATCTTGACAGCTTATGGAGAATGAAAATGTTGGATCCTGTAGGAGAGGCAACAAACACTAGAGGGGGGTGAATAGTGTTAATTAAAATAAACTGCACAATAAATAATTTTTCCTTCGGTGCAGTCGACTTAGGAGTGAACCAGTCGACTGATATGATCAAATAAAGGAAATACAAACAACTCTGTGCAGTCAACTTAAAGTTAAGACAGGCGACTGAAGACACAGTGAATTTACAACTTATACGAGTCTGACCAGTCGACTGATATTGTGCTGAGTCGACTGTCCAGACAAGTTTCACAGAACTTAAACAGAAACAAGTAAATGCAAGTTCAAGAGAAACAATCACAGAGTACACACGATATATCCTGGTTTGGTCCTTCCGACCTACATCCAGTCTCCAAGCAACCCACTTGAGATTTGCACTATTCTTGAAAAACAAGTTTACAAGAATACCCTACGGCGTTAAGACAACAACCTTGTCTAACCTGTAGTCCTTTCTCTCAACCAGAGAAAGCAGACCCACTCTACTACCAAGAGTGAAACGACCGACTCTACACCCTAGAATCTAACTCTCCAACCGAGAGCAAAAAAGAAACAATAAAAATTTACAGTCAACCGATAGCCTTGTTGATGTTATGTGTGGTAGAACGTGGCTAAAAAGAGGTCGACTTCTATACCCAGTCCAGAACGAAATCTGATGTTATACTGGACTGAGTGTAGAGAACCAGAATTTTGAAACTTGAAAGCTTTTTCTCTTTTTCACTTAGAAATGCTCAAGAATGCTCGGAAATCTTAAAGAATGTTGTTAGATCTTTTCAGTGAGTTCTAAACTCTATTTATAGAGTTAGAACTCCTGGACGTTGGGAGACAGTTATCTCAACTGTCAACCAACGGATCTTAAAAGCTTTTGAATTTGAAAATCGATTTTGAAAACAGAAAACGGTCAAAAGCACTCGAACAGTCGACTGGGTTGCCATAATGAGTCGACTGATCAGAGTTTGAATAAATTTAAACAGTTTTGTACTGCCAGTCGACTGATATGAGCATCGGTCGACTGGTACTCAATAGTTAAATTATTTCAAACTGTTTTGACTCTTTTTGATGTTTTTGAAAAACACACATTATAAAAATAGTGAGTGTATGTGTGTGTGACCAGGCTTTACATCATACTAAGACTCAACAAAAATAAGATTACATTGTTTACAAGACATGACAATTTATTGACACTTTCGAGCTTGAGACTTTGGCTTGAGTCTTGAGTCTTGACTTGAGTCTTGAGTCTTGTCTTGAGTCTTTGAGTCTTGAATGAAGCTTTAACCATTGTCTTTATCTGGAGCCTTTGTGCTTGTTCATTTGTTCAGCTGAATAGTCTTTTGTACGTACAACTTGCAATTTTAGCTGTATAGCATAGACACATGTTGCAGTGTGTTGTGATCATCAAAATCAAGAATCATCATTCTCCCCCTTTTTAATGATGACAACACAACAGCTGATAATAACAGAATATAATACAACCATAGTAATGATATGCTCCCCCTATTAAAAACACAACATGCATACACAACATGCATACATAAAGATGTATCATAAAATAGATGTATCAGTCGACTTAAAAATAGAGGCAGTCGGCTGAACAGAGAAAGAGTGCACAGAACACATGTGTAACACAAATACAGGAAACTCAGTCGACTTATGATGATATCAGTCGACTTATCAGAGAAAGAAATACACACAGAAGTATAAACAAACACAGACAAACACAGTAAATAGATAAGAGAGGTATTTCTCCCCCTTTGTCATCAACAAAAACAAAAAATAACCAGTCTTTTGCAGAAGCAAACACAGAAATAACTGTCATAAACTAACAAGTTCATCAATACATAAAAAAAAGGAAAAATTACATAAAATAAAATAAAAAATAATCATCAATCATCGTCTTCCGAGTCTTCATCAGCAGCTTGAGATGGAGGGGGAAATTGAGAAGTGAAGAGATTGGTTAGGTGAGTAATTTTGGTGTCAAGGGAGTCAAGCTGAGAATCAACAGAGATTGAATGTTCCATAAGATAATTGACACATTCATAAAGAGTGGATGGATCTTCATATTTAGCATGAGGACGAGATGAACTAGAAGATGCTGATGGTCTAGCAGAAGATGCCAAAGGTACTTGTGAAGGAGGAGGAGACCTAGGGGTTGTTCTACGAGCAGGATCAAGAAGCTTCATACGGGCTAAACTAGCACGATCGAAGCATTCATACTGCTTAACGACATTGGTCTCGGAGTCGAGATCAATATCATAAGCCTGAAAGACCCTGGTAAGGAGAGCTCCAAAGGGTAAAAAGTGAAGATGATTTTCTTCAAGTTTGGAAAAGATGACACGACCCCAATTAATGACAATTTTGCCAAAAATGGCATAAACAGCTTGTTGCAGTTCCATAGAATACTGATCATAACTTCCTCTTTTGGGAAGAATGTTATAAGCAAGTATTCTTGCAACTAGTTTTGCAACAGGTGTTATATTTTTACTATTCATTGGGGGTCCTTGATTGGGCAAAAATATTTTAGAAAAAACAGAGAAATCATCAAGGACAATGTCACCTAGATCGAGTCCCTCGTCATCAATACCCATTATAAGATTGATTCTCTCGGGTGTGAGAGTCATCTTAGTATTTTTGACAGATGAACGGATCACATTTCCATCTTTTATTTGAACAACTCTCATGTTCGTATAGAAAAGATGAATAAGTTGAGGATAATAGTCGGGTTGGTTGGCTAAAGAGAGATAGTCATAAAGACTACAATTTTGAAAAAGGGGGACTAGATTAAACCTATCTAAGTCACCAAAATTGACAAATCGGCCAGGAAAAATGACAATGCTACACATTAAGTACCAACGTTCTAATAGATCAGGACTTAAGAGATATTGGGAATAATCCTGTGATGAACTAGCATCATGTGATCTCTTAGAACGCTTGGGTGCCATTTGAAAAGAGCAAAGGGAAGATTTTACCAAGAGAAAGGGGAAAGAACAGCTAGGAGTCGAACAGCAGCAGCAATGTAGTCGACTTCTTCTTCAGCTCTGGCCTTAGGGTTTCGAAATTGGGGGTAATGGTAAAAGGTGAAAAAGGAGGCTGGGAGAAGGGTTTTTAACTGGAGATTGATGGCTGAGATTGAAGGGGTAGATATCAACGGCTGATTTGAGAAGTCACGGGTGAAAAGAAGTGAAATTTTTATTTCAAAAGCTTTGATGAATCGTCGCTGAAGACAATTGAACTCGCGACAGTCGACTGATAGGGTAAAGCAGTCGACTTAGTCGAGAAGAGACTTAATTTTTATATCTACTGATCAGTCGACTTGAATAAGGATCAGGCGACTGGTTAGAGAACAAAATAAGTATATATAAAAATATAGTACAGTCGACTTAATCAAAACACAGTCGACTTAACAGATAAAATTTTCAACAAATGTCAATAAAATTACATATTCCTAATTCTCTTCTTAAGTTAATAAAAGTATCTTCTTTAAGGGGTTTGGTAAAGATGTCTGCTACTTGTTTATCAGTAGAGATAAAGTCTAAAGATATATCTCCTTTTAAAACATGATCACGTAGAAAATGATGTCGAATATCAATATGTTTCGTACGTGAATGTTGAATCGGATTTTTAGATAGATTAATTGCACTGGTATTATCACACATAATTGAAGGTTTTTCAAAAGAAATACCATAATCTAATAAAGTTTGTTTCATCCACAAGATTTGTGCACATGCCAAACTTGCAGCGATATACTCAGCTTCTGTAGTTGATAGGGATACGAAATTTTGCTTTTTACTGCACCAAGAAACTAGTGAATGTCCCAAAAAGTGACATGTCCCACTAGTGCTCTTGCGATCAGTTTTACTACCAGCAAAATCAGCATCGCTATATAACAAAAGTTGAAAATTATCGGTGCGTGGATAAAATAAACCATATTCAGATGTGCCTTTAATGTATCTTAAAATTCGTTTCGCAGCTTTTAAATGAGACTCTTTAGGACTAGACTGATATCTAGCACATAAACATACGCTGAACATAATATCTGGTCTACTTGCGGTAATATATAAGAGTGAACCAATCATACCTCGATAGAGTTTCTGATCAACACTCTTACCTAATATATCTTTGTCAAGGGTAGTAGTAGTAGCCATAGGTGTGGATTTACTACTAGTACTATCCATGTTAAACCGTTTGAGTAATTCCTTTGCATATTTTCCTTGATTAATAAATATGCCATTTGAGGACTGTTTAATTTGAAGTCCAAGGAAATAATTGAGTTTACCCATGTGACTCAGCTCAAACTCGTTTTTCATGGTGTTAGCAAACTCTTGACATAGATTATTATTAGTAGAACCAAAGATTATATCATCAACATATATTTGTATGATTAAGATATCATTCTTAACTCTCTTAATAAACAATGTAGTGTCTACTTTACCTATCTCAAATCCTGTTTCTAAAAGAAAAGTTTTCAGACGATCATACCAAGCACGAGGTGCTTGTTTAATACCGTATTAAGCCTTTTTTAATTTATAAACATGATCGGAAAATTGTTCATGTTCAAAACCTGGTGGTTGTTTAACATAAACATTTTCTTTAATAAACCCATTAAGAAAAGCACTTTTAACATTCATTTGATAAAGTATAAAATTCATGAAACAAGTAAAAGATAATAAAATACGAATTGATTCTAGTCTAGCAACAAGAGCATATGTTTCATCAAAATCTATACCTTCTTCTTGATTATACCCTTGAGCAACTAGTCTAGCTTTGTTCCTTACAACTTGTCCTGATTCATCTAATTTATTTTTGAATACCCATTTGGTACCAATAATAGTCTGATCAGGAGGTCGTGGAACTAAATCCCATACATCATTCCTTATAAATTGATTTAATTCATCTTGCATGGCATTCATCCAAAATTCATTCTCACAAGCTTCTTGTATATTTTTAGGTTCAAAATCCGACAAGAATGCTGTATGAGAAATCATATTAATATGAGAATGTGTCTGAATACCATGGGAGATGTCACCAATTATTAAGTCATGAGGATGATCTTTAACTTCAACAAAAGATTTTGGTAAAGTTGAAGATATCACAATAGGATCAGTCGACTTGACAGGTTCTTCAGTCGATTGCTTTGCTTCAGTCGACTGGGGGTCATTATCAGTCGACTTATCAGCCATACTAGTTTGTTCTAAAGAATTAATCACATTATTTAAAGGTGATGAATCAGTTTCATCATCTTTATTTAAATTTGATGAAGGCAGAGATTCATCGAATGTAACATGCATTGACTCTTCAATAGTCATTGTAGACTTATTGAAAATTCTATATGCTTTACTCCTATTTGAGTATCCTAAAAAGATACCCTCATTAGATCTAGGATCAAATTTATCTAGATTATCTTTAGTGTTCAGAATAAAACACTTACAACCAAATGTCTTAGAATAAGAGACTTTAGGAATTTTGTTAAAAAACAACTCATAACAAGTCTTCTTTAGCTTAGGTCTTATAAGAATCCTATTTAAAATATAACAAGCTGTAGCAACGGCTTCAGCCCAAAAGTACTTTGGTAAATTGCTTTCAACAAGCATGGTACGTGCGCATTCTTGCAAAGTCCCATTCTTCCTTTCAACCACTCCATTTTGTGGTGAAGCTCTAGGAAATGCAAATGAATGTGTTATACCATTCTTGTTGCAATATTCTGTAAATGTTTCATTCTCAAATTCTCCACCATGATCACTTCTAATAGTGACTATGGTTAGAGATTTTTGATTTTGAATACGTTTACAAAAATTTGCAAATTCATCAGAAGCATCATTCTTATGTTTCAAAAAGAATGTCCAAGTGAATCTTGAAAAATCATCTACTAAAACAAATACATATCTACTATTATTTAAAGAAGCAACTCTAGTAGGGCCAAATAAATCCATATGAATTAATTCGAGCGGCCTACTAGTAGAAATTACTTCTTTTGTTTTAAAAGTGGATTTGATTTGTTTTCCTAGTTGACATGCATCACATAACTTATCCTTTTTAAAGGATAGTTTTGGCAATCCTTTAACTAGGTTATACTTAGATAATTTTGAGAGATTCTTCATATTCACATGTCCAAATCTTCTATGCCAAAGCCAAGATTCATTGTTGGAAGCTATTAAACAAAAATCATTTGAAAACTCAATTGTATTCAAACACAATTCATAAATATTATTTTTGCGAAAACCTTGAAAAATAATATTTTGCATAGTAGAGTCATAAATCAAACATGCATCTTTTTCAAAAACTATTTTATATCCTTTATCACATAATTGACTAATACTTAACAAATTATGCTTTAATCCACTAACTAACAACACATTTTCTATAGTGGGGTTAGAATTTTTACCAACCATGCCGATTCCTATAACTTTTCCTTTGTTGTTATCACCAAAGGTAACTGTTCCTCCATCGATGCTTTGAATGGTGGATAATAGATTGGCATGTCTGGTCATATGTTTTGAACATCCGCTGTTAAGTATCCAGCGATCTTTCTTGGGTACCTATAAAATATTTAAGGTAAATATGGTACCCTTTTTATTGGGTCCAAAACATATTAGTTTGGGGGAAACCAAACCCATAATGAGTTTGATTTTCCTTCATAAGAAGGAATATAATTAATAGAATTACACACATTTAATACATATGAATTGATATACGCAATTCTATCATTCTGATTTAAGTTAACTCGAACCCATGCAAACTTGTTCTGTCCAGTCGACTTTACAGTATCCTTCAGTCGACTTCTAGTGTGAGTCAGTCGACTGGATGATACGCTAGGTCGACTTATATGAGGTTTTGATCTTTTTGAATAAGATTCAATTCCTCTGGACAGACGACTGGTAGATGGAATCAGTCGACTTAACCGAACGTCAGACTTGCTTTTATCACTCAAATTTACTACCTTAGGCTTTTCAAAAAATTCATATAATTTATGTGTAATAATAGAAATAGATTCTGATTTATTTCTACTAGTGTTTTTAGAAGAAGATTCTTTTATAGAAGAATTTTTGAAACCAAGACCATATTTTTGACTAGATTTTACTTGATGATGAAGGACATCATTTAAATTCTCTTTGCCTTTGTTAAACTTAGACACGTTCTTGGATATCTCTTCATAATTCTTTTTTAGAGATTCAAGATCAGTATCTAAACTTGCAATGCGAGAATTTAAAGATTTCACTTCCTTATCAAGGTTAAGATTTTCTTGAGAAAGTGTTTGATTAACTTTCTCTAGATTCTTAACTCTAATCTTTTCCTTTTTCAACTCTTGAAAAATTTCATTAAAAGCATCAAGTAAATCTTCTGAATCAAAGTCATTACTTACATGATCTTGTGAAGCCATAAAGCACATGTTTGCAACTTCATTGTTTTCATCCGTTTCTTCTTCTGAAGAAGAATCACTATCATCCCAAGTTGCTTGATAAGCCTTCTTGTTCTTGGCAAACTTATTCTTTGAGTATTTTTCCTTCTTGAAGTTGGATGTTTTTCTCTTGTTCTTTGCATTTTCTAGGAGACAATCCTTCTTCATGTGACCTGTTTATTGCACCTGAAACAAGTATGAGGGTCATTAGAATCTCTAATTTTAGAATTGAACTTACCCTTCTTTAAGAATTTTTTGAATCTTCGAGTGAACATTGCTATCTCCTCTTCATCTTCTTCCTCATCTTCTGAGTCTGTCATGGCTTTAAAAGCCAATGATTTCTTCTTTGCTTGTTGTGATTCTGCATCCTTCTTTCGCTCCTCAATTTGAACCTCGTACGCTATGAGATTTCCCACAAGATTCTCAAGAGAAAGTTGTGACAAATCATTTGCTTCTTCTATTACCGTGGTTTTCTTTTTCCATTCAGAAGTGAGTGCACGAAGGACTTTTCTAACCATCTCTGCTTGAGTGTATGTCTTGCCAAGTGCCACAAGTGAGTTTGTAATATCAGTAAATCTAGTGATCATCTCGGACACAGTTTCGTTTTCCTTCATTCGGAACATCTCAAACCTGTGAACAAGAACAGAGATTTTAGATTCTTTTACTTTATTTGTTCCTTCATGAGTTACCTCAAGTGTATGCCAGATTTGATGTGCGGTTGTAGCATTTGATACACGGTTGAACTCCTCCTTTGTGAGAGCACAAAATAATGCATTCATTGCTTTTGCATTATTCATAGTTTGGTTCTTCTGATCATCATTCCATTGTGCATATGGAATAGTAGGGGCAGTGTATTCCGTCTCCGTCATGTGCCATATTTCATAGTTGATTGATTGGAGGTAGATCCTCATTCTGCACTTCCCATAATTGTAGCTTGTTCCATCGAAGAGCGGTGGCCTTTGTGTAGATTGGCCTTCATGGTACTGATTAGCATTCGAAGTAGTTGCCATAGCCTGTAACCTTGCTCTGATACCAAGTGTTGGATCCTGTAGGCGAGGCAACAAACACTAGAGGGGGGTGAATAGTGTTAATTAAAATAAACTGCGGAATAAATAATTTTTCCTTCAGTGCAGTCGACTTAGGAGTGAACCAGTCGACTGATATGATCAAATAAAGGAAATACAAACAACTCTGTGCAGTCAACTTAAAGTTGAGACAGGCGACTGAAGACACAGTGAATTTACAACTTATACGAGTCTGACCAGTCGACTGATATTGTGCTGAGTCGACTGTCCAGACAAGTTTCAAAGAACTTAAACAGAAACAAGTAAATGCAAGTTCAAGAGAAACAATCACAGAGTACACACGATATATCCTGGTTCGGTCCTTCCGACCTACATCTAGTCCCCAAGCAACCCACTTGAGATTTGCACTATTCTTGAAAAACAAGTTTACAAGAATACCCTACGGCGTTAAGACAACAACCTTGTCTAACCCGTAGTCCTTTCTCTCAACCAGAGAAAGCAGACCCACTCTACTGCCAAGAGTGAAACGACCGACTCTACACCCTAGAGTCTAACTCTCCAACCGAGAGCAAAAAAGAAACAATAAAAATTTACAGTCAACCTATAGCCTTGTTGGTGTTATGTGTTGTAGAACGTGGCTAAAAAGAGGTCGACTTCTATACCCAGTCCAGAACGAAATCTGATGTTATACTGGACTGAGTGTAGAGAACCAGAATTTTGAAACTTGAAAGCTTTTTCTCTTTTTCACTTAGAAATGCTCAAGAATGCTCGGAAATCTTAAAGAATGTTGTTAGATCTTTTTCATTGAGTTCTGAACTCTATTTATAGAGTTAGAACTCCTGGACGTTGGGAGACAGTTATCTCAACTGTCAACCAACGGATCTTAAAAGCTTTTGAAATTGAAAATCGATTTTGAAAACAGAAAACGGTCAAAAGCACTCGAACAGTCGACTGGGTTGCCATAATGAGTCGACTGGTCAGAGTTTGAATAAATTTAAACAGTTTTGTACTACCAGTCGACTGATATGAGCATCGGTCGACTGGTACTCAACAGTTAAATTATTTCAAACTGTTTTGACTCTTTTTGATGTTTTTGAAAAACACACATTATAAAAATAGTGAGTGTATGTGTGTGTGACAAGGCTTTACATCATACTAAGACTCAACAAAAATAAGATTACATTGTTTACAAGACATGACAATTTATTGACACTTTTGAGCTTGAGACTTTGGCTTGAGTCTTGAGTCTTGACTTGAGTCTTGAGTCTTGTCTTGAGTCTTTGAGTCTTGAATGAAGCTTTAACCATTGTCTTTATCTGGAGCCTTTGTGCTTGTTCATTTGTTCAGCTGAATAGTCTTTTGTACGTACAACCTGCAATTTTAGCTGTATAGTATTGACACATGTTGCAGTGTGTTGTGATCATCAAAATCAAGAATCAACAGAAAATCATTCGCTGGACTTAGTCACGTATCCGTATTCCGTATTCCTTTTTTGGAAGTTGAGCGTGACAATACTGTTGGAAAGTCTTGGACCACTAAAATCACCTTGACTTCTTCAGGAATTTTCCTCTTTGAAATAGCTGCTACTACCCCCTTGCATTCCTTCTTTCCTTGGAATGTCACTTCCGGCCCTCCCGGTGCCTTCATCACTACGTTCTTATTCTTGCATTCGATTGTTGCACTGTAAATCGCCATCCAATCTACTAATAATCACATCCACACCCGGTCTATCCCTAAAATCCTCACTCCAATTACGATATCCCAACCAGCGTAATATTAACCAGTAGTTAGTGTTTCTCCTGAAAGTGTTGCCACCACCAAAACCCTGCCAGGAAATATATTTGGTTCAACACATAACTTCATTACAAAGGAGACACAAAAGTATGTGAAGATCCACTATCGAACATAACTTGGGCCTTTATTCCATTTATTAATAGATGTCCTATTACATAAAGAATTGCATATTTCAATACATAACACTTATTTCTTACAAGGCCCTAAAAAAAGCTTCGACTATTATACAAATTGCTCCATACTTGTGATGACATCATTCGAATTATTTGCATCTTCCTCCATCAATGCGAACAATCACCCCTGCCGGTAAGGCTTCTTCTTCTTCTTCCCAAATTTGTTCTCGCTAGCACCTCCTTGGTTTAGTTGCGGACAGAGCAGCTGAACATGTCCTTCCTTGCCGCTGTTGGAGCAAGTCTTAACTCTTTGCAGATTTGGACAATCCCCGATGTGGCCCACTTCTCTGAAATTAAAGAACCCCTCTCTTAGTCGTGGTCATCCTATTGTTCGGCCCGTCGAACCTACCAATCTTCTCGGGAAATTTCTTTCCACGGTGGGCTGCTGCTGCAAGCCTTTTGCCCTTATTCCACACTTCTTTCTTTCATTGGAATTGCTCTATGTTCGCTTTGGACATAGGTCCTTTACGAACCAATTTATCAAATTTCCTGATTTCTAGTGGTAACATACGAGATCGCAAACTCGATCTTAAACCTTGCTCGGACAGTCTGGCTTTTCTAGCTTCACCACAATTAATTCCGGAGCGTACCTTGACAGTTGGGTAAACTTAGTCTCGTACTTCCTCACTATCAAGCTTTCTTGTTGTAGGCTTATGAACTCCATGGCTTTCTTCTCCAAAATATTCAGAGGGAAATTGTGTTCCTAAACTCCTCCAAGAATACTTCCCAAGTCACCGGTCCTTCAACGAATGACATTTTCATAGATTTCCACCAAAATCCTGCAACCTTCTGTAGTTGGATGGTGGCCAACTCACCTTGCTGGCTTCCGAAGTTTCCAGAACTTCGAATACTATTTCCATCTGCCTGATCCAATCGTTCGCTGCGTTAGGTTAGCTTGCCCCTCGAACACTAGTGGCTTCATCCTTTTGAATGACTCCACTTGCTTGATGGGATTAGAAGTTGGGTTAGCTGGTCCTACCCCAGCGTTCCGGCTCACACTGGCTGTCATGTATGCATTAAGGGTCTGATAAACCCTAGCGATCTTTGCCTCCAAATCAAGCCTTTTTCCGTTGCCGTTGGATTGTTCTCCATTTTCACCATTTCTAGCTCTCCTTCTTGCCATTTCTGAACTAAAAAATACATGAATCAACTCAGAGAAGAAATACTACGTAAATATTAAAATACCCAAAAACTTAATTTATTTGAAATTAAATCATTATTTGCCACAAATCCGTTCATAATGATAATAGCAAAATAAAACAACTCATTCGAGTCTATATAGGCACTAGATCTCACTATAGCATTTAAAACTAATGCAATCATAAAACAGTCAAATGGGACGATCACACTTTGCTTCCCTGAGCTCATTATGCACCTAATCCAATTACTTTTGTAGTTTATCACGGTGTCGTTTGGAATTCTACTTCTCCCACTTTTAAAAGTTATCCAATTGAGTAAAGTGTAGTGCTGCTCTGTGCTAAAACCTTTCAAGATTCCTCACTCTATTGTTCAGGGCCAATGCATCGTTTGTCATCTGCATGGTGCCCCTTAAGATGGGTCACCCTTCACTGATGAATAATCAGCTGATGTCAAAGGGAAGCAATAATGTGGTCCATCCTACTCAATCCCGACGAACCATCTGAATATTCACCCGAAGATTCCAATGGAGGAGGGGTAATCTGACGCGATTCTTGCGATTCTTCTTTCTCCTGTGGCTCTTCTTCAGGTTCCTCTTCCGAATCCTGCTCAGGATGTTCTTCTGAAAACTCTTCAGGATCCTCAAAGAATTCTTCCTCTTCCACATTCTCTATAGGATCTTGGTTATTCGCCATCCTAGAAAAGAGAGAAAAGAACATCAGTATATATATAGAGTAACATAAATGCAAGTTCAAACAACTATAACATTCATGACTCTAGAACTGAAACTCACACATCTAATGTCCACCTAAGTTTCCATTCCCTTATTATGTTTGTACTACTTGTTGAAATTTGCTCTGATACAACTCTGTAGCACCCCAAAATTCCATACATAGGTAATTTGTGACTCATCTAGATCGTTACTTCAATTTCATACAGCACAATACAAAAATACAGGGAAATTTAAAATTTTTCATCACATCAATGTCCTTTACATTACACAGCAAAATTTACACAAAAAATACAACTTATTCTATCATAGATTCGCAATCTTGTAACATCTTTCATCACATGCTCGCTCCCACGCCACTCGTCGATAAGAGTCCTGCAAAACTTGAGAACTGTGGGCATGTTAGTTGAATACAATGGACGCAACGCTAACACAACAGTGATCCTCTAAAAAATTACAAACCCAGACATGAATAGAGAAAAATTTGAAAAGAGTGACTAACCTAAGTATGTAACCTAAGTATGTCAGTATATGCCATGCTCCTAAAGATTAATGCACAACCATATGGACACTTGTTCAGTATCTATGCCGCCCAAACAACATAGTCCGAAGGCAAGGTCTTAGCGTTCTCCTCATTGTAGTGATTAATCCTACGCCATGAAAACCTATATTACAGTGACAGACGTAAAGATTTAGACATCCCGCGAGTATTGGCTCCAGTCCCAGAATTCTCCGTCGATCTTTCAGAACCCTCATCGTGCAAACATCCAGTAAGCGTTGCTCTAGCCCAGAATACTGGAGATCTATCTCCCTTCTGCCTGACTAATCATAATCCAAGGAATCCACCGCCCGATCATTCATAGTTCTGAAAATATTTTAGGCTCGCCTCTCTCCACATGATAATCAAAATCCAGAAATCCACCGCCCGACTGTAACTATAGTCCATGGAATCCACCGCCCGACTATATAGAGCCCCCCCCCCTACTCATGTTTGCTCAAGCTTCATCACAAATCCTTTCTAGTGCCTGTCATTAGTTTAGAAAGAAAACAAAAACTCATCTAGAGCTAGCATAACCCTACTGGACTTATCTCAACAAACTAGAATACTGGCCTCATATGGCTCAGTCCCATAATTTCACATTCTTGTCGGCACCCTGGGTCCTATTCAATCTCTAGAACTCAACCATCTAGGATGTCGTAAAACACCCTCCCCCCCCCCCCCCCCCCCCCCGGGTTATCTACGACCACCCATAAAAAAATCAAAGAATCTGCTTGCCTCTCTCGTTCAATTTATTATTACCAACTTACATTATCCACAATAACTCTAACAATCATTAACATCAAGCGAGCTAATCTACAAACTAGTTCTTAATTCAATTAAATCACTCTTTCTCAACTCGATTATAGAACTCTACACAAAGTATTCAATCCGCAATTTAATCAGACCAAACTGGAATTTATCCAATTTTAAATCAATCCTTCACCCGAAATTAGATAGTCTCTAAAATATAAAATTATCCACTTCTAAATATGAAATAATGTACTTCTAAATATGAAATTTATTACCTTCCAAATATGAATTTTCTCACTCCAAAATCTGAAATTTATTAAAACAAACCCTTGATCTTAACCCATTCGTAATCTACTCAAAAATTTAAATTACAACTAAAACAACACACAAAATCTTAATTTGATAAATACTCAAATCTTTAATAAATCCATAATCAAATCCTAATCTAAACTAACATTCAATTAATAATCTGTACCAATCCCGAGCCTGTACACAAATTCAGACCCGAAACATCCCATGTCTAGACCCGATCTTCGATTAATTTAGCTTAAATTCAAATCCTAAATCTTATTCAATTAAATCCTAACTAAGCAACACATCTCAAATAATTAAACCATGATCCCGATTTACTCCAAACAAAACCCGAGGACTACCCACATGGCAGATCCGCCCTCCTCACACCCGCACAACCCAACCCGCATGCTCACATCCTAGACTTGCAAATCAATTCCACAACTATACTTGATAATTCCACATAGTCCAAACCCGACAAGCCAACAATTCCATACTCTAAATTTAATCGGATCCAGACCCAAAATACATAGCACCCGTAACCCCAACAGACCCGTTAAACAATTGGGTTTCAAAACTCGATTAAAATTTGGGTTCTTAAAGCCTAAACCATGTCATGATTTTTAATTAAATTTATCTTTAAAACATCAACAATAATTCATAAAGATTCATGGATCTCTCTCCATTTTATTGGGTTATTAATATACAAAACAATCATATAAATCAGATTTATTTGAGTTCTAAATCTCCGAATATGAACTCATCATTTAAGGAAAAAATTCCATTTCTTTGCATGATAGGAAATTATTTAATAACATAAGTATCACTAGCATGTAAAACATCACATAACAAACATCCTACCCACATAAGGATCTACATTACTTCAAAGAAACACATGCATAGATCTACACTACATCAAAGAGAACATGCGTAATAGATAATGTTATAACATATCTATTGAAACAACATAACTAAAGCTCAAGAAAAACACCTACCTGAAGATTTTGATTGTAGAACGAATACTTTAAACTAGCCTTCTCCTCCAAGGTTAGAGCCTCCAAGATAATCTCCCAAATCAAACAAAAAAGAAAACCCTAACACCCCCTATATAAATGGCCAGGATTTGTATGCTAATGTTTGGGGAGATTTTTCATTTAAATCCTCCCTTAATTTCATGATTCAATTATAGCACCTATAACCAATTAATTTGTTTCGAAACAAACTTGATTTTCCAAAATCTCTTTTTGTTTCCTAAACTTGTTGGCCGGCCACCAAGTCCATTCCTTTGGATTGGGCTTGGTTTGGATCAGGCCTCTCAGGCTTTAAAAAAAAATGTAATCCTTTTTTAAATAAACTCTTAAAAAAATAAGAAAATACTCTTTAATAAATTTTTTTTAAAAATCAAATAGAGGTAAATAAATAAATAAGTAAATAAATAATAAGATGAAAGTAGAAGAATGATACAATTGAATTTTTCACAATTTCATGCACGTACATTGCACGTACCACAGTAGCAAGATAATAAAACAAAATAATGTTAATTTTGTCGGATGTTACAGGTCTACAACTTGGAAAAGTAGAATTTTTGATTTCACGGAATTATGAATTGTGCAGGATTAGCTAGGAAATCAAAAGCCTTAGATTTCTCTTTGCTATTTATAAACCATAATATTTTAGATTTCTTTCTTTTAATTATTTTAGTTTTTTTTTCTTTTGTTTAATTTAATTTAGTCTTCGATTATCCAAATAGTAAATAATCCAGTGAATTTCGTTACTCAATAAAATAATTAGTCCTTATGGGTTCGTGTCACGACCCAAATTTTCACCCTTTTTTTTTACCATTACATTTTCAAATGCATTCTAACTTAATTTATTTCTTATCTACACCATTTCTTACTTAGGAAAATATTCAGAGTTTTCAATTAAAATTTCGGTAGAGCTTCCCCTGAAATATTAGCCCTTTTACAGATATTCCTTACAGAATTCTGTAAACAATTACATAATTCAATACCTGTAATATATATCAATCCTCCCCAGGCCAAATCATTCAACAACACACAGACAATAATATATAAGGCTCTAGGGGCATAATTCATCGTAACAAGCAAGATACAATTTTACAACCAAAAATTCTTTTGGAAACATATAAAATTTTTAGAAAAACCTTAGAAAAACATTTCAAAAACCAACCACAGACCCCGGTACTCCACAACGAGGTGGGTACGAGCTTTCATACTTCATCACAACACTATATATATTATTATCCCTTACAGTTATACATAATAAAATCTTCCATAATACAAAATAATACTCCCTACTATCCTCAATTCTAAATGACTTCAAATAAAATGCCTATAATAGATACATACATACGTCATCCTACTACGAGCAAAAGAATAACCACCAAAACCACAACAACTATCTCACCTCGCTACTAATCAAAACCTGCAGGAGAGTTAGGATCGTCCACCCTCAGGGAGGGACTCCCCTAACCCCCAGAAAATAACAGGGGTTAGCCATGTCTGGTGTGAGTATAATTACTAGTTTAGCAAATAAATGAAACTATATAAAGAAAATTGAAAGAGCTTAAGAATATCATGATAATTAAGTTTGACATGAAAATTGAATATACAACATAACAAAAGTGATTCTTGCACCAAGTACTCTTTTGAATCTTCAACCCATTTACATATCCATGTCTACTCTTTCTGCCTTGAAGTTGTGTCGCAGCAGGTAGTTCCGACCATTTCCATGGAAATAGCGGGAGTGTAGTTCCTCGACACAATTCCAAGGCATACTATATGCACATTAATTCTTGCCTCTAACATCACTGTCATTCAATCTTATAGCCTTTCATTCATTCAATTTCATAGTATATTTATATTCATTCTCATTGCATAACATCACACTCATTCAATCTTACAACATGTTTATATTTATTCTCATCACATAACTTCACATTCATTCAATCATATAATATCACATACATTTTTCTCGCATCTCATCACATGTATTTATTTTATCGCATATCATCACATTCAATTATATCCTATAACACATCTCATAACATTCCGTAATACATTCACCTTCTCTCTTATTATATATATAACACTTTACCTTTTTTTCATTCTAATTTCATCATATAGCTTATTGGAATGCTCATTCTCATTTTATCATATATTTTACTTTATAATTAATTTTCATCCCATCATACAACTTAAGTTACTTCTCATTCTTATCGATAATATATCTTACTTTCATTTTTTACTTACATCTCATGTTACAATTTATTTTAACTTCCATTCTTATCAGATAATATGTAACACCCCGAGCCCGGCTCAGCTGCGCATGCGGCTACACATACACGCACACGAAAGAACGTACTCAAAACTCCAGCCATGCCCACCACAGGCACCAGCAAAAGGGGGGTTAACCCATTAGGTGTCCCTTTATCACTTGGTTTCCTATATATACCCACACACTTTTCCATGCATTTCCAATATGGGACCTTTTATCCCCCCACGTCACCACATGCCACCTTCCTCCAAGCATGCATTTATTCTTTCATGCACATTAATTGCCTATGCCCCATATATCATTTCTATAGGCACCCATCGCAAACCAATTAATTCCAAGCCTCCTATAGAAATTCCATCGGCCAACAACCAACCACTCATCTTATATATTATTATTATTATTATTATTATTATTATTATTATTATTATTATTATTATATAGAGAGAGAGAGAGTTAGTCTATTATGAGATGGTGAGCGGGGCTCCTTATCTTGAGCGGGATCTACCAGCCATCCGATCTAGTTTGATTCAGATCGAATGGCTGAGATGGGATCCCGTCTCCATTCTGTTTTGTTGAGGGTAAAATGGTCAGTTGGCCCCCTCTCCTTATCCCTTGGCATGCTGGCTTTTCGATCGCTCCCGCTCTCTCTATTCGATCGTAAGAAACCCTAGCCCCCTCTCTTATTCTTACTCCCGCGCTCTCCTTCTTCGATGAAACCCTAATCGTCGGAGACGAAACCCCCATTCTCCTTCTCCGATTTCTACTCTCTTGGATTCTCTCATTCTCTTCGACGAGAAACCCTAGCCCCCAAATCCGCTGGTCTCAGTGGTCTCCTTCTCTCTCTCTGCGATCGAAGACCCAAATCGCAATTAGGGTTGCGAGGCTCTCTCTCTCTCTCTTTGACGTCAAACCCAGCTTCCGATTAGGGTTTCGATTCCTCATCGATGGTTTCTTATCAATTATAACCCTCTTCAGCGATGGTAATGTTCCCGTGCTCATATTTTGATTCCATTTCGTATATGGGTTTTCTTTGTTTTGATTAATGCTTTGATGGGTTTTTGTTTTGGGGTTGAAACTAGATCTGGGTTCGAAATTTTTCGGTGTTTGAGATGCTGGGTTGTTATGAGTATGTTTAGATCTATTGAATTTGATGTCTTTTTTAGATGGATCTCTAAGATCTGCATCAAAGAAGTGGAAAATGAATCACCCCATGTAGAATTTTGGTATTCACAGCTATTTTTGGTATATCAGAAGAGGGCCCATGGCCGTTTTTGTGTGTTGGTCTAGGCAATGATGATATGCACTACCTAATAAGCTAATAAGTTACAACAATTGGCGCGGCATAATAATGCAGCCCTAGACACATTCTTAATGCTTGATTTGCAAAATGAATATATAGAAGTGTGTTCTGAGCCTACGAATACTTCAGTTCATGTGTTGAGGACAACTATGTTGATGAAAAATTTAGCTCTCCGAATAAGCTTGAGTAGAGCCTGCATTTATTTAATTAATTTTGAGTCGATTAAGACCTTTTAAAAAAAACTTGCGATGTCACATTTCTTCTCTAACTAGTGTGATGAGTTCTTCAACTCGTGTTGGTCCTTGTCCTCCTTGAACTTGTTCTTAACCTGAGCTCGATCGATGTAGGCAGAGAAAATATATATAAGAGAGCTGAAATCCTCTTCCCGATTAGCTCTCTGATAATCAAGTAGCTTTATTTTGGAGAAAGAAAAAACAAATAGATAGAATTGAGCTACCCCGAGTTGTGGCCGTTGGACCTTATTGATTTTTTCTTATAGTCCTAGGACCTTATTCATAATGCCGAGTTCATCTATGGCTGGTGTAGATAGCACAACTCCAAGTTGTTGCTAGCTAGCCTTTTTTTTTTTTTGGACAGAATGTTGCTAGGTAGTTGTCTGTCCCTCCTTTCAGCCAGTTAAATTAGATTCAAATGCCAAATCGTCTTTAATTAACATATGGCTAGGAATGAAAGTATGAAATCCAACTCTTGATAACAAAATCAATGTTGAAAGGGGCAAAGGTTAACTACAAATTTTCTCTCTTTTCCTTAAATGTAAGAAAGAAAGGTACAGCATGACTATCTATTTACTCAGGATACAATTTACACGACAAGGTATTTATAAAATTAAGAATCAATTATGCTTCATCATTGATTGTTAAAGGCTGCTGTTGCTGTGTTATTTTCGTTAGGCTGATTATGGATTCAGATGCTGAAGCTCCTATTAGTTAATCCTTTAATTTGATGCATAATGATTTATGAAGTTGATGATGCTGATGGCTGTCAATAGGTCTCTCTCAAACAGGAGCAGGATTTGAAGCTCTTTTTCAACCAGTGGCAGAGTTTTGGAGATCTATGTCATGTTTTTAGATACTTAACTGATGGTTTGAACTTGTATCAGGTTTTGGTAATGATCTTCTTTGATGTTTGTGACATCTGCTTTCTATTTTGGATTCGTAGGACTGAATTTCTGGTTTATTACACTATTGCTTCCCTGAATAAGCATTCATTATGCTTCTTCAGAGATTTTTTAGCCTACATATTGAAGCAGTCAGTAGCATTCATTATGTGATATTAATAAAGTTTTGAGCCTAGATAGTGAAGAAAATTAGTGTGATGCTGAGCCATATAATTCTATTCAGAATTGTACTTCTTGCATTGAGCAAATAATTTAAAATTATCCTCAATTTTAACATCACACTTTTAACTGTTTATGACTTAGAAAGTTTTGTGAGTTTCAGCTTCTAGAGAAAAGCTTTTGATGATTTTGGATGTGCTAGAGAAAATGAGAAGAGGCAGAGCATCATCAGCAGACAGTTACAAGCACAATACTAAAAACAAAGTCTGGACTTGTTGTTGTTCCGAGCCAACAATGTTTAGAATTTTGTTTAATCTGTTGTATAATCTTTAGAATTTTGTACAAAGATGAAAATTCTAAAGATGAGAGTTTAAAGATGAGGAAGGCAAGAATTAGAATTTTTGATGTTTCTGTCTATGAATGTATTAGAATTACAATGTTCCTCTTCGCTGTATATATGTATACATGGTTTAGTGAATTGAATGTATTAGAATTACAATCTATGATGAATGAATGAATGGATGCTTTATAAACTCTGTACTGTATGTTCATATCTATGTGCTTTATGTTCATATCTCTGTGCTTTATAAACTATAGAATTACAATCTATTACAATCTATGCTTTATGAATGAATGGATGCTTTATGTGATGAACAAGCTACAACTTTACAGAACTGCAGCAAAAATATGAAGCAGTTAAACTGCATAATAAAGAACTGCAGCAAAAACTAAGTTGTGAATGTAATTCTACGAGTGGATTTTGTGAGAGAAGTTGATGCTTTATTGCAAGAGGTCCGAGAAGAAGAAGCAGAAGTAGTCACCTCAAGAACGTACTTAATCCTGAATCAGTCGCCACCAGGTTGAAACAACAAGAGAAGCAACAGATCATCCATCAAGTAAAAGCTCTCCTTGAACTAGCAGCTACATATTCATTCATTCCACTCTAACAACCCCCAAAAGACAGCATATAACCAAAAGTATTTCCATACCATATTATCAAAAGATAGCATATAACCAAGGATGTGCACCCATGCCTTAACTTTTACTCATGCCAAAGATGCATAAGATGCATAAGATGATGTAACGAAATGCATAACAAGAATACAAAGCATTAAAATAACATTCGAACACACAAACAAAAGACTTTCTTGGCAATGAAATCTTGATCTATGACAAACTATATTCTGTTTACTGAGTATACATTGCTGTGCAAACTCTCAAATGGATAACTAGATTCAGGCCAATCTGAACTAGACATTCACAAGTATAGATGAACAGAAAATCAGGCTAAGCATATAATGAAATGGTGTTAGTATATAAGATTTAATATGGAAAGTACTGCAAACAAAACCAAACTCAACGGGAAATAGACAGAAGTGGCTGATATAAGTCATTGGGCATTACACTTTTCATATAACTCAACGGGAAATATAGATTTTATTTATCACACAACTTTTTATATATGGAAAAAGAACTTCGAGCCATCAGGAGCTTATGCTCAAATATTAGTGCGTACATAAAATAGCTGATATTGGGAGACTCCACTTTTCACAAACTCCTTTTATACAAGTAAAACCTATAATATTTTACAAAATGAATACATCCTTACATAAAATATGGTGTAAAAAGAAAGAATGAAATCCTTGGATGCTACAAAAACTAGCTATCTAGGCTACAGATCACATCTTCTGACTCTTTGAACCGACCATATCTCCTAAAGAATACAGTTGTGTTCAGTTCATAATTCACTGCAGTCCTTTTATTGATAAGATAAGCTCTCTCACCATCCATGCTTGAAAGATATCGGTTGCTTAGCCCCACAGCACTGAACATGAATGCAAAAATAAGTTCGCTTGGAGGTGACTTCAAATTTTACTTGTCACGAATTTCTCTTTTTTTGAAGCAGATCATGTCTTCTGAATCTGAAATTAAACCTTCTTCCTGCATAAACCAAATGGAGAGCAGAAATATATTCAATATCTTATGTGGAGACAATAAGAGAATTTTGCTCTCTAAAGCTGAAAAACATGATACAATAGAAGTATGAGATTGATTACCGCTAGAATTTCTTGAAAAGAATTTCAATACCTCATCAATCATTATAACCTACACAAAACACACAAGTTAGCGACGTATCATGATAAAAGAAATAAGTTGCAAGACAGACAACTCTATGAGCAACTAATAAAACAACAAATTTCTTCAAGAATAAAATAAAACAACAAAGTATTTATACAAAGTATTTGGGTATACTTTTGATGAAAGCATTAATGGTTAGAACAACAACATCATAAAAAATCAGAAGGAGCTAATGACAAACCAAATAATATGCATGAAAGATTGTTTAACAGGCAAACCTGTGCAACTGAAACATCGAACTCAGAGGGTTCAGCATCCTTCTCCTTGTGAATTTTCCTAAACGCTGTGTACATTTTATTAGCTTGGTTGACATATCCTACTTTTCCATTTCTTGAAAGAAGATTAGAAATTAGATCAGAAATTCAGTCTCTCCAAAATGACCAAATACTTAATAAAGTCGGCAAACCTAATGGAACATTTTCAAATGGGCTCCCACTTGCAAAGATTGTGTTTTCTCCAGCATATTTGAATGCATCTATGGGTGTGCACTCAGCTGTTTCATTGGAAATCAACCCAAAAAAGAGAAAAAAGAAAAGAAACGCAATTGTAGGATTTGACATTGCAAATATTGTAGGATTTGACATTGCAAAAATTGAGTCGAAATGTAGAATTTTGTAGGCTCAGAACAACACTTGGCAACAAAACTTGAAGGCTTAGAACAATATCAAAAAAAATGTGTAGGCTCTGAACAATAACACAACCAAAAAATGTGTACGCTCAGAAACCCAATAACTTGTAGGACCGTACACAAGTGCTGGAAATATTTTCAAAAAATCAAGTATAAGTGAGTCAAATGCAGAAAATTGAGTTTGTCACTAGGGCTGCTAAATTAAGCCATGCCTACTAGATCCAACCAAACTGTTGTTTTGCATCTCCATCTCTTCCAAATCAATCAGTTTAAGCACAAAATTATGAAAATCATTTTACTTGTCTTGTATAAATTTGTCATCACTGCCTACACAGTCCAGTAGAGAAAACTCATGATTCAACAAATTCATGCATAAACAAAATCAGTCATATACTTTTCATCACTGCCTACTAACTTGGTATTATTTGTATAAACAAAATCATTTTACCAACTTTTTGAAGATGGCGAAAAATCATGCATTTCTGTTATACCCATCATCAAATTGCCTTCAAAAATAATTACACATATAGCAAAAAAATATGAGTATAATCATGTTAGGTAGTGCATATCATCATTGCCTAGACCAATACACAAAAATGGCCATGGGCCCTCTTCTGATATACCAAAAATAGCTGTGAATACCTCTCCTTATCATGAGAAGAGATCATATTGACTGATAAAAATACACCTCTACAATATATATACAATAGAGGCCACCTCGCGCCTCTTCTAATAACCGAAACAGGGGAATAAACTAAAAAGATAAGGAGAGGAGGCTAGGGTTTCTTACGATCGAAGAGAGAGCGGGAGTGAGTTGAGAGCCAGCATGCCAAAAGATAAGGAGAGGTATCACAAACATCAAAGAAGATCATTACCAAAACCTGATACAAGTTCAAACCATCAGTTAAGTATCTAAAAACATGACATAGATCTCCAAAACTCTGCCACTGGTTGAAAAAGAGCTTCAAATCCTGCTCCTGTTTGAGAGAGACCTATTGACAGCCATCAGCATCATCAACTTCATAAATCATTATGCATCAAATTAAAGGATTAACTAATAGGAGCTTCAGCATCTGAATCCATAATCAGCCTAACGAAAACAACACAGCAATAGCAGCCTTTAACAATCAATGATGAAGCATAATTGATTCTTAATTTTATAAATACCTTGTCGTGTAAATTGTATCCTGAGTAAATAGATAGTCATGTTGTACCTTTCTTTCTTACATTTAAGGAAAAGAGAGAAAATTTGTAGTTAACCTTTGCCCCTTCCAACATTGATTTTGTTATCAAGAGTTGGATTTCATCAATTTGTAGCTAAATTTTTCATCAACATAGTTGTCCTCAACACATGAACTGAAGTATTCGTAGGCTCAGAACACACTTCTATATATTCATTTTGCAAATCAAGCATTAAGAATGTGTCTAGGGCTGCATTATTATGCCGCGCCAATTGTTGTAACTTATTAGCTTGTTAGGTAGTGCATATCATCATTGCCTAGACCAACACACAAAAACGGCCATGGGCCCTCTTCTGATATACCAAAAATAGCTGTGAATACCAAAATTCTACATGGGGTGATTCATTTTCCACTTCTTTGATGCAGATCTTAGAGATCCATCTAAAAAAGACATCAAATTCAATAGATCTAAACATACTCATAACAACCCAACATCTCAAAAACCGAAAAATTTCGAACCCAGATCTAGTTTCAACCCCAAAACAACAAACCCATCAAAGCATTAATCAAAACAAAGAAAACCCATATACGAAATGGAATCAAAATATGAGCACGGGAACATTACCAACGCTGAAGAGGGTTACAGTTGATAAGAAACCATCGATGAGGAATCGAAACCCTAATCGGAAGCTGGGTTTGACGTCGAAGAGAGAGAGAGAGAGAGCCTCGCAACCCTAATTGCGATTTGGGTCTTCGATCGCAGAGAGAGAGAGAAAGAGACCACTGAGACCAGCGGATTTGGGGGCTAGGGTTTCTCCTCGAAGAGAATGAGAGAATCCAAGAGAGTAGAAATCGGAGAAGGAGAATGGGGGTTTCGTCTCCGACGATTAGGGTTTCATCGAAGAAGGAGAGCGCGGGAGTAAGAATAGGAGAGGGGGCTAGGGTTTCTTACGATCGAATAGAGAGAGCGGGAGCGATCGAAGAGCCAGCATGCCAAAGGATAAGGAGATGGGGCCAACTGACCATTTTACCCTCAACAAAACAGAATGGAGACGGGATCCCATCTCAGCCATTCGATCAGAATCAAACTAGATCGGATGGCTGGTAGATCCCGCTCAAGATAAGGAGCCCCGCTCACCATCTCATAATAGACTAACTCTATATATATATATATATATATATGTATATATATTATTATATGTTTTCTATATAATATCATATATATATATATACTAGCTTAAGTACGGGGTGTTACACACACCCCTCCGTAAGAACTCAGCATCCTCGCTGAGCCCGGGACCTGCAAGCTAATACAGGACCGCCTTTCTAGTCAATGTGGAGTAGAGTACCCTGCTAGCGTACTGCCTCCGATCTCTACCAGCATACTGTCCTTAGCCAGGCATACCTCTAACCCACTCTGACCTACGATCGGTGTCAAAAGTCGGCTCTGATACCATTTGTAATGCCCCGAGCCCGGTTCAGCTGCGCACGCAGCTACACGTGCGCACATGCGAAAGAACGGACACAAAACTCTAATCACGCCCACCACAGGCACCATCAAAAAGGGGGTTAACCTATTAGGTGTCCCTTTATCACCTGGTTTCCTATATATACTGACACACTTTTCCATGCATTTCCGATATGGGACTTTTTATCCCAAGTCCCACGTCACCACATGCCACCTTTCTCCATGCATGCATTTATTCTTTCATGCACATTAATTGTCTCTTCCCCATATATCATTTCTATAGGCACCCATATCAAGCCAATTAATTCCAAGCCTCCTATAGAAATTCCATGGGCCAACAACCAACCACTCATCTCATATATATATATATATATATATATATATAATATCATATATATATACCTGCTTAAGTACGGGGTGTTACATAATACTCCGCACCCCAAACATAGTTTGGGTAATATAACACCGCACCCCTAAGCTGATAGCCTGGGTAATAATCACCGCACCCCAGATAAACTGGGTAATAATCACCATACCCCAAGTAGAAATTGGGTAATATAACATCACATCTCAAGCCGATAACTTGGATTATTACTTTACTTTATTTTTATTTTCATCTTACAATTTACTTTACTTTTCATTTCCATCTTGCAATACAACTATCATATCAACAACCCACCAATTCACCCTTGGAATTGTGCTTGGGCGATAAAATCACCACACCTCAAACATAGTTTGGGTAATATACACCGAACCCCAAGCCGGTCCTTGGGTATTAGGAGGAATACCCAAACCCCCATGATTTCTATAGGTACTGGTCAACAAAATTTAACTGTTATTATTATTTTCATCTCATCTTTTTAACTCATTTTATCATCACATATCATCTCATCTTTTATTTCAACAAATTATCACATCTTTGGCATTTACCATGCTATTTATCTTCTCATTATACCTTATATATGCATACACCATATTATTTAATTTATAAGATTATTACATCATATTATTTCATATCATGAATGCACTAAAGTATTTATTTTGTCACGTTATAAGATTTTATGAGTATACCATGTTATGTAGTTTATCACACCACGTTATCAGCCATATATCATAAACATGCACTATTTTGGTTAATACATCATAACACCATACACACACACACACACACACACACACACACACACACACACACACACACACACATATATATATATATCATTTCTATTTATCATCCGTTTATTATACATATATCAAACTCCATTTTTTTCATATTATCATATATATCCAATATATTACTCAAAACACAAAATTTTCAAAATCATACAAATTCACCATATAACACAATTTCATCTTATAAAATTTCCGTATTTTCTATTAAATCTCTCTATGGCTATAAATAACACAAATTACATCGAGTCAGTCTAAAATTTTGTCACAACATAAAGTATACCTAGTACAATCATACTCACTTGAGTAAATGCGAAGACCGGCTGTGTGGGTTCTCCGTTATTTCCCCCAAACTCGCTTCTTCTTCCTATTACCAAGTTTTAACACTAATTAGGGTTAAAGATATTCAGATTACTAACAAGAACAATTAAAATCATTATAATCTCTCACAGGAATTTCTTCGAACGCCTGACGTGTACACAATAATGCACGCATTCCGATTGTTCCTAACTGGATTTTATGCCCATATAATCTTTCAAAAATTATTCTAATTATTTCCCATAACTCACAGGGATTTCTACTGTCAATTTTCATCAATTACTACTTCTATTATCTTTTAATTACCATGCCAACACCCTAATTATTTTCCAATTTAATTTCTATCTCCTAAATACAAAATCTATCACTTCTATTATAAAGAGAATTGCCTATTCTCCTTCCTACACCATTTCACAGCTAAAAATTTGCAAATCATATAATTGTATACAATTTTAAATAAAATTCAACTCACCGAAGGGTTGATGATTTAAAAAAATGACACCAGCACGTTGAAGAGCACCCTTCAATTACTTAAAACCCTCTCAAATTTTCTCAAAATGGCGAGTGATTGAATAGAATTTGAAATCCGAAATCAAGGAAAAGAGGAAGGGGGAAACGTGGGTTTCGTTACTGGACGGGAGTGAGGGGAAGAAGAGAAAGGGTAGTGTGGTAAATAAAAAGTGAAAAATTATTTATAAGCCCCTCCTTGACTCTTTTATTATTATTATGCCCTTCTAATTCTATCTTTCATAATAAGTTTCAATAAAACTGTCACGTCCCACTTCTCAAAAGAATACAGAATACAAGTGCGTGACAAAGATCAACGAATGATTTTCATTATTCATAAGCTGTAAGGATCGACTCAATAGCATAACAGGAAATATAAAAGAATATACAACCACGCACGCATAAAACAAATTATTAATCAACAGAAACTATTTGAAATAAACATAAATTCCTCAAATGAATATAAGATCTGGATCAAAAGTTAAACTTCAGGACAACAAGCTCATTACAAGTCTAAGTAGCAACATGAAATAAATAAACACAAAGCACAAATAACTAAAGCATGATTTCCCAGGTGAAGCTTAAAATGTCTGCTCACCCACTCCTGCAGGTAATTGATCTCCAAAACCTTTATATTTAACATGTGGAAGAAAATAGAGAAACAAGAGACAAGACACCCGTTACTGCATGTTACGGGCCGTAAGTAGTACAAGCAACGAGTATAGGAACAAATACAAGAAAGTATGAAACATAGATTTGAAATCAAGAATATACAACATGTCATTACAGGAATGCAACAAGTAATAAAGTTTAATGAGACTAGCAAGCAAGTAAAACGAGTCCAGTAATAGGATCAGGTTACAAGTGAACAAGTAATTTGTAACGGGTATCAAGTAGCATGCGAGAGAGGTAACAGGTATGAACAAGTGACAAGTTATTCTTAATTCTGTTGTTTAATCCTATCTAAGGTAACAATTCATGAGTTCCATTTATTTACTACATGGTTGCTACATACAAACAAGTTGCGTTTAGACTTAGTGGTGGATTCTATAGGGCCATGTACTCAGGTATCATGTAAACAGAAACAGACACGAATCATGTAATCATGAAATCGTGGTATCATGTAATCAAAACAGGAACGAAACATGTAATCATGAAATCATGGCATCATATAGTCATATACAAGTAACGGGCATGAATCATATAATCATGAAGTCATGTCATCATATAATCAGGTCGTAATAACAGGCATGAATCATGTAATCATGAATCATGGCATCACATAAATGGAACACAGCCCTCCTTCCGAATACACTTACCTATATTGTCCACTACTATGGTCTTTCCCTTAAATCCCAGCTTATTATTCAATATTATCAACTAACATACATGAAAGTGCACAAAATAGGGCAAGTAATCATGATAGGAAAATAGGGAACAAGTTCAGTCAAGGTAGAAAGCATATTCGAGTATCATCACAATTAATAATTATCAAAAACGACGAGAATTCCAATTATGGATAGCAGGGCGTTGCTGCACCAAAACTGAGATTTCTGTTGCTAAATGAATGCAATATAGATCCATAAGATATTCTAGAAACTAGACCCTCTTTCGGTTCCAGAGCATATAAAAGTTGTAGCAACTGGTTTGAAAATAATATTCTACACAGATTTCATGTTCAGCCAGAATTCTCAAAGTTTAGTTTACAAGCATGAAACAGGTTTGAAACTTCATCAAATAATTCTAGAAAAATTAGGGAAGGCTTTCTAGTATGTCTAGTCTCAGCATGTTAATTTTCATCTAATTATATGACATATAGCATGCTCAAATTAAATTGTGAAACAAGGTGACACAGCAAAATTATGAATCTGGAAATCCAGACCCAGCAGCACTAAAACAGCCATAACTCACAAAATATGATTCGAAATTTGATTCCATCAAAAGGGATGTAATCTATACACCTGAGGCTATGATTCATATTTAGAACTCAAGTCAATATTTTGTCATTAATTGAGTCGAAAATAGCAGGCAAAATCAGGACATCAACAAATATGATTTCTTTTGCATGAAAATTAATATAATTATTATTTATCATGGATTTAAGTTAATGCATGATACAAGTCAGAGTCTATCGATTATTCAAACAACACCCATGTCCAATCTACACTCATAACAAGGAAATAATAACAACATATGCCACACGACCAAACATCTACAACATGCATTCATATGGATAAAATCTCCTAGATCTACATAGTGTTTGTGTGACGAATATATTAATGGATTGTTTGGGGGAGTCCTTTTTTACTATGGGGTTGATAGAAGCCAATCAACGAATAGAACCAAGATCATCAATGAGTAAGAACATGAAGAACAAGTTATAGTGAGATCTACTTGCGGTATTTATGCTTGTACGAGGAACAAAAAGATTCATATAAGTACTTGCCTTGGTTGGATGATGAACTTGATGATGATCGGGATCGGATGGACCAGATTGGGTGCGGATCTTGATGACGATCAAGATCAAGAGATCGGACGGCTGAGATCGCTACAGATGATGAAGATCAAGATCGTTGATCAGACAGCCAAGACCAAGAGATCAAAGATCATGATCACGATCTGATCAAAGGTCCAGATCTTATGATCAAAAGATCAAGGGCCAAGATGAGTCCTGATCAACACACATGCACAAGCAGAACCCAATGGCACTTCGGCTTGACGGCGATGGCTGGCGGCGGCAGGGCGTGGGCAGTTGGCTGTCGACTGTGGCAGGCTGGCGACGGGGAGAGATGAGGGTGTTCTATTTTTAGGGAGAACAGATGAGAAGAGGTGGCGAGGACGATGAGGCTCAGGCGACGGCACAGGGGAGGAAGAACAGGGCTCGACCATAGTGGTGTGGCGACTCGTAGGCGGGGTAAGGGAGAGGGGACGACAGGGGCTCTACAGAGAAGGAAGAGGGAGACGAAGGCAGAGGCTTCAATGGCGGAAGGCCATGGCAAAGAGGCTCGAGCGGGATGATTGGTTCAACGGTGCACAGCGAAGAGGATGACGGGACTCGTCGATGAGGATAGAGTGGCTGTGCGGGGTCGAGCGGGACAGGGGAGCGATGAAGGACAGGATGGAGATGGAGGGTCGAGGAGAGGTAAGGTTGATCGGGAGGTGCAGGGAGGAGACGGGTTGTGCAGGTGGTTGGGTCTGTGTTTCGATAGGAGCAAAGGAAGGAGGAAACGGGGGTAGGGAAGATGAATAGTTGGGAGGGGGTTACACAGTGATTGGCGGCTGGGTTTTAATGTAGGATAGGGTTTCTAGGTTATGGTTAGAGTTCTAGGGTAGAATAGGTTAGTTTTATATATAGGGTAAATGGGTTTTGGGTTATTGGTAGTATCCACTAGGGAAAAATCATGGGGCTGGGTTTTAAATCCAGTAGGAGATATACATAATGAAAAAAATAGGGATTTAAAGATTTAGATCAATAATAAATACATAAATAGTTGGTACTATAATAGCACAATAAATCAAATAGTATACATAAGGTTAATACTCAAATACTAACAAACACAATAGGATTTTATAGTAATAATAATAATAATAATAACAATAACAATAACAAGGTCATATGTAAAAATAGGATTATATGAAAACTATTTGAAAATAACTGCAAATACGATTAATTAATATAATTGAATTTTTAATAAACAATCAAGAAATAACAATAATAATAATAATAGTTAATACTAATAATACTAATAATAATGATAATAACAGAAACAATAATAATAAAACTAACAATAATAATAATCATAATATGTATCAAAGTCATAATAATAATAATAATAATAATAATCGTATTACAATAAAAAATCATTGGAAACTAGTTACAAATAAAATCATTGATTAAAAATATACTTTAATAGAATATCCAACAATACATTTTAACAAAAAGAATTTGAAAGCGGGAAAATAATTTGCCACCATCGAAATACCGAAAATACACAGAAAATACGTACTGGCGAGAACAGGGGTTAGAAAAACTTGCTCCACCAAATGAATAAATAATTTATGGAATATATATGAGATAAAATTGTATATTTATGCATAATAATAACAATAGCAATAACATCTATTAGCAATAAAAGAATTACAAACGACTATTTTAAAATTATAAAATAAAGGGGGTGTTACAGTTTGACAATCTTTTCATTTAAAACAATACTACCTGTTGCAATTTGTACACATACAAATTATTCCATCAGGAGGCAAGAGTGGATCAGAGGATGAAATCGAACGTTGCATATACAAGTTGGTTTGCAGCCACTGTCAAGCTCTGCCTGAGGATGATTTGATTGGTTTGTGCACTTTGGATTTTGAGGATCTTCGTCTGGGCAGGCGTCAGCTGCAGTATATGTATGCTCCCTCTCTTACTTTGTCACTATCTCAATATTATTTGATAGAATTATTGGATTTATTATTAATTATTGAATTAATTGATGAATGAACTAAGTACAATGTGTCTCCTATATATAGGAGAGAAGGGAAGACTAAACTGATACAGAATCAATATGGAACCAAACTAATCATATATAGAGGAGGGAGTGTTGTAACATCCTAGATTTTTAAATCATATTAATTAGAATGTATTTTATTTTCCACGTGTCGTGCACGTGCAATTTTATGCATGTATCTCTCTAAAAATATTTCATAAACTAGTAGTCTTATTTTTCTTCTCTTTTATTTAGGAGAACCTAATTTAATTTTTGTCCTAATTGTCTCTTTGTAGCCCACCTTAATTAATTAATTAATTAAATTAATGAAGCCCATGGTTAGTTAGCCCATTAGTGAGCCCATTTATTTTTAAAATCTCCTTTAATAACCTAACTTGTAGTGTTGGCTCATTCCATGAAAGAAAAAAAAAATTATTAACTTGAACAACTTTTTAATAAAGGGAGCACTAGAGGGCATGTGCTTGCAATAGAGTGTGCAAAGCAAACCCTTTGGGTGTGGCCGGATGGGATCAAGAGAGAAAGAGAGTGGATGAGGTGGAGAGGTGGTTATTTGCATCATGGGAAGTTATAGCAACTCCCTATTTCATCTAAGCCCTTGATCCTTAACCATTTGATCTAATCCTAGCCCTTTATTTTCACTAAAATTTTGTATAAATAACCCACCATTTCATTAGTTATCCTTGTACCTATTCTATGTCATAAGAGAAAGAAATACATTAGTGAGCAAAAGATTGAGAGTTAAGTGAGTTCTAAAAGATTGAGTGTGCTTTGTGTGTGTTCCATTAAGAGGAGGCCAGCCACTCATCCAAGGAGCAAGGAGGCTTGCGGCAAACACCAAGGAGCAAGGAGGAAGCTTGGACTCATCAAACACTAGGAGAAGAAGGCCCTTTTGTTCATTCTAGGAGTTTTCCCTGGGACTTTTGTGAAATTTCTCTCCAAATAAGGTGGGCAATTTTCTCCAACTTCTAAATAGATACCATGCTAGGTTGTGTTTTTGATCATGCTAAAATAAACAAGAAAAAGGAAATATTACTTTATGTTTGTACCATGTTTAAGGAGAAAATGAACATGTGTGAAATTGCATGAAATAAGTAGTAAAAATTGTTTGAATGATATGAATAGAAATATTGTGGTGATGATTTGAAAATATGCTCGTTCGCTAATGAAGAAATTATGAACCTTTATGTTTGAGTTATTCATGAATGTGGAAAAATGCGATGTGAATAAATGTGTGGATTATATGATGTGAACTATGAGAAAATCTCCTTGTTATGAAAGTAGATTGATTAACAAATCATGCATGCCTGTTGTTAGTAAGAATGATTCCGTTTCTGTAAAAAAAAAAAAATAGTCTTTTATATAAAAATGAGAGTTAAATGTTTTTTGAAGATCCTAAGTTACTGTATAAATTCCAAATTTCAGATTTTAGTGGGTAAACAGTTGACCGTATATGTCTTAACAGTCGACTGTCATGATCATTTTATTTTTGAGTTTTAAATCATCACAGAACAGCCGACTGGCCATGTTTAACAGTCGACTGCCCTAATCATTTTATTTTCGAGTTTTAAATCATCGCAGAATAGCCGACTGGTCATGTTTAACAGTCAATTGTCCTGATCGGTTTATTTTCGAGTATTAAATCATCGCAGAACAGCCGACTGGCCATGTTTAACATGTTGGATCCTGTAGACAAGGGAAGAAACACTAGAAGGGGTGAATAGAGTTTTATAAAAATTAATTGCAGAAATGAAATTTATATTCTATTCAGTCGACTGTAAAAAGAAGTTCAGTCGATTGAGGCATCAGAGTAGAAGAGTATTTTGATACAAGTCTGATAAGTCGACTTGATACAAAGAGGAAGTCGACTTGCCAGAAGAGTTTTTGAGAAGATTGTAATACCAATCTGATCAGTCGACTTAAGATGGGAATACAGTCGCCTTACCAGAACGGTTTTGAGAGATTTGAAATGCAAGCAGTAAAAGATTTAAGAGATACAACCACAGAAATTCCAACTACAGAGTACACACGATTTATCCTGGTTCGGTCCTCCTGACCTACATCCAAATCCCAAGCAACCCACTTGAGATTTTTCACTATTCTGGAAAAATGTACAAGAATACCCTACGGCGTTAGACAACAACCTTGTCCAACCCGTAGTCCTCTCTCACCACTAGAGAGAGCAACCCACTCATCCACCAAGAGTGAAAACCTGACTCTACACCCTAGAGAGTCCTACTCTCCAACCAAGAGAAAAAGAAAACAATAAAATTGTTTACAATCAACCTATAGCCTTATTGTTATTGTGACTTTGTACGTGGCTATTCGGTCAACTTCTGTATTCAATCCAAAACGAAATCAATGTTATGTTGGATTGAACTCAGAGAACCAAGTCTTAAGAATTAGAGTGTTTGAAACGAAACTTTTTCTGTTTGAAAGTAAGAACACTTAAAACTTTTTCTCAAAAGGCTTGCGAACCCTTCCATGGTGATTCTAAGTCTCTATTTATAGAGTAGAATCCCTAGAAGTTGTAAAAACAGTTCTTACAGCTGTTTACAAATGGATATATCTTTTTGAAATCAAAAAACCAAATTTTGAAATCAGAAATCTGTCAAAACGGCTTGAACAGTCGACTGGCCAGAGTTTGAAGAAGCTCAGACAGTTTTGTACAGGTACAGTCGATTGGTCCTTAATGGTAGTCGAATGGTACTCAACAGCTGACCTAGTTCAAACTGTTTTGACCTTTATTTTTGAAAACCACACAGTTATAAAATTATATGTAAGTGTGTGTGTGACAAGGCTTTTACATCAATCTAAGACTCAACAAAAGAGAATTACATTTGTTTTTACAAGACACAAAATATAAGACATTGAAGCTTTGGTCTTGACTTGAGTCTTTAGTCTTGAGAGAAACTTTAGTCATTATCCTTGCATGAAGCTTTGCTTGATCATTCTTCAGCTTTAGAACAACTTGCTTGATCAATTTGCTTTGAGGCCTTTGTGTATCATACATGATAAACTTTGATACAACCTGCAATATATGAGAGGTAGCACAACAACTTTGCATTGTGTTGTAGTCATCAAAATCAAGAATCAACATTCTCCCCCTGATGATGACAACACAATAGCTTACAATAATAGAAATAGATATTACAAAAGCTCACATGCTCCCCCTATCAAATGTACAACATGCATAGGTGTGAAAACATGCACAAAAATATGCACAAAGATATACACAAAGATATGCATCACAAAACATGCACAAAATAACACAAAAAAACATGCACAAAGATATACACAAAGATATGCATCACAAAACATGTACAAAATAACACAAAAAAGCATGCACAAAAACATGCACAAAGATGTACACAAAGATATGCATCACAAAACATGCACAAAATAACACAATGCGACACAAAGCTTATATCTATATTTCTCCCCCTTTGTCATCAACAAAAAATGGAGGAAAGAAAAAAAAATGAACCACACACAGTACATAGCAAAATGACAAAGACAAATTTATATATAGAAAGGAAATAGTCTTAGTTCAAACGGTTACATAACAAAATAGAAAATGCAACAATAAGTAGAAAATACATAGAAAAAATATATAAAAATAGTAGCTCATCAATCTTCATCATCTTCATCTTGGCCACCCTGAAAGGGAGGAGGAAACTGAGTGGTGAACAGGTGGGTAAGATGAGAAATATTTGACTCAAGAACATCTTGACGATCCATTGCAACGTCTTAACGATCCATTATATAATTGATAGCATGATAAATACTGCGAGGATCATCAAAATCTGCTCGAGGACGAGAGGAACTAGAGGCTGAAAACTAACGGGCTGAAGTAGCTAAAGGGACAGGAGGGGAAGTCCTAGAAGGAGACCTAGGTGGAGAAGAGAAAAGCTTCATCCGTGCTAAACTTGCATGATCAAAAGATCATAGTGCTTTACTATATTTGTCTCAGCATCGAGATCAACACCATAAGCACAAAAGACTTGAGTAAGAAGGGCACCAAAAGGAAAAAATGAAGTACGAGCCTTATGAAGCCTAGAGAAGATGATATGACCCTAATTGATATTAATTTTGCCGAATATTGCATAAATGGCTTGTTGCAACTCCATGGAATACTGATCATAACTCCCTGTTTTGGGAATGATATTGTATGATTGTATGCATGCAACAAGTTTTGCAACAGGGGTAATGGACCTATTGGACAAAGGGGGTCCATGATTCGGCAAATAAATTTTAGATAAAGTGGTGGCATCATCCATCTCAATTTCTCATAAATCAAGCCCTTCATCATCTAAACCCAAAATAAGATTAATTCTTTTGGAGGTGAGTTTCATTTTTCTTATTTTTGACAGACGTATAGATGAAAATCTCACTACCATCATCCGATTGAACAACTTTCATATTTGTATAAAATAAATAGATGAGTTGAGGGTAGTAGTAGGGTTGATTTTCTAAGGACAAAAACTCATAAAGACCACAATGTTGAAACAAAGGCATGAGATTAAACCTATCAAGATCGGAAAAATTTACAAACCGACACGGGAAAATCATAATGGAACAAATTATGTACCATTTTTCAACAAGGTCGGGACTTCTAAGGAATTGGATATAGTCCCTAGAAGATGAACCCACCTCTACATGAGAGGTTTTTGATCCCTTAGGAGCCATGAAAAACAAAGCTCTCAAACAAAGAAAGGGGAAGGAAATATACCAACAAAAACTTAGAAAGAAGCAGAGAGCTTCAAGAGAAGTTGAAGCACCACACGAAAATGGAAGGATTTGGGCTTCAAAGACTTAAAATCGGCAGCAACAGCAGCAACAGCCATAGCAGCAGTCGACTGGAAGTTTTCGGCTGAGAGAGAGAAGGTAAAGTAAAAGTGAAAGAAAGAGGTAAGTTTTTAGGGTTTGTGGAAAGAGTTGATGGCTGAGATCAAGAGGAAATGCAATCAACGGCTAAGGGTGGTCAAAGTTAGCAGTAGAAAGTGAAAAGTCACCTCAAAAGGTGTGCCAAAATTCGAATTTGAAGAAAACTGATTTGCGAGAGTCGACTGGAATTAAGGGGCAGTCGACTTAGTCGAGAGCAAAATAAAAAAATCGAACATAGCATTAATACAACTGGTCAGTCGACTGGGTACTGTGCACAGTCGACTGTCCAGAACTTAAAACGCAGACAAAAACTTAGAAAAAATAAAGATACTTGGCAGTCGACTGAAAAGTACTTGTAAGTCGACTTACCAGAGAAAAAAATTCATGAAACATCATGAAAACTACAAATCCCTAGTTCTCTCCTTAAGGTGATAAATGTGTCTTCCTTAAGAGGTTTGGTAAAGATGTCAGCTACATGTTTATCAGTAGAAATAAAGTCTAAAGAAATGTCTCTCTTTAAAACATGATCACGTAAAAAAATGATGTCGAATATCAATATGTTTCGTACGTGAGTGTTGAACCGGATTTTTAGATAAGTTAATGATACTAATATTATCACACATTATTGAAGGTTTTTCAAATGAAATACCATAGTCTAATAGGGTTTGTTTCATCCACAAAATTTGGGCACAAGCCAAACTTGCAACGATATATTCAGCTTCTGTAGTTGATAGGGATACCGAATTTTGCTTCTTACTACACCAAGAGACTAGTGAATATCCCAAATAGTAACATGTCCCACTAGTGCTCTTGCGATCAGTTTTACTACCGGCAAAATCCGCATCACTATATGACAAAAGTTGAAAGCTATCTGTGCATGGATAAAATAGACCATATTTAAACGTGCTTTTAAGGTATTGATGCGGTTTGTTTTTGGTCGCAGTGTGGATGCACCAGGTGTGAGTTCGGACTCAATTTGTAATGAGGGAAGAGTGCGGCACGGGACGACGAGCGGGAGGCTCGCTTCGGCGCTTGAGGATCGGCTCGGATCGCCTCGCCTCGAGTACCTGCAGACGGTCCTGAGACACCGGGGTTTATCCCGGCGGTGGACCCTCCGACGATCTAGTCAGTCTCTGTGAGAGAGTAGCAATAACTAGGAAAATTTGGGTGGCAAAAGATTGATTACCTGAAAAGGTGGGTGAGGGTCTAGTATTTATAGGGAATTCCAACCGGGTTTGGATCCGCTTGGGGGCCGGGTCTGAACCCGAAAGCCCATGGGCCTGACGTGGCAGAAGGCCCAGGGAGTTTAGGGCTGACGTGGCAGTACCAAGAGTGGTATAGGGCTGATGTGGCGAAGCCCTTGGTGGTATTTGGAGCTGACATGGCTGATCATGGGGCTCCTGTGCTCCCGGGAGAATCTGGTGGCCTAGGTTGTGCCAGGTCATCTTCATTCTTTACCAGGCTGGGCGGACTGTCCGTGGGGCTGTCGTGGATCGGGGGCCGAGGGCCATCGAGACTCGTCGGATACGAGGAGGTCAGGTTTGTGGGAGTGAACTTGAGGTTCGCCCGACCCTGTAGTGGTTCGAAGCCGAGCCAGATTGTTGTTTTCCCCATTTTGGAGTGAGAGCTGTACTGGGCCCTGGTTGGGCCCCAAGCCATTTTTACCCTACCACACAAGCCCCCCACTCCTACGGGGGTGTGGGAGCTAGCCGTGGAGGAGTGTTTATGGTTGTAGAAATGGGATGGCGAATTGCTGGTCCTTCTTGAGGGGGTTGCCCTGATGTTAGAGCGAGCCTCGAGCTGGCGAGGGTTTATGGGCCGGCAAGGGTGATGGCGAACCGTTTGAAACTTCCTGAGAAGATTACCCTGGTGCTAGACCGGACCTCGAGCTTTCGAGGGATTATGGGTCGGCAAGGGTGATGGCGAGTCGTTGAGTCTTCCGAAGAAGACTACCCTGGTGCTAGACCGGTCCTCGAGCTGGCGAGGGTGATGGCGAGCCGTTGAGCCTTCCTGAGAAGACTACCCTAGTGCGAGACTGAACCTCGCGCTGGCAAGGGATTATGGATCGGCAAGGGTGATGGCGAGCCGTGGTGCCTTAGAAGGTTTTGAGCGGGGTGGCCCGCCGTCTTTGCGGAGCATTGAAGGCGCTCCGGGATCTGTGCGATGTTCCAATTTCCTAGGGGCATTAATGGCGCCGCCTAATAAATGCACAGCGCTTAGGCTTCCGTCGTTTGGCTTTCCCGATGCTGTAACAGCAGGTCTACGGGGGAGGCTATAAATACCCCTCCCCCCCCCCAGCGAGTTTGATCACAGCAAGGGTGGTCCACTGGCCATCAGAGGTGTCTGCTTCGGTGGACGTCTCTCTTGCAAAATTTTAACCCTGGTGGTGTCGGAGAGGTGGTTACTCTACCGCCCGGATCTTCTCTTGGATCTGATGGCTCTGATACGGTGGCCAGATCCAGGGGAGATCAGGGCGAGAGGGGTAACGACCGAAATTCGGACCGGTAGATAAGGAGCCTCGGATTGGTGGTGGCTTTGCCGTCTGGATCCTTTTTCGAGTCAGACGACCCTGACATGGTTGTTTGGCCCGAGAGAGATCCAGACGGGAGGGGCATCATCCGTATTCCGGACCTGGGACTGAAGAGCCTCGGATAGATGGGTCGTCTCCGATTGGAGGTGGGCCGATCTATCTTCCGATAGGGCTCCAGGCGATGGTGGCTTCTGTCCCACCCTCGAACAGTTCGGGGTTTCGGCTGCCGAGGCCGTAAGCCCCGGGCTGCTCGCGGGTGAGAGGGGAGCCGACCGAGCCCTGGAGCCCGGGGCGTCTATCGAAGGACGGTGCCTCAAATCTTAAGTAAAATGTTTTCTCCGCCGAGCACTTCATCCGAACCGACCCTTGTGCGTGGTTGCCAGCCTGGCACTGGGTGACGTCAGCAGCGCACGTTTTGAAGACGTGGCGCGATTTTCCAGGCGGCAGTTACACGTCAATCGGTGAACAGTAATTGCGGAAATCGAGGAGTCATTTTCATCCTCTATAAATGTCCCCCCTCTCCCCCTATCACCCACTTCTTACTCGCTTCTTTCTCTTTCAAAAAACATTCCAACACTTCAACGCTCGTCCCTACCGTTCGCTGCACCAGGCTCGTTCTTCCGTTAGTTGGTAAGTCTGTTTAGTTTAGGCACAGATGGATAGGGCTCAGTCTGGCTCGTCAGCGTCGACGTCTGGGGGGGAAGTGAATCCCGCCTCCAAATCGACTTCGTGGGAGGAGTCTGTTCTTGAGGGGGAGTCTGTGCATAATGTGGAGCTTTCCGATTCGATCTCGTGGGAGGAGCCGGTAGGCGAGGAGCAGCCAGTGTATAATGTGAGGCCGTTGCGATCTCGGAGGCTTTTTGTGGTGGAGAGTAGCGAATCTGAGGAGGGGGGTGGTAGTTCAGGCGAAGTCCAGATTCTAGGGTTGGCTTCCGAAGAGGAGGGTGGCCCCAAAGGGGGTGAAGCCGAAGGGGCTCACATAGGAGGTCAGGGTGTGGGCTCGAGTTCCATGCCGACCGGTCTGGGGCGATTATCTACCCCCTCGCCGGAACGAGCCAAGAAGAAGAGGGCTCCAAAGAAGAAGGGGTCGAGGACCGGGGGCTCGAGCCAGGCGCCTGTTTATCGTAACTTGATGACAGGGTCGCCCGTACAACCTAAGCCGTTCTGCCGGTACCCCGACAATCTTTCTGATAAGGAGCTGTTTGGGGTCCAGCCGTCATCGCCGAGCCGGAAGAGGGTGATAATGGACACACTTCCGACCGTTCTGGAGGCAGGTGATTTGGAGGCTTTGCAGCTGGCGTACCACATAGGGTCCAGCTACGAGCTCATGTTACCGAGCTCTACTCTTCGACCGACCCCCTGCCGGATTGGTATTGCGTCTTCCCCGTGGATGCCTTCATCTCTGGCCTGAGGCTGCCAGTCCACCCGTTTGTTCGCGATGTGCTGAACTGGGCGTCCTTGGCGCCGATACAGTACGGGCCGAACTCCTGGAAGTAGATCATCTGCTTCGTGTTGATGTGCGAGGAGCAGAAGGTACCCCTACGGCTGAATGTGTTCCGGGCAATGTTGATGATCAGCTCAGCGGCTGAGGGTGTCTACTACATTTCGCCCCAGAGTAAGGGGAAGGTCGTCCACGGTCATCCGGACTCCATCAAGGATTGGAAGAAGAAATATCTGGTGATCCGGAGTGAGGAACCTTGGGACATTCCCACTCGATGAAACCACTCCAAGCCGAGCTACAAAACGCCGAGGCCGAGGGACCTGACGGCCGAAGAGTGGGGGTTTGTTGGGCGTCTCCGTCTGTCATATAGTATCAACTGGACGAAGGTGACCGAGGGTCACCTGGCGAGTGTCGGACTGAGCCCAGCCGTTCTGCGTATGTAGTTGTTTCTTTCTTTTGACTTTGTTGTTCCTCCGTGCTCATTGTCCTTACTGGATCTTTTTGTAGATATGGATCCTGAATCGATCAAGGCAAAGAGGCTCGCCATGAAGAAGGAGAAGTCCGAGAAGAAGGTGGAGGCGACGAAGAGGCCGAGGGAGTCGTCCCTAGCCATTTCGGAGGCCCAGCTTGAGCCGAGGACCAAAAGGACTCGCTCGGAAACGAGCAAGGGGGTGGCTACTTCGAGGGGCCAGGGCCAAGCGAAGGCATCCGATCTTGACAAGGGGAAAGGTCCCTTGGTCGAGGTCGAGGAAGAGGACCCGGTGGTGGAGATGTTGCGGCAACGGTGGGCACCGGATTGGTCGGTTCGGATGGGGGACTGTCTGACCGAGGAGGCCCAGGCCATTGAGGTGGTGGAAAAGTTGGCAACCCCTCGCGACCGCAAGGAGATGGAGGGCGAGCCCGTGGAGGTGGCGTTTACGCGCCTGGCACAGGCCACCGTACTGGTAAGCTCGTCGACCCTATCCCCTTGTCAATTTTACTGCGGAAGTCTTCCTCTTATCTGCGTTTGTTGGTCGCAGGCTTGCGTGCAGGGGGCTAACGTGAAGAACCTCTACGAAGCGGCCCTGGCACAAGAGCGAGCTCGGGGATAAGAGCGAGCGGGAGATGAAGGAGATGCGGATTGAGCTCGAGGGCTCGCACAAGAGGGAGCAGAAGATGAAGCTCGAGCTCGACGCCCAGGAGGCGGAGTGGGGGAAGAGGGTGGTCTCCTTGAAGAAGAAGTTCGCCAAGGAGAATGAGGAGTTGACGAATGCGTTCACCAAGGAGAGGGAAGAGCTGACGAATGCGGGTCAGCTGATGGTGATCAAGGCCCAAGACGAGTGTTACCCGAAGGCCCTCAGTCATGTGAGGCACTTCTACCCGACCGTCGACCTGTCTAACTTTGAGTATGACATGGAGGTCGAGGGGACACCGAAGACCCCTGGCGAAGAAGGGCCTGCTCTTGACCCGTCTGTCGACCCCCCTGTGGACCCGCCTGCCGATGCTGAGGTGGGAAAACAAGTTGTATAGTTTTTGTCTTTCTTTTTCCCTCTCTCGATTGTATTTGCCTTCCGCGGACTGGCCACCGCATTTTTTGTAAGAAGCAACTCAATTTATAAAAAAGGATTTTTGACTGGCCAAGTGTTTTGACCTCAGATATTTCCGAACCTCCTTGCTTATGTGTTTTGAGTTGGCTGGTTCTCTTGTAGGTTGCGGCTCCTCTTCCTGAGGTGGACCCCCGTCGTTCCGACGTGGCGTGGCTCCGGAGCAAAGTTGAGGCCCTGGAGGCCACGTTGGTCCGCTACCAAAAGGGGGCTCGTGACACAGACGCGGCCTTTAATTATTATCGGAATAAATCTGAGGCCTTAAGTGAAGAGGCGAGCCGGCTGAGGAGGGCGATGGTGGATCGGGACCTCGGCGGTGTCAGTTTTGGACATGCCATGTCGAGTGCCTCGGTGCAGAGGCCCTCTTCTGAGAGGTTACTTCGCGATGTCATTGTGGAGAAGGAGATGGAGATACACCGTTACAAGACGATGCTGGGTGTCTTGACATCTTCCTCTGTGGGTCGGCGAGCGGAGGGGGTTCCCTCTGCGCTGCTGCTGTTGGAGCGTATGCGACCAGTTGATGCCAAGAGCTCCGTGGCTGGTGTGTCGACCGTGGCTGAGCCTAAGGACCGTCATGACGAGGAGAGGGCTCCTAGTCGCTCGGTCGGAGTGGTCCCCCCCTTCGTCGGACCCGAGGGGCCCTAAGATGGCAGCTTCCTCCAGTTTGAGATGAGTGGAGTGGTCCTGTAACGGTCTTTGTTTGTTTTCTCAGAACCAAATAAAAGAGTATGAATAAAGAATTATGTTCCTTCTTTGCTCCGTTTAGTAGTGTAGTGAATGATGGCGGAGGCGAGGTTCGGCTCCGTCGATCCGTGAGGGATCGATGTGGGGCATTAGGAAGAGTCCCTGGCCTGAAGTTGGGTCGGACCTACCGAGACGTTGGGGATGATACCAGAGTGAGGACTCGGGTGCCGATCCCATTGCCAGGTGTTAGGTCGGAGCTGCCGAGGCATTTGGAGTTTGACAAAAAGAGATGTCTTTCATACATGATAGGGAGGGTCGCTGAAGCGGCCCTTTACACATGAAAGCTTACAAAAGATTTTATATACATTAGCCAAGCTAGAACCTATGTTCGCTCTTCCAGGAACTTCATTAGGTGCTCGGCGTTCCAGGGTCGGCTAATGAGCCGGCCGTCCATATCTGCCAGTCGGTATGTACCAGGACGTACAGCTTCGACTACACGGTATGGGCCTTCCCAGTTGGGGGCCAATTTCCTCTTCTTGGTTGGATCAGAGACAGACAGTTTTCGTAACACGAGGTCTCCCGCCTTGATGTTAGTGGGGTGGACCTTCTTATTGTAAAACTTCTCGATCCGTTGTTGGTAGATGCTTCTCCGGATTGAGGATTTCTCTCTGACTTCGGCGACGAGGTCCAGGTTGGCCCTCAAGCCGGATGAATTGTCAGCTTCGTCGAAGGCCATGATACGGGGAGAAGGCAGGCCGACCTCGACGGGGATGACTACCTCCGTCCCGTAGGTCAAGGCGAACGGCGTTTCTCCCGTGGGGAACCTCTTGGTGGTTCGGTACGCCCATAGCACACTTGGCAGTTCTTCGACCCAAAGCCCTTTGGGAGAATTGTCGAGGCGCTTTTTGAGGCCGTCGAGGATTTGCCTGTTCGCGTTCTCCGCTTGGCCGTGGGACTGAGGGTGGCAAATAGCGGAGAAACGTTGCTGGATACCGATGTCCGCGCAGAACGTTTGGAAGTTCTGACCTTGGAATTGGGTTCCGTTGTCTGTAACGAGGACCCGGGGAATTCCGAACCGGCAGATGATGTTCTTCCAAAAGAATTGTTGTACTTGGCGCTCGGTGATGCTGGACAGAGGCTCGGCTTCGAGCCATTTGGTGAAGTAGTCGATGGCGACTATCAAGAACTTCTTTTGCCCTACCGCTACGGGGAAGGGGCCCACAAGGTCCATGCCCCACATGGCGAATGGGGTAGGACTAGCCAGGGATCGGAGATTGTCTTAAGGAAGCCTCTGGATAGGGGAGAACCTTTGGCATGGGCCGCACCTCTTGACTAGGTCTTGCGAGTCTTGGAGCATGGTCGGCCAATAGTACCCCTGATTCAGGGCCTTCCGGGCGAGCGTCCTGCTCCCCATGTGGCATCCGCCGATCCCTTCATGAAGATCTCTTAGCGCGTAGCCGGCCTCGTCGCTGGTGAGACAGCGGAGGTACGGCTTGCCGTCAGCCAAGGTGTATGAGCGTTTGAAGAGGATGTCATCAATCATGACGAACCTTTCAGCTCGGACCCTGACCCGTCTAGCCTCGGCTCGGTCTTCAGGAAGCTCGGCGCTGACTAAGAATCTCCGGATGGGAGTGGTCCAGTCGTCTGGACTGGCACCGTCTTGGACACACATTGCCTCCTAGTCTTGGTCGTTGATACTTGGCTTTAGGAGGATTTCTATGAGTACAGTTTGGTCGAGACCCTCGAAGGATGAAGAGGCGAGTTTTGACAACGCGTCTGCTTGAGCGTTCTGCTCTCTTGGGACTCGAATGACTGTGGAGTGGCAAAGGATGCTAGGAGACGTCGGACCACCGCCAAATACTTCACCATGCGATCATCGCGGGCTTCGTATTCTCCTGTGATCTGATTGACCACGAGCTGAGAATCGCTGAAGGCTCGGATTTGCTTGGCTCCGGCTCGATGTGCTAGGGTCAATCCTGCGATCATGACCTCGTATTCCGCCTCGTTGTTAGAGGCCGAAAAGTTGAGGCGGAGGGAGTATTGAAGTAAGAATTGGTCGGGGCCACGAAGGATGATGCCAGCCCCACTCCCCGTTTCGCATGATGATCCATCAACAAAAATCTCCCAGGTCAGATCTGAGGCCTCAGTACTGGGCTGCTCGGAGACTGTGCACTCGGTGATGAACTCGGCGAGGGCCTGCCCTTTGATGGCCGTCCTCGGCTGGTAGCTGATGTCGAACTGACTCAGCTCAATCGACCACTTAACTAAGCGGCCGGAGTTTTCTGGCTTGTGAAGGACAGTCTTCAGGGGCTGGTCGGTCAGTACTTGGACGGAGTGGGCCTGGAAGTAAGGACGAAGCTTCCAGGCTGCCATGACCAAAGCATAGGCCACCTTCTCTATCTTTGCGTACCTCGTCTCGGTGGGGAGCAGAACTTTACTCACATAGTACAATGGCCTCTGGACCCCATCTTCCTCTCGGACGAGGACGGCGCTGAGTGCGCTATCCGAGGCGGATAGGTAGAGCCATAGTGGTTCGCCCGGCTCGGGCTTGCTGAGGAAAGGAGGGTTGGTGAGGTACTGCTTCAGCTGTTCGAAGGCTTCTTGTTGATGGGTACCCCACTCGAAGCCTCCCTTTCCGCATAGAGCCTTAAAGAAGGGGAGAGACTTCTCCCCTAACTTGGAGAGGAAACGGCCTATTGCAGCCAACCGGCCCGTGAGCCTCTGAACTTCTTTGACATTCCGGGGTGGGGCCATGTCAATAATAGCTTGGAACTTCTCGGGGTTCGCCTCGATGCCGCGCTGGCTGACGATGAACCCTAGGAATTTCCCAGTGGAGACGCCGAAGGCGCACTTAGCCGGGTTGAGCCTCATGTTGTGATGTCGGAGGACTCCGAAGGCTTCCTCGAGGTCAGCGACGTGGTCCGGCCCGGCCCGGCTCTTGACGAGCATGTCGTCGACATAGACTTCCACGTTGCGGCCGATCAGGTCTTTGAAGATTCTGTTGACGAGCCGTTGATATGTGGCTCCGGCGTTTTTTAGCCCGAAGGGCATAACGCGGTAGCAGAAGAGACCCTGGTCGGTGACGAACGAGGTCTTGGAGATGTCTGGTGGAAACATCCGGATCTGATTGTACCCTGAGAATGCGTCCATGAAGGACAGTAGCTCATGTCCCGAGGTTGCGTCGATCAAGGCGTCGATGCGGGGGAGGGGGAAAGGATCTTTCGGACATGCTTTATTCAAGTCCGTGAAGTCGATACAGATCCGCCAGCCCCCGGTTGCCTTCTTCACCATGACGACATTAGCCAACCACTCGGGGTAGTTGACCTCCTGAATAAATCGAGCCGACAAGAGTTTGTCGACTTCTGTCTTCACAATTTGCTGTCTCTCTGGTGCGACTTTGCACCTCTTTTGGACGACCGGCTTAGAGTCTGGAATGACGCTCAGCCGATGCATAATCAAGTCTTCGGAGATCCCGGGCATGTCGGAGGGCTTCCAGGCGAAGAGATCAACATTGCGGCGGATGCAGGCGATTATGCCTGGCTTCAAGTCCTCGGGGAGCGAGCGGCTCACCCGGAACCACTTTGATTCATCCTCGATGCCGAACGGGACCTCCTCCAGCTCGTCGACAGGCTCTGGGGCGGGACCGTCCCTCTCGGGTTCGAGTTCAACGGCGTCGAGGGGGAACACATCTCCTCCGACGGCGGTCATGTAGCATGACCATGCTGCTTCCTGGCTACCTCGGACTATGCCGACCCCTTGCGGGGTGGGAAATTTAAGCTTCAGATGGTATGCCGAAGGTACCGCTTGAAGGGAGCATAGTCCGGGTTGGCCGAGTATGGCATTGTAAGCTGCTTTGACGTTTACCACCATGAAGTCCATGGACTCGGTTCTCTTGATAGGAGCCGATCCCGCGGTGACGTCGAGAGTAACAATCCCTTCGATCACGACAGGGATGCCAGAGAACCCATGCAAGGTGTATCCGGCTGGCTTGAGCTTCCTTCTGGGTAGTTTGAGGTTCTCGAAGGCTTCGAGGAAGAGAATATTTACCGAGCTGCCGTTGTCGACGAGAATTCGTCGAACTTCACAATTAGCCATGTGGAGGCCAATGACGAGGGCGTCGCAATGAGGTAGGCGAACGCCTTCGAGGTCCTCTCTTGAGAAGGAGACTAGCACCGGTTGCATCCTAGGCGATGGGTTGTCTTGGACAGCATTCACCTCTCGGATGAAGGCTTTTCGGGAAGTATTTGACTCTCCTCCCATTGGCCCTCCGTGGACACAGTGTAAGATGAACGGCGTATCCGCGGCTCCCTCGGGTTCGGGATCCCGACCCTAGATGCGGTTCGGAGTAGGGTTCGGAGGCGAAAGACTCCGGTTCCTAGCCTCTCGCCGATCCCGTGGGCTGTCTCTGGTGAATTCTCAGAGGTACCCTCGGGAGATGAGGTCCTCAATTTCGTCTTTCAGGGCCCGACATTGGTCGGTTTCGTGCCCATGCTCTCGCTTCTTGTTTCGTGCCCATCCTCTTGGCAGTAGAAGCGCTGATCTCGCTTCTTGTTGTTATTGGATCGGGGAGGTAGTCGGACAATGCCTTGGTCCTCGATTTCTCAGAGGATGGCGGACACGTTATGTGTCAAGGGGGTGTACCTTTCGAAGCGAGGGACCGGAGGTGCCCTCTTCACGCCGACCCCTTCCTTTGCTGTTTTCTTGGCAGGTTCGGCATCATCGACCCTGCGCTTGCCCTTCCCCGCGACTTCTTTGCTGCCCTCTGGGTTCAGAGCTTCTTCAGCTCGTATGTACTTCTCGACCCGGTTGAGAAGGTCAGGGAAGTCCAGAGGTGGCCTCTTTGCCAAGGAGACCTTTAGCTGGTTATGGCGGACATTGTGCCGGAAGGCTGCCGAGGCGACCCCTGCGTCGAGGGCAGAGACGGATCTAGCCTCGGTTGTGAACCTCTTGACGAAGTTACGGAGCGACTCCCCCTCCCTCTGACTGAGGTCGAGCAGGGAAGCGCTCGTCCTCTCGCTCTTCCGGCTTGTGATGAAGTGGGCCAGGAAGCTGGCTTCCAGCTGGTCGAACGAGAAGATCGAGCCAGGAGTGAGTTTGGAGAACCAATCCCTGGCCGGACCCCTGGAGGGTGGCCGGGAAGGCTCAGCATAGCAGGGGATCCGAGGCGCTGTGAATCATCATGAGGGTTTTGAAGCCCTCCATGTGATCAGCTGGATCACCCTCGCCGTTGTAAGTCTCGAACTGCGGAGGACGGAAATTCCGGGGGATCTCCGCTTCTATGATGTTGACGGAAAATGGAGGTCGAGAAGGCCTCCGTCCCTAGACTAGGTTGGGATTCCTATCGCTGATGCGCTCGATTCGATTCTCCATCTCCAGGAGGCGTCGGAGCACCTCGTCCGCGTGCTCCGGCGGGGAAGTCGGCGCACGAGTGTGGCTTCTCCTTTAGCTCATTTGAGAGGTTCGGCCATAGGTCGCGGACCTCGGCGCTCCGTGGAGGGCCTCCAAGATTTCCTCTCTGAAGCTTCTGAACTCGCCCCTGGTGACCCCGCCGTGGTCGGAAAGGTCGGGTCGGGGCCTAGGAATTTGGCCGATGCGGCTGAGTGCCGACGGCCTTTCCCTTTGTGCGGGCCTGAAGTGGTTCGAGACCGAGTTGGAAGCGGTCCCTCCCCTAGTCTGGCTAGCCCTTCTGTTCACGATGACCCGACGAAGGTCGGGTTCGGCGACGTGCGAAGCACTTCGTTGGGGTCCGGGGTTTCCACCCGGATTATTGGATGCTTGCCCTCCGTCGAGGGCCCCCTCGGGAGGAGGCCCGTCTTGTCGGGCGGAACGGGCTGATCTTCGATCTCGGGGAGCCATGGAAGATCAGGTCGAGGGAGAGCATCGGTGGCGAGGCTCGAACTCCCGTCCGTACCGGATAAAGTTCCCACAGACGGCGCCAACCTGATGCGATTTGTTTTTGGTCGCAGTGTGGATGCACCAGGTGTGAGTTCGGACTCAATTTGTAATGAGGGAAGAGTGCGGCACGGGACGACGAGCGGGAGGCTCGCTTCGGTGCTTGAGGATCGGCTCGGATCGCCTCGCCTCGAGTACCTGCAGACGGTCCTGAGACACCGGGGTTTATCCCGGCGGCGGACCCTCCGACGATCTAGTCAGTCTCTGTGAGAGAGTAGTAATAACTAGGGAAATTTGGGTGGCAAAAGATTGATTACCTGAAAAGGTGGGTGAGGGTCTAGTATTTATAGGGAATTCCAACCGGGTTTGGATCCGCTTGGGGGCCGGGTCTGAACCCGAAAGCCCATAGGCCTGACGTGGCGGAAGGCCCAGAGGGTTTAGGGCTGACGTGGCAGTACCAAGAGTGGTATAGGGCTGACGTGGCGAAGCCCTTGGTGGTATTTGGAGCTGACATGGCTGATCATGGGGCTCCTGTGCTCCCGGGAGAATCTGGTGGCCTAGGTTGTGCCAGGTCATCTTCATTCTTTACCAGGCTGGGCGGACGGCCCGTGGGGCTGTCGTGGATCGGGGGCCGAGGGCCATCGAGACTCGTCGGATACGAGGAGGTCAGGTTTGTGGGAGTGAACTTGAGGTTCGGCGCCGACCCTGTAGTGGTTCGAAGCCGAGCCAGATTGTTGTTTTCCCCATTTTGGAGTGAGAGCTGTACTGGGCCCTGGTTGGGCCCCAAGCCATTTTTACCCTACCACAGGTATCTTAAAATACGTTTCACAGCTTTTAAGTGAGACTCTTTAGGACTTGACTGATATCTAGCACACAAACATACACTAAACATAATGTCCGGTCTACTAGCAGTTATATATAAGAGTGAGCTAACCGTACCTCGATAGAGTTTCTGATCGACACTCTTTCCTAATTCATCTTTGTCAAGGGTAGTGGTAGTAGCCAAAGGTGTGGTCTTACTACTCGTGATATCCATGTTAAACAGTTTGAGTAATTCCTTAGGATATTTTCCTTGATTAATAAATATGCCATTATGCGACTGCTTAATTTGTAGTCTAAGGAAATAATTGAGTTCACCCATGTGACTCCTCTCAAACTCGTTTTTCATGGTGTTAGCAAATTATTGACATAGATTACTATTAGTAGAACCAAAAATTATGTCATCAACATATATTTGTATGATTAAAATATCATTCTTAATTCTTCTAATAAACAAAGTAGTATCTACTTTACCTCTTTCAAAACCTGTTTCTAAAAGAAAAGTCTTCAATCGATCATACCAAGCACGAGGTGCTTGTTTAAGACCATATAAAGCCTTTTTCAATTTAAAAACACCTGGTGGTTGCTTAACATAAACATCTTCCTTTATAAACCCATTAAGAAAAGCACTTTTAACATCCATTGGAAAGAGTGTAAAATTCATAAAACATACAAAAGATAATAAGATACGAATTGATTCTAATCTAGCAACATGAGCATATGTTTTATCAAAATCTATGCCTTCTTCTTGATTATACCCTTGAGCAACTAGTCTAGCTTTGTTCCTAACAACTTGTCCTGATTCATCTAACTTATTCTTGAATACCCATTTGGTACCAATTATAGTATGATCAGGAAGTCATGGAACTAAATCTCATACATCATTCCTTATGAATTGGTTTAATTCATCTTGCATGGCATTCATCCAAAATTCATTCTCACATGCTTCTTGTATATTTTTCGGCTCAAAATCTGACAAGATAGCTGTGTGAGAAAACATGTTAACATGTGATCTCGTCTGAATATCATGTGAAATGTTTCCAATTATTAAATCATGAGGATAATCTCTAACTTCAATAAAAGACTTTGGTAAAGTTGGAGACATCACAACAGGATCAGTTGACTTGACCTAGTCCATCAGTCGACTGATTTACAGTAGTCGACTTGACTTCCTTATCGGTCGACTTATCCGCAAGGCAAGTTTGCTTTAAAGATGTAATTACTTTAATTAAAGGTGATGAATCAATTTCATCATCTTCAATTAAAGTCGATGAAGATAGAGATTCATCAAATGCAACATGCATGGATTCTTTAATAGTCATTGTTGACTTGTTGAAGATTCTGTATGCCTTACTCCTATTTGAGTATCCTACAAAGAATCCCTCATTAGATCTAGGATCAAACTTACCTAAATTATCCATAGTGTTCAGAATAAAACACTTGCATTCAAATATTTTAAAGTAAGAGACCTTAGGAATTCTATCAAAAAATAGCTCATAACATGTTTTCTTTAGCTTAGACTTAATCAAAATTCTATTTAAAATATAACAAGCTGTAGCAACGGCTTCAGTCCAAAAATACTTAGGTAAATTGCTTTCAACAAGCATGGTACGTGCACATTCTTGCAAAGTCATATTCTTCCTTTCAACCACTCCATTTTGTGGTGAAGCTCAAGGAAATGCAAACGAATGAGTTATACCATTCTTGTTGCAATATTCTACAAACGTTTCGTTTTCAAATTCTCCACCATGATCACTTCTAATAGTGACTATGTTTAGAGACTTTTGATTTTGAATTCGTTTAGAAAAATTAGCAAATTCTACAAAAGCATCATTCTTATGTTTTAAAAAGAAAGTCCAAGTGAATCGTGAAAAACCGTCTACTAAAACAAATACACACCTACTTTTATTTAAAGAAGCAACTCTAGTATGGCCAAATAAATCCATGTGGATTAATTCGAGCGGCCTACTAGTAGAAATTACTTCTTTTATTTTAAAAGTAGATTTAATTAGTTTACCTAGTTGACATGCATCACATAACTTATCCTTTTTAAAGGATAGTCTTGGCAGCCCTTTAAATAGGTTGTACTTAGACAATTTAGAGAGATTTTTCATATTCACTTGGCCAAAACGTTTATGCCATAGCCAAGAATCATTATTAGAAGCTACTAAGCAAAAATCATTCGAAAACTCATATGCTTTTAAACACAATTCATAAATGTTATTTTTCCTAAATCCTTGAAAAATTATATTTTGCATGGTAGAATCATAAATTAAACATACATCTTTTTCAAACATGATTTTATAACCCTCATCACATAGTTGGCTGATACTTAACAGGTTATGCTTAAGTCCACTAACTAATAAGACATCTTCTATAGAGGGGTTAGTGTGCTTATCGATCATACCAATTCCTATGACCTTTTGTTTATTGTTGTCACCAAATATGACTGTTCCTCCATCAATGTCTTGTATGGAAGATAGGAAGTTGGCATGACCAGTCATGTGCTTCGAGCATTCGCTGTCAATTATCCAACGATCTCTCTTAGATACCTATAAAATATTCAATGTGAATATGGTACCCTTTTCATTGGGTCCTAAATAGATTAGTTTGTGGGAAACCAAATCCATGAAGAGTTTAATTTTCCACCATAAGCAGAAATATAATTAGCAGAATTACATACAGTAAGCATATAAGAATTAATGTAAGCAATTCTATCTTTCGAACTCAGGTTGACTGGAATCCATACATATTTGCTTTGTCTAGTCGACTTTTCAGTACCTTTCAGTCGACTGGGAGGTAGTATAGGTCGACTTATCTGAGGTATTTGTATCATTGAATTAGACTAGTACCTCTGGACAGGCGACTGATATGTGGAGTCAGTCGACTGGTCTGAACTGTAGATTTGCTTTTTTCATGAAAAGTTACAGTTTTAGGTTTTTCAAAAAACTCATAAAGTTTATTTTTAACACTAGAAATAGATACAAATTTGTTTACGCTGGTGTTCTTAGAAGAATGAGATTTTTCAAGGGACTTTTTAAAACCAAGTCCAAACTTTTGATTAGATTGCACTTGAATTTGAAGAACATCATTTAAATTCTCCTTTCCTTTATTAAATTTAGATACATTCTTGGATATCTCTTCATAATTTTTCTTTAGAGACTCAAGATCCATATCTAAACTAGAAAGATGAGAATTTAAATATTTTACTTCTTTATCAAGGTTAACATTCTCTTGAAAAAGTGTTTGATTAACTTTCTCTAAGTTCTTAACTCTGATCTTTTCTTTTGTAAGTTCTTGAAAAATCTCGTTCAAAGCATCAAGTAAATCATTAGAATCATAGTCATTACTTACTTGATTTTGAGATGCCATAAAACACACGTTTGCAACCTCGTTTGTCTCATCAATTTCTTCTTCCGACGAAGAATCGCTATCATCCCAAGTTGCTTGGTATGCCTTTTTATTTTTTACGAACTTGTTCTTTGTGTACTTGTCCTTCTTGAAGTTGGACGTCTTTTCCTTAGATTTTGCGTTCTCTAGTGAGCAATTCTTCTTCATATGGCCTGTCTTGTTACACCTGAAACAAGTTGGAGGTTCTGTAGATTCCTTAGATTTTGAATTAAACTTACCTTTTCTTAGGAACTTTTTGAACTTTCTCGTGAATATGGCAATCTCTTCCTCATCTTCTTCTTCATCCTCGGAGTCTGACATGGCTTTGAATGCTAATGTCTTCTTCTTTGATTGTTGTGGTTCGGCATCCTTCTTGCGCTCTTCAAGTTGTACCTCATAAGCCATAAGGTTTCCCACAAGATTCCGAAGAGAAAGTTGTGTTAAATCATTGGCCTCTTCTATGGCGGTGGTCTTCTTTTCCCATTCGGGAGTTAGTGCACGAAGTACCTTCCTCAACATCTCGACTTGAGTATATGTCTTTCCAAGTGCCACAAGTGAATCGGTAATGTCCGTGAACCTTGTAATCATCTCAGACAGATTGTCATTCTCCTTCATGCAGAACATTTTAAACCTGTGAACAAGAACAGATATTTTAGATTCTTTTACTTTATTTGTTCTTTCAAGAGTTACCTCGAGTGTGTGCCAAATTTGATGTGCACTTATTGCATGGGACACATGGTTAAACTCCTCCTTTGTATGGGCACAAAATAACGCATTCATCACCTTTGCATTGTTCATTGTTTGGTTCTTTATGTCATCGTTCCATTGTGCGTATGGAATGGTAGGAGCGGTGTACTCGGTTTCTGTCATGTTCCATATTTCATAGTTGATGGACTGAAGGTAGATCTCCATTCTACACTTTCAATAGTTGTAATTGGTTCCATCGAAGAGGGGTGACCTTTGCGTAGATTGGCCTTTATGGTATTGATTTGCATTAGAAGTAGTTGCCACTGCACTCAACCAGGCTCGGATAATATGTGTTGGATCCTGTAGGCAAGGCAAGAAACACTAGAGGAAGGGTGAATAGTTTTTTATAAAAATTAATTGCGGAAATAAATTTATCTTCTGTTCAGTCGACTGTAAAAAGAAGTTCAGTCGACTGAGGCGTCATAGTAGAAGAGTATTTTGATACAAGTCTGATAAGTCGACTTAATACAGAGAGGCAGTCGACTTGCCAGAAGAGTTTCTGAGAAGACTGTAATACCAATCTGATCAGTCGACTTAAGATGGGAATACAGTCGACTTACCAGAACGGTTTTGAGAGAATTAAAATGCAAGTAATAAAAGATTAAAGAGATACAACCAAAGAAATTCCAACTACAGAGTACACACGATGTATCCTGGTTCGGTCCTCCCGACTACATCCAGTCCTCAAGCAACCTACTTGAGATTTTCCACTATTCTTGAAAAATGTACAAGAATACCCTACGGCGTTAGATAACAACCTTGTCCAACCCGTAGTCCTCTCTCACTACTAGATAAAACAACCCACTCTTCCACCAAAAGTGAAAACCTGACTCTACACCCTAGATTCCTACTCTCCAACCGAGAGAAAAAGAAAACAATAAATTGTTTACAATCAACCTATAGCCTTGTTGTGATTGTGATTTTGTACGTGGCTATTCGGTCAACTTCTGAATTCATTCCAATACGAAATCAATGTTATGTTGGATTGAACTCAGAGGACCAAGTCTTAAGAATTAGAGTGTTTGAAAAGAAACTTTTTCTCTTCGAAAGTAAGAACACTTAAAACTTTTTCTCAAAAGGCTTGGGTACCCTTCCATGGTGATTCTAAGCCTCTATTTATAGAGTAGAATCCCTTGAAGTTGTAAAAACAGTTCTTACAACTGTTTACAAACGGATATATCTTTTTGAAGTCAAAAAATCAAATTTTGAAATCAGAAATCTGTCAAAACGGCTTGAACAGTCGACTGGGTTGCCGTTATGAGTCGACTGGCCAGAGTTTGAAGAAGCTCAGACAGTTTTGTATAGGTACAGCGACTGGTCTTTAATGTAAGTCGACGGGTACTCAACAGCTGACCTAGTTCAAACTGTTTTGACCTTTATTTTTGAAAACCACACAGTTATAAAATTATATGTGAGTGTGTGTGTGTGACAAGGCTTTTACATCAATCTAAGACTCAACAAAAGAATATTACATTTGCTTCTACAAGACACAAAATATAAGACATTGAAGCTTTGGTCTTGACTTGAGTCTTTAGTCTTGAGAGAAGCTTTAGCCATTGTCCTTGTATGAAGCTTTGCTTGATCATTCTTCGGCTTTAGAACAACTTGCTTGATCAATTTGCTTTGAGGCCTTTGTTTATCATACATGATAAACTTTGATACAACCTGCAATATATGAGAGGTAGCACAACAACTTTGCATTGTGTTGTAATCATCAAAATCAAGAATCAACATAACATTCGACTATCCTGATCAGTTTATTTTCGAGTTTTAAATCATCGCAGAATAGTCGACTGGCCATGTTTAACAGTCGACTGCCCTGATCATTTTATTTTCGAGTTTTGAAATCTTTACAGAACAGCCGACTGGCCATGTATTAATAGTCGACTACCCTGAAGTTTCAAATAATATCTGGATTTTCATGAGATAATTTTCTATAACCCTTGGCCTAGTGTAAAAGAGAAATTAAGACTATTTTGTAAGAAAGAATTTATTATAAATTGTTATTTTGAAGTGTTTTTGGATAAAGAAAACTGTATTGAAAAGAGATTTTGATAAAAGGAAAATCGAAAGTATTAATGTTTGATTTAGTATTGGTAAAAGAGAATAAGAGAATGATGAGGAAAGAATGAATTATGAATGTGAAAAATTAGAAATGAATTTATTTTTCTTATGCATCAAAATTGTACATGAAAGTGAAGTCAATATCATGATGAATTATGAAAGTCTTATGAATATGAATACACAATGCTATGAACGTGAAATGGAATTGAAAGCTAGAGGGTAGCAAAGCCTTATACCGGCATTGAAAGATATTTTTGAGATGAGTTATTAAATAGAAAAGACCAAGTTTGGACATGTTGATTGATTGATGTTTAAGACCGGTATAGAGGAAAGACCTAACTCTAGGAATTGATTTTATTCATGATTCAAATGAACTAAAGAATAGATATATAGTTGTGATGTGATGAAAGTGAGAGAAAAACACGAGTATGAGGGCCATCGGATTGGTGGTGTGAGAGTGATTCACAGACTACCTGCTTGATGCGTCATGACATAGTGTGAGCACTACTCCGAAATTATCGTCCCGGTGGAGACGCTTGTGGAGTGTTTGATGACTACGGGTGGTACCATCGTTCCATGGCGAAGGTTCAATTGCCTATAGTCTGCCTGCTTGATGCATCATATCTGTGCATGGGATTTCCCTCCAGACTGCCTGGACATGGGCTCGTAGATCATAGAACATCTAGGATACTTACTATAGTTACCATAGTAGCTTAAGTCATGGCGAGGGATTGAACTCTATAAGATGAAATACGATTAAGGGCTTTCCCTCAGACCTATGTAGTATGGGATGCATAGAATCCGAACAAGTGCGCATTAGTGTCATATAACATAAGAACTGCATTAAGGACTAAGTGCACAGTACAACACGACATCTATAGGATAGTCCCCGTAGTTTTGCTTGTGACAAGTGTGTGCTTTCTAAGTAAGAGAAAATTAATGTTTTATATCCTTGCGTCAATTGAATGAACTGACGAGCCCACAGTTTCTATGCAGGATAAAGAGATTGACAAGATTAAGTATGCAAGCTGCTTAAAGAAGGTTTCAAGTGTTGTACTTTTGTTCATGTAATTGTTGTAAATTACTTCTCCTGTTTAAATGTAATTTAAAGATGTAACTCTGATGTAATGAAAGTTTTATTTTCCTTGTAAAATTGTACGAAGAGAAGTGTAAAGATCCTGTAGAACTTCGAATTTAGTCAGTTATGGAATTCGGGGTGTTATAGAGTGGTATCAGAGCCATGCTTCCAAGTAGTACAAATTTATAACGAACGACACCCTAGAAGTGGACATTAGAACGTGTGTTGAGTCTAGAGATATAAATGTAAGTTACTTACATTTGTGTTGCTTTATGATTTATGCTTCTTCTCCTTCTTTCTCCAAGATGGCGGACTACTTCGACCCAGCTGGAGGTGATGACTGGCACATTATTGAGGAGGATTACTACCCCGGGCAAGTTGATTTAGACGAAGAAGATCCCAAAGAATTTTAAGAGGAATGACCTAAGTCCAGGGATATCACTCCACCTCCAGATTCATCTGATGATTCCTCTGACGAAGAAGAACCAGTTCTGAGTAGTCTCATTGTGTCTCTTCAGAGGCAGGTTGAGACTCAGAGGGAGAAAGCAGAGCTGTTGCAGGCGCAGTGTGCAAAGTGCAAGGAGAGCATTACCATGCTCAGTCATCATGTTTGGGAACTCGAGAAGAGGAAAAACATGGACGATGTACTGAAGGAGGAAGTGGAGGAACCACGGGAAGAGCTTCGTGAAGCCAAGAGGAACCGTAGGAACTAGACTGTTGTATCTTCTTATTGCTTTAATTTGATGTCAGAAATGTTTTAAATTTGAATGTATAAAGTTTGAAATTCAATAAAATGAAAAGTTGATTTATATTCATATTTTCTAAATCGAATTTAATGGATCTTTTGCATCAAAATATGGCTAGAAGAGGAGCTCGAAATAGTGAATGTCTGGACTTGGAAATGGAATTAGCGAGGGTCTATCAAACACTCAATGTCGTTGCCATGAATCATAACCAAGGGAGGGTGCCTGTGAATCCAGTACCTGAAACAATCAAACTTGTGGAATTATTCAAACGGATGAAACCACCTGTGTTTGAGGGAAAGTCAAACCCTGACGCGGCTGACAATTGGATCCGACAGATCGAGACTATCTTCGAAATCTTGGAGACTCCGGAGGGCAGTAAGGTGAAGTTAGCGGCACTGCAGTTCGAGAAGGATGCGGTGATTTGGTGGCAGTCGATGAAGCGAATGATGTGAGATTTTGTCCTTGGCTGGGAGGAATTCTTGGAGGAATTCCGCAGTCATTATTTTCTATCAGACGTCCAGAGAAGAAAGCCATGGAATTTCTGGCGTTGCAGCAGGGCGACATGTCGGTTAGAGAGTATGAGACGAGGTTCAATCAGCTCTCGAGGTATGCTCTGAATTGGTGATGGACAAGGCAAAGAAGGCTCGAAAATTCGAGCATAGTTTAAGGCCAAGTCTGAGATCCAGGATGATACCCCTCGGTATCAGGAGGTTTGACAAGTTGGTCAAATGAGCTGCAACCATGGAGGCAGACATGGAATAGTTCCACGCTGTTCAGAATATGAGGAACAACTAGAATGTGGGGAAGAGGCCCGCAGTTGCTGAAAATGTCAGGGGACAGCCGTCGGCCCAAAGGTTCAAACCGACTGGGGCGAACGCGATCAGTGTGGCTGGGAGACCCGGGAGTGCATGGGTGAGACCTCCTGTGGTGACTTGTTACAATTGTGGGAAGACAGGTCACTACCGATCCCAGTGCCCTAAGTTGCAGGATGTTGTCCAAAGGGGACCAACTCAGCAGGCCGGGAAGAAGCCGTACTAGTAGGGGCGAGTATTTGCCTTAACTGAAGCTGACGCTGATGAGGTGGATCACGTCATCACTGGTACGAGGGAGGATGTTTAGAGTATTTTCTGTTGTTTCTCTTTTCCCTCTTATTTAGTAAACTATTATGTAACGAGTGAGTATTATGTAACAGGAGAACTTTGATTGAATGGAAAGAAAGCTGTTGTTTTGTTCGATACTGGGTCCTCTCATACTTTTGTGTCACCTAAGTTTGCTAAAGTTTTGGGAGTCAAACCGAAAATCTTTCCAGGCAAGATCGGTACTATGCGAACTGCGAGATCGTGATTGGAGATAGAATTTTCGGGATTAATCTGATCAAGCTGCTGTCTTGGGATTCGATGTTATCATTGGCATCAATTGGATGTTGGTGTACAGTGCAAGCATCGAGTGCAAGACCAAAGAAGTAACAGTGAAGGCTCCAGGTGGACCGGAAGTCACTTTCCAAGGGAAGAAGAGATGTTCAGGCTTGGTTGCTGCTATCAGTGAGAAAAGGGGATTCCTACTGAGGTGCAGCAAATTCCAGTGGTTCAGGATTATCCGACAGTATTCTTGGAAGATTTTCCTGGGTTACCCCCGCATCGTGATGTAGAGTTCAGTATCACTATTCAGCCTGGGAGTGCACCTATTTCCAAGGCACCGTATAGGATGGTGCCTGTGTAGCAGGATGAGATCAAACGGTAGATTGAGGAACTGTTGGAGAAAGGCTTTATTCAACCGAGTGCATTGCATTAGGGAGCACTGATGCTATTGGTAAAGAAGAAGGGTGGTTCGATGAGGATGTGCATCGATTACCGAGAGCTGAATAAGGTCATTATTCAGAACAAATATCCGATTCCACGAATTGATGATCTGTTCGATCGTCTATAAGGAGTAGCTATTTCCTCCAAAATAGATCTTCGATTGGGATACTATCAGGTTCGAGTGAAGACTGAAGATGTGCATAAGACTGCATTCAGAACTCGACACGGGCATTATAAATTCTTAGTTATGCCGTTTGGAGTGACGAATGCACCTGCAATTTTCATGGATATGATGAACAGAGTTCTGAGGCCGTTTATTGATTCTTTCATCGTGATGTTTATCGATGATATTCTTGTGTACTCCAAGTTGGAGGAAGAGCACACGGAGCATCTGGCAGCAATTTTAAGGAAGCTTTAGGAGCATGAGTTGTATGCCAAGTCATCCAGGTGCAATTTCTGAAAATCTGAGGTGGCGTTCCTAGGTCACATCCTTTCTAAGGAGGGAGTTGCAACTGATCCGCAGAAGACAGAGGTGGTGAAGGATTGGGCAAGGCCTACTACAGTGAAGGAAATCAGGAGTTTTCTTGGATTGACTTGATACTACAGGAGATTCATTCAGGGTTATGCTCAGATAGCTGTGCCACTCACTGGTCTGACCAAAAAAAATATGAACTTCAAATGGACTAAGCAGTGCGAGGTGAGCTTTCAGGAGTTGAAAAAGAGGCTGACTACTGCTCCTATTTTAGCTTTGCATAGAGCAGGTGTTGAGTGTGATGTCTACAGCAATGCTTCACATCGTGGGCTTGGTTGTGTCTTAATGCAAGAAGGGAAAGTGATCGCTTATGAGTCTAGGCAACTAAGACCGCATGAGAAGAATTATCCGACTCATGATCTGGAGTTGACTGCGATTATCTTTGCCTTGAAGCAATGGAGACATTACGTGTATGGTGAGAAGCTGAGCATGTACACGAACCACAAAAGCTTGAAATACATCTACCAATAGAAGGATCTGAATCTAAGGCAATGGAGATGGCTGGAGGTGCTTGAGGACATTCGTTCGAAGATTAAGTACCATCATAGGTAGGCTAATGTTGTTGCTGATGCACTTAGCCGCAAGAGCAGTCTGGCTAGTTTGATTACCACTCAGAGGCAGCTTGCAGAAGAGTTGGATCGAGTTGGTATTGAAGTTGTTCTGCAAGGTTTGGTATCATCTTTAGCTCAGTTGAGGCTCCAACCGATGCTGAATGAAAGGATTATCACAAGTCAGAAGGAAGATACAGAGATTCAGAAAATGAAGGAGCAGGTTGGTTCTAGCAAGCTGTCAAAGTTCCAGATCAGGGATGAGGTGTTGTGGTTCGGAGAGAGGATGTGTGTTCTGGATCAAGCAGAATTGCAGGAGAGTATTCTTCAGGAAGCACATGCTACTCTTTTGTCTATACATCCTGGGAGTACCAAGATGTATAAGGACATTAAGCAACATTTCTGGTGGTCAGGTTTGAAGCAGGATGTGGACGAGTTCGTGGCAAGGGGTGAGATCTGTCAGCAGGTCAAAGCTGAGAATCAAAAACCTAAAGGTCTATTGCAACCGTTACCTATTATGAAATGGAAGTGAGATAACATCAGTATGGATTTCATCACAGGTTTGCACAAGATTTTAAAGGGCAATGATGCGATTTGGGTCATAGTCGATCGACTAACCAAGTCCGCTCACTTCTTGGCGATGAAACTCACGTCATCTATGGACAAGTTGGCTAAGCTATACGTTGGAGAGATCGTCAGGCTTCATGGTGTTCCGTTAACCATTGTGTATGATCAAGATGCGCAGTTTACTTTGCATTTCTGGAAGAGTCTTCAGACAGCCTTGGGTACCAAGATGGATTTCAGCACTGCTTTTCATCCGCAGACCGATGGACAGACCGAGAGAGTTAATCGCATTATTGAGGATATGCTTCGTTGTTGTGTACTAGACTTTAGAGGCAGTTGGGAAAGGCACTTAGCTCTGGTAGAGTTTGCCTACAACAACAGTTTTCAGACTAGTATCGGGATGACGCCATACGAAACTCTCTATGGTAAGAAGTGCAGAACACCTGTTTGTTGGTTTGAAGTTGGGGAGCGGCAGATGTTTGGGCCTGAGATTATGCAGCAGACTTCTGAAAAGATCGATCTGATCAGGAAGAGGTTGGTGGATGCTCAGAGTAAGCAGAAGAGCTATGCAGACCACCGGAGGAGGGACCTTGAGTTTAAGGTTGGTGACTTTGTCTTTCTGAAGGTTTCACCTAGCAAGGGTGTGATTCGCTTTGGCAAGGGTGGAAAGTTAGCCCCGAGGTTCATAGGTCCGTATAAGATATTGAAGCGGATTGGAAAAACTGCTTACCGGCTTGAGTTACCAGAAGAGTTGTCTCTGGTGCATAATGTCTTCCATGTGTCTATGCTGAGAGGGTACATTCCGGATTCGAGTCATCATTTGTCCGAAGTGCCAGAAGGTTTGTAATTGGATTTGAGTTACATTGAGCTTCCGGTTGAGATTGTCGATCGTCGGGAGAAAGTCTTGAGGAACAAGACGATACTGATAGTCAAAGTAGTCTGGAGAAACCAGTTGGTTGAAGAGGCAACTTGGCAATCTGAGGAGAGGATGATGAAGGATCATCTTGAGCTCTTTGTTTGATTTGTATCTTCTTTCCTTTTCTTTTCTTCTTGTTGTATTTCTGTTTTCTCACTCTTTAATTGTAGTTCCGGGGACGGAACTATTCTAAGGAGAGAGTGTTGTAACATCCTGGATTTTTTAATTATATTAATTAGAATGTATTTTATTTTCCACGTGTCGTGCACATGCAATTTTATGCATGTATCTCTCTAAAAATATTTCATAAACTAGTAGTCTTATTTTCCTTCTTTTTCATTTAGGAGAACCTAATTTAATTTTTGGCCTAATTGTCTCTTTGTAGCCCACCTTAATTAATTAATTAATTAAATTAATGAAGCTCATGGTTAGTTGGCCCAATAGTAAGCCCATTTATTTTTTTAAATCTCTTTTAATAACCTAACTTGTAGTGTTGACTCATTCCATGAAAAAAAAATTATTAACATGAACAACATGTAAATAAAGGGAGCACTAGAGGGCACGTGCTTGCACTAGAGTGTGCAAAGCACACCCTTTGGGTGTGGCCGGATGGGATTAAGATAGAGGGAGAGTGGATGAGGTGGAGAGGTGGTTATTTGCATCATGGGAAGTTATAGCAACTCCCTATTTCATTCAAACCCTTGATACTTAACCATTTGATCTAATCCTAGCCCTTTATTTTCACTAAAATTTTGTATAAATACCCCCCTTTTCATTAGTTATCCTTGCACCTATTGTATGTCATAAGAGAAGGAAATACATTAGTGAGCAAAAGATTGAGAGTTAAGTGAGTTCTAAAAGATTGAGTGTGCTTTGTGTGTGTTCCATCAAGAGGAGGCTGGCCAATCATCCAAGGAGCAAGGAGGCTTGCGGCAAACACCAAGGAGAAAGGAGGAAGCTTGGACTCATCAAACACTAGAAGAAAAAGGCTCTTTTGTTCATTCTAGGAGTTTTCCCTAGGACTTTTGTGAAATTTCTCTCCAAATAAGGTGGGCAATTTTCTCCAACTTCTAAATAGATACCATGCTAGGTTGTGTTTTTGATCATGCTAAAATAAACAAGAAAAAGGAAATATTACTTTATGTTAGTACAATGTTTAAGGAGAAAATGAACATGTATGAAATTGCATGAAATAAGTAGTAAATTTTTTTTGAATGATATGAATAGAAATATTGTGGTGATGATTTGAAAATATGCTCGTTCGCTAATGAAGAAATTATGAACCTTTATGTTTGAGTTATTCATGAATGTGGAAAAATGCGATATGAATAAATGTGTGGATTATATGATGTGAACTATGAGATAATCTCCTTGTTATGAAAGTAGATTGATTAACAAATCATGCATGCCTGTTGTTAGTAAGAATGATTCTGTTTCCGTACAAACAAAAGTATAGTCATTTATATTAAAATGAGTTAAATGTTTTTTTTTAAGATCCTGAGTTACTGTATAAATTCCAAATTTCGGATTTTAGTGGCTGAATAGTCGACAGTCCTGATCATTTTATTTTCGAGTTTTAAATCATCGCAGAACAGCCGACTGGCCATGTTTAACAGTCGACTGCCCTGATTATTTTATTTTCGAGTTTTAAATCATCGCAGAACAGCCGACTGACCATGTTTAATAGTCGACTGTCCTGATCAGTTTATTTTCGAGTTTTAAATCATCGCAGAACAGCCGGCTGGCCATGTTTAACATTCGATTGCCCTGATCATTTTATTTTCGAGCTTTGAAATCTTTACAGAACAGTCGACTAGCCATGTTTTAATAGTCGACTGCCCTGAAGTTTCAAATAATATCTGGATTTTCGTGAGATAATTTTCTATAACCCCTGGCCTAGTGTAAAAGAGAAATTAAGACTATTTTGCAAGAAAGAATTTATTATAAATTGTTATTTTGAAGTGTTTCTGGATAAAGAAAACTGTATTGAAAAGAGATTTTGATAAAAGGAAAATCGAAAGTATTAATGTTTGATTTAGTATTGGTAAAAGAGAATAAGAGAATGATGAGGAAAGAATGAATTATGAATGTGAAAAATTAGAAATGAATTTATTTTTCTTATGCATCAAAATTGTACATGAAAGTGAAGTCAATATCATGATGAATTATGAAAGTCTTATGAATATGAATACACAATGCTATGAACGTGAAATGGAATTGAAAGCTAGAGGGTAGCAAAGCCTTATACCGGCATTGAAAGATATTTTTGAGATGAGTTATTAAATAGAAAAGACCATGTTTGTTCGTGTCGGTTGATTGATGTTTAAGACCGGTACACAGGAAAGAGCTAACTCTAGGAATTGATTTTATTCATGATTCAAATAAACTAAGGACTAGATACATAGTGGTGATGTGACGAAAGTGAGAGAAAAGCACGAGTATAAGGGCCATCGGATTGGCGGTATGATAGTGATTCACAGACTGCCTGCTTGATGCGTCATGACATGGCGTGAGCACTACTCCGGAATTATCATCCCGGTGGCGACGCTTGTGGGGTGTTTGGTGATCACAGGTGGTGTCATCGTTCCATGGCAGATGTTGAATTGTCCATAGTCTGCTTACTTGATGCGTCATGTCAGTGCATGGGATTCTCCTCCAGACTGCCTGGACATGGGCTCGTACATAATAGAACATCTAGGATACTTACCGTAGTTACCGTAATAGCTTAAGTCATGGCGAGGGATTGAACCCTATAAGATGAAGTACGGTTAAGGGCTTGCCCTCGGACCTCTGTAGTATGGGATGCATAGAATCCGAATAATTGCGCATTAGTGTCATATAACATTACAACTACAATAAGGATTAAGTGCACAGCACAACACGACATCTATAGGATAGTCCCCGTAGTTTTGCTTGTGACAAGTGTGTGCTTTCTAAGTAAGAAAAAATTGATATTTTATATCCTTGTGTCAGTTGAATGAACTGAAGAGCCCACAGTTTCTATGAAGATAAAAAGATTGACAAGATTAAGTATGCATGCTGCTTAAAGAATGTTTCAAGTGTTGTACTTTTATTCATGTAATTGTTGTATATGACTTCCGCTATTTAAATGTAATTTAAAGATGTAACTCTGATGTAATGAAAGTTTTATTTTTCTTGTAAAATTGTACGAAGAGAAGTGTAAAGATCCTGTGGAACTTCGAATTCAGTCGGTTATGAAATTTGAGGTGTTACACTAATGAACTTCACCAGTAGTTCTCTGCATGGTACTTGAATAACTTGACCATCGAGAACATCGCTTCGTGGATTTCTGCCCACGGCTTCAGCTTAAGGCATCGGTTCTTGTTGACCTCCTCAAATTTTTCCTTCAGTTGGTACATCCTGTTGAATTCACGCCTCGACATCGAGGTCACCGCCGTTGGCATCTCCGCCTTCTTCCTCGACTCTTGCATTGCGGGCTCACCTCTATCGATGCCCGGCTGCATGCCTGCCTCCTGGACATCAGGCTGCAGATTTGCCTCCTCAACATTCGGTTGCAGATTTGCCTTCTAGACATTCGGTTGCAATTTTTCCTCCCCAACATCCGGTTGCAGGTTTGCCTTCATTGACGTCCAGCTATTGTTTTACTTTCATTGACATCCGGTTGCACCATAATAGTTAGTAAAAGAAAAATTACACAAGGGGTTAGGTCAGAAAAAGGAAAAATCATAAACATAAGTTGCAAAATGCGACAGTATGATTTACAATCATCCCACTGTCGAACTAAACCCGACTCTAACTGGGCATCCAAGTCTAATTTCCTACAGTGTTGACTACAATTTGAAGTCGGCTCTGATACCAACTGTAACGCCCCGGGCCCCACTCAAACAAATTCTAATAACTGCCCACCACAGGCTGCCTTTCAAAAGGTGTCATGACTAGTTGGTGCCTCTTGAAAATAGGCTTCCTAATATATACACACACAATCCTAACTCACTATCCATGGGGAATAAGTCACCACCACCTACCATGAACACCATGGCCCCATAGTAATTAACTCATTCTTTCTATGTGCTCATAGAATCAAATTGATCATGACTAGAGCCCAAATGTCCAACCATGTTTAGTTTAGTTGAGTCAAACATACACTCAAGTTGGTGCACACAAAAAAATAGTACAAACAAATTGTAGCACACTCAAAAATAAATTTTAAGACAAAATTTTATAAACACAAGCAATCATATTCATTTATTATTATACAAATAATAGTCAATTATTTATACATTCCATATTCAATTATAATTGAGACAAGTATATCCCAACTCTGGTTCTATAATTGCACCTTTGTTGAGTTCGAAACATATCAAATAATAATATGTTTCAATACTTACTCAATTAAAATTGAAAAATTCCATTAATACGTGCAACTCTCAATCGTGCACTGATTAAAATACAAAATAGATATATACTATTTAAGGGGTCTTACAAATTTAACTCAACAACACCTGTGTTTAACCAATTCACCAATTTGCAGATAACCATATAAATATCTACCTTTTTGTAGATGGGTATACACTGTCCATATTCTTGATGCAGATCGATGTACTCCATCAAATTCCGATATCACATGATATCACATGACCAATGTTGGTTGTTTTTGAGCTGTTATTTTCCTAACATACTCCCTAACTGCTTTTAGTATTTAATAAACTTATTTTCTCTAATTAAACTTGTAGAATTTTTTCAATGCATAAACATAAAATAAAATAAATAGAAGGTGAAGAGGTGTTTCAGAGGTTTAACAATTAAAAATAATTAAAAGGTAAGGTATAAGAGAGAAATAAGGGATGATTATTCAAATAAAGTGAGGGGAATAACGGTCAATCTCAACAAAGATTGACGTTGTTAAGCCATAGGTTGTGAAACTGCAACAAATTTATGGGTATAGTATACTCATTCGGAAAAAAAAATGTGGGTCTGCAAATTGGTGAAATCTTGGTATAGTTTAGTGAAATTTAGCCTTAATTAAATCAATTACACAAGAAGGAAATTAAGAGATAAGAGCAAGTCTAGTTGTAGAGTGACTTTTCACTCTTCTTCCTATTGTGAAAAGTCACGTTTACTGTGGAAACACTCTCATGTTTCTATTAGGAGAATGACTATCCACATGGAAAGTCATTCTCTTATTAGAGACATGAAAGTATTTCCACAGTGGTAATGGCTTTCCATGTGGGGAAGAAGATCTTCTATTAGACTTGCTCTATGCCTTTCTTCTTTACTCATCCTTCTATTTTATATGATAACTTTGCCACCCTACACATATTTTTGACGTATTAGACACGTATGTGACCGTATTTTGCTTGTATGATATGCTTTCATATATTAACAATTATTATTAAGACATTTAAATTAGATAAATAACATGCATTATTTTCACTAAGGGGTTACATAGTTGTCATGAAATTGAGTAAAATAAGCATCATCTGCATCATTTTTGTTAGGTTTCGAATGCAATCTCAGATTAAATACACAGCAAAAAAATATCAAAACCTAGCCATGGATCCAAGTGAAAACCATTAATTGTATTTAGGAGTTATACCTTAAAGATGGATCTGCTGTCTCCACAGTATGCCGATCACAACACTGCAATATTGCGGTACCTCTACGGTATCCATACGAACGGAACAAAAAACGGCTCTCCCTCAAACCGCGGTGCTAGCTGCGGGAAGGGGGTGTTTATCCTAATGATCTCTCTCTCTCTATCTCTCTCTCTACATCTCTCTCTCTCTCACTTTATGTGATGGCCAGGGTTTTCTCACGTGTCTTTTCCAAAGATACATATCATATATATAGGTACAGAAAAGTCAACCATAAGAGAGTGATGAGGTTGTTGGACACACAATCAGATTTGATTCAGATTCGTGTGTGGGCATTTGAACTTTAGTCGGCCCATTTATCTAATTAAATGACTAAACAATATCAGGGGTCCAAGTCTTACTTATATCCCCAATTAAATTCATCTTATGAATTTAAATCATAATTTCGATCCATTCTAAGTGTGTGACCCTATAGGTTCCTATTATGTTGACAGTAATACCAAAATCATATTCTAGTATTACAAATAGTGAGCGGTATCTAGAAATACATCACTGCCATTAAAGTAACGCGAATGCCAGTGATTTGACATTACCTATCCCTGACCAATATTACCATGTACTCTAGTCCCTTTGTCCAGATATTTTAATTGACCACAAGGCATAGAGCGTGTCACCCTTGTATAGTTCAATCTTTGTACTACTATAAAATTGGGCTACTCCGGCATTTCTATCCCGGCATTTTGTGAAAATGCCGGGGTAGAACTCCGGTATTAAGAAAAATTCAAATTGCTCCCTCCTACTCCGGCATTTTGTAAAATCATTAGGGTAAATTAGGGCTATACCAAATTTTTTTATAAAAAATGCCGGCATATAGAGTAAAACAATTTAAAATGGTTATATATTTTCATTTCTCCTCCCCCCAATTTTTTTCTCTCTCTCTCCCTGTCTCGCTCACGAACCATAATCCCCATTCGTTGTTGCTGGCTCCGTCGTCGTCGACCGTAGCCTAGCATCGCCGTGACCTTCGTGCTCCCCCCCACGTCGCCGTTCCCCCAACCATCCTAGCCCCCACAACTCTCTCTCACAAACACAAGCCCAACCACCATGCACCCACATCGCTGTCTCCGTTCCCGTGCCATCACTCTAGTCATCATCATCTTCCTCCCTTTCTCAAACGCTAGGTATAAATTTGAGAATTTGATAATAGGTTAATTTGTAAATTTGAGCATTTGGGATTGTGAGATGAATCATTAGGGTTTGTGAAATTGGGAGAAAATTATAGTTTGGTTGATTGTGAGAATTTTTTTGGGGGAGAGAAGAATAATTAGGGTTTGCGAATGTTATGATTATGTTGTATTAATAGGTAGGTTAGCCCATCTATTTTCGAATTCACACAAGCGTGTATTTTTTGCGCAAAGTTTCATCATTAGTTTTATGAATTTTATTCTCAATCATAATATTTTTAATTAAATAGTGTCTTCTCAAGTAATTTTTTTTCCTTTGCAGTTACATTGTTGGTAAAAACCGGAAGGACTCTCCAAGCATGTATATCATGAGTTTATTCATCATGGCTTGGGAAAATAGAAATTTAAGAAATTATCTGTAAATATAATCATCATAATTAAGATTTGTGTTACATTATAGACATGATTATAATGCATTAGAGTATATAACCAAGACTATCTATCTTTTATCTATCAGTAAGTGCTTAGGTTTGTGTTTCAATGTCATGTAATTGTTTCATAGAATGTTTTGAACCATTCGGATCTTTTTTATTGCTTGTTGCCAATGCATTAGAGTATAGAACTTGGACTATCTAACTATCTTCTATTGGTTTGATACTCTTTTAGAGGAGTGAAAAGCTTTGGAAGAGACCAAGTCATTCAGATATTCAAAATAATTTACCCAATTACTAAACCTTTTTCCATCATAATGGGGTCATCCCTGGAGCAAAGCCTACATGAAATATTTACAGTGTTTTATGAGTTCAAAATTTTTTTATTGTCTTTGGACCTGATGCCAATCCTCTAAATTGAATGTCAACCTAATGGCCAGGAGTAAATTGATAGTAGAAGAGATTGTCATAAATCATAGAAGGACAATCTTATTAGTAGGGATATTTGCTGAACATACCCACCTGAACTTGGTTAGAGCATCTGTAGTCGTTTGCTAAATATACATAATATACATATTTTGTCAAAAATAGCGCTGCAGTCGTTGGGTAAATATGCATATTATACATATATCGCTACAGGAGATTGCTATATATGAGAATCGAAATGAGAATTATGCATATATAAAGAACGGAACTCGAAGTGCCGTGGCACAAAAAAATAATATTTTAATGGTCGGATGGCACTTGAAGTGTCATTCCCCCAAAAAAATTGACTTTTTGTAATTTAAAAAAAAATTAAAAAATCCACACTGCACACAGCCTTCCCTTTGTCAAAAAATTTAATTATTTTTTTTTAAAATATCCTCCGACGGCACTCCATGTGCCATCCCGCTATTTTGAAATTTTTATTTTATTTTTTTTCCTCCGACGGCACTCCATGTGTCGTCGTCCCACCATTTTTTTAATTTTTTTTTCTCTCCGACACAATGTGAAGCTCTGTCTGTTATTATTTTATTTTAAAATGGTAAAATATAATATTTTACAACTACAGCGAAGCGACACTTTGCTATATGTATTTATCCATTTATGCATTGTTTAGCCATAATCGACTGTGGATGCTCTTAGACACCATGGTTTTTGATAATGTTGGACATATCATACTTGAAAGTTGAAAGTTGTATGGATACAAGGCCCTTCGCTTCAGCGAACAGTTTTCCTCACAGTTATTTTAATTTCCAAGGGACCAAGTCTAGGGAAATTTGCCTTTCACTGTTCCTAAGAGGATCTTTGTTCTACTAAGTACATGTTTTTTTATTTTGTCTATATCACTCTTTTATATATAGAGTAAGATTTTGTTTTCTCACTATCTGAAATATGGAGACTATAAGAGCATCCACAGCCGTTTGAGGTAAAAAATGAGAACATCATATTTTTCCATTTCGACGAAATGCTGTAGCCGTCAAAAGATAAAAATGCATATTTTCGACAAAAATGAAACAGTCTGTGATTAAAAAATCATTTATATGGTCAGAAATTGAGAAAATATTAATAAAATATAAGCCAAACGGAAAAAAAAAAAATTACAAAATAATGTTTCGTCCGGATTTTAAGGAGGTTTTTCTGCAAAAAATTGCAAAAACATTTACGAAATTGCAAAAATAATTTGTAAATTTGCAAAAAAAATTTAAATAATTGCATCCAGTAACCACTGATGGTAATTTGCAAAAGTTTTTTTTAAGGAAATAGGACCCAATGGCCGTTCAACCAGTATATGCTTATTTCTGGGTTTTTTTGCTTTGTTTTTAAAAAAAATTTTAATTCAGACGAAACATTATGTTTTGTCCGATTATTTAAAAATATAATTAAATAATCGAGATGAAACATGATGTTTCGTCAGTCATAGTATGTATTTTGCTATTTCGAATGCTATTTATACCTTTCTACTGTAGCCAAATAGATAAAAAATGACAAAATAGCCAACCGCTGTGTCGGCTACAGTACTCCTAAAATGCAAAAAATGGCAAAAATGCATATTATGACTAACGAAACATCAAGTTTCGTCTCGATTATTTAATTATATTTTAAATAATCAGAACAAAAAATTCAGAAATATGCATATAATGGCTAGACGAAACATCAGGCCATTGGGTCTCATTTCCTTAAATTCTTTTTTTTTACAAATTACCATCATTGGTTACTGGGTGCAATTACTTAGATTGTTTTTGCAAATTTATAAATTGTTTTTGAAATTTTGTAAATGTTTTTGCAATTTTGGAAATGTTTTTGCAATTTTTTTGCAAAAAAACTCCTCAAAACCCAGACGAAACATTATTTTGCAATTTTTTTCCTTTTGGGATGTTTCGTCCCGTATATTTTATTAATATTTTCTTAGTTTCTGACTATATAAATGATTTTTTAATCACAGACGAAACATTATGTTTCGTCGTTTTATTTTTATCGAAAATATACCTTTTTTGCCTTTCGACAACTGCAGCATTTCGTCGAAATGGAAAGGAAAAATACGCATTTTGTCATTTATTACCTCAAACAACTGTGGATGCTCTAAAGGGTTTAATATAATCTGCAGAAAAAATGCCTTAAAGAAGCTAACGAGTACGAATATTTGAAGCAGAGCAATTGTTTGACAATTGATGATATTGATGATGCCAAAATATTTTACAAGTTGATGGTAAGTTTTCAGAATCTTTTATTGCTTTAGAGCATCTGTAGTCGTTGGGAGGAGAAAATATGCATATATGCATAAATGGAAATAGCAATCGAAGTTTTGCTGCAGTCGTCAAAAGCTATTTTTTAGCTTTTTATAATAAAATAATAAGCGACGGCACTTCATGTGCCGTCGGATGGAAGAAAAAAAAAACAGCTAAAATTTGTGGGACGGCACTCGAAGTGCCGTCCGAGCGAAAAAAAAAAATAAATGGAGCAACGGCACTCGAAGTGCCGTCGGAGGAAAAAAAAAATCGAAGTGCAAAACAAAAATTACAAAACAATTATAAAAATTACAAAAAAAATTATAAAAATTACAAAAAAATTACAAAAATTACAAAAACATTACCAAAAATTTCAAAAACAATTCAAAAATTACAAAAAACCCAAAAGTGGTGGGACGGCACACTTCAAGTGCCGTCCGACCATTTTGGGCTTTTTTGGGCTTTTTTTTTCGTTTTTTTAATTACGAAATTAATTTTTTTTTGGTGGGACGGCACTTCAAGTGCCGTCCGACCATTAAAAATATATTTTTTTTTGCGACGGCACTTTAAGTGCCGTCCGACAACTTAAAAAAAAAAAAAAAATTCGTGCGACGGCACTTGAAGTTTCGTCGCTCAAATATGGATAATTCTCAAATCCATTCTCATTTATAGCAAACGACTATAGCGAAATATGGATAAAATCGATATATGGCAAACGAGTGCAGCGCATTTTTTAGCCAAATATCCCTTTTATCGATATTTAGCAAACGACTACAGATACTCTTAATCCTGCCAATTTTCATTTTTCTTTTTCAAATTGTTTTCCCCATTATTTTATGTTTCTTTTCATTTTTCAATTTTTTTGTTGCCTTGCATTTGCCCAGGAAGCCTTAGATAATGTTAAAATATCTAAAAAGGATCAAGAAAATACATTTGCTATGCTTGCAACAGTGTTATGGCTGGGAAACATAGGCTTCCACGCGATTGTTAATGAAAACCATGTAAAAGTTGATTTCAGCGAAGATGTGAAAATTTTCATCTTCTGCTGGAATTTTGTCTATGTAATACAACATCTGAATATTGCCAAATACTTGTTCTTTATATGATTCCTCAAAAGCTTTTGGGGTATGCTGCCAAATACTTGTTCTTTATATGATTCCTCAAAAGCTTTTGGGGTATGCTCTATTTTTAGCTACAATGAAGCCTTGATACGTGCTTCCATGATTAATGGTTCTTGGTTATAGGTTATTCTCAGAATTGGATTGATCGGACAGTAGTTGATTTTGTGGACAACAACGAGTGTCTAAATCTCTTCGAAATGGTATTTCGTGTAGTATAATAGCCTAATATAATATTGTAGAACTTTGAACAAGTAGGAAAATCTTATTAGTCATTCTAGCATCCACAGTAGAGGCTATGGTGAAGAAGATAGTGCTATTGCTTATATGGACTGCTATTATTAATTTTTAAACAGGTGGAATTGCTTGTCACGCCCCGCTTCCCGTTATACGGAAACACGAGCATGCAACTAAGGCTAAGCGAATGATAAAAGTATATCAACTCATATCATCCATAAGCTGTACAATACCAGCTAGCACAACAATATCATAATAATTACAGGAACAAGAATATAATGCAATAACCGATATCTGAAAGAATACACAATGCAATAACAATTCGCTAAGATTCTTCAGTATATCATCGCTGTCCCTGTATAACATTAACTCAAAGAAAGATAGATGGTAACCGTTGAAGAAAGTAGCGGGCTGTAAATAGTAATAAGCAAAATAGGAACAGGAAACATAGCATAACCGGGAAAGCAATAAGAAATGGCAATTCAATATGGAACAATCATGATAACAAGAAACAATATATATAACAAGGGAGAAACCAGAACTGGACCGGAAGGAAAACAAGAACTAGCGATGCAATTGTAATACAACATAATCAAGTGTAATGCAAGTGACAAATGGATCAAGTCTCAAAATATAACCAATCGGGAATAAGAAATCATGTAACAAAAAATCATGTCATGTAAATAAGAATCTTGTAACTTATAAATAGGAATCATACAACTAGTAAACCAGAATCATATAATCTTGTAACAGGTAACATGTAACTTGCAAACAAGAACCGTGTAATCTTGTAACAGGTAATATGTAACTAGAATCATGAGTCATGCATGTGTTCATTGTTAATCTCAAGTCTAGCAATCTTTTATAGATCCTAACTAATGCACGCAATCATGCGTCCCATACCACAGGTTTGGGTGCATACAATCAAGTTAACGCTTAGACTCTAATGGTAAATTCTATAGGGTCATGTAATCGGGTCTTGCAGTGACATTAATAGGAATCATATCATATCATGTAACCAGGAATTATATAATGTAATCAGGAATCATATCATGTCATGTAATCATGTAATGGAGTCTAGAGGTGGCCCCCGTCGGCTCTAGACGTAGCACTTAGTTCATATAACTTGTAAATAGAAAAATAGGCAATCATGTAATCAGGAGTCACTAATACAAGAAACACGTGCCTCCTTCCGAGTACACTCTCCTATATTATCCACTACTAGATGCTTCCTTTATTACCCCGGCTTGTTATACTTTTTACAATAATTAACATAAACATGCACAATGAGAATGGGTATCAGGATAGGATCAAGGAGTATCAAGGCTATGTAATGCATGATATGCAAGTGTAATTTTTTAAATGCAAGAAATAAATATATTTACAATTCAAGGACATGAAGTTACAATTCTGGACAGCAATACGTTGGTGTACAAAAACCATTTTGCCTTTGCTACAAGAAAACGAATCAGGTACCATTAGAGGTTCTAGAAAATGAACTTCATGCCGGTTCCAAGGCATATTCACAAGATACATTTTAAATACAGTAGCTAGGTCTACCAGATAGTTCTTCACTGATCTACTGTTCAGACAACAGACCAGGGTCAAATTCTTATATATATAAAGTGACTATAAACTCATTTAAAATCTTATAAAAAATTATTAGGTGGTTCTTAATCATATCTAGTAGTGTGCTGATAAATATCAAGCCCAAATTCACCTATTAACATGACATTTTAATTTGTGAAACATGTCTATGTGCTATTAGTAACAATCTGGAATGTGTAGACCTAGCAGTACGAAAAACATGATAACTCATTATCTACAACTCTGAATTTGAATCCGTCGAATGCTCCAGAAACTAGATTCACAAAGTTACGGCTCTCGTGTACAAAGCTCTGATTAATTTGAACAGTATCTAGGTCATAAACTAGCTACAAGTTACAGCAGCAGCAAGACAGCAACTTGCCAATTCAAATTGTAACGGTTCTTACTTGAAAATATATAGTTACAAATTCGTGTCTGTGCAATGAATGTGGAGACAATGAAAAACTGCGACCTTTGATGGCATCGAATGATGGAGAGAAAAGAATTGATTCGATTGAATATAACGACTAATTTAAATATGGGAACATCATGAAACATGAATATTACAAGAATAACGGATTTCAAATGTGACGATCTAATTACTAATTGTGGGACATCAAACAATATGCTTGTACGGAATAACAGAGATGTACAAGGTACTTGCCTCTTGTGACGATGAATGGAACTGAGACAAGCGACGGCGGCAACACGTGCGAATGACGGAAACAACGACACGTGCACACAACCTACGACAGCACGTGCAAGACACCGCAACAAACACAAACAGGGACAGCAGCAACCACAGCAGTACACTACGAGACAGGAAAGATGTTGGCTACGAAAATGGCCGGTAATAGAAAAGGAGCAGGAGGTGGAGATGGCAGTGGAAATAGCAGTGGCAAGGTGTGGCGATGGTGGAAGTAGGGGTGCAATCGATTGAGGAGGAGCATCAAGGAGCGAGGCTGTTGTGGAGTTTGGCAGCAGGGACGAGGGCAGCAAGGTGGCGGAAATGGCAGGACTGCAATGGAGGTGGTCGAGCAGCAACGGGGACTTGGTTGCTGCAACGACGAAGAGGGGTGCAGGTCACTGCGGTGGAGACAGGGGGAGTAGTCTGGCTTCAAGGTCGGAGGCAGGCTTCGACGATAGCAGGGAGCACGGTGGGTTGTTGTGAGATGAGGTGCAAGGCGACGGCAGGGGCAGTAGTAAGAGGCGAGGAGGATAGGCAAGCTAGCAGTGGTGAGGGCTGACGATAGTGGTGGCGAGGCAGTGGAGGGGCTGTAGGCAAAGAGGCAGGGGATGTGGTAAAGGTCACAGTCGTGTAGGGAGTTACAAGGCATCGAGAGCAGAGACACGGGTGGTGGTGGAAGCAAGCAATGGTGATGGGTTCGGGAGGATGGCGGTCAGAGCTCGGCAATGGTGAAGAGATGCTAAGGTGGCTGTCGATGGGGGCTCGAGTAGTGCTAGATGTTGGTGGCGATGAGGGAGCTGCGGTAATGGTGGGCTCGGAGGATGAGGAGAGGGTTACGAGGATGGGGCAGTCGTGAGGTCGTAGTCGAGTGGTGGAGTTGGCAGTCGGAGGCGCTCGAGGGCGGAGTAAAAGGAAGAAGATGAAGGTTCTGCGTGAGGGGAAGGAGTGTGGTTATTAATTAGGCTGTTAGTGGGTAATTAGAAGATAATTAGGAGATGGTTAGGATTTAGTGGGAAATTAATTAGGAGATATTCATGGTTCGTGGAGGAGATTAAAGAGTTGTGTGTGCAGTTGAGAGTTCGGGTAGGGGTTTGGAATAGGGTAGTGGGTTTGGGTTTTATATTATATTAGATTTGGGCTTGAATTGGGCTTCACAAAAATAAATAACATTAGGCTTAAACAATTAATAAGTTAAAATAATTATAGAAGGAATTGAGATTTAAAATATGGGCCTGACATAAGATATACATATGTATCGTGGTTTAAAAATCAAGTTTGGGCTTCTGACTAGAAAATCAATTAATCGAATAAACCATGATGACATTATAGTTTTGATTAAAATTGAGCTTTGACAATTTAATAAATAATAAAGAGGAGAAGGAATAAAATTGTGGAATGAAATAGAATTTGAGTTTCACAATAGAAGGAGGACCGAATAATCAAATTATAGGATGGGCTAGGACAATGTAATTAGTTGTAATTAAAATAAAACGGGCTTACAAAAATAAACAGCTAAATCATAACCGTAATAATAAATCAAATAGTAGGATATAATATGAACTTGAAATTGGGATTGGATTTCTTGTACAAAAATAAAGATAAAAATAATAACAATTCTGGGTTGGGCTCAATAAAAAAAATAGATGAACAAAAAAAATAGATTTTGTTTTGGGCTAAAATATAAATAATCAATGTCACGCCCCGCTTCCCAAAAATACGAAATACGAGTACGTAACAAAAGCCCAGTGAATGATTTTCATCATCCATAAGCTGTTCAAGAATCTTTACAATATATCACAATGTAATCAGAGTCGGAAGCCAGAAAAATCAACCACATGCACATATGAACCAAATACCAACAAGAATACTTGAAATAAAATATACTAATCTCAAATAATCATGAAATACACAATAAATCCTGGGTCATATTGTCCAAATACAAGAATACAATTATTGTTCAAGCAAACTATAAGAAAAAATAACAGCAAAATTCCAGCATCTAGTACATCATGTCACCAATACCGTTTGGAATCTGTCCTCCAAAATCTGCAATTCAACGAATGCATGAAAGAGGAAAAGAGAAAACACAAGTACCCGTCAATCGCAAGTTACGGGCCACGTATATGTAGGATACAAGCACAGGGGTTAGATAATTCTAAGTAACAGGCCTAGCATGGTATAAGTGTGTCAACAGAAAAATAATATCAAGCATGAATCAGAAAACTAGAAACAAGTAGCATGGTATACTAGCAGGTACAGGTAACATGTACCAAGTGTTAAGTCTCATGTAAACTAGTCTCATGTATCATGTAGTCAAGTGTCAAGCAAGCATGTACCACGTATCAGGTAACAGGTACACAGGTAACAGGTAAACAGGTAATCATGTAACAGGATAATCAGGTATACAGGAAATCAGATTATGTCATGTCAAGTCTTGTTATTTTACTATCTAGGTAGCACTTTATGCACCCCATATTATAACACATGGTTGCTACAACAAACAGTTATGTTTTAGATTTCGTAGGGGACCATATAGGGCAGTGTACTCAGGTATTCACAGAATCACAGAACTTGGTCAGTAAACTTGATCGGTAACTTGATCGGTAAACTTGATCGGTAACAGAAAATTAACTTGATCGGTAAACTTGATCGGTAATATGATCGGTAAACTTGATCGGTAACATGTCATACAGGAAACACAAGTCTCCTTACTTGATCGGTAAACTTGATCGGTAACAGAATATTAACTTGATCGGTAAACTTGATCGGTAATATGATCGGTAAACTTGATCGGTAACATGTCATACAGGAAACACAAGTCTCCTTCCGAGTACACGTTTCTAAATTATCCACTATTCGATGTTTTCCTTAAAACCCTGGCTTGGTCATTTATTATTATACTCAAACAGGCAGGTATAAGCATGAAACAGTGTCAAACTAACATAGTATAATCAGTATCAGGTCTAGGGTGACAAATGAGCATGCATAGATGATAGATAGTCACATAAACCAGCCAAACAGTACATGTTCATATTCAGGATAGCATGACAGTACAGTCCTAAAACAGTGAATCCTGTCGCTATAGAAATGCAAATCTGGATCCGTCGAAGATCTGGAAAATAGACATCCATACGAATCCAGTGAGTATAATTAAGTCATATACTAGTTCACAACAACACAGCTCAAAACTGATTCGAATACAGAAATTAGGTTCAGCCAGAAATCAAGAAAACGAATTCAAGAGCATGAAAACAGAATGAAAACACATTAAATAAATCCACAAAAAATCTGGGGTATTCCCCTATATGTCCATTAACAAAATATAGAGTTTCATAATTTTCTAGAAAAAATAGATAAGGTATCAAAAATGAGAAGGCAACACGAAAATATAGTTTAACAAATCTGGAAATCCCAACATTGTTGTACGAAAACTAAGATATCTCGCAACCAGTGAAACGAAATCCAATTCCGCTAGAGGGATATGAAAATAGATAGAATTTTCTAACTTTCACATTTCACAAACAATTTTCATACAGTAAAAGGAATCATAGTGAAAATAGGGTTCTTTACTGAATAGCGAGCAAAATACAGCATGTATAGATTTTAGAAACGATTATGAAACATCACATAAAACTTATCAATAAAATTTATCAAAATTCTGGGTAGTCCCTAACTTCATAAAGAAACACTGACCAAAATATTAGATCAAGGTAATATGTATGGAATAGTTCTTGAAAATAGTTTGTTAACAAAATCAACCAAAAACAGAATCTAGGATAGAACGACACCTCTGTACTAAAACAGTCATAACTCAGTCATACGAAATCCAAATCGAGCAAAACCAGTGGGTTTGAAAATAGACAAAATTATCTAAAATTCATATTTTATACTGGAATCAAGATACTGGCTATAGCATAGACGAAAACAGTAAACAAAACAGAACATACAGATTTTACAGATTTCACACTTCAAAATAAGAACATCATAACTTCAAAAATATTGATCCAAACACATCCAAACTTGAAATACAACCTACCAAGCATCTAAACATCATTATTTAGGGTTACTAACGTGTCCACAACTATTATTTCACATGGGTCTTAATCCAAACACAAATTCACACTACTATTCACATACATGACTAAGAATCAAGAATTGGGCAATTCCTAGGTTATCACATATCAAGAAAAACACAATCTAGGGTTGTCTCTAGACCCAACTACACTATAGGTGAACTTTTTGACTTGTATCAAACAAATGAATTGGAGTACAAGTTACTTGCCTTAATTCAGAATAAAGAATGACGAACTGAAAAGTAGAAGCAATTCCCACGAACGAAAAATCCACGAACTCACGAACGATCCGCACGTGCACTCGAGCACGCGCAAGAAAACTTCAAGAGCAAAAGAGCACGAGACGGCGGATGAAGAGAAAGTGGGAGAGATGAAGCACGAAAATAGGGTGCAATGGTTTGGGAGAAAAATAGTTTGTATGAGATTGTAACTAAAAATATATATAATGATGTATATATATTAGGTCACGACGGCCACAGGAGGAAAGAAAAAAAATTAAAAAAAGAAGAAAACTGGCCGGGTTGGTTGGGTACAACTGGGTAGCTAATCAGGTAGGCTCACGGTAGGAATTTTATTTGGAAGGTTATGGACCTTATGGAGCAGTAGGATTAGGAAGGATTTTGGTAGGATGTAGATTAGGAAGGTATGTGTAGTATTAGGATGGTTGGTAATCAGGCAAGTGGTAAGTATAGGTAAGATGTAGTATTATGAAGGTTAATAAATTAGGTATAAGGTAATAATGGTAGAATTAATCTGATGGTGTAATTGGAAATGGGTTTTATTTAATGGGTTAATGGGTTTTAGTGTAATGGGTAATTATAATAAAAGTCCAACAAGAAATAGGGTATTAAAAATCTGATAAGAAAAATATACCATTAGATTAATATTAAAAGTAATAATTTATTCAATAGAAAATATACAATTAGAAATACCCTAGTACAATAAATCAAACAGTATATCCTGAGTTAATACTCAAATACTAGCAAATACAATAGAATTTTTAATATACGTTCAAAATGTAATAACAATAAAAATAATGATACTAACAGTAGAATTTAATAAACATGATAAAAATAAAATAACAGTAATAATAATAATAATAATAATAATAATAATATTTGTATTAAAATACAAAATCATACAAAATAGTTACATATACAATTATTGATCGAAAATAGATTTTAATAGGAGATCCATCAATACATTTTGACAAAAGAATTTGAAAACCGGAAAAATAATTTGCGAAAATTTTTAAAATACAGAAAATACACAAAAATACATTTTTGAAAAAACAGGAGTTACAATCAACCAATTATGAATAGAAAATAAACTTATAAATTGGAATAATATTTGTATTAAAATATATGGTCATTTGAAAATAATTACAAATACAATTAACAGTTAGAAATGGAATTTAATAGGATATCCAAAAATAAATTTAAAAAACAATTTAAGAAAACGAAAAATCTTTATACAGAATCAAAGCACAGAAAATACATATAGCCAGAAACAGGGATTACATTGCTGCTATCTTTTTCCATGTATGCTTTAAGCTATTGGTATTGTAAGACTGAATATTTTTTAATTAAAACCCTTTTTCTTTTTCTCATTTGAGGTGGAAGTGTATCTTCAACATAATACAGAATGAACTAAGCATAAAATACAGAATCTTGAATATTCCTCTTCTTACTTGATATTTTAACCAGATAATGCAACATGACCTGTAGAATTTTATTTTGTTTTGTTTTAAGTGGAACCACAGTTTATAATGTGGTGTTGGGTGACAAGAAGAATCCCCCCCCCCCCCCACCCCACCCCACCCACCCTTTTTATTTTTTTGATTTTTCAATTGATGGTGATCCTGCTGAGAGACTCGTGATCTAGGTATCAAATGATCTGTTGTTTTGCTTCTGTCTATGAATACTTTATTATATTCTGATCTTCATTGTTTTGTTCTGCTTATTTGTGATAGAAAATTTGATGTACATATTTTGTAGGGAGAACTGCATATATTCAAGAGTTGTTGACTGTAATGCTGAATGCCCACTACTTCAAAAAAGGAACATATGAGCTGATAAAAGGTCTGCTTGCAATGGTCTTCACTCATATTTTGTCATTAAATTTAAATGAACTTTTTGTAATTCTGTACATTTTTCTTCTCTTTTCAGATAGTAGAATATGCAAACAAGAAAGAGTTCACATCAATTGTAGTTGTCCATACTCATCGGAGAGAACCAGGTTAGCAGTAAGGCCATCTTTCACAACAATAACATTATCTTCTATTAGTTCTTCCCAATGTAATTCCTGCTTTGGCTATGTCATTTTCTATATAGAAGACTTCTTTGGTAAATATATAGTTGATGAGCTTCTAGATTTCTCATTTAAAAATTAGTCCTTCTAAATGAATATATAGCTTAATATCTAAAGCCATGTTGCTGGTACATTGAGCCTCTGTTTTGCTTAATTTCTTTTGAATGCCAAATCACATGTATCATTTACATTAATAGTCTGATGTAAATTGAATTTATTTTCTTTTCATGTATGGATAACGGACATCAAAACTTGATATATCCAATCATATGTATGGACCTTTGTGAAGTATATAATCATGGAGCATATTATTAGTTAGTATATGTAAGATTGTGAAGTGTGTAAGCATGACTCAAGTATATGTCTGCAGTTTTAAAGTACGGTAGTATCATTTTTTTCTTTCAAAATTTAAAAAAAAATAAAAAATACTATCCAGGCATTTTCAAAAGCGGCGGGATATATTTTATCCAAAATTTTATAAACCCTATGCCAGCATTTTACAAATGCCGGGGTAGGTTTTGTAAGAAAAACAAGCCAAATGAAAACACCTCTACACTGGCATTATGAAAACGCCGGGTATGTTTTTATCTATACCAACGTTTTGTAAAAACGCAGGTATAGACCTCTAATCTACTGCGATGCTCGATTCCCTGGCATATGTGCCGACGTTTTCAAAAGAAAATGCCGGTAGGGGATACACCGGTGTTTATAAACGTTGGGGAATCCAAAAAAATGTCAGGGAAGACAATTTTTGTTATAGTGTTGGTTTCTTGATGTCTGAAGACTTACTAAAATAATTGAGATCAATATCTCATATTGACTCACTTGATCCCGGCCATACATTTTGTAGTCTCACCCAATCAACGGACCCGTAGATATCGCTCCTGTTATATAAGAGGGACAATCCTATCTAAGTCATTCACATCCCTTAGCAAGATTTGTAGTATATCCAATAGTCGACTTTATAATCACTTTATTACAAGCAACGTTTGATAGCATTAAAACAAATAATTTCTTATGTAGGAAACCGTAGTTTCTTCAAGTCAAAGGTCTACGTAAACCATGGTCATTGTGAGAACCGCTTATGACAATCACATAACGATCCATGCAGCGTTCTCCTAGTAGGTCAGTCCAGTACATTATTACTCTAATATGTACCCATGTGAAGACTTGATATATCATATCCCTATAACCCGTAAGAATAGTCATCAGTCTACGCACACTAGTATCTATGTATTATCGTTGTCCTAATTCACTATAATACTTGATTAGGACATTTAAGAACAATGTTCTAATTTCAGCCAATAGGATCTCACAATCAAGTCATGCACTTGATATCCCATGACATTGAACTTACTATTCAAAGGACTTCATTATGTTCATTTAATTTATAATAAATAATACAATAAATGAAATGCATAAATATGAAATAAATGTCATGATACAATGTAAACTCGTAATGTCAATATACAACTGGCCTTTAGGGCATACACCAACAATTTTGGTTATAGCCATAGCCACTGCCCTTGCTAGTAATGCCATCAGATTGAGTTGTATTGCGATCAGATTGAGCACGACAGTCTTATCGGGAGTCATTACGGTGGTGTCATACAACATTATTGTATTCTCCATTGCTCATCCTCCCTCTGCTCTTTTATCCTTATCTTCATCTTCTCCCATTGTATCATCTCATAAACCAAGCCATTGATTCTCTTTGTCTCATCATCCGATCGTCCAGCTCTTTTTTCAATGGCATCTGCATTTCGACTACTCTCAACCATATGAGGCTTGCCTTTATTTCGAGTAGCCTCTTTTTGAGCTTTCCTTCCCAGAGGTCTTGTAGAAGTGGATGTCGGCAATGATGTAGGATCTTCGTCACAAGTCAAATAAACCAGAGCTGTATTTACTGAAAATTGTTGGCTTCCTCCAAATCCAATGTCAGGTGGATCTTTGAAACCTTTGCCTATGTCCCAGCAAGCATATAAGTTTCAATCTTCCCCTATTTGACTTTTGTACCATAATTTGGCATCTTCAATGTAACAAAGCGTAAAAAAATAAATTAAAACATTATTAATAACATGGATAAGTTTGAATAAATTTGTAAAAATATTTACCTCATCTAGGTATGATTGGCCGCTCTTAGTTGTTTTCTTAACACGCATCAAAGCTTCATGCCACTCAGTTAGCCTCGGGACAGGATGTTTTCTCCACCTACCCTTAAATTCGAGTGCGGGTCAAACTTTTTTTTTGGGCCGGGGGGGGGGGGGGGGGGGGGGGTCTAAAATTTCTGCATATCTTTCTCAAATACAACAACAACAATAACAACAAAGCCTTTTTCCCAACTAGTTGGGGTCGGTTACATGAATCATGGCTTTCCATATGCTCGTTTTAGCACAATATGTTCTGTAAGCCCACAAGGTATTATCAAGGTATTATTATATCTTTTCTCACCGTTTCTACCCAAGTAAATTTAAGTCTTTCCCTACCCCTAACTGTACCCTCAATACTTATCAAATTACTCTTTCTAACGGGGGCACTACTAGGTCAACGTGTGACATGACCAAACCACCTGAGGCGATAGTCTCTTAATTTATCTTGGATAGGAGCTACCTTTACCATGTCTCGTATATGCTCATTTCTAATTCTATCCAACCTGGTTTACCACAACGTGGTCTTAGCATCCTCATCTCCGCTACATTGATTTATTGGACATGTTGTTTCTTTGTAGCCTAACACTCTCTTCCACATATCATTGATAGTCTAACAGTCGTCCTATAAAATTTTTCTTTCAACCTTAAACGTATACGTTTGTCACACAAAACACCACTGACACTTCTCCACTTAAGCCACCCTGCTTGGATTCTATGTATAACATCTTCACAAATCTCCCTATCTCTTTGTACAGTCAAGCCTAAATATAAAAAATGGTCTCTGTTAGGTATCTCTTGAGTATCTCTTGACCATCAAACTTCACAACTGTAATGCCCTGAATTTTCATTCATGAAAATTAGTTATTTATTTCATTATTTTGCACGTAGTGTGCACGTACCATTTTATGAAATTTTATAATGAATGATGAGTATATATGTTTGCTATTTTTAATAGGGTCCTTGTTTCAAATAAACTTAAGCCCAAAATCTAAATTATTTATTTTGTAAAAATGTATATGTACAAGTTTGTTTATATGGAGACTAGAATAGTACATGCATGCAACATAGTGTGCATTGCACACTATTCCTTCCATGGCCGGTTTCTTCTTCTTTTGGAGGGAATTGGGAATTTTCAAATGGAGATCATGCATGGGTGGTTACTTAGTTGTGGGTAGTTAATGCAACTCCTACTTTCATCTTAGCCCTCCACCTCATAACCATCCACTAGATCCTAGCCCTCCATTTTACCCAAAGTGGTGTATAAATACCCCCCCCCCCCCCCGCCATTTAATTGTAATCTACCCAAAAATCTATTTGAAAAGAGAAAGATATATTTGCAAGAGAGTTGTAAGTGTGATTAGTCTTGGGAGGCCGGCATTACTTCAGAAGATTCTCGGTGGCAAGGAGCAATGAGGAGGAGTCACATTATCACTAGAAGGCTTTTCGGAATTTCATTTATTTCGTCAACAAGGTGGGTGTTTCTCAGGACTTCTAATATAGAGATCATGCTAGGGCAATTTTGATTGTTATCATGCTTGTGAAATGTGGATTGATATGGTGATCATTATACTAAAATGCGTTGTGCTATACTTAATATGAACGATGTGAATGAATGAGTAGAATTAATGAAATTTAAAAGATCGGAGCTGACCTGTACAGTCGACCGGTCATGTGAATAAGTCAACTGGTACGAGGTGGATGTTTCCCATGAATTCTAAATTAAAATTCATGTTAAGATCAAGGATTTAATTGTGTATGTATGGGCAAACTGAAGTGATAGAATGATTGCTAATTGATATCCTCCATGCTGTACATAGTGTAGAAATTATGAACTTATGAAAAAGGATTAATAATAATTAGAGAACTGGGAATGACCTGGACAATCGACCGGTCGTATGAACAGTCGACTGGTATATTGAAAGAAAATATATACAATTCGGATTTTCATGAAACGACGTACTTTTTAATGTGTACTATTAACTTGATGTTCTAGCATGTTAAATTGGGATTAGTAGTCATCTCCGTGAGTAAATGATGAGCAAAAGGAAAAATATATGTTTAGCATTTCCTTTTGAGAAAAGAAAACACCAGTTATGTGGAATTTACATTTAATCGAAAACTATGTTGTGACGTTAATAAACATATAAGAATTTCGTGTTTACGTTGGCATGAGCATATTGTAGTGTGACAAAAAAATGATGTGAGAACAGAATAAAGAGAGAATTCTTTAAATTGAAAGTTTAATCTGCTTAGTCGACCGAATGTATGTAACAGTCGATTGTACTGAACTTGAAAGGTTACATAATTGGACTCTGCTGAACAGCCAACTGGGTTGATTGACAGTCGACTGCACTGTAAATGATATTGGAATTTTGAACGCTGCGGAACAGCCGACTGGCCATGTGTAGCAGTCGACTCTTCCGAGCAGTTTACTGAAGGACTTTGTTTGACTGAACAAGTCGACTGGATGAGTTCTAAGTCGACTGTTCAGAGCACTTTTGACATCTCAGAAATTGTATGAGTTGTTTTATGATAAAGATTGTGAATCTTATGTTGAATATTGGTTGTGACAGTAAACTCTATTTGTCATTGCATGAATTAATATGAAGTGAATCATTTATTTGAATTTATGACGGTTATAATTATGGAACTATGAACATGGAAAAAAAAATCTATGGTGATTATGAAAAATGAACTCGTGAGCTGGAAGTGCTCAGATTATTTTTTTTAGTAATTGTGAATTGGAATTGAAACAAAAGAGTAGCTAAGTCTCCCCCGACAATTGGAAAGAAATGAAATGGAATTTGAAATGAAAGACCAAGGTTGGTCATGTTGAATAAATGAATAAGTCCGGTTTAGTGGAGAGGCTAACTCTAGTGCTTTGATTTTGTTCATGATTCTATTTCATTAGAATTAAGGATTAGTTATATAGTGAAGATGTGATGAAAGTAAGAGAAAAACACTGAGTATGAGGGTCATTGGATTAACGGCGAGAGCGTATCCCAGGATGTCCCATGATGAGTCAGGGCGAGGATACTGTTCCAGAGTACCGTCCCGGTGGCGACGCTCGTGGGATGTTTGAAGACTACGGGTGGTGTCATGTCTTGATGGAACTGCGATGAGACCCAGGACCACGGATTGGTGTGCGTGTCGATCATAAAAGCTTAACAGATTTAATACGTGATCTAACTCTTTATAGCGAAATCTAGGGTTCATGAATTATACCTGCGATGAGAAAAAGACGATAGTTTCTAGCAACCTCGAGCCGTCAGCGACCCCAAGATCTTCTGCATGTATTCCTTCCTCGGGTTGGACGTCGTGTGGGCGACGGTCTACCAACCTTTCTTCTCCTTGGCTGACCTCTCTTTCTCTCCTTACGTGAATCACGAATTTAGAGAAAACTTCTTATCTCTGATAATGATATGATGGCCAGAGAATAGAGGATATATATATAAGGCTACGGTAGAGACCATGAGGAGAAATTAGGATTAGGTCTCCTAACGAATCTGGGTATCCCGTGTTCAGCCCGAACACACAACCCAGGCCCATTAACAATAGCTCGGTCCACTAAAGAACTATTGTTGCACTACCTTCCTAATCCCAAATTATATTTATGGGCTCCTTTTATTATATGCTCATTCAGCTCCCCATGTTAAGATATCGAATGTCCGTAGATCAAATTAAGTTACTGACAACTATATTGATCAACATCTTTTATCCTTAAGTAGTACCACTCAACTTTATTTGTCATGTCGGATGTAATCCACCTGCAAGGTTTACATGACAATCCTTATGAGCTCCTTAAGGGGACATCATCAACCCGACGTATCGGGACATGGATTCCTTTTACAATCAATAGCCCATTATACATACAATACTATTACCCAATTCATAGAGGTTGTTGATCCATAATGAATCTCACTCTTTTATGAGTCAAAGTAATGCACACTGCATATACATGTCTGTTATTATATCTGGATTAAGAGCATAAGCATCCATAATAATAGAGGTGTTTGTTCTCTTTTGTAGTCAGTACAAAGAGAACAACCTCAAGTGGTCCTGTTCAATACACACAAAGTGTACTAGTGTAAACCTATAGTCAAGATAGACTAATACCAGATTACACTACAACCTTTCCAATGGATTGTCCAAGTCCGTCTAGGTTGTGAACTATTTATATATTCCATAGGGAACTATTTAATATGATCTTCTGTGTGTCTCCCCACACCATATTATCAACCTTATAGAATATCAGATACTTGCATTAATATTATAATAAACACAATATGCAAACATATGCCCATATGATTCTCATTCAAAAAAAAATAAGGAAATAAAGTTAATACAAAAGTGATGCTTTCAGTATATAACCCTAACAATGGTAGGAGCTGAATTTTCACAGGATGCCTGCATGATGAGTCATGTGTCAGTGCGTTGGGATTCCCTCCAGGGCGCCTAGACATGAGTTCGTAGGTCAGAAAACATCTAGGATACTTACCGTAGTTACAGTAGTAGGGTAAGTCATGACGATGGATTGAACTCTACAAGATGAAGTACGATTAAGGGCTTGCCCTCGGATCTATGTAGTATGGGATGCATAGAATCCGAACAAGTGCGCATTAGTGTCATATAATATAAATAATTGCATTAAGGACTAAGTGCACAATCACAACACGACATCAATAGGGTATTCCCTTTAATTTGATATGTAAACAAGTTTGTGATTTGTTAAGAAATGAGAATCGTTATACTATTTCTGGCATAGAGAGGATAGTCATGTATAATTATCGTCGGTTGAATAAACTGACGTACCCACAGTTTTATATGCAGGATAATTGGTTGGATAAAGGTTAAAGGAGAGTCAATGCTCAAAGATCATTATTTATTGCTGCATCTTTTGTATAATGTTATAATTGCTTCCGCTGTCATTACATGTAAATTATTGATGTATATGCTTCCGCTGTAAAATATAAAGTGTAAAATCTCATGTAAACTCTGATGTAAAGTGAAAAGTTCAAATTTTCTTGTAAAATTGTACTAAGCGAAACGGAAAGATCCTGTAGAATATCTTGAATTCAGTTGTATTTGGGATTCGGGGTGTTACAACTACTTCCTCATTTGTGTTTCGAATATCACTAAAATTACATCCATATACTCTGTTTAGTTCTGCTTATTCTAAAGTCTATAGCTTCCAAAGTTTCTCTCCACAATTCTAATTTAGCATTGATTCTTGTACCAGTCTCGTCCACTAAGACGACGTCATCGGCAAAAAACATACACCACGGTACCTCATCTTGTATTTCTCGCGTCAATTCATCCAAAACCAAAGCAAAGTGGTAGGGGCTTAAAGCCGAGCCTGGGTGTAAACATACTGTAATAGAAAAATCACTAGTCTCTCCTATGGTTGTTCAAATTTTTGTCTTTTTTCCTTCATGTATATCCTTAATTACCTCAATATACCAAATAGTTACTCTTTTATTATTTAATTCCCACCATGTTATATCTCTAGGGACTTTATCATATGCTTTTTGTAGATCTATAAATACCATATATAGATCTTTCTTATTCCCCCTATATTTTAAAATAAGTCTCCTCAGTACATAAATTGCTTTCATTGTTGACCTCCTAGGAATAAATTTAAACTGATTCTCATACACTGTAGTTTCTAGTCTCAGTCTATGTTCGAATACTCTCCCAAATTTTTATTGTATGGCTCATTAATTTAATTCTTCTGTAGTTGGAGCAACTTCGTATATCTTCTTTACTTTTATATATAGGTACTAAAATACTCTTCCTCCATTCATTGGCATCTTCTTAGTCCTTAAAATTTCATTAAAGAATCTTTGTAGCCAACACACTCCTACATCCTCAAGACACTTCCAAACTTCAATGGGTATACTATCCGGTCCTAAAGCTTTTCGTATTTTTATCCTTCATAGAGCATTTCGAACCTCTGAGGTCCTAATTCTACGGAAAAACATATGCTCTCGACTCTCCCTCGGGTCCTCTATATTTTAGTTGTCCACAACCTTTTCATTTAATAACTTCTCAAAGTAACTTTGTCATTTTTCCTTAATTTTCTCATCATTTACTAAGACTCTTGAATCTTCGCTCTTAATACACCTAATAATTTCTCGAAGCATATCTTACTCGAATGCGATTATAAAAATTTTCCTTAGGTTTTTCGTCACCAGTTCCCCATCCAGAGTGACTCAACCCAAGCTTTGCACAATGCTTCTTCTTTATTGTAACTATATTTTGTGCATCCTCTCAATTTTTTAAACAAAAATTTGTAATACTTATTTATTTTCTGATTGAAAATTTGTAGAAGAAATGGAATATATGGATTAATTGTGATTTGTGAGTGAAAATCTGTGTCTTTGTAGGGAAAAAGTTACCGTTAGAATCTTTAAATAATAAAAATAAAAATTTTATCGTTTGAATTAAGAAAATAAAAAAAACTATTGGATTTTGGGATTTAAAATTGAAAAAAAAATTTGGAATTGTTGACGTCAGCAATAAAGGAGCCGTTGAAAGTTCTAACGGCTCTTGCATGTGAGTGCTGACATCAGCATCACATGCCTAAAAGGGCTTGTTGGGCGTTCTTCCGAGGTGGCTAATTGGCCACACTTTTCTTCCCTCTTGCCTCTTTCCACCTTAGTTTCCCTATTCTATTATAACCTTATTTTCCCTTATTTTGCCTATAGTATCTTTCCACCTCATCTTCCCACCACTATTAGACTTGTTCTAAGGCCTAGCAAAAAATTCTCTAAAAGTAAATAAAAATTCAAAGTTCAATAACCAACCTATTTTGTAATTAAAAATAATGAATTGAACTCTTTGGCAGAGTGGGAAGTCTATTATTAATCACTAGTATCATACACGTGCACACGTGCACGTGGAAAAAATTGAAGGGTTAATGAGAAGGATAAAAAGAAAATAATTTCCAAACTGATCCACTCCCGAAAATATTTACCAAACTGGTCCACTTTCGAAAATATTTACCAAAGTGAGTCATTTTGTCAACACGTGCGCTGCACGTGTTGGCTTCAAAATGACAACAATGACAGATGACACTAACCCCTTCTCCCATTATAATAGTAGAGATATTCGATGACAACGACTCTAGTACTACGCATCGGTCAAAGCATAACGACTGAAGAAGCCTGAGAAGTTTAATCGACCTTACAATGTCTCTCATCGATGGCTGTTTGATATATTAGTTAACCATGGGTCCGTTAACACTTAAATAATAATTGAAAACTGACTGAAGTTCACATAAACAAAAGGAGTTCACAAAACATTTATTACAAATAAAGCACAGTTCACACATTGTAGACCAAATCAAAGACACACACATAGCTTACATACCCTAGAGAAGCACCTTGCAAGATGGATTGTGAATCCAATGATAAATTTTGGAATTTCCTATTTCTTAGACTATTGCCATTGCTACTATTGCCATCAGATTGGGCAAGGCTACGGATTATTTAATTCCTAATTTGGGAGACTTGACTTACAACAGTAATTAGCGAAAATTTCCTCTTTCTTATACTTTTGTAAGCAAGATTTAATTGCGGGCCTGATTGAGCTTGGTGGAAACAACCCATGTTTTCATAGTGGGCCTGTAGTAGATATGAAATTATTGTTTTGCCCTAGTAAGCTTTTAGATGTGTGCCAAAATTTAGTGGTTCTGATTTAACCCATATCAGTATTGTTTGAGGAGTTTATAATAGAGTTGAAAAAATGATGATTCTAATAGAAATTTACTTAAAACAACAAATAATAATGAAAATGTCTAATGATGTATCAGAGTACAAAAAGGAGGTTCCTAACTAATTTTCCCGCATTAGTTTCAAACTTGTTGATGCAAATTTTGGTGTGGGAGCAATGAGATATAAGTTATTTTATTAAGGGAGAAAGCCACGATCCGGACTGTTGATCAGGATTTGGATCTTACTGGCTGGAAATGCATGAGACCTGCAAAATATCTTACATCGGAAGTTATTTCGGCATAAGAACCTCTGATGCTTAAGTCGGTTTCTAGAATAATTGTTAGGATTTCTTAGTGGAGAAAATATTGGTTACCTTTGACTGATGAAGGTGGAGGGTATTTATAGGCCAAGAATCAGTTATGGAAGAGAGATAGAAAGGTATCATTCCCCCCAGGTTAGAGTTACTTAGTAAAGGGATATACTAGTAACTAATCCCTGATTTTGGGGGATTTAACTTACAGTTGTGATTGACTGGAAATCCTTTTCTTCTTAGGTAGTATGATAGCCTTAATTAGACATTTAGCTGGGTTAATGGTCCGGAAGACAGCCGATATTCTTCTAGTAGGCATGTCCTAGCTATGAAATTACTGCACTACCCCTATTGACTTTAAGATGCGTGCTGAGATCCTGTGGCTTCAAATTTTATCCATATACCCCCTATTCCTATATGCGGAGAGTCTTAGCTTTTGGGGAGTATTTTGTTCTACTTTGGACAACATATGGTCATACAAGACCTTTGGGAATGCATGCAGCCGTACTCAGAGATTCTAGGGGTAGTAACCGTTTTTAGAGACATCCAATTAATTTTCTGAAATTTATAATAAGTTTTTGGAATTTTTAATTAAGCTTTCCAAATTTATAATTATTTTTTTTGAATTTTTACAATTTTCCCAAATTTATAATTATTTTTAGGAATTTTTGATTAAGTTTCCTAAATTAATAATTATTTTTTAGAATTTTAATAAAAAACATAGGAGAACACAAATTTTGAGACAATCTGAGGGTTAGATTAGGCTATGAGGTGTTGAGCAGCTCGGACAACAATCTGAGCACCAAGCTACTCAATCCTACTAGTGCTTCTTAATTACCTTCGCTGTTCGGATCCCTACTACTCCTCGGGTCCGCTGGTGCTGCTCGGACACCCTAGTTGTCATGCCCCGCTTCCCAAAAATACGGAATAGAAGTACATGACATTGGCCCAGCGAATGACTAACGTCACCCATAAGCTGTTTATCCGATTAACTCAACAATACAGTCAGTACAGAACAATTGGCTGGCAATAATAATAATCTCATGAACAATAATACTTGGAATGAAACTATAAAAATATCCAAATACAATAATAGTCCAACATCTGGAACAATAATAAAATCCGGGACATAAGCCCAAAACAATAATAAGTCTCAAACACTATAGTAATGAGTCTCGATACAATAGTTCACTAAAGGGATAAGCAATTAGAAAAGCAGCATTAAGTCTTCAGAATTTCTGTTCTCCAATCCCATCAGGCAATTCTCCTTCATTACCTGTATACACTTCATTTAAGAAGAGAAGAAAAATTGTCCTTAGAGCAAGTCATGGACAGCAAGTAGAGAAGCAGGGAACAATGGAATAACGGTATGACAATCAATCAATGCATCAATAGGAATCAATAACATGGCACGATAATCAATAATCAATATTGCGGTAATCGACGCACTGTCTTGGATTGCATAATAAAAATTAGAGAGAGAAAAGAGATACAAAAATGACTGCTTTTTAAAAGAAATTGCAAACCGAACAGCCTCGAAAAGTGTGCCCAAACAAGTCAAATCATCTCTCCTTCTCACCTGTTTCCTGCTATCACGTCGAAACTGAGCCACACCCGCCACACATGACCTCGAGGCGTGCGCCCCACTCAGCTCTGGTGCTGTCGCCGTCAGCACGAACCTGCACGCCACGTCAGCCAGCACTGATTTCATCCCTGGGGCTGTTGTTGCCATCACGTGGGACCCACCGTATTGCCCACGTCAGCCAGCACTGCACGTCAGCTTTCCTATTTCCTCCTTTTGCGTCTTGAACACCGCGGCCACGAGTCTCTCTCTGTTCCTTTTCTTCTTTTATTTATTATTTTATTTATTTACAAGGTCAGCCGTCTCTGGGTAAGCGTGTCTTTGTTAAGCGCTATCTTCTTCTCTTATTTTGCTTTTGTATTTATAGGCGTAGGAGACATAGGAATTAGGGTTTAATTTTGCAGAAAACCCTTATTCTTTCTTTATTTCCTTCCATCTTTAATTTTCTCTTTTCTTTCTTACTTCTTTTTTTTCTCTTTCACGTGCTGCACACACAAATAAAGCAGAAATTAGGATTAAAAAATAATAAGAATAAAAATAAATTGTTTAAATTAATTAAACCAACAAAAAATCATATTAGCTCATTTAAACCCTTTTAAAAAATTTTATTGCACTTTCAGCTCAATTGGCAAATTAAAATTTATATTTTATTTCTCTCATGGGCAAATTGTAAACTTTAAAATTCAACAAAGCAATAAAAATAAATAAATCATTATATTTTTTTTGTTTGTTGATTTTTTCCAAAAATTAACCTTTTGCATCAAAATATCTTATTCCTTCAAAAATAATTAATTAACTAAAAAATAAGGAAATAAGATGAATTATAAACAATATAGGCATATACAAGCAATATTTATGGGTAAATGAGTACAACTATTTGTATAAAAGTTAGACACATCAAATACCCCCAAACTTAAGATTTTGCTTGTCCTCGAGCAAAAAGTAAAACCACGAATAAAAAAATAATAATCAATAGTAGGCTCAACTTATCACACTAAGAGATCTTATCATGCAAGCATCGAAATTTCAATAAAAAATATAAACAGTAGCAAATAAAGTAAAAGCAAGCATACTCACTTTCTCCAGTGCAATTATTTATTCATAATTCACAACCCAATCATATTTGTCATGCAATTAATATAATTATAGTATGTGACAACTTCATCTGTGATTTTCTCTTCTCACTACTACAAACCGAATAGCAAAATAGAGTTTTTTTTTCTTCTTTTTTTGGTCTCTTCTCTAAGTTGTCACTTGCCTTTTGACACAAATGCAAATATTTGTGATGAATTCACCCGGTTACTCAACAAGTCACAAACTTAGAGTGCTTTGCATACTCATATTTCAAGTTGCCGTTTGACGTAAAAGTAAACTTTGGTGATGAATACCCCTAGTTACTAAGCAACTCATAACATTGGAGTAGATTGACTTTATTCATAATAATTTTTTATTTTTTTTATTATTACTCTATTTACTTAAACTCTGTTTAGGACTAGATTGAAGGGGATTATCACAAGAAAAAGCATCACATTTTTCCTTTTATGTATAATCGCATGACTGTTACAATTGTGTATGAAATTTTGAAATTCAATAATCCTAAAGTAAATAAGTATGCTTAATCTTGCTTTATAAGCAATTGTCTATCCTAAAAAAAAATTCAATGCTTTACACAATAAAGAACTCAAAAGTGTAATGGTGAGCCCAATTGCAATCCCTTTCTGTTTTGCTTTTTCTTTTCAAAAAAAAAAAATTTGTAACCCTTCCCCCAAACTTGAATATCACATTGTCCTTAATGGGAATGGAAGAAGAAAAAAACAAAAAAAATACAAAAAGTTCAGAATTTCTCCCCTGATTCGTCTTAAAAATTCTGCACGCGCGGCGTTCAATATTTCAGCGATATCTGGAGCTGTAAATGTCCAAATGGGCTGAATGCTTTTTTGCTGGAAAGCTAAGACAATTTTCTACAATTTCTCTTAGAAGCACTTTTCCAGATTCTGACTCCATCCTGCTAAAAAAACAGCCATCAATGTAGGTGTACGAAATAGCTCCTCCCGGCGACTTTCAAACTCATGCAATCCTACAAAATAAAATCAAAATAAACTAAAGGAAAAATTAAATCTAAATGTAGTAAAAGAAAACATGGATTGCCTCCCAAGAAACTCTAAGTTTTAATTATTCACCCAGACATGGAGGTGAGATGGTTATGTAACGCCAAGATCCAACAACATCAAAACATCTTTTCTAATACTTCTCTTTAGGTGAGGATAAGGTTCAAGCTCAAGTTTGAGTTGTTTCTTCCCTGATGATGATGTCTTTGATTTCCCCACCTCATTGAATTTTTGCTGAAAAAATGAATGAATAGATGGTGCAGCATCCAAATACATAACACATTCTGAAATTTTTTCTTTTTCGGATTCAAGACTTGCTGAATTTATTGGACATACTTCGATTGGCAGCTTTTCAATTTTAGCACTATGTTTCTTGCCCACAATTAGATCAGTTTCACTTACTTGAAAAGATGACTGTTCTTCGGTAGAAAACTCTATGGATTTAAAAACATCAAATGTTACTTGCTCATGCTGCGTTTGTTCCTTCACAATTGGTTCGTACTGTTCTTCCTTTTCAACCACATTTTGTTCGGTAATTTTTTTCTTGTGGCTACTCAATTGTTCTCCCGCTTCTATGTGTTATTGCTTTGACATGCTCCTCGGGATTAGTCACTGTGCTACTGGGTAAGGTTCCTGTTGTTCTTTCATTAAGAATATTAGAAAGCTGACCAATTTGCGCCTTAAGAATGTGAATTGAAGTCGTATTATTTTGTATTGCCAAGTTTGTCTTCTGCATGTATTGTTCTGTCTTTTGCATGTAGTGCATAAACATATCTTCAAGTGTCGGCTTCTTTTTTTGTTGTGGAAAATTTTTAGGTGCTCTAATTGCTCCTCCTTGATCATTGTTCCATGGACAATTTGGGTGGTTTCTCCATCCTTGATTGTATGTGTTTGCATAATGATTGTTTTGCATTTGAAAGTTTGACACAAAATTTTCATGTTCGGCATTTGATGGAGCAAAAGGGTTCCCCACTTGACAATCTGTACTTGAGTGAGTTCCTGCACAAAGATCACAAATCATATTAGATTGAATTGCATTAAACTTCATATTTCCAACTTGTTTAGATAAAATATCAATTTTTGCATTTAAAGTCAAAATAGGATCAAGTTCAACAACTCCCGCCACTTTTCTTGGCATTGTACTTTCTGAAGACCACTGATAATGATTAGATGTCATCTCCTCTAAAAGCTCATAGACTACTTCGTAAGTTTTGCTCATTAGTGCACCTCCAGCTGCGGCATCAACCATAAATCGATTTGTAACTCCCAAACCATTATAGAATATTTGAATTTGCAGCCATTTCGGTAGTTCATGACGAGGACACTTTCTCAATAACTCTTTGTACCTCTCTCATGCATCATACAAAGACTCAGTCTCAAATTGACTAAATGTGGCAATATCATTCCTTCGTTTTGCTGTCTTTGCCGACCGAAAATACTTAGCTAGAAATTTTTGTACAAGTCCTTCCCAAGTAGTAATACTACCGGGTGGTAGATAAGTTAGCCAAGCCTTCGCCTTATCTCGTAGTAAAAAAGGAAAGAGTCTCAATCGAATCGCATCATTTGATACTCCGTTGAGCTTGAAAGTGTCACAATTTTTTAGAAAGTTTGCATTGTGAACATAAGGATCTTCGTGTCGTAGTCCCCAAAATTGAACAGTCTGTTGAATCAATTAAATAATTGCCGGTTTAATCTCAAAATCGTTAGCTTCAATAACCGACCTCATTATGCTTGATGTTACTCCATTAATTGAGGGCATAGCATAGTCTCTCAAAGCCTTGTTCACATAGTTCGCCATGATAATGTTCTTGTATGTCCTGAAATATAAGTATTGAAAAAATAGAAAAACTAAAAAATAAAATAAAATAAGAAAAATAAATAAAAGTAAAAATAAGTCAAAGGAAAATAAAGAGGTAAAATAAAAAAAATTAAAAAAATTAAAAAATCCAAACTAGTAATAATCTAGCAATTTTCAATATCAATAAAAGAATAACTAGTCCCGGTAATGGCGCCAAAAACTTGATGTGAATATTTTGCAAGTGTATAAAATCGCAACAAGTAGTATAGTTTTAGTGAAAAGAGTGTCGAACCCACAGGGACTAATTATTTTATTGAATACCGATATTACTAGATTAACTACTATTTGAAAAATCGAAATTAATAAAGAAAGCGACTAAATTAAATTAATCTAAAAATCTAACTAAATTAATTAAGAGCAGCGGGATGTGAAATTTTTGTGATTTGTTAATAGAAAAATTAATTCTAGGGCTTTTGATTTCACCTAGTTCATCACACAATTTATAACTCCATATGAATAAAAAGATTTACTTTCCCAAGTTGTAGACCGAAATCTCCAAATTATTCAATGTTTTATCTCGAACAACACCAAAGATATCTCTAACTAACAGATTGTCATATCTCTATGCAAATTTAATTAATTGAAGACTCATTATGTTCTGTGGATTTCTTAACGGTCACATCAATCGCCGTAAATCATCTCTAATTTCGCTCAATCAATGGTGTTTAATTTATAGTTCTAAATCACAATTTACCTCTCTGTCTCTCCATGATCCAATAAATCATACAAATGTCTATCCATCAATTGTATGCATTAAGAATAAAAATCAAATACACACCCATGGAAAAATAGAAAATAATACGGAATTAAAATTGTGTTTTTAAAATTAGGCCATCAAAGCCCTAGAAAAATAAATTTAGTTCATAATAAATTTGCAACTATCAAATACTGTCTTAGATTGCATAATAAAAATTAGAAAGAGAAAAGTGATACAAAAAGGACTGCAATTTAAAAGAACAGTCTCGAAAAGTGTGCCCAAACAAGTCAAATCAGTTCTCTCTCTCTCCTGTCTCCTGCTGTCACGTCGGAACTGAGCCACACCCGCCACACGTGACCTTGAGGAGCGCGCCCCACTCAGCTCTGGTGTTGTCGCCGTCAGCACGAACCTGCACGCCGCATCAGCCAGCACTGGTTTCATCCTAGGGCTGCTGTCGCCGTCACGTGGAACCCACCGTATTGTCCACGTCAGCCAGCACTACACGTTAGCTTTCCTATTTCCTCCTTTGCGTCTTGAACACTGCGCCCACGAGTCTCTCTCTCTGTTCCTTTTCTTCTTTTATTTATTATTTTATTTATTTACAAGGTCAGCCGTCTCTGGGTAAGCCTGTCTTCGTTAAGCGCCACCTTCTTCTCTTATTTTGCTCTTGTATTTATAGGCGTAGGAGACATAGGAATTAGGGTTTAATTTTGCAGAAAAACCCTTATCCTTTCTTTATTTCCTTCCATCTTTAATTTGCTCTTTTCTTTCTTACTTCTTTTTCTTCTCTTCATGTGCTACACACACAAAATAAAGCAGAAATTAGGATTTAAAAATTAAAAAAATAAAATTAATTAGTTTAAATTAATTAAACTAACTAAAAATCATATTCGCTCATTTAAACCCTTTTAAAGCTATTTATTGCACTTTCAGCTCAATTAGCAAATTAAAATTTATATTTTATTTTTCTCATGGGCAAATTGTAAACTTTAAAATTCAACAAAGCAATAAAAATAAATAAATCATTATGTTTGTTTTGTTTGTTGATTTTTTCCAAAAATTCACCTTTTGCATCAAAATATCTTATTCCTTCAAAAATAATTAATTAACTGAAAAATAAGGAAATAAGATGAATTATAAAAATATAGGCATATACAAGCAATATTTATGGGTAAATGAGTACAATTATTTGTATAAAAATTAGACACATCATAGTAACATGCCAGGAATTTATTTGTGGATCTATGGATGTGTACAGCATGTATTTATTATTTTGTCATGGGATGAATTGTTGAAATGATTAATATATGAAGTTTAGTTGATTTTATGAAGTAAAAATCAAATCTTTGTATGAGTTGAACATGAATGATTGATTCTTGAATATTATATGGCCTTAGGGTATGAAAGATTGAATTTTTGACCCATAGAGTTGATTCAATGACCATGCATATTGTTGAAATTGATTAGAACTTGATAGTTAATCTAGAAATTTATATTTGATTGATATAATGATGAATCTTTGAAGTATATTCACTCTTTTAAAATATAAAATTTTTATAAATTAAATTCTAGTTGATTGGTATGAGATACAGGGTGTATATGGACCATGAATCAATGTTGTAAACACCCAAAAGGGCTCGGGGGTTATGGTTGAACAGTGACGGGTCTACACAGTGCAGACCGAGCACTGTGTTGACCTCGGCCTGCTCCTTTGTGGGTTTGGGGTTTGTGTATGCTAGGGTTTGAGTTGATCCCTAAGGTATATATGGATGTATTGATACATGAATCTAGTATGTTGTGTGAATTATTGTTCATTTTAATATCAAGATTTTGAGGAGTAAAGTCTCAGATTTTTGGGAAAGAAGTTTTAGATTTTCAGTGTATGTTAAATTGCAAATTCTTGTGATGCAAACATATATTTTAAAAGAGTATAACTCTCAATTTTGAATGATATAATCTCAAATTTTGAAGTAGTGTAATGCCCCGATTTTCATACACTGGGAAACCGTGACATAAGTGTAACCCCTGTTTTCCCAGAAAGGTATTTTTCGATATTTTCTGTATTTAAAATTTTCGCAAATTATTTTCCCCGTTTTCAGATTCTCTTTTCAAAATGTATTTTATTGGATCTCCTATTTAAAATCTGTTTTTGATCAATAAATGTAAATTGTAACTATTTTCTGTGATTTTATATTTTAATACAATTATTATTAGTGTTATTATTATTATTATTAATTTTAATGGTGCTATGTTCATTATTATTAGTATTCTATAAAATCCAAACCTTGTATTTTTATTTGTTATTTTAATTATTTAATTATTTGTTTATTTATTTAATTATTTATTTATTAATCCTCTAACCCATTTACCCATACCCGTTTCCCCAAAACAGCCCACCCGTTTAATACCCCCAGACCCGATATATCTTTATCATTCCCTACCATATTTTACCCTGTATCCAGCCGCCTCTTCAACCTATATAAACCCATCATATTCCCACGCAGCCTTCTTCCCTATCCTTGCGCCGCTCTCCAAAACCCTGCGTCGCCAACGTCCAGCCCTGCCTCGCTCGCCCTGCCTCCTCTTCTTCGTCACGAAGGCGCGCAGCCAGCAGCCGCCGTCCACCTGCGACCCTGCAGCCCCGCCTGCGCGCCCCACACGCAACGCCTCAGCGCAATAGCTCCCTCCTCCCTGGCGCTCTGCGACAGTGCAGCCCCCTGGCCGCCTGTCCTTGGCCATCCACCTGCGACTGCGCCCTTCGTCTCCTACCATGCAGTGCCGCCCCGCGGTGCAGCCTGTGCAACCGCAGCACATTGCCGGCGCTTCTCGCCATCAGCCTCCCTGTCAAGCGACTGCAACACTTCCCTCTTCGACGCGTCCGCCATGCTGCCGTATGCTATTGGGGTGTTTTCGTCATGTATGGATCATGTGAATTATGGACCGTTGATTTCGCTTGATTGATCATCATCATCATGGAGTTGTTAGTTTGGATCATGTATTGTTGTGGACCGTCCGATCGTGATCTTCTTAATCATCATCTAGTAGATCTTGACCGTTAGATCTTGATCTTGATACTTGATCATCTTGGAGTGTGAATCTTTTGAATATTGGTCGTCCGTTCTTGATCTCTTGTTTTGGACCGTTGGATCTTATCTCATCATATTGGAGTTCTTGTTCACTTTGATTCGTGGCCGTCCGATCGTGTCCGTGATCGATTGCTCTTTGGATTCGTGATCTTGTTCGTGGTTCGTTGCTGTTGAGATCGTGCCCGGAATCTGTTCCCGTTATTCTCTTCTTTTGGTTGGATTCGTCGGCTTCATCCAGGCAAGTAACTTGTACTTAAATTTCTTAGGTTGATACAAGTAGAAAGTTCACACATAGGATAGGTTGAGACTAGAGACGGACAAAGATCATATTTTTAATTGTGGGTTTCGTCTCTATTGTTCAAAACAGGCCATAGACGACTTAGGACATGAGGTTTGATAGGTTTGTGCCTTAGGATTCACCCAAACGCGATTGTTATCGCGTATGTGACATATTGTATACCCGATGTATGTTTGAACACCCATATGAGAAATACTAGATTTTGACATGTTAGATACCCTCCATTATGACATTTGGACAGTGGGTAGACAGCGTTTTGAATTTGGAAGAGTTTTGATGATTTTTGAGGAAGTTATGATGTTTTGAAGTTTGGTTGAGAAATCTGGAAATTTGGATTGAACTGGATTGATTGTTGTTTTTACCTGGATTAGAGTCCGAATCTCAACGTGACTATTTCTGAGTAATTTGTGGAGAATTGAATCTAATTTCTAATCCCACTGATTTCACCCTGTTTGGAGTTCGTATGAATTAGTTATGATTATTTTAGTAACTGTATGCCGGTAGTTCCCAGATTCATTTCGGGGTAGATTTTATCACCAATTTATTTTCAAGATCCAAGTTAGATATAATTTCATGCCACAAGATTTTGTCCTGTGTTTCACCATGATGTTAGGTAGTTCCCTGATTTTTGTGATAATTAAAAGATGAGTTTTGAGTGATGCCTTACATCCTTTTCTATATATCACTTTTGCTGTAAACTGCGTGTGATTGTACGTTGAATGCCGTGTTCACCTTGTTTCTAATTACTGTATGAATATTTCATGTGAGATATGAAAGTTGGGTAATTTTATCTACTTTTATCCCGTTTTGGCGGAAGTGGATTTTGATGCGCTGTGTGCAAGATATGCATGATTTTGTACAGCGGTGTTGAAGAATTCCAGATCCATCAAAACTGTGTTATGTGTTACTTTCTATTTTTGAAAACATATCTATACTTTCTGGAAAAATATGAAAATTTATATTTTGAGACTATACTTATAGGGGATTACCCCAGAATTTTCGTGGATTTAATTAATGACTTTGTATGCTGTTTTCATGTGGTTTAAGTCATTTCCCTATTTTCTGGCTGTACTTGAAAACTGTGTTGGAATGTGTTTTGAGTCGAGATGTTGTGAAATAGCATATGGATTTATTATACCCGTTAGAAGCGTGTGGAAGTCTAGTTTCCAGATCCTCCGACGGATCATGATTTGCATGCCTGTAGATCTTTGGATCACTGTTTATGTATAGACTGGTCTTGCTGTCCTGTTTATAAACATACACCATTTTGCCCGTATTTGTGAATGAACAGTACCATTACTTGCTGATCTGATTCCTTGAGTCTAAACCTGATTATAACCTGTTAGTCTGACATTATTTAGCACACTCTCATGCCTGTGGATGATGTAAATACTAAAAGTAATCAAGCCGGGATTTATGGGACAGATCTAGTAGAGGGAAAGCATAGAAACGTGTACTTGGAGGCGGACCAATGGGTTCGAACTGTTCTGTTACTGATTACCTGACTACATGCTTCCCTATAGGAAGGTGTACTTGGAGGCAGACCACTAGGTTCGAACTGTTACTGTTACTGATTACCTGACTGCACACTTTCCTATAGGAAGGTGTACTCGGAGGCGGACCACTAGGTTCGAACTGTTCCTGTTACTGTTACTGATACCTAAGTACACTGCCCTATAATATTCCCTACGAAATCTAAAGCGAAACTGTTTTGTTGTAGCAACCATGTAGTAAAAACTGGGATGCATGTCGTGCTACCTAGATAGTAATCACACAAGACTTACATAAATCTAAATCTGTTTCTGAATCTGTTTCTGAGGTCTAAATCTGAATCTGATATATGGAAATCTGAATCTGAATCTGAATACCTATTATCTGAAATCTGTTATCTGATTTACCTGACATATCTGAATATCTGATTTACCTGACATATCTGAATATCTGATTTACCTGACATATCTGAATATCTGTTTACCTGACATATCTGTTATATGACACTTGACACTTAATATCTGAGACATCTGCTAGGATACTATGTTAGTTGAATTTACCATACCATATTAGGTCTGTTTCTGATGTTAGTTAGATCTGTTAGTTTTGTCCATGTGCTTGTATCCTATTCTATTTGTGATCCGGACTTGCCATTGACGGGTACTGTGTTTTCTTCTTTTTCTTTTTCCTGCATTCGATGATTTGCAGATTTTGGAGGACAGGTTCCTGAAGGTATTGGCGAGATGAAGTTCTAGTTGGCTGAAGCTTTGCTATCTATATTTATTTCCTGTTGCTCATTTTGAACATTGTATCTGTTACTTGTATTTATTTCTGGTATTTGGGCAATATGACCCAGGAATATTTGTGTATTTTCAGATCATGATTATTTGAGGTTAATACATTTTATTTCAAGTATTTTGTTGGTATTTGGTTCATATGTGCATATGGTTGATTTTTCTGGCTTCCGACTCTGATTATACTGTGATATGTTGTAAAGATTTTCCTGAACAGCTTAAGGATGATATTAATCGTTTGCTGGGCTTTTGTTACGTGCTCGTATTCCGTATTTTTGGGAAGCGGGGCGTGACAATAAGCCAGAATGTTTTTCCTTTAATTAGCCACAATACACAGAAAAATAGGAAAATTTTAAAACTTTTTATTCAACACAAATGTATTACAATTCCAAATGTTATAATACTGCAATACATTACATCAGTGTTACAATAATGCCATACAAGCCCAAGTGTTATAACTTTCAATAAAAATTACATCAGAGTACAATGAATAATATACAACACTTGGTACTTGTAAGCCCTATTTTCGGTTTTGTTGTAGTTTGTTTTTTTTTATTATTGTATTTGGATTCATTTGTTATAGTGTATTTTGTCTTTTCTTAGGCTCTTTTGTTCTTTCTTGATCGATCTGTGTTTTTTTGGTTGGATTCTGTTCTCTTTGCAAATTTTGCCCTTTCTTTTTTGAGATTGATTTGTTCTCCTTTGTGTTCGTCTCTTCTCATTGCATTTATTTTTTTCTTTTTGGAGCCAAAACCGATACCCAGAAGCCACATAATCTCAACCCAAAACCCGAATTCTTGATTCCCTATATAAACCCTATTATTAAACCCTAAAATATTCCCCTCTCTCTCTCCGCCATTTCTCTCTCCCCAAACCCCCTTCTCTTTCTCTATTTTCGTTGCACCCAAACCCAAACCGTAAACCCCTACCTCGTTGGCTTTCCGACTGCCTTCGACCTCTGTCACCACCATCACCGTCATCGTCTCCATCCCCTCGCCCTCATCGTCGTCGTGGTTCCCCATTGTCATCCTGTTCTCCTCATCGTAACCCATTACCCAAGTTCGTCGTCGCCGTTCCTCCACTCCGTGCACCCTATTGTCGTTGACGTCCCTCACCGATCACCCTTACAACCACCGTAGATCCCCTAGCATCGCCGTCCAAGTCCCGAAGTCGCCATCATCGTCTTCCCCTATTTTCGAGAAAAAACAGGAGTTGCTCTCGTCGGAGTTTCGTCGAGACTGTCGTTGCCTCTGCCGCCATTGCTTCCAGACCGTGGTGCCCACGCCGCTTCGCCCCCGCCGCAGTGCCGCGCAGTTGCCCCGCCGAGTCGTCGTGCTATCTCTCTCTCTATCCTTGCCAAGGAAGAAGAAGATCGCCCATTGGTTGGCCCCGCTGTTTGCTGTTCGGTCCAGATCCGGTGTGGGAGAGATCGCCTATTGGTGGATTTTGTCATTCTGTGTTTTGGGCACATCGGATTCCGAGATCGCTGTCCCGTGTTTTGTCGATCCGGTGTGTAGAGCTTTTGCTGTTGCTATTCTGTTTGCTTGGGTTTCTTAGCACTTATTTTGCACGTACTTTTGGGAGTTTTTGCCCAGGATTTTGATCCTGTTATTCTTATTAATTGTATCTGCAATCTAACAGGCAAGTCTCTTCTTGAACTAGCATTTTATTCTGTTCAAGTTTATTTGATCTCCTGCAAGTAGATCCCGTCCATTTTGTTATTAAACTGCTTTGACAATTCTGTTAAATTTATCGAGGGTTTATACGAGCTAACCCGACATACTCTTAACATCGTGCTATCTCTTTGATCTAAAACCTAGTCCCCACTGTTTCATGCATATGCACAATTAAACAACTAGATTCATGCATAGGACTACTTGATAACTTGGACATATTAAATTAAACGTGCTAGACTGAATTTGATTGATGAAATACTACCATGCCTGTGATAATTGTATCTCAAATTTAGACATTTTCATGTTGACACCTAGGATCACTTTGATTGCCAATTTGCATGCTATATGTGTTCGTATGAATTAAATATTGTCTATTCATGTTAAGATAATTTTCTGAAATGTTAGTTGTTTACATTGAATCAAGTTTTCACCCATGATAATGTCATAATTTGAATATCCTTAAAGAACATGAATTTTTAGCCCCTGGTGTCTAGTTTAACATCCTTTTTGACGGATCTAAGTTCCGCTGTGTCATTTGTTAGATATCAACATTTTAGTAATGTTAGAAATTCCATATTCATAATCTCATGCGTATCCTGCTTTTCTATATTTTATTTGACCCTCTTAACAGTAAAAGAAAAATCTAAAATAAATTAGACTGGACCTAGACATGTATAGGTACTTCCCTGAATTTTTATAGATTTTATTAATGAGTTTTCTGACCCGAAATAATTAGTTGAACACAACCTACTGCATGGTGCCTTAACATAAAACCTGAATAGAATAGAGTTTTTACCCTAATTCCTATATCTTTTATATGCCTTAATTATACTCGCTGGAACCGTGTGGAAGTCTACTTTCTAGACCTTCCCGCGGATTCAAATTTTTTATTTTGTAGTGACGGTAATCAGCATTTTAGTACAGCAAGGTCATGCTGTCCTGATTATGTGAATTGTGAATATTTGATGTGTTTGCCTCATGCTTTGTCTGTATTGCATAGAATTAGTCACACTTAGTATCATACAACATTGACACCCTCTTGCATGCTCACATAGGATGAAAATAAACTATTAACATGTCGGGATATTATGGGTAGACTTGGTAGTGAACGATCGGGAAATGTACTCGGTAAGGCCTCATCGTTATATTGTACTATCTTGGAAGGAGGAGTATTGATTGCAATGATTTATTGATGATTCATGATTTTAAATTATTGTTATCAATGCCGAGTACACGATCCGTGAATTCACCATCGGTCTAAAATGATCATTGTGCTTGTGCCGAACCTGTGGAATGAGACGTTGTAGTACGTGCACTAGATAGGCTAATAAAATACTTAATAACCTGCATCTCATGCTTGATCTTGTCTTGACATCACTCATTACATGCGTGATTATTGTACACCTTTGATATTATTGCCTGCTCTTTGCTTTCTTCTTTATCTCTGACCATGTTCCTTTCCTTTGTTATTCATGCTTTCCTATTATCCTCTGTTTTCTCTACTTACTGCCCACGACTTGCTCTAAGGGAACTTTTTTCTTTCTTTTTAGATCAAGATTTTACAGGTACTAAAGAATCTGTTCTCGAAGGAATTGGTGAGGAACGTTTTTAGAGTTGGAACCAATCTTCTCTGCATAGTTTTATTTGCTGCTAGATTTATTTTCTTGAATATTGTTATGACATGTACTTTGTTTTTGGGCTTTATGACCCGTAGTTTGTTTTGATCCCGGATGTTGGATATTTATACTGTTGGATTATTTCATTTATTATTGGAATTTATCTTTGATTCATGTGGTTATATTTCTTGCATGGTTGTATTTTGTTGTTTTTGTTGCTGAGTTAGTCTGGTAAAGCTTATGGATGGTGTTTACATCATTCACTGGGCCTATGTTACATACTCGTGTTCCGTATTTTGGGAAGCAGGGCGTGACAGGATTTTTATTGGTATCAGAGCCCAGGGTTGAGTGATATATCAATCAAACATGACTATCTTTACGAGGTTTGGCTTTGATTGGTATATTAGTCGAGTTTGGCTCTAGCCGGGTTAACTCAGTGATTTGCACACCACGATAATCACATGAATACTTGTATAATAACCAACATATAATCTGGGTACTGATCATTTTTGATCATGTTGTAGGCTATGGCTCGTGAGAATTCTTCTTCTCGCTTGGGGGATGGGCAGCCGGACAATGCTGCTATTCTCCAGACGATCGAGCAGATGATGGCTCTTCAGCATGAGCACAATGAGCTGATGAGAGCCACTTTGGCATCCAATGGGAATGCTGCTGGACCTACACCTGGTGCTCTGCCACCTAGGCTTGGTACGGTAGCGGATTTCATGAGGCTGCACCCGAATAAGTTTTCGGGTACTGTGTCGTCGTTGGAGGCCGAGAAATGGCTTATTCGGACGGAACAACTGCTGGTCGCCGCTCGTGTTGCCTAGGCGGATCGTGTGGATGTGGTTCGCATCCAGTTGGTGGATCTCGCTCATATCTGGTGGCGGGTTGAATCCGAAAGGATGCCGCGACCCATTGAGTGGGCCACTTTCTCTGAGAGCTTCATGGCGAAGTTCTTTCCCAGTGTCACCAAGACAGAGATGGAGCGAAAGTTTGTTTCCCTAACTCAAGTCATATAGATAATGTTCTTAAATGTCATTTGTTGTTGCCTACTTCACTTGTGACGGTATTAATTTGAGCATTATCTTAATCAAGGAAACCGTTCCGTAGACGAGTATGTTGCAGAGTTTACTCGGCTCAGTCGCTTTTCCCCTACCCTCGTTGCCACTGATGAGGCTCGGGATAGTCAGTTTCATTCGAGCTTGAGCTTTCCCCTCCAGGACCGTTTGGCTGCTCTTTGGCTTCGTGCTTATTTCAATGTTCTGGATGCGGCTCGGATCCAAGAACAGACTCTCAGCAGGTCTAGTGTTCCTCAGAAGACTATTTCGTACTCTGTTGAAGCTCGACCTTCCGGAGGACCTATTCGGAGGCCAGTTCTGTCCCCTTCTGCGAGAGCACATCGGTACGCACTTGTTGTCCCGAGGAATGTTGAGACTTGTGGCTACTGCCATAAGGCTGGGCATTCACAGCGAGACTGCAGGATGGCCAACCGACTGTATTTAGTGTGTGGGAGTAGTGAGCATATGGTTCCTGACTATCCGAGGAACAGAGCTTCTGTGCCGGTTGCTGGTGCTGCTCAGCTAGGAGCACCGACACGTGGTCAGGGCAAGTCGTCTCTTCCTCCGCAGAGGCAAGTCTTTGATCAGAGGCGTGTGGCTCCTCGAGGAGGTCTGGTTGGAGGTCGTGGTCAGGCTTATAACCTGACAGCCGAGGAAGTGGAAGTTGCTGTTGGAGTGGTTGTAGGTATATTACAGTAGTTGTACTTTCTTTTCTTTCTTTCAGTTTTCTGCATGTTGTTGCTTTTCCCTCCTTTGTACAATTATTCGTGTATGTATCCTGCTAGCACCTTATTCTTTATTTGATCTTCTCCTAGGTGTGATTTCAGTCTTCTCTCTTCTAGCTCATGTGTTGTTTGATTCGGGTGCTACCCACTCTTTTATTTCTTCTTGCTTTTTCGATCAGCATGGTTTGGCTAGTGATGCTATGCCCGCAGCTTGGAACATCACCACAGGTGGAGGTATCGTTGTCTGTTCTCGGGTTTGCAAGCAGAGTCTGTTGCATATTGGTGGTGTGGTGTTCTCGGCTAATTTGATTGTGATTCCCAACTCCGGTTTCGATGTCATCCTAGACATGGACTGGTTGGGTGTTTCCTGTGTCGTGATTGATTGCCGGGAGAAGAAGGTGACTTTCAGGCTCTCTGGTCAACCAGAGTTTGTTTTCCATGCGGGTGAGACACCGTCAGGGCGTGTCAAGAACTCGATGGACCCCAAGGTTGTTTCTCTTGTGTCACTAGGTTCTGATGGGGTTGTTGCACCCTTAGTTGTGCGGGACTTTCTTGATGTGTTTCCCGAGGAATTTCTCGGTTTGCCGCTAATCAAGATGTGGAGTTCATCATTGATGTTCAGCCCGGTACGGCCCTTATTTCCAAGAGTCCGTATCGTATGGTGTCGGTTGAATTGACGGAACTAAAGGTGCAAGTTTAGGAGATGCGTGATAAGGGTTTTGTCAGATCTAATGTTTTGGCTTGGGGAGCCCCAGTTCTGTTTTTCAATAAGAAGGATGGAAGCCGCATGCTTTGCATTGACTACAGGGAGTTGAACAATGTTACTGTCAAGAATCGGTATCCATTGCGGAGGATTGACGATTTGTCCGACCAATTGGGAGGTGCTTCGGTGTTCTCGAAGTTGGATCTGCATTCCGGGTATCATCAAGTCAGATTGAAGTTAGAGGATGTTTCGAAAACGGCTTTCCGAACGAGGTATGGGCATTACGAGTTCTTGGTGATGCCTTTCGGAGTGACTAATGCACCGGCTGTGTTCATGAGTTTGATGAACCGTGTGTTTTCTCCATTCTTGGATCATTTTGTCGTGGTCTTCATTGACGACATATTGGTGTACTCGCGGAACAGGGCAGATCATGCTGAGCATCTGAAGGTGGTTCTGCAGACCTTAAGGGAGAACCAGCTGTTTGGGAAGCTCAAGAAGTGTAAGTTCTGGCTGGATCGGGTTGCTTTTCTTGGCCACATTATTTCAGGTGCTGGTGTTTCTATGGATCCGTCGAAGATTTCTGCGGTCAGGGATTGGTCTATTCCGAAGTCTGTTCCTGAGGTGCGGAGTTTCCTTGGTTTGGCTGGTTACTATCAGAAGTTCATTCAGGATTTCTCCAAAATCGCTGGACCCTTGACCAGTTTGACCAGGAAGGAGCAGAAGTTCGTCTAGGATGAAGCTTGTGTGAAGCTTTCGCCGAGTTGAAGTGTCGGTTGACATCAGTGCCTGTGCTGACTATACCCAACAGTTCGGGTGGTTTTGTGATCCATTATGATGCTTCGGGAAGAGGTCTGGGAGCAGTGCTGATGCAGCGAGGCAGGGTTGTCGCTTATGCATTGAGGCAGTTGAGACCTCATGAAAAGAACTATCCTACGCATGACCTGGAGCTTGCAGCTTTGGTTTTTGCCTTGAAGTTATGGAGGCACTATTTGCTTGGGGATAGAGTTGAGATTTTCACAGATCACAAGAGCCTCAAGTATGTGTTCATGCATAAGGAGTTGAACATGAGGCAGAGGAGATGTCTAGAATTGATGGCAGACTTTGACATTAATTTGCAGTATCACCCGGGCAGAGTAAATTTGGTACCGGATGCTTTAAGTCGGAGGCCTGCCGCTATGTTCCTCACTCAACAGAAGGAGCTAGTGGAGGACATGAGGTGGCTAGAGTTGGATGTGTTGCTTTCCGGATCAGATCGGCAGCTTATGTGTTGCAGTTGCAGTCGTCCTTAGTAGAGTAGATCAAGGCAGCTCAAGGGAGTGATCAGCATTTGCAGGAGTTTCGGAGTGAGGTTGAAGCTGGTTTGAGATCTGATTTGGTTGTCCATGCTGATTGGTCGCTTCGGTTTGGCTCTAGGTTGTGTGTACCTAGAGGAGAAGTCAGGTAGAAGCTACTTGAGAAAGCTCATCGGTCCCCGTATTCTATTCATCTTGGTCGTACCAAGATGTACAGGGACTTGAAACAGCATTTCTAGTGGCATGGTATGAAGCGGGATGTGGCTCGATTCGTCACCCAGTGCCTAATCTATCAGCAGGTGAAGGCGGAGCATCAGTGGACCGCAGGACTTTTGTAACCCCTTCCTATCCCTGAATGGAAGTGGGAGAATATCATGATGGACTTTGTGACAGCTTTGCCGAGGAGTCCTAAAGGTCATAATGCTATCTGGGTGATAGTGGATTGGTTGACGAAGTGTGCTCATTTCATTCCTTTTCGTGTGGGGCAGTCCACGGAGAGCTTGGCCGAGTAGTACGTTCAGGAGGTTGTTCGTCTACATGGAGTTCCTGTCAGCATCATATCAGATAGAGATACGAGATTCAGGTGTCAGTTCTGGGAGAGTTTGTAGAAGAGCTTGGGTACTAAGTTGAGCTACAGTACACCGTTTCATCCTCAGACGATGGGCAGTCAGAAAGGACAATTCAGATCCTAGAAGACATGTTGAGATCCTGTGTTCTTCAGTTTGGAGGTTCGTGGGAGGATCATTTTCACTTGGCCGAGTTCTCTTATAATAACAGTTACCAGGTGAGTCTCAAGGCTGCTCCATTGGAAACTTTGTATGGGCACAAGTGTAGATCGCCGGTCTGTTGGGATGATATCGGTGAGAGGAAGCTTCTAGGTCCTGAGTTGATCACGAAGACAGTTGATGTTGTGGCTCAGATCCGCAAGCATTTGCAGGCCGCTTAGGATCGGCAGAAGAGGTGGACTGATAATCGTCGGAGACCTCTAGAGTTTGAGGCAGGCGAGCATGTGTTCCTCAAGGTATCGCCTTGGAAAGGTGTTATCCATTTCGGCGGTGGAGGCAAGTTGAGTCCTCAATTCATCGGTCCATTCAATATTGTGGAACGTGTGGGCAAGGTAGCTTACAGGCTCGTGCTACCGTTAGCTTAAGCAGGTGTCCATGATGTATTCCATGTTTCTCAGCTCAGGAAATACATCAGAGATGACAGTCATGTGGTTAACTACTTAGAATTGTCTGTGAGGTCGGATTTTTCCTGTGAAATTCGACCCGTCTCTATTTTAGACCGTCGAGAGAAGGTGCTAAAGAATAGAGTCATCAGGTTGGTCCGAGTTTCTTGGGATCCTCGCTCGCTAGGGGAGTCTACTTGGGAGTTAGGGGAAGAGATTCGGGAGAGGTTCCATCATTTGTTTGAGTAGTGTTTTGTTTTGCTTTGTTTGTTTTGTTTGTTTCGGGGTTTGTCCTATGTAACTCTTGTATGAATTTCGAGGACGAAATTCTTCTTGTAAGGTAGGTAGGATTTGTAAGCCCTCTTTTCGGTTCTGCTGTATTTTGTTTTCTTTTGATTATTGTATTTGGATTCATTTGTTATAGTGTATTTTGTCTTTTCTTGGGCTTTTTTGTTCTCTCTTGATCGACCTGTGTTCTTTTGGCTGGATTCTATTTTCTTTGCAAATTTTGCTTTTTCTATTTTGAGTTTGATTTGTTCTCCTTTGTGTTCGTCTTATCTCATTGCATTTATTTTTCTCTTTTTGGAGCCAAAACCGATACCCAGAACCCACATAATCTCAACCCAAAACCCTAATTCTTGATTCCCTATATATACCCAATTATTAAACCCTAAAATATTCCTCCCTCTCTCTCCACCATTTCTCTCTCCCTGAACCCCCTTCTCCTTCTCTGTTTTTGTTGCACCCAAACCCAAACCGTAAACCCCTACCCCGTTAGCTCTCTGATCGCCTTCGACCTCCGTCACCACCATCACTGTCATCGTCTCCATCCCCTCGCCCTCATTGCCGTCGTGGGGGTTCCTCATCGTCATCCCATTCTCCCCGCCGTAACCCATTACCTAAGTTTGTCGACGCCGTTCCTCCACTCTGTGCACCCCATTGTCGTCGACATCCCTCACCGATCACCCTCACAACCACCGCAGATCCCCTAGTGTCGCCGTCCAAGTCCCGAAGTCACCGCCGTAGTCTTCCCCTATTTTCGAGCGAAAATAGAGGTTGCTCTTGTCGGAGTTTCGTCGAGACTACCGTCACCGTCGTCGCTTCCCGACCGTGGTGCCGACACCGCTCTTCCCCGCCGCAGAGCCGCAAAATCACCCCGACGAGTCGTCGTGCTCTCTCTCTCTCCTTGCTGAGGAAGAAGAAGATCGCCCATTGGTTGGCCCCGTTGTTTGGTGTTCGGCGCACAGCGGATCTGATCCTGTTGTTTGCTGTTCGGTCCAGATCCGGTGTGGAGAGATCACCCATTAGAGGATTTTTCCGTTCTGTGTTTCGGGCACATCGGATCCCGAGATCGCTGTCTCGTGTTCTGTCTAATCCGGTGTGTAGAGCTTTTGCTGTTGCTGTTATGTTTGCTTGGGTTTCTTCGCACGTATTTCGCACGTACTTTTGGGAGTTTTTGCCCGGGATTCTGATCTCGTTATTCAAATTAATTGTATCTGCAATATAACAGGAACGTCTCTACTTGAACTAGCATTTTATTCTGTTCAAGTTTATTTGATCTCCTGCAAGTAGATCCCGTCCATTTTGTTATCAAACTGCTTTGACAATTCCGTTAAATTTATCGAGGGTTTATACGAGCTAACCCGACATACTCTTAACATCGTGCTATCTCTTTGATCTAAAACCTAGTCCCCACTGTTTCATGTATATGCACAATTAAACAACTAGATTCATGCATAGGACTACTTGATAACTTGGACATGTTAAATTGAACGTGCTAGACTGAATTTGATTGATGAAATACTACCATGCCTGTGATAATTGTATCTTAAACTTAGACATCTGCATGTTGACAGCTAGGATCACTTTGATTGCCAATTTTCATGCTATATGTGTTCCTAAGAATTAATTATTGCCTATTCATGTTAAGACAATTTTCTGAAATGTTGGGTGTTTACTTTGAATCAAGTTTTCACCCATGATAATGTCATAATTTGAATCTCCTTTACCCACATGAATTTTTATCCCCTGATGTCTTGTTTAACATCTTTTTGACGGATCTAAGTTCCGCTGTGTCATTTGTTAGATATCAACATTTTAGTACAGCCATGTTAGAAATTCCATATCCATAATTTCTTACGTATCCTGCTGTTCTATATTTTATTTGACCATGTTCACAGTAAAAGAAAAATCTTAAATAAATTAGGCGAGACCTAGACATGCATAGGTACTTCCCTGAATTTTTATATATTTTATTAATGAGGTATCTGACCCGAAATAATTAGTTGAACACAACCTACTGCATGCTGCCTGAACATTAAACCTGAATAGAATAGAGTTTTCACCCTAGTTCTTGTATCTTTTATATGCCTTAATTATACTCGCTGGAACCGTGTGGCAGTCTACTTTCTAGAACTTCCGGCGGATTCAAATTTGCCATTTTGTAGTGACGGTAATCAGAATTTTAGTACAGCAAGGTCATGTTGTCCTAATTATGTGAATTGTGCTTATTTGATGTGTTTGCCTCATGCTTTGTCTGTAGCGCATAGAATTAGTCACACTTAGTATCATACAACATTGACACCCTCTGGCATGCTCACATATGATGGAAATAAACTATTAACAAGCCGAGGTATTATAGGTAGACTTGGTAGTGAACGATTGGGAAATGTACTCGGTAAGGCCTCATCGTTATATTGTACTATCTTGGAAGGAAGAGTATTGATTGCAATAACTTATTGATGATTCATGATTGTAAATTATTTTTATCAATGCCGAGTACACGCTCCGTGAATTAACCATCGGTCTAAAACGATCACTGTGCTTGCGCCGAACCTGTGGAATGGGACGCAGTAGTACGTGCACTAGATAGGCTAATAAAATACTTAATAACCTGCATCTTATGCTTGATCTTGTCTTAACATCACTCATTACATGCGTGATTATTGTACACCTTTGATATGATTTCCTGCTCTTTGCTTTCTTCTTTGTCTTTGATCATGTTCCTTTCCTTTGATATTCATGCTTTCCTATTATCCTCTGTTTCTCTACTTGCCGCCCATAACTTGCTCTAAGGGCACTCTTTTCTTTCTTTTTAGATCAAGATTTTACAGGTACTGAAGGATCTATTCCCGAAGGAATTGGTGAGCAATGTTTCTAGAGTTGGAACCACTCTCCGCTGTATAGTTTTATTTGCTGCTAGATTTATTTTCTTGAACATTGTTATGACTTGTACTTTGTTTTTGGGCTTTATGACCCGTAGTTTAATTGATCTCGGATGTTGGATATTTATACTGTTGGATTATTTCATTTATTGTTGAAATTTATCTTTGATTGATGTAGTTATATTTCTTGCATGGTTGTATTTTGTTGTTTTTGTTGCTGAGTTAGTCTGGTACAACTTATGGATGGTGTTTACATCATTCGCTGGGACCTATGTTACGTACTCGTATTCCGTATTTTGGAAAGCGGGGCGTGATAGTAATTTCACTTGGATGCTTCTCAACATAAATAAATTACAATGGATGTTACAATGGTAACCAACATATATTAAAATTGAAATCAACCCTTTGCTTCTCTTGCCTTGAGTCCTTCTGAATCTTGTACCTGTAGTTTTGCAATCCAGTACCTATTGAAATGGGAACGTCAATACATATACTGACATTTTAAGGCTAATGACTAGCAGCGATTCTCAACTTTAAACAAACAAATTGATGAAAAGAGATACGTGTATATATATAATTGATGTGTCGGTGTATGCTATGACTTAGATTCTAATGCAAGATTAACTAATGCAAGGATGGTCTTATTCTAATGCAAGCGAGTCTCGGGAACAGTATGTGTTCCATACCACATACGCCCATAACAAGCCGTTTCTTCATATATAGAGATTTGAACCCGCGCCATGAATTTGACTCTTATACTCACCCTGTTTCTGAAGATACAGTGTGACTGATGAGGTTGCTCTGAAACGATCTAATCCCGCATATAGTGGTGCCTCCGTTTGCTACTATTGCCCAGCGTACCGGACCTCACTCAAAAGTTTGACGAACCCTTGGAGTTAACTACAACACAAGTTAGCTCGAAGCATCCCATGTGGCCCCCTAGTAGATAGACCGTAGTCTATGGCTTGTTCGGCTTTCTTGAAATAGAGCATGAAGGAGTTCCGGGGGTCCATCCCCTAGCTCCGACAGGAATCGCTCCCACCCTTATCATGGCACTTCAAAAATTAACAGATGAGATACGGATCCCGTGCTCCCAACTCGTGAGAAGGCACATACCGTATCCCTTTGACAGGAAGGGTACAACCAATAACACCACCTAGTGTTGACCTATAGAATCGGTCGAATCATAAGGTATCACCCTTAATACCAACTGTTTCTCTTCGGCGAAAATGATAATAAATATGGGTTAAGTAGTAATAGCCATAAGTTACTACCTTAACGATGTCACTAACTCTAAACAACCCGAGGGATGACAACAGCACTAACACAACTTGCTGGGTCTTAAGTTAGACTTTACAAGATAACTCTACTAGGTGCTCAACCTAAACCTACCAGAATTCCTAAGGATCCTGTTCATAGCCTATCAATCCAAGACCCTAGCAATACGAACGTATTTGCATGCTACTACCCTGAACCTGGATTCCGTCTATTCTCCCGACCCACGATCAACCTACACTGGTTATGATCTGACGGTGCAAGAGGGGTGACTCGTCCACAGTCCATGAGGAGTAAAATAAATACACGTCTTGATGGTCGATGGCCCCTAGGGGAATGATATCACCCTAAACGTGCACAAAAAACTGCGTACTAGCTAATAAGCTATATATGAGTAAACAAAACACATACGAGCTAATCGAGCTATGTATGAAACCAACAACTACGTACGAGCCAGGTGAGCTGCGTACGAGACAACCATATATCTACGAGCCAAATATGCTACATACGAGACATATGAATCACATAGAAGCAACATAAAGTCTTCTAACAACCTAGAAGCAAAGTAACATGCTGACTAGTAAAACTTGATCTTTTATAATTAGAAGCAACAGAAGAATATTCTAACAGCCTAATATAAGCATACTACTAATGAGTACACAAAAGTGACATAAAAAGCCTTCTAACAACCTAGAAGCAAACAGTTCTGCGCTTATCCGCATTCGACAAAATTAGACTTTTCAAAAAGGTAAGAACATCTACTACAACTCTCTAGTTAAACACTTTTTCATATTTGGAAAGGAACTCAAAATCTGGTTCGTTAAACATCATTTCAAACAATAACAGTACAACCAAAAGCTGAAACTTTCCAAGCTCATAACTTTTGCTATTTTTGTCGGAATTTAACGAAATAGGACATTTTAAAAAGGTGAGAACATCTACTACAACTTCCTAGTTGACCACTTTTTCAGATTCGAGAAGGAACTCAAAATCCGGTCCGTTAAACACCATTTCAAACAATAACAGTACAGCCAAAAGTTGAAACATACCAAGCTCATAACTTTTGCTATAAAAGTCAGAATTTAACGAAATAGGACATTTTGAAAAGGTGAGAACATCTACTACAACTTCCTAGTTGACCGCTTTTTCAAATTCTGTAAGGAACTCAAAATTTGGTCCTCTGAACACAATATAAAAAAACAAAAGACAGCTCAAAGTTACACCAAAGCTGAAACTTCTAAAGTTTGTAACTTTTGTCTACTTATCGGAATCTAACCAAATAGGACATTTTAGAAAGGTGAGGATCTCTACTACAACTCTCTAGTTGAACACTTTTCCAAATTCAGTAAGTAAGGGGTACAAAAACATCAAACAATCGAAACAGCGAGCTTTCAGCCAAAAGCTGGATGCTGTGATTTGTAAAAGCCATAACTCCTACTCCGCTTAACGGAATCTAACCAAATAGGACATTTTGGAAAGGTGAGAGACTCTACTACGACTCTCTAGTTGATCACTTTTTCAGATTCAATCAATAAGATGTGCAAAAACTTCGAACAATCTAAACAACGAGCTTTCAGCTAAAATGCCAGCTGCTGTAATTTTGTAAGGGTCATAACTCTTGCTCCGCTTATCGGAATCTAACCAAATAGGACATTTTGGAAAGGTGAGAGACTATTCCATAACTCTCTAGTTGAACACTTTTTCAGATTCAATCGTTCAATCAATAAGGGGTGCAAAAACCTCGAACATTCCAAACAGAGAGCTTTCAGCTAAAAGGCCAGCTGCTGTAATTTTGTAAGGGTCATAACTCTTGCTCCGCTTATCAGATTCTAACCAAATAGGACATTTTAGAAAGGTGAGAGACTCTACTACAACTCTCCAGTTGAACACTTTCTCAGATTCAATCAATAAGAGGTGCAAAAACTCCGAACAATCCAAACAGCGAGCTTTCAGTTAAAAGCCCAGCTGCTGTAATTTTGTAAGGGACATAACTCTTGCTCTGCTTATCAGAGTCTAACCAAATACGAAATTTTGGAAAGGTGAGAGACTCTAATACAACTCTCTAGTTTAATACTTTATCAGATTCAATCAATAAGAGGTGCAAAAACTTCGAACAATCCAAACAGCAAGCTTTCAGCCAAAAGTTTAGCTGCTGTAATTTTGTAAGGGTCATAACTCTTGATCCACTTATCGGGATCTAACCAAATAGGACATTTTGGAAAGGTGAGAAACTCTACTACAACTCTCTAGTTGAACACTTTTTCAGATTCAATAATTCAATCAATAAGAGGTGCAAAAACTTCGAACAATCCAAACAGCGAGCTTTCAGCCAAAAGGCCAGCTGTTGTAATTTTGTAAGGTTCATAACTCTTGCTCTGCTTATCGGAACTCTAACCAAATAGACATTTTGGAAAGGTGAGAGACTCCACTACAACTCTCTAGTTGAATACTTTTTCAGATTCAATCAATAAGAGGTGCAAAAACTTCGAACAATCCAAACAGCGAGCTTTCAGCCAAAAGACCAGCTGCTAAAATTTTGTAAGGGTCATAACTCTAGCTCTGCTTATCGAAATCTAACCAAATAAGACATTTTGAAAAGTTGATAGACTCTACTGCAACTCTCTAGTGGAACACGTTTTCAGATTCAACCAATAAGAGGAGAAAAAACTTCGAACAATACAAACAGCGAGCTTTCAGCTAAAAGCCCAGCTGTTGTAATTTTGTAAGGGTCATAACTCTTGCTCCACTTATTAGAATCTAACCAAATAGGATATTTTGGAAAGGTGAGAGACTCTACTATGACTCTCTAGTTGAACACTTTTTCAGATTCAATCAATAAAAGGTGCAAAAACTTTAAAAAATCCAAACAGTGAGCTTTCAGCTAAAAGGCTTGCTGCTGTAATTTTGTAAGGGTCATAACTCTTGCTCCGCTTATCAGAATCTAATCAAATAGGAAATTTTAAAACGATGAGAGACTCTACTACAACTCTCTATTTGAACACTTTTTCAGATTCATTCATTAAGAGGTGTAAAAACTTCGAACAATCCAAACATCGAGCTTTCAGCCAAAAGGCCAGCTGCTATAATTCTGTAAGGGTCATAACTCTTGATCCGCTTATCGGAATCTAACCAAATAGAAAATTTTGGAAAGTTGAGAGACTCTATTACAACTCTCTAGTTGAACACTTTTTCATATTCAATCAATAAGAGGTGCAAAAACTTCGAACAATCCAAACAGCGAGCTTTAAGCCAAAAGGCCAGCTGCTGTAATTTTGTAAGGGTCATAACTCTTGCTCCGCTTATCGAAACTAACCAAATTGGACATTTTGGGAATGTGAGAGACTCTACTAAAACTCTCTATTTGAACACTTTTTCAGATTCAATCAATAAGAGGTGCAAAAACTTTGAACAATCCAAACAGCGAGCTTTCAGCCAAAAGGCCAGCTGCAGTTATTTTTTAAGGGTCATAACTCTTGCTCCGCTTATCGGAATCTAACCAAATAGGATATTTTGGAAAGGTGAGAACCTCTACTACAACTTTCTAGTTGAACACTTTTTCAGATTCAATCATTCAATCAATAGGAGGTGCAAAAACTTCGAACAATCCAAACATCGAGCTTTTAGCCAAAAGGCCAGCTACTGTAATTTTTTATGGGTCATAACTCTTGATCTTCTTCTCGGAATCTATCCAAATAGGACATTTTTGGAAAGGTGAGAGACTCTACTACAACTCTCTAGTTGAACACTTTTTCAGATTCAATCAATAAGACATGCAAAAACTTCGAACAATCCAAACAGCTAGTTTTCAGCCAAAAGGCAACCTGCTTTAATTTTGTTAGGGTCATAACTCTTGCTCCGCTTATCTGAGTCTAACCAAATAGGAAATTTTGGAAAGGTGAGAGACTCTGCTACAACTCTCTAGTTGAAAACTTTTTCAAATTCAATCAATAAGAGGTGCAAAAACTTCGAACAATCCAAACAGCGAGCTTTCAGCCAAAAGACTTACTGCTGTAATTTTGTAAGGGTCAAGACTCTTGCTCCGCTTATCGAAATCTAACCAAATATGACATTTTGGAAAGGTGAAAGACTCTACTACAACTCTCTAGTTGAACACTTTTTTAGATTCTATCAACAAGAGGTGCAAAAACTTCGAACAATCCAAACAGCGAGCTTTCAACCAAAAGCCCAGCAGTTGTAATTTTGTAAGGGTCATAACTCTTGCTCCGCTTATCGGAATCTAACCAAATAGGACATTTTGGAAAGGTGAGAGACTCTACTACAACTCTATAGGATATTTTGTAAAGCTCATAACTTTTACAATACTTATCAGAATCTAACAAAATAGGCCATTTTAGAAAGGGAAAAACATCTACTATAACTTTCTAGTTGAACACTTTTTTTGATTCCGTAAGGAACTCAAAATCTAACTCCTAGAACACATGCAAAAATTAACCAAAACAGGATTTTTCTTAAAAACTCGCTGTTTTGGGGGAAACATTTGTTTGACCTATCAAATTAACCCCAAAAAATCTAAAAAAAGTTAGAGAATGCTAGTAACACATACAAGAAGCTCTCAAATTAATTTGGAGTCAAAATTTCAACTTTAATACAAGTAATTAATTCTAACTACATACTAGTTTGTGGTTGATTCTTTAGTATTCTAATTTATTTTTACCACTTCAAATCTTATATACAGGTTTATTCTAGTCCATGATGATCATATGCACAACAAGTTAGTCCATGTTCTTCATTTAATCAACAATAATAGCAATAATAACAACAACAAAAAAACAAGTTGAGAACCCCCACCCAAACTTTGGTCGGAAGAACTAGCTTAGCCTTCTCCTCCTTGCTTCTTGTTCTTGCTCCTCTTCAAAGAGAACCCATGAAGAAACCCGCTCCTTTTCTTTTGATTCTCTCTTTCTTTTCTATTTTTCTTAATTTTTTTCTAATTAAAAACAAGTAGAAGTAGTAAAAGAAGGAGAATGAGATGAGAAGAGATGGAGTAATAAAAGGGTTTCTTGCCCTTTTTGGAGTGTGGCCGGCCAATGGGTAGGGGGGTTTATAGGATGAGAGGGGGTGGGTTTGTGGTGTGAGAAGAAGCCACTTGTCTCTCGTTCTCATGGCTTATCAATTTTGAGATCTATTTGCAAATTTAAATTGCAATCAACACCCTAATCCAATTATAACCCTTCATTTGATCATGATTGATAAGAAATAAGAGACATTTATCCAAAATCACATACTACATGATTTAGTACAAATGTACGAAATTGATACAGTACATATACGTACATATATCTATCTACACAGATAATTTTTATTAACTAAAACGAATAATCTCTACCAAAAATATTTTAATTCAGAAATAATAATAAAAATAATTTTGTTACCGCTTCGGAAGATTACAGTACTAATTGGTACAATACAGATGTATACACACTGGTATATATATAGATAATGTTTATTAACTAAACCAGGTAATATCCACCAAAAATATTTCAATTCTGAAAATAATAATAATAATAAAATAATAATTTTTAATATCAGCCAGGGATTTTACAGATATTTTCTCAAAAACGTATTTTACAGGATTTTATACAAGTGCACAAAACCGATACAATACATATATATACTTGCTAGTATATATATACAGATAAGTTTTTATTAGTAAAACCAAGAAATTTCCATAAAAAATTTTAATTTTAAAAATAATAATAATACAAATATAATATCCGACCGGGATATTACAAGTAATTATTTTTAAATTTTAAGATACGAAAGTTCCAGATTTTTGAACTATGAAATTTCATATTTGAGGGATAAATCCCAAAATTTAAAGTAGTTTGTTTTCAGCTTTAAATAGATTAAAATTCCAGAATTTATATAATGTTTTCATATATGGAAAAAAATAGGGAGAATTGAATTGAAGATGTATGATTGAATTGATTTTGTTCCTATAAATGTGAAGTATCAATTATGGAAGTGGAAGTCCATTTAATTGAGAAGTCGGTTATTGTGGAAATCTTTTATTTACTGAAATGCTTATATTTGATAAGATGAATTAAATTGGAGATATATTATAAATTCGAGTTTTGCCGAAAGGTGATAGGTTTGGAAATGAGTAAAAGAATGATTATTTGATTAATGAACCAAGTGGTGGTTTTACTTGAGAATCATGGTTAGCATAAAAAACCCTAGAGGAGTTTTGTGTTAGATTGTGAGCTCTTGAGGCTGAGCAAGACCCTAGTACGGAAAATGAGATTGTTTGATTTTGGAAATTAGCCAGTGTCAGCTAGTGATCCTGATTGGTTGAGTTAATTCCAATAGGGTGAGCTAGGAGGCTTTGGTTATCTATGTTTGAACTTAAGGACAAGCACTAGTTGGAGATGTGATGAGTAAGGGGCAAACATGAGTATGAGGGCCTCAGCTGATCTGTGTTGTGAGATGATCCCCTGAATTATCGAGATGTGAGTGGAAGTGTCTCTTGCTCATCTGCGGTGTAAGATTGATCTCCGGATTTATCAGGATCGAGGTGACGCTCATGGAATGTTTGTGTGATAAGGTGCCATGGTGACTTGCAGTGTAAGACGGTCCCCGAAATTATCGAGATGTGAGTGGAAGTATCTCCAGCTCATCAACGGTGTGGGATTGGTGTCCAGAATTACCGGGGCAAGGGCCAGATATTCATAGAATGTCTGGATCTTATGTTAGTCACGGGTATAAATTTTTCATAATAAGGGATTAAACCCTATAATGAGGAGAACACTAAGTGCTTGCCCTGGGACCTATGTAGTATGGGATGCATAGAATCCGAACAAGTGTGCATTAGTGAGCATTGTGTGCATTTGAGTTTTCTTGGATATTGTTTTATGTATTTTCTTTGTTTTCTTAACACACTCATTCTTTTAGATTAGGTTCACTTGTTGATTTATAAACCTTTCCATTATTGCTTTATTTTAATTTTGTGCAACAAGTTTGTGGTTGTGAGACTTTGGAAGGTCGCTGCTTTTATCAGCATTGCATCAGTTGCATTCAACTGATGTACCCACAATTTTCATAGTTTTGCAGGATTGCAAAGCGAGTGGCTCGAATAAGGGTTAAAGCTTATATTTTAAGAAGAATGAGTTTCAAGTGTTGAAATGTGTTGTATTAAATGTGTATTAAATTTCTGTTGTGCATTGTAAAAAGAATTGTTGTAAAGAAATTTTTAAATCTCCCTGTATTTTGTACCGTGTTTATATTACATTGAAGTAAAGATTCTGGATTTGTGTCTCGTATTTTCTTTAATGAAATTCGGGGTGCTACATGGAGACCCCCCTACCGTGTGCTTACAATAAGCATCTCAAGAGAATATTCTCCATACTTTGCAGTAGTAATGGAATACTCTGCTCCCCAACCAATTTTGGTTTAAATCACGAGAACAATCTTCTATTCTCGCTAATGCGACCAACTCCAAGAGGTCGTTAGAGCGTGGCAATCGAGCACTTCACTCATAGTCTCGTTTAGCAGTCCATCGACCAGTCAACCACTCATCTCTCCTCGCAGCGATCAGTCAGAAAACAACCTCTCAACGGTCCTCTTATCAAGAAGACGTGGCTTCCATGGAAGCACTATGTGTCCCATGCCAAAATGTGGCTTCCAGTTCTCTTTGATTTACTATAAATAATCAATGTAATCCGTTGTAAACAAGGCTGGAAAAATTGTTACATCAAATATCTAATAAATAGAGGAACATATATACACAACTTAGTCAAAACTCTCGCCAGTTCTCAAACAATCTCAAGCTCTTCCCAACGATCGACAGCTCTCCATCAAAGGTATAAACCCTAAACCCTAAGGCCCCCCAAATATACGGGCATCTCTTCAGGGAAAGACTGAGATCTTGAACGTCCTTAAAGGTGTTCTGACAAGTGGGTCTATGGCCAAGCAGCCTCAGATTCTCCTCAGCACTCGTCGGCGGCGGAGTGATATCCAACCGCCACCTGGACGATCCCCTGACCATCACTTCCTAGTCAGAAAATGTGTCATAGTGAGTTGATTCCCCTTATAATATATCACCTAGTGGGTAACACCTTATTCAACAATCAACCTACGGACCCTAAATATGTGAGCATCTCTTAGGGGCAGGGATAAGATCTTCAACGTCCCAAGAGGTGTTCTGGCTAGTGGGGCCATGGCCATGCAGCCTCAGATTCTCCTGAGCATGCATCGGTGACGGAGTGGTATCCAACCATACCCTAGACGATCCCCATGCTGATACAGTTCATAGTCAGCAAATGGATCATAGTGGGTTGATTCCCCTTATAATGTACAATATCACCTAATGGGTGATGTAACACCCTACAAAATAGTATATGAATATTTTGTATTGTAATCCGTGCACAGTTGAGAAATACTAACCCTAGGGTTCTTAACCTAGTGTTAGGAACCATACCTCATGATTAGTGTTGGGTTGAAAATTGATGAGATCCAAGGGTCAACTTTCACCCATGTGTGGTCTTCTTGTAAAAATGAGAAAAACCAAGAATATTCTAGGACATTGGTTGTGTTGGCTCCCATCTACACCATCCATTACACTCACCCCTCACCCTCAAATCTCCACCCTCCAACCCAAATTCTGGCCAAACCCTATCCCCCCACTCTCCATTTGCAATAAAACTAACACATCCTCCATTCTCCACCCTTCTTCATTTTGTTATCTTAGTTCAAAAAAAAAGGCAAGATTAAGAGAAGAAGTAGGAGAAGGAAAAGAGAGTGAGTATTAGCCAAGAACATATACTCTTTGTTGTAGAATTCAAAAGGAGGCAAGCTTGGAGGACGAAGGCAATCTTGAAGCTATGATCATTTTTCTTTTCTTGGAAGGGTGGGTGTTCTCAACTCTAACTTAGTAATTTTTTTGTGTATGAATTGGTATGTAGAAGTATATAAGAGTACCATAAATACCATGCTTGAGTGTTGATATGTTATGTAAAAAATAGAACTTGTATAAAACATAGTTCATACCATGTTTCATGTTGAAGCACGCATATGTGATGTTGTGACTTAGGAATTTCTACCAAGAAAATGACTTACAATCTGGGCATAAAATTTTGATGGCATGTTCTAGAATGAGTTTAGAGCATCCTCAATTTTTTTCATATTTTCCTGGGTTTGTTTAGTAGATCAACAAAATTCTTATTTTTGGAACAGAGAGTAATAAAAAGACTGTATTTTTCCTTGTTGTGAAGAGAACTTTGTAAAATCATAACATGAAAGTGGTAAGGTATTTTAAGCTGAAAATTTTACTAAATTTACTTGGATGTGTTAATAACAATATTTCCAAATTTCATATTTTTTTTGAATTTATTTCTATATTTAAAAATTGTGTTTTGGGGACTGGTCCAAAACTAGGAACTTGCTCTGTTTTATTTCAAAGGTGGAATTTAATAAATCATAACTAATTTATAGTATATAATCTTGCAATGAAATTTTTATTATAGCATCTATTATGTCCCTAGATCATGCATCTAAAATTTTAGAAATTTTGAACAACATTTGATGGGGTTTCAAAATTAGTTTGTAACCACAGGTTTTACACACTGCTGAGAACAGAAGAAATTTTTCTACTATATTCAAAAGACTATAACTCTATGTATATCTTGAACCTGAATGCATTTTTTGGATATGTTAGACTTGTATATGTCTAATTACTGAATCCAAACTTTCATAGGTATTGGATTTAAGGTTGAATTGATATTGAATTTTGACTGGACCATGTTCAGGTTAAGCTATGAGTTAGCTAATCTGTGAACTTGTGAGTTTCTAGAGTTGTATGTTTAGAATCTGCAGAACTGTTTAACTAGAGACTTGTAGTAGAGAGTCTTATCTTTCCAAAACATCTTGAATCATGCAATTTTAGTTTTTGGTTTGAAAGATATGATTTTCCTAAGTTCTAGACAGAACAAGTCTTAGTAGAAGACCCTGTTTTGTTAAGGGGGTTAATTTTCCTGTATGTACACTGATACAAAATAGGGATTTTAGAGTGCTTTAATGGATGAATTTGATGATGTGATCAACTAGGAAGTTGTAGTAGACACTCTCGGCTTTCTATAAAATCCAAGATCGCAAAATTCTGATAAGTGAGCGAGTTTTTATGTTAGTGGAAAAATGCCACATTTACATTGAAGAAGTGTACAGCTGAGAACGTATAGGAATTTTATAGCATCTAGATGGCTGAATCTGAAGGAATGGTTAACTATAGACTTGTAGTATAGAGTATTAGCCTTCCAGAATGGGTAAGATCATGCAAGTCTAATTTATATTTTGAACGTTATGATTTTTTCCATGTGCAGCAACTGCATTCCTTTGAACTGCTTACTATTAGTAGATTCCTAAGGGGTTTTCTCACTTTAGTTGGCATAATTTGGAATAGTTGTCAACTAGAGAAGTGAAGTAGAGGATTATACCTTGCTATAGGATTTGGAATCATCAAATTTGGATTAGTAGATGAATTGATATGCTACATGCTACATGATTATGACTATAAGTTGAATTGATTTTTAAGATGTTGAATAATTATCCCTATTAAGCACTTCATTCGGAACTTAGATAAGATTCTTGTGCTTAGTACTCATGGTGGACACATTAGTAAGTTTAAGAGAATAGCTATATGGTAGGTTTGTTGTATTATGGTGAACATAGCTAGTATAACTTAGAGTAATCTAGGGTTGTTGATAACCAAGGGCTATCAATCCAGTCGGCAAGTATTGAATTTGAATTCTTCCGCCGCGAGAACTGGATAGTCATCCCTTGTGTGCCGAAGAACTCTTACCCAATGGGTAATTGATTGTGGGCAGGGATACTGGATGCAATCCGAGTCAGAGGTGGTGGCGAACGATGGTGATCAGATCGCCAGTGTTTTAGTTAATTGACCAGGTCAGACCCATTTCTGACCTAGGTATTACTAGAACTATTTTGTGATCGGTGTATTAGTACCCTAGGTCTGTCAATAAGTCAGATGTCATGCCCCGCTTCCCAAAAGAGAATACGGAATACGGATACGTGACTTAGCCCAGCGAATAATTTTCATCATCCATAAGCTGTTCGGAATTTTTACAATATCTCACAAGAATAATTAGAGTCGGAAACAAAAAAATCAACCAAGCATGAACATATGAATCAAAATACCAACAAGAATACTTGAAACAGCATATATTAATCTCAAATAATCCAGATCTGAATAAGTCAAATATCCTGGGTCACATTTTCCAAATACAAAAAAATCCAAGTATCAAATACAATTGTTCAAAAATAAGCAACAAGAATTAATAATAGCAAATCCAGCACTAATATCTAATATCACCAACACTATCTAGCACCTGGTCTTCAAAATCTGCAATTTAACAATTGCAGGAATAGGAAAAAGAAAACAAACTCCCGTTAATGCAAGTTACGGGCCGCTTGTAGTGCAGGATACAAGTACATGGGAAAAACTAACTAATAACATGGAATATGCATGATAACAAAATAGAATACTAGCATGGCAAGATGAACAAGTGTAAGTGTAACGCCCCGAATTCCAAATAAGACCGAATTCGAGATTTCACAGAATCTTTACTTTACTTCGTACAATTTTACAAGGAATTTAAAACTTTTTAACAACATCAGAGTTCAAATACGTCTTTGATTTACACAGCGGAAGAATGAAAGATTACAACATTGAAAACAATAATATAACTTGTACAACTTCATCAAATAATTCATCAATTTCATCATAACATCTTCATAGCCAAGTCCATTACCTGCATATCAACCTGTGGGCACGTCAGTCACTTACAACTGACGAAAGTGTTATACTTGGCTATCTCTCTATGCCATACATATAACGATCTCATTATTTTAACAAAAATCACAAGAGATTGAATGAACAAATAAAGTGTTAAATTGTGACTACGCTAAACATGTAAGTGTATGACATGCCTTAATGCCTAATGCACACATTATTATACTAGGATGACACTAATGCACACTTGTTCGGATTCTATGCATCCCATACTACATAGGTCCGAGGGCAAGCACCTACGTACTCCACAATAAAGGACTCAATCCCTCGCCATGAGAACTACCCGGTAATAAAACAAGATTTAGATCATTCCACGAATATGGGTCCCAGTCCGCCGGCTATTATAACGGTTCCCTCATCGTGCGAATCATCCCGCAAGTGCCCCCTAGCCCCGGTATACGTATATACATTGGAGACGGCAAATTATCTGCCCGACTACGCCAAGTCCCGGATTTAAATATAAAAACCCGTCTCCCACAGAGCAACCTCAGTCCGCCGACTGGGTCTATAGCCATGGAGATCCATCGCCAACTATATAGAGGCAACCCACTTATGTTTGCCCAAGTTTACTACATCTTCACTTATGTGCCTAGTTATTTAGTTCAAGACATGAATGTGTTATCATTCATAGAATCAGTATTACCTCCTACCAGACTTGTTCGCAAAATACGAGATCACCCCACGGCAATATCTCAAAATCATATCTCAAATCTTTCTTTCAATAATGTCGGTAACCGAGGTCCTACTAACTCTTAAATCATAATTTTCATGTACAAGAATCATGGGTATTCACACCCTTTAATAAGCATGTCTTAAGCCTAGATAACTTCATCGTTCAACTTATTCACAAAAAATGATCATAGTCTCGATACTATTCATGATCTAGTTGTTTATTCATATTCCTTTCAAACAATCATTACTTTCAAGTACACAAATTTTATCACATGAATTGTTATGACAATTCTAAATTATCACAATGTGTCACTTCACAAAATATTTCTTAAACATGATACAAGTGCAATCTCCTTAAAGGATCAATTTATAAAATACTACTTTTCACCACCAAATTTATATTCTCTAACTTTCATTGCTTTTTATACTTCAAAAATATACAAGAACTATCTCTAAATATTTCCATCTCATATTTTATTGATACTAAGATTTCATTCCAATTCAAAAAAGACAAGCTATTCATGATTTAAAAGAAAACCAAATAAAAAAATAAAAGAAAGGGCCATATGTTTCGAACCCAGGCCCCTAGGGTCAACCACGGTCAAAGCCCAAACCCAACCCGGCTAGCTAACTAGTCCTAAGTGGACTTTTGTCATATTCACACTCCGAAATACTCTTAAGTTCAGTTTCGATTTCGGAAATTTATAAAAGAAAAACAAAATGAATGTGACTATCAAGTTTTGAACTCAAGATCTCTCACAACAGTATTTTATTTTACAATGGCTAACTAGTAAGTCTATGTGTATTTTCTGTTTAGAAAAGTACTAATGTTCTTTTGTTCAACTATCCATAAAGTGTTTCTTTTTCCATGAAACTTGTTTATTCAAAAGATCAAAATCTTTCTAAAAATTTTGAAATAAATTTTTCCTTGATATTAGATCTAATAAATAGTAAACAATAAATTTTCAATTCATTAAAACACTATTTTCACTTATTTAGATAATTCACTTTCTTATTTTTTCACATATCTTAGGTTTCTTTAAAAAACTTAAATTTACAAATGAAAGGCTAATGTTCATAACCAATAGTGTTGTTCTCATTTTTACACAAGTTACACTTTTATAATGTTACTAGTATATTCACTTGAACAATGATACTCTTTCATGTAATAGTTCATATTTTTCTCAATTAGGATATACAATGTCAATACCTTACAAAAAACTAACTAAGATTTCTTTCTTTCTTCTTTTCTTAGTTATTAAAGCATAATGTGGTCACAAATTTCACTAGCACAATATTTGCAACATACTAATATAGTTTATGACAAAGAAGGGATTCTTATCTTTAATTAGCACGGTATCTATTTCTTAATCACAACAAAATCTACTTCCATACATATCACACTACACTAACATGGATTCTATAATTTTCTCATCAAATTCTTCTTATGTTACTCATTTTAGCATGCATATCCTACATTAAAAAATAATGAAATCACCCACCTTATGTGAAGCTAGAACAATGAAAGAAAAGAGAACACCACTTCTAGCTCCAAAGACTCCTAGCTCCTAACAATGGTTCCTTCTCCTAGCAATGGTTTCTTCTCCTAGCAAGAATTTTCTCCATGCAAAAAGGAACTCTCTTACTATAATCCTTGTTTTCCGTATAGATGTATTTTCTGTGTATTTTCTACATTTAAAATTTTTGTAAATTATTTTTCTGCTTTTAAATTCTTTTTCTAAAAATGTATTGTTGGATCTTCTACTAAAACCTATTTTTGATCTATAATTTTATTGTAACTATTTTCTATGAATTTTTATATTGTATTATAAATCTTTTTATTATTATTATTATTGTTATAAGTATTATTATTATTTAAGTTATTTTAATACAGATATTATTATTATTTTCATTGCTATTGTTTTTATTATTATTAATAAAATTTCTATAAAATCTTAATTTGTATATTTTTACTAGTTATTGTATTTTCCTAAAACCCAAACCCATTTTAATCCTTATTGGATTTTGGAGCCACTACCCTATAACCCAATTCACTTAAGCCCTATACTGTGCACCCCCACCTAACCCTATTCTACCCACAACCCAGACCCGATAAGCCCCAAACCCGTTTACCATTAAACCCATACCCTGTTTAAGTCAAAACCCTAATATTGTTTGTATTTATACCCTATGTTTTACCCTGTTCCTAACCTACACCTAAACCAGCTGCTATTTGCTTCACCCGCCTCTTCGTCTTCCACCTCTTCCCGTTCACCGCTCCCCTCCAACCTAAACCCATACCTTCTCATCTCTCTCTCTCTCCGCCGCCTCGCGCCACCCGTTCGCCCCGTGCTCCTCCTCCCATTTCCTAGCCCTACACCCATTGCCCTGCAGTGCCCAGGCCGCAGCCACCTGCGACAGCGCCTCCACCATCGCGACCTCACCCGGCCCTCTCCGGCGCCCCATCTCCCCCCGTGCGCCCTGCCATCTGCTCACGACCCCACCTCGTGATGCACCCGACCACCCTCTTGCGTCGCATGGCCAGCGACCACAGTTGCTACTCCTCCCTGGCTCTGCTTGCAGTCTCTGACATCGCAGCACCCTTGCACGAGGCTTCCCCTCGCTGCTGTTGCAGCAACCTGCAGCGCTGCCGGTAGCCCTGCTGAACCCCGGCGAACCCCGGCAGCAACCTCCCGTCGCCGTTGTGCCGTTCAGTCGTCACCCCATGCAACACCATTGATGGGTGTGTTGTTGATCAAGGTTGTGATCATCTTGATTGTGAGCCATCCGATCGACATGATCATCTCAATCTTGATTGATTGATTCCTGGCCGTCCGTTGATTTGATCTTGATCATCACCATCGGGGTGATCTTGGCCGTTCGTTGGATCTTGATCATCACTCTTGATTGTATGTGGACCATCGATCTCCTCTTGATTGTTTGATTAGATCCTAGCCGTCTGATCTCTTCTTGATCGTCACAATCATGATGATCATCAATTTCCTTTGATCGCAGCCTTTCGATCGATCAATCTTGATCTTCATCATTATCTTCATCATCAAGGAGATCTGGCCGTCCAATCTGATCCAATCATCCTGATCTTGATCTTCGATCTCAGCCGTCCGATTGTGTTCGTGATCTTGATCGTCTTTATCTTGTTCGTGATTTGGTTTGTGATCCGTTCGTTCGTGTTCATGCTCGGGATCCGTTTCTGTTATTGTCTTTGCTTCGTTTCCATCGTCATCTCTCAGGAAAGTAACTTGTACTCAAATTTCTTTGTTTGATACAAGTTAAAAATACCGCTTATAGTGTAGTTGGGTTCTAGAGACAATTCGTATGTGTGTTACGTTTGATGGGTTTTGTCTCTATAGTGATATTGACCATAGTTGCCTCACGACACAAAATTGATATGAAAACAACTAAGTTTGACCGTTCTTGATCTATTCATATATATGAGATAATTAGGTAAAATTATGTGTTTGATGAGATCCATGTGATATGATGATTGTGAATATGTTATATACTCTATTTCATGATATTTGGACACTCAGTAGACTCTATACCATGTTGGATTGTGATTGGAACAAGTTTCGTATGATTTCTGTTAGTTTTGTTGTTAGAGAGAAATCTATAAATTGTCGATGATCAGTTTTGAATTGTATTTTAGACCCTGTTAAGATCAGAATTATTAAATTTTGTATTAGACATGAATTGTAGAGGAATCTGTCTTCTTTCCAACCCCTCTGACCTTGATTGATTTCATTTTCGTATGAGTGAGTTATGGTTGTTTTACTAAAGAGGTGTATTTTATTTCCAGACTTCGTTTCTTGATGATTTTGATGATTAAACTATTTTGATACTAGTTCTAACTATATTATTTTAATCTGAAACTTTGCACAATATTTCTATACCTATCAAGGGATTACCCAGAATTTTTGTGGATTTTATTGATGAGTTTTATATGCCATTTCATGCTTGTTTATGAAAGTTATACTTGCTATATTTTGCTCGCTGTTCTGTAAAGAATCGTATTTTCACCCTATTTTCTTCTACTGTATGGAAAATATTTGTGAAATATTAAAGTTGTATTATTTTTTCTATTTTCATCTTCCTTTGACGGATTTGGATTTCGTTTCACGGTTTGCGAGATATTACAGTTTTCATACAGCAGTGTTGGGAATTCCTGATTTGCCAAACTATCGTTTCTTGAGGTTTTTCGATTTTTGTTGACTGAAATAATTTTACTGGAATATTATGATACTAGACATATATGGGATTACCCTAGATTTTTTCTGCATTTATTTGAGAAGTTTTAATGCTGTTTTTCTGACTGAGAATTCGGTTTACTGATTTCTGGCTAAACGTATTTTCTGGATTAAAATCAGTTTTGAGTTATGATTTTGTGAATTACTATATGGCTTATTTATAATCGATGGATTCGTGTGGAAGTCTATTTTCTAGATTCTTTGACGGATTCAGATTTAGATTTCTGTAGTAATGGGAATCACTGTTTTAGTATTGTACTGTCTTGCTGTCCTGAATATGAACATAAACTATTTTGCTCGTTTATGTGACTGTATGTCATCTATGTATGTTTATTTATTTCCCTGAACCTAATACTGATTATACCATGTTAGTTGACACTATTTCATGCACCATCATGTCTGTTTGATAAGTATAATAAAAGTGATCAAGCCGGGGTTTTTAAGGGAAGATCTAGTAGTGGAAAATATGGAAACGTATACTTGGAAGGGAACTAGTGTTCCATACTGTTACTGTTACTGTTACTTTACTGCTACTGTTATTGTTACGTTACTGCTACTGCTACTGTTACTGATACCTTCGTACACTGTCCCATTATGGTCCACTATGAAATCTAAAAGCGAAACTGTTTGTTGTAGCAACCATGTGTTATGTTTTTGGGGCGCATGAAGTGCTACCTAGCTAGTAATACACACAAAACTGTAACAACATAAGACTGATACTGTTAGACTGATACTGTTATACTATTACACTGATACACTAAACATACTGCTACTGATATTATTATCTGATACTGTTACTGGACACTGTTAGTTGCCATATGACACTGCTTTTGACATAAACATCTGTACTGTTAGTATACCATGTAATCAACCTTGTTTTACTGATTTATGTTAGTTATTACTATTGATGCATTATTCCATGCTATTTGTTAGTTTTCCCATGTGCTTGTATCCTACATTATAAGTGGCCCGTAACTTGCAATTGACGGGTACTTATTTTCTCTTTCCTTCTCCTGCAATTATAAATTGCAGATCAAGATGGTCAGCTGCCCGATGGTATTGGCAAAATAAGATATTAGTGCTGGATTTCTTGTTTATTAGTATTATTATTATTGTTGCTTTGGAACAATGTATTTTGAGTACTTGGATATTTATTTTGTATTTGGGCGATGTGATCCAGGATATTTGACTTGTCCAGATTCTGATTTATTTGAGAATATTATATTTTGCTTCAAATAAATTCTATTGGTTTATTACTTCAGTTATGCATGTGTGGTTGACTCTTTTGCTTCCGACTCTGATTATTTTGTGAGATGTTGTAAAGATTCCTGAACAGCTTATGGATGATGAAAATCATTTGCTGGGCTTTTGTTGCGTATCCGTATTCCGTATTCTTTTTGGGAAGCGGGGCGTAACACTTACTCTCTTTCTTTTCTTTCTTTCTTTCTTTTGATTTTGATAATGTTTTTGGCACAAATGAGAATGAGAAATGGGGGCTATATTTATAGGATTTTGTGAGGGTCTATTTTGCATAATTTTACACCTAATAACTCTCCAAATTAATTTTACAACTCTTCATGTTCTAAACTCCTAAAACCTACAACTCTTCATCTTTCCAACTCTTCAAAAACTTAACCCCCAAAACTCCCAAACTCTTCAACTCCCCACTCATCCAAATCCGGTCATAACCCTTAGTACAACCCGGTCACTATTGTGCATGCACACATGCACATATGCACATACAATTTTATTACAATTCTATAACTTTAAATGTGTACTAAAATTTGTAACTTGTCATGTAATAGTCCAAACTCAACTTAATTTGTGTTTTTATTAGTGGGCTTGCTACATGGGCTCATTTTTAATTAATTTATTTTACTTATCTGGTGAAATCTTCTAATGGGCTAGATTTTAATCTATAGGTCCATGGATCAAAAGAAGGCTAATTAAAACTTATGCATGCTAAAAATCTGTAAATGAGAACAACAAAATGAGAATAAAAATTTGCACGTGCATCATATGTGCAAAAATTAAAAAAAGGCATTTTAATTAAAATAGGGGGAAATAAATTTCTATTTTATAAAACGAGTTCGAACACATAAAATAAATAGTCAATATAGAAATATCACACTTAGTGATGGAAAAATATGTAATTGTTACGTGTATCGAAAATACATAAAAGCACGTAAAATACAGAGATTGAAATATTATAATTTTGTTGACTCAAAATAGGATAAAATCAATACTGGGAATGCATAAACAGACGAAAATCCAAATACGCAATGAAAACACGTTACTAAATTCACGCGCGTAACACATGAGGGCAAAATTGTCATTCCCAATTTTGGGGGGTGTTACAGTAAGTAGCATGTATCAAGTGTCAAGTGAAACATGTATCATGTAACAAGTAACCTGTATCAAGTAGCAAGTGTCATGAGTCAAGTATCACAAAATCAAGTAACAAGTAACAAGTGTCAAAGTAGTCAAGTACAAGTATCAAGTAGGAAGTAGTTATGTTCAAGTCTTGTATTATTACTATCTAGGTAGCACTTCATGCATCCATCTTTTTACTACATGGTTGCTACAGTCAACACAGTTTCGTCTTAGATTTTATAGTGGATCATATAGGGCAGTGTACTCAGCGACAAGCCTCAAGAAATCAAGTAACAAGTATCAAGCCTCAAGTATCAAGTATCAAGCCTCAAGAGTGAAGTATCAAGCCTCAAGTAGTGAAATATCAAACCTCAAGTAGTGAAATATCAAGCCAAGTATCAAGTATCAAGCCAAGTATCAAGTGTGAAATATCAAGCCTCAAGTAGTGAAATATCAAGCCAAGTATCAAGTATCAAGCCAGGTATCACATAGGATCAATAGATCCTCTTCCGAGTACACAATTCTGTATTTTCCACTATTAGATCTTTCCCTTTAAACCCCGGCTTGGTTATTTATTATTAGTGTCAAGAAAACATGTATATGTCACGAACAGGGCAAGTATATCATGATATGATCAAGTGACAAGTTCAAGTTGCAAGATATACATGTACGGGTGAAAGATAACACACAAAAGGATAAAACAACAAAATTTCTAGTTCAGGACAGCAAGACAATACTGCACTAAAACTTAGATTCCTGTTGCTACAAACATTCAAACCTGAATCCGTCGGAAGTTCCAGAAAATAGACTCCCAGATGAATCTAGCAAGTATATATAAGCCATATAGTATTTTCCAAAAACAAGTCTCAAAACTAATTTGAATCCAGAAAACATGTTCAGCCAAAAACCAGAAGATTGTATTCAAAGTCAGGAAAACAGCATGAAAACTCATTAATTAAATCCACAAAAAATCTGGGGTATTTCCCTATATATATAGTAACAGAAAATCAAGTTTCATAAATTTCCAACAAAAATAGAGTAGTCAAGTAAAATAAGAAAACAACGAAACACGACGGTTTTGCAAATCTAAAATCACAAACACTACAGTACAAAAACAGCAATATCTCGCAAACCATAAATTGAAATCCAAATCTGCCAAAAGGGTAATAAGATAGATACAGTAGGCTAACTTTCATATTCACAAATATTTTACAAACAGAAAGTAGAATTAGGTCGAAAATCAGGTTCTTTACTGAACAGCAAGAAAAATCTACTAGTATAGTAGTTGTTTGGAAATATAGAACGGTTTGTAAAACTCATCAAATAAATCCATAAAAATTTTGGGTTAATCCCAATCAGTTCTAGAAGTACTGGGCAAAATTTCAGATCAAAATAATAATTTTAACACCAAAATAAAAATAGATTACTCTTCAGAATTCATAGAAAACAAAATCTGGGAATCTTTCGATACCACTGTAGTAAAATAGACATAACTCACAAAACAAAAATCGAAACTGAGATCCGTCAAAAGGGTTGGAAAATAGACAGAATTCTCCACAAATCATGTTCACAAAATATTTTCAAATACTGACCTTAATAGGGTCTAAAATACTGATCAAAACGAGAAAGCCGGCAAAACTGAAAATATCATCCATGAACAAAATCAACTAGTTTATCCGAACTCATCCAAAACACAACCAAACACGAAATAGAGTATACTAGGTGTCCAAGCAACATGATATAGGGTATTTCACAATTCCACGATAAGTCTATCACGAATAACACAAACGAGCACACGATAGTATATGAACAGCATGCATATATACAACAAGAAGTGGTCAATCCTAGGTTATATCATGTCATGTATGTTGTGAGGCAACTATGGTCAAATCAACACTTTAGAAACAATATCAACAAGGGAATTCACACACAAATTGTCTCTAGAACCTAACTACACTACAGGCGGTATTTAATACTTGTATTACACAAAGAAAAGAATACAAGTTACTTGCCTTAATCGAAGACGAAAACGACTCCAAGCAAGAATAACGGAAACGGATTTCCGGCAACGAACTCAACGAACGACAACAAGTCCACGTACCAAAATGAGCAACGAACTCAATACCCATGAACCAACGAACATAATCCTCACGAACTAACACACGCACCAAGAGATAGCGAGAGAGACAAAACCACCACAAGAAGAAGCTCGGGACAGCGGGGATGGCGACGATAGGGCGACGCAGCACTGCAGTCGTCGAAGGAGCAAGCGGAAGAGGGATCCTCGGTCGCTTCTATTGCTGTCTACGGCTGAGCTGCACCGGAAGTAAGGAGGAAGACGGTAATGGCTAGGGGACCGGAAACGATGGGTTCGGGAGACGCTCACAGGGAGAGGGAGAGATGGAAAGTTAGGGTTCGGGATGGAGGTGGCGGCTAGAGGATGGGGATGAGAATGGCTGCATGGGTACAATATATATATGGGTTTTGAAGTTAGTGTTAGGGCAGTAGGTGGAGGAGGCGACACAGTGAGCTAACGGGATAGAGTTTAGGGATAGCGGGTTCGGGTTGGGTAGTTTAGGTGCAGGTTTATGGGTGTTTGGGTAAAATAATTAATTGATAATTGGGTAGTTATGATAATGGTTCAGTGTATATATGTGGCTATCGGGTATAATTGGGTCAAAACAAATGGGTTTAGGTTAATTAACTGGCAATTGGGTTTGGTTAGTTAGGAAAATGGGTTATGGATATAAGTTATGTCCAATAGGATTTAACGATCCAAACAAAGGAAATATAGGAGCAACGAATAAATAAATAAATAAAAATAGAACATGAAAAATAAAAATATTGGGAATCAAAATAAGGGGCCGATCAAATGGAACGAAACAAAAGACGGACAACAGAATCAAGAACTCAAATAAAAGAGACCAAAAATAACAAAATGGATATATTGAAAATAAAATCTAATATACGGTCCAAGAGAAAATACAAAGTGAAATACAAAGGGAGAAATAAACCAAAAACGAAGAAAAAAATACACTAAAAAATACATAACGAAAAATAGGGGTTACAAATCCTACCATCTAACAAAAAGAATTTAGTCCTCGAAATTCATACAAGAAGATACATAGGTTAACCCCCAAAACAACCAAAAAGAACAAAACAAAAACTACTCAAACAAATGAGGAAACTTCTGCTGAATTTCCTCCAACTCCCAAGTCGACTCACCGGGCGAGTGAGGATTCCAAGAAACACGAACCAGCATGATGACCTTGTTCTTAAGCACTTTCTCCCGCCGATCTACAATAGCAACTAGCGGAATCTCACAAGTCAAATCCGGCCGAACGGTCAACTTAGAATAGTCGATCACGTGGCTCTCATCTCGGATATATCTCTTGAGTTGTGAGACATGAAAAACATCGTGCACTCCTGATAAAGTTGGCGGCAATGCAAGATGATAGGCCACCTTGCCTACTCCTCCACAATATCAAACGGTCCAATGAACCTAGGGCTAAGCTTGCCCCCACCACCAAACCGAATGATACCCCACCAAGGCGATACCTTTAGGAAAATATGGTCACCAACCTCGAACTCCAAAGCTCTCCAATGGACATCAGCCCATCGCCTCTGTCTATCCTGAGCTGCATGCAAATGCTTCCTGATCTAAACCACCGCATCAACTGTCCTGGTGATCAACTCCAGACTCAACAACTTTCTCTCACCAATGTCATACCAGCACACTGGTGATCTGCACTTCCGTCCATAGAGTGCCTCGAACGGTGCAACTTTAAGACTGGCCTGAAAGCTGTTATTGTACGAGAACTCTACGAGATGCAAATGGTCCTCCCATGATCCACCGAACTAAAGCATACAAGACCTCAACATATCCTCAAGAATATGGATGGTCCTTTCTGACTGTCCATCAGTTTGGGGATGAAAAGCTATACTGTACTTTAATTTACTCCCCAAACTGCTCTGAAGACTCTCCCAAAACTGAGATTTGAATCTCGTATCCCTGTCGGATACAATACTGACTGGAACCCCATGAAGTCCAACAATCTCTTGCATGTACCTCTCAGCAAGTCTCTCAGTAGACTGTCCGACATGAAAAGGAATGAAGTAAGCACTCTTCATCAAACGGTCGACAATCACCCAAATGGCATTATGACCCTTAGTACTCCTTGGCAAAGCGGTCACAAAATCCATAGTGATATGTTTCCACTTCCACTCTGGAATAGGAAGCGATTGAAGAAGTCCAACGGTCCTCTGATGTTATGCCTTAACTTGCTGGTAGATCAAGAACTGAGAAACAAACCGAGCCACGGCCCTCTTCATACCATGCCACCAGAAATGAAGCTTCAAATCCCAATACATCTTAGTACCGCCAAGATGGATAGAATAGGATGACTGATGGGCTTCCTCAAGCAATCTCTGATGAACTTCACCCTTCGGAACACATAACCTGGACCGAAAACGAAGTGATCCATCAGCATGAATAACCATGTCCGTTCTGGATCCAGGCTCAACCTCAGCTCGAAAACCCTGCAACTGCGCATCACCAGCCTGAGCCTCTTTAATCTGATCAACAAGAGACGACCGAAGTGGAGCGCCAAACAACTCCGACCAGAACTCGGCAACAAAACATCCAACTCCAACCTCTGCATCTGCTCGATCAGATCCCTCTGCTGAGTCAAGAACATAACTGCTAGTTTCCTGCTCAAAGCATCTGGCACCAAGTTTACTTTACTAGGATGGTATTGCAAACTGATGTCATAATCGGCCATAAGTTCCAACCAACACCTTTGCCTCATGTTCAACTCCTTCTGGGTGAAGACGTACTTGAGACTTTTGTGGTCTGTAAAGATCTCCACTCGGTCCCCAAGTAAATAATGTTTCCACAACTTCAAAGCATAGATCACTGCCGCTAACTCCAAGTCATGAGTCGGAGAGTTCTTCTCATGCGGCCTCAACTACCTCGATGCATAAGCAACGACTCGGCCCTTCTGCATCAGAACTGCTCCAAGACCCTTACCAGAAGCATCACAATGAATTACAAATCTGCCTGAACCATTTGGAATAGTTAACACAAGCGCTGACATAAATCTGTTCTTTAACTCAACAAAAGCCACACCACACTCATCAGACCAATAGAACTTCTGATCCTTCCCAGTCAGCTTAGTCAACGGTCCTGCTATCTTTGAAAAATCTTGAACGAATTTCTGATAATAGCCAGCTAAACCGAGAAAACTCCCGACTTCAGAAACTGACTTGGGAATAGGCCAATCCTTCACAGCCTCAACCTTGGCCGGATCCACAGAAATACTATCGCCTGAGATAATGTACCCCAAGAAAGAAACTCTGTCGAGACAAAACTCACACTTACTGAGTTTCCCATAGAGCTGATTCTCTCTCAAAGTTTGCAGAACCACTCTAAGATGCTCAACATGATCTTCCCGATTCTGAAAATACACCAAAATATTATCAATGAATACCACCACAAATCTATCCAAGAACTGAGAAAAGACCTGGTTCATAAGACTCATGAATACAGCAGGCGCGTTCGTGACCACGAACGACATCACAAGATACTCATAGTGGCCATATCTGGTCCTGAAAGCAGTCTTCTATACTCCAGTTGCCTTCACTTTGACTTGATGATACCCAGAACGAAGATCCAATTTCGAGAAAACAGTAGCTCCACTCAACTGATCAAACAAATCAGCGATCCTGGGCAACGGATACCGGTTCTTCACATTAACACTGTTTAGTTTCTGATAATACACACACAGTTGACGACTACCATCCTTCTTGTTGACAAAAAGGACTGGAGCTGTAACGCCCCTGCCCCTAGCTCAGACAATGTATACAATGTATAATACAAATTAGATACTATGTAGTACAACTGCCCACCACAAGCTGCACCTCAAAAGGTGGTTAACTGATTTATATACTATTTTATCTTATTATATTATTGATATGGTACTTTAATCCCATACCTCACCTGTATACTCTCTCATCCGAGAGTACAGCTCTTCAACGGGTGGGCCCCAATGAATCCATGTCAGCCTCATCTGACGAAGTCAATGTATACAACAGAGAAGCTCTGTTTACACATCGTGGGCCCCCTTTATAATCAAATTATTTTTCCAAACATTTTATAACTATGCCATCTGATGCTTTTAACTTTTAATACAAACACCCCATTTAATTCTCAACACACACACACACACACACACACACACACACACACACACACATATTAACACGGGGTGTTACAGACACCCCCTTCAGAAATCAGCGTCCTCGCTGAGCACGGGCATGCACAATCCAGTGCAGGATCTCCTTTCTAGCTGATGTGGAGTGGAGTACCCTGATTCTGCTAGCTGCACCGTACCCTAATTCTGTGCGTGGTCCACTATTTCACGTTGCCACCTCGCTCCCTCACAGGCATACCCGATGTACGTCTGCTAGCTCCATCTCAGGCATACATCTCGCCCACTCTTACCCACACTCGGTGTCAAAAGTCGGCTCTGATACCATTTGTAACGCCCCTGCTCTTAGCTCAGGCAATTTATACAATTTATAATACAAATTAGATACTATGTAGTACAACTTCCCACCACAGGCTACCTCTCAAAAGATGGTTAACCGATTAGGTGACTCTTGATCATAGGCATTATTATTTATATACTATTTTATCTTATTATATTATCGATATGGGACTTTAATCCCATACCTCACCTGTATACTCTCTCATCCAAGAGTACAGCTCTTCAACGGGTGGGCCCCCATGAATCCACGTCAGCCTCATCTGACGAAGTCAATGTATACAACAAAGAAGCTTTGTTTACACATCATGGGCCCCCCTTATAATCAAATCATTTTTCCAAACATTTTACAACTATGCCATCTGATGCTTTTAACTTTTAATACAAACAACCCATTTAATTCTCAACACACACACACACACACACACACACACACACACACACACACACACACATATATATATATATATTAACACGGGGTGTTACAGATGGTATCCATAATCAGTAAAAGGAATTTTCCATACCTTCAACAATCTGCACTTGGTTCATCTTCCATTTTACCATTTTGGTGCAACCTAATGTCGAGATGGCAAATATGCAACTCGATGTCAATGGAGGCAAATTGCAACTGAATATCGGAGAGACAAAATGTGCAACCGAATATCCAGACGGCAACCTGCAACCTGATGACATGAAGGCAAATCTGCAACTTGATGTTAAGGCGAGAGATTTTCTATCTATTTGCTAATTGATATTTCAAGAATTTTTACTTATATAATGAAACTAATGGTAAAGAAATATTTTCTTTATGACATTTTGTTTATACAATTACACTTTATGTTTCCATACAATTTTAACTAGTATAGTTGATTTTACTCTATTTTGTGTTTACAAAATTTTTCAAGATTGAGTATATCAACTATGGTCTAAGTTTTCGTGGTTTTGTAATTACTATTTATTGTCACCGTTTTCCAATTCTTTAACCTTTTAGATTTCTCACTTACTTTTGTTTCCACGTCCTAATTAATGATTTGACGCTTACTTTTGTAATATTTAATGAACTTCTTTTAAGTCTTCTTGCATATATATATTTTTGGTCTATTTTGCTCGTTACTTTTTTGTGCTTTTGGAGTATTGATTATAATGTCAACATTCACTAATATACTCATTATTTTATGTCTTTTACATTCATTGTTATTAATATTTCTTTACATAGCTAAATTTGTTCATATTTCTATGTATCTTGACTAAATATTGTTCCCAAAACTATTTTTTATATAACCTTTAAGTTTGTGTTTCTTTGTTGTTTGTATGGTTATCAACCTTGTTATATTTGGGTTTTATCCCTTCACTTTTGACTTCTTGTTCTATAAGCATAGTCTTACTATTTTCTTACGATTGTGGATTAATGGTGTATTTAATTGAATTTCTTATACTTTTGCCATGTCAGTTTTCACATTTTACTCTTCGAGCTATAATTAAATGTTATTTTTGTTTTGCATAGTAATTAAATCCAACTATAAAAATAATGATAGAGTAAATTTTTGAAACTAACTGTAAGTTTTGTATTTTGTTTTCCTTTTGATTAGAGTAGTTCTGAGGACAGTAGTTTTCTAAGGGGGAGTGATGTAACACCCCACAAAATAAAAAGATTTGTTTTTGCATTATTAAATAATATTAAATTTGTAAAGTTGACTATTTTGACTATTTTCATGAAACTGTAATTTTGCACGTGCAACACACGTGCAAAGTTATGAATTTTGAATTCTTAAAATTTTAAGGTTAATGATTGATTTTCCTTATTTATTTATGATATTTTAATTTTCAGATTTATTTAAATTAATTTGACTATTTTACAAATTTGTCGATTTTACACGTGCAAAACACATGCGAGTATTTTTGGTGCAAATATCCAATTTTTAACTTTTATTAAATTTTCCTACTTATAATTGAGTCTATCCTAAATTTTGGAATTTTTCTGAATAAGGAAACTATTTTTATAAATACCTCGAAAGAGATGGGCTTTTATGTAAAAAACCGTTTGGATCTCAAAAAAATAATAAAAATTCGTTTTCCTGATTTTTGGGCTTTTCATGGTCATCATTGAAAATAAAATATATTTAAATTTTATTTAGAGTTGATTTGGTACAGATTTAAACAAATATGGTGTTTTTGCAAATATGGAATTTATGTTGGATCTTGTGCAAATATTTTCTTGGAAAGTAAAAGTCAGAAATTTTAATTGAAAAATCTAATATGTATTAATATATATTATTTTTGATTTTTCTCAATTTTTACGAATATTTTATGATATATTTGCAAATGTTACAAACATAGTGACTTTTGTGCAAAATTACCACTTTTATTACAAATCCGAAATTTTTATTTTTCTGGGCTGTGCTGGATGGCTGGAAAACTCAGTAGTAAAAGGATTTGATTTGATTTTAATTTATTTAACTTATTTAACTCCTTTATTAAAGAAAGGTTTATATATTTAAAGTAATAATTTGTTAAGGGATGTTTCCATAAACTTGTAAAACCCTAAAAAGTCCAGATTTCGGCCTATAAAGGATCTCCTACAGCCGTCCCTCTCCTATGCAAAAATAAAATATATTTTTACTATTAATTTCTTGGAGTTTCGAAGAGATGATCTTGGATTTTGCAAAAGAAGGACTTTTTCTCATTCTTTATTAATTCGATTGATTTCTTTATTGAGGTGAGTGACATATATTTATTTTGTTATTGTTCTGAGCATGTTGTATGTGATGATTTGTGTATTAGAAGAATGTTAGGAATTGTATATGATGATAATGTGAATTCTTGATGTGTGGATAAACTAAAAATTGAATCTTTTTATGAAAACCTAATAGAAATCATGAGTTGGTTAATTCCCCTCACACATACTTGCTGTTTTGATTGATTGTATTGAGATTATTTGAAGAGATGCTTCAAGGAAGATCCATTGCAATTCAAACCACACGTTCCAGTTGGATAAAATTTGGCTGATTTGATATTTTAATTTTAATCAGGAGATTAAAGTTTAGTTAGATGAGATACATTACGTTATAAGTATTCTTATCTCCATATCTTTAGGTATTATGGAGTTATGACTATTAAATTAATCACGTCCAACATAGGATAGAGTTTGTTTTCAACTCTGTTTTTTCTAATTGTTTTTATGAATATTTTTTCTCTATCTGTCATAGGCTTTCCTATATTCATGCATGAATTTAATTTTAATTAGTAGATCTTCTAGTTCAACATAGTATTGAGATTATATTTTTTTTAATGAAAGTTTTGTTTGAATACAGAAAAGTTTGAGTAATCATAATTCTTGTGTGAGTTTCCCTTTTAGGACTATTGAGTAGGCACTTTCATGCCTTCACTTATTTGGCTTGATAGAATTTCAAATTCACCCTACTCTCTAAGATGCTGGCATGAATTTTCAATTTGCCACTGTGCAAGAGGGTTATGGAAGGGTGCGCTGCTGGAGGGGCAGGGATCCCAATGCCTCACGCTCTGCTCTCTCCTTCTTAACCTGAAATAGTTTGAACATATCACATATGAGAAGCTACACAGTTTGAAGTTACATGAAGGTATCAGATTGTGTATTACTAAAGTAACAAACCAACATAATGGCTGTAAACTATACCCAAAAATTAGCCACCTGCATGTGAGTCAAATAATGTTAACAATTCTCATAAGAAATTAAACTAGCCATCAACATGCGTCAATAAGTAAACATGAATTTTCAATTTTCCACTGTGCCAATTTGTAGATATAATCATATTAACACATTCCCATAACATGTCTTATTAGTAGTAATCAACATTCTCGAATAAGTTAATAGTTCCAACTGTAACTGTACCTTTTTGTTGTTTAGGTGGATCTATCTTTACTGCAGTTAATACCAATGCTGTAAATAGCGATAGCGTATAGCGTAGCGGTAGGTTCCGTTAGCGTATAGCGCAAAATAGCGTAACGCAATAGCGTAAGCTATGAAAAAGATTGATTTTTTTAATTTAAAAAATAAAAAAATAAATATATAAAAATAATAATAAATTCTAAATAATTCAATAGAACATAGGGGAAAAAAATTTGAAGAGCTACTAACATGAACAGAGAGTCTTCCACTGAAAATAAGAAACAGTATTGTATTCAGAGTTGCTGCATTATTAGCTAGCCTACAATGTTTTAAGAGCTACTAACTTTAAATTTACATAGATAAGGAAATTATTGACCATATTCATAAATTTAATTATGACATTCCTTGAATAGTATTAACTATACTTCCCAGTTCCCATGTTCTCGACATGCCATTATTTAACAACGAATTCATAAACTGTAGTATTGACAATGAAGATCATCAACCTGTTCTTCTAAAACTCCCAACTGGTAACCAGCCATAGTTTTACTCTTAATGAGGGTAAAATATGCAGATAAGAAGAAAGAAGGTAAAAAAAATCAGTAAACCCAAATCAGCAAAAAAAAAAAAAAAAAATCAAACTGAAATCAGCAAAAAACAAAATCAAAACCCAAATCAGCAAAATCAACAAAATCAGGAGAAGAAGAAGAAGAAAACCGAAATCAAAGAAATAAAATAAAAGAATACAAATGAGAGGAAAAAAAATTTAAAAGAAGATGAATACATGTTTCGAAAGTCGCCGGAGACGTCGCCGTAGTCGTCGCCTGAACCCTGTCGCCTTTGCCGGTCTAGTCGCCGGAGTCGCTCGCCGCTCCAGTAGTCGATCGCTGCTCCAGTCGTCAATGGATTTGGTTTTGATTTTAAAACCCTAATAAGTTGGGAGGGGGAAAAGGCCACGGGCGGTGAAAGCAAAGGAAAAAAAAACGAGTAGCGCACGTAGCGCTAACGCTACATAGCGTTGCGCTATAGCGTGCGCTATGCACGTATAGCGCACCGCTATGCAAGCTGTGCGCTATGCGCGTGCGCTATGCGCGTGCGCTATGTAGCGCAATGGTGAGGGTTAAGCTTCATAGCGCGCTATAGCGCTTAGCGTAGCGCGTTTTTTAATATATTGCTTAATACTTGTTATCCATTATAGAGTTAAGGTTTTAAACTATAATGTGGATGATTGAATCTAGTACCTTGAGAAATTGAAGTACTTAGTATCATTTGTTAAGGTGTTTCGAATTTCATACTGTGTTTTGAACCATTCTAGTAATTCTTATTTGGAGGCTCAACATTGTTAGAAACTTAAAATAGAACATTGTAGCATCGAGGATATTGTTTAATTGAGTGGATACATGCTTTCTTCTATGTTGAGAAGCAAAGTTATTGCCATCAGAAGACTCATTGAGAAGAAATTATGATTGTTTTGTTTGCCTTTGTTTTACATATTCTTCATCTCCTATATCAACAGATCTATGTTTATCATCAGGGTCCTATGTGAAATCTGTTAATGCATGCATATATGAACTGATGTATGTATGGATCCATCAATAGTTGCTCTCAGCTAGATTTAGAGAATATACTTTCGCAGAGTACAACAGTCACTGATCCCTTTCCAACCAAAATTACTAGTGATCACAACCACTCCTTAATATATAGCTAGAAGCCTAGATTGTCTATTACCTTGATGACAATATGTGTAAATGCATTGAAGTAGAACTGCGTACATCTATCCACTTGAGGTATAACTAGAGACAATTGATATTCCTACTTGTTGGCAAGTCATCAAAGAAGAGCACATGCAAGACATACTTTGCAGTCCAATTCAAACAACTGGTAGTTCTCCCTATTCGTTGAATACAAGCAAACAAAGGAAAGAAAAGGAGAAGAGTATGTATTATCAGATGGTAGTAGCTAGCTAGAGTGATGGAGAGAGATAAATTATGTCAATCTACATATCTCAGACAGTAATTTGTTTGAAATAACTTCTCAGTGACAGAGAGTTCGTTGGAGATCGAAGAGAAAACAAATATATACGTTACCTGCTTAGGCTTAATAGTAACAAATCTCACGAATATATATTGATCAAACTCACCCCCAATTCAATGCAGAGTGTGTTTACTCTCTAGAACTTTCTCTGGAACATTAAGAAGTTAAGAGCAAGCTGTACACAAATCTTTAGTTAATTAAATTGTAAAGTTTGTTTAGCGGTTTTTGAAGAAATTGATGTTTTGTGATATCCTACGACCTAAAAATATGGTTTTCAGTTATTCAATGGATTTAATATGTTATTTGGATTCTGAAACCTTATATAAGATTTGGATTTTGTCGATTTAAGAAGCTTTTTCCATATAATCATTTTCGATGATGAATTTATGAGTTTTGATGAAAGTTTTGGTCTTGATGGTTGAGTTGTGAATCTCTAGAGGGTGTGTGGGATCCTAGATACCGGCAGTTAAGATTTTATGGTTTGGTCAGTTATGGCTTTTGTTGTTGATCAGTTGAGTTAAGTCCGGTAGGGTACACCAACTGTAGGAGATTCGAAATTAATTAATCAACTTAAAACGATAAGGACAGGCACTAGATGGTGATATGATAAAATGAGTACAAACGTGAGTTATGGACTCCAGGATGATCCAAGGAGTGAGATATTTTCCAGTATTCCGGGACGGTGGACGTATGGGCCACAAAATGATCTGCAGGAGTGTGATTGATCTCCAGTATTCCAAGGACGAAAGCGATGCTCATTGGATGTTTGTGCAATGAGGATTCCAGGATGACCTCCGGAGTCAGGCAATCGCCACAGTATTCTGAGATGATGGACGTAAGTGCCACAGAATGATCCGCGGAGTGGGATTGGGCTCCAGTATTCCAAGGACAAGAACCAATACTTGTAGAATGTCTAAATCTCATAGTAGTCATAGTAGTTGGATTAGTTGCATAAGCGGGGGGTTAAACCCTATCAAGTGAAGAACGTTAAGGGCTTGCACCGGACCTATGTAGAGTGGGATGTATAGAATCCGACAAGTATGCATTAGAGAGTCCGCATATAGCATTGATGTTTTCTTGATTTGGTTTATGCATGTATTTTCCTATTTTTCTACACTTGACACATAGTCTAGTTTCACTTGATATTTTCATGTTTTATCTATTGTTATTTCTTATTTCATTTTATTCTTACTGTTAGTACGTGTTGGTAATGACTCTATGCTTTATGTTTTATTTATGTTGCATTTATTTTTATGTCACTCACACCGTATGGCTGACCCCTGTAATTTTGGAGGTTAGGGTTATCTCTAGCCTCATATTTTACAGGTAGGTACCTATAGCTTGGGATTGGGATGCATGAGATAGAATTGATGTTATAGAGGTTATGTAAATTGTAAAAGAATGTGTTGTAAAAGAAACAAATATAATTCAAGGTGTTTTATTTTCTGCTGTACTTTGTAAACAATTGATGTAATAAGATGTTTTAATTTTTCCCTATATTTGGTTGCTGTTTATGATAACATTGAAGTTGATTCTGGAATTGTACCACGTATTTCTGAGATATTATATTGGAAATTCAGGGCGCTACAGAGCACCTGAAGATGAAACACTAGGTCTGATGAATCCCAAATCAAGCAACTCCTGAATCTGCACCTTAAGCTCTGCTAACTCAACTGATGCCATCCTGTAGGGACTTTTCGATATAGGTACCATACCTGGCTGAACTTCAATACCTGAACTCCACATCCCTATCAGGGGTGAACTACTAGAAGCGCAGCCTCACAGCCTGAATGCAATTCTATCGCACAAGCCTCCTGATCAACTGCAGCTCGGCCAAGAGAAGACTCCCCGGAATAGAACTCAAACTCTGCGCGATCTTGAATCCGGAACACAATTTTCTTGGCACGGCAATCAATAATGGCATGGGTTTCACCCAACCAATTCATACCCAGAATGACGTCGAATCCTGAATTCCCAATTACAATCAAATTGGCTTTGAAATATGTGCTACCAATAATTACGGGACACTGCCTGTACTCCCGGGAACAAATGACAACTTCACCACCTATCACAATGTTCCAAGCCTCTGACATGCTGCTGCACTCCAACTGATGGCGAGCCATAAATCGAGAGGAGACAAAAGAATGGGTTGCCCCGGAATCAAAAAGAACATGAGCAGAAAAAGAGCAAACAAGGATGATACCTAAGATGGAATTAAAGACAAGGAAACAAGAAATGGTTGAACAAGGGTGAGGAAAAAAAAACACAAAATGCAGAAAGATAAAAAGAAAGAAAGAAATGCGAGAGAGAAGAAAAGAAGCAAAAGAGAAACAATAAAATAACAAAACAATAAAAGCAAAATATACCTGCAACAACACCCTCTGCTGACTCACCATCAGCAGCAGTCAGGTTGAAAGCCTGATCTCTCCTGGGGGCAGCGGTCCTCTGACTGACAATCTGGCACTGTGGAGGAAGGGGTGGCCTAACTGAACCACGAGCTGGGGCAACTTGCTAAACGGGACCCCTGGTTGGTAGAGCCATCTGCTACTGTCGCGGGCAATCCTGTGCCATGTGATCAGAAGCACCACAACCAAAACAGCAGCGATTGGCACGCCTGCAGTCTTTGCGCTCATGCCCAGTAAGTCGACAAAAGTCGCAAAAACTAGCCCTCTGAGGAACCGCAATAGAGTAAGGAGTTTCCCTGACTGGATGGGCTGGGACAGGCCTCCGAACAAGCCCACCAGAAGGCCTAGCAACCGAGTGCAGTATAGTCCGCTGAGAATGAGCCAATCCACCACAAGCCTGCTCCTGAGCTCGAGCTGCCTCAAGAGCTTCTGCATAAGTGCGCAAGTGAAGGGAGACAAGCTGCACCCTAATCTCTCGCTCAAGCTCCAAAGTGAATCTACGAGCCTTATCCTCTTAGTTTGCCACAAGAATGGCTGCAAAGCAGTTAAGTCTAGTAAATTCAGCTGCGTACTCATCCACAAACCTGGAGCCCTGTTTCAAGAAAGTCTCATGTTACAACATTGCATAGACAATATGTAATGTTACTTCCATTACTAGAAATAATGACCAGCCTATTTCAGAGCCAAGAATTGTTGCTCCATCTCAACTCTAGTGCTGCTAGGAAAGAACTTCTCCAAGAAGTTCCTAGTGAAAGTGGCCCAAGTGATCGGTCTTTCGAGTCTTTCGGACTCAGACCTCTACCAAATATAAGGCAAGTCTACCAGCTGGATGGCTACCACATCGACTCGATCTGCATCTGCAACTCTAGCTGTCAAAAACAGTTGCTCAGTCTGGATCAACCATTGTTTTGCCTCTAAAGGCATCTCAATGCCTGAAAACCTATCGGAATGCAGCCTCATGAAGTCTGTGACTGTACCCGGACGGGAAGGAAGAGCTGCCTGCATAAGCACAGTGGGCGGTGGAACCTGGGCAGCTTCCAAAGCAGCCATCACCAAGTCACTATGGTTCTGCTGCATATTAATCAGCCATTCCAACACAGTGGTGATAGCCTCAAACCCTGGATGCTCATCCTGAAGACGAGAAGTAGAACTCCTACGAGTCATAGTCTGCACAAAACCAAAAATAATTAGCATCCAGATCAAAGTTGATAATAATTCATTTATGTATGCATGGTTGGTGAAATGTTGAGCCAATCCTAGATCGAGCAAAGGTTTTCTAATATATCAGTCAAACTAATACATTAGCCAAACTTGGTGCTCTGTAACCACTAAAAAGCCTTGTCACGCCCCGTTTCCTAAAAGAGAATACGGAATACGGATATGTGACTAAGCCCAGCGAATGATTTTTATCATCCACAAGCTGTTCGGAATTTTTACAACATCTCACAAGAATAATCAGAGTCGGAAGCAAAAGAATCAACCAAGCACGCACATATGAATCAAAATACCAACAAGAATACTTGAAACAGAATATATTAATCTCAAATAATCCAGATCTGAATAAGTCAAATATCCTGGGTCACATTCCCCAAATACAAATAAATCCAAGTATCAAATACAATTATTCAAAAATAAGCAACAAGAATTAATAATAGCAAATCCAGCACTAATATCTCATATCACCAACACTATTTGTCACCTGGTATCCAAAATCTGCAATATAACAATTACAGGAATAGGAAAAAGAAAACAGACTCCCCTCAATGCAAGTTACGGGCCTGCTTGTAGTGCAGGATACAAGTATATGGAAAAAACTAACTAATAACATGAAATATGCATGATAACAAAATAGAATACTAGCTTGGCAAGATGAACAAATGTAAGTAGCATGTATCAAGTGTCAAGTGAAACAAGTATCATGTAACAAGTAACCCGTACCAAGTAGCAAGTGTCACAAGTCAAGTATCATGAAATCAAGTAACAAGTAACAAGTGTCAAGTAGTCAAGTACAAGTATCAAGTAGTCAAGTACAAGTATCAAGTAGCAAGTAGTTATGTTCAAGTCTTGTATTATTACAATCTAGGTAGTACTTCATGCATCCATCTTTTTACTACATGGTTGCTACAGTCAACAAAGTTTCGTTTTAGTTTTCATAATGAATCATGTAGGACAGTATACTCAGGGACAAGCCTTAAGAAATCAAGTAACAAGTATCAAGCCTCAAGTATCAAGTATCAAACCTCAAGTAATGAAATATCAAGTCTCAAGTAGTGAAATATCAAGCCAAGTATCAAGTATCAAGCCAAGTATCAAGTGTGAAATATCAAGCCCTAAGTAGTGAAATATCAAGCCAAGTATCAAGTATCAAGACAAGTATCACATATGATCAATAGATCCTCTTCCGAGGTACATGTTTCTGTATTTTCCACTATTAGATCTTTTCCTTTAAACCCCGGCTTGGTTATTTATTATTTGTGTCAAGAAAACATGTATATGTCACGAACAGGGCAAGTATATCATGGTATGATCAAGTAACAAGTTCAAGTTGCAAGATAAATACATACGGGTGAAAGATAACACACAAAAGGTGAAAACAACGAAATTTCTAGTTCAGGACAGTAAGACAACATTGTACTAAAACTGAGATTCCTGTTGCTACAAACATGCAAACCTGAATCCGTCGAAAGTTATAGAAAATAGACTCCCGGCCGAATCCAGCAAGTATATATAAGTCATATAGTATTTTCCAAAAACAAGTCTCAAAACTGATTTGAATCCAGAAAACGTGTTCAGCCAGAAATTAGAAGATTGTATTCAAAGTCAGAAAAACAGCATGAAAACTCATTAATTAAATTCCTAAAAAATTTGGGGTATTCCCCTATATGTATAGTAACAGAAACCAAGTTTCATAATTTTCCAACAAAAATAGAGTAGTCAAGTAAAATCAGAAAACAGCGAGACACGACGGTTTTGCAAATCTGAAATCACAAACACTGCAGTACAAAAATAGCAATATCTCACAAACCATAAATCCAAATCCAAATCCGTCAAAAGGGAAATAAGATAGATACAGTAAGCTAACTTTCATATTCACAAATATTTTACAAACAGCAAGTAGAATTAGGTCAAAAATCAGGTTCTTTACTGAACAGCAAGAAAAATCTACTAGTATAGTAGTTATTTGGAAACATAGAACGGTATGTAAAACTCATCAAATAAATCCATAAAAATTCTGGGTTAATTCCAATCAGGTCTAGAAGTACTGGGCAAAATTTCAGGTCAAAATAATAATTTTAACACCAAAATAAAAATAGATTACTCTTCAGAATTCATAGAAAACAAAATCTGTGAATCTTTCGACACCACTATAGTAAAATAGACATAACTCGGAAAAAAAAAATCGAAACTGAGATCCGTCGAAAGGGTTGAAAAATAGACAGAATTCTCCACAAATCATGTTCACAAAATATTTTCAAATACTGACCTTAATTGGGTCTAAAATACTGATCAAAACGAGAAAGCCGGCAAAACTAAAAATATCATCCATGCACAAAATCAACTAGTTTATCCAAACTCATCCAAAACACAACCAAACACGAAATAGAGTATACTAGGTGTCCAAGCAACATGATATAGGGTATTTCACAAGTCCACGAAAAGTCTACCACGAATAACACGAACGAGTACACGATAATATATGAATAACACGCATATATACAACAAGTGGTCAATCCTAGGTTATATCATGTCATGTATGTTGTGAGGCAACTACGGTTAAATCAACACTGTAGAGACAATATCAACAAGGGAATTCACACACAAATTATCTCTAGAACCCAACTACACTACAGGCGGTATTTAGTACTTGTATTACACAAAGCAAAGAATAAAAGTTACTTGCTATAACCGAAGACGAAAATGACTCCAAGCAAGGATAACGGGAACGGATTCTCAGCAACGAACTCAACGAACGACTACAAGTCCACGTACCAAAACGAGCAACAAACTCAATACCCACGAACCAACGAACACAATCCTCACGAACTAACACACGCACCAATAGATAGCGAGAGAGAGACGGAACCACCATGAGAAGAAGCTCGGGACAACGGGGATGGCGACGACAGCGAGACGCAGCGCTGCAGTCGTCGAAGAAGCAACCGAAAGAGGGAGCCTCGGTCGCTGCAGTTGCTATCTGCGGCTGAGCAGCGCCGAAAGTAGGGAGGAAGATAGCAATGGCTTGGGGACCCGAAACGATGGGTTCGGGAGACGCTTACGGGGAGAGAGAGAGAACAGGAAGCTAGGGTTTGGGATGGAGGTGGCGGTTAGAGGATGGGGATGAGATCGGCTGCATGGGTACAATATATATATATGGGTTTTGAAGTTAGGGTTAGGGTAGTAGGTGGAGGAGGCATCACAGTGAGCTTAAGGGTTAGAGTTTAGGGATAGCGGGTTCGGGTTGGGTAGTTTGGGTGCAGGTTTATGGGTGTTTGGGTAAAATAATTAATGATAATTGGGTAGTTATGATAATGGTTCAGTGTATATATGTGGCTATCAGGTATAGTTGGGTCAAAACAAATGGGTTTGGGTTAATTAACTGGCAATTGGTTGGATATAAGTTAGGTCCAATAGGATTTAAGGATCCAAACAAAGGAAATATAGCAGCAACGAATAAATAAATAAAAAAATAGATCACGAAAAATAAAAATATTGGGAATCAAAATAATGGCCCGATCAAATAGAACGAAACAAAAGACGGACAACAGAATCAAGAACTCAAATAAAAGAGACCAAAAATAACAAAATGGATATATTGAAAATAAAATCCAATATACGATCTAAGAGAAAATACAAAAGGAAATACAAAGGGAGAAATACACCAAAAAAAAAAAAACACACTCAAAATTACACAAAATGAAAAACAGGGGTTACATCAGGTGTTAATGTTTCTGTATGTTTACCTCTATTGCTAGGTGTAAGGTTCCCTAGGGTCATTGGCCGGGGATTTGGTTGAGGACCAACAGGGGTATGGCACCCGATGAGTATCGACTCGCCGGGTTATTAATTTGATTGACCAGTCAAGGATCAATTGTTTGATAAAATTTCGTACATGATTTTGGGTGACAAACGTATTTTCAGTAAACTGTTATTTAATTCAGTTTCTTTACTTTCCGCTTAAAGACCGAGTTGATGTTAGGGGTGGTTCCCTATAATTTAACTAGTTCTAAGGGCCAGCACTAGGCAGTGATAACCAGGATTTTCTCTTCCTGTCAACAGAATACGGGACCCATATTTCGCTCTGTTAATTCCTGAAGTGCCGTGGTAAGAACGGGAGAGTTCCTGTCGGATAGGGGGATTAGACCCTCGAGGCCGTCATGTTCTTATGTTGAGTGGACACGAACGTACGGACCATGAGGCTGTTGTCCCATGGATCTTCGGTGCCATAGATATGCGTTTGTGTATCTGTAAGATTGTTACGGCATTTGGTGTGATCCTGTAACACCCCACAAAATTGGAAATGACAATTTTGCCCTCGTGTGTTACGCACGTGTATTTTGTACCATTAATGGTAATATTTGTAACGTGTTTCACTACGTATTTTGATTTCTGACTATTTATGCATTTCATGTATTGATTTTATCCTATTTGAGTCTACTCAAATATAAAATTTCAATCTCTGTATCTTTACGTGCTTTTTACGTGTTATCGATATATGTATCGATTACGTATTTTTCTACCGCTACGTGTGACATTTCTATGTTTCAATTATTAATTTTAGGATTCAAATATATTTTTATAAATGGAAATTTATTTTTCCTTATTTTTATTAAAATATTTTTACGTGTAATACACGTGTTTTCTATGTACGTAGTGATTACGTCGTGGAATATGTAAAATTAATAAATATACTTTTGTTATGCTGTTTTCAAATATATTTCAATATTTTTCCGTTGATAAAGTTGAATTTTGCATTTTCGGTATTTTACGTGCGACGCACGTGTTTCGGTGCGCGTGTTTGGGCATATTCTTTTCGAAATAAATTTCATAAAATGTGTATGTCTATTTTATTTGTGCATGAAAATCTATAACTTTTTATTAAACTAATTTTTACGTACATATTATGTATATATACATTTATGTTTTTAAAAAATAATCAATTTTTGAGAAATGCGTGCTAGTGCACGCACGTACACGTGTTTTACCATGAAGAAAGAGACAGCTGGTTGGTTCTTTTGGAGAGGAGGGAAAACAAGTTTTGAAAATTTGTGAATGGTGTTAGTGTTGCTAGTGGGGAGGTGGTTTTAATAACTACTCCTATATCACTTTATATAATACCCCTACAACCTTCACATTCTCCACATTCTTCCTCTTTTTTTTTCCTCCGTGTACTTCCGAAACCCTCCAAACCAATCCCTCTTCAATGTCCAGCAAACTACTTTGCTTCTTCACGCAAAATCCACTATACAATTGTGTGTATACATATATATAAATGTATATATACTCATACCCTTTACTTCCCCTCACATTGTCCTTCTCTTCCATGCTTCCTGTCAATCCGAAAACTCCATCAGCAATCTCCATTAACATATCCCCATTTTGCTTCTCCTTCATTCACCAAATTTGTGTGTGTATACATAGATACATATGTATATATGTGTACCCATATCTCTTTCACACTATCCCCTCACATTTCCTTTTTTCCTCGATCTGTCAAAATCCGAGCACCTCAAGTCCAACCAGCACATGCCCATGTGCTACTCCACCTATCTTCCTACCATCCAACTATATATACACATATGTAGATATATACATGAATGTACATATATGTATGGGAGATGAGATGTTTCACTGTGCGGTCGAAAAATGGAGATGGTGTTCCTTGTGCTTGGCCGAAATGGAGATAAGGAGTTGCTCTTGGTGCGCGGAATTCGAGGATGCAAATCGGAGTTTCTAGGAGCTCTCATTCTAGGAGTGCAATTTCTAGGAATTAAATTTACTTGAGTAGGTGTTTCTTAAATTCGTTCTAAATTTAGGAGTATGATGCTTAAGTAATTTTGGTAGATGTATGATGCTTAGGAGTATGATGCTTAGGAGTATGAGTTGTTAAATTCATATTATCATGCATGTTGTTATGAAATGTGATAATTACATTAGAATTATCATGTTGCTATGAAGATGTGAATTTTGAACCATGCTAGATGTAGAATGTATGTTTGTAGATGGCTAGTTGGTTAATTGAAACATTGGTTATATGCTATATTAATTAATGTGATACTAGTCTGATAAATAAGATTTATGTCCTAGAAATGTTGTAGAAATAAAAGAAAACAAGAAAACAAACTTATGTGATAATTTTGGTGCCAAATGTTGTAAGAACCATGGTTATTTTTAAATATCAAAATTGTAGAAATAAAATACAAACTAGAGAGGAAAATTCATGTTTTTATGTCAAAATAATAAGTTTTAAAATACTGTTATGTTGCAAATCTATAATATCAGTAATCTAGAAATTTTCATGAAATAAATTAGAGGAGAAAAGGTGTTTAAGAGTTTTGAATTATGAAATATTAGTAACAAATCGAGAATTGGAGTTTGAGAAATCCAACTCATTTTGTAACAGTTAGTCACTTGAGACCAGATGGTTTTTGAGTGCATTTTAGTAATATTACTGTAGCCAGTGGAGCGCAATGGCTCGGGTTCGAGTCTGGTTATGGACTCTGTTTTTATGGAATTTCTTTTTATTACAAATCCCCGAAAGCAAATACATAAATATATTTCGATCTCATCCTATATCAGTTAGTCACTGTGGCTGTTCTGGTTAGCCGGTGCACTTGGGGACTGATACTGTTCATGGCGGGGGTTGACTGGTTCGAATCCCGACTTGCACACTTGTTTTTCTGTTTTGATTTTTTTAGCATTTTTGAGTTTTAAGGTGAAATAAAGTTGGAAAAAATCGTATTTAATTTTCTAAAATTGTTCAGACTTTATGGAAATTATTTCTACAATATTTGGATATATTTTGTGAGATTAAAAGAGGATTTTGCATTAAAAAACTCGAGTTTATCGATTAAAAAAAGTAGAAGTGATTTTTATAAATTGTGACTCTTGTATAATTAAAGAGAGATGGATATTTGGATTGCAATTAGATTTTCTTCTTAATGAGATTTTATGATTACTAATACTTGATTGAGATTATTTGATATGGCATACAATGGTATAAGTGATTAAATTGACAAATGAGGTTGAATTGAATCGTTTTATGTTATGAGATTAAAAGAAATGTCTTCTTTGAGATGGAGATTTGTGAACAAAGGAATTGAAATATTATTCTGAGATTGAATATGAAATATTGTTCATTCTCTAGAGAGAGACAGTTGTTGGAATCTAGAGGCTAGGCGGGACCCTAGTGACCGGCAATTTTTATTAATGAATTTGAGAGCTAACCAGTGTGGGTTGAGCATCTCTTGAGAAGTAGCCAGGTAGGCTGACTCCCTCTTTTGTTTTGGTTTAAGTCCAGTAGGGTAAGCTAGCTCTAGATTGTGATGATTTTCTTTTAAAACAAACTAAAATGTAAGGACTACACCATATTGAAGATGTAATGAAAGTAAGAGAAAAACATGAGTTTGAGGGCCTCGGAGCTACGATGTGAGAGTATTCACAGGCTGTCTACATGATGCGTCATGTCATGACGTGGATACATCTCCAGGATATTGAACCGTAGGCAACGCTTGTGGGATGTTTGGTGACTACGGGTGGTTTCATTGTCCCATGACGGAGGCTGAATTGTCCATAGGTTCTACACGATGCGTCGTATCATGACGTGGGATTCTCCTCCAGGATGTCTGGACATTGGGCTCATAACTCATAGAACATCCAGGATACTTACCGTAGTTACTGCGGTAGTTTAAATCATGGCGAGGGATTGAACCCTAGAAGATGAAGAACGATTAAGGGCTTGCCCTCGGACCTATGTAGTATGGGATGCATATAATTCGAACAAGTGCGCATTAGTGCCATTTAATATAAATAACTGCATTAAGGATTAAGTGCACAGCACCCACGACATGAATAGGATAGTCCTTTGTAGCTTTGTTTGTGATCAACTTTGCGGTTTGTTAAAGTATTTAAGAATCGTTATACTGTTCGGCATAGCGAGGATGGTCGTGTATAATATTTCATCGGTTGCAAGCAACTGACGTGCCCACAGTTTTATAAGCAGGACTTGGATTTTACAAGAAGATATAAAGATGAATTTGCTGATGATGATTACTTACATGCTAAAGTTGTTACAATTGTACATTTATCATTGTTGTATTTTATTTATTCTGCTACGTGTTGATGTAAAAGACTCTGATGTAATCATTGTTATAATAAAGTTTTGAATTCCTTGTAAAATTGTACGAAGTTAAGTATAAAGATCCTGTGGAACTTCAAATTCAGTCTTATTTGGAATTCGGGGTGTTACAGAGTGGTATCAGAGCTACGCTTCAATAAGTAGTACAAATTTACAAGGACGACACATTAGGGTGGACAATATAAGTGTGAGTTCAGTTTATAGAGATTTAAATGTAAGTGATTTACATTTGTGTTTCTCTATACAATGATGTTTTCTCCTCTCTTTTCTTATTGCATGGCTGGATTCGTGAATGAAGTAGTTATTGAATATTCATTCATGATACTCTCCTCGTATACATTGATGTAAGATTGTATACGAGTATGTTTTCCCTGGGTATCAAAGTGGCGCGCGGAAGCATGGTTGGTTGAATCTACATTTATGATACCTTACACTTAAACATGCTTCCCTCTTTAAATTTTTCTTCGTGAATTTTTATCATAGTACTTTTTCAACATTCAGTACTTTTCAAATGAATATTTTCTTATACTATTAAATCAATTGGATATCTATTATTTTGTCTATCTTCCTTAGACTTGATTTTCTAAATTTGTTTTATCCATCTTTCAGTCTTAAAATTTTATCCCTCGTGTTTTTACGTCACTTTATGTTTATCCATTTACATTGCTATTACTTTACGTATTTTATTGCCGCTTATTAAATTAATATTGCAACTATTATTTTCTTCATTTATTATTCCTATTATATTTTGAATTTTGCTTATGAAATTTTCTTTTGTGCATTCATTTTATATGATTTGATTTCGGGATACTACATTTTCCATTATCTTATATTATCCTATATATTTCAATACATTTTTTTAACAAGATTGAAATATTCTACCCATATAAATATGACCTACCATTTTGTTTTATTATCTACATTCAATACTATTGTTATCATATATTATTTGGTAATTTATTTTGTTATATTCACTTTTACTATTAATCGCTACTCATTAATTTTGTACTTTTACGCTTCTTCAATATAATACATACCCTACATAATTATCGTTTTCATTTGTATTTTCAACTCGTGCATATACTTTATATTCTTCTCGTCTTAATGTTATAAATCATTTTCATTAATACAAATTTTGTATACCCTATATTTAAAATCTATATATCTATTTTAATATTTTGTCGTTGTAATTTCCTACTTCATTTACAACTTTTCACCCACTTTTATACCACTGATTTCAAAACATAACACCCTACTTTATTAAACACCCAATATCCAAGTGTATTTGGAAGATTACATCTTTCCATTCCCTATTTTGGTGCAACCTGATGTCGAGAGGGCAAATACTGCAACCAGACATCAATAAAGACAAACTGCAACTGGACGTCGGGGAGGCAAAGTCTGCAACCGAATGTCCAGAAGGCAAACTGCAATCGGATGTCGTAGAGGCAATTCTGCAACTTGAAGTCGAGGAGGCGAGTCTGCAGTTGGATACCAACGAGGCAAACCTATACCAGAAGAAAATTTTCTACTTTGATAACCCCTATTTTTTTTAATGATATTTACTTACCATTATTCTATTTTGTACTAGCTTATACTATTTTATAATATTTTACAACCTAGCATTATGTTATTTATACTGATTTCTATATCTATCCTACTTGTGTATTTACTACTTAATCTCAACTATCTCACCGTATTCTTCGTATTATTTTGTATCTTTATATGAGTTAGCATTTCATACGACTTTATCGTATTTTATTTTTCTACTAACTTATCTTAGATTTGGTGGCTACTCACCTAACAAAAAAAAAATTTAGTATTTATACCTTTTTTGATTGATAAGTTATTTCTATATAATTAAGTTTTGCATTGTTTCAATAATGTATTATTGCTTTTCTACTATAATGTTTTGTTTTACTCCTACAACCTATTTATAATTTTTCATGTCATAATATTGTTTGCTTCACCCTATAAATTTTATGCCTATGTACGTATATAATTTTTCATGTTGGTTTTCTTACTCTACTTGACAATTCATAAATATTTCGATGTATGCCTTCTATATCTTTAATTTTCAAATCATATATATAATTATTTTAGTTATACAAAATCATTTTTAAATTGTCTATACTTTTAACTACATTTCATTCTCGTTTATTTTTCAAACTGTTATCCAATAGTCTTCTTTTAAATTGCAAATTCAATTTTTGTTCATACTATACCAATTCAGTTTGCGATATTCTACCACTTATTACTTTGATGAATTTTGACTACTACATCTATTTATAAATTATCCATTGACTATGTTCTCCTTATGGCATTGTTTTCCAAACTATTCCACAAATTAATGACTCAATTTTTCTTTTATCTAATGATTTACCTAATATTATTTTTTGTATGAAAATTTCTCTCAATCTATCCTATCTTTTGTCACATTTGTTTTCTTATGTTATTTTCCTAGATTTCTTGTTCCGGTTTTATAAAATTTTGATACTCATAGTTTTCTTATATAGATTTTGTATTGTTTTTCTTCATTGCTTATTTTATACTACATTTATTTCTTAATGTTGGCAGTTTTCCTATATACGATAATGATATTTTTCTTTGGTGTATACAAAATACAGCCTTTACCCTAGTGAATTCTGAGGACAGAACTATTCTAACGGGGGGAGAGTGTAGCACCCCGAAAAATTGAAAATGACAAATTTGCCCAAGTGTGTTACGTACGTATATTTTGTACTGTTATTGGTAATATTTGTAACGTGATTCACTATGTATTTTGATTTTCGACTATTTATGCATTTTCTGTATTGATTTTATCCTATTTGAGTCTACTCAAATGTAAAATTTCAATCTCTGTATCTTTACGTGCGTTTTACGTGTTATCGATGCACATACCGATTATATTTTTCCACTACTACGTGTGATATTTCTGTGTTTCAACTGTTTATTTTAGGTATTCAAATTAATTTTTATAAACGGAAATTCATTTTCCCTTCTTTTGATTAAAATACTTTTACGTGTAATGCACGTGTTTTCTATGTACGTAGTGATTACGTCATGGAATATGTAAAATTAATAAATATACTTTCCTTACGTTATTTTCAAATATATTTTAATATTTTTCTGTTGATAAAGTCGAATTTCGCATTTTCGGTATTTTACGTGCGATGCACGTGTTTCGGTGGGCGTATTTACGCATATTCTTTTCGAAATGAATTTCATAAAATATATATGTCTATTTTATTTGTGCATGAAAATCTATAAATTTTTATTAAACTAATTTTTATGTATATATTATGTATATATACAATTCATGTTTTTAAAAAATAATCGATTTTTGTGAAGTGTGTGCTAGTGATGCACGTGCACGTGTTCTACCATGAAGAAAGAGTCAGCCGGTTGGTTCTTTTGGAGAGGAGGGAAAAACAAGTTTTGAAAATTTGAGAGTGGTGTTAGTGTTTCTAGTGGGGAGGTGGTTTTAATAACTACTCCTATATCTCTTTATATAACCCCTACAACCTTCACATTCTCCTCATTCTTCCGCTTTCTTTTTCCTCTGTGTACTTCAGAAACCCCCCAAATCAGTCTCTCTTCAATGTCCAGCAAACTACTTTGCTTCTCCACTCAAAATCCACCATACAAATGTGTGTATACATATATATAAATGTATATATACTCATACCCTTTACTTCTCCTCACATTGCCCTTCTCTTTCATGCTTCCTGTCAATCCGAAAACTCCATCAGCAATCTCCATTAACATATCCTGATTTTGCTTCTCCATTCATTCACCAAATTTGTGTGTGTATACATAGATATATATGTATATATATGTACCCATATCCCTTTCACACTATCTCCTCACATTTCCTCTTTTCCTCTCTCTGTCAAAATCGAGCACCTCAAGTCCAACCAGCACATGCCCATGTGCTACTCCACCTATCTTCCTACCATCCAACTATATATACACATATGTAGATATATACATGAATGTACATATATGTATGGGAGCTGAGATGTTTCACCGTTTGGTCGAAAAAATGGAGATGGTGTTCCCTGTGCTTGGCCGAAATGGAGAGGAGGAGTTGCTCTTGGTGCGCAGAATTTGAGGATGCAAATCGGAGTTTCTAGGAGCTCTCATTCTAGGAGTGCAATTCTAGGAATTAAATTTCCTTGGGTGGGTGTTTCTTAAATCCGTTCTAAATTTAGGAGTATGATGCTTAAGTAATTTTGGTAGATGTAGTATGAGTTGTTAAATTCATATTATCATGCACGTTATTATGAAATGTGATTATTACATTAGAATTATCATGTTGCTATGAAGATGTGAATTTTGAACCATGCTAGATGTAGAATGTATGTTTGTAGATGGCTAGTTGGTTAATTGAAACATTGGTTATATGTTATATTAATTAATGTGACACTAGTATGATAAATGAGATTTATGTCCTAGAAATGTTGTAGAAATAAAATAAAACAAGTAAACAAACTTATGTGATAATTTTGGTGCCAAATGTGGCAAGAATCATGGTTGTTTTTAAATATTGAAATTGTAGACATAGAATACAAACTAGAGAGGAAAATCATGTTTTTATATCAAAATAATAAGTTTAAAAATACTATTATGTTGCAAATCTAAAATATTAGTAATCTAGATATTTTCATGAAATAAATTAGAGGAGAAAAAGTGTTTAAGAGTTTTGAATTATGAAATATTAGTAACAAATCGAGAATTGGAGTTTGAGAAATCCAACTCATTTTGTGACAGTTAGTCACGTGAGACCAGATGGTTTTCGGGTGCGTTTTAGTAATGTTACTATAGCTAGCGGAGCGCAATGGCTCGGGTTCGAGTCTGGTTATGGACTCTGTTTTTATGGAATTTCTTTTTAATACAAATCCCCGAAAGCAAATACATAAATATATTTCGATCCCATCCTATATCAGTTAGTCACTGTGGCTGTTCTGGTTAGCCAGTGCACTTGGGGACTGATACTGTTCATGGCGGGGGTTGACTGGTTCGAATACCGACTTGCACACTTGTTTTTCTGTTTTGATTTTTTTAGTATTTTTGAGTTTTAAGGTGAAATAAAATTTAGAAAAATCGTATTTAATTTTCTAAAATTGTTCAGACTTTATGAAAATTATTTCTACAATATTTGGATATATTTTGTGAGATTAAAAGAGGATTTTGCATTAAAAAACTCGAGTTTATCGATTAAAAGAAGTAGAAGTGATTTTTATAAATTGTGACTCTTGTATAATTAAAGAGAGATAGATATTTGGATTGCAATTAGATTTTCTTCTTAATGAGATTTTATGATTACTAATACTTGAATGAGATTATTTGATATGGCATACAATGGTATAAGTGATTAAATTGACAAATGAGGTTGAATTGAATCGTTTTATGTTATGAGATTAAAAGAAATGTCATCTTTGAGATGGAGATTTGTGAACAAAGGAATTGAAATATTATTCTGAGATTGAATATGAAATATTGTTCATTCTCTAGAGAGAGATAGTTGTTGGAATCTAGAGACTAGGCGAGACCCTAGTGACCGGCAATTTTTATTAATGAATTTGAGAGCTAACCAGTGTGGGTTGAGCATCTCTTGAATAGTAGCCAGGTAGGCTGACTGTCTCTTTTGTTTTGGTTTAAGTCCGGTAGGGTAAGCTAGCTCTAGGTTGTGATGATTTTCTTTTAAAACAAACTAAAATGTAAGGACTACACCATATTGAAGATGTGATGAAAGTAAGAGAAAAACATGAGTTTGAGGGCCTCGGAGCTACGATGTGAGAGTATTCACAGTCTGTCTACATGATGTGTCATGTCATGATGTGGATACATCTCCAGGATATCGTACCGTAGGCGACGCTTATAGGGTGTTTGGTGACTACGGGTGATGCCATTGTCCCATGACGGAGGCTGAATTGTCCATGTGTTCTACACGATGCGTCGTGTCATGACGTGGAATTTCCCTCCAGGCTGTCTGGACATTGGGCTCGTAAATCATAGAACATCTAGGATACTTACCGTAGTTACTGTAGTAGTTTAAGTCTTGGTGAGGAAATTAACCCTACAAGATGAAGAACGATTAAGGACTTGCCCTCAGACCTATGTAGTATGGGATGCATAGAATCCGAACAAGTGCGCATTATTGTCATTTAATATAAATAACTGCATTAAGGATTAAGTGCACAGCACCCACGACATCAACAGGATAGTCCCTGTAACACTCCGAATTTCAAAACAGACCGAATCCGGAGTTCCACGGGATCTTTACACTTCTCTTCGCACAATTTTACAAGGAATTAAAAACTTTTGTTATATCAGAGTTTACATTTACATTACATATTTACAGCGGAAGCAATTTACAGCAAGTTACATGAATAGAAATGTACAACACTTGAATCTTTCTTTAAGCACCATGCAAACTTTAGTCTTGTTAATCACTTTATCCTGTATGGAAACTGTGGGCATGTCAGTTGCGAACAACCGACGAAATATTATACACGGCTATCCTCCCTATGCCGAATAGTATACGATTTTCAAATACTTAAACAAACCACAAACTTAATCACAAATAAAACTACAAGGGACTATCCTATTGATGTCGTGTTGTGTAGTGCACTTAGTCCTTAATGTAGTTACGTTTGTTACATGACACTAATGCGCACTTGTTCAGATTCTATGCATCCCATACTATATAGGTCTGAGGGCAAGCCCTTAACCATTCTTCATCTTGTAGGGTTCAATCCCTCGTCATGACTTAAACTACTACTATAACTATGATAAGTATCCTAGATGTTCTATGAGTTACGAGCTCATGTCCAGACAGCCCGAAGGGGAATCTCATGTCATGTCACGATGCATCGTGAAGAACCTATGGACAATTCAACCTCCGTCATGGGACATGACACCACCCGCAGTCACCAAACACTCCACAAGCATCGCCTGCGGTACGGACTCCTGGAGACATATCCACATCATGACACGATGCATCGTGTAGACAGCCTGTGAATACTCTCACACCGTAGCTCTGAGGCCCTCATACTCAAGTTTTTCTCTTATTTTCATCACATCTTCACTATGTATCTAGTCCGTAGTTATTTGAATCATGAACAAAATCAATTCTCTAGAGTTAGCCCTTCCACTATACTGGTCTTAACCATTTATATAACATGACCCAAATCTTGATCTTTTCATTTCAAATCTCATTTCAACAATCTCTTTTTCAATGCCGGTATGAGGCTGAGCTAAACTCTAGTTCTCAATTTCGATTCATAATTACAAAAATTGAGTTTTCATACTCATATAGTCTTTTTCATAGTTCAAATAAATTTCCATCTCTTTTCTATAATTCAGCTTCATACATGAGTTCAATTTCAATTTATAACATTCCCATTCAAACAAATAAGTCTCAATAATTCCATTTAATTTTCGTACTATTATTTCTTTTTCTCCAAAATCAAGATCATATTTCATTTATCTTTCAAATGCGTACATTACCCAAATAAAGAACACAATCCATAAACAAATACATTACAAGTTCTTTTTCTACATGATTCTCTTTTATAATTTGGTATAACTCCTTATGGATAAAAAATCCCTTTTTTATACTTATACAAATATCAATTATATAGGGTTCTACTCAATTTTTACTTCTCACACTATTTAATTTAAGTCAAATTAATGTGCAAATATTTTTCATGGGGTCCATATATTTTTATAATAATTATAATATTTTTTTTTGAATTTTGAAAATAAAAAATCACAAAAAAATATTAAAACCGAAAAAGGGGTTTTAAAATGCCGAGTTCAGGAATCGAACCAGCGACCAAAGCCAAGCCCAACGCTACAGTGCAGCGCACTGTGGCGCACACGCTAACCAGAAAGGACATGGCGCAACCACGTCAAAACGGAGGGCTAAAACTCATATGAACCCATTCCCAGAATTCGGATTTTTCCCAAAAAATATAAAACAAAAGCCTCTTGTTCAGTTTCGAACCCGAGACCAAGACCAGACCCACGCTACAGTAAGTGCACCCAAACGCACCCGCTAACCAAATAGTCCAAGTGGCTAATCCGATATGAGCTGGGTTTTTAGGGGTTTGATTCGAGTTTCGGTTCATTCGAATTTTTATAAAAATAACTATTTTCAAATTCGTTTCTTCTCCACTTCCATTCAAAATTTCCAGAATAAAACTTTTATGCATTTCTAATATATCAGTAACTTAAAACTTAATTTTTGACATAAAAAGTGTAATTTTTCTCTTTGAATACAATTTTGTCTACAATTTCGAAATGTACATACAAATTTTGTTTCTTTTATAAGTTTGCATTCAAACTTCTCATGGATCTCTTTTATTATTTTTATTACTATTAACCAAACATTTTAGTAACAATCATCCCTTTTTCATATTATTAACAAGTGAATTAGCAAAACTCCCCTTTATGCATGGTTATCATTTTGACCAACTAAACATTCAATCATGTCTCCTTAGTTAGCACAATCAATCAATTAAAGCATGGTATCATGGTCAATTCTAAACTAACAATCACAATTTGCAACTAATTTACATCCTTTTCACATACAATCTACCATTGCAATTTTGTCTCACTTTCACAACATATGGCTAAATTAACTAAAGTTTCTTCTCAATTTTATCAACCATCCCTAGCATGATATCTAATTAGAAGTTTAAGAAAATCACCCACCTTTAATGAAGAGAAAACCAAACAAAAATCTTAGGGATCTCCTACAACGAACAAGTGAAGCCTTCTCCTCCTAAATCGAACCACCAAAAGCCACCTCCTCCTTGTGCTAGATAGAACCCGAACCTCCCCTTCTTGTTCCTTGGTGTAGTCAGGCCTCCCCTTGAGTTGAAGAAATATACACTAGCACTCAATCTTTTAATCTTACAAACTACTCAATCTTTTGTCTCACTAAATTGCTTCTCTTTCTTTCTTTCTTTCTTTTCTTTTCTTTTCAAAATTGTAAGTGTGAGAATGAAGAGTGTAGGGAGGGGTATTTATACATATTTTGAGGGTGGATGGAGGGCTAGGATGAGATCAAATGGTTCGGGATCAAGGGTCTAGATGAACTAGGAAGTTATAGAAACTACCCATGATGAAGCAACCAACTCTCCACCACTCCCATCTCTCCCACTCTCCCAATCCCATCTGGCCTAGGTACAAAAGTGTGCAATGCACACTCTAGTGCATGCACGTGCCAACTAGTACCCCTCCTTTACAAGTTGTTCATGTGAATAAAATTAATTGTTCACTAAACTTCTTTACACTACAAGTTAGATTAATAAAAAGAGAAATTAATTTAAATGGGCTCACTAATGGGCCAATTAACCATGGGCTCTCCTAATTAAATTAATTAATTAAATAAGAATGGGCTAAAAGAGACAAATAGGCCTAGGATTTAATTAGGCTTTAAAATAGTCTTTTTTGGAAAATAAAAAGAACAAGAAATATTTTTATAAAAGAAATTATACGTGCAAAACACGTAAAATCACAAACTCTACATAAATAGATTTTAGGGTGTTACAGTCCCTTTGTAGCTTTGTTTGTGATCAAGTTTGCGGTTTGTTAAAGTATTTAAGAATCTTTATACTTTTCGGCATAGCGAGGATGGCCGTGTATAATATTTCGTCGGTTGTAAGCAACTAACTTGCCCACGGTTTTATATGCAGGACTTAGATTTTACAAGAAGATATAAAGATGAATTTGTTGCTGATGATTACTTACATACTAAAGTTGTTACAATTGTACATTTATCATTATTGTATTTTATTTATTCTGCTGTGTATTGATGTAAAAGACCCTGATGTAATCATTGTTATAATAAAGTTTTAAATTCCTTGTAAAATTGTACGAAGTGAAGTGCAAAGATCCTGTCGAACTTCGAATTCAGTCTTATTTAGAATTTGGGGTGTTACAGATCCAGACCGGATTAGGGCACTAGTGGAAAACAAGAACACCACTGTGTTTAGCAATAATAACTGTAGGATTCACCAGCCACGTTGTATCTATCAGGAACAGGTTGAGTACAATAGAATGCATTACATGGCGAGGGTTCGAAACCCCGGAACTGGAGAAGATGGCTTGATTTGGAACGTATGTAGTATGGAATGCATGTGTCTAAAGTCTTGCTAACAATGGATTAAGTGCATCTGTTTTCTGTACATTGTGTACTATGCGTTAGACTTCAGGTTATGGGATACACTGACACTAGAAAATGAGAATGGACGTTTCTGTTTTCATTAAAAGCTGGTTGTGTTTGCTAGTTGGAGATCGTTATTTTCTTATCAGCATTGCATCAGTATATGTACTGATGTGCCTACTCAATTAGGTACTGGATACTGGGTCGCGAGTGCAGGAGACTCAAGACAAGCAGGGTATCCAAGTGGAGTAGTAATATACCTAACTACCATTCGAGCAGGTGCAGGAATATCAGAGTAGCGCAACAGAAGATTCGAGCTACAGGGCGCATCTCAGGGAAGCAGATTGACCACTCAGTGGAGTTCTAGTGGAAGATCAGTTGACTACCGATCTGAAGGGCAGGAACAGTGTTTAAGTAGTATTTGTAATGGTTTAATGTAATTGGTATTCCTAGTTCAAGAACAAGATAATGATTGTGATTGATGATGTAATGATTTTGTTTGGCAATAAAAAAAAAAATTCCGTGTTATTACTATGTTGAGATGCATTTGAAGAAAAAGATTCTGGTTTGTGTCACAGATTTTCGGTTGTGGGATCCGGGGCGCCACAGGTGACACCACATTCAACAGTCAACCTGGCTCTGGCAGCCACCAACTTTGGCCGCTAGCCGTCCTAATACTAAAATCGTGGGTGATACCCCTGATAATTAACTGGCCTTGATGTCATTAGCTTTGGCCTCAAGCCATCATAATTCCAAATCTATGGGTGACACTCCAAACAGTCAGCTAGTCTCGGTACCATCGGTCCCGACCACTGATCATCGTAATGCTGAACATATACGTGATTCCCTTACAACCATATCACATGGGTGGTTCCCTTACAACATATATAACATGGTTGATTCCCTTACAATCATATAACATGGGTGATTCTCTTACAGCCATATATAACATGTGTGATTCCCTCACAATCGCATAACAAAAATAGGTGATTCCTTCACAATCACAAGACATATAGGTGATTCTCTTACAATCATTCGAGTTATCGAAGATATAATTGTCTTTCGACCAACATATTTCGAATCGGTGACCCACTTACAGTAACATTCAGAACTTTTCCAATATATAGCACTCAGTTGCCAATATCAATCGCACCCACAGTCCAAAGCCAAACACACTGAAACCTACTACTCACAAATAGGGACTGGACTCCCTCGATACCGACCATATCTTCCCAACATCCCAGAAACCAATATTAAACCTACCACCATATAGGGGATCACCACTCTTAATTCCAAAGCCAGATGGCCTAAATACTATCACAATGAGGTCCCCAGTAAGAACACTGAGACTCAGACCTACTTCTTTATGGTCGAAATCCGCTCCTAGAGGGCCCTCTGCTTTGAAGACAATTCCTGGGTGTGGTGGCCAACCCCCAAATAACCATTAAGATGCACTTGGTCTGCACAAGCTAAAACTATGAACAACTTAATAAAACAACCAATAACTCACCCTTAAACTTCACATGTTTGGGCTCTCATATACTCATATAAATACATATATAGAGTTGCCCCTGATGCATCCGACCTATAAGATCATAGTGCTCGCAATCTGTGTATACCTTATTCGGGCGCTCAAATGCAGGTTGTCCCCAATAAGCTCACCAAGACCCCCATATGAGGGTAGTCTAGGCATAAGTTTATAAATTCCCTTTTTTTTAATGAATCAATATATACGATGTAATGGCTTTTTCCTTATCAGTATGTCACTATCGAAGGTGTTCTTAGCGATAATGGCTTAGTCTGTGATCACTGGAAGCATCAACCCCACCTAAAAAAACCCCATGTGACATCTGGTGCAAGGGGAAGCCTATTGGACCCTATAGTCTGTCCAGGAGTGCTCTCTATAAAAAGAAACCCCTAGAACATTTTTTGACCAACAGATTTCTGTCACGCTAGGTGGGACCTGATAGAAACTTGCTTTTTCTTCCATAGTGGCAGAAACCAATCAGAAAAGGTATATCGGGCAGGTCATCTCATACAAGCCTTCTTATATACCGGCAATATGACTACTGATTCAGCAAACCAAGACAACGAACATTCCTAGAGTCATCAAGGCAAGCCATGGTGGGGCCTCCATCCAGTTTGAGATTCTCACTCTAGAAGATCTCAGCACCATCAACTTCAACCGACCACTCATGGCTCAAGCTCAGCTGATTCCGGAAACCTTGGCTTCATCAATGGGGACATATGTGTCTTTAGCTTGGCCAACTGTTAAGATCTCAGCTTTCGACATGCTATCCAATGATAGCAACATTCGAGTCAAATAGTAGCAAGAATTGGAGGTTGTCATTCAGGCATCCAAACTCAAGCAAAAGCGTGACTGTTACTGGATTAACAGGTGCAACCACTCTCCTAAGGTATCCAATTTAGTCAAAACTACAAAGGTTGCTCTACCAACAATGGCAATCTGCAACCGATATCAAGCGTTGACCAATTGCCCAGTGATCCCTCGTGATGACAACATCAATATGATGGCCTCGGGGTGTACCTTGTCCACCTAGTTCTACAAGCTTTTCAAGGCAGCACAGAGGAAGAGAAGGTCGCCTCAGTAGGGGCATTTCCATCCCGCATCCTACAGATGAAGAGGGATTTGCAATATAGGGCCAACCATGCACTAGAAGGTTTCGGCGAATCCCGGTGACACATACCATCTATATGGTGGATGTCACTGAATCTTCAAACAACCCTGATAAGGAGAATGAAAGATCTCCCCCAGCCACCAAACAGGGTACAACTCACGCCTACCAAAGGCAAACCAAAAGTGTGACCAAAGGCGGCGTTCCTCACACAATTTTGACGACAACCGATAAAGCAAAGCATCAAAAAATCCTGGAAGCTCCTTTGGTAGAAACTGAATATGATGAGGAAGTGGTTTTCCATAATAACCATGATAACCTTCGCATAGACGCTCGTCAATGACAACTCGATCAGCAAGATAAAGGATTGGCCGAGCTCTCCAACAAATTTGAGGGAATGATCGCTAATCTAGTCGCTTGGCTGCCAATACCTGCACAACCACAATTGGCATCGCACATCGCTCAAGTTCGGATTACAGGCATATCTCATCTTAATAGTAGCCAACATGAAAGTCCAATGACCGGGGCAGAATTATCAAAATATGCCATCAAACCCTTGTAGCAGACAAATTCAAGGTCATTCTTGTCGATCAGGAAGCAGGGAAAACAGGCTCGCACAGAGGGCAACCCTATGCCGCATCTTATGATCTCATCTTATCCTCCTAGTGTTCATGCCCATGTTCAAGCAAATTAGCGACATAAGCAATGCCAACCTGCACATCGCTCAGTTTAAGGCCATGTGCGGGAATACAAGATGCAATGACGCTCTCCTCCTCTAGTAGTTCATCCACAGTCTGACAGGAGTCACGTTCGAAAGGTACTCTAACCTTGTGGATGACATCATACATACCTTTGCCTAGTTTGAAACCTTGTTCTATTAGAGGTTCTCCAACATTAGCGAAGGCATTGCAATTATCGACCTCTCCAAAGAAAAAATGCGACCAAGCAAGAGTGTAGTAGACTACATCAGCCCAATAGAGAAATCCCAGCATTAGGTGCGACCAATCCCTATCTCAAAATCAAGTGGTTGGCCTTCTACATGGTAACATCAACAATTTGATAGCACCCTTCCTTTGCTCGCCAAAGTTCAAAACTTTCCAAGACCTCATGGTCTTGAAAATATGCAAGGGGAAAGCTCGAACTCGAAACTTATGTACAGTGGAGATGAAGCACCTTCTACATCTAGGAATGGGAGCAGGGTCCCCACTATCAAAGAAAGGCGTAACAAGGTCTACTCCTTCAAAAAAGACAAGGTGCACAAAATATTTTAGGACGCTTTGAATAAAGGTCTCAAGTTGCCATAGCCAAAGAGATCTGATCAAGTAGACAAAGTCGATGAGCCAGACTATTGTCCATATCATAGAAGATTAGGGCACACCATCGAGGATTGCTACATCTTGAAGGACTACATCAAAAAGAAACTCAAGGCAGTGGAAATATCCATCTTTAAGAACGTTGCATTGGGATCTTCCAACTATGTTCATGTAATCGGTGACTGCCAAGATTGGCAAATCTTCCTGGCTAGAAAATCTATCAAGATGGTCAAAGCCATCCAAAGCTCCCCAAGCCTCAAGTTGGGACATGCAAGCTCTGCCAAGCTGACCGCTCGAAGGTCTAAGAACAGACAAAGTAAACAAAGGCACAAGCTGGTGGAACAGGACGAAGTAGTCGACAAGAGGTTGGAAATCCAAAAATATATCGACTCCCTCGTTAACTATGTAGCACCCCAAATTCCGTACATTAGAAACTCACAACACTTTCCAAATGTTTACTTGGTCTTTACTTGAAATGAGTACAAAACATAGTACAAATCACAGGAAATTAAAACTTTTTATTACATTCATTGATATTAAGGGTAGAGGGGTGCTAAATAAAGAAACATGTTGGTGGCAAGAAAAAGTCCAAAATATTGTGAGAGAAAAAAGATTAACCTTCAAAATATGGCAAAAGAGTAAAATAAAGAGGATATTGAGAGATATAAGACTATTAGAAAAGAAGTGAAGAAAGCGGTAAGAGATACAAAAAAAAACTTCTGATGATTTATACAAAATTAGGGACAAAAGAAGGAGAAAATAACATTTATAAGCTTGCTAAAACAAAGGGATAGGAAAAAAAAGATCTAAATACAATTAGGTGTATTAAGAGCGAGGTTTCAAAAGTCTCAGTAAAATATGAGGAAATTAATGAAAGATGCAAAATTAATTTGAGAAGTTATTAAATGAAAAGGTTATGGGCAACTTAAATATAGAAAACTCGAGGGAGAGTCGAAATCGTATGTTCTTCCGTAGAATTATGACATCGGAGGTTCAAAATGCGCTAGGAAGGATGAAAATAGGAAAAATTTTAGGACCGGCTGATATACCCATTAAAGTTTGGAAGTGTCTTGGGGATGTAGGAGTGGGTTAGCTAAAAAACTATGTGATGAAATTTTGAAGACAAAGAAGATGCTCAACGAATGGAGAAGAGTATTTTAGTACCTATATATAAAAATAAAGGAGATATACAAAATTGCTCCAACTACCGAGGGATTAAATTAATGAGTCATACAATAAAAATTTGGGAGAAAGTGATCGAATATAGACTGAGACTAAAAACTACAGTGTTTAAGAATCAATTTGGTTTTATGTCTGGGAGGTCAACAATGGAAGAAATTTATGTACTGAGGAGACTTATGAAAAAATATAGGGAGAATAAAAAAGATCTACACATAGTTTTTATAGATCTAAAAAAAGCATATGATAAAGTCCTTTGAGACGTAGTATGGTGGGTGTTAAATAATAAAAGAGTAACTATTCGGTATATTGAGGTAATTAATGATATGTATGAAGAGGCAACGACAACAATTAGAACAACCACAAGAGAGACCAGTAATTTTCCTATTACATTAGGTTTACACCAAGATTCGGCTTTAAGCTCCTACCTCTTTACTTTGGTTATGGATGAATTGACGCGAGGAATACAAGAAGAAGTGCCTTGGTGTATGCTTTTTTTCGATGACGTCGTCTTAGTGCACGTGACTAGAGCAGCAATGATTGCTAAATTAGAATTGTGAAGAGAAACTTTGGAAGCTAAGGCTTTAGGATAAACAGAACTCAAACAGAGTATATGGAGTGTAATTTTAGTGATATTTGGAACGCAACTGAGGAAGTAGTGAAGCTTGATGGTCATGAGTTACCTAAGAGAGACCGTTTCTGATATTTAGGCTCGATCAGACAAAGAGATGGGGAGATTAGTGAAGATGTTATACATAGGATCCAAGCAGGGTGGGTTAAGTGGAGAATGCTAATGGTGTTTTATGTGACAAACGTATACCTTTGAAGTTGAAGAATAAATTTTGTAGGACGACTTTTAGACCAACAATGATGTAAGCAGAGTGTTAGGCAACAAAGAAACAATATGCCTAAAAAATGAGTATAGCGGAGATGAGGATGCTAAGATGGATGTGTGGTAAAACAAGAAAGGATAGAATTAGAAACGAGCATATACGAGACATGCTAAAGGTACCTCCAATCTAAGATAAGTTAAAAGAGAATCGCCTCAAGTGGTTTGGACATGTCACACGTAGACCTAGTAGTGCTCCCGTTAGAAAGAGTGATTTGATAAGTATTAAGGGTAGAGTTAGGGATAGAGTAAGACCTAAACTAACTTGGGTGGAAACGGTAAGAAAAGATATGATAGCTTGTGACCTTACAGAAGATATTGCGCTAAACGAGCAGAATGAAAAACCAGGATTCATGTAGCTGATCCCAACTAGTTAGGAAAAAGGCTTTGTTGTTGTTGTCGTTGTTACATTCATTGATATTACAATGTACAAGTGGTTTTACATAAAACTTACACCAATAAATTACATTGTACAAAATTTTAACTCTTCCACTTGGATGCTCCACACAGCTCGAGTACCCACTCCCACGATCAGAAAATCCTGCAAACTAATCAACTGTGGGAATGTGAGTTGAATGCAACTGACGCAATACTGATGATTCCAGCGAACTCAAAATCCTTACCAATCAAATTAATGCCAAAATGTGTTTATATGAAATGCAATATCTAGATTTGTCGGTGTATGCCATGACCTTAGAATCTGTTGCCGCTGAAATCAGTGTGGGGGAAAACAGATAGATTTGTGGATTCTTGGGATGTTGAATAGTCAAATCTGAGCACCTCTCACCAGAGTTTGACCGTGATCTCCCGCCGTTGACCTGCAAAAAGTGCGAAACACCGGGATTGATTCCGGCGACGCACCCTCCGATGCCCTAGTCAGTAATCAGGAAGATTATGAAAGAGCTTTGATTGGCAAAAGATTGATTACCTCATAACAGTAGGGGATGGGGGGTATTTATAGCCGCCTTAGGAACCAGTTTCGGGATAAGATCAAATCCCTACTTCCCAGTGAATGGATAGAAGTGATTAGGACCGTTGATCAAGGACAATCATAAATCCTAATTCTATCCACCTGAACTGGGTTTCTTGCTGGTTGGAACCTGCACCCTGTTTAGACGGATCCATTAGTGGGTTATTAGGCTTTTGGAAAAAAAGGCCCAGTACCCATTTCAGACCCGTTTGTAGGTGAAATTACCATTTTACCCTCGAGCTTTAAGATTCGTTCTCATTTTGGACGGTTCCGATTTAACCCTATTTTTAGCCATATCATGAGCCCCCCACTCCCGAAGACTGAGTTATATCAGCCTTTGAGGAGTAGTTTTACTGTTTTAATGGCTTGCGGAGTTATATCGGAGTTCAAATCAGGGGTGTCGAATCTGTATACAAGGTATTATGATGATTTTCAGAGTTGGTTGCGCGCTCAAGGTTGTTCTTGAGTTTCCCTGGACTTTTGGTGATTTTTCTTGATTTTTATTTATTTTTCGAACTATTTATTTAACTTCGTGGAGCGGTGATTTATTGTTCGGAGGTCTTAATTAATTATTCTAAGCAATAATTATTTACCTCGGGGCTCAAAAATATTTCCCAAATTTATAATATTTTTTAGAATTTTTAAGTAATTTTCCCGAATTTTTAATCATTTTTAAATAAATAATCCGATTTTAATAAATTAAAAATTAATTCTTAATACCATTTATGACGTGGCTCAATCTGGACCCTTCATCAGCCATCGGCATGAATATCGAAGTGATCGGGCGGTCTGAGTAACTCGGCGGCACTTTTCTTCGTTTGTGAAGGTCGGTGCCTCGATAGCTCGGCCAAGGCTCCTCGGTAGCTCGGTAGTTCGGCACCTCATGAGCTGCCGAGCTACGTGGCTGAATCCTGAGCATCCATCATGGCGCGAATCACGAGGTTAGAGGTTCAGATCACGAGAAAACACTATCTTGTCGTTTTGTGGGCGTGGCGTGATCTGAACCGCTCATCATCTTTCGGTGCGAATTTTGAGACAATCTGACAGTTGGAGTTGCTCGGTAGAATTTTTCTTCAAATGTGGAGGTCGGTACCTCGGTAGCTCGGCAGCTCGACCATAGCTCCTTGGTAGCTCGGTGGCTCGGCCATAGCTCCTCGGTAGCTCGGCAGCTCGGCAGCTCGGTCATAGCTCCTTGGTAGCTCGGCAGCTCGGCCATAGTTCCTCGATAGCTCGGCAGAGTGCCTCGGTGGCTCGGCTCGTTACGAGCCGTTGAACCACATGGCTGAATCCGGAGCATTCATCATGGCACGAATCACGAGGTAGGAGGCTCGGATCACGAGAAAACGTTATCTTGTCATTTTGTGGGCATGTCTGAATCTGGGCCGTTCATCAATTTTTAGCACGAATTTTGGGACAATCAGACGTCCCACAGAGCTCGGCAGCATTTTTCTCCAAATGTGGAGGTCGGTGCCTCGGTAGCTCGGCAGAGTGCCTTGGTGACTCGACTCGTTAAGAGCTGTTAAGCCATGTGGCTGAATCTGGATTGTTCATCATGGCGCGAATCACGAGGTAGGAGGCTCAGATCACGAGAAAATATTATCTTGTCGTTTTATGGGTGTGTCTGAATCTGGGCTTTTCATCAATTTTTGGCATGAATTTTGGGACAATCAGACGGCCCATAGAGCTCAACAGCATTTTTCTCCAAATGTGGAGGTCGGTGCCTCGGTAGTTCGGCAGGGTGCCTCAGTAGTTGCCGAGCTGCAAGGCTAAGCCTGAACCGTCGCGGCCCTTCTCTGAACCGTCGTAGCCTTCTCTATTCTGTCGCTTTGTTTCCCTTAACGGGCCCCAAGCATTACAAAAGCCTAACAGTTGCCTCTTTGGCTATAAGATTTCACCCCCCTCACTCCTTCTCCCATTCTTTCACTTTTCACTCTCAAAACTTACTTTCGCTCTCGAGTTGCTCTGCTAGCGGAGTTTTGAGCTCAAGGGCAGTTGTGTTAGTTGTCGCGGAGACCAAGCGATTTCTGGCAAAGTTCTTCCGACCGTAACCGTCACATCAAGGTTAGTACACATACTTTTAATCTCATACATATACCCTACGAGATGTCACGAGTGTCCTCGGGTAGTGAGGCTTCTTCCTCGGGGGGTCGGAGCGGCAAGCGGTTAGTTCACGAGGAAGTGGTAAGCAGACGAAAGGAGAAGGAGATAGTAGGGTCGTCGGCGGCCGAGGAGAAGGGGAAGGAGGTGTCCCGATCTTCGGTTGTTGAAAGGGTGTGGAGACAGTGAGATAAGCAGGTGAATTGGGTCGGCTGCCAACCGTGATATCCGACCATGGAGGGATAAGGCAGTATTCTGGCGAGCTGCTGACCAAGGCTATCTATGGTCGCTCGAAAACCTACGAGAGAATGAACCGAGGGAGGTTACCGAAGTGGACGATATCCCCTCGGTTCTAACCGAGCGAGATCTACTTCAGACTCGGAAGAGCTTCGCCATTCCCCCGGAGTACACCCTGATTCTCCCCGATCCTGGGGTGTAAGCGTGCACAGCCTTCACGGCAGATACTTGCGTCTTCACCTACGATGCATTGAACGCCAGACTATGCCTTCCTCTGCATCCCTTCGTAATCGAAGTTCTTCGGTGATATGGACTGTGCCCTATTCAGTTCATGCCGAACATGTGGCGACATGTGCTCGGATTTCTGCTCCAATACCGAACAGCAAAGGTGGAGCTATAGCTCATCGTCCTCCAGAGTTTGTATCGGATCAATAGGATGAGCAAGACTGAGCCCCATTACTAACGTCGCCTCGGAAAGGCGTCAAGCTGATAGAGAACCCCGACTAGATAAAGTCTTGGAAGGGTAAGTTCTTCCTGATCAAGGGCCTTTCAGCGTGGGACTTCCCGACCCGGTGGAAGGAGGACGTGCTGAAGTATGCAAAGGCCGAGCTGGTGTTGACCTCGGCCAAGGCAGAGGTGGCGGCGAAGCTGGTCGGACTTCCGATGTTGAGTTGGAGGGATATGACCGAGGATGTAACCCCTGTTTTCATTAATATGTAATTTTCAAGTATTTTTATGTATTTTAAATCATTAGTATTTTGTAAGTATTTTCTCCTAATTAATTTATTATTATTCAAACTATTTTACAAATTATTTGATTGCTTAATATTTATTTCAAAGCCTAATTGTTTAACTATGTTAAAAGCCCATTTTGTATTTTAATTTTATTATTTGTTAATCTAAAATCCAATTGTTTATCCAAAGCCCAAACTTGTATTTTGATCTTATTTATTTAATTAATCAATCTGAGCCCAATTGATTAGCCCAATACACTAATTACTTTATTTAAAATTTTGAGCCCAATTATTAAAGCCCACTAACCCAGAACCTATATGCATGTAAAGATTAATCCTACATCTATCCCTATAGAATTCTTTCCCGTATTCCCCACTCATCAAACTCGTTCTCCAACTTCCCTCACTTTGCATGCACAATCCCCACTATCTCTAACTACCATTTAATTAATATTTAATTATTATTATTCTAATACTAAACCCCCACTCTCTCTCCCCGTTACTATCTCTCTCCCTCTCCGTTTTTCCCTAACAGAAACCAAAACAAAACCACAGAACCCCCTCCTCCTTCGACTTCGTCTTCCTCCTTCTCCCCAAACCGAAACCCATGATTAGCAACCCATCGAAGATTCGCCTGCACCATCACCTCGCCATCAACCTCTCATCGGAGCTCCGCTCAAGCGCCGCTCTACTCCACACCTTCGCCTCCGCTGTTCAATCCCGTCACTCCCTCTCACCGCAACTCCTCGAGCCTACCATCGCCTTCATCGAACTCAACCGGACATTATCGACCATTATTGCCGCCATTCCGAAGAGTTCCTTGTGCCTCCCGCAGCGCCTCCTCATCACTCCGTTATCGCCATTGCCGAGAATCCATCGCAGCTCCATTCCGCAACAATCATCGTCATCCCCTCCGCTGTGTCGTCCCGAACACCCTCACCACAGTCATCGCTAGCCTCCGCCATCGCTGCAACCTTCTCGCCGCACCTTCGAGCCGCCGCCGAACCACCGAAGGACCCCCCTCTCGCTCATCTCTTCCTTTCCCCTGTTCTGGAACCGAAACAGAGCCTCGCTGCATTCGCCGGAGTTGTGTCGCCGTCGCCGTGGTTGCGTCGCTTCCCGACCAGCCGCCGCACGTCGCCGTCGCGAACCCAGAGCAGTCGACGCGCCTCCGCCCTCGTTCCCTCTCTCTCTCGATCGAAGGTGGAAGACGAGCGCTGATTGGCTACTTCGGCTGTCCGCTGTTTTGCCGCAGTCGATCCAAGTCCGCCGCTTGCTGTTCGGGCTGATCCGTTGTGGGGCTATCGTTCCATTGGTTTCGGTTGCTGTTTGTTGTTCTATCCGCACAGAATCCTCTCCTGTCGGTTGCTGTTTTGCTGATCCTGTGTGGGGAAAAGAAGCTACTGTTGCTGTTTGTTGCTGTGGAGTTTTCGTATGTACTTTGCACGTGCCTCTTGGGATTGTTCCCCGGGATACTGATTCCGTTATTCTAGTGTTCAATTTCATCGTCGTCAACTAACAGGCAAGTCCACTTGAACTCTTTTAATTTTCTAGTTCAAGCTTATTGATCTCCTGCAAGTAGTTTCATTTTTAATTATCTTAAATTGCCTTGTGTCCCTTTTCGTTAGGAGTATCGAGGGTTTACACGAGCTAACCCGACATACTCTTGACCTCTTATAATTATCCATTGACTCAAACCCAAGCCTATACATATACACTTGACATAAATGAAATGACTAGAATTGCATATAAAGGAAAATGAATGGTGATTGAATGCATTGATCGATTGAGATATTGTGACTTGAACATTGACATGATAAATGCACTTGTACACTGTAAAGAACATCCTAATTATGGTACATTGGTGTAATGCATTTCATGATGCAATAACCTATTGATTATCAACTTGAATGAACATATATGTTATGGCTTTTTATAAAATTCCTGCTGCTTTGTCTGTCTTATACTGAGGTTTCGACCCAGTTATAATTGGAATTAGTTAAAATAATACAAAGAGAATTGTTGTTTTAGATTTACTACTTCATGTTTATTATTTAGCAATGCATCATGTTGCTGCATTCGTATCGTTCCCTTGACATCCTTAATTACATTTACATGGACATGAATGATTTAATAATAAAATACTAAACAAGCCGGGGTTATAAGGGTTGACCTAGTAGTGGGAAATCTCAGAAAATGTACTCGGTAAGGCCTATATTGATATCATATTGAAATGGAAAGAGAAGTAATGATTGTGAATGATTGATTGGAAAATGGAAAGTGAAAATGGTAAATGATTGTTATTGAAACCGAGTACACGCTCTGTAGACCCCACCACTATGTCTCAAACGTACACTGTTGTGCGTGCACCGAACCTGTAGTATGGGATGCAGTAGTACGTGCACTAGATAGGAGAAATGACACTCTAATGGACATAAATTGACATATATACTTTATTAAGACCGTTGTTTATTAGTGCCATTATTGCCCTTGCAAAATTTGATCTTGATTCATATTTCCTACACGTCCTTACTTCTTTACTCTCTGCTTTCACTACTTGCTGTCCGTACTTGCTCTAAGGACAAATTATTCTTTCTTTTTAGATGATCAAGTACAGGTGTACAAGGAGAATTTCTAGGAGGCATTGATTAGCAGATCTTCTACAATTGGAGCATGAACCTCTCGAGTTATTTGGTAAGTCTTTATATTCCAGATTTGGTTATTGAAATTTCATTCTCGTTTATGTGATTATGATTCCTGTGTGGTTGTGGTTCATTTTTTTTATATTGTTGAGCTAAGACTGGTACAGCTTATGGATGATATGAGTTGGCGTACTTATATCATTCGCTGGGCCTCAGTTACGTGCCTGTATTTCCGTATTCCGGGAAGCGGGGCGTGACAGAGGAGGTGCTTCACGGGTCGGGCCTTAGTCCGATCGACCCGAGTACGCTCCGGACATCTCTTTTCCCTTATTTACTTTCTGTTATGTATTGTATTTTTCTAACTTTGTTTTCTTTATCTGACAGAGGCACCGAGCATGGATTTCAAGGCGATCATGGTCGAATGAAACAAGGCCACCGATGCCAAGAAGAGGAAGAGGACGAGCGTGGGTCCTCGTCTGGCCGACCCACCAAGGCTCCTTCGGCCGTGGTCGAGACCATCGACCTCACTTCTCCTCAATGATCGTCCCCGACTGTTGGTGTTCCTCAGCCGACCCCATCTGAGGACTTCTCCGTCTTGGCAGCTCTGGCGCTTGAGGCCCCGCCTCTAACTGAGCAGGCCGAGGCCATACTGACCGGGGCCCACAAGAAGCTGTTCGTCCCTGATTGGCAGGTGATGAACCATGACGGCTTCTTGGGGGACTCGGCGATGAGTATGTAGGCTCTCTGCCATCTCCCAACCCCGAAGGATCGAGCTGCACTGAAGGCGGGAACGACGAGCGACGACGCCTTAGAGGTAGCCCGGTCGCCTTATGTCGGTAAGTTTTCTCAGTTGTTTTTGAGAATCTTTTGAAAATTTTCTAAGTTTTTAGCTCGGCTTTCATTGTACTCTAACAGCTTCTTCTCGTAGGCCACATGCCACTTTAGCCACCTTCTCGAGTAGTATGCCGAGCAAGAGAGCGAGTTGAAGGCCTCTTGTGACAAAGACCGAGCGGAGAAGGCAAGGGTCGTGAAACAGTTCGAGGCAGAGCAGCGCCGCTCGGACGCTTTAGCTGCACAGGTCACCGATCTTGAGGCAGCCTTGGGGCAGGCGAGGGAGAAGCTCGCCTCAAATGTTGCCAAAGCAGCCGAGGAGAGGGCCGAAGCGAAGAGGGCCTTGGAGGCAGTGAAGCGGCAAAAGGACGAGGCCATGGATGCGGCAAGGGCGGAGATCGAGGCCGAGGCCAAGAAGCATATGATGGCCAACATGGAGAAGTCCTATGCCACCGCGCTCGAGCACGTCGAGGCTCGGATCCCCGGCTTTGACAGGTCGGGATATGGACTGTGGGGTCCGGTCGGCGAGGAGGACCCCAAAACCGAGCAAGAGGCCGAAGGGGAGGAAGAGGAAGAGCAACACGGCGATGATGCTCCAGCCAATTCCGAGGTCTTGGTGGTGGAGGAAGGGGGTGACGAGGCTGTGGCCGACCCCCCTGCCATAGTGGCAAAGGAAGGGAAGCTATCCACCGAGGTGCCTGTCACCGAGCTACCACTCAAGGTGGTCCCTTGATCTTTTGTTGTTTTGTATTTTTTCTTCTTCTTTATGTACTGCCTTGTAGCGGACTGGCCACCGCTTTTTCATTATAAATGAAATTTTTTTTTCTTTGACTAAGTGTTGGGGTCGATCTCGTTTTGGAGTCGTCTTGATTTGAAATTTTTTCAAAGGGCTGAAAATAATCTTGTTTCGAAATTCGACCAAGTTTTGAGCACCACTAAGTTTTGGTACTCTGCTTTGAAATTTAGCTATGTGTTGCACGAGCATAGTGTCGTTGTATTCTTTCAGGAGGCATCACCAAACGTGGCAGCAGCTAAGGTCTCTCGTCTCCGAGCTGACTTGAAAGCAACAAAGTTGGCCCTCTCTCGCAGTCGAGAGTGTTTTCTCAAGAGCGAGTTGGACTTGGACCGCCTCAATCTAAAGTTGTCGAAGCGTCTCTTCGAGAAGAAGCAACTAAAGAAGGCATTGTCTGATGTCTCAGTAGAGAGAGACGAACTGTTAGCTGAGGTCCATGAATTGTCGATAGCCGAACATGAGCTCTTGGTGGAGAGAGAAGAATTAACAGTGACGATGGGCAAGTTGATGGCCGAGCGAGATGAGCTATTAGCAACCGTGAGCGAGGCAACAGCGAAGGTTGATGAGCTGAAGAGGGTTATAGTTGATAAGAGCATCGAAGTTACTCATCTTCGTCGAATTATCGCCGACAGCTCTGGTGCCACGGGCTCCACTCAGCTCCCTCGCTTCAAGATTGCCGTGAAAGATGCCTCTTTGAAGGATCGAATTGTCGAGCTCGAGGAGGAAGTCGCTCGGCTCAAACCTCAACCTGAACGGGTTAACGTCAGAAGCACGTCATGTACCCATGAAGAGAGCAAGAGAGGAATTTCCTTTTACGAGCTCGCGACTCGCTCGCCTGCTGCTTGGTAGAGCCCTGTTGATGCTTAAAGTGGTGTGGCTACTTCGTCGAGTGGAACATCCGTCGGGGCCACCGTCAGAGGCAGTACTGAAGATGCGTCTCAGTTTGCTGGCCTAGAGACGAGCTCCGAGGTTAGGCGCCGCCATCCTTGGGTGTCTTTAAATCCGAACATCCTTGTCCTGAAGAAGCGTTGAAAGAGTTGTTGTAATTTTGGCTTTTTCAAATTTTGTAACTCGTCGTAGAGAACTGAGTAGCTGATCTTGTAGTCAAACCTTAATCTTTATGGAAGTAAAAGCTTTGTTTATTCTTTTGCGCTTGTGTTTGCGTGTTTTGTTGTTCATATATGGTGGTAGGAGCACTTCTTAAAGGGCGAGCTACTTCTAGCTCGTTTATGAGCGAGGAGTAGAAGTGGAGTTGAGCCAAGCTTTGAACTCTGAACAGGTTGTTTGGATAAGTTTCAACGGTTGTGGAAGCAGTTCCGAATGGCGAACCACTTCTAGCTCGCTTAAGAGCGAGCTTGTGAAGCGGAATCGAGCCAAGTTTGGACTCCGAACTCGTCGTTTGAGTAAGCTTCAACGGTTGTGGGAGCAGTTCCGAATGGCGAACCACTTCTAGCTCGCTTAAGTGCGAGCTTGCGAAGCAGAATCAAGCCAAGTTTTGGACTCCGAACTCGTTGTTTGGGTAAGTTTCAACGGTTGTGGGAGCAGTTCCAAATGGCGAACCACTTCTAGCTCGCTTAAGAGCGAGCTTGTAAAGCAGAATCGAGCCAAGTTTTGGACTCCGAACACGTCGTTTGGGTAAGTTTTAACGGCTGTGGGAGCAGTTCCGAATGGCGAACCACTTCTAGCTCGCTTAAGAGCGAGCTTGCGAAGCGGAATCGAACCAAATTTTGGACTCCGAACACATCGTTTAGGTAAGAGAAATTAAAGGTCTTAAACAGAGAGACAAAATAATCACAATTGAATCATCAGGGGAAAGAAGTTCTTTATTGATAAGTGCTAATCGACTGCTTCTAAGTTGCAAGCTGTTATTACAATGGGAAAATAAAGAAGCAAGTAAAAAACAAAAAGATAAGAACGGCTCGACATTTGATCGTACTCGGAGAGGCATTTAAACACCCTCTTGGTACTTCAGTAAATGGTCGGCATTCCAAGTTCTTGGTATCTCTCTGCCTTCGAGGTCTTCAAGACGATATGCTCCTGGACGGACTACCTTGGAAAGCTTGTACGGTCCTTCCCAGTTCGGAGCTAGCTTACTCTTTTGGCTGGGGAATGAGATAGCTAGCTTTCTGAGGACTAAGTTCCCTTCCTTGAGATCGGTGGGACGGACTCTTTTGTTGTAGGCCTGCTCGATTCTCCTCCGATAACTTTGCTGGCGAATTGAAGCTCTTTCACGGAGCTCATCAATAAGGTCCAAATTCACCCGGAGCTCTCTGGCGTTCTGTTGTTCATCAAAGGCAATAAGGCGAGGGGATGGCAAACCAACTTCTAAGGGGATTACAGCCTCGGACCCGTAGGTGAGATTGAAGGGTGACTCTCCTGTGGGGGTCCGCTTCGTAGTGCGGTAGTTCCACAATACGTTAGGAAGTTGTTCCGTCATAAGCCTTTAGCCGATTTATCTAGTCTCTTCTTGATACCGGAGAGCATCTGCCTGTTGGCATTGGACTGAGGATGGGAGATGGGGGAGAAGCGTTGCTGAATACCGAGGTCTTCACATAAAGATCGAAATGCTGCCCCTGTAAACTGTGTTTCATTATCTGTTATTAGGACCCGAGGTACACCGAACCTACAGATTACATTTTTCCAGAAGAATTGCAGCACTTTGTCCACTTAGAGAAATAGTCGATCGCCACGACTAGGAACTTGAGCTGGCCAGGATTCGGTGGGAATGGACCTAGCAAGTCCATCCCCCACATTGCGAAGGGAATTGGGCTCGAGAGATATGTGAGTTGTGCTTGGGGTAGTCGACGGATGTTGGAGAACTGCTGACAAGGGACTGCATTGCCGGACATGTTGCTCGGCATCTCGAAGTAGGGTAGGCCAGAAGTACCCATAGTTCAAAACTTTTCTGGCGAGGGACCTTGACCCTGAATGGGCTCTGCCTATACCTTCGTGGAGTTCTTACAAGGCGTACAAGGCTTTTTCTGGGGAGAGACATCTCAAGTAGGGTCTGCCATCTACTTGGGTATAGGAGCGTTTGTACAAGACTCCTTCAACAAGGGTGTACTGCTCCGCTCTCATTCAGATTCGACGAGCTTCTTTAGGATCTTGGGGAAGGGTCCCATCCCTGAGGAACTCTATCAAAGGCTTCATCCAGTTGTCCCGGAGTTGGACGGGCAGCGACTCCATCGAGTCGGCGGATTCTTCTTCTATCCTTGGTCTTAGGAGTACTTCAATTAGGACGGTCTGTTCAAGACCTGGGAGGGAGAAGAGGCCAATTTTGAGAGGGCATCTGCTTGGGAGTTTTCTTCTCTAGGGATCCACTGGATTTTTGCTTCTTCGAACGAAGCCATGAGACTTTGGACCTTGGCTAGGTACATAACCATTCGGTCATCTCGTGCCACGTAGTCTCCTAAGACCTAATTAACCACCAGCTGTGAGTCACTGAACACTCGGACACGTTGTGCTCCTACCTTGCGAGCCATGCCCAGGCCTGCTGTAGCGCCCCGAATTTCTAATAAGATATCTTAGAAAATACGTGGCACATTCCCAGCGATCCACTTCAATACAATATTAAACATAACCAACACCACTAAAATTTTCAACATTTATTACAACAAATCGTTTACAAATCACAGCGGAATTCAAACAACTCAACTCAATGTTTTCTTTTATTTACAACCCAAATTTATCTCAAAACTGATATTACAATTTTACACAAAGCACGTAAGAATCAATTTATCTCAAATATGCCTCTAGCATCCAAATCTCCATCACTAAGCAACTACCTGCAACATGTGAGGCTAGAGATGATCCCTAACCCCCAAACTAACGGGGTTAGCCATAAATGGTGTGAGAAATATAAAAATAAACAAACAACATAAAAGATCATACCTCATAAATTCTTAAACCACAAGTACTAAATGATTATGGAAAGTACGAAATGATAGATAACATAAAACATCAAGTGATACTAAGCTAAGTGTCATGTGTAGAAAACAAGAAAACCACATGCATAAAACCAGGCCAAGAAAAACACAAGTTCTATATGCAGACTCTCTAATGCGTACTTGTCGAAGTCTATGCATCCCATTCTACATAGGTTCGGTGCAAGCTCTTAACGTCTTCACTTCATAGGGTTCAATCCCCACGTTATGAACTAATTCTAACACGATGACTACTACGAGATAAAGATAAACTATGGATAGTATCACATGCCCGATAATTTCGGAGATGGATCCCACACCCAAGATATTTTACTTGAATAATTCCGGAGATCATCCCACACCGAAACATTGACACGTCACCACAATATACCACATGGGCTTCACCTCGACTCCGATAATTCCGGAGATCAATCCCACACCACAAATAGTTACCGTGATAATTTCGGAGATTGTCCCACACCACAAGACTGTGATAATTCCGGAGACATATCCCACACCACAAATAATCTACTGTGATAATTCCGAAGATTAAATCCCACACCGAATGCCATACTGAGGTTCTTGACTCATGTTCCCTGTTCATCATATCACCACTAGTGCCTGTCCCTTATCATTTTGGATTAATTAATTACTTAACGAATCTCCTAGAGTGGTATACCCTACCTGGCCTAAACTCCAAACTAAATACTGAAATGCCGCACTGGGCCTCAACAAAATACTCAACACCGGTATACTAGGGTCACACACCTCTAGAGACTCAAACTCAAAAGTCTAAACCAAAGTCCCACTAAACAAAGTGGCTCAACTGAAAGTCTTAAATCAAATACTTAACCGAATATCTCAAAGTCAAATGCTTAATCAAATACTGAACTGAATGTCAGGTATATACTGAATTGTCTGGAAACCAATCATTCGAAATAGCACTAAGGTTTACAAAGATCCTTCAGTACCAGTCGACTTATACTTTAGTAAGTCGACTGTCCAGAAGACGAATTTCCAAAATTTTACAAAAATAAACTAAGTCATATAACAGTCGACTTAAGAAAAGGGATCAGTCGACTTACCCGAGGTAATTTCCAATAATCTTCTCAAAATTATTCTAAGTATACAAGTCGACTTAAAGGATTATAGGTCGACTGTCCAGAAAGGACTAATAATTTTTACAAAAATAATTTCTTCAGTGGACCAATCGACTGCCTATGAGCTAGGTCGACTGTCCAGAACGACTTTTCCAACAATTCTAAAATAAAGTGTCAGGCTCGTACCAATCGACTGCACAGTAGTCAAGTCGACTGTCGGCCCACAGATTTCAAAATTTGGTCTGATTACAAAATCAAAATCTGAGGCTTTCTAATGATCAATGTCTATGAAAATAGTTCGTATTCAGGAAAATAATGAATCTCAACGAATCTTCATCAGGTATATATATATATCACTCAAAACATCAATATGTCGAAATTTAGGTTCTCATGTTCTAAATCGCAAATCCTTTCATTAGGGTTTTACAAGATCTTAGTTTCTTTCACAAAACTAAATAAAAATCTGATTCATAAACTAATGCCCAGATGTTCATACTCCATCTCAACATGTTTTTAGCAACACAATTTTCAATAATAAAGATCTACTATTTCATTCACAATTATTCACATGATTCATACCTCAATACAATATCTATATTGTTCACAACATCCAATCATTACATCATGATACTTGCACGCATAGATAAATCAACAAGACGAATTATAATACTCACAAAATCAAACAATCCAAACAAGGTCATTCACATGAATCAAACAACAAAATAATTTCTATATCTCTCACAAGAACCAAACAACAAAACAATTTTCATATCACTCACCTTGAATTTAGAAAAGTCCACGAAAAGTTCTCCCTCTTGCTAGATCCAAAAACTTCTTTCTCCACCAAAATAGATCTCCAAAATTCTGTGTTTTATCAACAATGACGGATGGGAGAAAAATCTCTTAAATATGCCGGATTGAATATTAGGGTTTTACCCACACTTTGCAAAACAATCCTTTCCAAAATACAATTTACATATATAGATCATTCTTTGGAAATTCCATCAAAACTCATTTAAATTTGGATTTAAAAGAAAATATACATTCTAAATCTCAGTCAATACTGTTCAAAATGTCCAGAATGTACATTTTGCACTTTAACCCCTAAAAATGTCAATTTTGCAAAAAGGTCCTTCTTTTCTCAAAAATTGCAAATATTTCCAATAAATTTCAGAAAAATCTGGAAAAATACCAATTAAATCTCAAATATTAAATAATGATTTTTCATAAAGAAAACTAAATTTTTTCGAACTTCTCAAAAGGTATTTGCACGTGTTTTGCACATGTACAAAAGATAACTTTTTCTGAAAATATTCATTAAATCTCCAAAAATAAATTTAAGTTTATTTTCAAATATAAAAATAATATTTGAAAATACGGGGTTCTACACCTGCTATTAGGGCTTCATACCTAGCTTCGTTTTTGGAGGCTCTGAAGTTGATGCGGAGAGAGTATTGGAGAACGAAGTCATCTAGGCCTGCCAGAATGACTCCGGCTCTGCTCTCTTCGGCACAAGAAGACCCGTCTACATACACTGTCCACATGGGTGGCCCATTTGCGTCTTGACTCACCTCCGGGATGGTGCTTTCTACTATAAACTCAGCTAAGGCTTGAGACTTGATTGCAGTCCGAGGCTGATAGGATATTTCATGTTGACTAAGCTCGATCGACCACTTCATCAAATGCCCGGAAGTCTCAGGCTTGTGCAGAACTTGCTTAAGCGGCTGGTCGGTAACGACGACCACCGAGTGGGATTGAAAATAGGGGAGAAGCTTTCTGGCTGCCATTACCAAGGCGTAGGCTATCTTTTCCAATCTCAGATAGCAGAGCTCAGCGTCTCTGAGAACCTTGCTCACATAATAGACAGGCTTCTGAGCCTTGTCTTCTTTCCTCACTAGTACAACACTGAGGGTTTGCTCGGAGGCAGCGAGGTAGAGGTAGAGGCTGAGGAGTGGGGGGTTGACAAAGTAAGCTTTGAGCTGGTCGAATGACTCTTGCTGCTCCTGGCCCCACTCGAAGCCCTTAGCCCCCCTGAGGGCTATGAAGAAGGGGAGGCACTTCTCCCCTGACTTGGAGAGGAAGCACCCTATAGCGGCGAGGCATCTTATGAGCTTTTGCACTTCTTTCACATTTGTAGGAGGATCCATATCCAGTATGGCTTTTATCTTCTCGGGATTGGCCTCGATCCCCCTCTGACTGACCATTAAGCCTAGGAACTTACCAGATGAGACCCCGAATGCACACTTATTCGGGTTCAGTCTCATGTTATGCTTCCTCAATACGTTGAAGGCTTCTTGGAGGTCGGTGACATGGTCGGACCCCTGGATGCTTTTCACTAGCATATCATTAACATATACCTCCATGTTCCGCACGATCTGATTCTTAAAGACCTTGTTGACGAGGCATTGGTAGGTTGCACCAGCAATTTTCAGCCCGAAGGGCATCACCCTATAACAGTAGAGGCCTTGATCTGTGACGAAGGAAGTCTTCGGGATATCCGGAAGGAACATTCTGATTTGGTTGTATCCGGAGAAGGCGTCCATAATGCTCAGCAGCTCATGGCCCGACATAGCGTCGATCAAGGCGTCGATACTGGGGAAAGGGAAAGGATCCTTGGGGCATGCCTTGTTCAAGTCAATGAAGTCGATGCAAATCCTCCAGCTTCCATTGGCCTTCTTGACCATAACAACATTAGAGAGCCACTCGGGATAGTTGACTTCTTGTATGAACCGTGCTTTGAGGAGCTTGTCCACTTCTTCCTTTATGGCTTGCTGGCGCTCAGGGGCGAACTTGCGCCTCTTCTGCTGGACCGGTTTGGACCCCGGAGCAATACTTAGGTGGTGGACGAGGAGGTCCTCGAAGATCCCTGGCATGTCGGCAGCTGTCCAGGCGAAGAGGTCATGGTTCTTCCTGATGCAATGGACTATGTCAGAACAGAGGGCAGAGGGGAGGGTCTTGCTGATGAAGAATTTGCGGTTCGGATCTTGCTCTGAAAAGAGCACTTTCTCCAGCTCGTCTACTGGTTCTAACATAGGCAGGGTGTTTCCCTGGGGAAATCTCAAGAGTCTCGAGGGAAAGGACAGATCCCCCAGTCGAGATCATATAACACTTGCGGGCCATCTCCTGACTTCCCCTTACTTCCCCTACGCCTGCCTTGGTGGGGAACTTTATTTTGAGGTGATAAGCCGATGGGACAGCTTCTAGGGCAGCTAGGCCAGGTCGGCCTAGGAACACATTGTAAGCGGCTGAGATGTCGACAACCATGAAGTCCATTAGCTCCGTCCGGGTAGTAGGAGTTTTGCCAGCGGTTACGTTGAGGGTTATCACCCCTTCGATAGTCGCTGGCACTCCCGTGAACCCATGGAGCGTATAGTCGGCGGGCTTGAGCCTGTCCCGCGATAACTTGAGTCCTCGAAATACCGCTAAGAAGAGGATGTTGACAGAACTGCCATTATCCACAGAATCCTCTTCACTTTGAAGTCAGCCATGTGGAGGTTAATCACCAGTGCATCACAGTGGGGTGTTCGAACACCCTCTAAATCTTCATCTGAGAAAGTAACCGGGACCCCAAGACCTTTGGGAGGGGGTATGTTGTGCACCGAATTGACTTCCCTGATGAAAGCCTTTCGAGAAGAGTTGGAGGTTCCTCCCATTGGGCCTCCATGGATGAGGTGCAGGATGCACTCTTCTTCAAACTCGGGAGTCTCGTCGTGCCTCTCGGGATGCTTGTTTGCCCCCTGGGGGGTGGAAGAAGATCGATCCGGTCCTTTCTTACAAACTTGGACAACTGCCCTCTCTGAATGAGGGCTTCAATTTCATTCTTTAGAACCCGACAGTCATTGGTGTTGTGGCTGTGGTCTCGATGATATCGGCACCACTTCTCCTTACCTCTCTTCTTCCCGAGGGTATTCATCTTCGGGGCAGGAGGCAGGACTCCCTCTTTCTCAACCTCCATGAGAATAGTTGAAACATTGGTGTTGAGAGGGGTAAACTTCTCAAATCTGGGAGGCGGGCGGCGCTGACCCCCATTGTCCTTCTGGAGCTTCTTAGCTCCCTCATCTTTGGCTGCCTTTCTTTTGCTTCCTGAGGAAGACCCCTCGAACGTGGGGCGATGTTCAGCTTCCTCAGCCCGGATGTACTTCTCGCTTCTGAGAAGAAGGTCGAAGAAGTCTTGCGGGGGCCTTTTGGCTAGGGAGGAATGGAGGCTCGAATTGAGGACATTGGACTGGAAGGCGGCTGCAGCGACCGATTGGTTGAGGGAGGCAATGGACCTAGCTTCTGCGGTAAACCGCTTGGCATAATCTCTCAGTTTCTCACCCTTTAGCTTCTGCGGTAAACCGCTTGGCATAATCTCTCAGTTTCTCACCCTTCTTCTGATTGAGGAAGAGTAGTGAAATACTAGTCTTCTCGGTTCGGCAGCTGCTCACGAAGTGGGTGACAAAGAGGGTCTCAAATTGTTCAAAAGAGAAGATGGAGGATGGGGCGAGGTGGGAGTACCATCCCCGAGCCGGACCTTTGAGAGTAGCTGGGAAGGTCTTGCACAGTAGAGCATCGGAAGCCTGGTGGATCATCATGAGAGTTTTGAAACTCTCGATGTGATCCACGAGGTCTGACTCTCCCGTATATGTCTCGAACTGTGGTGGCTTGAAGTTTGCTGGAACGGGAGCCTCCATGATGGTTCGGGAGAACGGAGGTCTGCTTGGGCGGAGGATCCTCCTTCTTAGCTCCTCTTCCCTGTCTAGTTGACCGAGGCGCCTCTCCATCTCATGGAGACGGCAATAGACTGCATCATCCCTTCGACGGTAGCCCTATGAGCCTCTGGACTTATCTTCGTACGAAGGGGAGTGAGGGCTACGGCGATGGTAGCTCAGAGAATGGTGAGGACTCAGGGACTGAGGAGGAGGGCTTTGAACTGGTAGAGGAGTGGGGACCCTCTGAGCATTATTGTTGTTGTTTGGTGGGAGGTTGAGGACCTGCAAGATTGTAACCTAGAACTGTTGGAATTCGGCACGTGTAATAGGTCCGTTCTCATCCCTCTGGGGCTGCGGACCAGCAGGAGAATGAGGCCTCCTTCGACGGTACTCCGGGGACTCCCTCTGCCTCCTATGGAGAGGGGACCTCCTGTGATTACGACGGCGAGGAGATCTCACATTTGGATGTTCTGAGTGGGAGACTCCCTCACAGGCCCGCCTTTCATCCAAACGGTGGTGAAGGTCCTCTTCTTTCTGCCGGTTGATGAGGATGTTGCGGAGGTCTTCTGAAGGCCAAGGGTTGTGAGATGCCATAGAGTCAGTTGAAGGGTTATGTACGGAGATATGGTCGTGGTAAAGAGGTTGCTTCTGAGGAGGAGGATGAGAGGTCCCTATACCAGCATTCTGAGGTCCGAGTGGAGCCTGCTGGTGTTGAAGATTTTGGAGAGGAGGCTGCAACTGTTGTAGCGGCTGATCGGGTTGAGGAGGGAGCTGTCCCTGAGATTGGATGGGTTGGAGGGGAGCCTCCTGTTGCAGTTGAGGAGGAGTAGGTCCACAGTTGGACCCTCTAGATCTCAATTTCCTTGGAGATATGGCTGGAGGTGATCTTAACCAATGGAAGAGGGTGAATTGCTATTCGTCGGTTCCCACAGACGGCACAAATTTGTTGCTGCTGAAATCGGTGTGGGGGCAAAGAGATAGATTTGTGGATTCTTGGGATGTTGAATAGTCAAATCTGAACACCTCTCACCAGAGTTTGACCGTGATCTCCCGCCGTTGACCTGCAAAAAGTGCGAAATACCGGGGTTGATTCCGGCGACGCACCCTCCGATGCCCTATTCAGCAATCAGGAAGATTATGAAAGAGCTTTGATTGGCAAAAGATTGATTACCTCGTAACAGTGGGCGATGGGGGGTATTTATAGCCACCTTAGGAACCAGTTTCGGGATAAGATCAAATCCCTACTTCCCAGTGAATGGATAAAAGGAATCAAGGTCGTTGATTAAGGCCAATCATAAACCCTAATTCTATCCAGCTGAACTGGGTTTCTTGCTGGTTGGAACCTGCACCCAGTTTAGACGGATCCGTTAGTGGTTTATTAGGCTTTTGGAAAAAATGCTCAGTACCCATTTTAGACACATTTGTAGGTAAAATTACCATTTTACCCTCGAGCTTTAAGATTCGTGCCCGTTTTGGACGGTTCCGATTTAACCCTATTTTTAGCCATATCAGAATCAAATGCACACAATGCTATATTCTAATGTACACTTGCTTGGAACCTTATGCATCTCATACTACATACTTCCCAAACAAGCCCTCAACGTCCTTCCTTTTATAGGGTTCGATCCCTCGCAATGCAGACCTACTCTTGTACGCTTTCTCTGTTTCTGACATTTAATTAGTGACTGATAAGGTTGCAACTCGTGCGGTCCATCTCTTCCACTGCATTCAGAAAGTGGTCATTTCCATTACGTTGGTACCCTACGGTCTTTCTCCGCTCCCCGACTTGGACATTCCACATACAGCGCCCGGACCCTGCGGTCACTCTCCAGTCCCGGACCTTATCAAAGTTGTCATGAACATAAAGGCGACCCTGTAGGCCATTTTCTGCTCCACCGAGAGACTTAGAGTTAAACCCTCGCTCCTCATTCATATTAGACAACATAGAACATGGACGAAGACTTAAGGGTCCATCTCCTTAGTTACGACAGGAGTTTGTGGCTCATAAGCCTGCCTCCCATCCTTAACACTAGATCCCTGAAATTAACAGTCGGGATGATGCCGCACGTGTCCCCTTGACAGTTGAGTACAACACCTAACTAGTCCTTGTCCATACAAACAATAATAACGCGGCCTAGAGCTAGCATACCCTACCGATCTTACATCAACATCCAGTCAGGTAACTTGTCATACTTGGTCTAACCCTGCATCTTAAGAAGATAGCACTGTCGGTACCCTGGACCTTGCCTAACCTCTAGAACCACACATTCTTAGGCTATAATTAAGTTATGACCTAAGACATTTCTACGACAACTCGACTTTCAGGAAGCACTTAAAACTAGAGAGTATTGTTAATTCTAGAATTTCTAGTCTAATTCATTATTACTAGATTCACTCGATCCCAACGGATCTAGTCTTTCTATTATTAATCCAATAACAAAACATAGACTCACTACTTCTTAATTAATTAATCTCTCACTCTTGATTCTAGTTTTCTAATAGTCTACAGGTTCCACTATCATAATTAAGTTAATAGGTGTTCAACTCGCTCACACGAGCCTAACCTATTAACCATTACACAACTCCGATTAATCCATTTTTAATACTCGACCTATCCTTCTAGTTGGAGTCCTAACTTAGAAGTTCATTTACTTTATTCTCAAGATTAAGACAACTAGTCTAACTCTCATACTAGAGTCTAAGTGATTTCTAAACATTTAGATGACATACATGGCTCGCTACCTAGTTCCAATGCTACGCAATTACCCAAAGTCGATCAAGACCTAACCTGACCCCAAACAGGGTCCAATTTGGCCCGCCAAACAAACCCAAAACTGTCCCAAACACAACCCAGACTTGACCCAAGCTGACAGTAGACTGAGCCCCCCTCTGGCTGCCATTTTGCCCTCTCTTCACATTTAGGGCCGAAATCAAGTGCTACATGGGTCCTACTGAACTCTAACTTTATGGTCTCATCGGCAAAAGTTGGCTCCAAAAACAGTTAGCAAACAACACCAAATAGCAAGCAATTATAGGCAACAGGAACAGCCCTAAAACAGCGCATACTTGACATTTCGAGCTCCTATTCTAACCCAAAATCAAGTGCTAGCAAGCTAAAACTCCGGGATTCATATTACTACACTGTTAGACAGTGAATTTAGGTCCTAAAGAGTGTTAAAAATAATGCATTTAATGAGCATTGTAGCCATCCACACGGCAACAAAAACAGCCAACGACAGACAGCCAAACAGTAAATCAATCGACTATATGAGCTACTAATAGCATACAAACAAGAGCAAAGAGACCCTAGACTTAGGACCACTCAACCAAGAATGAAAACAACAAGATAAACCTACAAAAGAGTATTGAGGGCAACTGAAACAACAACATAAACAGCCCCCCCAAAACAACAACTTCGACAGCAAACATGCTGTCGTTTTGGCTCTTTTCGAACCCATTTCAAAGGCCATTCGAGCCCGATCAAGCAGCAACTCAATCATACATTTATAAAACGAACTAAGATTGAATAGGATGATAAAATCACCTAAAATGACAGCACTATTAACTTAAACAGCAAAATAATTTGTCTCTCAAAATAATGAGCAATTCATCTTCAAAAAACAGTGAACACATTGAACGTTTTCTGTATTCTTATGCTTAGTATTATCTATTTTTCCTGCTAGTGGTCACTACTAACATAAACAAGTCTAATAACATCCTATTCCAATGCAAATTAGGATCAAACCGTGAGTTTTTAGCTAGATACGAAACATGAAGAAAATAGTAAACATAAGCACAAAAACAACTTTTTACCTCTACAATTACTATTTCGAACTAGACTTCTACCCATTTTACATGCTATTAATTCAATACCAAAATCAAGTCATATTATCCAAATTTAGCGTTAGATTAGTTGTTTAAAAAGATCATTCTTGCATGATACAACTACGATGTTCTACAAGATCAAAACTACAACCTTTTTTTTCTAACAAGAGTATCAACTTTTAGCTTCTCATAATTATTCCCTACTCATGCAATATTCATATCTTGTTAACATGCCATTCAAAATATGGACAAGCAACAAACCTACTTCATGTTCTAATTCATGCACAAACAAATAAAGAGAGTTTAAAAAACACCCACCTTGAATGATGAATATGAGTGCAAGCCACTAGAATACGACCACCAATGCTTGCTTCTTTGCTTCTCCAAGCTCCTAGCCATCCTCCAAGCACCTTGAACCCGACCTAGAGCTCCTCCTTGCCTCCTTTCTCCTTCCAACAACACCTCAAACTAAAAACTAAGTGTTTAGAGGAAGAAAGGGTTCAAAATGAGTTGAGGTTTGGCTCATGCTTCCCTATTCATAGCCATCCAAACAAGTTGGGGGGGGGGGGGGGGGGGGGGTGGAGGGGAAGAGTTGTTTGGATTCCAAAGCACTCAAGTTCTCTTCGGAACTTCACAACTATGATTCTCCTACACACACCCTAGGGCCCTACCTAATCAAACCTTCACTCCAAAACGGCTGGCCACCCCTTCATCTTCCATTATTTAATTTTATTTTTTGTGTGTGTCATGTTGCACCAAATGTGTACACATGAACTTTTGTTTCACTCTAACTAAATTATATTTGAGACATTCATGCACAATAATATTGGGAAAAATACACTAGCACATGCAACTCTCACATGTGCACAATTTTAATAGACGAATATTCATTATTTTGAGGGTATTACAAACTATGTACAACATGAAAATTACTCTATAAGAATTCATCCCTCCTTGATCATTCCAAGAAGAGGAGCCGCAACGACCAATCGAGGTCTGTAGAATGGTCTCCCATAGTTTTGAAGGGTCCGACCTAGTGTTAGTGTCAACCGACCCAATACCACAGCAACCGAGGAGTGCAGTAGGGTTGACAAGCCAGTCCCAAGCTCCCCCATCTTCAAGATGAATTGTGAAGCCCAAATAGGGCAACAAATCGAAGAGGTGCGACAAACAGTCTCCCATCTCAGTCATTAAACGGAAGGTCATCCTCCGAAAGTTGGAGCAACTACTAGAGTTTGCAGAAGCACCTTCTCCACCACCATCTCCCATCAAAGAAAAGGGAAAGCGGTAATCCCCGATCTAGACCCGAGCATGCATTAGGGCAACACATGTAACACCCAACAAAATGGTAAATGACCATTTTGCCTTTGCACGTATGATGCACGTGCATTAGTATATTATTTTTGTATGAAAATATTATTATTAAATAAGTGAAATGATGTTTAAATTAAAAAATCGGATTTCTACATCTTAATTTGTTTGGTGACATTTTTACATGTTACGTTCGTATTGTGAGTTACATTCGTCAGTGTTTGGTGCATGATAGGGAACCGAATCTTGAGGTGATGATAAGTGAAATCATACATGTAGGTGGCACTAAGATTTCCCTCCAAGAGAAATTTTAGTTGGGTTGATTTGAATTCGAATTCAAAATTTCTGTTTTAAACCTAAAATTTCAACTTTATGTTTTCCTCTAAAAATTGCAATATTTTCTTGATTTTCCGCCCAAATCCCTCAACTTTCTTATGGATAAGATGGGAGATGATTTCCCTCAATCTTCCCCTCGACATCAACCTCAAACTTTCTCTTAATCAGCTCCAAAACAGCCCCAAAACAGTCTCAAAATCTATATTTTCCCTCTCTCTGATGGCTATAAATAGCCATCAACTGAGCTCAAGAAATCTTCTTGTTGAACTGAGGAATTGTGAGATTGAAAGAGAGGAAGAGTCAAAGACAAGGGCAAATAGTAGAGATTTCGGATTGTCATCAAAAGGTAAGATTCTGAAAATCCATCTTTGTTCGTTTCATGATGAACTTGGATTACAATAGTAATGTAGTGTGTAACACTTTTTAGTGCGAACTAGATTGTGCGTGTGGTTTGAGTTTGCTACGTGGAGGTGATCGTGGAAGAGCTTGTAGCCATTTTTCATCTAGAAGTGAATTAGGTGGGTGATCTTTTAGTAAACTCTATGATTATTGTATGTTATGAGTTCTCATGAATGTTATAGGTGCATGTTAGACTTTCCGTCTATAACAAAAATGTGTATGATTGGATGACCTAGTAGTATGCTAGGTTAATGGTGAATGTTTCTTAGGACTGTATAAAATCTGAAGCATGCTAGACGTTAGGATTTGTAATATCGGATAAGAATAAATAATATGATGAGATGCAACAAACCCAAACATGCAAAGAAACTCTAATAATTGATATTTGGTCTTTGGACACTGTATTATGCATGAGTAGCAACTGATGCGCGTTTGGGGAAGAGATCACCCGTAGGATCTAACTAAACCTGACCTGGTTGTAGTCAAGCGTTTAGGGAATAGATTCCCCGTAGGATCTAACTAAACCCGTCTTGTTTGGAGTCGAGGATCATTGACGGTTGACTGCCCTAAGGGACAATCTACCACGATGCACTCAATTCCAAATAGAGATTGAGGCAGCCGACTACCCCTAGGGACATTTGAATGTCAAATATGGAGATTTGAGCCAGTCGACTACCCCCAGGGATAGTCGACTATCAAATAGGATACTGGCTATGTTGATGTGCATATTGCTGATGCCGCTAACTTCTTCTCACAACAATTGCTTCGACCTCTTTCGCTTCATCATCTTTTAATTCTCATGATGAATACTGAGTTGGATGCTAGGGATGAGCATAATTGTTATCTAAAAGTTTGTAGAATTTTTTAAATGATAAAGGAGGTTATGACTTATGATGTTTCTAGGAATTGATTTCGAGAGTTGATATTTGTTAAATACTTTGAGGAATGAGAAATTCAATAGGGAATTAGACACACCAAATGGGAAATGTTGGTGTATGCCCTAGAGGCCAGTTGTGTATTGACATTACTAGTTTACATTGTATCATGATATTTATTTCATATATGAGGCATTTCATTTACTGTGTTGTTTATTGTGATTAAATGAACATAATAAAGTCCTTAGAATGGTAGGTTCAATACCATGGGATATTAAGTGCATGACTTGATTGTGAGATCATATTGGTTGTAATCTGAACACCATATAAATGTCCCTAGTCAAGTATTATTGTGAATTAGGACAGCAAGAATGCATAGAGACGGGTATGTGCGTAGACTGATGACCATATCTCACGGGTCATGGATATGAGATATCAAGTCTTCACATCGGTACATATTAGAGTAATAATATACTTGACTGACCCACTAAGAGAACGTTGCATGGATCTTTACGTGAGTGTCATAAGCTGTAACACCCCGTAATTTCAAGAGATATAATATAGTATATATATAATATAAAGAGAAGTGGAGGCTGTCCTATAGAAATCCCTATAGGAGTGGTTGTATAGGGGGTTGTTGCTGCGATGGGGCCTAGGAGAGAGACAGCAGAGAGCGGTTGTGCTGCCGCCACGCGCTGACGTGGCATTGAGGTGGGGCCCAGGGCAATAGGGCTCTTGAGCGCTGTGCAGTGCTAGCTTGTGCTGCTGACATTGGCAAGGGGGCCCACCCAAAGGGGGCAGGCTGACGCCACACACAAAAGAGAGAAGGCGGGATGTGGATCAATTTGATCCCATATCGGGAGTTTAACAAGAGTAATAATAATAAATAATATTGCCTATGATCAAGAGTCACCTAATTTGTTAACCACCTTTTGAGAGGCAGCCTGTGGTTGGCAGTTGTACTATAAATAATAAATAAATAAATAAATTGTTCAAGTATTTGGGGCGGGGCATTACATAAGCAGTTCTCACAGTGACCATGGTGTATGTCATCCTTTAACTTAAATTCACTACGGTTCCCTACATGAGAAGTTATATATTTTAATGTCGTCAAATATTGCCTGTAATAAGTTGATTATAAAGTTGACTATTGGATATACTACAAATCATGCGGAGGGATGTGACTTAGATAGGATTTGTCCATCTTACATAACAGGAGTGATATCTATCGGTCCCTTAATTGAGTTCGACTGTAAAATGCATGACCATACTCAAATGAGTCAATATAAGATATTGAGCTCATTTGTTTTAGCAAGTCCACTCGGACATCAAGAAACCAAAGATTGAACTATACAATGGTGACATGCTCTATGCCTTGTGGTCAATTAAGATATCTGGACAAAAAGACTAGACTACATAGTAACATTGGTCACAGATAGGTTATGTATAATCACTGACATTCCCGTTACTTGAGTGGCAATGATGTATTGCTAGATACCGCTGACTGTTAGTAATACTAGAATATAATTTAGTATTACTATCAACGTAATGAGAACCTACAGGGTCACACACTTAGAATGTATCAAAATTGAGATTTAAATTCATAAGATGAGTTTAATTGGGGATCCAAGTAAGACTTGGACTCCTGATATTGGTTGGACATTTAATTAGATTAAATGGGCTGACTAAAGTTCAAAGGCCCACACACGAATCTGAACTAGGTCAGATTGTGAGTCCAACAGCCTCATTACTCTCTTAGGGTTGATTTTTTGTGGCTATATATATAATACGTATCTGTGGAAAAAAAGGGTTACATGAGAAAACCCCGTGCCAGCTCTGCGTAGGCCAATAATGATTCCCCCAAAACCAATTCTTTTTTAAAATAAACTAAATAAAATCATAACAACATATTCTTTGATTATTATGTTCTGTGATGCATGGTGCATGGTTGTGGCCTTAGTTCTGTGATACATGGTTTATATTCTATGATGTATTATTTATATTTTTGTATTTTGAATACGGTCTGCGTGTCGTGCTTTTCTCTCTACATTCTCGATGTAATCCTTTCTTTCTAAACTTCAATTATACATTCTTTCTTTATATGTAAATGTAATCTCGCTCAGGAGGCAAGGAATTGACAACCATACAAGGACAAGACTGGGAAGATGCTTGGAGAAGACAGTATAATCCTTTTTTTTAGTTTTTGATACTCTTATTGGCTTGAGAGAATCAGTGTGTTAAGGTGACAACCATATCACATAAATTTTATGCTTTTAATTTCGTATGAGATGCATTGTTGTATGCTAATGGATGATGAATGGTGAGATCAATTAATAAAATAACAAAAATCCCTCAAAGTAAATATTAAGTTGCAATAAGATGCCTTCCAATGCATGACACTCGTCTAGGCTAGGATCGATTAAGTGTAGGTCTGCCAAAGCAGGGTGCCTTTATCAATCCTAGTGAGACGCGATGGGATAAAAGTAATATTCAATTACCAACCATTGGGTCTGACTTAACTAGACTATTTCAATAGGATTGAAGGTTTAGAGGCATAGAGTTGGGCTTTAGTCTATGAGATAAATTAGAGTAAGTGTTACTCACCCAACTATCCAAAACTTGTATATGATGTAATTGGAAAATGTTCCCTACCTAATTAACTGAATTTGGGGTGAAATATGGATCTTGGCCTACTAAAAAATCTTACAATGGGATTTTCCAAGTTAATGATGAGGGTTGTTGATTTGAATAAAAATAGTATGAGACACATTTAATAAAAGACCTTATTAAATATTTCAATGTCATGATACATACTCTGCATATTTCTGTTGATGGTTAAATATTTTTTCTTTGCATATTTCTATGAAATGATATTTACTTTGCATATTTATGTTGATAGATTACCATGGCATCCAACACATCAAATAACCTATCATTGCAATCTGTCCTTGAGAAGGAAAAAAAATGTCTAGAACATATTTTCTAGAATGGTTTAGGAATCTGAGGATAGTCCTCAGGGATTTTGCTTTTATTTTAGTATAATTTTAATTTTTGATTTTATGTTGTAGGATTGCATAAATTTTGGAAGTCAACAGAAGGAGCTGTTTTATACACCTACATTGATGGCTGTTTTTTTTAGCAGTATGGAGTCAGAATCTGGAAAACTGATTCAAAGAGAGATTGTAGCCTATCGTCTTAGCTTTCCAGCAAAAAAAATCAGCCCATTTGGACACCTACAGCTCCAGATATCGCCAAAATACTGAACGCCGCGCGTGCAGAAATTTAAGGACGAATCAGGGGAGAAATTATACAAAAAAAAGAATATTTTATAACAGAAGGAGAAAAAGGGAGACATCTGGGCGTGCTTTCCGAGACGCCAACTCAGCAATTTGAAAGGTGCTGACTCGGCGTGCAGGCTGCAGAGCTCGCTGACGTGGAGGGCTCCTTCTTCTTCTCTTAGCGTGCAGTTCGAAACGAAAAAAGGAGAGAGAGAGAGGAATACGTGCACGAGCTGACGCAGACGTGGTGACGTGAAGGGCGTGCACGTGCTGACGCAGACAGGGCGACATGACAGCGGCTCAGAGGCGGGACCAGATGCCTCTGCTGTGTTGACGTGGACTTCGGCACGGTCTTCAAGGCGACGCAAACATCAGGCAACGTGACTGCTGGCGTGGACTTCGCTGACGTGGAGACGTGAGTTCTGACTCAGTGGTTCGGTTTTTGAGACAGAGACAGAAGAGAGAGAACGGCTTGGACTTAGTTCTAGGAGTTCGATTTGCAATAATTTTATATCTTTTTGTATCTCTTCTTCTCTAATTTTTTTGATGCAATCCCAAACAATTTTTGTTAGTTGCAAATTGATTATGAACTAATTTTACTTTTCTAGAGCTAAGATGTAGCCTAGTTTTTGAGAACACAATTTTAATTCTATATTATTTTCCTATTTTTCCATGGTTGTGTGTTGATTTTTATTATTGATGAGTACAATTGGGGGATAGACATTTGTATGATCTTTTAAATCATGAAGAGACTGAACTGGTGATTTGTGGTTAATAAAAATTAAACACCATTATAGGAGAATGTGACCGTTAAGAAATCCAATGTTCTTAATGAATTTTCAATTGATAATTTGTGAATGAACTAAGGCAAATAATCAATTGAGAAAAATTCTGATACTGCGTGAGATAGAGTAGTGAATACTTCTGGGATTTTGGTCTACAACTTGGAAAAATAATATTTTATAATAGAAGGAGAGAGAAGGAGACATCTGGGCGTGCTTTCCGAGATGCCAACTCAGCAATTTGAAAGGCACTGACTCGGCGTGCAGGCTGCAGAGCTCGCTGACGTGGAGGGCTCCTTCTTCTTCTCCTGGCGTGCGGTTCGAAATGAAAAAGGGAGAGAGAGAGGAAGACGTGCACGAGCTAATGCAGACTTGGCGACGTGAAGGGCGTGCACGTGCTGACGCAGACAGAGGCAACGTGACAGCGGCTCAGAGGCAGGACTAGACGCCTCTACTGTGCTGACATGGACTTCGGCACGGTCTTTGAGGCGACGCAGACAGCAGGCGACGTGACTGCTGGCGTGGACTTCACTGACGTGGAGACGTGTTTTCTGACTCAGTGGTTCGGTTTTTGAGACAGAGACACAAGAGAAAGAACGGCTTGGACTCGATTCTAGAAGTTCGGTTTGCAATATTTTTATATCTTTTTGTTTCTCTTCTTCTTTAATTTTTTTGATGCAATCCCAAATAATTTTTGTTAGTTGCAAATTGATTATGAACTAATTTTACTTTTCTTGGGCTAAGATGTAGCCTAGTTTTTTATAACACAATTTTAATTCTTTATTATTTTCCTATTTTTTCATGGTTGTGTGTTGATTTTTATTATTAATGCGTATAATTGGTGGATAGATATTTGTATGATCTTGTAAATCATGAAGAGACCGAACTGGTGAATTGTGGTTCATAAAAATTAAACACCATTATAGGAGAATGTGACCGTTCAGAAATCCAATGTTCTTAATGAATTTTCAGTTGATAATTTATGAATGAACTAAGGCAAATAATCATTTGAGAATAATTCTGATACTGCGTGAGATAGAGCAGTGAATACTTTTGGGATTTTGGTCTATAATTTGGAAAAATAATATTTTTATTCATAAGGAGTTATAAATTGTGTGTGTGATAAACTAGGTGAAGTCAAAAGCCCTAGAACTAATTTTGCCATTAACAAATTACAAGAATTTCACAGCCCGCTCCCTATTCACTAATTTAGTTAACTTTACTTAGATTAATTTAATTTAGTTGTTTTATCATTTATTAATTTTGATTTTCCAAATAGTGATTCATCTAGTAAATTCGGTACTCAATAAAATAATTAGTCCCTGTAGGTTCGACACTCTATTCACTTAACTATACTACTTGTTGCGATTTTGTACACTTGCAAATATTCACATCAAGTTTTTGGCACCGCTTTTTGGCACCGCTGCCGGGGATTAGTTATTCTTTTATTGATATTGAAAATTACTTGATTATTACTAGTTTGGATTTTTTGTATTTATTTTTATTTTATTATTATTTTACCTCTTTATTTTCTTTTGACTTACTTTTACTTTTATTTATTTTTCTTATTTTATTTTTTTTAGTTTTTCTATTTTTTTTAATACTTAAATTTCAGGACATACAAATACATTATCATGGCAAACGATGAAAACAAGCCTTTGAGAGACTATGCTATGTCCTCAATTCATGGAACAATATCAAGCATAAAGAGGCCGGTTATTGAAGCTAATGATTTTTAGATTAAACCGGCGATGATTCTAATGATTCAACAGACTGTTCAATTTTGGGGACTACCGCACGAGGATCCTTATGCTCACATTGCAAACTTTCTGGAAATTTGTTTAACAACCCGAAAAATAGCATATGGCTATTTTGCATCGAAATGTGTGCGCGATTGAGAATTTCGCGCGATTATGTATTTTCTATTAATAATTATTTTAATTAAGAAATGTAAGATATATTGTCTACTCTATTTTATTATTATTTTCGAATTTAAATTATTTTTATACGGATTATCTAAGTAATTTTAATGTATTTTGTATTGTTTGGATTATTAAAGTAGAGAGTTGGGTTTTATTTGAAATGTAAGACTAGAAGGCTTATACGAAATATCCATTTACATTATTTATCTATCTATTATTATTTATTCCCTTTTTTACAAAAAACCCCCTTCCTTCTCCTTCTCCTTCTCCTTCTTCTTCCTTCTCTTTTCTTCTTCCCATCCGGTTCCACCCCAACCCAGAAAACACCCCCCCCGGTTCCCCCACTCCTTCTCCTTCCCCCTACTTATTCCTCCTCCCGTTCACTCCCAACCAAAGAAAACCCCCCCTCACTCCCGTTCCCTTCTTCCTTCTTCTTCTCCCTTCTTGTTCGACGCCGACCCCAGGAAACCCCGGCCTCCTCTCCCGACCTCCTTCCGTTCGTTCCAGCCGAGATCGAAGAAACCCCGACCCCACCTCCCTTCTTCTCCTTCTTCTCCTTCCCCTCCGATCTCCATCCCGAACCCCAAAATCGAACCCATCGCCGATCGTTCCCCCACCTCAAATCCACCTCTTTCCTCCATGGATTTCAAATTAAAGTGAGGGGTAGACTAATGGAGGGATTCTCTACATCGTGGTAGCGTCGGATTTTCGAATGGATTTCGGGAAGGTAAAACCCTAACTATTTTATTGTATAAAATTTAGTTGGGTTAATTTTTATTGAGTAGGATTATTGTGGTAGAGAGATTTAGAGATGTTGAAAAATGTAGATGTGAGAAATTAGCGGATTTTTAGAGAGTTTGCAAGTTTTTTGTAAAATAGGATTTTGGGTTTGTAAAAGAGAATTGTATGGATATGAATTAATTCTCGTATAATAGTGAAATTATAGTTGGGCTATTAGAACAATTAGGAGTGCTTTTAGTAATTGTTTGGAAGTAAGAATCTCGTCGGCATTAGTTTATTACGTGCATAGCACGTGTATATCCCAAGCGTTCAATAAACGCTTGTGTGATATTTGGGACGGTGTTATTAGCTTTTATAATTGGTTGGATGATTTGAGTTTTAATTGCTTTGAAATTTGGTGATAGGATATATTCGCGACTTCGGATGCGGGGTGGCATGGTGACGCTTCGAATCTTCGCGAAATGTGATGAGTTAATTTATTTATATATTTTGTGGTTTAAAGATATATGTGAGTATGATTTATTTATGTATTGATGTTTAAAGATGTTTGAATAACGTATATGTATAAGGGGATGAGTTATATCTATATGATGATATCAAAATATGGTTAGTATAAATTTATCTACGTATTTTGTGGTTAAGAATATGTGAGTGTAAAATTATTTACGTATTTCTGCGGTTTAAAGATATATGTGAGTTAACTTATCTACGTATTTTTGTGGTTTAAGAAATATGTGAGTTAGTTTATTTATATATTTTTGTGGGTTTAAGAAATATGTGAGTATTGATTTATTATATATTTTGTGGTTTGAAGAATATGTGAGTTAACTTATTTATATATTTTTGTGGTTTGAAGAATATGTGAGTGTTAATTTATTTATGTATTTTGTGGTTTAAAGAAATAAGTAAGTATCGATTTATTTACGTATTTTGTGGGTTTAAGAAATATGTGAGTACTAATTTATTTATATGCATTTTGTGGTTGAGAAATATGTGAGTATGATGTATCTACTTATATTTTATGTTGTGGCCGAATTTTATGGCTTTTTGATATACTTCGTAGAAGTTATGTTAAAGATTGATTTTGAGGGAAAATACGGATTTTTATGGGCCCGAAAATAGGTTGTTGTGATATTTAGTGAAGTTAACTATTTTGAGTATATAAAACCGATATAAGGGATTAGTTATGTATGTGAGGATTCTCTACTTCTAAATTAGTTGTTTGCTCTCCTTATTTGTTTATGTATATGTAGAAAGAACCATCTTTAGGGTTACTACTTGTGTAGGTGAAGAAAAGAACCCATCTTTTAGGTGTGAGTCGTTGTAGGTTGAGAAAGAACCCATTTTGAGGGTTGAGTAAATTGTGGATGCTAAAAGAACCCATCTTTTGGGTATGAGTTGTTGTAGGTGGAGAAAGAACCCATTTTGAGGGTTGAGTAAATTGTGGATGTTAAAAGAACCCAACTTGATGTTATGTTAGTTGTAGTATGATAAAGAAACAATCTTTTGATGTTGTCAGTTGAAAGATGTTAAAAGATCACACCTTTATGTTGATTACTTGTTGTAGGTTGAGAAGGGTCCCATTCCTATGGCTATATTATTTGTGTATGCGAAAAAGAACCCATTTTAGTTGTTAGTAGTAGTGAGTCAAAAGAACCCATCCTATGGATTTGGATTGTTGTAGAGAAAGAACCCACACTTGTGATATATTAAGAATCCATGCTTGAGTTGTGTGAAGAACCCATTCATGCCTATGTGATATTCCAGTAAAACCTACCATGCTTGAGTTGTTGTAGGCTGATTATAGTGAGAAACTCATGTGTGAGTTGATTATAGTAGGTATGCCATGATGAGTTGATTTTAGAAGGATACCATGCTTAAGTTAATTTTAGTAGATTCTTCTGTTACTTCTAATTATAGAAGATCAAGTTTGCTAGTAAGCACAGTTGGTTGCTTCTAGGTTTGATTACCTGTATGGTTGTTTGTATGTGGTTTTGCGTGTACGTGGCTCGACTGGCCCGTATATAGCTGTGGGTCTCATACGCAGCTTATTTGGCTCGTATGTATGTTGTTGTCTCATACGCGGCTCGACTGGCCCGAATGTAGATGTTGGTCTCATACGGAGCTTATTTGACTCGTATGCATGTTGTCGTCTCATACGCAGCTCGACTGGCCCGTATGTAGCTGTTGGTCCCATACGTAGCTGTTTAGCTCGTATGTGTTTTTGGTTACTCGTATGTAGCTTCTTAGCTAATACGCAGTTATTGTGCTCATCTAGGGTGATATCATTGTCCTAGGGCTATCGACCATTAAGACGTGTGTTTAGCTTACTCCTAAGGGACTGTGGACGAGTCACTTCGCGGTTGCTGTCAGATCTTAACCGTTGGTTGATTGCGGACCGGAGTGTGACGGAATCCAAGTTCAGGTAGTAGCATGCGAATACGTTCGTATTGCCGGGGTCTTGGATCGATAGGCCATGAACCGGATCCTGAGGAGTTCTGATAAGTCTAGGTTGAGCAGCCTAGGAGAGTTGTCTTGCGAGGTCTAATTTAAGGCCTAGCATGTTGTGTTTATAATATTGTCATCCCTAGGATTGTTCGAGTCAGGGACATCATTAAGGTGGTGACTTATAAAGATCATTTTACTTTGACCCTTTACCGAAAAGAGAGGAGTTGGTTGTAGGGGGCGCCTTACGACCAACTTGTCCCTCGAGACAGGCCTTAGGTGGTGATATTGGGTTGTACCTTCCCGTCAAAGGGATACGTACTGTGGCGTCTCACGAGTTGGGAGCACGGGTTGCGTATCTCGCACTGTTAATTCCTGAAGTACCGTGGCTTGGGGTGCCACAGGATGCATTGTGCAGTCCTGCGCTTGCGAGACCCCAGGGGTGCCACAGGGTAGGCTTCGCGCTACCCTGCGCTTGCGAGACCCTATGATTTTGGATTTTGAATGAGGTTTGGTTAGCAGGGTGGTAGTGGCAACATAGACACCATGAGCGTACTGCCTTGGTAGCACTTACCACGTCTGCAACCTCACTAGTCACGTGGTATTGTCAGGAATAGGTTGTGTACAATTAGAAATTTATAACACGGGTTCAAATCCCTATATATGGAGAAACGGCTTGAGATGGGGCGTATGTAGTATGGGATGCATACTGTTCCGGAGACTTGCTGGCATTAGAATAAGAGCATCATCGTGTTAGTAATCTTGCATTAGAATAAGAGCATCATTATATTGAAAATCTTACATTAAAGTTAAGTCATAACATACACTGGCACATAAATTATATGTACACGTGTCTTTTCCTTTCAAGTTGAATTGCGAGTGTAATAGTCGAAGTAAATCAATAACCAAGCTATGGGTTTGTGGGATGTGATGTGATATCACCCAAGTTTGGCTTGGGGTGCGGTAATTGTTACCCAAGCCGTCGGCTTTGGGTGTGATATGTTATTGCCAAACTATGTTGGGATATGGGGTGTATTGTGATAAAATGCAAGTAAATGGTAAGGTGAAATGAGATGTTAGGTTGGACATGAATGAATGTGGTAGTATGAGAATGAAGGCATATGTTTATGATGTGATACGTGATATAAGGAAATAAAATCAATATTGTATTATGAGTGGTTATTCAAATGGTTACTAAATATAAGTATGTTATGAGCGGGTACAGATATACAGACAAGTGATGACTCAGAGAGCATTTGATATAAATCTCATTTATGATGTTACATGTTCAGATGTCAAGTAAGATTTGTTTATCTTGGTAATTGTGAGTTCGTTATGTTTTTACCTGTATGTTTAATTTATTTACTTATTTTATAAATTATACTCACACCAGAAATGGCTAACCCCTTAGTGTTTGGGGGTTAGGGAGTCCCTGGGCTACCCTAGGTCCCTACTGTTACAGGTCCTCAGCAGTGCAGAGGTGAGGTGTAGGTACAGGTTTCTGTGGAGTGGAGCTCCAGTTTACATTCGTTGTTATGGTTTAATTGTAAATAGTAAAGGTTTTATGCTTTAAATTGTATTTTTGATGTATAAGTATGTGGATGATGATGAAGAGTATAGTGTGAGGTGGCATGATATGGTTTTGACCCGTACCCATCTCGTTGTGGAGTACCGGGTGTTGTGGTATGTTTTTACAAGTTAATTTCTAAAAACTTACTACGTTTTCAAAAGAATTTATGGTTTTTAATTGATAATTGATATACCGTTATGAGTTTGGCCCCCAGAGCATATATATATATTGCCTGTGTGATGATGCTCATTTTGGCCTGGGGAGCCCGTGATATTATTGCCTGTGATGTAAGCTACGGAATTTAGAGCAGAATTCCGTAAGCTTTCTGTGTTTTGGGACAAAAATTACAAGGGAGACTCTGCCCAATTTTTCTTTGAAACATAACTATTTTGGTTTATGTTTAAAGTGATATAGAAATTGGAAGAATTGGTTTTGGAGTCAAAAAGAAAGAAAAAAGGGACAGGCATTACAGTTTGGTATTACAAACTGATAATTTTAATTACTGCGTAGTAACTCTGTGTTGAATGAAAAGTTTTAAATTTTCCAGCTTTTTGTGTATCGTGACTAATTGAAGGAAAGACCTTGGCATGTGTCACGGTTTCCCAGTTAAGGGGGAAATCGGGGCGTTACAATTTGTGACACTTTAAAGCACAATGGAGTATCAGATGATGCAATAAGATTGAGACTCTTTCCTTTTTCACTACGAGATAAGGCGAAGGCTTGGCTACATTATCTACCACCCGGTAGTATTACTACTTGGGAGGGACTTGCACAAAATATCTAGCAAAGTATTTTTTGCCGACAAAGACAGCAAAGCTAAGAAATGATATGTCCACATTTACTCAATTTGAGACCGAGTCTTTGTATGATGCATGGGAGAGGTACAAAGAGTTATTAAGAAAGCGTCCTAATCATGAACTACCGAAATGGCTGCAAATTCAAATATTCTATAATGGTTTGGGAATTACACATCGATCTATGGTTGACACAGCAGCTGGTGGTGCACTTATGAGCGAAACTTACAAAGCAGCCTATGATCTTTTAGAGGAGATGGCATCAAATAATTACCAGTGCTCTTCAGAGAGAACAATGCCAAGAAAAGTGGCTGGAGTTTTTGAACTTGATCCTTTGTCTACTTTAAATGCAAAAAATAATATTTTATCTAAACAAGTAGGAAATATGAATTTCAATGCAATTCAATCTAATATGATTTGTGATCTTTGTGCAGGAAATCATTCAAGTGCAGATTGCTAAGTGGGGAACCCTTTTGCTCCATCAAATGCCGAACAAGAAAATTTTGTGTCAGACTTTCAAATGCAAAACAATCATTATGGAAACACATACAATCAAGAATGGAGAAACACCCCCAATTTTCCATGGAACAACAATTAAAGAGCAGTTATACCACCTCAAAATTTTCCACAGTAAGAAAAGAAGCCAACACCTGAAGATATATTTATGCACTACATACAAAAGACAGATTTGGCAATCCAAAATGTTGCAAATTCAACTTCGGCTTTCATTTACAATCTTGAGGTACAAATTAGTCAAATTTTAAATATGCTTAATGAAAAAACTGCAGGAACATTACCAAGCAATGCAGTTGTCAACCCTACGGAAGATGTCAAAGTAATAACACTAACAAGCGGGAGGACAATTGAGCAACCACAAGAAGAAAACGCAGAACAAAATGTGCTTGAAAAGGAAGAAGAGTACGAACAAATTGTGGATGAACAAATGCAGCATGAGCAAGTAACTTTTGATTTTTTTAATTCCATAAAGTTTCCTCCTAAAGAACAGTTATGTATTCAAGTAAAACTGATTTAATTGTGGGCGAGAAACATAAGCCTAAATTTGAAAAATTACCAATCGACGTATGTCCAACAAATTCAGGAACTCTTGAATGTGAGAAAGAAAATATTTTTGAACATGTTATATATTTGGATGCTGCACCCTCTATTCATTCATTTTTTCAGCATAATTTCAAAGAGGTGGGAGAATCAAAGACGTCATCATCACGAAGGAAATTTCTCAAACTAGAGCTTGAACCTGATCCACATCTAAAGAGAAGAATTAGAAAAGATGTTTTGATGTTGTTGGATCTTGGCGTCACATAATCACCTCACCCCCTCGTCTGGCTGAAGACTTAAAACTTAGCGCTTCTTGGGAGGCAGCCCAAGTTTTCTTTTATTGCATTTAGATTTGATTTTTCTTTTAGTTTAGTATAATTTTAATTTTTGATTTTGTTGTAGGATTGCATAAATTTTGGAAGTCAACAGAAGGAGTTGTTTTATACACCTACATTGATGACTGTTTTTTTGAGCAGTATGGAGTCAGAATCTGTAAAACTGATTCAAAGAGAGATTGTAGCCTATCGTCTTAGCTTTCCAGCAAAAAAATATCAGCCCATTTGGACACCTACAGCTCCAGATATCGCCAAAATACTGAACGCCACGCGTGCAGAAATTTAAGGACGAATCAGGGGAGAAATTCTGAACTTTTTGCATTCTTTTTGTTTTTCTTTTTCCTTTCCCATTGAGGACAGTGTGATATTCAAGTTTGGGGGGAAGGTTTACAAATTTATTATTTATTTTTGAAATAAAAAACAAAACAAAAAGGGATTGCAATTGAACTCACCATTACACTTTTGAGTTCTTTATTGTGATAAGCATTGAAATAATTTTTTTTAAGATAGACAATTTCTTATAAAGTAAGAGTAAGCATACTTATTTACTTTAGGATTATTGAGTTTCACAATTCCGTACAAAATTGTGTGAGTCATGCTATTATACATAAAAGACAAATGTGATGCTTTTTCTTGTGATTATCCCCTTTGATCTAGTCCTAAACAGAGTTTAAGTAAATAGAGTAGTAATGAAAAATAATAATAATAATAATAGTTATGAATAAATTCAATATACTCCAATGTTTTGAGCTGCTTAGAGTCCATTTGTTTTGTTGTTTTGAAAAGAGTTTTCTGAATAGAGTTTTCTGAAAACTGTATTCTGAATAGAGTTATTCTGAAAATGAGTTTAAAAGCTGTTTGGTTATATTTTTTTGTGAAAACTGTATTCTGAAAGCTGTTTATCTGAAAAAGAGAATTTAGAAGCTGTTCTGTTATATTTCTAGCTGAAAACTGTTATCTGAGAGCTGTTTTTCTGAAAAAACGAGTTTAAAAGCTGTTCTGTTATATTTCTTGCTGAAAACTGTTATCTGAAAGCTGTTTTTCTGAAAAAACCGAGTTTAAAAGCTGTTTTGTTATATTTCTTGCTGAAAACTGTTATCTGAAAGCTGTTTTTCTGAAAAAGAGAGTTTAAAAGCTGTGCTGTTATATTTCTAGCTGAAAATTGTTATCTGAAAGCTGTTTTCCTGAAAAAGCGAGTTTAAAAGCTGTTTGGTTATATTTTTTTCTGAAAACTGTATTCTGAAAGCTGTTTATCTGAAAAAGAGAGTTTAGAAGCTGTTCTGTTATATTTCTAGCTGAAAACTGTTATCTGAAAGCTGTTTTTTTGAAAAAACGAGTTTAAAAGTTGTTCTGTTATATTTCTTGCTGAAAACTGTTATCTGAAAGCTATTTTTCTGAAAAAGAGAGTTTAAAAGCTGTTCGGTTATATTTCTTGCTGAAAACTGTTATCTGAAAGCTGTTTTCCTGAAAAAGAGAGTTTAAAAGCTGTTCGGGTATATTTCTTGCTGAAAACTGTTTGCTGACATTTTTTTAGTTTGTTTTGGTGAGATTGCATGTGAGAGCAAGTAGTAGCAGTAGTATGATAGAAGATTGCATGCTCGAACAAATAGGATGTTTTTTTTTTGAATGTGAGTAGTAATTGGATTTTTTGGATTGCGTGGTGTATTTGGATAAATATATTTGGATAAATTGAGTACGCTGAACCTGCAGGCTGCAGTTGTTGAAAAGATTATATGAAAGAAGATTTCTTCTAGCAGAGCAAAACAATTTATTCAAGAAAATAAGCACTAGACAATAAAAAAAAAAACAATCCCATTTAAACATGCTCAACCAATACTAACTCCAATAATAGCAACTGCAAAGAAGTAAGCAGCAACTCCACTTCAACAAATCCAAATCAGCAAGTCTCCAATCAGCAACTCCCAAAGCAACTCAAAATGGCAACAACTCCTTCAATAAATTCCAAGACAGCAAACAGCTCCAATTGCAACTCCACTACAGTAAGATTCCAACACAACACCAAAGAGCAAACCAATAACCCCAACTTCACTTCACAAACACCAACTCCAAAACAACTATCCAATCACCAAACATTACCCAAAATAATACCCAACTACAACTCCCAACTACTACACACCACACAACAACAACAATCCCAATACTCCTGTTTTCCCTTCTTCTTCTTCACTTTTTTTTTTCTTTCAACAGAGATAAAAAAGAGAGGGAGAGCGAGAGAGATAGCAGGAGAAAAAGGCTGCGAATGGCACAGGTGGTGCGACTGGAAGACGGGCGGAGGGTCGACTGGAGGTGGCGGGGCTGAAGGCGGCGCACGACTGGAGTCTTCGGGAGCGACGAGGAAGGAAGACGACGCTGGCGTGAGCGGGCTCGAGCGGGAGGGTGATGCGGAGTCGTAGCGAACACAGGTTGAGGTTCGACGGGTCTGGCGATGCTTCGGCGACTTGAAGACGAGGCGGCACGGAGGAGAGCGGCACGGCACGGCGAGGAGTCGACGTTGAAGGGAATGCGAGGAGGATGGCGACTGGGATGGCTCAGGCGACGACAGCGGACTGCGGGAATCGCTCGCGATGTCGGCGAGCTCGAGAGGAAGGGCAACGATGGCGGAGAGCAGCGATGGGTACTCAGACTGGTGGTGGATGCTTCGGAGGTCGACTGGAGGGGGAGCGGAGATGGAGTGATGGTGGTGCTGACGAACAGAGGAGGGGGGTTGTCGAGGCGAGCGGAGGAGAGTGAAGAGGAATGGCGACGGGGAGATGGAGCAGCGGAGACGTCGAGGTCGGGCTGTCGATGGGAGATGAGGCGACAGCGGGGGGGGGGGGGGGGGGGCGATTGCGGAAGCGGAGGTGCGGGGTGGAGATGCAAGCGAGCGGTGGAGATGGAGGAGGGAAACGAAGTGAAAGGATGGAGAGTATAGGGTTTGTATGTTTGGTTTTGTTCTGTTTTTGTTTGGTTTTGGAAATCAGAGGAGGGAGAAGAAAAGAGGGGGTATAGCTGTATTCTGAATAGTGTTTCCAAAAAACACTTCAAACAAACGCCAACTCTGGATATTTATTCAGAAAAAAAAAAAAAAAACTAAAACAAACAGACTCTTAGTAACTAGGGGTATTCATCACCAATGTTTACTTTTACGTCAAACAGCAACTTGAAATATGAGTATGCAAAGCACTCTAAGTTTGTGACTTGTTGAGTAACCAGTTGAATTCATCACAAATGTTTTGCATTCGCGTCAAAAGGCAAGTGACAACTTAGAGAAAAAACTAAAAAAAAAACAAAACAAAACAAAAACAAAAACAAAAAACAAAACAAAAAAACTCTAGTTTGCTATTATTTTCCTATTTTTCATGGTTGTGTGTTGATTTTTATTATTAATGCGTACAATTGGTGGATAGACATTTCTATAATCTTTTAAATCATGAAGAGACCGAACTGGTGATTTGTGGTTAATAAAAATTAAACACCATTATAGGAGAATGTGACCGTTTAGAAATCTAATGTTATTAATGAATTTTCAATTGATAATTTGTGAATGAACTAAGGCAAATAATCAGTTGAGAATAATTCTGATACTGCGTGAGATAGAGTAGTGAATACTTTTGGGATTCTGGTCTACAACTTGGAAAAATAATATTTTTATTCATAAGGAGTTATAAATTGTGTGTGTGATAAACTAGGTGAAGTCAAAAGCCCTAGAACTAATTTTGCCATTAACAAATTACAAGAATTTCACAACCCGCTCCCTCTTCACTAATTTAGTTAACTTTACTTAGATTAATTTAATTTAGTTGTTTTATCATTTATTAATTTCGATTTTCCAAATAGTGATTCTTCTAGTAAATTCGGTACTCAATAAAATAATTAGTCTCTGTGGGTTCGACACTCTATTCACTTAACTATACTTCTTGTTGCGATTTTGTACACTTGCAAATATTCACATCAATGGATATGAGATATCAAGTCTTCATATGGGTACATATTAGAGTAATAATGTATCGGACTGACCCACCATGAGAATGCTGCATGGATCGTTACGTGAGTGTCATAAGCAGTTCTCACAGTGACTACGGTGTATGTAATTCTTTGACTTGAAGTCACTACGGTTCCCTACATGAGAAGTTATATGTTTTAATATCCTCAAACATTGCCTATAATAAGGTGATTATAAAGTCGACTATTGAATATACTACAAATTATACGGAAGGATGTGAGTGACTTAGATAGGATTTATCCCTCTTACATAACAGGAGCGATATCTATGGGCCCCTTGATTGAGTGACACTGTCAAATGCATGGCCATGCTCAAATGAGTCAATACGAGATATTGAGCTCATTTGTTTTAGCAAGTCTACTCGGACATCAAGAAACCAATGATTGAACTATACAAAGGGTGACACGCTCTATGCCTTGTGGTCAATTAAGATATCTGGACAAAGGGACTAGACTACATGGTAACATTGGTCACGGATAGGTTATGTCTAATCATTGATATTCTCGTTACTTGAGTATCAGTGATGTATTGCTAGATACCGCTCACTGTTTGTAATACTAGAATATGATTTTAGTATTATTGTCAACATAACGGGAACCTACAGGGTCACACACTTAGAATGGATAGAAATTGAGATTTAAATTCATAAGATGAATTTAATTGGGAATTCAAATAAGACTTGGACTCCTGACATTTGTTGGACATTTAATTAGATTAAATGGGATAACTAAAGTTCAAAGTCCCGCACACGAATCTGAACCAGGTCAGATTGTGAGTCCAACAGCCTCATTACTCTCTTAGGTTTGATTTTCTGCAGCTATATATATGATACATATCTGTGGAAAAGGGTTACATGAGAAAACCCTAGCCGTCACAGAAATTGTGAGAGAGAGAGAGAGAGAGATCATGAGGAACATCCTTTCTTGCAGCTAGCACCACAGTGTGTGGATATCGTAGAGGCACCGCAATATTTTAGTGCTGTGATCGACATTTAATTGGAAGCAGCAGATCCATCTTTAAAGTATAACTCCTAAACACGATTTATGATTTTCGCATTGATCCGTGGTTAGGTTTCGATATTTCTTTGTAATTATTCCGCTGTGTATTTAATCTGAGATTACCATCGAAACCTAACAGGAAAGACTCGAACACCTAATTAATAGACTGTGTGATAATTTTTATGTGTTGCAGTAATTTCCACGTGTTTTATATTAGTACTGTTATGGTAATTGAACGTTGATTTGTGTTTGCGAATGTTACGCTAAGTGCACGTGGTTTGAGGTGAGTGCTAGTTGAGCACATGTGAGATATGGGTAGAGTATCCGATAATGTGACTTGGTGTGAGCACTAATGGTTTAATGCGAGCACCTAAATGGGGTTCGGGTTCGACAAAGTTAGTGACTCCAGTGTAGGAGTGGGGTAGTGTCAAGTGATGATAGATTTACACCTATTTATAAAGATAAGTTCGGAACGGGACCACTAGGTTTAGGTCGAAATGGTTGTACACTTAAGGATTAGGCCCTAAAAGGCGAAGTGACAAGGACAAGGCTGGACATGAGGTGGGGCTCATAGATTCCGTGACCGAGGATAGGCCTTAGGGTGCCTTAAAGATATGGTACAGGCCCCGGATTCTGTGGAAATGGGACATACCCACTAATTCCCGAAGAGGGATAGGCCCATAGAATATTTTATGCTAGGGATAAGACTCAGTGTGGTCGGTAGGCGTGGGGTTGGGCCCACAGGGACTACACTTTGTAACACTAGTCACAAGTTTAGGTTTTGCATGGCAAGGAATCGAACCCTGTAAATGGAGAATAGCAACTTGCATTCGGAAGCTATGTTGAATGGGCGACATAGATATCCAAACAAACATTGCATTAGAATAACATCATTATGTTTTATGCATTGTAGTATAATAATAATTGCTTGTTTCATCATTTAAACTGTCTAGGTTACTTTACTTTATTTCATAATCACTTGTATTTTGTAATAATTGATTTGTGGTTTGGGAGTGAGCAAGATTTTTGCTGATTTCACCAGCCTTACATCGGCCTTACAAGCTGGCGATCCCACAGATTTATGTTGTGCAGATGGGATTTGCTCGATGGAGGCGGATACCCAGATGTGATGGCGACACTCAAGTTGCGTACCTATGAAGTCCATTGTCATTTTATTTGTTATAAATGATAGCGTCTCATGTATTATGTAACCTTTGTTTTGTAAAGGAACATCAATGAATAAAAATTTTAAATTTCCAATGTTTTATTTGTCTTTATGTTATTACATCAAAGTATCGATCTTGGAAAAGTCACGGTTTCCTAGTGTACGGGTTCCGGGGAGGTACAGAGTGGTATCAGAGCCAACTTCAATAAGTAATATCAAACACAGTAAAGGAAATGGGCTTAGGGTGACACTAGTTGGGTGTTGGGCCTAGATTGGGGTAGTAGAAGGGTCATATGTGTAATAGTTGTTCTTTTCAACTTTGCATTTTGAATTTCCTTATACACTGAACTAATTTCTCTGTCTATCTTTGTAGGATGGCTGATTTACCAATGGGACTGGCGTACCTTAAGGAGGAGTTCGAGGAGGAAGAGGAAACGATGGAGTTGACTGATGCGGAATCTCGATCATTCACTTCTTTGCCACATGAATCTTCCTTGGTTAGCTTTCTGGTGGCACTCTCGTGGCCTGCAGTCGAGGACCGAGAAGCTTTCGTTCTGAAGGATGAGTTGGCCTCGTGCTATGATAAGTAGGGGCGGCTCAAAGAGCAGCAACTGGAGGACCAACGATGCATCGCAGCCTTAGAAGCAGAGGTCAAGCGTCTCGAGCGTGGTCAAATCCGAGCGGCCTTTGGGTTCTTTCAAATAGAGAATGCTCAACGGGATGGAGGAAATCTAAGTGGCGCCGGCCAGGTTAGTAGGGCCCTGAAAGACCATCGTCTCGAGTGATGTGATGTTATGATATTTTTTATAAGAATAATGCATGCAATAACAAGCCTAGAAGTATATGTATCTAGACTTCAAAAATGATTGTAATTTATTTTATTTAAATATATCACGCAAGTTGTTTGATTTACACTTTGAGTACATCGTATACGTGCTTCTGTGGACTTTTACTGCTCTGAAAAATGAAAAAGGAAGGTTGTGTTGTACATATGGTAGGATGATGAGCCAGAAACAAACACTGAGGCTGAAACGAAAACCAGTGGGGCCGATGATAATGGACTTAAACAGGAAACCGAGCTTGCCAGGCAGATCAAGAGTTTAGGTTTCTCTTACTACATTTACTAAACATCCATATTCTACGATGATGTATGAACCATCACTTGCACGAATCCCTTAATATGGGATAAGAGTTTAGGCATGTGCAGGGTAGGTGTGTGATTATGATCTTGGTCCAAAAAAAACATAAAATAAATAAATAAATAAATCACATTACACCAGAGATGATATCATGATCGGACTTTTCTAGAGTAATTTATACCTACCCCAAGGCTGTTTGGGGTACACTAGGCTACTTTTTTCTTTATAATGTTCCCACAATTCACAAGGTTCCTTGTTGGAGATCGGATTTACCTTTTTTTTATATATATATAAAAGATGACGCCCGTCATCGTTTCATTAATGAGAAATAACGAAACAAAGTAGAACAAAGAAAAAATAAAGACCGTGAGCATAATGCCCCACGTTACATCAAGCTACCCTAAGGTAGTGCAAAATCAAAATGTAGCAACATTAAAACATGAGCTAAAATGTACAGTACAACAAGTACATCAAAATCAAAACAGACCCATGTCCCGCTGTGACCAAAAGACATGCTAACCCTCGTGTACCGGATTGCTATCCTTCTTCATTTGGCTTGAACTTTTTCCTTGCTCCCACATAACCTGCCTAGTCATGAATTAGAAGAAAAATTTTATGCATTGAAGTTGAAAATCTATGTGTAGTGTTTCGGAAGCATAAGTCATTTCGATCTAGCCATAGTCTCAATAGGTCGCCGCTACTGCTATATCCCAGCCCCGTTTGTCCTCTATCCTAATAAGTTGTTCCCTCCAATGTCCCCAAACGTCCCCAGTCGACCTAGGACACTGCGTGCATCCAAATCCTCTAGAGATTACTTCCCATGTGAGAGCTGCCTTGCAGCATGTGAATAATAAGTGTGCTGTATCTTCCTCTTCATCTAGATAGGTATCGCACGTCACGGCAATCTGCATGTTTTTTTTCCTAAGGTTAAGTTTTGAATGAATTGCGTCATTGTGCGCCAACCAACAAAAAACTCTAACTTTTAGAGAAACCTGTGTATTCCAGATTATATTTTCCTCTTTACATCTAACTCCACCGTCATTCAACCATTTGTACATTGACGAAACCGAAAAACATTTCGATTCGTCAATGTTCCACCATCTTTTGTCAATATCATTGTTTGTTTCCCCTACCTTTTGCCTGGATAAACCTGTTACTCTTCGTACTGATGCAGACTTTCGGCCGACAGGTTCGCTTGAAACAATGAACCTAAGCTTCCCATTCCTCCAAACGTCCGCCACGAGTGTGTCTTTGTCAGCTGCTGCAGCCGCTGCTTGCGGGAAGATATTTATAACCGATCTGTTCCCGCACCACTTATCCTTCCAAAATCTAGTGTGTTTTCCATTCCCGATCTTACACCTAGTGTTTAGATTGAACATCTCTCCCTCTTTTGCGACGCCTTTCCAAAGTAACGACACTTTTCTGAACATGCTTCTTCCTCCAAAACGATATTTTTTTCGCTTTCGAAATAGGTCGAATGAATTACACCACCATCCTTTTCGTCGTTGGTAAATTTTCCACCACCATTTGCTCAGTAGTGCTCTATTCATATCGTGCAGATTTTGAATCCCCAACCCACTGCATTCTCTTCTCTTGCACACCCTGCCTCAATTGACCAAGTGAAACCCCTTGTTACCTTCATCAGTTCCTTTCCACAAAAATCGTCTTCTTAGTTTGTCAATCTTGTTAATGACCCATTTGGGTAGTTCGTAGATCGACATAAGACCACCTATCCTTCCAAAATCTACTGTGTTTTCCATTCCCGATCTTACACCTAGTGTTTAGATTGAACGTCTCTCCCTGTTTTGCGACGCCTTTCCAAAGTAACGACACTTTTCTGAACATGCCTCTTCCTTCAAAACGATATGTTTTCCACTTTCGAAATAGGTCGAATGAATTACACCACCATCCTTTTCGTCGTTGGTACATTTTCCACCACCATTTGCTCAGTAGTGCTCTATTCATATCGTGCAGATTTTGAATCCCCAGCCCACCGAATTCTCTTCTCTTACACACCCTGCCCCAATTGACCAAGTGAAACCCCTTATTACCTTCATCAGTTCCTTTCTACAAAAATTGTCTTCTTAGTTTGTCAATCTTGTTGATGACCCATTTGGGTAGTTCGTAGATCGACATAAGATAAAGAGGAATTGCACTAAGCACCGAGTTCAGCAGAGTAATCCTTCCCCCTAATGAAAGGAATTGGCTTTTCAACCCTGCCAGCTTCTTTTTAATCTTTTCGATTAATGAGATCCAGTCTTCTCTTAACAGTGATCCCGGCCTAATTGGCCTGCCTAGGTATTTGATACGGAATTCACCCCCTTCGCAACCTAAGATTGCGGTGATAGCGTTTACCGGCATTGATAAACTGTCACTGATCGGGAAGACGCTGGTCTTATTCAAGTTAACCTTCAATCCCGACCACCCTTGAAAGCATGCCAAGGCTGCCTTAATGGCTACAACTTCTTCTGCTTGAGCCCTACCGAACAATAGGGTGTCATCAGCATATTGTAGAATAGTCATTGGCTGAGCAATTCCTTTAATCTCAACGCCTTTGATGACGTCGTTCTCCTGCGCTCTTCTTATCATTTCCGCAAGACCATCTGCAACGATTGCAAATAAAAGTGAAGATAGGGGATCTCCCTGCCTGAGTCCCTTTTTGCACCTGATTTCTCTGCCTTGCCACCCATTAACAAATATACTCGATTTCCCTCCTTGGACACACAGTTTCATCCACATACGCCATTTCACACCGAAACCTTTGAGTTTAAGAGCCTCGTCCAAACATTCCCAATGTACCAGTCATATGCCTTTTCAAAGTCCAACTTCAGAAGGAATCCGTCTACCTTACCTCTACTTCCCCTAAAGACAATCTCGTGGGCCGAAGCTATGCTATCCATAATGTCTCTTTCTCTGATGAAACCGCTCTGTGAGGGAGCAACCACCTCATCCAAATGTGGAGCCAATCTCTGCGCGAGCACCTTCGCTATAATTTTGAAAGATTCGTTAATCAAGCTGATAGGTCTGAGGTCCTCAACCTTTTGTACGTCGCGCTTCTTAGGGATTAGGGTAATAGTGGCATAGTTGATCCTATCCATGTTAGTACTTCCGTCGTAGAGTTCTTTAAAGATGTTCATAAGCTCCGCCTTAATAATTTGCCAGTAGATTTTGTAGAAGAAGATTGGTAGCCCATTCGGTCCCGGTGCCTTTTCTTGACCAAGCTGCTTGATTGTCTCGAGTACTTCTTCTTCCTAGAATGTGTTTTCTATACCATCGCTTCCATCTATTGTAGAAGAGCTCCACATGTCCGGGGATAGGGAGCATCTGTCTGCGCTGTAACTGCCAATCATCTCGCGATATCTTCTATCTAGATGCTCTTTGATAAGCCCATCGTTCTCTGTCCAGCTTCCATCGATGTGCAATCCAAAAATGTGATTTTGTCTTCTTCTTCCGTTTGCCACCTTGTGGAAGAATTTTGTGATTGCATCACCTTCAGCCAGCCATTGAACTCTTGATCGCTGCTTCCAATAGATCTCCTCCATAGTTGTTATCTGCTGGATTTCTAATCTATCTCTTTCCATTTCGTCCTTTTCTATTCCCGATAAATCCCACTCTTCCTGCATGGATTCTAATTCCTGGATCCTCTTACCCAGTTTCTCCCTTCTTAAGTTGGTGTCTCCAAGCTGCTGTCTAGCCCAGCTTTTTAAACTCCTGCGCAGCCGCCTAGTCTTTTCTACCCAAATTCCTACTGCTGAAGTTTTGATAGCGGGACCATCCCACGACTCTTTAATTACGTCCGTCGTTTCCGACATCGTTGTCCAAGACTTCTAAAATCCGAAAAGAAAAATCTTGCTTCTGGGTATCTCACCTGCAATCTATGACAAGTGGCAAATGGTCTAATGTGTATTTTTGTAGTGGATTTCACTTTGGCCAAGGGGAAAGCGTCCCAAGCATTGGAGACCAGTACTCTATCTAATTTTGCGAGAATTGAATTTCGTTACATATTAGACCAAGTGAATTTTCTATCAATCATCTCCAGCTCCAGCAGCTCCAATAGTTCTATTGAACAACTCCTGATCGCTATGACTGAGACCTCTGCCTCTATGTTCGTCTCGGTATCTAGTTATGTTGAAGTCCCCTCCTATAACCCACGGCTGTACCCATTTGTTTCTAATATCTTTAATCTCCTGCCATAGTTCTCTCCGCCGTCTAGAGTCATATGGGCCAGACACAAGTAACAACGTGCTCCCAGTCGCCATAGATCTGATTTACTTTCCTTGCTTGCGTACTGTACTGCAGTTTTTTTAGCTTGTCTCGGTATTTTTTCATTAATTAAACAAAGTGATATTCCATATTTTCTTAACCAAAAAGCAAAGAAAAAAAATCACAACAAATCGTGAATTTTATCATCCTCAAGCTTAACAATATTACTATATAAATGAACAATGCAAAACCGCAGCATATCAATGCTAGACCAGATTGAAAATGCTCTTTGGCCTGAAATGGCTAAATTTTAGTGCATTATATAAGTTTTATGGGAGTTCATGTTTTATTATTTTACATTGGGCATTGTATTCTCAAGACTAGGTAACTTTTACATAATGTGTACTTTGCCTCCCCAGCTACTACTGACATGTGTTCAAACTGTACCAGGGCTATTTCTCAAAGCTGAAAATTTCACAACTGATGCCCAAACAGTGAATGAATTGGTGAACAAAATTGGTCCTTCTGCATCTTCAGCTTCAAAATAGAAACTTGCCCATACACTGGTCATCCTACAAGCTTCATTAGGGTGACTATGTGCCTCTCAAGATTTCTGTCAAATAGGGGCTTATGGAACGATAAGCAATTACACCAGCTCTTGGCCAGATCAGCAGTAGTTGAGTTCCTCCGAGTAACAGATTCCTGAGGACATCAGGGAGATGCAAATGAATATATGAGTAGCAACCTCACTACAATACTTACAAAACACTAAATGATTGATAACCTAGATTAAACAAACTAGGGTTTCTTTTCCATGAGCAGATCCACATAAAATTAACAGAGTCGTCTGATGTTATAAATATTTTGATTAATCTTTTTATATAAAAAAAAACACAATACTCCTGAAAGGATAGATATTAATGTATTCTTCGACTTAAGAATGGATATTTTATAAGAAAAGACAAATACAATTTGATAAAATGAAGCATGGAAAGAGTTGTTTAAAAACAACATAAAATATATTCTTAAGGGTCACCTATTCAATTGTAAGATACTTGCAATTAGCTCTCTAATAGTCTACTAAATCCTATCAAACAAAACTTAGTAGTACATACCACATACCACCAAGGCACTGAATCAAAAGTCTTGGTAAATAAACAAAAAAAAAAGAGGTTTAGGACAAGCATTCTCCCAATATAATTGGCATAGACAAATAGAAAGGATTTTTTTTTTTTTTTTTTTTTTTTGCCGGGGGGGGGGGGGGGGGGGGGGGGGGGCGCGGCTCCAAATAGTACTTGTGTAGTATCAATTGCACACGACAGGCAATTAGCAATGCATGCAATGTAACCATACAATACGAGACAAAATAAATAGTCTCTGCTTACCAAAAGCAATGGCGCTACAAACCAGTGAATTTTTAGAGATGCCATTTCATGCAACATTGTGCATCCCTTACATTTCCTTAATGGAAAGAACATCTTCACGCGGATGAGCAGCTTCTATAATAACTTCTACCTTATCGCCAATCTGTTTACCATTGGAAACATAACCAGAAGCTTGAATCCCTACCTGTAATAACAAAAGATGTGATGATGAAGGGATACAAATAACAACACAGGTACAGACAGATCACAAACAAAAGCAGTAGTTTGCATTTGTAACCGAGTATAACTGAAGAGGATAAAAAAGAACTCAAAGCAATGGGCACAGCAATGGTTGAAAACCTCCTACTTGTACGAGGAAAATTACAGAAAATATGCACCAACTATTGGTTATGTTCATATATAAAAAGTAGCCTTTTGAACAATTTCGGTGGAATATATTAGAAGCAACTAACTGTTAGTTTAGTTTTATTAAAATACGCAGTGAATGTTATAAATAAATTATTAAGTGTGAATTGTCTATTGAACTCCCCCCACTCATTCCACATTCTCCACCACCACCACTACATTCATTCATTTTTATTCATATGTAATAATTATGTAATTGTCTCTTTGTATCCTTTGTAAGCCTATAAATAGGGCCATTAGGTGAATCATTTGTATATAGAGGAAAAACCTATGAATGAGAATAATCTTCTTTGATCTCGTCTCTATTTTCTTTGTTTATTGTTTCTATTATTTTATAAGACGTTATCAGCACGAGTCTCTACCTTTCAAGTCTCAAGTTCATCCGAAGAAAAGGAAAAATGTTTGGTCATATATATCACGAGCCTCTACCTTTCGAGTCTCAAGTTCATCCGAAGAAAAAGAAAAATGCTTGGTCTTATATATGTAAGTATGTTAATCTCGAGTTCATCTTATTATTTTTTACTTTTGATCATTTCCTTAAGATCAATATAACTTAGTTTGCTCTACACTCGCCATTTTTTATGGATCTTGTGTATCAGAAAAGTTATATTTTGATCTCGTCTTTTTATTTCTAATTATGCATATTATTTCATTATGTTCTTATTTTTCAAAGCTCTTAATAATAACCGACAAGAATTACTTGTCATGAGTTTTGGATGTTGAAATTCATTTGAATACCGAAAGTCTCAAAGAGACAATTGATGGATTCAAAGAATCATCGAAATGAGATCATACGAAAGATATAACGAAAGCTATAATTTTCTTTTGTCACAATCTCCCTAAAGGAGTGAAAGATGATTGTATCAAAATCAATGATCCTGAAGATCTCCTGAAATTTAAATAAAATATTGTTCATCTAGCAAAAGGAATTATGTGAGAATTTGATATATCAAAATTAAAGATCCCGAAGATCTCTTGAAATGAAGAAAATATTGTTTGTATAATAACAATACAATGAGTATGAATTGATGACGATCCTGTAGATCTAAATATGTATAACTGTGGCTAACTATAAATGTATGGAAAAATGACGATTTCGTCTTATATATTAGACATGCTCCATTTCCCGAAGTGAATGTGATGCTATATAATTGTTCTAGTAATTTTAGCCATGAGGGTACCCATCATCGTGGCCATAGATGTGGACTTGGATAATGAAAAGAAAATAAAATGTATAAACAATCCATCATTGGCGTATGATACAAGACCATCGGTCGCATACCTGTAGTACGGTAATGTATTTTGTTGAACTATATCAAGAATCATTAAAGAATAAAGGAAAGAATTAACTGATGGTCATAACCTCAATAATATAATACACTTAAAGGTGACAAATTTCTCTGTCCATTCTGAAGATGGAAGTGATAATCACCAGAAGTGATAAATATACTATCCTGAAGATCAAAATCATGATCACCAGAAGTGATCAAAATGATTTATCATTTCAAGTTACTTTATTTATAAGTTTTGTTTTTTATTTTTCATGTCTGTTATGAGTTATGATAATACTCAGTTTATTTAAGTTTAGTATTATCATATATGCTTGATATATTGCTTTACAAGTTTGTTTGTTTGTTTTTTTTTTTTTTTTTTATATATGTATAAATTCAAGATTCAAGTTGAGACAAATGTCTTGAAGACATTATTACCACACACTCTATAATACATATTCTCTCATTTGAGATATGATGAAGCACATACCAATATTATATAAATTTATATGGTTGTGTGAAATTGGGGTTGTTTTAAACGACAACTAACCACCTTCTCTCCCCACCCATTTGAGATATGAGATATGATGAAGCAAACAACCACCTTCTCTCCCCACCCATCTGATCCAATTAGTTTAAACGACAACTAATTGAATCTGATCCTTCCCCAACACTTCGTCTTCGTTTGATGGCCTCCTGCCGTCCCCTTTTTTGGTAATCCTTTTGATATGAGATAAGAAGGTCAAGTGAGCCTTCTTCGTTTCGGTTTTGGACTCTGGATTCGTGTTGGTTTGACTACATTACCATTCCGATGGCGGATGTTACATCAGGTGGAGATTGGGGAAATAGTTATGAGGAGTGGATGTTACATCAGGTGGAGATAGGGGAAATAGTTATGAGAAGCGTCATGGAACTCCTCACCTTACTAATACAAAATTGGACTTGACCGATATGCACCTTTGGAATCGCTTGGTTTCGATAACACTCATTGAACGCGGATGGGAGAGGCATATTACCTAACCACGACCTAATCTTGTTACGAATTCTTGGACCAGGACTGTCCATAAGGTAAAGAGTACTTTGTGGGCTTCGATGGAGCAGTAGATTGTATGCAGAAATATAAATGGTGGAACTGCGAAGGAGGTTTGAATTAAGACAGCTTATCCCACTAGAGAAACATGTCGATAAGATGACGGGGAGACATGACCAGTTTGATGTGTTAGCCTTTCTAGGTGGTTTGTCTTCTGAGTTTAATAACTTGAACCCCATACTCCTCGCATCTAAGTTAGCATACTCTGTTGATGATGTGTTTACTTCATTGTAGAAGACATTTGCCACATATTCTTTGATTACTGGTCACTCTCAGCCAACATGAGGATATTCTTTGGAAGCGGGCACGTCCCCAGCCTTGCTGCCAAGTGCAGTCTCTAGATGAAAACACAATAGTAGGGTAACAAAAGAGGAGGATTTTCAGGAAGGATGGGTCGGCATTCTGGAGTCTAGCCCGATAAGGAGCAGGTGGGAAAAAGGACTAGATTCAGAGTGCTGAGTGTCATTATCCTGAACTTAGGCACTTGATTAGGGATTGCCCAACTTTAGCCAGCAAGAACAAGTATCAACCAATTGCAGCAGTTGTTGAGTACACAAATATGCAGTCAGAAGCAGGTTTTCAAAATGATCAGATTGGTTTTGTGCAGCCATCTCTATTTCTACTTTATGTAAATCAGGTATATCCTACAAAGCATGGGTACCTTATGTAACTAGCCATACCCATACCGGGTACTTGTACTAGTAGCCATCAGCTTAGGTACCGTACCGGCTACGGCAGGGATTTTTTTTTTTGAAAAATAACCTTATTGGGTCTGAAAAATAACGGTCTGGCCCATACCCAATTATTAAAAAAAACTTTATTAGTGCACTTTTATATGGATTATGAAGTGTGCCATATTTTGAAACGAAAATAGACGTGACTAACAACAACAACAACAAAGCCTTTTTCCCAACTAGTTGGGGTCGGCTACATGAATCCTGGTTTTCCATTCTGCTTGGTTTAGCGCAATATCTTCTGTAAGGTCACAAGCTATCATATCTTTTCTCATCGTTTCCAACCAAGTTAGTTTAGGTCTTCCTCTACCCCTAACTCTACCCTCAATACTTATCAAATCACTCTTTCTAATGTGGGCATTACTAGGTCTATGTGTGACAAGTCCAAACCACCTGAGGCGATTCTCTCTTAACTTATCTTGGATTGGAGCTACCTTTAGTATGTCTCATATATGCTCGTTTCTAATTCTATCCTTCCTTATTTTACCACACATCCATCTGAGCATCCTCATCTCCGCTACACTCATTTTTTGGACATGTTGTTTCTTTGTTGCCCAACACTATGCTCCATACATCATTGCTGGTCTAATAGCCGTCCTATAAAATTTTTCCTTCAACTTCAAAGGTATATGTTTGTCACACAAAATACCACTGACACTTCTCCACTTAAGACACCCTACTTGGATCCAATGTATAACATCTTCACAAATCTCCCCATCTATTTGTATAATTGAGCCTAAATATCGGAAACGATCTCTCTTAGGTATCTCTTGACCATCAAGCTTCACTACTTCCTCAGTTGTGCTCAGGCTGTCACTAAATATAAAATTTTTGTTACGATTAGATTACTTATTTTCTATAGTTCAAAAGTTTAATGTTGAATGCATTTTGGGAATCTTCTTTTTTTGTTATGTGTATGGATTCTCTTTTATGTTTATTTGAATATATTAAATTATAATTTAAATTAGATTTAAAATAATATAACCGTACCCCCGTACCCTACTTTTTACTTGTTTGTCGTATCCCCGTACTGGTACCCCTACGAGTACATATACTCGTAGTTATGCTACATAGGGTATCTCTCACTAGTTACTTTCCGTAACTCCTAAAAGTCGGGTGTCTAATTCAGGTCCTTCTGATCACACGACTGGAAAATCGGTATATTGTCTAGTGTATTCAATACCGAATGGGGAATCAGTATATTGTCTAATGTATTTAGTACATTTATGCATGAACATGTTAAGTTAGCTTAGGGGTGGCATTCCCGCCACGGACCCGAACCTATTTGACCAGGTCTGTGCCCAGGTCAAACTGGATAGCCATAGCGAGTGGGACCGGGTTGAAATTTATAGGTTAAACCCGCTCGACCTGGCCCATATAACTCGTAATCCGCGACCAACCCGACCCGCAACCCACGGGTCGTGTAACATTCGACCCGCCCATATAGTGGGGTTTTATAGGAAACAAACAAAAAAAACAGCCCCAACGGGCGGCCCGCCCATTGGGGTTGTTTTTTTTGTTTGTTTCCTATAAAACCCCACTATACTCACTCATTCTTCTTCACTAATTCACTCATTCTTCTCAATCTATCAACTCTCTCAACTCTCTACCACTACTACTATATTCTAAATCTAAGGCAGAAACAACAACGAAGTTAAGAGTCTACAATTCAACTGTCTACTACTCATCGTCTACTCAACTCTCAAATTCTCTTTACTACTCGTCGTCTACTCAACTCGTCATCTACTCGTTGATCAAGTGAAAAAACTCAATCTCAAATTCCCTTCGTCTACTCAACTCTCTTAATTATTTTCAACTCTCTCATCTATATATTTGTGAGGTAAGGTATCAAAATTTCTCAACTCTCCCAACTCTTTATTGTTCTCAACGCTAGTTATTTTTATTCTTAGTTCACTTGTTTGTTGTTTTTTTACTACTCTTTCAACCCTCTTATCTTTTTTTAGATTTTATTTTCATATACACAACTACGACCTCAACGCACTCAACCCGCCTATCTTGTTTTTTGTTATTTCACATACACTATTACTACACCACTAGCATAATGTCGCGATCATGCGGTGGCGGCCGTAGCCAAAGTGGACAAGAATCCACTAGTTCATCTCATTGCCCGCCAATAATCCTACAATTAGAGACCGAATATAATCATAATCTTAATATAGATTATGAAAGTATTCCTCCTTACGATTATGATCCCGACACACAACATGATGAAATCCTAGCTAGTGATACAAACACAAGACACTGAACCCGCACAACCTACTTCATCCAAAAAACATAGAAGCCAAACTAGTGAAATCCACAAATTTTATGACTGTCCCAAACGTGGACAATCCGAGCTGGGGACATAAGGTATATAAAACATGTAACAAAAGTTACAAATGGACAAAGGGTGAGGGGACGGGTACAATTAGTCGACACATTACAAATGTACACCCCGAACTAGTACAAGACCGACGATCCCAACATAATATCAACCCTTGGACAAGGCAAGTAGATAACCATAGCTATGATCCCGAAATCATCCGTCAGAAAATGGCTAGACTAGTTATTGAGGAAAAGTTACCATTTTCCTATTCCGAGAATAAGAACCTAGAGGCCTTTAACCAAAATGCACTAAATCCACATGTCAAAAGAATTCATAGAAACACAATTAAGGCCGATTGTTTTAAACTCTATTCCGAAATGAGACCCTTTAATTGCACTTTTGTATTATTTAATCTGTAGAGTATCGTAACGGCCAATGGTTGGAAAGGTTGTAACGATATTCCGATAATGGACATAACTTTTCATTGGATCGATAGTGATTGGCTCATTCAAAAGAGAATCATATCACTTGTGGCTTTGTCGTACCCCCACAGTGGTTCGGTTATCACAACACATATTTTAGAAGTATATGATTTATTTCATATTGACGATAAAAAAATTTCGATTAGTTTTGATAATGCCTCCAACAACACTAGTGCGATTACTACATTAGTTTAACATTTAGCTCCTCCATGTCTTGAAAATTTTCATGTTAGATGTGCATTTCATATTCTTAACTTATGTGTATAAAATGCATTGAAAGTAGCCGATCTATATGTGAATGCAATTAGAAATTGGGTACATTTTATCGCTTTGGTACTATGCTTCAACAATTAAAAAGATGGTGTAATATTAAGGAAGTACATTTTATAAATTTTCCTAGAGATGTTAAACACAGATGAAATTCTACTTACGACTTATTGAATGTTGGTACTAAATATAAAGTGGTTATAAATAATTTTTGTATTACAAAAAATCTGGAAGATTTTCAAATGTCTCCCGATTCTTGATATTTTGCCAAAAATTTCTTTAAAATTTTGGAACCTTTTAAGACTGCAATTTTGAAATTTTCAAAATCTTACAATTCCACTTCTAGTATTATTTTTATTTCAATAATTACTATGATGCAAACTTTTCCAGAAATGATTTTGGATCCTTACATTGGTTATATTATTATTCCCACTTATGATAAATTTTTGAAGTATTTTAATCTTTCTTCTATGTTGTATAGTATTGCTACTGTAATGGATCATCGAATAAAATTAGCGGGAATGAAGAGTTTGATTGAAATATTTTTGGCAATACTTGGAGAAGAATCTCAATATGAATGTAATGATTATTCAACCATATTTGAGTTGACAATGAATAATTTTTATGATTTTTATGATAGAACTTATGCATCTAGTGGTACCACACGACAAACTAGTGTATCAACTTCTTCTTCTTCATCTACAGGTAAGGGTAAGAGCACAATAAAGATGTCACTGCAAATTTACTTGCACGTATTCAGTCTAAAAAACCTAGGACTAATGCACCTAATGAATTATACTGGTATAATTTACAAGATAGTGAGAGTTGTAATGCTAGGATTGAGGTGTTACAATGGTGGAAAGAGCATGAAACTCTATTTTCAGTTCTTTCACACATGGCTAGAGATCTACTAACCCCTCCTGTGTCTCCATTTGAATCAGAAAGTAATTTTTCTTCAAGTGACAGGGTTTCAATCGATTACAGAATTGCTTCAAGCCAGATTCATTGGAGATGCTCGTATGCACTGAAGATTGGATGAAAACAGAAGACATGGCTCAAGAAAAAACAGTGGACACCTCAACAAGTGGAACCAGCTCTCCTGAAAATCACGTTGAAGCTAAATAGGAAATTTAGGGTGATAAAATCCCAGATTTAGATAAGTTAAGGTACACGACAATAGTCCAATTAGAGCAGTAAATCGGACCGGGCGGAATAGCACAGCCATAAGTTCAAGCTTGGACCGAAATTCTACTCGGACAAGCTTATGTCCTGCTCGGTCCACGTCGGGAAAAAATTTTTATAGTCCGGGCTTGGTTCGTTATAAAAGCAGAAGGTTATGTTTGTTCGGACAGACCGGACTCGGTAAAGCATCGGACCTAATAATTTGTTCAAGTTCGGTTCGTATAACAATTCGGAGGGTCCACAGTCGGGCCATTTCTCGAGCCGGACTCGGACGGACAACGTACCGCCATGTTCATTTTACAGCCCTAAGTCCAATGCTCATTCTTCAATCTAACTCAAGGCTATCTTGAACTCTAGATTATCCCCTTAAACATGTGATTCAATAAAAAATTTTGATTTTTTAGTTTTTATTACATGTATTTGTATGTAATTTGATTGTTGTAAAAATTTATTCCAAGTTGAAATAAATAATATATGCAATTTTGTTTTACTCTTATACTTATTGTACATTTATTCTCTTTTTTTGGAGTTAAAAAAATATAAAAAATCAAAAAAAAAATATAAAAAATCAAAAAAATCAAAAAAAAAATATAAAAAATCAAAAAAATAAAAAAACCCAGGCCAACCCGGCCCGAACTTAGGCCCTAGCCCGTCCCGAAAATTTTGCCGCACTGCCCCACTTTTTGAAAATATTTAGCGATATGCCCTACTTCCCAAAACAATTAGCGATATGCCCTTGTTTAGGACACGTCAGTAAGAAATGTTATTGGGAAGAACGGCATAGGTTATTTCCATGCCGTTCTTCCCAATAACGGCATCTGTTTGAAAAAAAAATTGCATGCCGTTATTTGGAATAACGGCATCAGTATATTTGTCTTACAAGTGTGAATCTTCTAAGTTTAAAAAGTTCTAAGTGTGAAAAAAACTTATAAACAATGCTGTTATCCTAAATAACGGCATTCGAATGCCTGATGCCGTTGTTGGAGATAACGGCATCAGTTATATATCAATATGCACTCTTGCCGTTTGGAAACATAAAGAATTGATAAAAAGTAAAAAAAAAAAAATTATAACTGATGTCGTTATTATGCCGTTGTTGGAGATAACGGCATCAGTTATATATCAATATGCACTCTTGCCGTTTGGAAACATAAAGAATTGATAAAAAGTAAAAAAAAAAAATTATAACTGATGCCGTTATTCGGAATAACGACATCAGTTATAATTTTTTTTTTTTACTTATTCATCAGAGAGGATGAATAATAAGTTACTTTTTCATTAAAAAAATTTATAACTGATGTCGTTATTCCAAATAACGGCATCAGTATTGAAAATGCCGTTATTTGAAATAACGGCATCTGTTATAAGATTTTTCATACTTGCAATTTTTTCTCTAAGTGGAGACTACAAGCTCTCGAAAAACAAAACAACCTATGCCGTTATTCCAAATAACGGCATACAAATTTTTTTCCAAACAGATGTCGTTATTGGGAAGAACGACATGGAAATAACCTATGCCGTTTTTCCCAATAACGTTTCTTGCTGCCGTGTCCTAAACAAGGGCATATCGCTAATTGTTTTGGAAAGTGGGGCAGAGCGCTAAATATTTTCAAAAAGTGGGGTAGTACGGTAAAATCTTCGCCCGTCCCCCACCTGGGCAAACCCACTAGTTGGGGCCCGGCCCGAATGCCAACCATAAGTTAGCTGATGGATCTTTTAATCCTGTTGGACTAGGCTGTGTTCAATTAACAATCTATACTTCCGCTTTACATGTGCCTACTTTCTCCTTCAATTTGGCTTCCATTAGTCAAATAACCAAATCTTAAATTGTTCATTAACATTCTTTCCTGGTTACTATTTATTTATGAGCTTGGAACGAATCAAAAGATCGGCAAAAGGCATTTAGCTGGGGAATTGTTCCCTTTGAACAACATTTCAAGACCGGTTGCATGTGAGTGATTCAGGGCTGCTCTACTTAACACTACCAGCTGGGGCATCCATCTTTTGCCAAATCTGAAGACTATGCAGCCTGAGTTATCTTCGCTTTCTGAATTAGTATGCGAGTCATGTCAGCTAGGTAAGCATCATCATGCTACATATCCACCTAGAGTTGAGAGTAGTTCTAATTGTTTTTTGCTTTCGTTCATTTGGATATTTGAGGATCATGCCCAGTTGGTCTGTTACTGGAGGTTTTCGATATTTTATTACTTTAGTGGATGATTATTCAAAGCTTCCTCGACTTTATATAATGAAATCTCGTTATAAAATATTTGATATTTTTCGTAAATTTTGTGATGAAGTGAAAAACTCAACATTAAGAAGTGACGTTGGAAAGGAGTATACTTTTTTAAGGTGATGTTAAATTTTTGGCCAAATCTGGAATTGTTCATAAATCATCTTGTCCGTACACACTCCAACAAAACGGTGTTGTTAAACGCAAAAGTTCACACTGACTAGATGTGGTAAGAACATGATTCATAAACAAGTATCCAACAAATTTTGGACTGATGTTGTTTGAGTTGTATGTTGTTTAATTAATCACATGCTCTCCACTGTGTTTGTAATAACCATAAGTTTGTCATCTTAGAATTAATTATTATTGGGCTCATTAGTAAGTGGGCTTAGGAATATTATTAGTGGACTTGTTAGTTGCGCTTAGGAACTCTAGATAACTCAGTTCCTACAGTTATATATTTTGTACCGTTGGCATCCCCGACATCACATAAGTAAGTAGAACCGCTAGTTAAATACACATATTATCGGTCCAGACATGTACCCAAAGCTATTCCTACTGCTTCAGATCATAATCCAACTATTCCACAAGTCGATCCAACTGTTCCACAAGTCAAGCCTCTGAAAAACCTGTAAACGAACCTATATACTTTTGGTCGACTCATATCTACCTTCTGAACAACCTCACATTGTTTTTTAGCCTAAAGTAGATATGGATCATAAACTTAATATGATCACTGTTTTTCTATAACACTCGAAAACTGTAATATCCCTAGTTTGGCTTAGTAGTTTTGAGGTGGGTTAATAGGTATTATTGATGTGCTTTAGATTAATTGATGTGTTGAATAAATATATGGGCTTGTAGGATGAGCCTATAATTAGTGGGCTAGAAAGCTTGGATATAAAAAGGTGAGTGAATTAGGTGCATGGTGTAGGAACTTTAGTCCCAACTCGGAAATGAGAAGCGATGGTGCCTTATATAGGATTGCCCATGATCCCAAAGGTGCCTATTAAGCTAGTTCTTTTGGGTGAGGCTAGCCTTGTGGTGGCGTCATGGTTTAGTCTCTTAAACAAACGGGTGGGCGAACAAGTTTTCTTAGACGGGTAGGTAAGCGGACCCCGGACATTACAAAAATTGTCAACTCTGTGACTCCTACTATTTCCTATGCTCATTTGTTCCCTAAATACTATCAGATTCCCAAGTCACATCTAGAATGGAGTCGTGTTGTGCAAAAGATGTCTAAATTGTGTCATAATGGCACGGTGGACCTTGTTTCACTTTCTCTAGGGAAGTACCATGTCCACTGTAAGTGGGTTTGGATAGTAAAGGTTAATCCAGATGGTTCATTGGCCTAATCAAAAGGCCAAATTGGTGGCTAAAGGTTATTCTCAAAAATATAGGGTGGGCTATGATGAGACCTACTCCGTTGTGACAGAGATGACCACGGTTCGTATTTTGATTTCTTTGGCGGCCCGTCATTATTGGCCTTTGTTTCCGCTTCATGTTCAGAATGCCTTTCTTAATTGTGTTCTTAAAGGAGCATATAAAGCAGCCCCAACTCTTTTAGTAAGGAGGGCACAAAAGTTTGTCGTTTGCTGATTCTTGTATGGCTTTAAGCAGTCCCCCATGGCATGATTTGGTAGATTTGCAATGTAGTCAAAATTTGGCATGCCGAGAAGTCACGATGAGAGTAAACGATGTTGTATATGTTCATGATGTTGTGATCACAGGAGATGACGAGGCTGACATCCAAAGCTTGAATTCATATCTTCAATAGCAGTTTAAAACCAAAGTCCTAGGGTAGTTGAAATATTTTCTTGGAACAGAATTAGCCAGATCTAAACAAGGCATATGCCTCTCATAGAGAGTGTGTTTTGGTATTTTGAGCGAGTGCAAAATGTTGGAGTGTCTCACATCACCAACTCCTATACATCCCAATTCTAAGCTATCACCATATCAGGGACACCTATTGGAGGACCCGAGCAGGAATGGAAGGAAGGTTGGCAGGCAAAGCAAGCATACACTTACTCGTCCGAATATTGCATATTCTGTGAACAACCCCTCGCTACTTATTGGAATGTCGTGTGGAGAATCTTTTCGGTACATAAGTGCTCCAGGTCGATGTATTATACATACACCAGATCTGCTGATGCAGAATGCACAAGATGTTCCACTTCCAGAAGGTCTACAATTCTGGATATTGTGTTTACAAGAGGAAATCTAATGTCTCGAAAGATTAAAAAATAGTGAGTGGTGTCTAGATCTAGTGCTCAGTGAGAATATAGTCATAATATAGAGCGCTGGCAAATGTCACTCGTGAGCTTGTTGAGTAGAGAGAATTCTTGGTGAATTGGGGAGTGCAGTCTAGCTTGATGAGATGATGTTGTTATAATCAGACTCCACTTTATATTACATCAAATCCTGTATGAGCAACCAAATCATATTGAGGTCAATTGTCACAGAATATAGTAAGGAGCCTAGGCAAATTGACTCACGTCATGTGCACACCAATCATCAGTTGACCAACATTGTTACTAAACCATTGACAGGTGCTAGAATTCAGTTTATCTGTAACAGGGTACATATGATATATATGCACCAACTTGAGGAGTATTAGAATAAGCACTTAAGTGGTAGTTTAGCTAAGTCCCATACTGGATAAGTTGGGTTGAACCTTCTCCTATATATAGCAGACTTTGTGATACGAGTAAAATTAGTACCAAATAGGGATGGTTCAAATCGGGCACGAATCTTAAAGCTTTCAGGGGCAAAACGATAAATCTCACCATATACAGGCCCATAAAAAGGAGTTGGGCCTCTTTTAAGCCCAACAACCCAAAATATGTTTGTCATACTGGGTTGCCATAGCGGCTCAACATGAAGGAATTCATAATTATCTGAAGTGCCGTCTTAAACTCCTTATCTTTAAGAGAGTAACCACTTCTATTTCTCCATCCATAGGAGAGGGTTTAAAAACTCTATATCTTCATCAAGAGAAGAGTTATAACTTCATCTCTACAACTACTTCCATCTCCTCATGAAGAACAAAGTCAACTAGCTCTCTCTCTCTCTCTTTATCAAGAGAAAAGTAATTGACTCTATCTTTTCATGAAGAAGAGAATAACCAACCTTATCAAAACAGGAAAGTATAGATAGATCAATATCTTGAAACTGGCCCCCTAAGCGACTATAAATTGATCTATTTAGAAACAGGGTAACGACAAATTTGACTCTAAAAACTCCTCCATAACTTCTGAGTGTTCTTAGGCGTGGGAGGGTTTGTCGTCGGGGCCAACACCGATGTTTCAGACTGTTTTATAGGTCAATTGGATCGATCACAACCGTTAAGATCAAAACTAAGCATTCACACGAGTCAGATTTCATAATCAAGATCAGTTTGCAGCGATCAACATCGGCGAAAACTAAAAGGTCATATCTTTCATTGTTTCCATAAAAGAATCCACAATATTGGTTTGCTCCCACACAGAAAATAGCAGCAACAGATTGGCACCGTTTGTGGGAAACAGCAAAAGAAATCCGACCAAAATTCGCCGATAAAAAACAAGATATTTTAGTCATGCCTCCAAAGGGAAAAGGAAAGGCGGCGTCCTCAAGTCGACGAGCTAACCTTCTTACTCCCACTCCTCCTTTTGAGGACGTCCCTCCTACCTCTCAACCGAATCAACCCCCTCAACCGGATCAACCACTTCAGTCGGAACACCCCCCCTCAATAGCTTACCCAGCTTCCCTCCAAAAAGGCTACACCAGGGGGCTCCTGAAGTAGTCAACGCCATGTGCGGTGTGTTGGTGAGAACATGGGGTCGGTCTGCACATCGACACCCTCTACAGTGCCTCTTGTGGAGCCTCAGGCATAGCAGGACCTCCGCCAAATCATACTCTCCTGATAGCAAGGGTCTGATCTTCGAGATCGCTTGAATGAGAGACGAGCCGAGAATGAGGTCCCATGTTTAGCATGGTAGGAAAGCAAAAGGAGTCTCTCTCATCGAAGACAGAGATGCAGAAGAACCCCCTCCTCCAGGGGGCGAAGAAGCTATCACTCTCCCAGAGGACAAAGGACTCCTCCCCCTCGCAGAGAAGGAGCCTAACTCCAACGAGTCGATCAACCCCCAAGAGAGATAAGGAGGAAGAAGCACCGGTCACCATGGTAGAATTCTGAAACTTCAAAGATGAGGTTCATCAAGCCCTCCACGTCATCCCTGGCAAGACGCGACAAATCAGCCTTCACCACTCTACTCCTCCACGACATGAGGACTCTCGTGGGTCCACTAGTTCCAAAGAACAAGACAACACCGTCCTCCAGCACCTCCACAAGATGAAAGACCACCTGGCACTAATGAAACAAGAAAGAGGGAAGATATGAGGGAACATACCGCCCCATCCGACCCCCTTTCTCCAGGACAATTCTCGAGGCCCATGTTCCAGCCAACTTCAAATTCTATCTTTTGAGTCATACAACAGCGAGTCCGACCCGGTAGACCACCTTTAGAGTTTTAACACCCTCACAATGATCTATCAAGCATTCGACTCCCTCCTCTGCAAGACGTTCCCAGCAATCCTGAAGGGATCAACACGGAAGTAGTTCTCTCGTCTCTCTCCAGGATCCATCTTCTCATTTGATCACCTTAAGGAACTCTTCCTCACACACTTCATGACCAGCGACAAGGCAGAAAAGACAAGTGTCTCCTTACTTGACTAGAAGCAAAGGGATGGGGAGTCGCTCAAGAGTTATGTTTGGTGCTTCAAAGCTGAGTCCTGATCCATTCCCTCACTCGACTCAAACCGTAGCCACGACTACCTCTAGGTACAATGTACCCCATGACCACCTCTAAGCTTCTCTCGTCAAAAGACCCCCTCAGGACTTCTCAGACCTCCTTCAAAGAGTCGATAAGTACATCCGAGTGGAAGATATCATTCGTCCCCAAGAACAGGTGTCCTAATCCGGAAACAAATGGAAGAGCATCGAGGCAGATGGACCCAGGAAGACCCAGAAGGACGCCACGGGTCAACGTCGCCTTTCTGCAGTGCCTCGTTTTGAGAAGTACACTCCGCTCGATGCCAGCATCTCTACAATGTCGAGCCCTCAAAGACGAGCTTGAAGCTCTACTCCGATGGGGCTACCTCTCAAAGACAAGGTACAGAAGCCAATCTACTACGTAAGCAAGGTACTCCACGATGCTGAGCTTCGATACTCAAAGATGGAGAAGCTAACCAATGCACTAGTCACAGCTGCCCGAAAGCTCTGCCCCTACTTCCAAGCACACTCCATCGGGTCCTCACCGATCAGCCACTTAAGCATGTGCTCCTCGAGCCGGAAAGCTCTGGGAGACTTATGAAGTGGTCTGTTGAGTTGAATCAACATGAAATCACTTATCGACCGTGAACAGCAATCAAGGCTCAAGCCTTAGCTAAATTCATCATTGAAAACACTATCCCTGATCCGCCCGAGGAATGAGACACCCCCCCCCTTGGAATGTCGAGGTGGATGGGTCTTCCTGCCTTGAAAGGAGTGGAGCCGGAGCCATCCTGTAATGCCCCAAGCCTGACCAGGTTGGAGTCACCACCTATATGTACGTGCCTATGCTTATCGTATGCGTCTATGGATCTAACCACGGCCCCACCATAGGGCATAGCCTCACCAAAAGTGCTATAGCTTGTTAGGTACTCTTCGATCATGGGCAACCTAACATGTACAATCATACACTTAGTTCTTTTTCTAACTATGTTCTACTCTTCATTCAAACTATAATACCCCTAGTATGTAAATTTTTTTTCTTCCTTACAATGAAAATATATGTATGTATTGATTATATATATATATATATATATATATATATATATACATTGGTAATGTTAGCATACACTATGGTAAGTTTCTTTTACCAGATGTGTTTTGTTATTATTATTTATTTTTTTTAAAAAGCCCAACTTCCTTTTCTTAAAGCCCAACCCAACATTGTTTCCATAGGTAAATGTAAATAAATAAAGCTTAGGGGGGTAAACGTAAAAAGGGATGACACCTAAGCTCCCTAGAAGTCTCCACACACACCCACATCCCTCTTTTTCCTTCTCATTTCTTCTGGCCGGCAGTAGCCAGCAGAACTGCAGCCAGTCCTTTCCCCACTTTCTCTATTTAATTACCCCTTCAACTACTACTACTACTATACCTACTACTACTTACTCTCCTACATTTTTCTCCTTCTCTCTTCTCTCTTTACTGCCGACAGCAACAGCAAGCAGTAGCTTCTTTTCATCTCTCTTTTTCTAAATATTTACTACTACTTAACTACTTCCAACAACTACTACTACCTACTACTTCTTCAACTACTACTATACTATTTTACTACCACTACTAGTATACTACTATTGGAGCAAGAAGCCACGTAAGCTAAAGGTGAGTTTTAGTTCACACTTAGCTCCACTTTTTATTCCATATTCCAATTCTAATTAATTTACTACCAATTGCCTAGAATTATTGGAGTTTGACATCAAAAGGAGATTTTCAAAAGAGGATAAAGCAAGGGTTTAAGGTGGGTGTTCTTCCTCCTTGTGTGTTTCTTTAATTTTAGTATTTGATTGTTTGATTATTTGATTATTAATAGTTTGCTATTTATATTTAAATAATTGAGTAGTAGTTTGTTAGCATGATTGTATAGTAGTTTATTTGTAGCAAAGGAAAAGAATGATTGTTAATAGATTATTTTGATAGAATGTATAGATTACTTGATAAATTAAAATTTTAAAGCTTGAATTGTTGATGGTTGTAGTAATTGTTAATGGTTTGTTGTAGTAATAGATTAAAAATTATTATAGATTAAAGTGTTAATAGAACACAAATGGTTATGAATGCATGCTTTTGTGTATGTTTGACATTGCTAAATCAGGAAACAAAAGGAAACGAAAAAGAAACAAAGTAGGAAAGAAAGAAAAGGTATGATTATTTAGATAATCATACAATTTGAATTTGTTAGTAAGATGTTAGATTATTAGTAATATGTTGTTTGATTACTTGGTAGTTTATTATCTCTACTTAAGTGAACATAGATAACCAAATAATATAGATGCATGCTTTAGAAAAGTTTAGTAGCTTAACAAACCTTGTGAATGAATTTGTAAGTGAGTATTTAGTTATTTCACACATACATGTCTAAACAACATAATGTAGAAAAGAAGTATGTATTAAACGATGTTCTTTGTTATACATAAAAGAGTGTTATATGATGAATATGATGAAGAAAGACCTTGTCATACATATGGGTATGTTGTCACAAATGGTAGTGTTGTGCTTGTGAGATGTGCAAGTTAGTATTCTGTCCAAGAATAATGATTGGTGGAACATTTCGGAAAGTTGTCCATGTGATTATTGCTTTTCCGAAGAGTCTTTAAACTTAGAAGATTTGAGATAATTGGTAAGGACATGCACTAGTTGGGCATTGTACTCTCCTGTCAAGGGGACACGTGCGGCATCGTCTCATCTGGGACACGTGCGACGTGGTCTCGACTGTTAATTTCTAGGATTTAGTAATAAGAACTGTATGGTGGAAGTTAGGGGATGGACCATCCAAGATCCACCTAAGGTTCTATGTTGTTTAATGCAAACAAGGAGCAGAGCAGGGCTCTAGGACTCTTGGTGGAGCAGGTAGGACCTGCAGGGTCACTTTTGTGTTCTTAACTTTTGGGTAAGGTCCGGGAGTGGCGTAGGACCACAGGGGCCGAACGGAGTATGACCGGGGAATGGCGTAGGACCACAGGGTCTCGGCATACATAATGGTATAACCAATGATTGTGACTGCAGTGACGGAACTAGACCGAGCGACTGCAGCCTTACCAGTCACTAGATGAATGTCAGAAACAGGAAAGAGTACAAGAGTAGGATGCATGGCGAGGGATTGAACCCTATTATCTGAAGAATACGAACTTGATTTGGGAAATATGTAGTATGGGATGCATATATTTCCAAAATAAGTTTGCATTAAAATAGGAACATCGTGTGCATTTATATTTGTGCATTAGATCTAGATCATGACACACACCGACACCTTTGATTGACTGCTTTTCACATTTCATGTTGTCATTTACATTAATCTTAATATTGGTTGATTGTGATGAGTGTTGAGGAGTGAAGCTCACCATTTTTATCAGTTTGCGTTAGTTACATTCAACTGACGTACCCACTTATCTTTAGATTGCAGGACCACCCGATATTAGACTTAACCAGTTTTGGGCATTCATACTCAAGAAGAAAGGCATTAAGGTAAGAAAAGAAATTTTTTTAATTTCCTGAGATTTTTCTGTGTTGCGTACTCGTTGAAGTAAAAGATTCTGGTTGGTGTCACGAGTTTCCAGTATACGAAACTCGGGGCGCTACAGAAATGGTATCAGAGCTAGACTTCAGTTGTAGTACGAACACAACAGGAAATTAGACTTGGGTGCCCATTTAGGATCGGGTTTAGTTTAGAATATGGAATGATCGTCAATCATGAGGTTGCAATTTACAACTTATGATTATGATTTTGCTTCCTATATCTAAACTAATCCCTGTAAATTCTCCTTGTAGGATGGATGATGAGGGACACCAAGTCGGGATGGAGGATGAAGAGGAAGAAGTGTTTGAAGAAGAAGAGGAGCCTGAGGAAAAGACCCTAAAGAGGACCCCCAGGAGCCTGTGGCAATTGACATACCTCCCCTCACCCCACCCCCTGTAGACTCTCCTGATGAACCCATCGACCTAAATCTTGTTGCATCTCGAATGAGAAATCGCCTTACTATGTCACAAGCTAGAACTCGGAATAGAATTGCCGCACTTTGGCGCCATTTTTATATGCACAAATGGAAGACGAGCCAGCTTGAAGATCAGGTCCATGATATGAAAAGCCAACTGCTCATGATGGAGAAGAAGTTAAAGAAGCTTGAGAAATTCAAGGCGCGAACATCACGGAAGATTACGAAGATGAAAATTTCTCACTGGTATAAAATTGCGTGCCTTGAAGAAAGACAAGGACAAATGCAGATCCAAATAGCCCAATTACAAATACAACTTGGTCGGCGTTAGGAAGAAGGCTTGGTCTAGGATTGTATGTTGCATGTTTTGTAAGGTTTCTTGTATATGTTTTAGACTGTTGTGTGTCTTTTGAACTCTCCCGTTTAACTTTCAAACAATTTCATATGACTTTTGGACTAGAAAGTAAGAATGCTAAGTATTGTAAATGTTGGTGTGATCTTTTAAATGTTTAAAGATGTAAATATTTTGGTATGAATACTTGATTTGAAAGCTTACTTGATGATTGTCATGGTTGCTAAATACACTATGAATATCCCCGAAATATCATACTAACTTTTAACATAATTTAGATGTTGGGAAGAAACGTAGGTGGTGGTAATGGAAGAACAGAGGGTGAAGATAGAGTCTATCAGAGAAACAGAGGTAGCAACAGCAGAAGGACTGAAGGTGAGGGCAGTGGAGTTAATAATGTCAACGTCAATATCGAAGCAGAAATTGCGCTGGTATATCGCATAATGGGGACTTTTATGGAGGCCAGCCAAAATTCTGCACCACAGCCAGGAACCCAAGAAAGTAATGCAGGCAATGCCATTGCTAACCACGTCAAGATGGTGAAGTCTTTTAAGAGAATGAAACCACCAGTATTTGAAGGCCAAGCAGATCCGACAACAGCAGATGATTGGATTCGTCAAGTGGAGACTGTGTTTGAGGTACTTAAAATGCCAGAAGAGAGTAAGGTTACATTGGCGACTATTCTTTTGGAAAAAGACGCGGGAGTGTGGTGGCATTCAATCAAGCGGGGCATGGGTGATGGACCAATTACATGGAAGGATTTCTTAGAAGAATTCAGGCAACATTACTTCCCTCTAGATGTCCAAGAAGAAAAAGCTATGGAGTTCATCAATTTAAGGCAAGGAAGCATGACTATAAGAGAATATGAGACAAAGTTCTCCCAGTTATCTCGGTATGCACCAGAAATGATCCAGGATGAGGTAAAGAAGGCCAAAAGGTTCGAACAAGGCCTTAGGCCCAGGTTAAGATCCAGAATGGTACCCCTTGGCATTCGAAGGTTCGACAAATTGGTGCGTAAAGCCACAGCAACTGAAATGGATATGAATCAAAACCAACAAACTCCAGGAAAGACGGGGACATGGAACAAAGGGAAAAGGCCTGTGACTGCTACAGACATCAAGAAGCAAGGTCCAATCCAAAAGAAAACAAACACTGGTGAAGGAGTAGCCCAAAACATAAAGTGCTTTCTATGCGGCAAGCAAGGACATTATAGAAGTCAATGCCCACAAATTAAGCCCCAGAATGATACACGAACGTGTTTCCACTGTGGAAAAGTTGGACACATCAAGACAACTTGTCCGCAACTCCAGAAAGTCAACAGCAGGCTAAATCAGAAAGACGATGATAAGGGGAAGAAGCCTTTTCGTCAAGGGCGAGTCTTTACATTTACTGCAGAAGAAGCAGAAGCGGATGAGGAGGAGGGACTGATTTCGGGTATGGATAAGTAAGATGTTTGTTATGAATTGTGGGTAAAGAAAAGAAGTTAATATGTATTCTCTTTTGTAACAGGATATGTAAATGTTAATGGGATCAAGGCTAGTATTTTGTTTGACAGTGGATCTTCTCATACTTTCGTGTCTAAAGCTTTTGCTCAAAAGTTAAATAGCACTCAGCAAGCAATTCCTGATGTAGCTATGGAGGTGGCTACGCCATCAGGAGTCACTCTTGTTGCTAATAAATACTATAAAGATTGTAAGCTTCAAGTTGGAGAAGAAACTTTCAGTATTGATTTACTGGAATTGGGCTTTGTGGGAGTAGACGTAATAGTTGGAATGGATTGGATGTCGAAGTATAAGGCGACAATTGATTGTAAGGCAAAAAGGGTGACCATTGTAATATCCGGGAAACTGGAAATTGTATTCCAAGGAAAGGGGAAGAGAGGTGGCATGCCAGCAGCTGTAGCCAATATGAAGGTGCCAGAAGACATTAAGAAGATTTCCGTAGCACGGGATTTCCCACTGGTATTTATGGAAGAATTACCAAGGTTACCTCCGCACAGAGAAGTAGAATTCAGTATCCCACTCCAACCAAGAAGTGCACCTATATCAAAGGCGCCATATCGAATGGCACCAATGGAATAGAAAGAAGTCAAACAATAAATCGAAGAACTATTGCAGAAGGAATTTATTAGACCCAATGTTTCGCCCTGGGGAGCACCAGTGCTACTTGTCAAGAAGGATGGAACGATAAGAATGTGTATCGACTATCGAGAGTTGAATAAGGTCACAATTCAGAACAAGTATCCACTTCCTAGGATCGATGATTTGTTCGATCAACTTCAGGGAGCAGCCGTGTTCTCAAAGATTGACTTAAGATCATGCTACCATCAAGTTCTGGTTAGAGAGGAGGATATACCAAAGACAGCCTTTAGGACTCGGCATGGCCACTACGAGTTCTTGGTAATGCCATTTGGAGTAACAAATGCTCCAGTTGTTTTCATGGATTTGATGAATCGAATTCTACAGCCATACTTGGACTTATTCGTTGTAGTCTTCATAGATGACATTCTGGTGTACTCGAAGACGGAGAAGGACCACGCTAGACACCTAGCTGAAGTACTGAACAAACTACAGGAGCATAAGTTATATGTAAAGTTGTCCAAGTGTGAATTCTGGAAATATGAAGTTGCATTCCTTGGCCACATCATTTCTAAGGAGGGAGTGGCCACTGATCCATAAAAGGTCGAAGCCGTGAAAGGTTGGCCCCAACCCAAGACAGTGAAAGAAGTTAGAAGCTTTTTGGGGCTAACTGAGTACTACAGGAGATTTATCCAAGACTATGCTTAGATAGCGGTACCACTTACAGGATTAACAAAGAAGAACAAAAATTTTGAATGGACTGAAGCATGCGAAAGGAGTTTTCAAGAATTGAAGAACCGGTTGATTTCAGCTCCAATATTGGTCTTACCACAAGCAGATAAGGAATACGTGATCTACAGTAATGCTTCACACCAGGGTTTGGGGTGCATTTTGATGCAGGAAGAAAGAGCTATCGCCTATGGTTCAAGGCAACTCTGGCCACATGAGAAAAATTACCCCACACATGATTTGGAACTGGCTGCAGTAATTTTCGCTCTAAAAATATGGCGACATTATGTCTATGAAGCAAAAGTAGAGATGTATACCGATCATAAGAGCCTAAAGTATATCTATCATCAGAAGGATTTGAATCTACGTCAGAGGCGATAGTTGGAAGTATTAGAAGACATTATACCAGAAATCAAGTATCATCCCGGAAGGCCAATGTGGTGGCAGATGCACTTAGTAGAAAAAGGAGTTTGGCTACGTTAATTGCAACAAGGAAGGAATTGGACGTTAAGATAAGACAAACCGGTATTGAAGTAGTTGCACAAGGCTTGGGTGCAATATTGGCACAATTAGAACTACAGCCAAGTTTGAAGGAGCGGATTAAGAAGGGTCAGGAAGGACATGCAGAAATTCTAGCACGCAAAGAGCAAGTGAATGCAGGAAAACTTCCGGAGTTCAATATAAGGGAAGGATTACTGTGGTTCGGAAACAGATTGTGTTTTCCAAAGATAGACAATCTGAGGGAAGAAGTCATCAAGGAAGCACACACTACATTACTTACAATCCACCTAGGAAGTACTAAAATGTATCGAGACGTGAAGCAATGCTATTGGTGGGCCGGAATGAAGCGAGACATAGCAGAGTTTGTAGCCAGATGTCTACTTATCAAAAGGTTAAAGCAGAAAACCATAAACATGGAGGTTTGTTGCAGCCATTGCCCATTCCAGAATGGAAATGGAAAAATATTAGTATGGATTTCATTACTAGGTTACCCAGAAGTCCCAAAGGACATGATACGATTTGGGTTGTGGTTGACCGACTAACAAAATCAGCTCATTTCCTACCTGCGAAGATTACTTGGTCATTAGAGAAATTAGCAGAAGTATATATTGAAGGGATAGTGAAGTTGAATGGAGTACCAGTATCCATAGTTTTCGACAGGGATGCAAGGTTTACTTCGCGGTTCTGGCTTAGTTTACAGGTAGCCTTCAGTACAAGGACAGATTTTAGCACCGCTTATCACCCGCAAACAGATGGACAAACAGAAAGGGTGAATCGCGTCTTGGAAGATATGCTCAGGGCATGCGTTATGGATTTTGGAGGAAATCGGGAGAAGTATTTAGCCTTAGTAGAATTTGCCTACAACAATAGTTATCAGGCTAGTATTGGCATGGCTCCGTATGAAGCACTCTACGGAAGAAGGTGCCGAACACCTATGTGCTGGTATGAAGTTGGAGAAAAGCAAATGTTTGGGCCCGAAATTGTGCAACAAACCTCTGAGAAGATTGAACTAATTAGGAAAAGATTGGAAATGGCTCAGAGTCGACAAAAAAGTTATGCCGACACTTGACGAAGGGAACTGGAATTTGAAGGAGACTCAGTATTCCTGAAGGTTTCCCGAACCAAGGGTGTAATCAGATTTGGGAAGAAAGGTAAATTGGCCCCGAGATACATTGGACCATATAAAATCCTGAAGAAGATTGGGAAGGCGGCATATAAACTGGACTTACCAATGGAATTGGCCCAAGTACATGATGTGTTTCATGTTTCAATGTTGAGGAAGTACGTACCCGATCCGAGTCACCAACAAACCGAGGTTCCGGAAAATCTACAAGTGGACATGACTTACGAGGAGCGGCCGGTGAGGATAATTGATCGCCAAGAGAAAGTGCTACGAAATTAACTAATTCCCATGGTTAAAGTGCTCTGGAAAAATCAGTTTGTTGAAGAAGCCACGTGGGAGCTGGAAAGCCAGATGAAGAATATACATCCCGAGTTGTTTAATTAAATTATGTTTTCTTTGTTTATCTCTATACCTACGGTTTAGTTCTGAGGACAGAACTATTCTAAGGAGGGAGTGATGTAATACCCTTAGTATGTAAAATTTTCTTTCTTCCTTACAATAAAAATATATGTATGTATTGATTATATATATATATATATATATATATATATATATATATATATATATATATATATATATATATATATATGCATTGGTAATGTTAGCATACACTATGGTAAGTTTCTTTTACCTGATGTGTTTTGTTATTATTATTTATATTTTTTAAAAAGCCCAACTTCCCTTTCTTAAAGCCCAACCTAACATTGTTTCCATAGGTAAATGTAAATAAATAAAGCTTAGAGGGGTAAAAGTAAAAAGGGATAACACCTAAGCTCCCTAGAAGTCTCCACACACACCCACATCCCACTTTTTCCTTCTCATTTCTTCTGGCCGGCAGTAGCCAGCAGAACTGCAGCCAGTCCTTTCCCCCTTTTCTCTATTTAATTACCCCTTCAACTACTACTACTACTATACCTACTACTACTTACTCTCCTACATTTTTCTCCTTCTCTCTTCTCTCTTTACTGCCGACAGCAACAGCAAGCAGTAGCTTCTTTTCATCTCTCTTTTTCCAAATATTTACTACTACTTAACTACTTCCAACAACTACTACTACCTACTACTTCTTCAACTACTACTATACTACTTTACTACCACTACTATTATACTACTATTGGAGCAAGAAGCCAAGTAAGCTAAAGGTGAGTTTTAGTTCACACTTAGCTCAACTTTTTATTCTATATTCCAATTCTAATTAATTTACTACCAATTGCCTAGAATTATTGGAGTTTGACATCAAAAGGAGATTTTCAAAAGAGGATAAAGCAAGGGTATAAGGTGGGTGTTCTTCCTCCTCATGTGTTTCTTGAATTTTAGTATTTGATTGTTTGATTATTTGATTATTGATAGTTTGTTATTTATATTTAAATAATTGAGTAGTAGTTTGTTAGCATGATTGTATAGTAGTTTATTTGTAGCAAAGGGAAAAAATGGTTGTTAATAGATTATTTTCGTAGAATGTATGGATTACTTGATGAATTAAAATTTTAAAGTTTGAATTGTTGATGGTTGTAGTAATTGTTAATGGTTTGTTGTAGTAATAGATTAAAAATTATTATTGATTAAAGTGTTAATAGAACACAAATGGTTATGAATGCATGCTTTTGTGTATGTTTGACATTGCTAAATTAGGAAACAAAAGGAAACGAAAAAGAAACAAAGTATGAAAGAAAGAAAAGGTATGATTATTTAGATAATCATACAATTTGAATTTGTTAGTAAGATGTTAGATTATTAGTAATATGTTGTTTGATTACTTGGTAGTTTATTATCTCTACATAAGTGAATATAGATAACCAAATAAAATAGATGCATGCTTTAGAAAAGTTTAGTAGCTTAACAAACCTTGTGAATGAATTTGTAAGTGAGTATTTGGTTATTTTACACATACATGTCTAAACAACATAATGTAGAAAAGAAGTATGTATTAAACGATGTTCTTTGTTATACATTAACAGTGTTATATGATGAATACGATGAAGAAAGACCTTGTCTTACATATAGGTGTGTTGTCACAAATGGTAGTGTTGTGCTTGTGAGATGTGCAAGTTAGTATTCTGTCCAAGAATAATGATTGGTGGAACATTTCGGAAAGTTGCCATGTGATTATTGCTTTTCCGAAGAGTCTTTAAACTTAGAAGATTTGAGATAATTGGTAAGGACATGCACTAGTTGGGCATTGTACTCTCCTGTCAAGGGGACACGTGCGGCATCGTCTCATCTGGGACACGTGCGACGTGGTCTCGACTGTTAATTTCTAAGATTTAGTAATAAGAACTGTATAGGTGGAAGTTAGGGGATGGACCATCCAAGATCCACCTAAGGTTCTATGTTGTTTAATGCAAACAAGGAGCAGAGCAGGGCTCTAGGACTCTTGGTGGAGCAGGTAGGACCTGCAGGGTCACTTTTGTGTTCTTAACTTTTGGGTAAGGTCCGGGAGTGGCGTAGGACCACAAGGGCCAGACGGAGTATAACCGGAGAGTGGCGTAGGACCACAGGGTCTCGGCATACATAATGGTATAACCAATGATTCTGACTGCAACAACGGAACTAGACCGAGCGACTGCAACCTTACCAGTCACTAGATGAATGTCAGAAACAGGAAAGAGTACAAGAGTAGGATGCATGGCGAGGGATTGAACCCTATTATCTGGAGAATACAAACTTGATTAGGGAAATATGTAGTATGAGATGCATATGTTTCCAAAATAAATTTGCATTAGAATAGGAGCATCGTGTGCATTTATATTTGTGCATTAGATTTAGGTCATGACACACACCGACACCTTTGATTGCCTGCTTTCACATTTCATGTTGTCATTTACATTAATCTTAATATTGGTTGATTGTGATGAGTGTTGAGGAGTGAAGCTCATTGCTTTTATCAGTTTGCATCAGTTGCATTCAACTGACGTACCCACTTATCTTTAGATTGCAGGACCATCCGATATTAGACTTAACCGGTGTTGGGCATTCATACTCAAGAAGAAAGGCATTAAGGTAAGAAAAGAAATTTTTTTTAATTTCCTGAGATTTTTCTGTGTTGCGTACTCGTTGAAGTAAAAGATTCTGGTTGGTGTCACGAGTTTCCAGTATACGAAACTCGGGGCGCTACACAAACATTTCATCAAACACCTTATGTGCATGCCATGTATGCACATAACTTGTCTTCTGTCATGCAACCACCAAATCTCTAAGGCCCATATACTCTTAGGCCCCACTAACATATACCTAGGAAATCCGAGGTATTACACTTCCTGCTTGGTTCCGACTAGTTCACTCTCTGTCAGGGACGCCGGCAGTCCCACCGTCGCCAGAGTCGCCGGAGTGATCTGCAGACTAGTCGACGCCATCGCCCTACGCCATTGGGGTCTACAGCCACCTTCTTCTGCTTGTGTCTGTTTGCTTGTTTGTGTCGTTTGTTTGCTTTATGTGCATTGTGCACTTAATTGAATTAGGATAGTAGCGGGAGAGATGGAGGGTAGGTTTGGTGCGTTTCGCAGGTGCCATTTGAAATTTGTCCTGTAGCGTAACCGCTTATATCTCCCCTACTTAAGCCAACTTGTAATGAATTTTACGAAGGAATGAATAAATCAATCTAGTTCTTCCCCAAATCTCTAATTTCTTCGCCAAATCTTCTCTTTCTCAACCCTAGTTCTTCCAACCTTCCCTCGAATGGCTACTTTCAGCACTTTCGGGAAACGGATCCCTGACAAAGTAGTATCAGAGCCAACCTTCACCGGAGGCACATTGACGATGAAGGAGGGTATTCGTTCAATGAAGGAGAGGATTCGAGCGATCAATTTGCAGTCGAAATTGATAGAGAAGCGACTCGATTCTCTCAACGGAGAGTTTCAGGTGAGGATGACCAAACTGGAAAAGAAATTTAATGCGATGATGTCGATATTGCAACAATCCAATCCACAGCTTCTCACTACTCCTCAGATTCCGATCATTCACCCCCAACCATCCAACCTACAACCACACACCACGCCACTGATTTCCACTTCTCCACTATCTTCGATAGCTCCTCAACAGGTTGAAAGGAGGGAGGTAACTAATCCTAACTCCAACTCTTTTAATTCTAAAGGTTGTTGTGATGGTGGGAATGTGTTTAGAGCTCAAATTAAGGATGGAGTTGTTGTAAATGGTGAAGATTTGTTGAGTTCTGAAGCTAAAGTAAAGAGTGTTGAGAAGAATGGTGATGAGACATTCAAGGTGTTTGATGAAATGCTAGAACCAGATAGTAGAGAGACAAATCCTGTTTATGCGGTGGTTGATGTTAAGAAGCGGAAAAATGCAAGTATTGTCAATGAAGAAAATGTAGGACAAAACAAACCAAGGGACATCATGGAAGAAGTTTTCAAAATAAGTGAACTTCAATTAATTCTTTTCCATTTAAGTGGCATGGTCAATCTCACTCCGATGGAGAAGATTTGCACTAGTATGTGTATGGGTCTTACCCTAAAAATTTGGTCATGTAAACACCCTTGGCGTTGGAAGAATAAGATTGTGAAGGTGATGAAGTTCGGAGACACAGAAATCACACCAGCAAAGGACGGAAAACCTGTTCAGATTGAGCTTATTGATGCAAAAACAAAGGAACCTAAAGATACACTGGAGGTGGATGCAGCTCTTATTGCAACTGGTAAGGCTCCATTCACTAATGGATTGGGCTTAGAAAATATAAATGTTGTCACCCAGCGTGGTTTTGTTCCAGTTAATGAGCGCATGCAAGTTATGGATTCTAATGGAAATCTGGTTCCTCATATTTACTGTATTAGGGATGCCAATGGGAAAATGATGCTTGCACATGCTGCTAGTGCACAATGGATCTCAGTCATTGAGAATATTTGTGGGAGGGATAATGTGCTCAACCATTTAAGCATCCCGGCTGCCTGTTTCACTCATCCTGAAATCAGTATGGTTGGCCTTATAGAGCCCCAAGCAAGGGAAAGGAAAGATACTATAAAATGTATTGTGACAATGCTTGCTGATGGGAGTGGGGGAAATCCAATTGGGACAGGATATTCTTGTGATGGTCTTCTTGAAGAGTTAAATATAGATAATATGCAGAAAACTGAGTTCTTAAAGGCATTATCTGACATGTGGAAAGATTTTGATTCTCATGTATTGCGGTGCAAGGTACTTCCTCCTCTTTGTGCTGAGCTTAGGAATATGGTTATGCAGCCAATGATTCTATGGATGGTGCTTACAATTGCAGAGACTCAGGATAAAACAGATTTTGAGTTTTCGACTCTACCTGCACTTGTTCCAGTCTTTAGTTCTGCCTCAGGTGATACACTTCTCCTGCTTGTGAAGCATGCAGAACTCATCATTACCAAGGTTAGTCAACAATACTTGATATCACATGTCCTTCCATTGCTTGTTCGAGCTTACGATGATACTGATGTTCGTATGCAAGAAGAGGTTTTGCGTAGAACTGTGCCCCTTGCAAAGCAACTAGACGTACAGCTTGTGAAGCAAGTTATTTTGCCTCGTGTTCATGGTTTGGCTCTTAAGACTACACTTGCTGCGGTGCGGGTCAATGCTTTGCGCTGCCTAGGTGATTTGGTTTCCTCACTTGACAAACAGGCTATATTGGGGATCTTGCAAACTTTGCAACGTTGTACTGCTGTTGACCGTTCTGCTCCTACTCTGATGTGTACCATTGGAGTTTCAAATGCAATTTTTAAACAGTGTGGTGTTGAATTTGCTGCTGAGCACGTCGTTCCCTTGCTGGTCCCACTGCTTACAGCACAGCAGCTAAATGTCCAATAATTTGCCAAGAGGACAACTGCTAATATCAAAGCAACTATGCCACAACCATCTTCAAATGGTACTTATGAAGGAGAAACAAATCTATCCTTCGATCATCTTGATGTCACTATAATTTCTTCAAGTGCTCATCTTCAAGAAAGGGTAAAGCCAATAATGGAGAAAGTTGAGAGGGAGGAGTCCATTCTGCTGGAAGATCTCAATTCCATGGATAGGAAGTTTGCAGAACACTATAATGTTCTAGAGCAAATACTTTCAGTGCTTACTAAATTTGTTAAAGATTTGAAGCTGACTCATCAGCACCCGTGCAGTAAGAGTAACAAGTTCATCTATTATGGCATATCGGTGGAAATTTCGGGAAGTTTCGAGTGTTGTTGGCAGGAGGAAATTCCTGAGTGTGAGCTTGGGACAAGATCATTTTTTAAGGGAGGTGAGTTGTCAAGGACGCCGGCAGTCCCACCGTCACCAGAGTCGCCGGAGTGATCTGCAGACTAGTCGACGCCATCGCCCTACGCCATTGGGGTCTACAGCCACCTTCTTCTGCTTGTGTCTGTTTGCTTGTTTGTGTCTGTTTGTTTGTTTTACGTGCATTGTGCACTTAATTGAATTAGGATAGTAGCGGGAGAGATGGCGGGTAGGTTTGGTGCGTTTCGCAGGTGCCATTTGAAATTTGTCCTGTAGCGTAATCACTTACATCTCCCCTACTTAAGCCAGCTTGTAATGAATTTTACGAAGGAATGAATAAATCAATCTAGTTCTTACCCAAATCTCTAATTTCTTCCTCAAATCTTCTCTTTCTCAACCCTGGTTCTTCCAACCTTCCCTCTAATGGCTACTTTCAGCACTTTCGGGAAACGGATCCCTGACACTCTCCAGTACTCATTGCCCCTAAACTTCCCTACCTCCAACAACAAGGCCGAGTATGAAGCCCTCATCGCCAGCCTCCTCTTAGCACGAAAAGCAGGGGCACGATGAGTTGGGGTATTCAGCGACTCGCAACTGGTAGTGAATCAAATCTGGGGCGAATATGATGTCAGAGATTACCGCATGATCACACACTTGGCATATATGAAGCTCATGTCCACTTTCAAAGAAGCCAAAGTCACTCACATCCCATGCGAGGAGAACAGGCAAGTAGATGCCCTCTCGAAGCTAGCCTCCTCATCATTCGATAGACTCAACCATACTGTGCTCACTGAGGTCCTACTCAAGCCAAGCATCGAAGAGGAGACACTGGAACTCATGTTTGTCACCCCCCAAACCCTTCATCGACTTCCTCGACAAAGGAGTCCTCCCATCAGATCCCAAAGAAGAAAGAAAGAACCGGGTGATGGCTGAAAGATATATGCTCGTCAAAGGAGTCCTTTACAAGCGCTCTTACACCCAGGTTGACGATCGCCCTTACTTAGGATGTCTCTCCCCCGAAGAGGCCGATTACGTTCTCAAAAGGGTACATAAAGGATTCAGAGGTAGCCACCTAGGCACAAGGTCTATTACATGAAAATTTCTCAATCATGGATATTATTGGCCCATTCCCCTCAACTATGCCCAAGCATACGTCCACCAATGCATCCATTGCCAGAAGTACTCTTCCATGAAGCGGGTACCTCAAGCCAACCACAGCTCTATGTCAAAAGCCACATCCCCTTCGCCATGTGGGGAATGGACTTACTCGGACCGTTTCCCCCCTGGTAGTCGACAACAGAACTTCCTAGTGGTAGTCATCGACTACTTCACAAAATAGGTTGAGGCAGAACCGCTAGCTTCTATTACGGAGCACAAGGTTCAACAATTTTTCTGGAAGAACATAGCCTGCCGGTTCGGGATCCCCCGAACACTAGTCACTGACAATGGAACACAATTCGTCAGCAAAGGATTTCGCAAGTTTTGCACCGATCTGGGGGTTGAATAACGCTTCTCCTTTATCTCACACCCCAGAGCAAAGGCCAAGCCGAGAAAGCCAATTGGCAAATCTTGGATGGCCTCAATAAGAGACTTGGTGAAGCTCCGAAGGGGTTGAGTAGAAGAACTCACTAGCATGATTTGGTCCTATAAAACCAAAAAAAGAATTCGAACGAGATCCCCATTCAACATCACCTTCGGCACAGAAGCACACATCCCTCTGGAAGTAAGCCTACCTTCCCCCGCTTACTCTCCTTCAACGAAGAGCAGAACTCAAATGACCCCAGGGCCAATCTATATCTCTTTGGATAAGTGCAAGAGAAGTCTGCTCTGCGAAGACATATCTACCAGCAAAGAGTACAGAGGTTCTACAATAAAAATGTCTGCCAGGCCAACCTCAAAGAGGGGATCCTCGACCTTCGAAAGCTCGAGATATCCAACCCACGCAAAAAGGGAAAGCTCACCCCTAACTGGGAGGGACCATACAAGGTCTCACAAGTGATCCGTCCGGGAGCTTACCAACATGAAGACCTAACGGAAAGAAGATATCAAGGACTTGGAACGCCGAGCACCTGATGAGAACCACGAGGGCTTTTAATGTCCTCCACTAGTAGTTAGCTTCAAATATGTAATAAATGCCGACACTTACAACGATTACAGCATGTAATAAATGCAAGCGACCAAAGCAGCCACTTTGTTGGAGAAGGCTAACGATCAAAACTAATTCGAAAAAAAGAAAAGTCAAGGATCCACCTCGGCAGACGGAGCCGCGCGGGGAGGGGGAGCGATAAAGCAGTAGCAAAAATTAATTTAAAAAAAGGCAGAGTCGGGGATCCCCCTCGGTAGACGGAGCTGAAGAGGAAGAAGTCCCGACAACCTCCTTCCTCTTCACTCTTGCACCCCCTTTAAGACTATTCACCTACAAAGCAACCCCCTGCTCCATCTCCTCCTCCTGCTCCTCATCCCCCAGTACCGGCTCCTCTCCAGGCACCAAGCTCAAAGTGGGACCACGCTCGATAACATCATCGACGGCTTTGCGATAGGACTTTCTCATGTTGGCAAACATGTGGTCCTTCACCCTAATTCTAACACGAGCGACTACCTCCTCCTTCGCCTTGATCGCCTCCTCCTTCCTTTCAGCTCTGCCTCAAGCTGAGCAACTCACTCGCCAAGAGCCTCTCTTCAGATCTCGGCCGCCTCCCAGTCCTTTGCCTTCTCCAGGTTGGCCTTGTCGATCAATGACCCGCAATGCTTCTCATCTTCCGCAACTTGTTTAAACAGATTGCTAACATGGCAGATGATCAACAAAAAAATACGAAGTTCAAATTTTAGGAGAATCATAGGAGAACACCAAAAATGAAGGAAAAAAAAAGCAAAACATTTGGCCCCTCCGTAGCCATCTTAGCCTTGTCCTTTGGGGTCGAGAGGAGCCGGATCGCTTCCATACAGCTATCCTCATCCTCGAAAAAGCCATCGTGCAGCTTGATGGTCCAGTTCGGGGCATAGATCGTCTTAAGCCTATTAGGGAGAGACGCGTCAACTACAGTACTCAGGGGAGGGCACTCCCTCTCAAGCACAGATGCCAAAGTGGTACGTCCTGGGGCGGGACTCCTAGAAGACGCCTGGGGAGAGCCTACATCGACTACAGGTGTGGAGGAGTTGTCACCCGACATAACTCTAAACATCTTATGAAATAATATAAAAGAAACTGATGTGACCCTTACAGTAAACAAAATTGTCGGAGAACGAAAAAAATCGTCGTAGTTTTCATAGAAAGAAACGGTCGGGAATAGAGAGAGAAGATGGAAATCAGGAGTAGGTGGGGGTTGGGGGGTTTTAAAGATCGGACCTGACCGTTGGGCACCCAACGGTCGAAAGAAGCCCAAAGGTCTCCCGACCCATTAAAAAAAAGAAGGGGGAAAAGCGACACGTGCTCCACCCTGGAAAAGATTTTTTAAAAGGGGGCATTCGAGGAGCCGTTGACCAAGTCAACGTTGACCAGGTCAACACGTGCCACGTGGTGCCACGTCATCTCATCTTGGGCACAAAACGTTGACCATGTCAATGTGGCCACATATGCCACATAGGACTACACTTCAGCGCCTCGTCACGCCACATCAGCTCCTGCCCCTAGCCAGTGCGTGACACTGGGTAACCTGTGTTTCAGGTATGACGGGCAAAATCGTCAATATGGGTCGTTGGATCTCCCCAAAATCCGCTCTCCGCTTGATAAACGACAGAGACCGCCTCAATCTTCTACCCAGTGTAAGAGCACTGCACCGGGTAGCTCTAGTGGCAAATCATAGCGGTTTGCTCGCTTCGACGCGTGAGCTCGATCAAGAACAGTGATCCAGATATCACCACCTCAGGAAGGTATGATTAATTTTTCTTTATTTGATTATTAATTCAGATTAAATATTTAAAAAAATTCCCAAAAATAATTTAAAATTCCAAATTAATTAATTAAAAACTTTAAAACATAATTATTAATTCGAAAAAATATTAAAATATTTTGAAAAATAAAATAATTATAAAAATCGAGGAATTGAATAAAAAATATGGAAAAATCACAAAAAATCTAGGAAATTCTAAAAATAATTATGGGTGCTTTACAAAGTTAGAACTCTGTTACGCACTGAGCTAGATTCTTACGTCCCCGAAAGCCATGATAAGTTCTGTAAATCATTAAAAATGGGATGTGAAATTCAGTCTTCAGGAGTGGGGGGCTTGTGATATAGGTAAAAATAGAACCAAATCGGGACCGTTCAAATCGGGAACGAATCTTAAAGCTCTCATGGACTATATGGTAATTTCACCATATATAGGCCCGTAAAAAGAAGTTGGGCCTCTTTTAAACCCAACAACCCAAAACAGGCTTGTCATACTGAGTTGCCATAGCGGTCCAACATGAAGGAATTCATACTTATCTGATGTGTTGTCTTAAACTCTCTATCTCTAAGAGACTAAAAACTTCGATCTCTCCATCCATAAAAGACGGTGTAAAATCATTTCTCTTCATCAAGAGAAGAGTCCTAACTTATCTCTACAACTACTTCTATCTCTTCATGAAGAACAAAGTCAACTAACTCTATCTCTTTATCAAGAGAAGAGTAATCGACTCAATCTCTTCATGAAGAAGAGAATAACCAACCCTATTAAAACACCGGAAAGTAGAGATAAATCAATATATTGAAACTGACCCCATAAGCGACTATAAATACCCCTCATGACCTCTTCAGAAACAGGGTAATGGCAAATTCCGCGCTAAAAACTCTTCATAACTTCTAAGTGTTCTGACTTGGGCATCGAAGGGTCTGTCGTCGGCCAACCCTAGTGTTTCAGACTGTTTTGCATGTCAATCGGGGCGATCACAACTATTAATATCAGATCTAAGCATTCGCACGAGTCAGATTTCAAAATCAAGATCAGTTTGTAGCGATCAACATCGGCGAAAAAAAAAGGTCAGATCTTTTATTGTTTCCTTAAAAGAATTCACAATATATTTTTGCTCCCACACAAAAAATAGCAACAACACTTTGTATTCAATGAGATCATCCAATCAAGTATTTTCCATCTCTTTTATTGTCCCACATAGGAAGAAACAAAACCTTGGCTTGTACCCTTTCATATATATAGGAGACTTTGTGTTCAATAGATATTAATCCAATAAAGTATCTTTTCCATCTCTTATAATCATCATAAAAACACAGAGTCAAAAAAATGTGTTAACAGATTTAAGGGATTCAATTGGCACACAACAGCTAAAAGAATGGAGTGAAATTCAAATAGAGTTAGTATCCTAAATTATTATATTTCAAAGGATGAAGAATTGAAGACATATAATCTAAAAAGTATAAATTAGAAGCTATACCTCTCTCAATTGAGGGGAAATCTTTTTATACTAGTTATGTGTCCCTCCAATTCTCCAAAGAAAAGAAGAATATCTAATGGGTAAAGAAATATAATTAACGCAAATCACATGCCTTCTATGGTTCTACCTGATGCTTCAACAAAATCACACGAGTTGTCACATTTAGGGCCTAAAGGTTAAAGGCATCATGTCTTACAGGATTTGATTAGGTATCACATCTAGGTCTATAAGGAATCAAACCTCTGGGTCGCATCACTATTCTTGTTCACTGAATAAAATGAAATTTTGATGAAACTCATTTTGTTCAATAATCATCTCTCCTCCTAAAATCTTTACAACTAGAGTTATAAAGCCCCAACAGATTTTCTCTTTTTCAAGAAACACTAATGAAATGTAATAACCTAACATATTTCAAAATAAAAACCTAAATATTCTAATGTCATAGTGCAGGAAAGTTTCTAACTCGAATTTTTATATCAAAAAACTCATACATTCAAGTTGCAGCCTTTGAAAGAACTTTGCAGATCAGACCCCTACGATTTGCTGCCAAAGGTCTAATGATATAACAAGAAATAAAGCTCATACCTTATAAAATTTAATAAAGCTCATATTTTATCAAAACTTAAAGATCTTCTAATCAAAGAAAAATATATTATTTTTAAAACCTGAATCCGAAAACATCTTACTTTCTAATGAGTAAAATTCTTAAATAACATGAAATCCTAGAAATATCTCCTGCTCGACCCAAATTTTCATATTTGTCACCATTAATCTATATCATTCTTGTCATCTGAGAAAATCACAATGTCCACTAGAGAAGACGGCAAAGAAGTTGAGATCTTTTTCTAAAGGGAGGCATGGGGGAAGTTGGTTTATACTACATGTCAAAGTACCTTTTGCAGATGAACGTGATCATCTAGCAGAATTGGCAATATATTCTTTCATACTGATAATTCTTCCTGCAAACTAGCAAGTTAATCTTGGGCATAGTGATAAAGGTTAAGCAAAGAATGAAGCGTCTCCAGGGCCTCCATCTTCATGACAAGTTTTCGGTTTGTCAAACCAAGATTAGAATTTTCTATACCAACTCTGGCATGAGGAAAAATGGTGGAGAAGAAAAGAACACCGGAAAAAGAGTGGAAAGAAAATAGTTGGGAGATGGGGGAAGAGGGGGATAAAATAACTCATCCACTGCGGGCACTTGAACAACATCTAAAACTAATGTATATAAAAAAAACAACCACCATAACATAGGCATTACAAGCTAACATACGCAAAACGTATCAATGCTAAACAAAGAAATAAAGATCAGAGCAGATAAATACTCTAATAAATCTAACCAAAATTTGTAGATCTCATATTCTTAATATTCTAAACCTCAATGTACCCGCGTTCATCTCCAACTAAGCTGGTCAACAACAACAAAAAAGTCCTAGTTTATAAGATTCTTAATCTTAAATTAAAATGGAATCCTAGTCCATCTCCATGCGGATTTTCCAAAATCTTCTAGTCTGTTCAGTGTTAGTTCTACCATGGCAATAAGGAAAATATTGATTCCATCATTGAAAAGTATAGCATAAGAAATCTTGGTAGAAGTTATGGTGCAATAATTAATTTTATTCAATGAAATAGATATTATCATCATTCAGTCCAATTAGGAATATCTTGAAACCAAAGAACAGGGAATAGGTCCCATGGTATATCCTTCGTTCTTGTAACTATCAAGACAAAGGTGAGCAAGAGAATTGCACGTTGAAAATATCTTCCACCATTCTATATATTTATAAACAAAGAGATTCAAAACAAACAAACAAACAAACAAACAAACAAAAACAAACAAATAGCAACAATTTCCAACTTTCCAATAAAAAAAACCTTGCACTTCATTATTTTCCAAACTTCTTGCATATTAGGAAATTGGTTCAATTTTATTCCAAGTATTAATATATCCTTCCAAATTTTGTATCATATCATGTGATATGGGTAAAAATAGAACCAAATCGGGACCGTTCAGATCGGGCACGAATCTTAAAGCTCTCATGGGTAAAACGGTAATTACCCAAAAAAGGGTCCATAAACGGGAATTGGGTCTCTTTCAAACCCAACAGCCCAAAACAGGTCTATCTTACTGGGTTGTCATAACAGCTCAATATAAATGAGTCCAGATTATTTAAATATGAATTAAACTCCTGATTATCTATAAGAGACGGTTTAAAAACCATATCTCCTATCATAAGAAGAGTATTAACTCATTCTCTCCAACCACTCTTATCTCTTCATAAAGAAGAGATAATCAATTCAATCCAAAAACACAGGGAAGTAGAGATAAATCACTTCTGCAAACAGGCACCAAGGCGACTATAAATACCCCCTACCTCCACTATAACAAGGTAATCAGGGTTTTTCCAACAAAAGCTCTATCATGTTCTTCTTGAGTTCTGACTGCATCAGAGAGTCTGTCGCCGAGGTCAACCCTGGTGTTTCAAACTTTTACAGGTCAATCGGAGCGATCGTCACCATCAAGATCAGATCCAACAGTGTAAACAAGTCAGATTCAGAAGTCAATATCAATATCAGTTGAAAGCAGTCAACATTAGTGACAGTCAAAAAGGACAGTTTTTTATTGTTTTTAAAAGAACTCATATCATCAGTTTTCCCCCACACACAAAAAAGTAGCAACATATTGGCATCGTCTGTAGGAAACAGAGAAACCAATCCAACCAAAACTTCGCCGGTAAAAAATAGTTTGCAGTCATGCATCCAAAGGAGAAAGGGAAGGCAGCAGCCTCAAACCGACGAGTCAACCCTCTTCATATCCACCTCCTCTTCTTGCGGACGTCCCTCCTACCCTTCAACCGGATCAATTCCTTCAGCCGGAATAGCCTCAACAGCCTAATCAAGGCCTTGAAGGTATTCAAACACCTCACTGCAATGCATTAGTAATCAGCATATATATGGCCAATCATAAGAAGCGTCGCGTCCTGGTAGATAACAGTAGCTCGGTAAACATCATTTTCCTGAATGTATTCCAGGGCCTCAAGCTCCAGCGAGACCGCCTCAAAACCGCTGGGTACACTCTCCATGGATTCTCCGGAGCCCCGGTTCTAATCGAGGGAATAGTCACCCTCGACGTGCCTATGGGGAAAGCTCCAACTACCTGCACGGAAGCACTCGATTTCAAGGCTATTGACATGAAGTCCGCCTACAATGCCATTTTTTATCGCCCGGGGCTAGTAGCATTTCATGTGGTTGTCTCAGCCTACCACATGAAGATAAATTTCCCAACAGCAGCCGGGGTAGGGAAAGCTAAAAGAAGCCAAGAAGCTGCTCGGGCAAGTTACACTGCCACAGCGGGGGGTTCGGTCCTCCCCCTCGATGCTATGGAACTCCCCTAAGAGAGGGGACAAGCCAGCTCTGAATCCTTGGAAGGACTAGCAAAATTCTCCTTATCCGAAGAAGAGCAAGCTAAATATTTTTGGGTGAGCAAGGCACTCCCCCATCAAGTCAAGGAGTAGCTCATCACATGCATTAGGGAGTACCGAGATAACTTCACTTGGAACATCGAGCACCTGAAGAAGAACAACGAGGGTGCTCAACCCCCTCCCCGTGTAGTTAGCTTCAAACATGTAATAAAGGCCGACAATTATAACGGTCACAGCATGTAATAAAGACTAGCATCAAAGCAGCTGCTTAATTTTACGTTTTCAATAAATTTGTAGTCTTTTCCTTTGCAAAATTCTTGTACAATTTCATCGGATGCAAACAATGTATTAGACACATGGTTTGCCCCAAAGCAACACCATCCACTCACTAAGCACCATGACGGATGAGCGCAGAGTCCACTCATGGTTCTTAGAGTCACTCTAGCCACATGCCCCCGAGCAAGTGTGTGGGGCACGACTCGTCATTCGAGTAATCCCAAAACTCGTCACCACCTTGTTCGGAGTTCATTCATGGTTCATAGAGCATATCTAGCCACTTGCAGACGAGAAGGTATGCGGGGTACAGCTCGTCATTCGAGTGCTCCCAAAATAACCCTGAACAAGTGTGGAACCTATTTATGGTTCATAGGGTACGGGGCACGGCTCGCCATTCGATTGCTCTGAAAACTTGTTGTCACCTTATTCGGAGTCCATTCATGGTTCATAAAGCCGCTCTAGCTACTTGCACCCGAGCAAGTGTGTGGGGCATGACTCGCCATTCGAGTGCTTCCAAAACTCGTCGTCACCTTATTCGGAGTTCATTCATGGTTCATAGAGCCGCTCTAGTCACTTGCACTCGAGCAAGTAGATGGGGCACGACTCGTCATTCGAGTGCTCCAAAACAATCCTGGACAAGTGCAGAGTTCATTCATGGTTCACAGGATCACTTTAGCCACTTACCCCCGAGCAAGTGTGCAGGACACGACTCGCCATTCGAGTGCTCCCAAAATTCGTTGTCAACCAGTTCGGAGCTCAACTCACCCCTAGAGTTGCTCCTTAAACTCACATCCCGAACGGCTCTCTCCTAGAGCCTGGTGATGCTTTTCATCCCGCTCGTCTCCCGAGCGGCCTTCCTCCAAACGAGTTCGGAACTCGACTCACCCCTAAAGTTGCTCCTCAAACTTGCCTCCCGAACGGCTCTTCCAAGATCCTGGTGATGTTCTTCATCCCGATCGCCTCCAAAGTGGCCTTCTTCCAAACGAGTTCAGATCTCAACTGACCCAGAGTTGCTCCCCTAATTCACCTCTCGAACGGCTCTCTCCTAGAGCCTGGTGATGCTCTTCATCCCGCTCGGCTCTCAAGCGGCCTTCTTCCAAACGAGTTCAGAGCTCAACTCACCCCTACAGTTGCTCTTCAAACTCGCCTCCCGAACGGCTCTCTCCTACAGCCCGGCAATGCTTTTCATCTCGCTTGCCACCGAGCGGCCTTCTTCCACAATGAGTTCGGAGCCCAACTCACCTCTAACGGTACTCCCCAAACTCGCTTACCAAACGACTCTTCCCAAGGGTCTTACGAAGATCTTCTTCATAGCTCCTCCGTGGTGAAGCTCCTCTTCTTTAGCCCACGAGAGCGAAGCTCCTCTTCGTAGATTCCGGACACTGAAGCTCTTGTCAACCTCATGGAGGCAAAGATATTGTGGGCTTGTTCTGACCCTAAAGACGGATGATTCTTCAGCTGACTTTGAAGAGAAATTGTAGATCTTCGAGCCACTTTTGAAACGAGGGGTCACACGCTCCAATCGGACTTCTATAGCACCGGGAAAGTTTATTAATACCCTAAACATCATGCAGATCTCTCAAAAGAGCACTTCTAAGTTAAATAAAGTGTGATAGCCAACTTCTACAGGAAAGCAAGTTGGTCAAGTAGTTAGGTTGCTCATCCCCCACCTCCATGTGCGTAGGTTCGATTCCGAACAACCCCTTCCTTGGTGAATTATTTTGCAGTTGAACTAACTATTGCATGTGCGCCGCACGTGCTAAAAAAGAACCAAGAAAAATGTAGCCAGAAAAGATAGGGGAAAAAAGGTGGGTCCAGTGGGTCCAGTGGGTCCCGGGTCAACGATCAACGCCACGTGGAGTCGCTACAGAGCGCCACGTTAACTCGGAGACGCTCCTGTTCGGTCACAAATCGAGCAAACACTCTCCCGACCCACGCACTGGAAACAACGGTCTTAATCTCCTCATGATCCATGCTCGCACGATTGACGCTCCAGATTTTGCCATGTCATCAACTTTCAAAAAAAGCATGTGTACTGCACGTGCAACACCGAGCAAATGCTACCCCAAACTGAATGGCGCAAAAAATTCCTTCCGATCCGCATCCGATCTTGATCAACGGGTGAGATTCAATTAAAAAAACATGTGTACTACACGTGCAACGCCGAGCAAACGCTACCCCGAACTGAATGGCACAAATAATTTTCCTCCCGATCCGTGAATGATCTTGATCAACGGCTAAGATTTGATTCCCTAAAAAAATTTTGAAAAATTGATCGGGTCAATGGTCAACGGTCAACTTTGACCTATCAACGCCACGTCACTCAGCCAAAGCATCACAATCGATCAGTGGCGCGCGCCAGACAAACCTACCCTAGATCGAAATGAGCGCAAAATGTCGTTGATTGGTCAATGGTCAACACTTCTTTTTTGCCTTTCGATCTCCGTAATTTTCGCGCCAGTCATGATCAATGCTCCAGATTTCACAACGCCATCAGGTATTTAATTAATTTCTTTATTTAATTATTAAACCAAATTAATTATTTAATAATTCAGAAAAAAATAATTAAAAATGGTAAATAATTAATTAAAAATTCTAAAAATAATTATTAATTTGGAAAAATATTTTAAAATTCCAAAAAAGTAATAATTAATTGAGAATAATTTATCAAAATTTCAAAAATTAATTATTAAATTTTAGAAACTGAATAAAAAAATCAAAAAATGATTAAAATTTGGGGAAAAATCAGAAAAATCCGGAAATATCACAAAAAATCCAGAAAACTCTAAAGATAAGTATGAGTATTTTACAGACTCAGAGTAACACCATTTCACCTCGAGGATTCAAACGTCCCCGAAAACTCCGATAAGTTCTGTAAACCCTTAAAAATGGGCGAACTCCTTAAAGGATGTGAAACTCAGTCTTTGGTAGTGGGAGGCTTATGATATGGGTAAAAATAGAATCAAATCGGGACCATTCAGATCGGGCATGAATCTTAAAGCTCTCAGGGGTAAAACGATAATTTCACTAAAAAGGGTCTGTAAACGGGAATTGGGTCTCTTTCAAACCAACAACCCAAAACAGGTATGTCTTGCTAGATTGTCATGACAGCTCAATTTAAATGAGTCTAGATTAGTTATAAGAGAGTTTAAAAACAATATCTCTTATCATGAGAAGAGTTTTAACTCATTCTCTCCAACCACTCTGATCTCTTCATGAAGAAGATATAATCATTTCAATCCAAAAATACTGGGAAATAGAAATAAATCATTATCTTGAAATTGACTCCCAAGGCGATTAAAAATACCCCCCTACCTCCACTAGAACAAGGTAATCAGTGTTTTTCCAACAAAAGCTCTCATATTTTTCTTGAGTTTTGACTTGAGCGTCGGAGGGTCCGTAGCCGGGGCCAACCCCGGTGTTACAGAATTTTGCAGGGCAATTGGAGAGATCGTCACCATCAAGATCAGATCTAACGGTACAAACAGGTCAGATTTAGAAGTCAACATCAGTTGAAAGGAATCAACATCGGTGAAAGTCAAAAAGGTCAGCTTTATATTGTTTTTAAAAAACTCATGTCATCTGTTTGCTCCCACACAGAAAAAAGCAGCAACATCATGTAACATTTAACTGATGCTAGAATGTTACTGATGAAAATTTTCGATCTAAAAAATAAGTTGAAGGAAACAACTCCCCGAAACATGAAATTATGAACTTTGGAACATTAATATTACAATCACACAACGTAGTTTGAATTCTCTCCTTTTTTCTGGCTAAAATTTTTTTTCATGATCAAACATGACATAGATTGTGCAAAACATTCATAGAATAAGGATGACAATCCATCACTAATTCAGATGATTAGCATAAAAAATAACATTAGGAAGAGATTTAAAAGATCCCCCATGACTATGCATATACTTGAGATGTAGTGATTGAATCACTAGTCATGACAGAGAATTTGACTATCTAGTGGAGAAGTTTTGAGATCTTAGCAAGACATAGAAAATCAGCATAACTACAACTTAGGCCATTCATGATTTCGTTAGTAATCTGTTTGCAGTGAACTTTGCACCAAGGTTTTAAAACTCATGATCGGGAACGGGATTGAGTTTTCCCGAATATTTGAATCGGGACCAATATCGGCTGAATCGGTAGTACCAAATCGATGTAAAGGATTTTCTGGATCGAGCATTTTTTTTAAAATTAAAAAAGATTATCTAATATGTTTCTATATTAAATTATTTTTTAAAAAAAGGGAATTATTTCAAAGCCCGAAGATGGATCGTGATTTATTTTTAAACCTAGTGTTTTTCATAAATGCCAAAAGACCTAGCTCCTTAAATTATTATTGAATTTAAATAATGTTTTCTAGTATTTCCTATATTATCCTTTCTAAAAAGAAATGGTTATCTGTCTTCTTCTTATGTTCTCTTTCTCATAAAATAAAGAAATCCAAAATCATCAACTAAAAAGAAATGTATTTAATTAGAGTTTCATATGGGAATCGAAGTCATAGATAAAAAATTAAGACAAGGAGAAAGTGATAGTGGTAATGGAGGTACATTAAACCCCATGATCCATACTCAAAATAATCCCATTATCTTTCTCCTACTTTTTAGTTCTTTTAGAAGGATAAATCATGGTATTTTATGGAGTATGTGAGACCCTAGTTACATATCTCCACTCCGAATCTTGTAGTAAGATTTGATTCCCATATGAACCCTTAGTTAAATAACTATTTGTTTTGTTTAGGAATTTGAATTTCTTTGTTTTGTAGGTTTTTGGAGTCAATATTGATTTACATATAAATGTTGTCGAGTATTACTGATTATTGAGTTTGACTGAATGAAAATTCTTCTACACCACATGAAGTTTTCTTTCAATTGTTAGTTTTTATTGGATTATTTGGTGAAGAAAAGCTTTTTTTCCTTTTTAGAAGGGTAATATAGGAAATGGAAGAAAAATAATATTTAAATCAGTAAACAAATTAATTTAAAATGAGGTTTGGGTCAAAAAATAACCTAAATAATCTATTTTAGGATGTTCGGGCTTTTAGTATTTATGAAACTCATTGGTTTAAAAATAAATCAACCTCTAGCATTGGGCCATCAAATAATTTTAAATAAAAAATAATTATTATTAAAAAATTGATGAATTTAAATAATTCTTTTTACAAATTTAATTTTTCAATTATAGACTTGAAAATTTTAAATAAAACTAGAACAATAGAAAAAATGTAGACAAAAATACAAATTTTATTTACGTACAAGAAACAAACAAAATATAAGCTATACATGAAATAATGTTCAGTATATAATTACATCTTCATTCCCTGGATGTGAGAATTCACTTCAACAGAAACTTCAAAGGTTGGAAATTTTTAATCATAGGATCGGTGGTTTCGGGCCAATCCACCCGTTCCAGTTGCTAACTTGACCGATCCTCGAGTTATCTCGCCGATCCAGAGATTTAGGAGTTGTATCGATCGGCCCCTTGAAAACCGATACGGATCGGCATTGGATCGGGATCGGCCAATCTTCAAAACCATGCTTTGCACACCTTTCCAAATCTCAACTTCTCAGCCAACAATAAGAAATCTTGTCACAAATTTAATAGTTTTCACATATAACCCCCTTGTATTGCATGTATAATTTGCATTAGCTGCTAGGTTTTTCAATTCTTAGTATTCCTATTAGGTCGTCCGTCCTCCAACTTAATCTGTTAGTTGCAATAGGTCCAACTTCAACATTTTTGTTCAAAATAAAGTAACAACTGCTACCTAGCTAACAAATTTATGAGGTTTTATTTTTTGTTTAAGAAGCCTCTGGTTATTTACATAACCATAATTACTTTCATTTTGAATGGAAATGTTCAAATTGGTCCTCTTGTAACTAACATACTTAAATTGGGTGGCCAATCGGAAATACCAACAATTGTCGGACCTAGTAGTAAATATACGTGCATTAAGTTGGCTATATGCAAAAATAACCCTAAATAATTAGTTGTTCTTAGCAAAACGCTGACAAACAGGATGATCATAGTCGTCAATATAGATTCTCTATGGTTCAAGATGTACACAAAAATAGAGCATAATCCATAAGAGCTTAAGGCAAAAGAATACCAGTCATATTGTTTGAGCAAGGAATTTTCTTACTACATTAATATAGCAGATAAGAACCAATCAAATTAGACACTTACCTCGACCAAAAGCAAAGCTGCCATGCGATCTTTGATGAACCTAAGGATCAAGGCCTGGAACTTCCTTTCGCTTGGCTGTCTTCTTAAATACTCCAACAGCCAGTATCTTAGACTGCTGCTCTGGAGCCTCCTGGCAACTTTAACATGCATGTTCACAAGAAATGTTGTTCCTTCTAAATCACTCGACAAAAATGGCAAAGGTTCATTTCTAAGAAAAGCTTTAACCTGAGAACAAAAGAAATTCAAAGTTCACTGAAGCTAAACTTTAATACAAAAAAAAAATAACGTGGAAACAACCAGCTATAAGAAGGTAATGAACATCTCCACCAAAACAGAGAAAAAGAACACATAAGTGGAAGCTTTCGTCCAAATTTTCCGTTAGTTCAGTTGATCCAATAGAAGTTAAAAGTTAATTATTTTTCTTTCTTCAAAACGTTAGATTCAATGATGCATTGAAAGTAAATAAAGGAATAGCAGCAAATGAAAAAAAGCTCATAGAGCTGAAGTTAAAACTACAACAGAACAAAGTTAATCTGTTTCAGTTCGAAAGTCTTCAGTTATAATTTATTACTTTCTCCGGAAACATCATGCCCCATATCTTAAAGACAACCAATGAGAAGTCTGAATCCATTCAGTTGCAATTTAAGCCATTTCAGTTTTAGTTATGTAATTTCACAGGATATATCACATTCCACAATCAGTGTAAACAAAACAATAGATATAGTAGTAAAGACTCCATCTCTTCCCCTTCCCGTTCATCTTTTCCATCTTATTCATGATCAAAAGGTGAAATGAACAGAAGAGCTCAATGATGAAGCTCAGACCAAACTCCAAACGTCAACTCAAAGTTCTCAATATCGGGATATTGGAAACGTATTTGTTGTCAATGTATCATAGATATTGGATATCGGGAATATACCAGCAATATTAAGTCGTTAGGGGATTTTCATATCAGATGATTATCCCAACACCTATATGTGATCTTAATTACCCATACATATATTATAAATCACAAGCATAATCTCTAATTACCTCTAATATTATAATGGAAGAGTTGGGGTTATGTAATTTGTAGACAACCCAAATTACGTACATTACACGTGTTTATAGACAACCCACTTACATGCAATGCACGTGCAAATTAAATTCTCAATTTAATCATCATTTTTAAACCAACAATCCTTCTGACTTCCAAATCTCCTTATTCTTCCTACTCCAAATCCCCAAACCCCTAACCCTAACCCCTAACCCCTAACCCTAACCCTAACCCTTAACCCTTAACCCTAATCCTAACGCTAACGCTATGGCTATCGCTACAGGAAAAGCCTCTACATCCTAACCATCTCCATCCTCACCACTCTCCTTTGTGAGTCCATCTCCCGGCTCCTCATCTACCGCACCCCCACATACAAATCCCTCTGCTCCACCATCTCCAAAACCTCCAAAAAGCTCGACTCCATGAACCCCCCCAACTCCTCCGCCGATCCCACCCCCTCCAAGAAACTCAAATCCAAGAAGCTCGACAGCATCGAGACCACCCTCAAGGAGTCCACCCGCTACCTCTCCCTCACCAAGTTCAATTCCGGCACTGTCGTTGCCGTATTGTTCTTCGTGGTCCACGGGCTTCTCAACTTGATGTTCGAAGTCAGGTGGTCGTGAAGCTGCCATTTCAGCTGGTGAGCTTGGTGTTGAAGATGTCGCATAGGGGGCTGCCCGGTTCGGATCCGACAGACTGCTTGATGGTGTTTTTGTTTTTCGGGTTCAGCACCTTCGCCGACTGGGTCCGGCACCGGAAAAGGAGGATATCGACAAGGAAAAAGTTAGTTTTTTTTTGCTTTTTTTGGGCTTTTCTTGAATCAATTTTTGTATCTTGATTGGGGGCTCTTCAATTAAGGATTAGTTGAGATGGTTCTGTTGATTGCATGCTAATTTGATGATTATGTTATGTTGGCATCGAATCGATTAGACATACCCTCTTATAGCTTATTTGGATTTGAATAAGAAAAAGTAAGGTTTTTCTTGTGTGTTTTGATGTAGTTGGGGTTGAGATTGTTTGATATTGAGATTGAGGTTAGGACATTAGGGTTTATGACTATATGTGGTTTTGGGTATTATTTCGAGTTTTGGTGTGGGTTTAGGCTTGATTGGATGATTCGGGTTCTGATTTGGTTTGGTTAGGTTTAGATTGGGGAAATTAGGGGTGAGACTGATCAATTTTTATTATTTAGGAGTTGGTTTGGGATTGTGATATCTACACAAGTTTATGGCGGGTATCGCACGCGTGCAGATAACTAGTAATTTATAAGTAGAGAGTTGGGATTGTGCACCTGCGGGATTGTAAACAACAATTCAATTCTCATTCGAATTTAAATCTTTTTATTAAAAAAACCAACTTAATTGAACCTCTTCAGCTTCCCATGTTTTTTTTCTCAAATCTAAACACTATAACTTCCGCAAAGACATGACTCCTTCCCAAAGATATTTTCGTTATTAGGAAAGAAACAAGCAACCTATTGAAAAGAAGTTCTCTATAAATGTTTCGCTTCTCCAAGTGTGACAGCATAATTAGTACAGTTTTCCTGTTAAGGTGATCTCATTTTCTATTGAAAGCTGTCACAACCTATGTTCTCAATTTTTCACTGAGGATTGAAACCGAGATTACTGCTCCCTGTGTTGATTACCATATTTAACCAAAAGGTTCGATTTAAGGTAATCAGCAAACAGTGCCAATTCTAGTTCTTTACCCACAACAACATAACCTAATCCAAACATGTCATTTCCAACCATTTCTTCCTAGTAGTTATGTTGAACAGCAAGCCACACAAGATCCTCGACCTCTTAACAGTAACTAACCGAATTCTCCATTTTCCTTTGAGTCCTTCAGCTTGTTGGAGCCAAGAGTTACGTTTCTGAACATTATCTTTTTCCCAGAGAGCAACAACTGTCCTTAACTTATATCCAATTTCTTGCTCATACGTATAATGACACTCAAACCCTCATTATCAATTAAATCTGCAACAATTGCCTATAAGATTTAACTTTTGCATCATGACAAGAATCTAACATACATATGAACAGTTACCAGACAACTATTTCGTGGTACAAGACAAATAGTCAAGATTTCATAAAATTAATTAGGTTCCAAATAGCCCCATGATTTTCCCAATCTCACTTTATTTTTCATTTCAAGTATGTCTTTCTTGCATCATGCATTGTTCAGCATCAGAACAAAACTCACATTTTGTATTCAGGATAATAATTCAATTAAGACTAGTTCCTTGAAGCATAGAGTGTGTATTATGTACTAAGTGTTGGGTTTATGTCTTGCATACTAGGTTCGATGTGAAGAGATGACGGTGAAGCGAGAAAAGGTTCAAAGCGAACGTTGGGAGACGAAGAAGCTGCAGTTGCTAGTGGTGATGTAGTCGACTGTTATCAGTGTTCTAAATAGCGTCCGCCTCAGACGCCTAGGCAGCACCGTCTCAGATGGAGGAGAACGAACCGCCTTTACATTAGGCGGTGGTCTAAGCGGTTATAAGCGTTTAGGTAGCCGTCTTATTGAGTAGGCAGCCATCTTGTTGAGTAGGCGTCCGTGGCGCTGATCAGGCGTTCGCCTGATGTCCAACGCCCAAGCGTTTTCTATATTTTAAAATTTTAAATACTATAAAATAACACAAAAAAAGAGAACTACTATTAATCTGTCAAATAATATGTATGGATCTTTAATAGTAGTGGAATTGTTTTTACTTTTTTTTGTATTATTGGTGACGGATTGCACATATTACACCTATTACACATATTACAATAGTACATGTTACATATATTACACATATTGGCATATTGCACATATTACAATTGGGCAATTGTTTTTTTAATTGCACGAGAAAGCTTTCTTTATGCATAAACATCCTTTAATTACACATATTACACAAGAACATGATGAATATTTGCAATTGGATTGCATGATTATAAGGGCTGAAAGTGACTAAATCGGCAAAATAAATTCAACCGCCTAGGCACCCTAGGCGCTAGGTACCCCTTGACCGAACCGCCACCGCCTAACGTCGTTTACAACCTTAACTGTTATTTAATGCAGTCAGCTGCAACAGCAGGCTGAAGGTCTCGACTACAATATAGTAGACTGCTATTATTTGCAGTCAACCAACAACGACAGCTGTTTTAGTTTGGGCCAATTCTAGGTAGATTTGTTTAAGCCCAACTTCCTCTCCAAATTAGATCGTACAGCTCCTATTGTGTGGCTTTCTCTTTGAGGTATATTAGACGGTAATTGTATCAAGACTACAACCTAGGGTTTCTTTATACTTCTATATGATATTGTAATGGCCGCCATTGACTGTGTGCCAAAAACATCGAGTACTTCATATGAGAGTTTTCCATTGTAAATAGCAGAGTATCTTCCCGTGAGGCTTGCAAGATAGATAGATTCTTGGTGAGAAGGATTGTAACTCTTGTATCTTCTCTAGTTGAATAATATCTCGGTTATTTCTCCCCCAGATTAGATTATGTTTCAGCAAAGGAAAATGCATGACCTTCCCAACGTGAACCCATTTCCATCTGGCATCTCCATCTCAATTGTTCACTCACCCACTACGTCACAATTCTCACCAATCCCCGTTCTCACGCAACGACCTGTTGACTTGTAAATAGAAAACATCTCCCTCTCGGAGCAAATATGAGAAGTACTCGTATCAAGAAATTAACCAAAATCCATATCTTTAAAACTTGAAACAAGAAAACAGTTTGTTATCACTTGATTCAGCAGCACTGACTATGTTGGCACCCCTCTGATTCAACCACTTGCGACAATATCTCTTGTAATGTCCACTATCTTTATAATGGTGGCAACAGAACCCACCCTTACCTGCACTTTTTCTTCTAATTGAAGTATCATCCACCGCCAAGTAACTCATAGAAGTGAATGCCAATTTCTGAGTCTCTTTCCTAAGTTCATCCTCCTTCAAGCCCTTAATCACACCGGCCACCGAAAACTTCTCCTTGACAGATTTTCTATGTAGCATGGTGGTTATCAAATACTCGTATGAATCTGGCTGTGGGTAGTGGATATATCAAGTTGAAAACTTTATCATCTTCACTTAGATCATCCGCATTTATCGCCCTCAATTTAGATAACATCGTATTGAATCCTATATATGATCTTAAAGAGCAGTACCTTCCTTCATTGAGACACAAAATATTTTTCTCTTCCAGTACATCCTATCTTGTAACGACTATTCCGAGTAGTCAATTTTGGGTCTCCCCCACAGACTTGCCGCACTTCTCTCTTCAAGGAAGTTGCACTTGACATCGTTCGTTAGTGATAGCCAGATTAAACTCAAGGCTTTTGAACAAATCTCCTTCAACTTCTTCTGCTTTATGCCGATTGGTCTCCCTTAATATCCTTATAGGGCAAGATCCAAGACCGGTTGAACCAATTCGTACATATCCACCTTCAAGAGATTAAAGTTGATCTTACCATCGAACTGTTTGATCTTCATGAAACTCTGACTATCATCTTCTCCAAGGAATTGAGCAACCACGAACTGCGAAAATTTTTACTACTTGAAACTCCGGTACCACTTGTTAGGGGTTTGCTAACTTTTGCGACAACTGATCCAATGAACAACCAAACTATAGTGAATCAAACTAAACACACAAGCACACAATTTATTCCGGTTCGGACGAACCTAATCCGGGAGAGAAATAACAGAGATATTATTCAACTAGAGAAGATACAAGAATTACAATCCTTCTCACCATGGTGAGATTGGTGACGTAGTGGGTGAATGAACAGTTGAGATGGAGATGCCATATGGAAATGGGTTCACGTTTGGAAGGTCATGCATTTTCCTTTGCTGAAACAAAATTTGATATCCTTGAAAACTTTGGAAGCACGACGATGCAGGTATACAGCTCAAGGTGGAGTTTTATCGGTTTGGGAAAGCCGTCATAAGGTGATGAGGAAAAGGAGAGGTGTTCAGCACAACCTCTATAAGCTTCGTGGAGACGGAAAATCTTGACCAAGTCTTTCTAAGCCTAGCATTCCTAAAGCATTATCTAGTTTTCCGTCACTAGAATCACTTACGCGAGACCACGACGTTCGAATATCGTCGGGAGGTGGAGAATGCCTCGGGGTAGGTAGAGTTCGTGCGGAGGGTTGTGCCTCCGTGTTAACGCCTACTTGGGTATGCCCATGAAGGGGCATACGATTAGAGAAATAACAGGTGAAGGTAAATTAGACTAGCAGAAGAAGTCACTGAATCAAGTTGTTCACAAGAAAAAAAAAAGGGAAGAGTCTAGAGGCAATTAATCACATAGGCGTGGAAGCCTGAGTATGCAATCCAAGGTGGAGATTGTGGGATTTATGTCTTGCATACAAGGTTCTATGAGAACAGAAGACGGTGAAGCAAGAAAAGGTTCGAAGCAAATGTTAGAAGACGAAGAGGCTACAGTTGCTAGCTGTTTAGTAGAATGCAGTTGACTGCTATTAATTCAGTCGACTGCAACAGCAGGCTGGGGATCTCGACTATAATGCAGTCGACTGCTATTTAGCAATCGAGACACAGCAGCAGCTATTGCAGTTTGGGCTGATTTTGGGTGTATCTATTTGAGCCCAACTTCCTCTCCAAATTGGATCATACGGCTTCAATCGTGTGGCTTTCTCTTGAGAGTTTAATCAGACGATAATTGTATAAACTACAACCTAGGGTTTCTATAGATCATTATATAATATTGTAATGACCTCCATTGACAAGTGTGTCAAAAGCATCGAGTACTTCATATAAGAGTTTTCCATTGTAAACAACAAAGTATCTTCTCGTAAGGCTTGAGAGAGAAATTTTTGGTGAGAAGGATTGTAACTCTTGTTTCTCTAGTTGAATAATATCTCGGTTATTTCTCCCCTGGATTAGGTTTGTCCGAACAGGGAAAAATTTGTGCATGTGTGTTTACTATTGCTAGGTTGATCATTGGATCAGTTGCAAAACTCGGCAAATCCCTAACACTAAGCATGGACTATGAGATTTAGTTTTCCAACAAATATACCTTTGAACAGAAGCTTCTAACTCATTGATTGAAAACATGGTTAGTCCATCTCAAGCATTTCAAAATGAGTTAGTTTTGAAAACTTTGGTAATTTAAGTGATGTTACAGTCTAAAATTTATTAAAATTCTTAAACATGAAATATAAGGAAGCTTGTGTTTTGATCTTTAAAGAAGGTGCTGCATTTTGAATAGTCTATATGTAATTTGTATTTGGTAGATCACAACTTCTAGGCCTGCACATTTTAATGTAATTTTTGAGTTGTTGAAGATTCATAGAACACAAAAGTTTAGTAATGAACTTTCTTGACAAATCACTTGAATTTGTTCAGAAAAGGTTATAAAATTCATATTTTCATAATTAACATATCTAACTGACCCTTATACATCATCATTAATGTTACAGAATGTGGCATGTTGTACTATGAGAAATATCCCTGTCTACGACATAAACTGCAAATGGTCTAGCAAGGTACATAGCATAAACCAGCAAAAAGCACTCTTTCTTTATGCCTCAGCAGATAATGTTCTTTCTTCTCACAATAACAATAACATATAAAGTTTAAAGATTAATCCGATTGGTAGAACAAAATGTAAAGATCAAGACTTCACAGATTGTTAGGGAACTGAGTAGTTGAGCAATGGTTGTTGCAGAGCTGAATAAAGATGGGAGTCAAGATTGTTGTGCTTTGAAACCTGATACATGAATGTATCAGTTTCTTTTGTTTTTGTATCAGTTTCTTTTATCTTTCTGTTTTTGTATCATTGTTAATGTCCAGCCCAATTGTGAACGGTTATGGCAGTAAGGAGTTTGTTACGGGTTTTCACGTGCACACTATGTAAAACTTTGATGTTTCCATCTCCAATAAGGAGGGGGAGATTATGTTGTAACCGCATTCAAGAAATAAAACCCAATTTCATTCATGTACTTCCCCAATTTGAGTTTATTCAAACCCTAGCTCTCATATATGGCTCGAAATCGACACTCTAAGACCACCGAAGCTGACAACATGGTATCAGAGCCGGGCAACGACGACAGCGATGACCGTGATGTGGGAAGCACGTCGATGGAGATTGACATGACAGAATGAAGGATCACATGGCGACGTTGCAAAATCAGCTAGATATCATCGTTGATCAACTCAAGGAGCAAATCCTCAATCGCCCACATCAATCAGCAAGTCCAAATCCGGTGATTCCAACAGCTAAATAGGTATCAGTTCCTCCAACTTCAAACCCTAAATTTCCTTTTGATTCGAGCAATTGTCCAAGAACTCCATTCAAATTGAAGTTCTCGTCGTTCTTTGGGGGATATCCGACGGAATGGATCTGTAGTACTGAGCAATTCTTGGAGTTTTATGAAAAGGAGGATCAACAGAAACTTCGGTTTGCTTATTTGATCTTAAGGGAAAGGCAGTTCAATGGTATTGGCGACACATCAAGAACAGGAAAAATTCTATTACATGGAAAAAGTTCTTGGAGGAATTGATTAATATATTTGATCCCAATTTCAGGATTATGAAGGATTACTGTCGAAGTTGGGCCAAAAGGGGGATTTGGAGGTGCATGTTCAAGAGTTTGATAGGTTGTCAAACTATGTTGAGGGCTAGACTGAGAAGCACTACCTTAGTACCTTTATCAAAGAGATGAGATTAAATGGGATTTGAAAGCCAAAAAACCTAGGAATGTTAATGAAGCTGTAGGTTTAGCTAGGGGTTATGAGGAAAAAATGCAGTGTACAAAGACATTCAACAAAGCTCCATTTGCAGCAAAGGAACCCTCTTCTCTGTTCCAAACTCCAACCCTAAGAGTCAACAGTCCACACTTGCATCTTCCTGGGTCCCTAATCAGTTGATGCCACATGAGTTGACGGAGAGAAAAGCTAAAGGCTTATGCTTTAATTGGGATCATAAATATGTGCAGGGTCATAGATGTATATTACAATAGTTCTTTTTCTTGGAAATGTTTGATGAGGATGAAGATGGAAAAGAAAATGTGGATGTAGCAACTGGAATGAGTATGCAAGGAGATATACTTTCTCAAGGAGATATTCCTGGGATTTCTCTTCATGCACTCACTGGTTCCTCACACTATCCACAGACACTCAGAGTTAAAAGGCAAGATTACGGGCAGAGAGGTGAATATACTGATTGATACAAGCTCAACCAACAACTACATTGACCTCCAGACTGCAATTAAGGCAGGATAACACATATTGACTGAATCCAAGTTCAAGGTTACAGTAGCTAATGGGGAGGTGATGCACAGTGAGGGAAATATTGAAGATGCAACTTTCACTATACAGGGAGTAAATTTAAGGGATGAGCTATTATTCTACCATTAGGACCCTCTCAAATGGTGCTAGGAGCACATTGGTTGAGAACCTTGGGCAGAATACTATGGATTTCAGTTGTCTCACTATGGAATTTACATTAGGAGTTACTAAGGTGTTACATGGCTTGAATGATGGGCAGTTACAGATCATCTATGCAAATGAGTTACCCAGTGTTTTGGAACGTTCTTGTCAAGCATTCATGTTGTTGCAGTGTTCAGGTGATCAAAGTTGTTACCCTACAACTTGTTCAATATCAAATGAAGCTCTGATCTAGTTGATGAACAAACTTCCCAGTTACAGGAAATTTTGAAACAATACATTGAGGTTTTTACTGCTGAGATTGGCATGCCTCCACAGAGTGTAGATCATAGGCTTGGATGGCCATAAACCAGTGTGTATTAGGTCATATAAACATCAAATCAGAGTATTTGAATCAGACATCCACAAGACAGCTTTTAGAACTCATCAAGGGCCATATGAGTTTGTAGTTATGCCCTTTGGCCTAACAAATGCATCTGCCACATTTCAGAGTTTGATGAATAATATATTCAAGGAGTACTTGCGGAATTTTGTTTTAGTTTTCTTCGATGACATATTGGTGTATAGTCCAACATGGGAGAGTCGTGTTTCTCACCTTACACTGACACTTGAGGTGCTAAAGAGTCACATCACAAGGCTGATTGCTAAAGAAAGCAAGTGTAGTTTTGGTAAGAGCTCTGTTGGTCATTGGGGACATTGATTACTTCACAAGGTATATCAGTAGACCCAAGCAAAATTGAGGCAGTCACACAGTGGCCTGGGCCCAAAACCTTGAAGGAATTGACAGATTTCAATAAACTCAAATTAGCTCTTACTAGTATCGTGTATTGAAATTACCTTTGTAGTTGCTCATTGGATTGATGAGATTAAAAATATGGTGCAGCAGGATAATTACTTTTAATTTGTTCAGGACAAGCTGCATAACGGTGAGCTGAGTTCAAGTGATTATAAGTTCTTGGTTGGCATACGTTATTACAACAGAAGGATGTTGTTCAGCCCTTCTTCAAACCTGAGAGGATATTTTTGCATAGTGATGACTTAAATGAGGGGGGTCATTCGGGTTATCATAAGACTTTATGTTGGATTAAGAGGTCATCTGGGAGGGAATCAGCATGGATGTTAAGAAGAATGTGAGAAAATGCCTCGTGTCAGCAGAATAAACGTGAGATTGTGTCCCCTGCAGGCTTGCAACAACCTTTTCCCATTCCTAAACAAGTGTGGGAGGATATTTCAATGGATTTCACTCAAGGTTTGCCTAAGAGCCATGGAACGTAAGTGATTATGGTAGTGGTGGATAGATTGACCAAATATGCACACTTTATCAGCATCTCTCACCAGTACGCACTATCTATTCTTGACCATGTTAGTAAGCTCCATGGCATGCCTAGTGTGGTGTCAGATAACGACCTTGTTTTTTGTCAGTAGCTTCTGGAAGGAATTCTTTAGGCTGCAAGTTCACTACATCCACAGCCTACCATCCACAGACTAATGGCCAAATAAAGATTGTAAACAAGGTAGTAGAGATGTACTTGAGGTGTATGTGTGGTCAAAAGCCAAAGGAGTGGGTGAAGTGGTTGAGTTGGGCTAAATATTAGTATAATACCAATTGGCACACCACTATAAGTATCTCCCCATTTGAAGCGATATATGGCATATTACCCCCAACTCCAAGACACACTATGTGCCAGGTACAGAAAAATTGCAGTGTGGAAGAACTTCTGTCCAGGGATGCACTTCTCAAGATGTGCAAAGACAACATGGCTGCTGCACAAAACAGAATGAAAGCTCAAGTTGATAAGAGAATATTAGAAAGGAGCTTTGAGGTGGGAGATTTCGTCTTGCTTAAGATGCAACCTTATAGACAAGCTAGTGTGCAAAATCTCATGCCTCACAAGTTGTCTGCTAAGTTTTATGGGTCTTATAGGGTACTTGAAAAGATAAGCAAAGTTGCCTGCAGGTGATTTTCCTGCAACTGTATCAATTTATCATGTATTCCATGCTCGAAGATCAAGAAATGTTGGGGAGATCATCATCCTGTTGTTTCTGTTGATGTTCCTGCTTGGTGGTCTCATGATAGTGAGGTATCCACACCTGAGCTCATACTGGATATGAGACTATACAAAAAGGGAACTGGTGCTGGAGTGAAGCTCTTAATCAAGTGGAAATTCAAACCTACTGCTAAGGCTACTTGGGAAGATGTGGAGGATATTCAGAGGGATTATCCAGAATTTGAACTTAAGACAAGTTCAAACTTAACGGGGATGGAGTTGTTAGGTAACTAAGTAGCTGAGCAATGATTGTTGCGGAGCTGAATAAAGATGGAGGGAGTCGAGATTGTTGCACTTTGAAACCTGATAAATCAAGTTTTTTTGGTTTTTGTGTCAATTTCTTTATCTTTCTGTTTTGGGTTATCATTGTACATGGGCATATGTAAATGTCCGGCCCAGTTGTGAACAGTTATGGCAGTTAGGGGTTCGTTAGAGGTTTTCACGTGCACATTATGTAAAACTTCGATGTTTCCTTCCCCTATAAAGGGAGGGGGATTATGTTCTAACCGCATTCAAGAAATAAAACCCAATTTCATTCCCGTGCTTCCCCAATTTGAGCTTGTTCAAACCCTAGCTCTCATCTATGGCTTGAAATCGAAACTCTAAGACCACCGGTGCTGACACAAATGAAGTTGAAAGCATAACATGCATCAGTACACCAAAATAGGATCTTAGCATAATCTGAGTGCACCCAACAACAGCCTCCATACGTGCACAAAGTGCAAATATGCAACATATAATAATTATGTGCCTGTAACAACATATGTGGGCATACACGGCCAAACCTTTTTTTAAAATAAACCTCACCTTTGGCGACATTTAATTAGCACCCCTCAACTCCCATTTGCACTTGGCTACCAGACTTTGGCCCACCACTTTGGCACAATTTCCATTGGCCGGCCAAAGTGAAAACGGAAGTTAAGTTGAGGAGTGATTCTTTTTGGGTAAATTTACTAAACCATACCCAGGTTCCACCAATTTGCCGATAAACATACCCTTTTTTTGCGGATAGATATACTCCGTCCACATTCTTGCTGCGAATCAAAATGTTCCGTCAAAATCCAGTATCACGTGCTATCACATGAGTTACGGTTTTTTTTTTTCCTTTTTTGTTTTCTTCCTAACATGCCTTTGGCTTCTTTTAGTGTTCAACAATCTTTTTTCCATAATTAAATGTGCTTATTTTTCATAATTAAATTTGCAAAAACAAATTTGACATGTAGAAAGGGCAAATAAAAAAAGAGAAGGTGAAGCGGTATTTTGTAGAAGTTTATTTTAATAACTAAATATAAGTAAAAAGGTTAGCCGTAAGAGAGAGATGGAAAGGGGGAAGGCTTATTCAGATAAATGGAGGGGTAGAACGGTCAATCTTAGTTAAAATTGACGTCGTTAAGGCATAGGCAATGAGATGCAACAACTTTAAGGGTATACTATACCCATATGAAAAAAAAGAAATCAGTATGTTACTAGATATGTGATGAGGACATCTTTCCTGTTTAGTTTATTTCAGTACCTTTTTTATTTCTGGCAATTATAGCCATATGTAATCTTTTTGTAATTTTTAGATTTTGAGAATATTTTGGAGATGTGTTTCAAGATGTAATTGAGCCTATTTAAAGGCCTTGAGATTAATGAGAAAGCATGCCATTATTGATAAAAAAAAATTGTGTTGAGTTTTGCTCTTCCTCTCTCTCCTTTGTGTGATACAATTGAGATCCAAATTAGGGTTTGTGATAAATCCTAATCAATTTTAGAGTTAGTGATTAATTCTAAAATCTACCCAAAATTTAAAATTCCCAAATACAAATCCCCACAAAAAAAAACCCTAATCCTATTTCTCCACATACCCAGCCGCCACCTCTTCAACAGCTCTTTACCTTCTACTTCTTCTTCCCCTATCCCGATCACCACAAAACCGAACAGCTCCATCGTCATCTCCCTCTCCCCTACACCATAACCCCTTCAATCCCGTCGCCTTCTTCCTCCACCACCAACCCAAGACCCCCCCCCCACACCGGCGCCGCCCTACCATTACTTCCACGACCAGCTTCACCACATAAAACCCCGGTTCCTTCCTTTTTTCCCTTCCGTCGACAGCAAGGCTCCCCACCCCGACGCCACTCCTCTCCTCGACTGGCGACGCTGTAGCGCCGCCCTCCACTGCCCGTCGCACCGACCGCCGGCGACGTCGACGCAGCATCACCGCCGGATCTGCCAGTGCTTGGCCTCGTTGCTGCTTTTGTTCGCTGTGACTACCGAGATCTTTGTTGCTGTCCAACTCCGAGATCTCCACTGGTTTTCTTCACATTCGGTATAATCTTTCCATTATTAAGTATTTGTGTTTTACTGCCATATTATCTAGCATATTATCATATTGCCTGTCGACCACAAAATACTGAGATTGAGTGATCCACATGCTAGATTAGAGTACGAATCGGTATTGCACTTTTTACTTGCTAAAACACGTAGGGATTTACTTATTGATTAAGGTTGAATTATTAATTGGAACTATTACATTTGATTCAATTCTTGAAAACCCATCAAACCTGTTAACTGTTTAAAATTTTTAACTTAGATCCGCACTTTCATGTTGGTAAAATTAACCCATTAAAATTCTTGGAAATTCTCTATTTTAGGGTTGGTTTTACATCAGTATGGTTTAGTGAAATTTACCCTTTCCTTCCACTTAAGTTGAAGGGAGTTAATTAAAAGAGACCCAAAGTTGAGAGAGAGAGAATAAAAGGGAAGGAGGGGAGGGGGTTGTTTAAACTTGACCTAATTGAAAGATACCTCTTTTGAGAAAAGTCTCCCAAACAAGGTTTGCACTACATTTCGCATGTGTGGCGCAAATGTGCTACACATTTTCGTGTCTTAGAGGCCATTAATAAATTTAAAAAGATATAACTTTACAGACTAAGAATCAAGAAGAGTTGTGTGTACAAGCACACCCATACCCAATGAAGAGTTAACACTTCATTAAATTCCAGAGACGAACTAAAATTGTACCCTTCAAATTAGGGGTGGGAATGAGCCGGACTCTGGTCAGACTCATGTAAACCCGAGTCCTAATTCATTTAAGTTTCATGAGTCCAAACCTGACCTACTTATATGTCAAGCTTCAATTAACAAGCCCAAACCCATATATAAGATAACATTGTAGGGATAGGTCGATGTCGGACTCTTCATGACCAATATTTGTAATAATGTAAATTAATTACCATAAAATAGCAAGGTCATAAAAATATTAATTCCAACAAACTCAAGCTAAATTTCATTAAGCCCACTTAAAACTACGGATGGACAAACCAAAATTGAAGATGGGGAAGAAAAATTTATGATAGGTTGTTGGATTTAGTTAGCATTGAGACGAAGGAAGTCTCATTTTGATGCATTAGATGCTTCAAGCCTCCTTGGAAGAAAAAACGTCGATAAGATAATGGTCATTGGGATGAATTTCTAAAGATTAATGAAGAGGTACATGTAATTGACAACTCAAAAGCAAAATAATTACGTTTAGTTAGATTATTAGTTAGATTAAGAAGGTGCGGAGGACTCAGTTTCGGTCTCTCCAAGATTAGTAGGTTTCGGTTAGTTTCGGTAGTTTTCACCGGTTTCATTCTGAGTTTCAGTATCAGGTTTTTGTAATTATTTCAATGTTATATACATATATAAGATGTCAAAAAATAGTTCTCTTGTACATTTTATTAAAAAATTAGGTGGTATAAGGTAAAAAAATCATATTTCTAAAGGTATGATCCACCTCAAATCTGATTTGATCGAATTTTAAAATCAATGAACAAGTTGAATCAGGTCAATTTGAAATGGATCTGACTCATCGCACCTAATATAAAATGCAATCCTTTAATTACAATGCTTCCAAGTTGGAAATGCCATTCCGGGAGTTGAGGTGTCCCTTCTTTTCCATCTTACACTGAAACGGTTCTCTATCTTAGCAAAAGCCTAATTAGGGAATCATAGAAACCAAAAAACGAAGAAAAAGAAGAAAATGAAGCAACATAGGAGAAAAAAGAGATAACAATGGGTACCTTTTTCCCCTTTTTTGCATCTTCCCCAATCGGCATCCCTAGATTTACTACATCTTCTAAAAATGTAGAGCATTTTGATGGGTTTCGACTGGAACCGATTCTTTATCTTCTGTTTCAGATCGCACTCTTCCGGAACCAACCCATAACGGCGGAAACCTAAATGATTGTCTAATACACATAAGGTGTATGCCGTCGTAAACGGGTCCTCCGAAACCTAAAACACAGATAATGTGCTTAACATTTCAAACCCAAAGCCAAACCTGGTCGATTTAACAAATGTGCTCAAAAGCTAAACTCAAACCCTCTTAAAAATCACACCACTGTGGCCCGAGCCCGGTCCAGCGCGGATCACTCATTGGACTCGGGCCAGTTCCAGCCCTACCTCAAATTGATCACTTCAGGTTTTTAAATCCAGCCCCAATGAGCACTACCTAAACTCTTATGTTTTTTCTGGTCTCTCAGATAAAACCTCTTCTGAGTCCTAACCTGAGAGGAAGACTAAAAGAGAATCTAATCAAGAAGTAAACAGAAAAATCAGACATATTGATTTGCACTCTACTGGTAAACAGAAAAATCAGACATATTGATTTGCACTCTACTGGTATCAAGAAGCGTAAAAAGGCAACCAGTGGAGAGGGGAGATTAAATTTTTAGCCTATTTAAATGCACTTCTTTTGAAGAAAATTTCCTCTGAAACTAGGTTGCCAATTACATCCCACATGTGGTGCAAACGTGCTACACTATTTCGAGTTTTAAAACACCATCAGTAGATTCAAAAGGATATCATAATACAAAGTAAGAATCAAGAAGAGTTGTGTGTACAAATCACACATATACCCAATAAAGAGTTAGATTCCAGCATGAACCAAAGTAGTACACTCTAAATTAATCACTCCAGGTTTCGGAATCCAGCCCGCATATGCCCTACCTAAACTCGTAATGTATGTCCTGGCCTTTATGATAGCTTCTTCTGAGTCCTAAACGGAGGGGAAGATTAAGAGGGAATCATAAAGTGACGAGAAAACTCAGAGATATTAATTGCAGTGGTCTATTGGCATGAAGAAGCATGGTTCTTACTGAACCCATCACTATCTTGGTATTTCAAGAAATATGAGTAAGATTTGAGAACCTAATTGGTGATGATCAGCTTTTTTGGTCTTTCGGTTTAAGAACTTCCAAGAGTTCTAGAGGTACTAAGTACTAACATTGCGATGTAAACTTAACCCTAAGTAAAGAATTTCTAATAATTTTAAAAGATTAAGTTTACCAATATGTAATGCAGGTTAAGTCAGAAATTAAATTACTAATTGGTTCGATAGAAGTTTAAGATATGAAATAGTTTAACAAGCTCAATTAAAGATTCAATTCTGACAATCAATAATTATACACCTAAGCATTCTTAGCAAGTAAAATAAGCAATAATGATTTGTACTCTAATTAGCAAGTAGAAACACACACAATATTTGTGGACGACAGAAAATTCAGATAATAATCTAGAAATGATAAAGCAGTATCACAAATAACTGAGAAGTAGAGAGAAGTTATAGGGAGTTCGGAACACATGTAGCAATGGAGAAGGTTGCTAACGAAGTGCTGCAGTGGAGGAATCGACCGTGGGTGTGGTGCGGCGGTGAATCAGCAAAGGAGGAAGAAGGGGCAGCTGATGGCGACGGTACAGAGGCAGCGACATCAAGGGAGGCATCGACCGGGATGGTGGTTGGGGCTGCGGGAGGCCGTCGGTATCTTGGGGTTATCAGGTTGAAGGGAATTTGCTGATGAGGGTTTAAATTCAATGGAGATTTGGGGATTTAGTTTTAGGGTTGATGAGGATTTGGGGATTTGGGGTTAGGGTTGATGAAGATTTGAGGGATATGGAGTTTAGGTTTTGAGTGGGGGCTAGTGTCGACTAGTGAAGACAAGGGCTGAAGGTGAGGAGCTTGGATTTTGATGTGCAGTGGCGGAGGTAGGAGGTCGAGTGGGTGTATGGGTTTCGGTGGAGGAGCAGAAAAAGAAGAAGTCGAGAAGAGGGGGTAGGCGGCTATAAGGATGAAGGGCATTAGGGTTAGGGTTTAAAATAAAATTGGGAGATTTGGAGGTGAAGTTAGAGCTTCTCACAAACCTAAGACTTTTTTAGGACTTCTCACAAACCCTAATGTTCTCTTATGGTCTCACACACACAAGAGAAGAATGAAAAGCAATAACTCAACACAGAATAATTTTTAAATCAATAATAGCATACCTTCCCATGATTCTCAATGACTATATATAGGCTCAAAACAAATCAAAAACAAATCTCAAACAATCCAAAACAATTCTCACAAATCTAAAACAAATCTCTCAAACAAACTACATATAGCTAAGTCTCCAAATAAAACAAAACAGAACCGATGTCCTCATCATTTTCTTCGGGTGGGAGAGAGCTCGACCCAGTCGAGTCAAAACCAGTGATCATGTCATAGTGCTCCAAAAGGTCTAGATCCAAGCGCTGGAGCTCTTCACAATCAATCCAAGTATCCACCGACTTCGGCATGTTCTTCCATCTCACCAAATACCTATGAATACCACCATCTCTAGTAAAGATTATCTGATCATCTAAAATATTATCCAATTTGTCTGTCGGTAGGTAAGTATTGTCTGGTACGGGAAAAAATGCGAGAATCTCACCAGTACGCTATAGGGAGGCTCATCTATAAGAAGAATTCTAGGGTTAAATTATAGGCCTTCATAAGGTATTAGATCCTCAGTATTGAAAGTCTTACTTATGTCAAAATCTTCAGAAGGTCAACGAAATAGGCATTTCATTAATTTTATGCAAAATTTTAAATGGGCCTACAGCACGTGTGTTCAATTTCATAACAGATCCAGCTGGAAACCGTTCCGGACGAATCTGAACCATCACTTCGTCACCAACAATAAGAGTTTTAAATTTCCTTCTACTATCTGCTCTTAACTTGTAGTTAAAATTATTCTCATTAATTTTCTTGAAAATTTCTCAATGGAAATCATAAATGAAGGATGCAAATGTGGATGCGGACTAAGACTCTATGATGTTCTACCACGGGGACAAGATCTATGGGCTGCATTAGACGATAACCATGCACAATTTTTATGAAGTTGTGAAATATAACAGTGCACTCAATCTTCTTTGTTTGGTTGGGACAAAGCACATCTGACCATTCAATGGGGGTGATTGGATCTACCAAATATAGTTGAGATACTGGTCATCCTCTTCTTCGTCGAAGTCATCACTTACATTAGGTTCATAGGAAAACCCATTGTCGGGCTAATCAGCAATGACAGCGGTACCTTCTACAATATTGATCCTACTGGGGCTGAAACAGTTGCTAGCAACATGACCGTATCACTTGCATTTATAGCACTTAGTGAGGGGATCAATCTTAGAATGGTCTCTTCCAGTGTTCTTACTCGTGTCATGATTTCTAAGTGGATAGGAATTTGAAGTAGGTTTGCTTGGGTAAGACTTGTTGGGATACTGAGAAGAGGGGGGCTCAGGTCTAGAGGGGTCAGTAGAGGTCATTCTAGAGGAATGATCTCTCGAATCGCTGGACTTGTAGGAAGAACTTGCTTTAAGAAAATCCATATCGAGGATAAGGGCATAAGCTGCTGCTAAGGAGTCCACATTTTTATGAATTAACTCGTTCCTAAGATCGGCTCGCAGTCCAGCTCTGAACCTAGAAAGAATTTATTCTTCGCTCTTTTCCTAAAGCATTGCACCGAATGAGGATGTCATCGAACTTATCAACATACTCTTGGGTGGATTTGCTTCCTTGATAGAGTTGGTTCCACGAATTTAGCAATCGGGTATATATCTCTCAGTTTAGCAATCGGGTATATATCTCTCAGTGAGCTTCTCTTTCAAGGCCTCCCAAGTGGTTACGGGTATCAGGCCTCGGTCTCTGCGAGCATGTTCAAGATTAGTTCAGTGTTGTTGAGCTTTACCAGTCAATTTCATCATGGCAAATTTGACCTTTAGGGCTTTGCTCATGTCAAACCACACAAAAGTAGTGGTACATGGCACGAATCCAATTGAGGTAAACTTAGGGTTCCATATGGCCTTTAGAGTGGGGAACTGATGTAAACTTAACCCTAAATAGAGAATTTTCAAGAATATTAAAAGATTAAATTTACCAACACGTAATGCAAATTAAATTAGAAATTATAACTATTAATTGGTTTGATAGATTTTCAAGATGTGAAATAGTTTAACAAGCCCAATTAAAAATCAATTCTATCAATCAACAGTAATACTTAACCGTTCTTAGCATGTAAGATTTTTAATAAAGATTCGTACTCTAATTAGCAAGTAAAAATGCTTACTCTCAATATTGGTAGACGACAGATTAATCAAATAATATGATAGAGATGATAAAGCAGTACACAAATATTTGGAAAGTGGAAAGAGTTTACCGGGGTTCGAAGCAAACTGCGTTAGTGCCCCAAGGGCTGCGGTGGTCAACGGCACTGGCAGCAATTGACGGCGGTGGCGGTGGTCATCGGCTTCGGAAGACAGCGGCAGGGGCTGGTGGTTGGTCGCTAACGGTTGAGGAGGGGGTTGCGAGGGCGATCGGATGCAAGCGACGTTGAGGGTGATCGACGATAGGGTGCGGCAGGGATTGCGAAGAGGAGGATGGTCGAAGGTTGGGGGTGGCGTCGAGGCAGGGTGTGCAGGCACAGTCGATGGTGGGTCGATGGTTTGCAGATGGGTTGCTGGCGGGATGGTAGGCGAGGTACAAGGTGGAGGTGACGATGAAGGGACGAAGGGGATGAAGACGGTGGTGTGGTGGTCGAAAGTAGACGGGGAAGGGAAAGGGTCGGAGAAGATGAAGGGTAGGGGAGATGATGCCTGATAGAGATAGTTAGGATTGGCAATTTGGGGATTAGGGTTTAGGATATTATTTTGGGGATTTTGGTGTAGTTTCAGAATTTATCACAAACCCTAAAATTTTATTAGAACTTCTCACAAACCCTAATAATTTTTTCAATTGTATCACACAAGAAAGGGGGCAGAAGAGCAATAACTCAACACAATAAAAAAAATTTAATCAAGAATAGCATAACTTCTCATTATTCTCAAGACCTAGATATAGGCTCAAAACAAATCCAAAACAAATCTCAAACAAATCTAAAACAAATCTCTCAAATCTAAAACAAATCTCTCAAATAAACTACACATTGCTAAATCTCAAAATAAAATAAAACAGATTTGATGTCCTCAACAGGAACATCAGCCTTAACGTTCATCTTGTATTGTTCGTTAGGATCACGATCTTAACGTCGGTCGTCACGATCATTCCCTTGAAGGATCTGATGATGAAGCTCAGAGACAACATTTTGATTCAATTACACTTGCTCAAGCCTCTGATTGATATTGGCAAGAGTTGCTTGAATAACAGCAAGGGTGGTAAAAATATCAGAGTTGTCCATTTCATTTTTAGGAAGGGTGTGCTGAAATTTTGGGAAACGTGACCTAAGTGCACCTAAAATGAAATTTTTTTAAAATCTGAAATGATCTAAAAAGTAACCATAAATGAATGCAAAAATTATGACTAAATGATGCAAGAACTAGGATTTTAAAAACCTTCACTCTGGTACCAAAATGATGTAAACTTAACCTTAAGTAGAGAATTTCTAAGAATTTTAAAATTTACTAACATGTAATACAGATTAAGTCAGAAATTAAACTACTAATTGGTTTGATGAATTTTCAAGTTATAGAATAGTTTAACAAACACATTTAAAGGTTCAATCCAAACAATCAATAATTATATACATAAGCATTCTTAGCAAGTAAAATATGCAATAATAATTTGTACTCTAATTAGTAAGTAGAAACACACACTCAATATTTGTGAACGACAGAAAATTCAGATAATAATCTAGAGACGATAAAGCAGTATCACAAATAATTGAGAAGTGGAGAGAAGTTACCGGGAGTTTGAAACACGTGTAGCAATGGAGAAGGTTGCTGACAAAGTGCTGCGGTGGAGGAATCGACCGTGGGTGTGGTGCGGCAGCAAATTAGTGAAGGAGGAAGAAGGGGCGGTTGACGGTGACGGTGCAGGGGCGTGGACAGCAAGGGAGGCATCAACCGGGAAGGGAGCAGGGGCAGCGAAAGGCCATAATGATCTTGGGGTTATCGGGTTGAAGGGGATTTGCTGATGAAGATTTCGATTCAATGGAGATTTGGGAATTTAGAGTTAGGGTTGATGAAGATTTGAGGGATATGGAGTTTAGGTTTGGAGTGGGATTTGGAGTGGGAGCCGGTGTCGACTGGTGAAGAGGAGGGGCTGAAAGTGAGGAGCTTGGATTTTGATGTGCGGTGGCGGGGGCAGGAGGTTGAGTGGGTGTATGGGTTTCAGTAGAGGAGCAGAAAAAAAAAAAAGTCGGGAAGAGGGGCGGTTGTAGGGGTGATGGGTATTAGGCTTAGGGTTTAAAATAAAATTGAAGATTTTTGTGTATTTAGAGTTTCTCACAAACCCTAATACTTTCTTAGGATTTCTCACAAACTCTAATGTTCTTTTATGGTCTCTCACACACGAGAAGAATGAAGAGCAACAACTCAACACAATAATTTTTTTAATCAATAATAGCATATATTCTCATTATTCTCAAGGTCTATATATAGGCTCAAAACAAATCCAAAACAATCTCAAACAAATCTAAAATAAATCTCTCAAATCTCAAACAAATCTCTCAAACAAACTACATATGGCTAAATCTCAAAACAAAATAAAACAAAACCAATGTCCTCATCACATTGTGCCAGCCAAAACTGGACTGATCTCAGATCAGACAATATAGAATAAGTGCTGAATAATTATAGTGTACATTTTCAAGGAAACTAGAGCCCGTTATGCGAAAACTGAGTGAAACCAGGTACCATGTTTGATAATCATTGTCAGTGTTATTTATTGTTAGGGCTTTAGAGTTGAAACCTTGTAAATCATAAAGTAATATAAACCTTGTGAGATGTATTGTAAGAGAGGTACTATTACTAACTGCTAAATATTTCTAAAATAACTTTGTTAATCAGACAATGGGAATTGGCCAAGAGTCCATTAGCGCCTTGCACTCGTGTTAATCTTCTTCCACTGCCACCTGATCTTTATATTCTTCTCCTTTTTTGAATCATTTTCTAAAGATATTATAGAATTTCAGGTCTATTACACACTTGGTAACAGAAAACTATAAGCTCATTGTAGACAAAGCCTGCATACAAGAATTTAATGAATAAGATCAGGAATGATACAGGTTGGTTATGCAATATGCTTCCATAAAGCTTTTAGAAAGCAAGCTTCATGCTCATTCTATGGACCATATCATATCATTTGCAAGTTGAGATCAAATTCTTTTGTCATTGATACACCACCTAGAAAGATTTTTTGTCTAGTTTCAGTGTAAAAAAAAATCTTTACTGAGTCACTTTCAAGCGTCCAATACTTGTTGTACTCACTCCTGTCATCTAATTCAATCTCTTTTAGCAAAGTTGTCACCTGTTCCGTTGCTTATTAAAAAGATTAAGATTTTGTATTTTATCTACGGGTGTAGATTTTAACACTTTTAGACCATTGAATTTTTTTATGAGATTCATGAAAGGAGTATTGACTTTTCTGGGAACCATAACCACAAACCTATCATTATATACTTAAAGTTATATTCTCAGTCTCAAGAAGATAAACATGATATTAAATTATTAGTATATATGTAACTAGTCAAGCTGGTAATTATCAGCATAAGGTTTCAAAACTTTGAGATTTCAGTAAATAAGATACCTGATAGTGTGCTAGAAGATCAACGTATCTTCGAATAGGAGAGCTGAACTGTACATAACCAGGAATTCCGAGAATCCCATGGCGTATGGGTTTCTTAAAATCAATTTTGGCTGCACGCATTATTCTTACATAAGCATTGCTCCTGACTGGTCCTTCAGGAAGATGGGTAAAAGCTGAAGCTGATATGTTTGATTGGGGCTGGCCCCTGTAAGGCAAAGGAATGTTGTTGAATGAACCAAATGTGGCTACAACTTCTCCACACAATATCATCATTTCAGATACAAGTCTCATTGCAGGGTCGGATTGGTCTTCCACGTACAGACTGATGAAAGGTTCTGGATCATCAGGATTGGTAACCTTGACACGTGGTTCTATGGTAGTTGTATCTATTGACCCCTGCAGAAATTGTTTGATTATTTCAAAATTACAAGCTTACAACACTGCATCAAAAGAAGTCAGATCCTTTTTTCCTGTAGGAGTGTTACGGATTATTAGCGAAGTCAATCTCGACTACACTATGATTGAGTAGATAAGTTCAAAAAACAGAAGAACGAAATCTGTACGTATGCCATGGAAATCACCTGTAGTAATAGCAAAAGACAGTTTTTCTAGGAAAATGTCCGGAGAATGGTGATAAAAAGTTCTTGTAGAAAACTTAATCAGTCCCCTCCAGATATGGAAATGGACATAATCAACAATGTAACTTCTGTTCAAATTATTACGTAGGCAAGAATTAAAACATTATGTATAAATGGCAGGATTATAATACATAATATGGCCAAGGGTAAAATTTCAACCTGATTACGACGCCATTGTAATCGAAGTGAAGCAGCTTCTGATAGGATCCTAAGTTCAGCCTCCTCTTCCAGATTCAAGTGAAGCAACTCAGATGCACCTTCATATGTCAACATGTAGGTGGGTTTGATGATTGAGTTGTCTATGGAGTACTCTGCAACACTACAGGTCAAAAAAGTTGTCTATGGAGTACTCTGCAATACTACAGATCCAAAAAATATCTAAACTGCCTTCAAATTCTAAATACCTAAGGGAGTGTTGGATTCATTGGAAGTACTTGCAAGTAGCAGCAAGTGAAAATTCAAATTTCACTGCAATCTTTTCTGACTCAATTTTAAAAATATCCTTTACCTTTTGAAGTGAAATGATAGCTGTAGTACATATCAAACGTAAACAAGAATGGAAGCTAAAACAATCAAAAAAGTTGGGAGGGAACTTCAAATTTTCACTTCCATTTGCAACTACTTGCAACGAACCAAACACCCCGTAAGCGAAACTGAAAACCATGCATGTTCACATAGCAGATGTAAGCATAATTATACAAGTTACCTGCCATCTTGGTGAAGCGTAACAGATACACTGACAGCCTTGCAAAGCTGTCCTTGCTGCAAGCTCATAACCTCCATTGCAAGCTTTTTAGGGAACATAGGATAAGTAGCACTCGGTAAGAAAATTGATGTTCCTCTTAGCATTGCCTCACTACAGAAAAGAAAGATGAAAAAACCATTAAAAAATTAAAAATTGGGAGGAAATCAAGAAACCCCCTACAGCTATTTTTTGGCACATAACCCCCCTACTATGTTAATTTTCAAATATTTTGTTAAATCCCATTTGTGTAATGTCCAAAACGTGTTAGGTCAAAATCGCGGAATTGGATAGAGACCAAACAAATGTTCTTCTTTGGAGAATTCGGCAAAATAAGTCGCAATTGTAACAAGCAGAAAAATAGAAAAATATAACAAAGAAAAACAAAAGAGGAATTTCGGAACCAATATATGCCTCTGTCTCTCTCTGTTCTCTCTCTCTGATTACAATGTTCTCTCAATTAGATAGCTAGTTTCTTTCTTTTCTACTAGGAATTATCTTCACTATTAGTATTAGCTATATTAGATACAATCTCTTCTCATATATTTATAAAGTAGTAATCTAGAGATATTTGTTGGGGTTAGTAGCCTTTAACTTAGTGCCCAAGTAAATTTAGCCCCCAATTCAAATATATTCTCCTTTATCAAGTTAGGACTAAATCCCTCTTACAAATATCTCAAGATAATCACAAAAGATTGCATCAAATATTTCAAATTTATAAAAGAAAATATGACGAGGCCATCGGTTCAAGACGATTCGGGCGTTTCTATCAGCGCAGATATCGACTCGCTGCTTCATTAGTTTAGTATTTTATTCAGAAATCATATTTGTTTTTGACAATTATAGCTACATGTATTAGTTTTATGATTTGCACCATTTCTTTTATGCATTAGAATATTTTTGAGATTTTAGAATATTTTGAGATCTGTACCAAGATTTGTTTTGAACCTATATATAGGCCTTGAGAATAATGAGAAGTCATTCTATTCTTGAATTTTTTTTTAAATTACTGCGATTGAGTTTTACTCTTCATTAATCTTTTTGTTTGAGACGCTGAGATACAATTTTAGGATTTGTGATAAACTCTAAAACTACACCCAAATCCCCAACAACAACAACAACAACAACAAAGCATTTTTCCCAACTAGTTAGGGTCGGCTACATGAATCATGGTTTCCCATTCTACTCGGTTTAGCGCAATATCTTCTGTAAGGTCACAAGCTATCATATTTTTTTTCACCATTTCCACCCAAGTTAATTTAGATCTTCCTCTACCCCTAACTCTACCCTCAACACTTATCAGATCACTTTTTCTAACAGGGGCACTACTAGGTCTACGTGTGACATGTCTAAACCACCTGAGGCGATTCTCTCTTAACTTATCTTGAATTGGAACTACCTTTAGCATGTCTCGTATATGCTCGTTCTAATTCTATCCTTCATTGTTTTACCACACATCCATCTTAGCATCCTCATCGCCGCTACACTCATTTTTCTGGACATGTTTCTTTAAAACTACACCCAAATCCCCAAATTAAAAATCCTAACCAAAATTAACTTATACCCTAATTCCCAAATCCCCTCTCTCTCTTTCTTCTTCCTTCCCCCCGCCTGCTCTGAAACCCATCACCCACCCCTCGTCGCACCTCGACCTCCACCGCACCCCAGTCCCCGACGTGGCCTTCTCCACCCCACCACCACCTGCTACCTTTGACCGCCACCCCCCTTCCCTCATCGCCTTTCCTTCGTCTCGACACGAAAGCCCCCCACCGTCGACGCCTCCAACATCGATGCCACCACAACCACAGTCGACCACCACACCGTCTGAACCCATCCCGATCATCATTGCAGCCGCCACAGCACCGCTACGACCACCTCTGTTGTACCCCGACTTCTCCGGCAACTGCTATTGCCGACTCCAGCAACCTCCGTCAATCACCACCTGCACCACAACCTCCTCCATCGCAACTACACACAATCTGCAACTCCGGTAAATTCTTTCCATTTCTCATTTATTTGTGATATCATCTATTATCTCTATAATATTATTTGATTTATCTGTCGTCCACAAATATTGAAAGTGTGTTCTACTTGCCTATTAGTGTACAATTTTTATTGAATATCTTACATGCTAAGAACAATTAAGTATTATTATTGATTAATAGGATTGAACTTTTAATTAGGCTTGTTAAACTATTTCACATCTTGGAAATCCATCAAACCAATTAATAGTTATAATTTCTAACTTAATCTGCATTACGTGTTGGTAAATTTAATCCTTTAAAATTCCTGAAAATTCTCTATTTAGGGTTAAGTTTACTTCAAAATAACCAAAGAATAAATATTCTAAACCTTAAAGAAATATTTGAGGCATATTTCTAGCAATATCCTCATTGACTCAAATATGATTCTGCTCCTCCAACTAGGTCCTCATGTGTCAGCAGGCTATGTGTACTTCCATTGGCTAAAAGGGTCGGCCACTTCAACATGGCTCCCTTTCTTATTGGATCTCATCACCTCTGCAGAATTTTTAACTAGTTCGGGCACCCTTCTCCGTTCAACGTCGAGTTGGACTTCTTACATGTTGTAGTTGGAAGAGACGTCAATTCGGTAGTGACTCCTCCTTCGAGCATGGATCGACGGGTGTTTAGTTTTGTCGTGGGCGTTTTTCACAGTACTTATATCGAGAAGGATGATAGTATAAGTATTGTGTTATCTTCAAGCATGCCTGCACGAACGTATCACCCATCATATTCGAGAGATAGTAAAAAAAAAGAGTTGTTTCGAGGAACACTTCTTGCAGTCGTAAATGTTGCAAAAGTATACCCATCTTGTTACCATCGATCATCTCCATAGTGAAACAAGTTGTTGAAGCGGTATTGGAAGTAGGCGCCATCACCTTAGGTTGGAACTTCTAACTCGCTCTGATACAAGTTGTCAGGTCAACATTACAGAATTTGATAGTGACCCAACAATTCGTTCTTCTTCGGAGAATTTGACAAAATAAGTTGGAATTATAACAAGCAGAAAAGTATAAAAAAGAACAAAAGAGAAATTCCGGAACCAATATCAGTTGGATAATACGAGAATTACAAAATATATGCCTCTTAGGGGGAGTTTGGTATGCGGATTGGAGAATTCCTTCGAATGAGTAGATTCCCGGGAATGTGAGGATAGGAATTATGATTCTCAGGAATGTTGCAATACTGCATTTGGTACAAGACATTGTATTGCAGAGAATATTGTAGACAATTCATTCCCATCAATCCTTCGCTATAGTAGACATTACCGAAAATACCTTTTTGACATTATTTTTAAAAAAATCAATAAAATTGTTATCTACATTGGTAATCGATGCACATGTGTGATACGTGCAAAACCAATACTGATATATATCTCATAAAACCCGAGTATAGTAACAAACAGATAACTCAAAAAGTTACATTATGATTCTAAAATATTCTAATAAATGAAATGCACGCAGCACAAACACATGATCTTAGTCATACGTGGATTATAATTATCAATGAAATATATTATATATAACTTAATAGACCGAGGGTTTCCCCTTCAATTTTTTAATGAATAATGGTGGGTACTATTGTTAAAATTGATACATTATACTAAAACATATATCATACTTATTTAATTATGTTCAATCTTTAATTGAACGTTCCTTTTTATATATAAACTAGATTTGCCCGTGGGCACGTACCTACAGCACGTCTTCAGAAAGATACAGCATATGAAAAGTCTTGTAAACAATAAATCAACAATTATGTAGCTCAAGTTTGAATAGTATGCCAATAATTAGTTGTAAATAAAAATCCATGTTTCCATAAATATGTATATATAGAGAGAGAGACAGAGACAGAGAGAAATAATTAAATAAATAAAGGAGTAGTTTTGGGGGGGAAATTGAATTTAAGTTTGGGGGGAATATATATATATATATATATAGAGAGAGAGAGAGAGAGAGAGAGAGAAATAATTAAATAAATAAATGAGTTGTTTTGGGGGGGATTTGATTTTAAGTTTTGGGGGGGAATTTTTGGAGGGAAAATGTGTTTTGTGAGGTTACATCTGAGCCTTTGATTTTGGGGGGATTGAAGGAGAGCCACTTGATAGCTTTCTTTGTGTTTTATTATATAGATATGCACAAATCCCACCCTAATAAGGCAAAGTAACTAATTTGTGGAAGGAAACATAGAGCGGCAAAATGATAAGGCAGAATATAGGGTGTTTTGATAACTTGATAATCTCAGTTATTCTTATGTGGAGGAATCCACAAATCCTACCTTTTTAAAGAGGAACGTATATCCTTCCCATCAAAAAATATTGGATCCCATGAGAATTTAAGAATCCTTCCAAAACTATACTCATATCTTACCAAACCAGGTAATCCAGAGGATAATCCTAGCTTTTCTTGTACCAAATGCCCCTTAGTGTCTCTCTTATCTCTCTCTGATTACAATGATCTCTCAATTAGATAACTAGTTTCTTTATTTTCTATTGGAAACTCTTAACTATTAGCTATATTAGATATAATATCTTCTCATATAGTTATAGAGTAGTAATCTGAAGATATTTGTTAGAGTTAGTAGTCTTTGACTTAGTGGCCAAGTAAACTTCCCCAAGTCAAATATATTCTCCCATATCAAGTTAGGAATAAATCCCTAACAAATATCTCAAGATAATCACAAAAGATTGTATCAAATATTTCAAACATAGAAAGATATAAATTTACAAGAAAATAACCAAAAAATAAAGATTCTAATCTTAGAGAAATATTTGAGGCATATTTCCAACAAAACACACATTTCTCCTTCTTTTCAACCAGACATCCTTTTCTTCCTAATAACTTTCAAATTTCTATTGCATACATAAGGTCCATGGCCCTTCTCTAACTCCGAAACATCATACACCCATGGGCGCACACAAATGACGGCGATGACTAGTTGCACGGCTTCCAACATCAAAAACAAAAAAGATGCTCCGATATCCATTCCCACCCCTCCCTCTTCTTCAATGCCATAAACTTATTTGTTTCTCACAGCCTCTCATCATCACTCTCCTTCTCTCTAGATCTCTCTCGTCGCCAGTGCAGTGAAAGACAATCATCTCTATCGCTCTTTGACCATTCGCCTCAAATCGTTGATTTCACTTTTTGTAAGCAACCCAAAAGTAAAATTAAAGGTAGTTTAGGGTTTTTGATGCAGGTAGTTTTCCTAACAAAATTTAGAGGGTATTTGTGTTCTTATTTTAAGAAGTGATTGGGAGGATTTTGGTGCTGATTAATGGGAGTATGGGTGGTTTCGGTGTTATGTGGGTTTAAATCAAATAATAGAATGGAGGAGGTGAAAGAAGGCAGTGTGATGAGGACATCGGTTCTGTTTTATTTTATTTTGAAATTTAGCAATATGTAGTAGTTTTGCAATTTGCACGCTTTATTTCATGCATTAGTGTAATGCCCCCGGATCCCTGTTACCGGATATCCGTGACGTAACCAGAATCTTTGCCTTCAAATGCATCTCAATACAGTAATAACACGAAAATTTAAAAACTTTTTATTGCCAAATAAAGTCATTACATCATTGATTACAACCAATGACTTGTTCTTGAACAAGAATACAAATTACATTAACTCATTACATCTTATTACAAACATACATCAACTCCTTTTGTAAAGTTAACAACTGTCTCTCGGAATGGCAGTTGACGGCTCACTGCCGAAACTCCGCTGAACAGTCACTCTGCTTCCCTGGGACTTGCTCCTCGGCTTGAGTTTTCTGCTGCGTGACTCTGATATCTCCGCACTTGCTCGAAAGGTAGAACCAGTACTTAGGTGGGGAACGTCAATACTTCGACTGACGCAATACTGATAATAACAGCGATCCTCCAAACTGGCAACCACAAACCATCTTGAATGGAAAGAGAAACGTGCATCCTAAATTATGTAGTGGTCGTGTATGCCATGATCTAACAACTAAATGCACCAATCACAAGCCTATTCTAAAGCAAGCAAGACTTGGAAATCTGGATCTGCATGCATCCCATATTACATGCGTTCCAGACCCAAGCATGGCCTAAAATAATGCACAAAATAAGAATGTACATGATGCACCTACGCTAATGCAATTCATTTGGGAACGTATGCATCCCATACTACATACTTCCCCAAAATCAGCACAAGTGGCGGTTGTGTTGCCACTCGGTACCTGCGTACGGACCTCTTCAGAAAGCCGCGTATTCGGTTGCAAGACCGTGTAATTCATGTGTCCACCCCTAACCCGGCTGTGGACTGACGCATGCGTGTTCACCCCTAACCCGGCTGTGAACTGATATATATATATATATATATATATATATATATATATATATATATATATATAAACAAAACCCACATGCATAGGAATGTGATGGCCTCGAGGGTCAAATCCCCCTAGCCTCCCGTTCCTTACTCCGGCAAAACTTTGGGAATTAACAGATCGAGATACAAGCCGAGGACTCACTCATGAGTGCCGAAAACGTATCCCTACGACAGGAAGGTATAACACCGACTATGGTCTGCTAGTACTAATGCAATTACCAAACCTCTAATGCATCACTCTAATCCCAGTCTCATTCTAATCACTTTGGGTAAAAGATAAGATTGCTTCCGAAAACTTGCTTATCGACCTCTGGCCCTGGCGATACCGGTCCGGTTCGCCACTTCCCCGGTTTGGAATTGTCCAGCATCGTGGCCTACATTCACCCCTAACCCGGCTGTGAATGTATGTGTTCACCCCTAACCCGGGCTATGAACTTATATTAATGGCACGGCTTGAATGTCCTACGCTTCGGTGGAAGTTCATAACTTAGGATCGACAGATGCAGGGTATCACCTTACCTTAGTGACTAACTCGAGTCACACACCCACTATGGGAGATAACAAAACCAACAACAGATACCAAACGTCCCCATACAAGAGTTATCAACTCCAACAATACTAGGAAAAAGTCGTCACAATACCTAGTTAACACCCAAGACTAAGCAACCTACGGTGTTTCTGCCCGAAACTTAAAAAGGTCATAACTCCCTCGATACAACTCCGATTGAGGTGTACAAGCCCAATCCGGAAATGTAAGAACCTAGGCTACAACTTCCTAGTTGATCATAACCACAAATTCTACCATCTAAGTCCTCAAAATGACCTTTCAAGCCTCAGTGTATTTCCTGTACACGGGCTGCACCTTGCCGGTAGCATAAAATACTACTCAAACACCAGAATGCTACAAACCCAAGTTCTATGGAAAGGTGTGAATGTCCTCAACAATCCTCTAGTTGGTCATAAGTCCAAAATATGCCAATAGATCACCCTAACGCACACATTACTCACACGTGTACCAAGTCATACACTAAGACTATCTCAATCAGAGCACTCAGCTCAAATCCCGGTCTCTGTCCAGTATTGAAAAAATCATAATAAATCAACCACTTACTGGAAACACCTCAAATAGGTTTTGTTGGAAAGGTCTTGATGTCTACTACAATCCTCTAAGGAAACACTTTCACAAAATCTGCTCTTAAGGAGCCTCAATTGTGTCATCTCTACAGGATGTCAAATTTGACTGAAACCAGTACAGTACGTGCTAATAAAATCATCATAAATTCCATACTCATCCAATTGACACAAAATTTACAGTAAAGAAACTAGATATCATAATGAACAACATGTAAAAGGTTTCATGTCTAAACTCTCAGTCTACACTAAGTTCTTCATGTTTCAATTAAGCACAAAAATCATCCTGTTCTTCAGTTACAACTCTAGCTACTGTTGATAGATCAATTTTTAGCATGCCTGTAACTTCATCCAAATATTTTCTCGATTTTTCTGTAGAGTCTAGATACAAGTGGGAAAACAAGGTAAAAATTTTAGATTAAGAACTTGCTCCAATTAATTATGAAAAATCCAACAATCTCAGGCATCATGTTAACCAATTTCTGCTGCTGCCTTATGGCACAGTTCCACAAATAGATTTTATTGATCTCGGAAAAATCCGAAATAATTCATAAATCATCTAGACATAAAGGAACAATCTGTAAAAATTTCATGATCAGATTCCATGTGGTTTGCTCTCGGGAAAATCTAGAAAATAGCATACAGATCAAGATTCAAGTTCTAGTTTCTTATTTAAACATCCAATCTTCTAAACCATTCATTCTAACTCTTACTACCACACATGCATGCAAGAAATCAATCAAGAAACAAAAAGAAAGGTTTAGAGAAACTCCCCACCCTGAGTTGATTGTAGAGTAGTTGATATCTTTGAGCTTCCCTTCCTCAAGAATCACCCCAAGAGCTCCTTCTTCAATCTTTCTTCTTTTCTCTCCTTCTCTTCTTTTCTTTGGTTTGAGTTCTGAAATTTTCAGAACAAGGGAGATGAATGAAGGGGCTTTTGATGGAAAGGTGAGTGAGGAAAGCGGGGGGAAGGTGGAGGTCGGATTCTAGTGGGAAGGGGGTAGGGTGTAGGGTGGTTTTGCAGGGGAAACCATGGTCTAGCCAATCGTTTTGGGGTATGATATGTTGGCTGCCCATTTTAGCTCTTAAATGGGTTCCTTGATGCGAGACGAGTGGTTATCGAGTGTATGCAAGATATACCCATCGTAGTATCATACAATGATATATTTTCATGTGTACCGTACCAAAAATTAGTATTTATACCCGTATCGGTCCTCATTCTCGTGCATCTTCTAGAATACAACCACTCTCATGGACCGCCCCGCAAACCTAACCGCACCCCATCATCAGTATAATCAACCAAAATACTACAATCATTTGCATGCATACAGACAATATATATATATATAGAAGTGTCATACAATCCGGGGTATTACAATTAGTATATTTTGGAGATTTGTATTGAGATTTTGTTTTGAGCCTACATATAGGCCTCTTGAAAATAATGAGAAGGTATGCTATTATTAATTTAAAAAAATTACTGTATTGAGTTATTGCTCTGCATTCTTTTCTTGTGTGTGATACCATAAGAAATTATTAGGGTTTGTGAGAAGCTCTAAACTATACCCCAAATACCCAAATTATTAACTACCCAAATCCTAAATCTCCACATTCTCTCTCTTCTCCTTCTTCTCCACTGTTTCCAAACCCGAAACCTAACTCTCTATCTCTTCTGCCGCTAACTCCATTCCTCCTTCACCTGAACCTCACCCATCTTTGAAACTCTGACCAACTCCATCACAGCCACCACCCTGCTACCACCGACGCCTCCTCTGATCCCATTGCGGCACCACCTGCCGACGTCGCGCCACATCATCAGCCCTTCCATCAACCCCCTGACACCACCCCACTCCAAATCCACTTCAATCTGAACCTTAATCCCCAAATCCACTCAAATCCGAAACCCTAATTCCCAAATCCAATACAAATTCAAGACCCTAATTCTCACATGAAGAGGATGATTCTTGGAGCAGTACAACGTCGTTGACGTCGACGATTAGCATACTATTCCTCTCCATCCGCGATGGCGAAGATTTCTTTGAACCCGGTAATTTCTTTCCACTCCATTATTTGTGATACCACATATCATCTCTAGAATATCTCTAATATTATAATGGGAGTTGGAGTTGTAATGTTGTCAACATACAAACACGTGCGTTGCACGTGCAACTCCAACTCACCCATTAATTACAACAAAAAAAAAAATCCACCTATTTAAAATGTGCAATGCACGTGCAAAACAATTTTACAATATTTTTTAACACTAAACATACACATATGTTGCACGTACAACTCAAATTCTACTTATAAACACGTGTATTGCATGTACAAATTGTAGTTTTTCCTGCAAAATATTTTTACCAATTACGTGCAACGCAAGTCCAACTCCAAAACTATTTCTTAACACGTAAATCACACGTGACAATCCTCCAACTCTTATCAAAAAAGTGCATCGCACGTGAAAAATACTAGTTATCCAAATTTACTGTCGTCCACAAATATTGAGTGTGTGCTTCTACATGTCAATTAGAGTATGAATCGTAATTGAATATTTTACTTGCTAAGAAAGCTTAAGTATAATTGTTGATTGTTAGTTTTGAATCTTTAATTGGGCTTGTTAAACTTATTTCAATTCTTGAAAATCCATCAAACCAATTAATAGTTTTAATTTCTAACTTAATCTGCATTACATGTTGATAAACTTAATCTTTTGATATTCTTGGAAATTCTCTATTTAGAGTTAAGTTTACATCATTTTGATATCAGAGCGAATGTTTTTATAACCCAAGTTCTTGCATCATTTAGTCATAATTTATGCATTCATTTATGATCGTTTTAGAGTCTTTTTTTAATTTGCTTTCTTTCTTTTAGATCATTTCAGATTCTTTAAAAAAACTTGAAAGTGCATTTAGGACACATTTCCCCAAATTTCAGCAAACACACGTCCCCACGACCCTTAGTTCTCCACCGTTGGAGAATGTGTCTTTGCAGCACCATCATGAAGAAGAACCTTTCTTGTCCCACCCAAACCACCCAATTAGGAACCCTAGAATTCAGCGAACCCATCCTTGAACTGAAATTGACAACTCTGATATTTCCACTACCCACGCTATCATTTATGCAACTCTTGTCAATATCAATCAGAGGCTTAAGCAAGTGGAATAGAATCAAAATGTTGCCCTTGAGCTTCATCATCAGATCCTTTAAGGGAATGATCGTGACGGTTGACGTCAAGATTGTAACCCTGACGAACAATACAAGAAGAACGTTAAGGCTAGCATTCCCCACTTTGAAGGCCACATGAAACCCCAAGCTTATCTCGATTGGATCCGTGCTATGGACCACTACTTTGTGTGGTTTGGCATGAGTGAAACCCTGAAGGTCAAATTTGTCACGATAAAATTGACTGGTAAAGCTCAACAACACTGGACCAATCTTGAACATATCCGCAGAGACCGAGGCCTGGCACCCATAGCCACTTGGGAAGCCATGAAAGAAAAGCTCACAGAGAGATATGTGCCCTTGTCGATCCACACCCAATTGCTAGATTCGTGGAACCAACTTATCAAGGAAGCAAATCCACCAGAGTATGTGGATAAGTTCGAAGACTTTCTCATTCGGTGCAAGGCTTTAGGTAAAGAGAGTGAAGAACTAACCTTCTCTAGGTTCATAGCTAGACTACGAGCCGATCTTAGGAACGAACTAATTCATCAAAATGTGGACTCATTGACAGCAGCTTATGCCATTGTCCTCGATATGAATTCCCTCACAGCAAGTTTCTCCTACAAGTCCAGCAATTCGATAGATCATTCCTCTAGAATGACCTCTACTGAGCCCTTTAGGCCTGAGCCCTCCACTTCTCAGTACCCCAACAAAACTTACCCAAGCTAGCCTACTTAAAATTCCTATCCACATAGAAATGACAACACGAGTAAGAACACTGAAAAAGATTACTCTAAGGTTGATCCGCTGTTTCCAAACCCGAAACCTAACTCTCTTATCTCTTTTCTGCCGCTAACTCCATTCCTTCTTCACCCGAACCTCACCCATCTTTGAAACCCCAACCAACTCCATCGCAGCCACCACCCTGCTACCACCGAAGCCTCCTCTGATCCCATTACGGGACCACCTACCGACACCGTGCCACATCATCAGCCCCTCCATCAACCCCCTGACACCTCCACTCCAAATCCACTTCAATCCGAACCCTAACCCCCAAATTCACTCAAATCCAAAACCCTAATTTCCAAATCCAATACAAATTCGAGACCCTAATTCTCACATGAAGAAGATGATTCTTGTAGTACAATGCCAGTGACGTCGACGAATAGCAAACTATTCCTCTCCATCCGCGGCGGCGACGATTTCTTCGAACCCGGTAATTTCTTTCCACTCTCCATTATTTGTGATACCACATATCATCTCTCAAATATTATCTAAAATTAGTGTCGCCCACAAATATTGAGTGTGTACTTCTACTTGCCAATTAGCGTATGAATTATTATTGAATATTTTACTTGCTAAAAACTCTTAAGTAAATTATTGATTGTTAGGCTTGAATCTTTAATTGGGCTTGTTAAACTTATTTCAATTCTTGAAAATCCATCAAACCAATTAGTAGTTTTAATTTCTAACTTCATCTGCATTACTTGTTGGTAAACTTAATCTTTCGATATTCTTGGAAAACTGTTTATTTATAGTTAAGTTTACATCACAGTGTTTTGAGATTTTGAGAGTTGAAATATCACAAGGTTTTCCGTAGCTACTTTGCTTGTGGCTTTGTACTGATATGTAGCTGGCAATTCTTGTGTAGTGTTTTCTACTAAGCTCTCCATTAATGGACAAATTTATGTAAACTTTTGTAATGTTGGGTCATCTAGTGTCAATCTAGCAACATGATTATTTTTAAAATCTTAATTATTTAACTTGTTGCAAACAAGATGGAGGAAGGCTCGGATCGCCGGGAGCCCACTCTCCAGACAAATGGATGAAGTAGGAGAGAGGCATATGTTGTTTGTCCATGGGTTTCTGTTTTACTGAGGTTGGATCCTCTCGAAAGGATTCCGGAGATTGAAGAAAGGATTCAATGAGTTTGGGTTTTCTAGTGGTTGAAGAGAGTGATGAAAGATATAAGGGAGAAAAGGGATGTCTGGTTGAAAAGAAGGAGAAAGGGGTATTTTCAACATTACACAAATAGCATTTAACAGAATATTTGAAAATTAACAGGGTAGGGGCTTTATGTGCCAAAAAATAATGGTAGGGGGTTTCTTAATTAAATTTCAAACATGAGGAGGTTTTCTTGATTTAATCCCTTTAAAATATTTTAAATTAATATTTAAAGAATTTAAAATATTAAAATATTAAAATAAAATAAAAACCAAAAAGGGGATCTATTTGAGAAGTTTAAAATGATAAGAATAAAACCTATCAAGTATGCTGTGAGGTTTAACCAAAGATGTAGGATCTGCAACATGTATCCAAACTCTTATCCTACCATCCCGCAACCTCATTGCACTTAATGCATCATCTAGCTGCAGCATAAAAAAGGAACTTCCGTAGAAGAGTGAAATCGCATACAAGACATAAATTAAGAAGTTATTAACACTAAACCAGTTGACACATGTAAAGATTGTCAAATCTACAATTTAAAAAAATATTACTATTATATTTATTTAATTTTCAAGTACATGATAAAAGATTTTCAAAGAAAAAGTATATATTAAAATAATATTTGGTTAAAAAGATATACAATGATATTTATTCATTTTTAAATCTAGGATAAATAGAAATATTTTAAAAGAGATAATAAAGATTTAAATTTGGTTGGTGTAAGGATGCACACTATTTTAAGTAATATAGAGAAATGGTCTCAATCAATGAAGTGTGAAGCATTTGATGATGCCCACAATTTTCAGTATATACGTGAGAAAGAAAAAACACATGTTTTGTGTAGGCTGGGTCCATGCACAATGACCATGAGACCATCTTCACACATGCCCTTTCTAGTTATACTAATATAGACTAATTTGAAAATACATCTCAAAATACAGTTCTCATTACCTCATCTGCCTCATCCACATCAATCGCGTAAACTTTCAAGGATGATAAATCTTTTCTATTACCCTGAAATCCAACTCTTATTGAAGAATTATATGGAAAGAATGCAGAAAATAACTCTGCACAATTGGTAATGTACCTCATCCAGATCAGAAGCTTGCGTCAAAAGCACTTCAGCAGCTACAAGGACTTCATCGCTGTGTTCAGTTCGGATGTTGAACTTCAAAAGATCAAGATTGATATGTACCGGGAAATATCCAATATCTATAAGAAGGCTCACCGCATCATTCGATGTCTTTGAAAATCCCATTGCCTTAAGTATCTAGTACAATGTCATCATTACAAAAATATACTTAAATTATCTGAAAAATATTAACACTTAAAATCAATGAAAAGACTTGGCATCTTTAATCAATTAAAGAATTTATCAAGTTTTTTAAAAGGAGTATAGTGAATGCATATGAAAAACAAAACAACTTTGTTTGGGTAACTTGCAGATACCAGTAGTATAGAGTTTTTGTAAACAATATAACCAAGTATGAAAATTTTCCCATTTAACTCCTTGTTCTACCCTAGTAAACTCCGCACCATGAATTCCTGATAACATGCACGAAACATGGCCTGCTAAATGATTGGAGTTTCACACAAATCACGGTTAGCGGTCTTAGCCTATGAATTTACCAAAAAGGGTACAACACAATAAGGGTACAGGGTTATGTGAATTTACCAAAAAGTAGGATAGGGATGCATTGGTGGATACATTAAATATAATATATTTAATGCTATATTTATACATGAAAATGTATATATTTTGTTTAAAATGCAAGCATTTAATAATTTCATAAATGATACCATTAAATTATGATAATAAGCATTTCTGGAGACAAAAAAAAAAGAAAATCTAAACATAAAAATCTTGGGTATACTTGTGTAACAAATCTATAAGCAAAAAGTTTTTGAAATTACAAAAATTGTACAAAAATTGGGTATACTTGGGTATACTTGTGTAACAAGCTTTGTACAAAAATTGTAAAATATATATTAATACATTGGTACTTCTTGGATACACACCCAATAGTACCCAAGGAGTATCGGCACCCAATATACACCCAACATGGTTACGTCAGCCTTCGGGAATACCCGTGCTGCCTAGGTCTTGCCTACAAGAATTTTAGAGTGTAGCGGGGTATTCATTGGAAAACTACCATATACATAAATTTAACTTTCAGGAAGGGACACTATATAACTGCGTGATACAGTTTTAACCTTTTTGTTTTTCCCCTCAAACCTGACACTTGGAAAATTTTGCCCCATATCATCGACCATAAGTATACCTAGCACAATTCACATGACCAATATTAACACACTTGTTTAGTAACAAATAGAAGTTCACATTCAAGTATGTTCACCCACCTCTTTTAGCTGCATATCTTTCCCTCTTATTTGCATTATAATTTGTAGTTATGATGCATCACATTCATAGCTTTTGCTACAATCTATATTGAAGTGCCTTATACAAATTCACCATCTATTCAGGTTTTTACTAATCAAGAAAAAGATGAAGAGTCCCTAGTGAGATCATGATGAGGACATCTTTCCTATTTAGTTTAGGATTTTTATTTCAGTACCATTTTTGTTTCTGGCAATTATAGCCATATGTAATCTTTTTGTATTTTTTAGATTTTGGGAATATTTTGAGATTTGTATCAAGATGTATTTTGAGCCTATTTAGGCTTTGAGATTAATGAGAAAGTATGTCATTCTTGATTAAAAAAATTATTGTGTTGAGTTTTTGTTCTTCCTCTCTCTCTTTGTGTGATACAAGTGAGATCCAAATTATTAGGGTTTGTGATAAATCCTAATACAATTTTAGGGTTTGTGATAAACTCTAGAATCTACCCCAAATTAAAAATCCCCAAATACAAATCCCTAACCCTAATTTCCCAAATCACAAAACCATACACCTAACACACAGCCGTCTTCTTCCTCCAACCCCCAATCCCGACCAAAACCCTAGCCCCCTTCAGAAACCCATCCCAGGCCCTCCGATCTCTCCTACCTTACACCCCGGCAAACCCAACACCCATCCTCGTCGACGCCTATGTCCACCACTGCCATCAACTTCGTCGACCATTCCCTTCACCGCCACTCCTAATCGCCTCGTCTGCAACCCGCACCACCTCCATCACCAAATCAAGGCGCCCCACAGTCGTCCTTCCCTCCCTCACCCCGCCGTCGACTTCACTGTGAAACCTCCACCCCACTTCCATCTCCGAAGTCCACCTCCAATCGAAACCCTAGTTGCGCCCTGCCCTACCGCACCCATTGCCCTTGCTGGCGCCATTGCCGACTTGGTGGCAGTTGTCTCTCGTACTGTTGCTGCTGATTTGTTGTATTCTGCGTTGCTGTTCAACCAAGATCTACATTGAGTTCTTCGAACCCTCGGTATACTCTTTCCACTTTTAAATATTTGTGTTCCACTGCTCTATTATCTATTATATTATCTGATTTGCCTGTCGTCCACAAAAACAATTGAGATTAAGTGTTCCACTTGCTTGATTAGAGTACGAATCAAAATTGAATCTTTTACTTGCTAAAACACTTAGGGATTTAATTATTGATTGCAGAGTTGAATTATTAATTGGGATTGCTAAACGTGATTCAGTTCTTGAAAATCCATCAAACCAATTAATTGTTTAAAAATTCCAACTTTAATCCGCATAACGTGTTGGAAAAATTAACCCGTTAAGATTCTTGGAAAATCTCTATTTTAGGGTTCGTTTTACATCAGATCATGTGGTGGGTTTTACAAAAGAAAGTGGTATGTAGTTTGAATTAAAGAATAGGAAGTTACTACAATAGGGAACGTGCTTAAGCTCTCACAAACAGAATGAAAAACTAAAGAATGGGAAAGTCCCCTGGTATAGAATCAAATATCTAAAAGATGATACTACACATAGTAGCTACCACCATTTAAGAAATTTATGCTACTGAAGCCACAAAGTAGAGTCAGATTAATTACAGTTCCAGCTGTTTTCTTTTGTTCATCGTTCTTGCATGCATCCACAGCATAAGCTTCAATAGCTTTTATCCAGCGCTTAACTTTCGCCTCAGACATCCATGAACTTTTAGGAGGTTTACAGTGTATAGGCATTGCCTTGGCAGACATCAGTAACTTAGCAAATTCTTGGACTTCCTTCTCAAATTCCTCCTTAACACGCTTTCTATGTGAGAGTTCCTCCACCTGACACCACATAAGAAATATGAGTCTTTTGCATTAACAACAAGTCAAATTAAATTCTAGATAACACTATAAAGTCCCCTACAATTATGCTTAAAAGTCTAATTTCTTTCACTACGCATACCAAGTCAGGATAAAGGAGGGTTGCATTAGATAGTTGAAGTATAAGAATAAACTGGAAGTACACATGAAATTAGTCATAAAGAATCTAGAAGAGATTAGTCATAAAGAATCTAAAAGAGATGGAATGATTTCATTCATAATCAAATAAGGAAAAAATGAGGGAGAACCAATTGAGATTGCAACAGACTGAACAGAGACAAATAAAAACGCCAGTTAGAACGAGTGAGAAGATGTAGTCACTGGAGAAAAGATCAATGGTAGACCTAAGTGGACTTGGATTAAGGCAGTCAATAAGAATGTAATAGGTGCAACTTTAGTAGAAGAAATTGTGCTTAATAGAGCTGAATGGAAGTGTAGGATTTTTGGCTAACCCCAAATATTTAGGACAAAAGATTCGTCGCGGTTCTAAATTACACAATTACTGTAAGGGTTTTTTTTCCATATCCACACCCACAAACTTCGCTATTTCAATATCCCCACCCGAAATCTTTATATTTCGATATTACCACCTCAAATCAATAGGTTGGTTCAAAATACACACCTTATGTTTGAAAATATTAATTTGTCCTTTTGTTTTCTTCATTCTCTAATTCTCCATCAAACTAAAGAGACAACTTGGCAAACCATTTCAATTTCTTCAAATCTCTTGCAAAAATATATCTAGTAACCATTAAACTTCAATTTTCTTCAAATTCTTCTCAACAAAAATCTAGAGTTCGTATTTCTTTCAAATCTTTTGTGAACATTTGAAGGCTAAGAAGTTAGGTTGTGGTATTTATTAAAAGAAAGATTCACTGGAGAGGAGATGGAGAAGATGAGATACATTATAATTGTCTTGTTGAGATATGAGACATTAGTGATAGAATTGAAGATATATATAAATAAGAATCGAAGAATATGACAGAAAAGGAAAGAAGATATTTAAATGAAGAAGATGGTTGGATTGGGGTTATTTTAGAAATTAAAATATAGTCTTATTGGATTTGGACTAGGGGTGGCAACGGGTCGGATTCAGGTCGGATCCTATAAGATCCACATGCATATCCAAACTTATTCGGGTCGGATTCGGGTCGGAACCCACCATTATTTTCGGATTCGGATCGGATTTACAGATTATCCAAGATCCACTTTTTTCATAAATTATTAACTTCATGAGAAGAAAAATTCTACCTATAAAACTAATTAGTAAAATTTACCTGTTACATATTCAAAATACTAAAATAAACATATAATTAAAAATTACTTAAACAAAAAAAAATTTAATCTCATAAGCATAAATTTTCTTCTTTGTAATCAAAGAAAATGATAATTTATTGGTATGTGTGTAGTATGAAATATATATCATATTAATATTTGCATTGCCTAATTCACAAAATCCATTACTACTAGACTTCCAAAATAAAATACGATATCTACGCCTTAAAATCTTTATGGATTTAGGATGTATGTATAAATTAACATATATAAACATATACAATTCGGATTATCCATCGGGTTATCAGACTCGGATCCACAAAGATCCACATCTAGATCCAATAAGAAAATGGATCTATCATGGAGGATCCACACCCTAAAATTTGGGTCGGATTCAGATCTGGTTATCAGGTTAATGGTTATTTTTTCCATCCCTAATTTGGACCTAATAAGGAGAATGTTCAAATTATATTATTCACAATTAATGAAAAAGACTTAGGTGGCTTTTTGGAACCACTTCAAGAAAAGGTGGGAACATGGAAATATGAAGAATTTGGGTGGGAATACGAAAATAGCAAAGATTTGAGGTGTGGATATGGAAAAAACCCTTAGTTTAATTGAAAGAAATAAATTTGAGAACCAGGCATATACGACCTTTTTTTTCTTTTTTGGCCTAGCTTTATCTTGTAAGTTTGAGAACCAGGCATATTTTACTTTTTTTCTTTTTGGGCCTAGCTTTATCTTGCATAGTAAAGAAAAAGCATAATATATGTCAATGAGCATACCTGAACGATAGGTCGTGGATCATAAATAGTGCAAGATCCTTTGCACTCAGTTCCATTAAAATAAATTTCATCTTGTGATAACAAGAGGTGGGCACAATAGCTTTCAAGAGCCTCATTGCTACCATATATAATCTGAAAGAAGAAGAACAAGAACAAGAAGCAATTAGTTTCGAATTCAATCGAATACATAGAGAAATGGAAAATTTCCAGTAAATTGTACCTCTGCTAATTCCTCAGCAGTTACGGACTTTCTCTTTTCTGAAAGCTCTGCCCAAGCACATTCTAGCATTGTAGGATCCTTTTCCAGACCATCGAAAAAAATTTAAAACAATTGAACACAATATTATTAGGAAAACAAATTTTCTTATGTATTATCACTTACCAAGAGATCCTGAGCTTTATGAATGAAGGAATGAATATCTGTATGGCAAAAATCTTCAATGCCGGGCACTATATATGTAACTTGCTGAGGCTTTATGGAAGACACCGTCCCATTCTGCTTTGTAAATGAAATAAATTACAGAATAAATAAATGAGAAAGACTATATCTATATAACTTGAGATCAAAATGATGGAAACTGCATATAGAAAATGAAAATAAACACCTAGAGAACAATTCAACAAGGCGCAATAATTGTTTCTGTTAAAACCTGATCATACACCATCCAATTTCTCTTTCCATCAGGTTTTTGTGTAACCCCAAGTAACAGCTTTTGTGAATCTTTCCGAAACTCAAGCAACAACCCTTTCTGGATAACCCTCTTTTCTAGTTTAACATCAAATAACTCTTTACTGGTAGGTAATCCCATTCTGCAAATAAATGTAACTAAGTAACAAAGATCAAACTGATATGGTATAGTAATACAAAAATATATTTTTATATGACCACATGTCCCCATATTGAATCATCACCTTTTTCATGAATAGCTATAACTGTATATGCTCATCGCAACACTAATCAACAAATACGAAAACATAAATTTCACTAGAAGCATCATCATAAACTAATTCCGAAATGAAGTTGAGGGGTATCCAGACCTGGGAAAACTTTACTACGAAGATTGAAGAATACATCAAACTAGTTTCCTCTGTATATCATGTAAACTACTGGAAAAAATTGAAGATTCAGTTTGTTTGAGCTAGAATACAAACTTCCCAATAAATTTATGAAAGTGAATTGTTTAACACATTTCAGGCCATTGAATAGCTTCAAGATCAATAGCATTATGTGCATGAAAAACTTGAACAAGCTAAAAAAAACCTCCAAATCTACATTTAAATTACTAACAAATTACATAGAAAGTTCTAGTCAAGTAGATAAAGGTATAGAACCCAACTGCTTGTGCTACATATTGACAAAAATCCTTAAACTTAACGAGAAAATCAGAGGGACATAGAACAAAGACATATGGCCTATGAAGCATAGCATACTGAGTAAAAAGTACTAAATCCTTATACTTTCTAGAACACTTCTGCCCCACTTTAAAATTAACACTGAATGCTGTCTGCAAAGACAACTTTTCTTTACTGTCAACTGTCAACTTACAAATTGGAAGTCTCGATTCTATGCAAAAATGCTTTAAATCCTTATACTTTCTAGAACACTTCTGCCCCACTTTAAAATTAACACTGAATGTTGTCTGCAAAGACAACTTTTCTTTACTGTCAACTGTCAACTTACAAATTGGAAGTCTCGATTCTATGAAAAAATGCTTTACCAGTTAGACACATAATAAAAATATTCTTTCTATTAATTTTAGAATGCCTTTCTTGAGCGCTTTTTTCCGCTAAAGCCATGCCACAAGCATACAAACCTGAGCCCATTCTTGCATTGAAACATAGTTTACTAAGCAGCTAAGGGGGGTCTCTGTCTTTGGAAATGATTTGTTTAGGAGTTGAGATAACTACAGTTAACTCGCCCCAAAAAATTGAAATAATTGGAATTATCTAATTCCATATAGACCTAGTTGATTTAATTGTGGGTTGCTAAACAGCAAGACCCCGTTTGGAAACAAAGTTTAGATATCTATAGGTATCTTTTAAGTGAAGGTAGAGATATGAAACCTATAAGTAGTTTTGTCTATACCTACAAAGTTTAGATACCTAGAGCATTTGGCTTTGGAGGTAAGATCACTTAAGTTTTATTGGAGTTGAGATAACTAGTCCAAAAAGTTTAGATAACTATAGTTATCTTATCTCCAAGAATATTTCCAAACGGACCGAAGGAAGGATAAATGTAGATACCTACACATACCTCCAGTCATCTTACCTAACCTCCGTTCCCAAATGTGGCCTAAGCTAAAAGAAGATTAAAGTGTTTTCAGTAACACCTCTCTATAATCATACTGTTGAGACCAAACTAAACTTATTACTATGAGGAGGTTATAAGTTAATAGAGGTGTAGTTACAAAAATTATTGTTTTGACTTGGTTATCCTTAGTGCAAGTGGTATAGAGATAAAGTGTACAATACATTAATAATTAATTAATGGAGCATGTCAAATCCAAAGTATAAACATTGGTAAAAGAGATAGACATAGTTTCAAAAAACTAGTACACATGCAGTGTTGGGAATATGCGAAGTTATCTTAAAAGTCTAAAATTTTGCATAAATATTTTATTTCATCCTAAACCTTTAATGTAACATAGCATATATTTTTTGCAATATACAGATCATTATTACTATGTGGATTACTATGTGGAGACAAGTTCCTTAAGACGAGACCTAGAAAAATTATAACTTATTCAACGTGGAGTTTATTCTTATTTGTAACTGGCCAAAGTTGGGACCAGAATTTTTCATGGCTACATAGAGATTATTCCTGTATATAATATCACTACATAGAGGTTTTAATGTATTAAGTTGAAGGTCCGTGTGTGATAACCAAAGTTCGCATTTCTGTACCTCCACTGACAAATAACTTCAGTTATTCTAACTTTGTCACCTACTTAATTATCCAAATAATGATTCGCATACAAAAAGATGAAACAAAAAAACAAGAAAACAAGAAATAGTAAGACACAGGTGTGATAAATAAATTACTTATTGATGGCTCGGATTCTCTTGCGGGATTGCATAGCTTGAAGCTCCTCCATAACAGAATCGACGAGGCTGTGAACTTGGGAGGTGGGACCCACTCGGGATGAATAAATTGGAGGAGGAGGATTGGGGATTCTCAGGTTCGACGACGAACATCGATGTAAAGAAGGAGTACGGAGGAGGAAGAAGCGTTTGGAGATGAAGCAGCTTAAAGGAGGAGAATAGAGGTTGCTAACTGCTCTACTCGCCATTTGAGAGTTCATCGGTGACAGAATGTTACGGGGAGAGAAATAAAAAGGGATGGGAAGAGATGAGTGGATAAAAACTACCGATGGGTGTTAGCGACTCCAGTCGGGTAGTACTACTACTTTTTCACAATCAGCCCGACCCGAATGCTCGTTTGTTTGATTAATAATCTTACTTAAGAGAGTGTTTGTCTTGTGGAACTCTTTAATGTAAATGTACATTTGTGCAATATTGTACAAACTTATATAGTATAATATGTAGTATAACCTATGTACACATAAATTTATTTTTTTTTTGATGAATCGGATAGAGCCATAAGGCTCCAGCCATCAAAAAATATATTAATCAATAAATCAGTACAAATACAAACAAGCATCAAGGGTTTTACAAGAGGTAAAACAGAATAAAACGAAATAAATAAGTAATACAATAACAAGTAACAACACAGAGGGCAAAATCACGATAAGAATCATCATCCCGATACCAGAGAGCAAAGCGAAAGGCCCAGGGACTCGAGCACAAAGGAGACCAACATCAAAATACCGAATCCGACAGAGGTGCTGGACCGAAGCAAACGATCCAAGAACACAGGCAGGTAAAAACTCCCCCCATGACGACATCCAACTCCACTAGCAGTCTAGAGGGACTCTAGTGGCTAAACGGCGGGAAGGCACTGCAAACACCGGGGATGTCAACGAGCAGGCAATACTCAACAGTGCCCTAGCTGATGAGCTGACACGGCGCCTGCTCTCCTCGCAAGAAGGCGAGCGCTCACACGAATCTTCGAAAAATCGAGAACTTTCTTTTTGTAACTGCGCTTGACAGGGGAATGGGCAGCCCTAACAGAAGGGGGCGAAAATGCCTCAAGGTCAGATAAAGAAACATGTACAGAGGTGGGACACGGTGGGGAACTGTGATTGCTGGGAGCAGCCGAAGAGATAGATTGGATGGTCTTGGAGGTGCCGGCCCCAAGGGGAGAAGAAGGGACATCAGTACTTGAAGAATACTTGAGAGGGAGGGAGAGCAAGAAGAGTTTGAGAGTCCTCAGGACCTGATAGAGCCATGACTGAGCCCCTAAAAGTTGATACCAAGAGTATAGGCAGCCAGGATAATGAAACGAGATCGCAGGATATAAGGGATTGGTGAACTTCAAAGCACAAGGATAGATATAGAATAGTGAAGGCTCCTTAAAATCAAAAATAGCTCTGTCAGGATGCATAGGGGGGTCAGAAGTGCGGGAGTGTGGAATAGTCTCCCTCGCACTAAGAGACCCCGAAAGATACGGGGAGTAGGATTTCAAACAGTCAGGAAATGTACCCAACTTCCTGAACAATGACGGAAACACTGAGACAGGTCGGGGGCGAGCCTTGAACGAGGCCCGTCGAGGGTTGGATACAAGGTTCGTAAAAACTTTACGATCCTTAAAAAGGAAAGCAATATTAGGCCGATTAAGAGTGACTAGAGATACGCGAGGAGAGGGACTAGAAGGGGAGAAATTCGACGCTGAAAAGTCAGTCAAGACAGAGGAGTCGAGATCCTTGCTCTTAACCCTACTTTGCTTACTAACCAAGCTATTCAGAAGCTTGAGCTTTAAGAGGGGGTAATTAAGGAAGGATAGGAGTTTGGCCGGGAGGGGATGACCTCTGGGCCATCCCAGGAGTTTTTGAAGTGAAAAGCATCGACTATGAGAGTGACCGAGCTTATCACAGAATAAACACTTCATTTTATTCTTACATTCACGCTTAAGATGCCCAGGAAGGAGGCATCTGAAGCAGACCCGATGAAGATCGGGCCTAAAGGGCGAAGGGGAGTTAAAGTAATTGGAAGAACCCTGAGAGGGGAATGTGAAATCCCAAGTAGAAGAAGAAAAATCCTCCTGCGAATCCTGATCCGAAACTGAACGTGCCGAGCTCGCTACAGCTTTGATAAGAATCATGGAAGAAACCTTTCCAAGGAAGTAAAAATCTGAGCTCCAAAAAAGGAAAGGAAGAGAATAGAGAAAATACTAACAGAATGGAAACGCTCCCACAAGAAGATCGACACCAGAGCTAAATCAAAAACAGGGCCTCACAAAGAAGAGAAGCCACACTCTCTTCTTGTGGATATTGAATCACCCTTCTTTTTTTTTTTTTTTCTGATATATCCAAAGTATATCAAACCAACTCAAAAGCTTGAGAAATCTCTACGGACCAATTCCTCTTCAAGAAAATACACAAGAATCGGAAAAGATCGAAACCCACTTTATACAAAACGAGATTAAGAAATCTCCACAAGAATCAAAAAGAGAAGATCGAATCCCCCTTTATACAAAAAGAGAAGACACTCTCTCCAATCAGGAGAACAGGAATGGAGAAAAAAGAGAGAAAGAAAGGATAAATAGAACGGTCGATTTAAGCAATAAATCTCAGTCAGAATGCCGAGAAATCGCTGGCAAATAGGTCCCCCGGGAAGGGGAAGCACAAAGCCGGCACAAACAAATAGATAGCCCGAAAGATCTCACAGCTAACAGCGCACACACGGCGCAAAGACAAAGCAACAAAGCAAAAGAGAGGCTCCAGGGATCCACCCAAAAAATCACGATAACCGAGACTACCACTACAGAATAAACCGAACAATACTCACAGAGAGCTGAAGAGGGGGACGACTGGATCGCAGCTAGTAGAGTGGGAGCACTCCTGGCTGAAGAGCTCTCTCTGAAGAGGAACACCGGCGAACGGAACGGAGGCGCAACGCCGCTCAGGGCTGACAGAAGGCGAGGCGATGATGAGCTGAGAAGGGAGCTCGGCTCTGGCAATCACCGCGAGGGCCAAACGGGGAGCGCAAGGGAAGAAGCGCCACGCAACGACACGAAAACGGAGAGCAGAGAAGGCAGCTCCGGGAAGAAAAAGGGAGGCTTGGCAACCAGCTTAGAAAGAGGAAGAGGGGCACTGACTCATGAACGAAAAGGCTGAGATGGGTCGGAAGGGAATGGGGAGCTCTACAAAATTGATTGAAGGGAGAAAGCGAGAAGGGCAGAGGATCAATGGGATCTGGGGAGAATAGGTGCCGGGGAAGAAAGGGTTTTTTGAATTTTGAATCGCCTTTACAATCGCCTTTTTTTTTCTATCTACTTAGTAGCTTTTTGAATCGCCTTTACACATAAATTTTTTTTAAATACGAAAATGATAAATCTTTATTTAAAAAAAATATCTAATAACATCTATATAATGAAATTCATATTTTTTCAAAGGTGTAGAGAGAATTTTCTCCGGCGTCTTCTTCCCCAGATCCCTTCGCCCCATCTACTTTCTCGTCATCTACTTTCATTAAAGTTGTTGGGCTTACAATTCCCTTCCGACCCATCTCGCCTTTTTCTTTACCCGGCTCTTGTCCTTCTCCCCCCTCCCCCCCCCCCAATTCTGTCCCCTCTTCTTACTGGCGGTCAGAGCTCCAGCAATCTACAGCCTTCATGTTTTTCTTTTTTCAAAGGTGTAGAGAGAATTTTCTCCGGCGTCTTCTTCTCCAGATCCCTTCGCCCCATCTACTTTCTCACCATCTACTTTCATTAAAGTTGCTGGGCTTACGATTCACTTCAGACCCATCTCGCCTTTTCCGTTACCCCACTCTGGTCCTTCTTCCCCCCCCCCCCAATTCCGTCCCCTCTTCTTATTGGCGGTCAGAGCTCCAGCGATCTACAGCCTTCCTGCCCTACGCCAGGTGTCTTTCCTTGCGTAGCTTGACGCCTCGCCCTTTCGCGCTCCCCTGTTGGCTCTCTTCGTGGTCGTCAGCTCCGAGATCGTGGAGTTATTGTTCAAGCTTCAGCTTCGGAGGTTTCCCTCCTTTCCGCTCTGGCTTCTTAGGCCCGTGTGGACTCACAATCTTTCTTCTCTGCAGCCTCTCGCCTTCCATCGGAGTTCGACAGCAAAGCCATATTAACCAATCACTGTAAGTTGTCGTGCATCTTTTCTTCTTCTGTTTACTTATATTCTGCTTCGATCTCTGTTTTCTCTAGGATTATTTTCTTTTGAGATCACTCCGGATCTCGTTCCCGTTCACCCTCTTTGTTCACTCATCCTACGATCTTGTTCTTTTTTCGCTCCCACTTTGAACTGACTGTGTGATCACAGTGTCTACCCTCCTGGTTGATTGTCTGGGCTTAATTAGGTTGGATCTTACGAGCCCCTTGGCTAGATATATCGCCTCTACGTTATTCAGTTGATTTAGCTCGAAGAGCTTTTGGTGGCACTTTTTTCTATTGGGTTTTTACATTTTTTTTTCTCATTAATCGTTCAACTCTTCTTATCTCTACAGTGGCTGTTTGTACAGATGTTATTTCCTCATCCCATCCTCTCCTACGTTTTCGTCTTGGGCCTGGGCCGCCATGGGCTCGTCATGGGTTGAGATAGTAAAAAAAATAATAATAAATAAATGTTAAAAATGTTTCTTCTGATCCACTTCCCAACCCGATCAACCCACCTCTATTTCGGCCCACTTCGCAGAAGCTTCAAGGGAGCTTACCTTCGTCCCTTTACCTGCCCTTTCAACTCCAACGTTTATTCACATTCTAAACCTTCTTCATCTTCTTCACTCTCCCACGCCCCGGTGTGTTACCGTTGTCTCCAATCGGGTCACCTAAAGGCCTTTTGCACAGCCATCATGAAGTGCTTATTTTGCCTGAAATCAGGTCACTCTTGTAATCGTTGCTTCTCGCTTCAGCAAATTTTGGGTCTTTCCCTGGGGGTTCCCATCTCTGATCAAGTGTTGGCAGCGCTTGACTTCCCCTCTCTCCAATCCAAGCTTGCAGATATTCAATCCCACAAGCCTAAGAAGGCTAAGTTGTCATCGGCCTCTCCTCTCCTCCCTACTCCTCCAGTCTCTCAACGTATTTCTGTTGTGGAGAATCCCACCCACCAAGTGCTTTCTCTGCTTTCTACTCAGGTGTCTAAGCCCCTAGTCACCTTCGTCTTCATTCCCGCTGCTGAGCTCTCTAATAAAATGTAGATGTTTGAGTGCTACGGTGTTGTTTCCTTTAGCGGAGGTTTGGTTTCTAACTTTACCTTAGACTCCTTTCTATGCAATTCGTGTAATGTGCAAGATTGGGTGTGGGCTATCAACACTTGTTCTAACGGTGAGGTGATCATTAAGTGTCCTTCCATTAAAATTCTGGAAAACCTTATCACTATCAACTCCCTTTCTATCGGTTCTATCAAGCTTTCCATTCGGAAATGGGTGTATGAGGGTCTTCCTCCCCCTACCCTGATCCAATCCCCAGTCAAAGCAACTCTCTTAGGGCTTCCGCCGTTCTGTGATTCTCATCGCGTCGCGCTGGCATGACGAAATGTGTAGGAGAATTGCTTCGCATTTCATCCTCTTCCATGTTGGCTTCTGGATGCCTCTAGGTGGAAGCTGAGTTCTACTGCCCACCAGTAATGGATGGAATTGATACTTACTCGTTGAAAGATAACAAGTCTTGCTTTGCCATTTCTATCAACTATCAAGATATTTCTCAGGGAGGTGTGATTCCTGCTTCTCAGCTTCTTAGAGTTTCTAAGCCTTCTGCAGATATCTCTACTCTTCCCAAAACTTTCTCTATTGGAGCGCCTTCTCAGTCGACTACTCCTTTGTCCAAATGGAAGGCGTCGCACAAAGCTCCTTCGAAAAAGAACTTCCCTCTCCAACGCAGAGGCTTTAGCTCTCCATTCGTTTCCAAAATTTTGCCTTCTAAAGCTCCTAACCTTGTCTGGATTAACCCAGACATTGCTACGGTGAAGCACAATCCCTCTTCGTAATCTGGCGCTATCGAGCCCACTCCTAATCTACCTATTCTGCCATCGTCAAAGTCTCAATCTTCGCTGGCCCCCGCTGCTCAAGTAGCATTAAGCTCAGTGCATTCTGTTCCTAAACTGATCGATGCCGAAGAGAAGTGGCCAGCTTAGGAAGCTAATCCGCACTTCTCCTCCGATTAGGACCTCTTCAAGAGCGCAGTGCAAAGCACTCTGTCTGGCTCCAAAAACAATCCGGCTTCCCTCAAAGCTTTATCTTCCTCCTTTCCTAAAGCTGTCGCTTAGATCGACCAAGATAATCTTTTAGATGAAGAAGTAGCGGATCTGGATCGATCCCAATCGCAACAACATGTAATTTTTAAATTGCAGTCTGTTATTATTAAGATTCGCGATTCAATTACTAGTTCTTTCTATTGCGGTTGCATTTTTCGATTTGGTCTCTATGCTTCTTTTTTGACTTGTTACACTCTTGCATACAGTCTTGCCACTTATTATCACTTTAACGCTCTCCATTGGGCTCCTGCATCGTTTCCGGTGGGTTTACACCCACCTCAACGCTGCCGAGAGATCTCCATCTCCCTCATCCCTTCTAGTAACTTTTCCCCTGTTTATCCTCCCTCATCGTTCCCTTTCCTAGCCCAATTAATCGGGTGTCCATTAACTCCATCTCTTCTGCCTTTCTTAATGAGGAGTTGATGCACTCAGCTGCTTGTGTCCATTCTAGGAGACGGCAGACTGAGAGAACGCATAAAACTCATATCTCAGTCATCCGCTCTAGTGCTTGTATTCAGGGCTAAAAGAGCATCGAACCTTTCGATTCATTCTCAGGCATCCCTTGCGTCCCAGCTCCATAACTTAGATATTTCACCTCCTATTCCTAATTCTTCGGAGCAGGATCATCTAGGTTCCATCTATCTGGTGCATTTCGACACCCTCTTAAACCCAGATATGCTTCGCCTTGCTAAGAACATGGGGTTCCTGGTTTCTTCTGATAACTTTGTTGACTTCAATTCGTTTCGAATTTCTAGAGCTCTTGAGTCTAATGTTTTTAATGATTAGCATCTCTTGGAATATTCGGGGTTTGCGGTGCGTGACCAAGCAACAAGCAGTGTATCAACTGATTTCTTCCTCCTATTGTGATTTGATATCCATTCAAGAATCTAAACTTGAGTCTCCATCCTCTTCCATCTTACGTTTGCTTGGTGGGTCCTTAATCTCCAATTGGATCTCTCTTGATGCCGTCGGATCAAGAGGAGGGATCATCTTAGGTTTTAAAGATTCCCGATTCTTTCTCATTTTGATACGTCGCTTAACATTCTTTCTCATTGTTCGCCTCCTCTGGGTCGAGTTCAATCATGAGCTCACAGATGTTTCAGTTTACAGACCGTCCACTGCAGATCGTCGCGATGAGTTCTGGAACGAATTTATCTCCTTCTAAAACAACATTCACGGATTCTTTTATTTTTTGTGGTGACTTTAACGTCACCAGATTCACCTATGAAAGATCGGGTATCGCCTCCCACTCATTAGATTCCGCCCAATTTAATGACTGTATTCGCACCATCCACCTGACTGATCTTCCTCTCAATGGAAGATCATTCACTTGGTCTAACATGCGTTTGTCGCTGACTATGGCTAAGCTCAATCGCTTTCTTGTTTCATTTGACTGGATAAACTTTTTCCACAACTCTTTTGCCTAGGCCATGCCTAATCCTTCGTCGGATCATGTGCCTATATCTTTGTTCTCTAACTACAATTTCACAAGACCCTCCAAATTCCGATTTGAAAATTCTGGTTGCAAGACCAAACTTTTGTCTATCTCATCACTGAGTGCCTCTCCTCTATCACAGACTCTTCAGGACTAGGTCGTATCCTGCTCAAGCTTCACGCTATCAAACACGGTTGTAAAATTTGGCGTAAAGAGATTTGCTAATGCAAATTTCCTTTAAAATGTCTTCCTTCCTTCCATTGATTCTATTGATAAACTCGAGGAGCTTGGTCCTATTTTGGAATCCCTTCGTGCTGAGCATGCTTCTTGTAAGCGTGATTATGCTTCCATTATCCACAAAGACCACATTAAATGGGCCCGGATGGCAATTTCGTTGGCTGAAGGAGGGTGATGGCAACATCGCCTTTTTCCACAACTTTGTGTCGCATCTCCAGCGTTGCAATCGTATTTCCTCTATAGTCGACAATGGCAATGAATTCTCTACAGACTCTGAAATCCACGCTACATTTCTTCGTTTCTTTAAAGACCTTTTAGGTTCTCATAAACATCGTTCCATGAATCTGAACTGGAACTAGTTGTATGGTCAGCAGTCTCATGATCTGTCTAGCCTGGAAGAACCTTTTTCATTAGAAGAGATTAAGTCTGCTGTTTTCTCGTTAAAAAGTGACTCCGCCCCAGGCCCGGATGGCTTCCCAGCCTTCTTCTTCCAAAAATTTTGGGATTGGCTTAAAGACGACCTTGTCAAGATGTTCTCTGACCTTCACTAATGGTCTTTCTCTTTTGATCGTATCAATTATGTGCATATAGTTCTCATCCCCAAAATCTTGGGAGCTAACTTGGTCACCAACTTTCGGCCGATTAGCCTTCTCAATACTAATTCCAAGGTCATTATGAAAGTTCTTTCCACCCGACTCACCCTCTGTGATCTCACCCTTGATTGATCCCTCTCAAACGGGCTTTATTAAAGATCGTTTTATTCTGGATAGTGTGGCTTCGGCCCAAGAAATTATTACCGAATGCCATAGATCCAATTCCGATGGTATCTTGTTAAAATTAAACTTCCAAAAAGCTTACGACAATGTTAGCTGAGAGTTCCTTTTCGAAATCCTTCTTCATCGTGGTTTCAGTCCCAAATGGATCGCCTAGATTAAATCCATCATCTTCGCTGGTACCTCCTCCATTCTCATTAATGGCTCGGAAGGTCATAAATTCATGTGTAAGCGTGGACTTCACCAGGGTGACCCTATTTCCTCCCTTCTATTTTCTCTGGTTGCCGATGTGTTCAGTAAGTTGCTCTGTAATGCTTGGGAGGCTGATGTTATCGAAGGCCTTGAAGGTTCTCAAAGCTACCGAGGTGTGCTGAACCTTCAATACGCCGATGATACCATCATCTTTGCAAAACCCAATAGGTGCACCTTACGGAACCTGAAGTTACTTCTGTATATTTTTTAGAGTACCTCTGGATTAGCCATTAACTTTCAAAAATCATCGGTTCTTTGGCTTGAAGGGTCCCACAACCAGAAAGTGGAAATTGCCCATTTCTTTAACTGTTTCTCCGCTTCTTTTCCCATTAAATACCTTGGCATTCCCCTGAGATGGGGAAGCTTCATAAATCGGATTGGATGCCGATGATTGAAAAAGTTGAATCGAGACTTAACTTTTGGTCTGGAAAGCACCTTTCGCGAGGAGGCAGACTTATAGTTGTCAACTCTATCCTCTCCTCTATCCCCTTATATATGATGTCCTTTTTTTACGTTTCTTCGTGGGTTATTAAGAGGATTGACCAAATCAGAAGTAACTTCTTTTGGTCTGGTGCTGATTCTTATAGAGTTGGCTCTCATCTCTGCAACTGGAAGTTGATCTGCACCTCTAAGGCAGCCGGTGGTTTAGGGGTTCTTGACCTCAGGCACCAAAATTTATCCCTTCTGGGTAAATGGTTATGGAGAATTTTGAAAATTGACCAATTGCCTTGGGCTCGCCTTATCTCTCTCAATTGTTTCTCCCGTCGTAAGATATGGGAATTTTCCTCCCACCTTTCTCGGAAGGCTTCTCCTTTTTGGAAAGGGGTCTGGAAAGCTGCTAGCCCTTTCCGCTGTGGTATATCCCATGTTTGCTCTGATGGGTCTAAGACCAAGTTCTGGAACGATTTATGGTTCGATAATATTAAGCTGGCTTTGGCTTTCCCTTCCCTCTACCAAATGGCTTCCAACCCCTCCACATCGGTGGCTGATTATGTTACTATTCTCAATAACCAAAAGTTCTGGTCTATACCTTTCAGTACCGTGCTGCCTACTCCTTTGGCGAATGAGCTTCACGAGCTTTTCGTCAACCTCAACCATTATTCCTGGCATCCACAGAAGATTTCAAATGGCGATGGACCAGTAATGGAAACTATTCGGTTAAATCTTTCTACAATTTTCTCAATTTCGGGGGTATCTATTTCCAACTTGCTAAATCCTTATAGAGTAGTTGCGCTCCCCTGAAATAAAAAATTCTCACCTGGCTTGCCCTTAACAATAAACTTCTCACTATTGAGGTTCTCAATAAAAAGAACCTGGCTTTAGGCCAATTATGTTCGTTGTGTTCAGCCGAGCATGAGGACGCTGATCACCTTTTTCTCCGGTGCAACTTCATCCAACCGTTGTGGATGATCTGCGTCCTTGCTTGGCGAGCTCCTACTATTTCCAACATCTTTATGTCTTGTTGGAAGACTCATTCTCTCAGGAAAAAATTTCGCAAATCTTGGGTCCTTTCCATTATTGCTATTATTTGGGTGATATGGTCTGAAAGGAACAAACGTATTTTCGCGCACTCCGCTTCTACAATCGATACCATCATTGATGAATTTTTATTCTTCATCAAATTTTGGCCGTCCACTTTAACGTGTGATAAAGTGGCAGCACCGCATCTTGATCGTTTGGATGAGACGATCCTCTTTTTTCGTTCTAATAACATTATCTCCTTTTAACTTTTATTCTTAACAAATTTATCTCCTATTTCTCTTCTCCTTTTCAGATCTGAAGTGGAAGTAGATGTTCCTTCCTCCTTCTCAGGAGGTTTTTGGTTTCATTTTGAGCGTTGCCACAATGCTCGTGCTAGCATCTCGCTTCTACTCTAATCTGGAGTAGTTACTTGGGTTCTTATGGTTTGTTAGTTCTTCTCTTAATGTTTCATGATATTATATTGTCATCAGGGTTGGTTGTTCTTGGCCCGGTGATTTTTTGGATGTATTTACGACTCTTTTTGAGGTCGTTAGCTTATTCTGGTACTTGGGTTTAATCTCTAGTTTGTGTTTACTCTGTGTTCCTTGTTTCTATTTTTGTTCACTGTGATGCCGCTCTTTTTTCCTGTGGTTGTTGTGATTTTGTTTCTTGTTTAGATTTGGTTTGATAGTTGCCTATGGCTGATCTGGGGCTGTATTTACTGTCCCTGACGGAGCTTCGATGTTAGCTATTCTTCATGGGTTAGCTTGTTTCAGTGTGGTAATCTATGTTTTTTAGAGATGTGTTATTTCCGTTCTGGTTCTTAAACTGACGGTTATCGCTTTCCTTGTTCGTTGTCCTTGGATAAACATATTTCGGGAGCTTCGATGATTCTGCTCCTCCGATGGGAGGATTGTTTGGTGTTTGGCTTTTCCTGCGGTTTCCTTTGCTGGCTTCGGAGCTCTTTCTTGATTGCACTAAGCTCGCAGTTCCTAACTTCATTCCTAATTCAATCTTTCATAAGGTCCAATTAGGAATGCAGTTGGGAACTGCGAGCTTAGTGCAATCAAGAACGCAGTTGGTAACTATGGTCTAAGGTGAACATAGTTTTTTCCTTAACACTATTTTGGCATAAGTGTTGGAGTTGAATTATTGTGTCATATACTTAGACCGCAGTGGCCAACTGCGTCAACAAAAAAGAATAGGACGCAGTTGGGAACTGCGAGGGTCTATTTTGGGAATTAGTTTCGAAAGTGGTCTATTTTGGGAATTAGTTTGAAATAGTGGCCTATTTTGGGGAAAACATCATGATTTTAAGGAAGTTTGAAATTAAAAATAAAGAAATGAGTTTTGATTGAAATATAGGTTAATGTGAAAAAGAGCTATAAATGTTTGAAAGTGATTAATTTTGAAGAATCGAGTTTTGAGAAAACTTTGGAAGTGATTGGTTGATTGATTAACTAAAAGTTACTTATGAGAAATTTGATTTGGAAATTAGTATTGAATGAATTATGAAATTTGAATACTTCATGAATAAAGAAAATTGTTGAATAACAGTTGAAATATTTATGTTGAGGTTGGATAAAACCTATTTGATCTCTAGAGTGAGATGGTTGTTGGAATCTAGAGGCTAGGCGAGACCCTAGTAACCGACATTTGTGATTAATGAAAATTTGAGGAGTAACTAGTATGGGTTGACTCTCTCTTGGAGAAGTATCCAGTATGGGCTAACTTTCTCTTGTGTTGATTTAAGTCTGGTATGGTAAGCTAGCTCTAGGTTATGATGACTTAAAACTAAAACTTAAGGACATGCACTAAGGGGAGATGTGATGAAGTATGGGCAAACATGAGTATGAGGGTCTAGATAGCGCGGTGGGAGGTATCTCTAGAATTACTGGGGTTGAGGCTCGCAGTAGGGGATATTACTCCAGAATTACTAGGATCAAGGCGACGCTCGCGGGGTATTTGTGTGATGAGGTACCGATGACAGCACGGTGTGGGTTTCGTCTCCAAAATTATCGGGGTGTTGGGTGTGATGGCCGAAAATCACTCGCGATGGGAGAACGACTCTCAAGAATTATCGAGGTCATAGCTCGTGGTGTGGGTATTCGCCTCCAGAATTACTGGGTGTGAGGTAGTGTGTCCAAAATCACTTGAAGTGGGAGTGCGATACTCAAGAATTATCAGGATGGTACTAGATACTCACAGAATATCTAAAACATACATTAGTCACCGTCGTAGTAATTCATAGCATGGGATTGAACCCTATATGAGTACGATAAGGGCTTGCCATCGAACCTATGTAGAATGGGATGCATAGAATCCGAACATGTATGCATTAGTGCATCATAGTGTAAATCTGCATTAGGCATTAAGACATTTTATACACTGACATGTTTAGGATAGTCACTCTTTTACACTTTATTGTGCATTCAAAGTTTGTGGTTGTCAAAATAAGAGAATCGTTATATTACGGCATAGTGAGGATCGATGTTTTATAATATTGCGTCAGTTGTAAATAACTAACGTGCCCACAGATTTTTTAGTGCAGGGCTTGGACTGGCAAGGGCTTAAATACGATTGATGCTAAAGATCATTTTCAAAGCTGTCGATGTTAGAGTTGTAAATATTCCATGTTGTATTTTATTTAACTTCCACTGTGTAACTTTGAAACAAACAATGTGTATAAAGAAAAAAGGTTTTAATTTTCTTGTAAAATTGTACGAATTGAAGTAAAAGATCATGTTGTACTACGAATTACATGTAAATGGAATTCGGGGTGTTATAGAGTGGTATCAGAGCCGACTTCAATAAGCAGTACAAAATTACAAGGACGACACATTAGGGTGCACATTAGAAGTGTGAGTTCAGTTTATAGAGATTTAAATGTAAGTGATTTACATTTGTGTTGCTGTGTACACTGATGTCTTCTCCTCCCTTTCCCTATTTGATGGCTGGAGTTATTGTAACGCCCCGAATTCCATTAACACGGTAATTCGTAGCACAACAGGATCTTTTACTTCAATTTGTACAATTTTACGACGAAATTTTAAAACTTTTATTACATCAAGTTCTTTTACAACAACGCAACAGAAATCAAATGAAATACATGATATAAATACAAGTGTAACAACTTTAGCATTTAAGTAATTATCAGCATTAAATCATCTTTATATCTCCTTGCAAATCCAGTGTCTGCATTTGAAACTGTGGGCACATCAGTTGCTTACAACCGACGCAATATTACAAAACGACGATCCTCACTATGCCGTTATATAAAGATTTTCTTACTTTAGCAACCACAAACTTGAATGCATTACAAAGTGTAAAAAGTTACTATCCTAAACTTGTCAGTGTATGATATGACTTAATGCCAAATGTAGATGTTATACTACAATGACACTAATGCATATTTGTTCGGATTCTATGTATCTCATTCTACATAGGTCCGAGGGCAAGCACCTACGTACTCCACATTAAAGAGTTTAATCCCTCGCCATGAAAACTACTCGGTAACAAAATCAAGTTTTAGATATTCCACGAGTACGGACTCCAGCCCTGGAATCCACCGTCAAGCTATACGAAAATCCTCATCGTGCGAACATTCGATAAGTACGGCTCCATCTCCAGTATATACATATATAATGGTGAACTACCTCCCATCCGCCCAACTATTCATGATCCTGGAATCCACCGTCAAACCAATCATAGTCTCGGACTTAGCCCATATAGCCAATTCTCACATCCATTAATCATTTTCATCACTTGCCGGTACCTGGGTCTCACTAAGCCTCTAGATTACAACTATCATCTCAGTAATAGAGATTAATTAGGTCATGACTAACCTCAACATAAACCTCTTACTCTTTATTCATCATTCATTCACTTTATTGACTTTCTTCATATTTATAGATCATGCAATAATTAACTTCTTTCAATAGCATTAGATAACAATGTCTCAAATCAACTTTTTGAAGACAAAATACTTATAATTGATCCAATTCATTCACTTTAACAATTCCTAACATTCTTTGATTTATAAAAACCCTATCATATTATCCAATTATAATTTCAATACATTTTTTCTAATACTAAGTTCTAGAAACCACTTACTAAAATAATTCACTAGAACCTCATTTCAAATATCATATTCGTGTTTTAATTCAATCATCAATCACTTCAACTATTTTTCTAAGTCACAAAAGTCGTATTCATGGTATTCCATAAAAGTGTTCAAAATCTACAACCAATTTATTAACTCATATATATATTTCTCATTTTTACTATTATTCCATAACTCATTAGCATGAATGTAATTTTTTTTAAAACTCCCAAACCTATACCCCAAACAGTGAGAAATTATTTTTAATTGCTCAAATAAAATTTGGAAATATTCATATAATTTTTTCTGGAATTTTAAAAGTAAAAAACACCCAAAAAACTCCAAAACATAAAAAAAAATGCACCTTGTGCTCAAGCAGATTCGAACCCAAGACCCCAAGGCACCAGCAAGCGCCACATGGCGACCCCAGGCGCAACGCGCCCCCGCTAGCCACTTAAGCCAAGCATCACATCTAATTACATATAGGTTTAATTCTTTATCACTCCAAGTTTTGTTTATTCTTCTATTTTAACTCCTCAATTATTCTAAAATTTTATTTGTTTCCCCCTAAAATAATAGTTTACAAAATATATCTACAAATCTCCAGAAATGTTTATTTACTGATTTTAACCATAATAAAATTATTTTATGTATACATATTGTAATTGGTGATTTTTTAGAAACAACATAAACATATACCTTTCATTTATTCGTAAAACTAGCTATTTTAACCATAATTCAAGACTTCTTATTCTTCCTCCTTTTTTTTAAAATCAATTTCATGAGAATAACCCATTCCCCCATCAATTTATAACTCTCCTCATTGTTTACACAACTTATTTGTACAATTTAACAACTTGTGCATAAATACATATTCAATTCATTTAACCTAATCATGGCACACTAGTATGTACCCAACAATACCCCAACAACTCTATATGAATTTTCAAGTTACTAACATGACAAATTATAATGAATCTTTTCAACTAGCATGCAATTGCTATTAAAAATCAATACCATATGCAATATAACAAAATTAGAAATTTAAGAACTCATGTCACATATTCATCACAACTAATTAAACATACATGATACAAATATCTAGAAAGTAAGGAAATCACACACCTTTTTTGATGAAAAAGAAAATAAGCTCCTAGAAAATTGTCCCAAAGCTCTAACCAAAAGCCCTTCTCCTCCAAGAAGCAAAAAAACCTAAATCCAAGCCACTTCTCCCAGAAATCCGAACTCTTTTCTTGCTCTCTCTCTCTCTCCCTTTTTTTTTTTTTAATCTTCTTTTTCTTCTTTTGATCTTTTTATTATGCCTTTATTCATGAGAAAAATGGTAAGTATTTATAGGTTTTTCTGTGGTGGAGAATGATCCCCACTACTCACACAACCTCCCACTCTCACACATTCTCCCTCCACTTCTCCCTCTTCTCTAGTTGGCCGGCCTATGCATATAGGGTGCACACACATGCTCGTGCATCCCATGTGCACACACTTTCTCATATAATTTAATATTTGTTATTTATTAGTTGTTACTAGTTTGTTACATGACATGTATGGTTGCATTTTTTCTTTCTCTTTAATTGTGTATTTAATATAGGATTTAATTATGAGCTTTACTTTCCTAGTGGGATTTAAATTAAACTTTAGGCCTATGGATTAAAATCAAAATAAAACACATAATTGTAACAAATAAATGAGAAGAAAATATGTGCATGCTCTTAGAAAATTTTAGAGACAAAATGTATAAATTTTTACGTGCAATGCACATGCGAATATAAAAATAATATTTTTTCTGGGACGTTACAGTCATGAACGATGCAGTTATGGAACTTGCATTCATGATACCCCCTCGTATACAATTACTGTGATATTGTATAAGAGCATGTTTTCCCTTGGTATCAGAGTAGCGCAATGGAAGCGTGGTGGGTTTGAACCAACATTCATGATACCTTACACTTTTATTTTTTTTCGTGTATTTTTCCTCATAGTACTTTTCTTCTTTAACATTTAATATTTTTCAAATAATTCACTTTGATATTTATTATTTTATTTACAACCCTTAATCTTAATCTTTTAAGTTTGATTTACTCGTTTTCTTTTTTATATTTCTTTTATGCGCTTTCATGTTACCTATTACTCTTATGTATTCTATTAAGTTTTGAACCACTACTTATTAAATTATTATTAAGACTATCATTTTCTTTGTTATTATTTCTATTAGATTGTGAATTTTAATTTTGTATATTTACATTCACTTTACAAATACTTTGATTTTACGATACTATTTTTTCACTATTTTACGTCGTCTTATTTATTTCAGTATATTTTTACAAGATTGTAATGTTTTACTTGTATAGTTAAGACATACTTCCACACATTATAAATCATCTTCCTACTATTTTTGTAATATAGCTTATATTTGATATTTAAAATCTATCATTTTATTTGAATATTTTATCGTTGTAATTTTCTAATCTTACTATTTCAACTTTTACTTCGATTTTCATATCATCAATTTCAAAAACGTAACATCATACTTGATTAAACATCCAATATTCAAGTACATATGCAAGAATAAATCTTCCCATCTCCCGTTTTGGTGCAACCTGATGTCGAGAGGGTAAATATGCAACTAGACATCAATGGAGGCAAACTGCAAATGGATGTGGGGAGGCGAAGTGTGCAGCCAAATATCCAGAAGGCAAACTGCAATAGATGTCGTAGAGGCAATTCTGTAACTTGACAAGCCTGCAGTTGGACACCAACGAGGCGAACCCACAACAAAAATAGATTTTTTTTCTACTTTAATAATCCCCACTTTTGTTTATTTTTAAATCGCATATATAATTATTGTATTTACTTTACAAATTACTTTATGATATTACCTTATTATACATAATTATTTTTATCTTATATTGTCTATACTTTTAACTAAATTTCATATTTATATATATATATATTTCAAACCTTTTTCTTTTTAAATTTCTACTTCAATTTTATCTCGTAGTATATACTACTAGTTTAGTCCCATTTTTATCTCGTAGTATTTTTTTTATCCTTCCCGTTTTTTCTTTAAACTTTTCTTATTCCGTTTTTATAAATTTTTGATACTCATAGTTTTCTCATATGAGTATGCATTGTTTTTCCACAATGCATATCTTCATACTACATTTATTTTCTTAAAGTTTGCAGTTTTTCTATATACACTAATAAATTTTCCTTGGTGTGTATGAAATACAAATTTTTTTCCCAGTAAGTTCTGAGGACGGAACTGTTCTAAGGGAGGAGAGTGTAACACTCCGCAAAATTGAGTTATGATAATTTTGCCCACGGGTGTTAAGCACACGTATTTTGTATACCGTTACGAGTAATATTCGTAACAGATTTTTATATAAATGTCATACATATTTTATATTCCAATTATTTATACATTTTCCGTCTTCTCAAAACTCATTTTGGGCCAACTCAAATATTTTATTTTAATTTTTGTGTTTTTATGTATATTGCACGTGCTTTCACTAACGGGTCGATTACGTATATTTTCCGTTACGTGAAATATCCGTAAGCTTATTAAACATACGTGTTTTGTATTTTGACTGTTTTTGTTCTTTCTAATAAATATTTATATTCTTGCACGTGCATTGCACGCGCAAATTTTAAGCAATTTAATCCATAAAGAATTTTCTAAGAATCATGCATATCTTTTCTCATTTTATCTAAGTTATTTATTTTGATTTTTAATTCATAGGCCCTAATCTATTTTAAAAGCCCAAAAGAAACTAACTGCAAAATAAAAGCCCATGATAAAATTCTAAATTAAATACACATTTGAAATTGTCACCACACTTGTCATGTAGAATACCCATTTTCACTCAATAAAAATAAATTTTAAATTGTGTGAGTGTACACAAAGCACGTGCACGTGCACACGTGCAATGTGCACACTCCAAAAGATGAAGAAACTTGGCCGTCTGTTATTTGGAGAAGTGGGGAGAGAGAGTGGGGTAGTGGAAGTATTAGTAGGTGATTAATTACATTAACTACTCCAAATTAATCCTACTAATACCCTACACTTATACCATTTCAACACACACAAAAATAAATCAAAAGAAACCAACAGAGAGTTAGGCTGGGCATTTCGGTGGGTTTACTGTTGTTTTTCGGTCAGGATTTTTGGCTTGGCTTTTGGGTATTCTTGGAGTGCTTTTGTGAGGGGATTTTGCTACTAGTACTCTTCATATGGGTGAGTGTTTCAACTTACTTTCTAAATTGTATTTTAAATGTATGTTTAGGTGATTTGTGTTAGAATTGTTGATATAATTGCGTAGTTTATCTTCAAATTTTGGTGTGATGCATGTTGTAGGAAAGTCTAGAATTTCTAGTGATTGATTGAATGAAAAAGAATGCATATTAAATAGAAAAGTTATGGTGTAGATTTTATGAGAATTTAATTTACAAGTTGTGTAAATTATTTTATGTGATGCCATGCAAATTGTAATTTAGTATAAATAGATTTTATAGACAAATTGTGAAAGAAATTGAATTATGCTTGGTTTGAATTGATTATAAAATTTTAAAGGAAATTCCCATGATGTTAAGTGGCATTGAAAAGAGAAATGTATGTATGTGTTGTAGAGTAGTATTTAAAATTAGATAAAGGCATATGTTGTATGAATGTTCTCAAAATTGCTATCTATTTCGTTAAATTATATAGAATCACTTTGTTACATGAAAAATCAGTGAAAATTCGTTACTGGACAATTTAAATTGTGTTGTATAAGCCAATAAAATTTATATGATGAATTGACGTTTGTTTGAATGTTTATGTTTTAAATGGTAGTTTGGACCGAGGGTTAATTGTTAAACAATTTAATCCCTATATACTCAGTCGTTGGGCTTTGTGGCTAGCGCACGCGCCTGTGTGCTAGGCGCTGTTACGTGGCAGGTGGGGGGGGGGGGGGGTTGCGGGTTCGAATGGCTTTGGGCTCAGTTGTTTTTTTTTATAAAAAAAATTTGTGAGTAAAGGTGAGAGGTTGGGTATTTAAGGAACCGGAGCTATATATTGCTGAGAATTGAGTTGGCTCAATGGTTGGGCATTTGGTTTGTTGTCTGCTAGCATTGGTTCGAGCCAGGGCGGGGGTAGTTGGGTTTAAAACATATTTTTTTGGGAGTTTGAGTATTTTTTTTTGGGAAATTTTATGAAAATTCATAAAAACATTATTAGAATAATTTGGAGTTATTTTACACTATTCTAAAGATATTTTTAGAATCTAAAGGGCATGTTTTGTTTATTTGTTGTGTAGGAGTTCAAATTTAAAATGTATATGGCTGAAGATATTAAAAGTTGATTTTTAAATGAAATTAAAGTAAAGTTTGAATTGGAAATAAATAATTTTTTGGTGATGATTTTAAAAAAGTTTGAAATTAAAAATAAAGAAATGAGTTTTGATTGAAATATTGGTTAACGTGGAAAAAAGCTATAAATGTTTGAAAATGATTAATTTTGAAGAATCGAGTTTTGAGAAAACTTTGAAAGTGATTGGTTGATTGATTAACTAAAAGTTACTTATTAGAAATTTGATTTGGAAATTAATATTGAATGAATTATGAAAGCTGAATACTTCATGAATAAAGAAAATTGTTGAATAAAAGTTAAAATATTTATGTTGAGGTTGGATATAACCTATTTGATCTCTAGAGTGAGATGGTTGTTGGAATCTAGAGGCTAGGCGAGACCTAGTGACCGTCATTTGTGATTAATGAGAATTTGAGGAGTAACCTGTATGGGTTGACTCTCTCTTTGAGAAGTAGCCGGTGTGGGCTGACTTTCTCTTGTGTTGATTTAAGTTTGGTAGTGTCACGCCCCACTTCCCAAAAAGGAATACGGAATACAGATACGCGACAAATGTCCAGCGAATGGCTTTCACCATTCATGAGCTGTAAGGATCTTTCCAACAAGTCACAAGAAATTCGAGAAGTAACAAGAAAGAATCATCCATGCATGCATTAAAAAAATTATTATAACCAATAAAATTACTTGAAACTAATACAAATTTCCTTAAATAATCAGATCTGGAAACAAACAGTCACATGTTTTGGGACAAAATGCCCAAATACAAGAATTCAAGTTGCAAAATACAATTTGTTCAAAAGCAGGAAATAAACTCGAGCAAAAACGCTAGCCAAGCCTAGTACACTTGGTCACTTACTCCCTCGGACAGCTGATCACCAAAGTCTGCAAGTTTGACAAATTGCAGGAAAAGGGAAAAAGAAACAAAAACTCCCGTCAATGCAAGTTACGAGCCGCATATAGTGCAGGCAACAAGTACTAAACAAATAAAGAATGTACAGAGTGGCAACAAGAACCAAGTACTGAAGTAAGCATGGAAGGGATGTGACAGCAAGGTAGGATAACTAACTCTTAATCAAGAAATGGAATCAAGTAGCATGGCAAGATAATAGGGTGCAAGTAGCATGTGAGAAGTAACAAGTATCAAGAAGCATGCAAGCAAGTAACAAGTAACAAGTGTCGAGTAGCATGTTCAAGCAAATAATAAGGATGAGCAAGTGATCATGTTATTTTCAAGTCTTGTATATAATCCTATCTAGGTAGCACTTCATGCGTTCCAAATTTTACCACATGGTTACTACATTCAGACAAGTTACGTTTAGATTTCGTAGTGGATCATAGAGGGCAGTGTACTCAGGTATCAAGTATCAAGTAATCACGTGTCAAGTATCAAGTATCAAGTATCAAGTATCAAGTATCAGGTATCAAGTATCAAGTGTCAAGTAATCACGTGTCAAGTATCAAGTATCAAGTAGGATCTGTGGATCCCCATCGAGTACACCTCTCCTGTGGGAAAGCATGTAGTCAGGTAAGCAAGTGGGAAACACGGGCCCCCTTCCAAGTACACATTTCTCTATTTTCCACTACTAGATTTTTTCCTTAAACCCGGCTTGATTTCTTGTTATTATTATTATTAGAGCAAGTGTGGACGTGCACAAAAAAGGCAAGAAAACATGGCCAAAAATAAGGAACAAGTTCAAGTTGGATAGAAGACATGGATGGGTGACAAGCAACTCATAATAGACTAGGACAACAAGACTTTCAATTCTGGACAGCAAGACACTACTGCACCAAATCTGAGATTCCCGTTGCCACAAGAATGTAAACCTAGATCTATTAGAAAATCTAGAAGCTAGACACTCAGCCGAATCCACCGCACATACACAAGTCATATAACAAGTATAGCAACAAGGTTCAAAACAACATTTTATACAGAATTCAAGTTCAGCTAGAATTCGTAAAGTTTTATTTATAAGCATGAAAATGGTATAAAAACACCATAATTAACTTTAGGAAAAATTTGGAAGGTTCCCTAACATATCTAGTCTCAGCATATAAAATTTCATAAAATTCCATCGCAGATAGCATAGTCCAATAAATTCGGAAAACAGAAAGATACAACAAGTTTATGAATCTGGAATTTTAGACACAGCAGTACTAAAACAGTGATAGATCACGAATTATTACTCAAAATCCAAATCCGTGAAAAGTTTAGTAAAATTGACAAATCAGCCTACATTCCATATTCACAAAGTTTTAATTAACAGTAACTAGAATCAGGTTGAAAATAGAGTTCTTTACTGAACAGTATGCAGTTTAGAAATATATTGGTCTGTTTCCCAAGCATGAAATAAATTATAAAGTCATTAAGTAAATCCACAAAAATTAGGGGTTGATCCCAGTCATGTTTAGTCATACCCAAAAAAATATTGAATCCAAATTTTACTTTTAACACCAGTTTTAAAATGATAAGACATGCAGTAATCTCATGAAACAGAATCTAAAAATTTCGATACAGCTGCAGTAAAATAGCAATAACTCACACATCAAAAATCGAAATTGAGATCCGTTAAAAGTTATGAAAAATAGACAACGAGGCCTACAAATCATATTCACAAAATAATTTATTTTACTGACCTTAACAGGGTCTAAAATACTGAACCAAAACAGGACAGCAGCAAAACGAAATCTCTTCTCATGCATTTCATCAAACAACTCATATGCACTAAATCCAAATTAAAATATAATGCAAAACATTATATATTAGATATTCAAAACAACATGGTATGAGTATTTAACGAGCCTAGTACAAGATAACACATCTAATACACCAAGCATGCAACAAATACACAACATATCATAGATCACGAAGAACATATATACATGCATCAAGAGTCTATCTAGATCTAGTTTATTTTCATGTAATGTGTGTGACAACATAGGATGATGGATCAAGATTACGAATGGATCAAACAAATGGAGTCAAGATTTAACAAGAGATCATCATAAGAACGAACACAAAAATAAGAGCGAGACTACATGTGGTATTTTGTACTTGTATACAAACAAAAATATTATACAAGTTACTTGCCTTAGGGGTGTAGACGACGAATCCGATGAAAATGAGAATAACGGGAATGGATCCCGGGCAACGAACACAAACTCAAATGATCACGAACGATCACGAACATAACGCTTGCGGGAGGTGGGAGAAGGCGAAGCTCGGTGGAACGACGTCGACGGCGAAAAGGTGGCATGACGGCGGGCGTCGAGAGTCAGTTAGAGGGGGAGAGATAGATAGATGAGAGATTAGGATTTAGGAGATAAAAATTGTAGATAGGAGTGTAACAAATTTAGTTGGGGTTTAATAATGAGATTTGGGGTAAGTTAGGATTTGAAGAATCAAGAGAAGATAGAGGGGAAACATGATCTGCTTGTTAGGTAGATATGGAGAACCTGAAGGAGAAATTGATGGAGACTGGTCAAGGAGGGTACTGGGTAGTGGGTATTAGGATCCAATAGGGCGGGTAATAGGGTTTAAACAGGGTAAACTGGGTTAGAAACCAGATCCAATAGCCCAGAAACAAATAGATAAATAATTAGGCCGTGAATGAAATAAATTAGAATCAACAAATCATCTAAAGATAAATAACTGGCAGACAAATTGAATCAAGAAGATTGAAATTACAGACGACAAAAATAATAGACGAAGAGTGAAGAAAAATACACTATCTCGAAGAATGAAAGAATACAATCAGATAGAATACACTGGAAAGACAAATACAGTACAAAAATACAGAACAGGGGATACAGGAGTTACATGTAGGGTAAGCTAGCTCTAGGTTATGATGACTTAAAACTAAAACTCAAGAACAGGCACTAAGGGGAGATGTGATGAAGTATGGGCAAACATGAGTATGAGGGCCTAGATAGCGCGGTGGGAGGTATCTCCAAAATTACCGGGGTTGAGGCTCGCAGTGGGGGATATTACTCCAGAATTACTGGGATCAAGGCGACGCTCGTGGGGTATTTGTGTGATGAGATACCGACGACAGCGCGGTGTGAGTTTTGTCTCCAGAATTATCGGGGTGTTAGGCGTGATGGCCGAAAATCAATCGCGATGAGAGAAAGACTTTCAAGAATTATTGGGTTCATAGCTCGCGGTGTGGGTAATCGCCTCCAGAATGATTGGGAGTGAGGCAGTGTGTCCAAAATCACTTGAAGTGGGAGTGCGATACTCAAGAATTATCGGGGTGGTACTAGATACTCATAGAATTTCTAAAATATACATTAGTCACCATCGTATTAATTCATAGCGTGGGATTAAATCCTATATGAGTACGATAAGGGCTTGCCCTCGGACCTATATAGAATGTGATGCATAGAATCCGAACAAGTATGTATTAGTGCAACGTAGTATAAATCTGCATTAGGCATTAAGTTATTTCATACATTGACATGTTTAGAATAGTCACACTTTTACACTGTATTATGCATTCAAAGTTTGTGGTTGTTAAAGTAAGAGAATCGTTATATTACGGCATAGTGAGGATCACTGTTTTATAATATTGCGTCGGTTGTAAGCAACTAACGTGCCCACAGATTTTTCAGTGCAGGGCTTGGACTGGCAAGGGATTAAAGACGATTGATGCTAAAGATCATTTTCAAAGCGGTTTATGTTAGAGTTGTAAATATTCCATGATGAATTTTATTTAACTTCCGTTGTGTAACTCTGAAACAAACAATGTGTATAAAGAAAAAAAGTTTTAATTTCCTTGTAAAATTGTACGAATTGAAGTAAAAGATCATGTTGTACTACGAATTACATGTAAATGGAATTCGGAGTGTTACAGAACGTTTCGACTATAGTGGTGAATTCTACAGGTTCATGTACTCGGGTCTTGCAATATCCATGACCAATGACCGATGACCGATAACCGATACACAATAAATCGGGATACTGTAGTCAGTAATCCACAATCAATCGATGACCAATATGACTGATAATGACTAATATGGGTTGTGACCACTATCCTCTTCCGATTGCGAGTATTTTGGTTTCCCCTATCTCTTGCAATTGTTCTCATCCATTGACTTATTGTTTGATTCAATTTTTCCTGTCTTTTTTCTCTTTAATTTCAGTTCTTCCGAATCCCATATTGCTTTGTTATCTTGTGTTGATTCTTTTCTTTTGATACTGTTTGTTCTCTTTCTCGCACTCCATTTGACCTCATTGTTATCCACTTCTTTCTTTTTTTTCTGGTGTAGCTGCTGCTTTGTTCCTTTCCCATTAGCCCTCGGTTTTGTTACCTTTCTCCAGTTTGTTTTTGCCCTATTCTATGTACCGCCTAAGCAAATTTCGAGATCAAAATTTTGTCATAAGGTAGGTAGGATTTGTAACCCCTGTTTTCCCAAAAATGTATTTTTCTGTATTTCCTGTATTTTAAAAATTTTTGCAAATTATTTTTTTTTCGGTTTTCAAATTCTTTTGTCAAAATGTATTGTTGGATCTCCTATTAAAATCAATTTTTCGATCAATAATTGTATTTGTAACTATTTTGTATAATTTTGTATTTTAATGCAAATATTATTATTATTATTATTACTGTTATTTTATTATTATTATTATTATTATTAAAATCTACTGTTAGTTTCATTATTTTTATTATTATTACATTTTGAACGTATATTAAAAATCCTATTGTAATTGCTAGTATTTGAGTATTAACTCAGTGTATACTGTTTGATTTGTTGTAATATGGAATTTCTAATTTTATATTTTCTATTGAATAAATTATTTACTTTTAATATTAATCTAATGGTATATTTTTCTTATCGGATTTTTAATACCCATTTAAATCCCCTATAACCCAATACCCATTTTAATCCCTAACTACCCAATAAGCCCTATACCCTACCCCACCCGTAATACACTTAAACCCTACTCTATATATACCCATCGTATAAACCGTTCATCTTCTTCCTAACCATCAGCCGCTTCCACTTCTTCCCCTACCTTCGATAAACCCATCCATCGTCTCCCTCCATCTCCTCCTGGTCGCACAGCGACAGCCGTGCATTGCCAGCCCCCCCAGCATCGCCGCAACCCCCCAGTCGGTGCTATAGTGTCCTTCGGGCGCGCAGCCAAGCAGCAGCAGCACTGCAGTCTCTGCCACCCGCGCCCTCCTATGCCTCCCGATCACCCCGCACAGCTGTACGTCGTTTCCCCTCCACGACAGTCGTCCCATCATCAGCCCCGGCGACCCACTGCACCTCCCACTCTTTCCTATCTCCTCTCCCGGCACCAGCAACAGCAGTTGGAGTCGTTATCCCCACCGCTATGCCCTCTTGGCCTGCCTCCCGCCGACCGCCATCGTGCCGCGCCATGCTGCCACGTCCGTCACCTGCCGGCGCTTACGCCGTTCAGCCGGGTGCAACAACTAGTTGCTGTTATATTGGGTTGCTATTAATATGGGTTCTTGATCATGGAGTTTGGATGGATTGATTTTGGGCCGTCGATCTTCATCATGATCATCATCATCATGGGTTTTGATCTCTTTGATTGTGAGCCGTCCGTTGGATTCTTGTTCATGTGAGTTTTGATCAAGTGGATCCGAGCCATTGATCTCTTGATCATCTTATTCATGGGGTGTTGATCATATTGATTGTGGGCCGTCCGATCTGATCATGATCTTGATCTCTTGATTTGGGCCGTCGAATCTTTTTCACCATGGCCATCCGTTGGATCTTGATCATCATCTTTGATTATGGGCCGTTGGATCGCATTATCATCATCTTGGGTTTCTTTGATTTCTATGATTGGTGGTCGTCCTATCGATGATCTGATCCGATCGCCTTGATATCTTGATCCCTTAATCTCAGTCGTTTGATCGTGTTAGTCATCTGTTGTTCCTTGTGTTTGTGATCTTGTACGTGATTCGTTGCTGTTGAGTTTGTGCCCAGGAATCCATTCCCGTTATTCTCTTTCTTTTGGTTGGATTCGTCGTCTTTCAGGCAAGTAACTTGTACTCCAATTCATTTATTTGATACAAGTCCTAAAGTTCACCTTGTAGGATCCTGTAGGCTAAGCAACAAACACTAGAGGGGGGGGGGGGGGGGGGTGAATTGTGTTTGTCAAAAATAAATTGCGGAATAAATAATTTCTCTCGGCACAGTCGACTTAGTGGTGAACCAGTCGACTGATATAGCCAAAATAAAAGAAATTTAAACTCTCGAAGCAGTCGACTTATAGATAAGGCAGGCGACTGATGAGACACGGAGAATAACTAATACGAGACTGATCAGTCGACTGATACGAAGCTGAGTCGACTGTCCAGACAAGTTTTGCAGAACTTAATTAAGCAAAAGTAAATGCAACCACAAGATAATCAAACACAGAGTACACAAGATATATCCTGGTTCGGTCCTCCCGACCTACATCCAGTCCCCAAGCAACCCACTTGAGATTTCCATTATTCTTGAAAAAATTACAAGAATACCCTACGGCGTTATGACAACAACCTTGTCTAACCCGTAGTCCTTTCTCTCAACCAGAGAAAGCAGACCCACTCTACAACCAAGAGTGAAACGACACCGACTCTTCAACCAAGAGTCAACAATCACTCTCCAACCGAGAGCAAAAGTACAAGAAGAATTTTTACAATCAACCTATAGCCTTGTTAGTGTATGTGTTGATGCACGAGGCTAAATCACAAGGTTGACTTCTATACTCAGTCCAGAGCGAATTCAAATGCTATACTGGATTGAATGTAGAGAACCAAAGTGTATGAACTTTGAAAGCTTTGTTTCTCACAGAAAATCTCTTGAAAAGTTTCTCACAAGAATGCTCGGGTGTTTTAAAAACAAGTTGAGTTAAGTTCTATACTTTTCAGAGAGATGTGAAACTCTATATAAGGAGTTTTGATCTTCTGATCGTTGGAAAACGGTTACATAACTGTCAACCAACGGATCAGAACTTTTGAATTTGAAAAACGTCGATTTTGAAAATCAGAAAACGGTCAAAAGCTCTCGAACAGTCGACTGGGTTGCCATATGAGTCGACTGATCAGAGTTTGAATAATTTTAAACAGTTTTGTACTTATCAGTCGACTGGCAAAAGCTTAAGTCGACTGGTACTTAAAAGTTAAAATTCTTCAAACTGTTTTGACTTATTTTTGGGGGTTTTTAAGAGACACACATTATGAAATTTTGAGAGTGTGTGTGTGTGTGTGTTGACAAGGCTTTACATCATACTAAGACTCAACACAAATAAAATACAATGTTTATCAAACATTTGAGTTTGAAGTCTTGAGTCTTGAGTCTTGAGTTGAAACTTGATCCTTGTCTTCTTCATCTGTATCTGTTTGAGCTTTGTTTGTTTGTTCAGCTAGAAGTGTCTTTAGTCTCTGCACTGCAATGTCAGCTGTATAATATAGACACATGTTGCATTGTGTTGTGATCATCAAAATCAAGAACCAACATTCTCCCCCTTTTTGATGATGACAACACAATAGCTGATAACAGTTTATAAACAGACATACAAGCTTTGAAAACTCCCCCTATGAAAAACACAATATACATACATAAAATAAAAACTCTGATATATAGAATGTATCAGTCGACTGGAGAATAGATCAGGCGACTGACCAGAACATGCATACATTATATCAAATATCACAGATGCAGCAAGTTTCATAGCTGCAGCACCAGTCGACTGTATTCTTGGGAAAGTCGACTGACCAGAGAGATATTCTGAATACTGAACAGTTGTATCACAGACATAACACAGATAACACAGAACACTCAGATAATAAAGCATAACACACGGAATCAATCTTTCTCTCCCCCTTTGGAATCATCAAAAAGCATAATATAACAAGATATTGCATTAAAAAGAAGGTCTAATTCATAGAACCAAAATGCATTTGAAAAAGAAAGTTGAAGACATTGAAACAAACTGCATTTAACGAAAATTACATAATAATAAAAAGCAGTAGTCTTTAATCATAAAAAATACAAAAAAATCTTCAATCATCATCTTCGTCGGAGTCTTCATCTTCATCTTGAGAAGGAGGAGAAAACTGAGAAGTGAAGAGATGAGTGAGATGGGCTACCTCAGAACCAACATGGTCTATTTTGGAACCAAGGGAAGAAAGATATCTATCGACTGTGACTGAATGATTCATTAGATAAGACACACAGTCGTACATGGTGCGGGGATCATCATAATTGGCTTGAGGGAGAGGAGGATCATCAGAGGTAGAAGGTTGAGGGGCTCTAGGTCTAGACGATGAACCTAATGGAGCTTGTGACATAGGAGGAGATCGAGGGGGTGATTGAGGAGGTGTATCAAGAAGTTTCATTCGTGCCAAACTAGCACGATCGAAACACTCATATCTAGAGACAACATGTGTCTCAGACTCAAGATCAACTTTATAAGCGATAAAGATTCTAGTTAGAAGACCTCCAAAGGGTAAAAAGTGAGTATGATCTTGATTGAGTCTGGAAAAGATAACATGACCCCAATTAACAGCTATTCTACCAAAAATTGCATATATAGCTTTTTGTAATTCAATAGAATATTGGTCATAACTCCCCTTTTTAGGAAGGATGTTATAAGCTAATATTCTACTGACAAGCTTAGCAATTGGTTGTAGATTTCTGCTTGTCATTGGAAGTCGAGAATTTGGTAAAAGAATTCTAGATAAAATAGAGGGATTATCTAACACAATGTCATCAAGAGGTGATCCTACATCATCAATACCCAAAATTTCATTAATCCTAGTCGGTGTGAGTTGCATTCTAACATTCTTCACCGATGACCGGATTAGGACTTTCCCATTAGGTCTTTGCACAATTCTCATATTTGTATAAAACAAATAAATGAGTTGGGGATAGTAATTTGGTTGGTTAGATAATGATAGAAAATCATAGAGACTTGAATTTTGAAAAAGTGGAACGAGGTTAAAACGATCTAAGTCATTAAAATTTACAAATCTTCCGGGGAAGATTTGAATGGTGCAAAAGAGGTACCAACGATCAAGTAGATCGGGACTCAAGAGGTATTGGGTGTACTCTTGTGAAGAGGATGTACCCTCGTGAGTGCGTTTAGATCTTTTGGGTGCCATTAGGGGTTTGGAAGGAGACAAGAGATCGAGTTTTACCAAGATGAAAGAGAGAGACAACACCAGCAGTCGACTTGAGATCTGGTCGAATGAGCTTCTTCTACTCTTGCCTTAGGGTTTTGAAAATTTGGGGGTGAAATTGAGATCGGTAAAAGTGAGAAAGAGGGGCTGGTAAAGGGTTTTTAACAAAGAATGGACGGCTCAGATGCAAAGAATAGATCTCAACGACTGAGATGAGAAGTCACGGGTGAGAATTTGAGCAGTTTTATCTCAAAAACTGTGATGAAGACTCGCTGAAGACAATTTATCTCGCGACAGTCGACTGGTAGGGGTTATCAGTCGACTGAGTCGAGAAGAGCAAAAAACAGATATATCTACTAATCAGTCGACTGATATATGAACCAGGCGACTGGTTAGATAATAAAAAATGTATATGTTAAAAAATACAGTTCAGTCGACTTAGCAGAAGCCATGTTCAACAAGTATCAATAAAATCACAAATTCCAAGTTCTCTTCTTAACTTAATGAAAGTATCTTCTTTAAGGGGCTTGGTAAATATATCTGCTACTTGTTTATCAGTAGAGATAAAGTCTAAAGATATATCTCCTTTTAAAACATGATCACATAGAAAATGATGTCGAATATCAATATGTTTCGTACGTGAATGTTGAATCGGATTTTTAGATAGATTAATTGCACTGGTATTATCACACATAATTGAGGGTTTCTCAAAAGAAATACCATAATCTAACAAGGTTTGTTTCATCCATAAAATTTGTGCACATGCCAAACTGCAGCGATATATTCAGCTTCCGTGGTAGATAGGGATACGGAGTTTTGCTTTTTACTGCACCAAGATACTAGGGAATGTCCCAAAAAGTGACATGTACCACTAGTACTCTTGCGATCAGTTTTGCTTCCAGCAAAATCGGCATCGCTATAAGACAAAAGTTGAAAATTATCGGTGCGTGGATAAAATAAACCATATTCAGATGTGCCTTTAATATATCTTAAAATTCGTTTCACTGCTTTTAAATGAGACTCTTTAGGACTTGATTGATTTCTAGCACATAAACATACGCTGAACATAATATCTGGTCTACTGGCAGTAATATATAAGAGTGAACCAATCATACCTCGATAGAGTTTTTGATCAACACTCTTACCTAATAAGTCTTTGTCAAGAGTAGTAGTAGTAGCCATAGGTGTGGATTTACTACTAGTACTATCCATGTGAAAACGTTTGAGTAATTCCTTTGCATATTTGCCTTGATTGATAAATATGCCATTTGTGGACTGTTTAATTTGCAATCCAAGGAAATAATTGAGTTCACCTATGTGACTCATCTCAAATTCATTTTTCATGGTATTAGCAAATTCTTGACATAGATTATTATTTATAGAACCAAAGATTATATCATCAACATATATTTGTATGATTAAGATATCATTCTCAACTCTTTTGATAAACAAAGTAGTGTCTACTTTACCTATTTCAAATCCTGTTTCTAAAAGAAAAGTTTTTAAACGATCATACCAGGCACGAGGTGCTTGTTTAAGACCGTATAAAGCCTTTTTCAATTTATAAACATGATCTGGAAATTGTTCATGTTCAAAACCTGGTGGTTGTTTAACATAAACATTTTCCTTAATGAACCCATTAAGAAAGGCACTTTTCACATCCATTTGATAAAGTATAAAATTCATAAAGCAAGCAAAAGATAATAAAATACGAATAGATTCTAGTCTAGCAACAGGAGCATATGTTTCATCAAAATCTATACCTTCTTCTTGGTTATATCCTTGGGCAACTAATCTAGTCTTGTTCCTTACAACTTGTCCTGATTCATCTAACTTATTCTTGAATACCCATTTGGTACCAATGATAGTCTGATCAGGAGGTCTAGGAACTAAATCCCATACATCATTCCTTATAAATTGGTTTAGTTCATCTTGCATGGCATTCATCCAATATTCATTCTCACAAGCTTCTTGTATATTTTTCGGTTCAAAATCCGACAAGAATGCTGTATGAGAGATCATATTAACATGTGAACGTGTCTGAATACCATGGGAGATGTCACCAATTATTAAGTCATGAGGATGATCTTTAACTTCAACAAATGACTTTGGTAAAGTTGAAGATATCTCAATCGGATCAGTCGACTTGACTTGTTCTTCAGTTGACTGCTTTACGTCAGTCGACTGGGAGATCTTATCAGTCGACTTATCAGACAGATTAGTTTGCTCTAAGGATTTAATCACATTATCTAAAGGTGATAAATCAGTTTCATCATCTTTATTTAATGTTGATGAAGGTAAGGATTCATCGAATGTAACATGCATCGATTCTTCAATAGTCATTGTAGACTTATTGAAAATTCTATATGCTTTACTCCTATTTGAGTATCCCAAAAAGATACCCTCATTAGATCTAGGATCAAATTTGTCTAAATTATCTTTTGTGTTTAGAATAAAACACTTGCAACCAAATGTCTTAAAGTAAGAGACTTTAGGAATTTTATCAAAAAATAACTCGTAACAAGTCTTCTTTAGTTTAGGTCTTAGAAGAATTCTATTCAAAACATAACAAGCTGTAGCAACAGCTTCAGCCCAAAAATGCTTTGGTAGATTGCTTTCAACAAGCATAGTACGTGCGCATTATTGCAAAGTCCTATTTTTCCTTTCAACCACTCCATTTTGTGGTGAAGCTCTAGGAAATGCAAATGAATGTGTTATACCATTCTTGTTGCAATATTCTGTAAATGTTTCATTTTCAAATTCTCCACCATGATCACTTCTAATAGTGACTATGGTTAGAGATCTTTGATTTTGAATACGTTTACAAAAATGTGCAAATTCTTCAAAAGCATCATTTTTATGTTTTAAAAAGAATGTCCAAGTGAATCTTGAAAAATCATCTACTAAAACAAACACATATCTACTTTTATTTAAAGAAGCAACTCTAGTAGGGCCAAATAAATCCATATGAATTAATTCAAGTGGCCTACTAGTAGAGATTACGTCTTTTGTTTTAAAAGTGGATTTGATTTGCTTTCCTAGTTGACATGCATCACATAACTTATCCTTTTTAAAGGATAGTTTTGGCAGTCCTTTAACTAGGTTATATTTAGATAATTTAGAGAGATTTTTCATGTTCACATGTCCAAATCTTCTATGCCATAACCAAGATTCATTGTTAGAAGCTATTAAACAAAAATCATTTGAAAAATCAATTGCATTCAAACACAATTCATAAATATTATTTTTACGAAAACCTTGAAAAACAATATTTTGCATAGTAGAATCATAAATTAAGCATGCATCTTTTTCAAAAACTATTTTATAACCTTTATCACACAATTGACTAATACTTAAGAGATTATGCTTTAAACCATTAACTAATAGCACATTTTCTATAATAGGATTAGATATTTTACCGACCATGCCAATACCAATGACTTTGCCTTTGTTGTTATCTCCAAAGGTGACGGTTCCTCCATCTATACTTTGAATGGTGGATAGTAGGTTGGCATGCCCTGTCATGTGTTTTGAACATCCGCTGTCTAATATCCAGCGTTCTTTCATGGGTACCTATAAAAAATTTACGGTAAATATGGTACCCTTTTTATTGGGTCCAAAACACATTAGTTTGGGGGAAACCAAACCCATGAAGAGTTTGATCTTCCTCCATAAGCAGGAATATAGGTAGAATTACACACATTCAGCATATAAGAATTGATATAAGCAATTCTATCATTCTGATTAAGATTGACTGGAACCCATACTAGTTTGTTCTGTCCAGTCGACTTACCAGTGTTTCTCAGTCGACTGTTGGTATATATCAGTCGACTGGTAGATGCACTAGGTCGACTTATAAGAGGTTTTGATCTCGTGGAATAAGATCCACTTTCTCTGGACAGACGACTGGTTGTATGGTTCAGTCGACTTAACCGAATGTTAGTATTACTTTTATCACTGAATTGAACAACCTTTGGTTTTGCAAAGAAATCATATAACTTGTATGTAACACTAGAAATAGATACTGACTTATTCTTACTAGTGTTTAAAGCAGGAGATTCTTTTATAGAAGATTTCTTAAAACCAAGTCCAAATTTTTGACTAGATGTAACTTGATGATGAAGCATATCATTTAAATTCTCTTTGCCTCTGTTAAACTTAGACACATTCTTTGAAATCTCTTCATAATTCTTTTTGAGAGTTTCAAGATCAGTATCTAAATTTGCAATGCGAGAATTTAAGGATTTTACTTCCTTATCAAGGTTAAGATTTTCTTGATTAAGTGTTTGATTCACTTTCTCAAGATTCTTAACTCTAATCTTTTCTTTTTTTAATTCCTGGAATATTTCATTAAACGCATCAAGAAGATCTTCGAAATCATAATCATTACTTACATGTTCTTGTTGTGCAGCCATAAAACATACATTTGCCACTTCGTTATTTTCATCCGTTTCTTCTTCGGAAGATGAATCACTATCATCCTATGTGGCTTGATAGGCCTTTTTGTTCTTGACAAATTTGTTCTTTGGATATTTGTCCTTCTTGAAGTTGGATGATTTTCCCTTGTTCTTTGCATTTTCTAAGGGACAATCCTTCTTCATGTGACCTATTTTATTGCACCTGAAACATGTAGGAGGGTCATTAGAATCTTTAATCTTAGAATGAAACTTACCCTTCTTTAAGAACTTCTTGAATTTCCGAGTGAACATTGCTATTTCTTCTTCATCTTCTTCCTCATCTTCTGAGTCAGTCATGGCTTTAAAAGCCAATGATTTTTTCTTTGCTTGGTGTGATTCAGTATCTTTCTTTCGATCTTCAAGTTGGACCTCATATGCCATGAGATTACCAACAAGATTCTCGAGAGTAAGTGTTGACAAGTCATTCGCCTCCTCTATTGCTGTGGTTTTCTTCTCCCATTCTGGAGTGAGTGCTCGTAGAACTTTTCTGACCATCTCTGCTTGGGTATAAGTCTTTCCAAGCGCCACAAGAGAATTGGTGATGTCTGTGAATCTTGTAATCATCTCAGACACAGTCTCATTGTCCTTCATTCTGAACATCTCAAACCTGTGGACAAGAACAGAAATTTTAGACTCTTTTACTTTATTCGTTCCTTCATGTGTTACCTCGAGTGTATGCCAAATTTGATATGCGGTTGTAGCATTGGATACACGGTTGAATTCTTCCTTTGTTAGTGCACAAAATAGAGCATTCATTGCTTTGGCATTGTTCATAGTCTGACTCTTTTGATCATCATTCCATTGTGCATATGGAATGGTAGGGGCAGTATATTCCGTCTCTGTCATTTGCCATATCTCATAGTTGATTGATTGGAGATAGATTCGCATTCGGCACTTCCAATAATTGTAGTTCGTTCCATCAAATAGTGGTGGCCGTTGTGTAGATTGGCCTTCATGGTACTGATTTATATTTGAAGTAGTTGCCATAGCCTGTAACCTTGCTCTGATACCAAGTGTAGGATCCTGTAGGCTAAGCAACAAACACTAGAGGGGGGGGGGGGGGTGAATTGTGTTTGTCAAAAATAAATTGCGGAATAAATAATTTCTCTCGGCACAGTCGACTTAGTGGTGAACCAGTCGACTGATATAGCCAAAATAAAAGAAATTTAAACTCTCGAAGCAGTCGACTTATAGATAAGGCAGGCGACTGATGAGACACGGAGAATAACTAATACGAGACTGATCAGTCGACTGATACGAAGCTGAGTCGACTGTCCAGACAAGTTTTGCAGAACTTAATTAAGCAAAAGTAAATGCAACCACAAGATAATCAAACACAGAGTACACAAGATATATCCTGGTTCGGTCCTCCCGACCTACATCCAGTCCCCAAGCAACCCACTTGAGATTTCCATTATTCTTGAAAAAATTACAAGAATACCCTACGGCGTTATGACAACAACCTTGTCTAACCCGTAGTCCTTTCTCTCAACCAGAGAAAGCAGACCCACTCTACAACCAAGAGTGAAACGACACCGACTCTTCAACCAAGAGTCAACAATCACTCTCCAACCGAGAGCAAAAGTACAAGAAGAATTTTTACAATCAACCTATAGCCTTGTTAGTGTATGTGTTGATGCACGAGGCTAAATCACAAGGTTGACTTCTATACTCAGTCCAGAGCGAATTCAAATGCTATACTGGACTGAATGTAGAGAACCAAAGTGTATGAACTTTGAAAGCTTTGTTTCTCACAGAAAATCTCTTGAAAAGTTTCTCACAAGAATGCTCGGGTGTTTTAAAAACAAGTTGAGTTAAGTTCTATACTTTTCAGAGAGATGTGAAACTCTATATAAGGAGTTTTGATCTTCTGATCATTGGAAAACGGTTACATAACTGTCAACCAACGGATCAGAACTTTTGAATTTGAAAAACGTCGATTTTGAAAATCAGAAAACGGTCAAAAGCTCTCGAACAGTCGACTGGGTTGCCATATGAGTCGACTGATCAGAGTTTGAATAATTTTAAACAGTTTTGTACTTATCAGTCGACTGGCAAAAGCTTAAGTCGACTGGTACTTAAAAGTTAAAATTCTTCAAACTATTTTGACTTATTTTTGGGGGTTTTTAAGAGACACACATTATGAAATTTTGAGAGTGTGTGTGTGTGTGTTGACAAGGCTTTACATCATACTAAGACTCAACACAAATAAAATACAATGTTTATTAAACATTTGAGCTTGAAGTCTTGAGTCTTGAGTCTTGAGTTGAAACTTGATCCTTGTCTTCTTCATCTGTATCTGTTTGAGCTTTGTTTGTTTGTTTGTTCAGCTAGAAGTGTCTTTAGTCTCTGCACTGCAATGTCAGCTGTATAATATAGACACATGTTGCATTGTGTTGTGATCATCAAAATCAAGAACCAACACACCTATAGTGTAGTTGGGTCTAGAGACAACTCTTGACTGTATTTTCCGTGATGGGTTTTGTCTCTATTGTAATAATTTGGCCATAGATGACTCACGACAAAATTTGGATATGAGATAACCTAGGATTCACCCGTTCTTGAATTGATTCATGTATGTGAGACTTTGGTGAGAATTTGTATTTTGGGTTGAGAACCATGAGATATATTTGATGTGGACATGTTAATAACTCCAAATCATGATGTTAAGACACTTGGTAGACCTTATTTCATGTTTGGGTGTGTTTGGACCAATTGTCTTGAATCTATGTCGATTTTGTTTTCAAGGGAAGAATCTGTAGTTTGTCGCTGTTCTGTTTTGGTTGCTGTTTTGGACTATTTTAAAGTCAGTATCTTGATTTCAGTATAAAACATGAGTTTTAGATAATTTTGTCTATTTTCAAACCCCTCTGACCTTGCTTGATTTTGATTTCGTATGACTGAGTTATGACTATTTTAGTACAGAGGTGTCGATCTTTTTCTAGATTCTGTTTTTCAATAATTTTGATGACAAATCATTTCAAAGAACTATGCTACATATATTATTTTGGTCCAAAACATTAGTCAGTGTTTCTTTATCTAGTTAGGGATTACCCAGAATTTTGGTGAATTTTATTGATGTATTTTATGTATTGTTTCATGCTCGTTTATAAAATCTATACATGCTGTATTTTACTCGCTGTCCTGTAAAGAATTGTGTTTTCACTATAATTCCTTTTACTGTATGAAAAATATTTGTGGAATATGAAATTTAATATATTTTATCTATTTTCACCTCCCTTTGGCAGGTTTGGAATTCGTTTCACTGGTTGCGAGATACTTCAGTTTTCATACAGCAGTGTTGGGACTTCCAGATTTTCTAAAGTGTCGTTTCTTGATGTTTTCTTAATTTTGTTGATTAAACTAATTTTATTGAAAATTATGAAACTTTTTATTTTGATTCTAGATATATAGGGGAATACTCCAGATTTTTCCTGAATTTATTTGAGAGGTTTTGATGCATTTTTCCTGACTGAGAATTCGTTTTTCTGATTTCTGACTGAACATGTTTTCTGTTTTCAAATCTATTTTGAGTTATGATATTGTGAATCACTATATGACTTATTTATATTCGCTGGATTCGTGTGGAAGTCTATTTTCCAGATCCATCGACGGATCCAAATTTGGATGTTTTTAGTAGTGGGAATCACTATTTTAATACAACACTGTCTTGCTATCCTGAATTAGAAAGCTAGTTGTTTCACCCTGTTATGTGTTATCCTGTACCTGTACTTGTTTATCTTGCACCCTGAACCTGATACATGTTTATAACCTGTTATCCTTGATTTGTTTTGCGACACATACATGCATGCCTGATTATAATAATAAATAACCAAGCAGGGGTTTACACGGGATATCCAAGCAGGGAGAGATCTTCCACACTAACACAAGAAGTACAGTACGCAACGGGAAAAACACCAGATTTTGGAAGGACGCTTGGTGTGGAGGGTTTACCCTACTAAATCAATTTCCACAGGCGGCGGAGGCGACAACGAATTTAGACCTTACAGTTGCGGACATTAGAAAGTGCGGTAAACTGAATTTTATCGTCTCCAACAATATCTCGACTGAGGGAAGGGCACAATTCGTACAACTAAACAGGAAGGTCATGCAGGAGGGAGGACAAGAAGCAAATGCACCGGATGAAAGATGGTGGGTCAGAGACAACTCCCAAGTTTTCTCGGTATCATCTATGTATACATGGCTTAACGACGGAGGCACGAGATGTCAGGTCCATTCTCTCATCTGGGGAGCCAAAATTCCATTCAGAGTTAAGGTGTTCTGCTGGTTAGCGCACAATAATGCCATCCTATCCAAAGTTAACCTTAGGAAGAGAAATTTGAATATAGATATAGTCTGTGCCATGTGTCTTAATGCTGAAGAAGATGTTAACCACATTCTGTTTCATTGTCCCAAAGCTCGTCTAACTTGGGAGGTGGTATGTAGGGGTTTTAGATGTCCAAAGATACCTAGCTCAACCAACGACATATGGGGGTTCATTAGAGATACTCACATCAAATTAGGGGATAGAAAGGCTTGGGATTTAGCAATAGCGACATCTATGTGGAACCTATGGCTAGAAAGAAACGATTTTATTTTTCGCAATAAAGAGTTTAGATTTCCTACCTCTATGAATAAAGTGTTTCTTCTAATCCATGATTGGGCAGGTGCTCAGGCGGCAACAAAGAGATCCAGGATCAATGCTGAAGATTAGAGTTGGCTGGTGGTCACTCTCCCGATCACTCTAAAGCATGTGGGATAGTAGTTGGTCTTCTTTTCTTGCGCTGGGCATATTTTGGTGTTAAATGTATGTGTCAGATGTATTTTGGTTTTTAGATGTATTTTGTGCTGGTGGAGGACTTCTACTACTGAGGTGTCAGCTTATTTGTAATATTTTATTTCTGTTGTACTTGTTTCCTTAAGATCTCGTTAATGAAACGATGGCTTCGGTCATATTCTTATAAAAAAAAAAAAAGATCGAGTAGTGGATAATTCAGAAACGTGTACTCAGAAGGGGGCCCGTGTTGCCCATTTTGATTCATGTTGATACATGAACCTGTTGCTGCATGGACCTGTTAGTTCATATACCTTTTACCTGTTGCTGCATGGATCTTTGGTTCATGTACCTGTTACCTGTTGCTGCATGGACCTGTTGGTTCATGTACCTATTACTTGTTGTTGCACGGACCTATTGGTCGTGTACCTGTTGCTTCATGAACCTGTTGTTACATGAATTGGATGATTCGTGTACCTGTTGCTTCATGAACCTGTTACCTGTTTCTGTTCTGATTCCTGAGTACACTGCCCTCTATGGTCCACTATGAAATCTAAAGCGAAATTGTTTTGTTGTAGCAACTATGTTTTATAATATGGGGAGCATGAAGTGCTACCGAGATAGTAATAACTACAAGACTTGATATGTGACACCTGAACATGATACTTGAATATGATACATGCTTGCTTGATACTTAACTACATGATACATGAGACTTGATACTTGACTACATGTTACATGATTACCTGTTTACCTGTATACCTGTTACCTGATACCTGTTACATGTTTACCTGTTTACTTGATTACTTGATACTTGATTCATGCCATTTACACTTGATCACATTATCATGCTAGTTGTTTATTTTGACATCACACTTATACCATGTTGCTAGTTAGTTTCCCCATGTGCTAGTATCCTACATTATAAGTGGCCCGTAACTTGCAATTGATGGGTACTTATTTTTCTCTTTCTCTCTTTCCTGCATTCGTTGAATTGCAGATTTTGGAGAACAGGCTCCAGATGGTATCGGGACATGAAGTGTTAGTGCTGGATCTTGTTATTATTATTTCTTGTAGTTTGCTTGAACAATAATTGTATTTATGTATTTGGATTTATTCTTGTATTTGGGCAATGTGACCCAGGATTACTTGTGTATTTTAGATCATGAATATTTGAGATTAATATGCTTTATTTCAAGTATTCTTGTTGGTATTTGGTTCATATGTGCATGTGGTTAACTTTTCTGGCTTCCGACTCTGATTATATTGTGATATGTTGTAAAGATTCTTGAACAGCTTATAGATGATGAAAATCATTTGCTGGGCCAATGTTACGTGCTCGTAATCCGTATTTTTGGGAAGCGGGGCGTGACAGAGTTTTTAGTGGTATCAGAGCCCAGGTTTGGCTAATGTATTAGTTGCCTAATATATTAGACAAGCTTGGCTCGAATTGGGATCTGCTCAACATTTCACCAACCATGCATGCATAATCATTATCAACATTGATCTGTATACTAGTCTTATTCCATTCATTTGATCCCTTCTTATTCGATTTCATTGATTTCTTGTTTCTTCCGTCTCTTTTAGTCTTTCTCATTTGTTGATTCCTTATTGGGTATAGTTTCATTCTTTCCGTACCCATATTCCTTTGATTCTTTCATTCATCTTCATTTGTTGACTCATTTTGAGTATCATGCTAGTTATTCTTTTCTCGCTATATTCTCTTCAAATTCCGCTTGTGACCTCTCGTTCCTCTTTCTTCATATTCAATTCTTTGATTTTTTTATTTTCTTTCATCCCATGTAGTCGTCCTCCTTTGTTAACTCTTTATTGAGTATAAAAATTCAATCTTCTCCTGCCTATATTTTCCTTATATATATATTTTTTCGAATATTTTGTGTATTTTGATTATTATTTGTTATATTTTGGATATTCTATAAAATTGTTTTCTAAAAACGAAAATTTTGTTATTTCGAATAATTATGTATTTTTATATCAAAAATTTCAAAACGTAATTTCGTACTTAAATTGAGCAATCAATATCTAAGTACGCGTGGAAGATCGCATCATTTCGTTCATTGTTTTGTTGCAACTGGATGTCGAGATGGCAAACATGCAACTAGACGTCAATGGAGGCAAATTGCAACTGGATATCGGAGAGGCAAAATGTGCAACCGAATATCCAGATGGTAACCTGCAACCTTTTGTCGTGGAGGCAAACCTGCAACTTGATGTCGAGAAGGCAAGACTATAGATGGATATAAATGAGGCGAACCCACATCAAAGAATTTCTACTACTACTATTATTATTGTTATTACTATTACTATTATTATTATTATTGTATTTTTCTTACTATTTTATTTTTGATATTGATATTGAATTACTTTCACCAAAATGATGAACCCCAAATTATTTTCTGTCTTATATTATAATCCTTACCAGTATTGTTAATGTTTTATTATTATTATTATTGTTTTCACCAGTATGTTTATGATGATTATTATTGTTATTATTATTTTTATTATTTTATTATTATTATGTGTTGATTTTTGTATTATTAATATTATTTTTGTTAAAGCTCATTAGTATTGACCTAATTATTTAAATTAAAGCCATCCTCTAAAGCCCAATTTTATTCTAGTGTCTCATTCTTTTCTTCCTGCTCGGATCGTCGCTTGTTTTCACGTGGTCTACAACGACATGTCTACAGCTTGGGATGTCACCATCAAAGTGTCGCAGCGGAAGTGTGGTGGGCCCATAACCCATAGGTCCCAGGATTATATTGTTGCTTCTCCTTCCTTGCAATGTTTTGGTTTCCTCTATCTCTTGCAATTGTTCTCACCCGTTGACTTATTGTTTGATTCAATTCTTCCCTGTCTTTTCTGTCTTTGATTTCAGTTTTGCCGACTCCATTATTGCTTTGTTACCTTGTGTTGATTCTTTCATTTTGATACTGTTTGTTCTCTTTCTCGCACTCCATTTGACCTCATTGTTATCCACTTCTTTCCTTTTTTCTGGCGTTGCCGCTGCTTTGTTCCTTCCCCATTAGCCCTCGGTTTTGTTACCCTTCCCCAGTTTGTTTTTGCTATATCCTATGTACCGCCTAAGCAAATTTCGAGAACGAAATTTTGTTGTAAGGTGGGTAGGATTTGTAACCCCTGTTTTCCCAAAAATGTATTTTTGTGTATTTCCTGTATTTTAAAAATTTTCGCAAGTTATTTTTCTTCGATTTTCAAATTCTTTTGTCAAAATGTATTGTTGGATCTCCTATTAAAATCTATTTTTCAATCAATAATTGTATTTGTAACTATTTTGTATGATTTTGTATTTTAATACAAATATTATTATTATTATTATTACTGTTATTTTATTTTTATTATTATTATTAAAATCTACTGTTAGTATCATTATTTTTATTGTTATTACATTTTGAACGTATATTAAAAATTCCTATTGTAATTGCTAGTATTTGAGTATTAACTCAGTGTATAATGTTTGATTTATTGTACTATGGTTTTTCTAATTTAATATTTTCTATTGAATAAATTATTTACTTTTAATATTAATCTAATGGTATATTTTTCTTATCGGGTTTTTAATACCCATTTAAATCCCCTATAACCCATCACCCATTTTAATCCCTAACTACCCAATAAGCCCTATACCCTACCCCACCCGTAATACACTTAAACCCTACTCTATATATACCCATCGTATAAACCGTTCATCTTCTTCCTAACCATCAGCCGCTTCCACTTCATCCCCTACCTCCGATAAACCCATCCATTGTCACCCTCCATCTCCTCCTGGTCGCGCAGCGATAGCCGCGCACTGCCAGCCCCCCCAGCGTCGCCGCAACCTCCTAGTCGGGGCTGCACTGTCCTTCGGGCACGCAGCCAAGCAGCAGCAGCGCTGCAGTCTCTGCCGCGCGTGCCCTCCTGTGCCTCCAGATCACCCCGCACAACTGTGCGTCGTCTCCCCTCCATGACAATCGTCCCGTCGTCAGCCCCGGCAACCCAATGCACCTCCACCTTTTTCCTATATCCTCTCCCGGCACTAGCGACAGCAGCTGGAGTCGCTGTCCCCGTCGCCTTGCCCTCTTAGCTTGCCTCCCGCCGACCGCCATCGTGCCACGCCACGCTGCCACGTCCATCACCTGCCGGCGCTCACACCGTTCAGCCGGGTGCAGCCACTAATTGCTGTTATATTGGGTTGCTGTTAATATGGGTTCTTGATCACGGAGTTTGGATGGATTGATTTTGGGCCATCGATCTTCATCATGATCATCATCATCATGGGTTTTGTTCTCTTTGATTGTGAGCTGCCTGTTGGATTCTTGATCATGTGAGTTTTGATCAAGTGGATCCAAGCCGTTGATCTCTTGATCATCTTGTTCATGGGGTGTTGATCATAATGATTGTGGGCCATCCGATCCGATCATGATCTTGATCTCTTGATTTGGGCCGTCGAATCTTCTTCACCATCGGGGTGATCTTGGCCATCCGTCGGATCTTGATCATCATCTTTGATTATGGACCGTTGGATCGCATTATCATCATCTTGGGGTTCTTTGATTTCTTTGATTGGTGGCCGTCCATTCGATGATCTGATCCGATCGCCTTGATATCTTGATCCCTTGATCTCAGTCGTCTGATCGTGTTCGAGATCTGTTGTTCCTTGTGTTCGTGATCTTGTTCGTGATTCGTTGCTGTTGAGTTCGTGCCCGGGAATCCGTTCCCGTTATTCTTTTTCTTTTGGTTGGATTCATCGTCTTTCAGGCAAGTAACTTGTACTCCAATTCATTTGTTTGATACAAGTCCCAAAGTTCACCTATTGTGTAGTTGGGTCTAGAGACAACTCTTGACTATATTTTCCTTGATGGGTTTTGTCTCTATTGTGATAATTTGGCCATAGATGACTCACAACAAAATTTGGATATAAGATAACCTAGGATTCACCCGTTCTTGAATTGATTCATGTATGTGAGACTTTGGTGAGAATTTGTGTTTTAGGTTGAGAACCATGAGATATATTTGATGTGGACATGTTAATAACTCCAAATCATGATGTTGAGACACTTGGTAGACCTTATTTCATGTTTGGGTGTGTTTGGACCAATTGTCTTGAATCTATGTCGATTTTGTTTTCAAGGGAAGAATCTGTAGTTTGTCGCTGTTCTGTTTTGGTTGCTGTTTTGGACTATTTTAAATTCAGTATCTTGATTTTGGTATAAAACATGAGTTTTAGATAATTTTGTCTATTTTCAAACCCCTCTGACCTTGCTTGATTTTGATTTCGTATGACTGAGTTATGATTGTTTTAGTACAAAGGTGTCGATCTTTTTTCAGATTCTGTTTTTCAATAATTTTGATGACAAATCATTTCAAAGAACTATGCTACATATATTATTTTGATCCAAAACTTTGGTCAGTGTTTCTTTATCTAGTTAGGCATTACCCAGAATTTTGGTGAATTTTATTGATGTGTTTTATGTGTTGTTTCATGCTCGTTTATAAAATCTATACATGCTGTATTTTACTCGCTGTCCTGTAAAGAATTGTGTTTTCACTATGATTCCTTTTACTGTATGAAAAATATTTGTGAAATATGAAAGTTAATATATTTTATCTATTTCCACCTCCCTTTGGCAGATTTGGAATTTGTTTCACTGGTTGCGAGATACTTCAGTTTTTGTACAGCAGTGTTGGGACTTCTAGATTTTCCAAAGTGTCGTTTCTTTATGTTTTCTTAATTTTGATGACTAAACTAATTTTACTGGAAAATTATGAAACTTTATATTTTGATTCTAGACATATAGGGGAATACCCCAGATTTTTCCTGAATTTATTTGGGAGATTTTGATGCTGTTTTCCTGACTGAGAATTCGTTTTCCTGATTTCTAACTGAACATGTTTTCTGTTTTGAAATCTGTTTTGAGTTATGATGTTCTGAATCACTATATGACTTATTTATATTCTATGGATTCGTGTGGAAGTCTATGTTTCAGATCCATCGACGGATCCAGATTTGGATGTTTGTAGTAGTGGGAATCACTATTTTAGTACAACACTATCTTGCTGTCCTGAATTTGAAAGCTAGTTGTTTCACCCTGTTATGTGTTATCCTGTACCTGTACTTGTTTATCTTGCACCCTGAACTTGATACATGTTTATACCCTGTTATCCTTGCTTTGTTTTGCGACACATACATGCATGCCTGATTATAATAATAAATAACCAAGTCGGAGTTTAAGGGAAAGATCGAATAGTGGATAATTCAGAAACATGTCCTCGGAAGGGGGCCCGTGTTTCCCATTTTGTTTCATGTTGATACATGAACCTGTTGCTGCATGGACCTGTTAGTTCATGTACCTGTTACCTGTTGCTGCATGGACCTTTGGTTCATGTACCTGTTACCTGTTGCTGCATGGACATGTTGGTTCATGTACCTATTACTTGTTGCTGCACGGACCTGTTGGTCGTGTACCTGTTGCTTCATGAACCTATTGCTGCGTGAATCGGATGATTCGTATACCTTTTGCTTCATGAACCTATTACCTATTTCTGTTCTGATTCCTGAGTACACTGCCCTCGATGGTCCACTATGAAATCTAAAGCGAAACTGTTTTGTTGTAGCAACCAAGTGTTATAATATGGGGCACATGAAGTGCTACCTAGATAGTAATAACTACAAGACTTGATACGTGACACCCGAACATGACACTTGAACATGATACATGCTTGCTTGATACTTGACTACATGATACATGAGACTTGATACTTGACTACATGTTACAAGATTACCTGTTTACCTGTATACCTGTTACCTGATACCTGTTACATGTTTACCTGTTTACTTGATTACTTGATACTTGATTCATGCCATTTACACTTGATCACATTACCATGCTAGTTGTTTATTTTGACATCACACTTATACCATGTTGCTAGTTAGTTTCCCCATGTGCTTGTATCCTACATTATAAGTGGCCCGTAACTTGCAATTGACGGGTACTTGTTTTTCTCTTTCCCTCTTTCCTGCATTCGTTGAATTGCAGATTTTGGAGAATAGGTTCCAGATGGTATCGGTGACATGAAGTATTAGTGCTGGATCTTATTATTATTATTTCTTGTTGTTTGCTTGAACAATAATTGTATTTATGTATTTGGATTTATTCATGTATTTGGGCAATGTGACCCAGGATTACTTGTGTATTTTAGATCATGACTATTTGAGATTAATATATTTTATTTCAAGTATTCTTGTTGGTATTTGGTTCATATGTGCATGTGGTTGACTTTTTTGGCTTCCGACTCTGATTATATTGTGATATGTTGTAAAGATTCTTGAACAGCTTATCGATGATGAAAATCATTCGCTGGGCCAAGGTTACGTCCTCGTATTCTGTATTTTTGGGATGCGGGGCGTGACAATTCAACATGAACATGCACAATGAGAATGGGTATCAGGACAGGATCAAGGAGTATCAAGGGGTATGCAAAGCACGATATGCAAGTTCAATTATTTAAATGCAAGAAATAAATATATTGTCACGCCCCACCTCCCAAAAGAGAATGCAGAATACGAATACACGAATACGGATGGGCTGGGACAGGCCTCCGAACAGGCCCACCAGAAGGCCTGGCAACTGAGTGTGAAACAGTCCCCTGAAAAGGAGCCAATCCACCACGAGCCTGCTCCTGAGCACGAGCTGCCTCAAGAGCTTCTACATAAGTGCGCAGGCGAAGAGAGACAAGCGGCACCATAATCTCGCGCTCAAGCCCCAAAGTAAATCTACGAGCCCTATCCTCTTCGTTCGCCAAAAGAATGACTGCGAAGCAACTAAGTCTCGTAAATTCAGCTGCATACTCGTCCACAGTCCTGGAGCCTTGTTTCAAGAAAGTCTCATGTTACAACATTGCATAAACAATATGTAACAAAATTCCATTACTAGAAATAACGACCAACTTGTTTCAGGGCCAAGAATTGTTACTCCATATCCATTCTAGTGCTGCTAGGAAAGAACTTATCCAAGAAGCTCCTAGTGAAAGTGGCCCAAGTGATCGGTCTTTCAAGCCTTTCAGACTCGGACCTCCACCAGATATGAGCCAAGTCCACCAGCTGGATGGCCACCACATCCACACGATCAGCATCTACAACTCTAGCTGCCAAAAGAAGTTGCTCTATCCTAATCAACCACTGTTCAGTCTCCAAAGGCGTCTCAGTGCCTGAAAACCTGTCGGGATGTAGCCTCATAAAGTCTGTGACTGTACCCGGATGGAGAGGAAGAACATCCTGCCTAGGCGCAATGGGCGGAGGAACTCGAGCGGCTTCCAAAGCAGCCATCACCAAATCACTATGGTTCTGCTGTTGATTAATCAGCCGCTCAAGCACAGCAGTGACAGCCTCTAGCTTAGGCTGATCACCCGGGACACGAGAAGAACCTCTGCGAGCCATAGTCTGTACAAAACCAAAAACAGTTAGCATCCAGATCAATGTTGATAATAATAATTCATTTATGCATGCATGGTTGGTGAAATTTTGAGCAGATCCCAGTTAGAGCCAAGCTTATCTAATATATTAGGCAACTGATATATTAGCCAAACTTGGTGCTCTGATACCACTAAAAATCCTGTCACGCCCTGCTTCACAAAAGAGAATACGGAATATGGATACGTGACGAAAGGCCAGCGAATGATTTTCATTATCCATAAGCTGTTCAAGAATCTTTACAACATTCACAAGAATCATCAGAGTCGGAAGCAAAAGTATCAACCAACATGTACATATGAACCAAAATACCAACAAGAATACTTGAAACCAAATATATAAATCTCAAATAGTCATGATATGAATAAAACAAATATCCTGGGTCACATTGCCCCAATACAAGAATAAATCCAAGTAATCAAATACAATATTGTTCAAGCAACTACAAAAAGATAACAATAACAAGATCCAGCACTAATACTTCATCTCACCAATACCGTCTGGAACCTGTTCTCCAAAATCTGCAATTTAACAATTGCAGGGAAGAGGAAAAGAGAAAACAAGTACCCGTCAATTGTAAGTTACAGGCTGCTTGTAATGCCGGATACAAGTACATGGGGAAAAACTAACTAACAACATGGTATAAGCATGATATCAAGTATAACGACTAGCATGGTAAGGTAAACAAGTACAAGTAGCATGTATCAAGTGTCAAGTGAACCAGTGTCATGTAAATAAGTATCAAGTGTCATGTATCGAGTAGCACGAATCAAGTAACGAGTAACAAGTGTCAAGTAGTCAAGTACAGGTGTCAAGTATCATGTTCAAGCATCAAGTATTGAGTAAGCATGTATCAAATATCTTATATTATTACTATCCAAATAACACTTCATATGCCATCCTTTTATCACATGGTTGTTACAGTCAACGCAGTTTCGTTTTAGATTTCATAGTGGACCATAAAGGGCAGTGTACTCAGGGACAAGCCTCAAGAATCAAGCATCAAGTATCAAGCCTCAAGTAAAATATCAAGCCTCAAGTAGTGAAATATCAAGCCTCAAGTAATCAAGTATCAAGCTAAATCTCAGGTATCAAGCCAAATCTCAAGTATCAAGCAAGTCTTAAGTGGTGAAATATCAAGCCTCAAGTATCACATAGAATCAACAGATTCTCTTACGAGTACACGTTTCTGAATTATCCACTATTAGATCTGTCCCTTTAAACCCCGGCTTGGTTAATTTATTATTAATGTCAAACAAGCATGTATGTGACACGAAACAAACAAGTATATCATGGTATGATCAAGTGACAAGTTCAAGTTGCAAGATAAACACGTATGGGTAATATGTAACACACGAAAGAATGAAATAAACAAATCTCAAGTTCAGGACAACAAGACCATACAGTAGAAAAACTAAAATTCCCAGTGTTATAAACATGCAAATCTGAATCTGTCGAAACGTCTAGAAAATACTCCCAACCGAATCCAGAGAGTATAAATAAGTCATATAGTATTTCACAAAATCATAACTCAAAACTGATTTAAATCCAGAAAACACGTTCAGTCAGAAATCAGTAAATCAAATTCACAGTCAGGAAAACAACATCAAAACATCTTAAATAAATTCAGGAAAAATTTGGAGTATTTCCCTATATGTCTAGTACCAAAATATAAAGTTTCATAATTTTCCAGTAAAATTAGTTTAGCCATAAAAAATCAGAAAACATCAAGAAACGATAGTTTGGCAAATCTGGAATTCCCAACACAGCTGTACGAAAACTGTAATATCTCGCAAACCGTGAAACGAAATCCAAATCCGCCAAAGAGAGGTGAAAATAGACAATATAAACTAACTTTCATAATTCAAAAATATTTTTCACACAGTCAAAGGAATCAGGGTGTAAATATGATTCTTTATAGAACAACGAGTAAAATACAGCAAGTACAATCTTTATAAATAAACATGAAATGGCATATAAAACTCATCAATAATATCCGCCAAAATTCTGGGTAATCCCTAGATTAGTGTAGAAAAGCTGACCAAAGTTCTAGATTAAAATAATATGTGTAGCACAAGTATCAAAATGGTTTAGTCATCAAAATCACCATGAAACGAAATCTGGAGAAGATCAACACCTCTGTTGTAAACCAGTCATATCTCACACATACAAAAACGAAATCGAGCAAGGTCAGAGGGGTTGGAAAGAACCCGAATTCCTCTAAAACTCATATTTTATACTGAAATTAAGATTCAGACCTTAATATGGTCTAAATTGCTGATCAAGACAGAATATCGGCAAACTACAGAATTTCCTCAAAAGCAAAAATCCACATAGATCCAACGAAACTTTATCCAAACGCAACCAAATAAGAAATCGAGTCTACCAAGTGTCCAAACATCATGACATAGGGTAATTAACATATCCAAAGCAAGTCTATCACATGGATCCCAACAAATACTCAAATTCTCACAAAAATTCCACATACATGATCAAATCAAGATAGGGCAAAACCTAAGTTAATTCATGTCATATGTGTCGTGAGGCAACTAGGGTCAAAACACTATAGAGACAATATCAACAAGGGGTCTCACACACAATTTGTCTCTAGAACCCAACTACACTATAAGCGGTATTTTTGACTTGTATCATACAAAGGAATTTGAGTACAAGTTACTTGCCTTAATCGAAGATGAAACGAACACCAAGAATATCAGGAACGGATTCCCGGGCAATGAATGAAATCCACAAATCAAAAGTAACGAATCCAATGCAACGAACTCACGAACCACTCGCACGATCCCACGTGCGAACCTCTCAAGCAAGAGAGAGAGAGATACCAAAGAGAGAGAGATGCGATGGGGGGGGGGGGTTGCAGCTTACGGCCTGGCTGCAGGCGATGACGCCGGAGGGAGGGAACAGAGAGATAAAGATGAGGTGAGTGCTCGGTGGTTGCGGAGGCTAGGGTGTAGGTCGATCGGGTGAGGGCTAGGGTCGGGTGCACAGTCGACGAGGAGGAAGGTGGTCGGCTGGTGTGTTGGGCGCTGGCTCGGACATCGGGATGGCGCAATCAGCGGGAAAGGGAAAGAGAGTGGAGGCCGGGAGAGAGAGGTAGAGGGTTAGGATTTGTGAGATTTGAGGGTGTATTTATATGAAGGGATTAGGGTTATTAGTATGAGATGGGTTATTGGGTAATTGGGTTGTGGTTCGTTTAGGAGTAGCAATAGGATTAGTCAATTAGGATTTGATTAGGATACAATTTGTATAAGATTCAAAATAGGATTGTGGTTAAATTTTGGTTTTGGTAATCAATTAGGGTTCAAACAATAGGATAGGGTTAGGATGAACAACCAAATCCACCACGAGCACCCAAGAATCAAATAAAGAGAACAAAAATCAAATAAATGAAAAGGACAACCATTGATGAAGAACGAAGCAAGAAGACGACAAATCAAACACAAAAAGCTCAAAATGAAATAAAATGAATATATATTGAAAACAACTCCAATATACGGTCCAGAAAAATACAAGAGAGTACAAAATCCAAGAAATAAGGAAAATACACCAAAGATACGAAAAACGAAAAACAGGGGTTTCATATATTTACAGTCAAGGACATGAAGTTACAATTCCTGACAACAGTATGTTGTTTTGTACAAAACCCCACTTCTCCGTTGCTACAGGAAAGCGAATTAGGTACAGTCAGAGGTTCTAGAAAATAGACTTCATGTCGGTTCCATCGAATATTCACATGATATATTTTAAATAGAAGTGCTAGGTCAACCAGACAGTTCTTTACTGATCTACCGTTAGGCAGCAGACCATGGTCAAATTCTTATATATATAAAGTGTCTGTAAATTCATTTAAAAATCTTGTAAAATTTATAAAGAGACTCCTAATCATGTCTAGTAACAATCTGGTAAATATCAAGACTTTATTCCACTATTAACATGATATTTTAATTAGTTAGTTGTACTGTAAACAGGATATTTTGCAATCTACACATCGGATTCCATATCCGTCAGAAGCTCCCGAAACTAGATTCAGAGGGCTACAACTCTCATTTATAAAGTTCTAATTGATTTAAAGTGTAACTAGGTCAAAATCTCGCTGCGAGTTAGCATAAACAGCATGGTAGAAGCACACAAATTAATGTTTACGATTTTTTGATGGGCATCGAATCACAGAGGCAAGTGGATTGGTTCGATTCAATATATAACGACTGATTTAAATATGGAAGGATTTTAAATACGATGGTTCAACCAAATGATACTTATAAAGAACATTTCTCATGAATATGGATGGTAACGGTTTTCAAAATGCGATAATCAAATATGAATACTAATTGTGGGAGGTCCAATAAAATACTTGTACAGAACAATAAAATGTACAAGATACTTGCCTTTTGTACGGTGAGAACGAACGAGACGGAGCGACGGCGACAACACGTGCGAACGACGGAAACAACGAGAGCACGTGCAAACTACGGAAAATGCGGGACAATAAAGAAACTGCAGAATCACGAGGCAGCACGTGCAAGGCACGACCACGGCAGCAAGGGAAACAACATGCCGAGAACAACAGCAAGGAGTCTCAGCAGCAATGGTGGGGAGCGACTTCGGCACTGCGATGGATTGGGGATGCTCGGACACACGACAGCAACGGCAAGAGCAAGTGCAGCAAGTGGGGAGGGGTTGCTATTCGGTGGCATCGGGTAGCAGCAGCGGGATGGCGGTGAAAGTAGCAGGAGGCGGTGCACAGGGTGTCGAGGGTGGCTCGTAGGAGGTTGACGGTGAGGTGGTGGAGAAGAAATGGTGGTCGGGATTGCAGTAATGGTGGCGGAGGGTGTCGACGGGGCTGCAGGGGTCGACGGTGGTGCTCAGGAGGTGGAAGTTGGTGCGACTGGTTGGAGATAGGAGCAACGATCGGGGTCTGAGAGGGCGACGCTCAGGTGCAGCTGTCACACCCTGCTTCCCAAAATATGGAATACGAGTACGTTACGTAGGCCCAGTGAATGATGCAAGCACCATCCATAAGCTGTACCAGTTTAACTCAGCAATATGAAAAAATAAACACAGCCACACAAGAAAGATATAACCACATGAATCAAAGATAACTTCAATAATGAATTAAATAATCCTACAATAATAATATCCAACATCTAGGATAAAAACAAACTCCGGGTCATAAAGCCCAAAACAAAGTACAATGTCATAAAAATATTCAAGAAATAATCTAGCAGTAAATAAATTTAAGCAGAGCAATTCAGCTCCATCTCTAGAATCATTGCTCACCAATTCCTTCTGGTATAGTTCCTTCAGTACTTGTAAATTTTTTATCTAAAAAGAAAGAAAATAATGTCCTTAGAGCAAGTCGTGGATAGCACGTAGAGCAAAGCAGAGAACAAAGGAAGCATGTATATCAAAGAAAAAGGGACATGATCAAAGTCAAATAACAAAGCAAAGGCACGCAATAATATCAAAGGTCTACAGTTAATCACACATGTAATGAGTGATGTTAAGTCAAGTTCAATACAGGATCAAGCATGAGATGTCAAATACAGGTTATTAATCATTTTATTAGTCTATCTAGTGCACGTACTACTACGTCCCACTCCACAGGTTTGGCACAAGCACACAGTGAACGTTTTAGACTGATGGTGAATTCACGGATCGTGTACTAGGCGTTGATAACAGTAATTTACAATCAATCATTAACAATCAATCATTTGCAATCAATATTTCTTCTTCCAATCAATATTTCTCCTCCTTCCATGTCAAGTGTTCATGCGAGCATGAAGGCCTTTATCGAGTACATTTTCCGATCGTTCACTACCAAGTCGACCCATAATATCTTATTAGTTTATTACCCTCCTATGTGAGAATGTAAGAAGGTTTCAATGTTGTATTATGCTAGGTGTGACTAATTGTACTAGTTACAAGAAAAGCAAAAGGTACTCATATTAAAACTACACAATCCATAAAATCAGGACAGCATGACATTTTTGTACAAAAGCACAGGTTACTGCTACTACAGAGAAGCAAATCTGGATCCGTCAGAAATTCTAGAGAATAGACTCTCTGCCGATTCCAGCGAATATATATACGACATATGAAAGCTACAGGAACTAGGGTGAAAGTCCTATTCTTTTCAAATTTTATGTTCAGTAAGTTGTAAATTGTGTTCACCTATTTGTTTCAGGTCAGAAAACTCATCAATTAAATCTATAAAAATTCAGGGTGTTTCCTACACATTTCTAGTCTCAGCTACATTTATTTCATATTTTTTTTTTACTTTTAACATGCTCAAATAAATTATGGAACAACAAGATACACATTCATTTGTGAATCTGAAATTTCTGACACAGCTGTACTAAAATGATGATATCTAAGAGCATCTGTAGCCGTTTGCTAAATATGCATAATATGCATATTTGATCAAAAAAAGCGCTGCAGTCGTTGGCCAAATATGCATATTATGCATAAATTGCTACAGGAGATTGCTATAAATGAGAATCGAAATGAGAAATATGCATATATAAGCGACGGAGCTCGAAGTGCTGTCGCATAAAAAAAATATTTTTTTAATGGTCGGACGACACTTGAAGTGCCGTCGCACAAAAAAAATATTTTTTTAATGGTCGGACGGTACTTGAAGTGCCGTCCCTCCAAAAAAAAATATTTTTCGTAATAAAAAAAACCAAAAAAGCCCACTTCTCACTGACGGCACTTGAAGTGCCGTCCCACCCTCTATGTAGTTTTTGGTAATTTTTTGTAATTTTTTTGTAATTTTTGTAAATTGTTTTTGTAATTTTTTTGGCACTTCGAGTACGATTTTTTCTGTTGGACGGCACCATTTAAAAAAAAAATCTCTCCGACAGAACATGATATGCCGTCCCACCGTTTTTAAATGTTTTTAATTTTTTTTCCTCTCCGACGGAACATGAAGCATCGTCTGTTATTATTTTAATTTAAAAAGGTAAAAATAACATTCTACGACTGTAGCAAAACAAGAGATTGCTATATCCATTTATCCATTTATGCATATTTTTATCATCAACGACTGTGGATGCTCTAACAGGTTACACATCGGAATTCAAATCCATAAAAAGGGTAGTAAACTAGAAATCTAGGGCTAAATTTCATGTTTAGAAAGTTATTTCAAAATGCGACAGCAACATGGTCGAAAATCTGATTCAAAAAGGTACAAACGGCAGTCCAGAATTTATTTTGATATGAATAGGCAACAATTTAATCGTACAATCATACAATTCATGCTAATTAATAATCAAGTGATGTTAGATGTTTAACATGCATATTTACAGATTTAAGATGCAATTTTACAGGCATGGTAATCAATTCAATCTAACATGTTCAAATCATCAAATAATCTACAACATGGATCTAGTTATTTTTTATGTAAATGTGCATATGCAAGAAACAGTATGGCCTAGGTTTTATATCAAAGAGGTAAGCACGATGTTAAGAGTATATCGGGTTAGCTCGTGTAAACCCTCAATAAACTTAACGTAATTCAAATAGCAGTACAATAAAGGAATGGACTGGATCTAGTTGCAGAGATCAAAGGAATCATGTGCAAAACAAAATACTAATTCAAGAAGAGACTTGCCTTTTAATTAGTAGATTCGAATATTTAGAATAACATGATAGGAATCTCGGGCGACGAACCACGAGAACACGAGCGAACCACTCGTAAAACACCAAACAGCAAAACCAGTACACAAGATAGCAAATCCCCACTCTTCCAAAAAGCAAACGCAACTCAGTGAATCCTCCACACACAAAACAACAAACGAAATTGGGATCTCCTACGCCCAAAACACGAAACACCAAAAAATCACCCACTGTTCTTCTTCCTCACTTCGACAGAGTGAGAGAGAGAGAGAGCGGGCGTCTTCAATGGTGAGGGTGCGAGGCAGCGGCGAGGGCGACGACGACACTGCGGTCGGGAAGCGACGGCAGCGGCTAGACGGCGGCGAGAGCGAGCTTTGATTCGCTCCGAAAATAGGGGAGTCGAACAACGGGGGCATTCGGGGCTTGGACGACGACGACGAAGAGGGCCAAGAACAGAGAGGGTCGACGAGGCGTTGGACGAGGACAACGGCAATGGACGGTTATGGGTACGAGCGGGATGAAGACGATAGGGAGAGAGATGGCGACGGGGTTGGCTAGGGGCGATGAAGAGAGGGTGATGAATCGAAGGTGGTGGCCGGAGAACGAGAGAGGAGAAATGGCAGTGGTTTGAGTTTGGTTGAAGATGGAAACAGAGAGAGAGCGGGATAGGGGGAGAGAGAAAGCGGCGGGTGAGAGAGAGAGAGGATTAATTAGGGTTTAATAATGGGTATTTATAGGAGATTAAGAAATTGGGGTTTGGGTTGCGGGTTAATGGGTTTAGGGTATCGGTTTGGGCTCCAAGATGAGAAAAACAAATAGAAATCAATGAGATGAACATATAGCGGAACAATTCAACTCAAAACATGAAGAGCAAAATTTGCAATGAACAAAAGAAATAGCAGAACTCAGGCCAAAAGAGCATAGAATGATCAAAAGAGAATAAAAGAACCCAAGAAAAGCAAAAATAATACTATTATAAAAAGAATTCTAGATATAATAATCAAGAAAAGAAATAAAATATAATAAATCCAAAATAGAGGTTACAGCAGTGGTGGGGGAGACAGGGTGAGCGGGGGTCAACGACGAGCGGTGGTGCTGCGGGCAGCAATGCCAGGGGGAAAGAGGCGGCGATGGGTTAAGTAGAGGCGGGGAATTCAGGAGTAGAAGGAGGAGCCACGAGAGGAGGCGACAGTGAATGGCTCAAGCGATGGTGACGAAGAGCTTGGTGGAGCGACAGTGCTCTCGTTCGGTGGTCGACAGGGGCTCAGGATAGTGGCAGTAGGGGTGCAGCGACTGGCACAGGGAGGCACGAGGTGTGGGGTTGTGGGATGGGGGTGCTGTGGGCTTCAGGAGTAGGATGAAGAAGAAAAAGGAGAAGACAGAGAGAGAGAGAGAGAGAGAGAGAGAGGGAGGGAGAGAGAGAGAGTTTAATAATATAATATAATAATAAGGTGAATAAGTGGCTAATTAATAGAGATTTGATTATGGGGGTTACTGGAAGAGATAGTGGGCAGTAAGTTAGATAATGGGGATAATTTAGTGAGGTGTATGCAGTTAGTGTAGGGAGTGGGTTAGTAAAGGGTTTTGGGTTTGCTTAGTGGGTTTTGGGTTTGGGTTTCAATAGGATTTGGGCTTGGATCTAAAATGTGGGCATATCTTTAGGTTTCAGAATATATATTGGTTTTGGGCTTACTCAAAATTTAACAATCAAAACAAGAATATAATAGGGCATGTGCTTGAGTTGTGGCCATATACAAATTAAGTAAACAATTTATATAATGTATTAGGATTTTAAATGTGGGCTTGTAAAATAAATATCTAAATAAATTACAAGCTGGTTTGGGCTTAAGTTCAAAAATTAATAATCCAATAGGAAAGGAAACAAACTAGAATAAAATAAGATTTCCTGTTAAAATATAAATCGTTTGAAAATAACTACAAATACAATTGATGTTTAGAAATAACTCTACTAGGAAATCCAAAATGAATAAAAATGAATTTTAGGTGATTTTCTTTTATAAAGAATTGAAATACACAAATACATAGAAAATGCATATAGATGGAAACAGGGGTTACAACACTACTATTATATACATACATTCCATAATCTATGCATACACTATTATACTATAACCTACAAATGTTGACTTAGAAAATGGGGTTAAGTGTAACTGATTAAAACCTAAGGGGTTGTGTAAATCTATGGGACACCTAAGCTCACTTTCTCCCGCTTTTCTCACTAGGATCAGGATCATGATCGTGGGGCTCTGCTTTCTCCCGCTCTTCTCACTTACCAAGTGGGTAGTTCAGTCTTTTTGCTTCTCTCATATCCCCTCAAATGAGTCATCCCCTTATTTTCATCTTCTTTCTTCAATCATTTTCCCTTCCTCTCTCCACTGTCGAAGTCCCCCCCCTCCCGCAATCGAGGATCCCCTTCGAAATCGCCCCACTTTTCATCTTCTATGCCTTCGATATTCCTTCGACGCCTCTCCTTCCAACTCCTCCGACCTTCGAAACCATAACCTTAGCTCTCCATCTCCTAGTTCCTGAGATCCACCTTCCGATCCTATTTTGATGCTTCTCTCTCTCTCCGCCTTCGAAATCCTATTTCGACGCTTCTCTCTACACCCCCTTTCGACCTTCGAATAGCACGTAATTTAGGATGTTGATTTAATTAATTTAGGGTTCTTCAATCAAGTTGTTGATATAATTAATTTAGGGTTCTTCAATCAGGATGTTGGTTTAACTAATTTATGCTTGATTTCATTAATTTTTGGTTGATTTAATTAACTTTGTGCTCCACCTTGGAAGGACAATTGCTCCATCTTAATTCTGTGAATTATTGTTTATTGTTTTGAATCTTTTTTAGAATCTTGATTAGAATTATTTTTTGTGTACGTCTAATTTATATAATTGTATATTGTTTGTAGGTATGGAAGGCCAAGAAGGAAGTCCTAATGCCATGGATAATCCTATGATCCAGTCACAAAGTTCCCTTGTCCCCATTGTTGATGACCACGTGAAGCCCCACATTGGTATGACTTTCAACTCTTTAGATGAGGCTGAGGAATTTTATAAAACTTATGAGAGGGTTGGACAATTTGAGGTCCATAATAGCTCAACAAAATATGTGAAAGGAGAGCTTGTTAGTAAATACTTTGTTTGTTCAAAAGCGGGGGTGCAAAAGAATCAGTTGGAGAAAGTTACAGAAGTTAGCGGAGTTCAGAAGGTTAGGCGGGGAGGTAAGGTTAGAACGAATTACAATGCATTAATTTAATCAAAATTACCCAAAGAAAGAGGTCTATGGGTTATTTCGAAATTTAATGAAGTTCATAATCATGGACTTCACCAAGAAAATGTAATGTGTGCGGCATGCGAGGAGTTTTGCATGATTCGAGAAATTGCCCAAAAAGAGTAGAAAAGTTATTTATCTTTAACTTTTTTTGTCGACCAATTTTATTTCCTCATTTATTGTCATTTGTTTTAAATATTGAGCTTGACTCATTTCATCTTTATTGTAATTTGTTTAGTGACACTGATGCACAAGAGGTGGATTGCTCCACTGGAGACAGTGAGGAAGATACTTCCGATTATATGAATTGAGGGATGTATTTAATTCAATGTAAATTTTTTGAGTTTTGCGTCCCTTTGAATTTTTTTTGTGTAGGCAGTGATGACAATTCCAAATACTATGATATTTAACTTTGAATTCAACTCAATATTATGATATTCACACTATTATGATACTATATATTCAATATTAAGATACTATGATATTCACACTAGTATGAATTCAACTCAATACTGTGACAGTTTTGCGTCCCTTTGAATTTAAGTCAATATTATGAGATTCACACTATTATGGCTGTGATGATATTCACACTCAATCTGTGATGATATTCAAACTCAATATTATGATATTTTAGTGATTGAAGATGTTCTGAATCTGGGCAATGATGAACTTAATTTGGGTCTCTTTTAGTTTTACACTTGGTTTTGACATCTAGAATTAAACTTGTATTGCTACTCTGAATAAAACTGGTTCGCACCTAATCAGTAGTGAACTTTAGCGTCAGCCGTTGGATTTCAGCTAGGATTATGATCATGATCATGATCATGGGGATATGCTTTCTCCCGCTCTTCTCACATACCAAGAGGGTAGTTAAGTATTTTCCTTCTCATCGCCTAATATCCCCCTAAATGAGTCAGCTCCTTCTTCTCATCTTCTTTCTTCAATCATTTTCTCTTACTCTGAATATGGCATTGCCTTTGACATTGCTTCTCTGAATATGAGATTGGTTTTGACATGGTATTTTACATTATTGGTGATGCATTCATTATGCTTCTTCAGAGATTTTTCTAAAGTTCATGAAATGTGATATTCAAAAAGTTCTGAGCCTAGATAGTGAAGAAAATTAGTGTGATGCTGAGCCATACAGTTGTATTCAGAATTGTGTTTCTTATATATTATGATAATTTAAATCCGAGCTAAGCCCTCTTTTGATCTTGACTGTACACAGGAGATGAGGACATTGCTGCATCAGAAGGAGAAGGAGATGAGGACATTGGTCTTTTGATCCTTGTTGTAATTACTACTGTATTCCTTGTTATTCCGAGCTGTGTTGTAACTACTGTATTCTTGTTGTAACTACTAATGTAACTACTACTATAACTATCCTTATTGTAACTACTACAGTATTCCTTGTTATTCAAATGTTGGAAGTCATTTTATCGTGATAGTTCTTCAGATTGGCATGTGGACATAGATATTCATGGTGGGAATGCTGGCAGAAAATGGACCATCATAGACCACCATTGTTGACTTTTAGTTTGGTGTGCACAAAACATGTCTATAAATACTAATAAGTTTAAATTAAGTTGTTCAGATTTTCAGGATCAAAAAATATCCATAAGAGATCTAAGAGAGATTCAAAAATATTCAAAGAAGGAAGTAATAAAGAAAGATTGAGAAATCAAGCAAAAGAAGAAGATATTCAAAAAGAGCAGTTGATTGATTAGTGTCCAAGAAAGCTACCAAAGACTAGTTGCTATCATTCTATATTTTTGAGATTTAAATCTGTGTAAAATTGATTGATTGATTAGTTCTTTTGGTAAGAATATAAAGTGGATTCGGTATGAACAGCGCGATATCGGTCGACCGAACTTCATGACGGTCGACCGCATCGCAGTCGACTGCAACTCTCAGTTGCGTAAGAAACAGTCGACCCTTCATCTATATACTTTACGTCAGAGAGATGAACGGTCGACTGCACCAAGATTGGGGTCGACCGCACTTTGCGTTGTTCACATTTTCAGAATGTATCGTTTGTAATTTTGATCGATACACTTCCCAATCTATTTAATTGGCCAAACCCACTGAGTATTCCTCACCTATTACTTCTGAGAAAAATCTTCTGAACTAATCTTTCAACAATCAATCCGAGTGTGTGTAACAATCTTTTTTGTATTCTTCAGTCAGGATCATTTAGGATCTTGAGGTTTTCTTTTTCTTTTTCCACTTCGGTGAGATTGATAGGACTTGTGTTAGAAGTCCTGTGGGTGTAATAGGTCTCTCGGCCTAAATCCGAGAATCACTGTACAATGGTTTTGAGTATAGTAGAATGCTTATGGCGGAGAATTGCTACAAGTAGGTGGTGTGGACGTAGACCTGGGGGTCGAACCACGTTACATCGCTGCATCACTTGTGCTATCTGTGTTTGCTCTTCTTAACTCCATTTATTTACTCTGCACTTTATTTTAATTATTTTTTATTCCGCACAATCACCCTATTTACTCATCCTAGAGTGATTTACAGTGGTATCAGAGCGAGGTGCTTATCAAAAGCTTAAAAGTTTAAGCAAAAAGGTCCAATGGCCAAAATCCTTGCTCCCAAAAACTTGTACTCATCGGAGCCATTCGTCTCCAATGGGACAAGCCATACACGCTCACCATTTTTTGATGGAAAATGCTATGATGTTTGGAAAGTTCGTATGTCTCATTTTCTACAGATGCTCGGAGAAGAAGTATGGAATGTGTGCATCAATAAAACAGATATTTCAGTTAGTGCCGGAAAGACAACTTTCACAAAAGCAGAGCTAGCTCTCAAGATAGCAAATTCCAAAGCCATGACGACTCTCTATGCAGGGTTGAATAACGAAGAACTAATGCGATACGAGCTTGAGAGCTTAGGTATGGGGTTGGATGATGACCGAAAGGTCGGAAAACTCATAAGCTGTCTCGTGCCAGAGTGGGATGTAAAGGCTGCTACAATGAGGGAGACCCTCGAAGAAAAGAGTTTCGACTACTACACATTCCAAGGAAAGCTAAAGACATACGAGATGGAAATATCAGATTCCAAAAGATACAGACTAAACATCGGGATTGAACCAAAAAGCGACGAGAAAACCATTGCACTAAAAGCAAAAAAAATACCAACCATCAAAAGTAGATTCAGATCGTGAGGAGTCAGACGAAGACATTGCCCTATTCACCAAGCAATTTCGTAAGTATCTCAAACATAAGAAATATGGCAGGTACCAAGGAGAAAGGGAGAAAGATAAAGATGATGTGTGTTATAAGTGCAAGAAGCTTGGACACATCCGTGCAAATTGTCCCGTCTCACAAGACAGGAATAGGGACTACTACCGCTCAAACCCAGGTCTGAAAAAGAAGGTACTGAAGGCAACATGGTTAGACTCCGATTCAAGTGAGGAAGAGCAAGGCTACGACGACATCGGCTTCATAGCTCTTGGGAATGGTGAGGTGCAATCACCATCTCAAGAAGAGGTAATCGAAGAACCCACTTATGATGAGCTAGTAGACATGTGTAATGGTTTAAAAGACTATGCTAAGAAACTAAGTCGTGAAATTAGACAATATAAACGAATTCCAAGTGAAACACATGACTCTTGTATTGCAAAAAAATCAAAAACTGAAAAATAAGAATGCTTTGATCTTAAAAAAATTTGAGTCATTTAGAAAAGATCATGATGTATTGCTAGAGAAAAATGAACTTTTAAAATAACAAATTCGAGAGTCCTTAGCAACACATGATGATCACTTAAGAGAAATTCATGTGAAATCTGTTTATATCGCCAAACTCACAGATGACTTAAAAGAGTGCAAAAGAAAATTTGATGAGGTAGTGGAAGGATGTAATGAAGCTTTTGAACAAAATAGGATTCTTGATGCTACACTAGACACTGTTCGTTGGAGTAAAAAAGATGATGAGATGACTAGGAAAAGACTATGTAAAAGAGTAATTCAGCTTGAAAAAATTGTGGAAAAATATGAAGGGACCAGTTACCTTATTACAAAAAATTCAAGATCCTATCCTGATAATCGAGGGCTTGGTTACGAAGAGCCAATACACCATCAAAAATTTAAATCATCATGTCATACACACTTGCACAATCACCAACATAATCACAAACCAACTCAAAACTATGCAAGTGTGCATGACTCAAGACATAGTCGTATCACATGTCATTACTGCTGTAGTAAGGACACATTTCGTATAGTTGTTCATTAAAAGTTTGTTTGGGTAAGAAAGAATGTTAATGCAGGATCAAAAACCACTTGGAATCCTACAAAATTTCATGTATGTGGTCTGATGCTCTCAACATAGAAGATCGCAGACACCTTGATAGATGATGCTAGAGAGGCTCAGCAAGTTATACTAGCAACCAGCATCTCTATCAAGGAAAAATGAGAAGGATGTTGGTCCTTCAGATAAGTATAGCACCGAGTAAAATCTACACTAGCTTGAACTTATATTAAATGTGCATCTGTTAACTATTTCTGAAATACATGAAATGTTTGAACTTTACAATATCCAAACATAAAATCACTCTGCAAAAATTGAATGATCGGTCGACCGTACGTCCCATTTGTTCTTGATCAGTCGAGAATGGACCGGTCGACCGTCCACCCCTCTGTCACAAAACACCAAATCAAAACTCCGTATTTCGTGTTGTGTGGTTGACCGTATATGTGAACCGGTCGACTGACCAAGTCGGCTGACTTGCTTATTTCTCTTCTAATATAAATACCTCTTCACCCCTAACCTTTCTATCTTACGAAAACCCTAGCCTCCAACCCATCAAACAATACTTCTAATCTCTTAACACTCTTCTCAAATCTCTACGGTTTTTCTCTTCCTGTCTTAATGCATCCTCCTCACACAAATCAAAGGGCAAGAAAGCCATTGCCTCGAAACCAATCACTAGGGATGGTATAACCTTTCGAAACTCTCATTGTGCTAAATTTACTTCTCTTCTCTTTATAATGCCCCCGTTGTTGCCAATCGGGTAATTAATCTATCATCCTTGGGGGGGTCAATTTTCTGTTATGGTTAGAATCCTTAGAGATTTTGGGTGGAAAAACTATCTTGCTACCTCTAGCACCCACTCCGAGTCTCTAACTCGTCAATTCTACGCAAACCTTGAGGGACTTCAAGATGATGATCTCACCCTTTCGTCTATAATTCTTGGTAGAAGAGTAAGAATAACTCCCGAATATCTCCGTGGGAGATACGAATTTTCCGAAGAGGAATTTGATGCATACCACCTTGATTTTAAAACCCTTAACTATAAACCTGGTCATGATCAAAATACTGTCAAATCTATGATCGTGCAACCCGAGTTTTCCCGTCTTCCTCATCCTGCCCCCACAAATTTTACTGATTCAGCTAGGGTTCTAAATAAAATTGTTAATGCGGATATTTGGCCCAAAAAGAATGACAAAACAGAAATTCAGGTCGAGCAATCATTCATTATTTTCCTTATTCTCGGGGAGTACTAGTTCGATCTTGCTACATTCATCATTCGCACGATGAATTATGCAACTACTACAAATCGTGGTCTCCCCTTCAGCTCTCTCATATACAACCTTGCTATTAATTCTCGTATTGATGTCGGGAACTTCTTGCTTAGCAAAAGCCTTATGCCAATCCTCCCTCAACAAATGGGTATTGATGTATCGTTTAATCAGCAGGCTCGTCGTCGTCAAGCCCAACAACAAGCATGCCAAGCCGAATAAGCACCACAAGCCTCTTCCTCCTCGCATCACAAGAATGCCACTCCCTCTTCATCATCATTTGTGACTCATGAGTAGTTTATTGCTAATCAAATGCAAGTGTATGAATACTATGTTAACACAATTGAGTACTTGCAAGGAAAAAAAGATTGAAAAATTCTTCCTCCTCTGAATGATGAGGAAGACGATGAGGAAGATAATGAAGATGATGACGGCGATGAAGATGATGGCGGGGATGATGAGGAGTAGATATCTTCTTGTAATTAAGAATGGTAATGTATGATCTTTAAAAGTTATGTAACCTGCTGCAATTTGAAATGAAAGAATACCTTCATGCTTATCTTGATTATCAGTTTCAGTATTACGATCGACCGTGCGGTCGACCGGTTACTCTCCGGGTCTCCTTTGAAATACTCTGCTTTCAATATCTCTTTAGTCTTCAGCAGTTGCGGTCGACTGTGCGGTCGACCGGTTTGCTCCCAGTTCTCGCTTACTTGACTTTACAAGATAAATGGTCGACTGGTTTTCTCTCTAGAAAATTTTTTGACTGATTGGTTTTGCGGTCGACCGGTTCTCTTTCTGGTTACAAGTTGCAATTTTTTAGAACTCTCTACTAATTTTCCTATAACCTCAATTTCTTGAAATTCGTTCTTCGCATCTGTATTGGGAAAATCTCAAATCTATGATACCATGAAGATCTCTCCCTGTATATCAAATAGTCGCGCTATCAACAGTATCACGTAAGTAGATTTTCCTCCGTTTTTTTAAAATTTCTTATCTCTCCAAACTTCTTATCTCTTATTATGCTTAATGAAAGTTTCTTTCCATTTACAACTAGTTTTTGTGAGGAGTAATTTATACGTGTCTTTTGCCCCCTATTGGTGTGTTCCAAAAAGGGAGAGAATATTATGAATTTTATGAATACATGAAAGTAAACATAAGTAAATAGTTTTATTTTCTTTTAAGGGGGGGTATTTACAAATCTTTCTTTACCTATGAAAATCTGTGTTACAGGAAGTACTGAATTCAGGGGGAGTATTCTTATGCCAAATTGTTTAATTTTTTTTACTTTCAATATTCAAAGGCATGTTTTGTTCACACCAAAAGGAGGAGATTGTTAACTCTTAGTTTGGTGTGCACAAAACGTGTCTATAAATACTAATAAGTTTAAATTGAGTTGTTCAGATTTTCAGGATCAAATAATATCCATAAGAGATCTATGAGAGATTCAAGAATATTCAAATAAGGAAAGTAATAAAGAAAGATTGAGAAATCAAGCAAAAGAAGAAGATATTCAAAAAGTGCAGTTGATTGATTAGTGTCCAAGAAAGCTACCAAAGACCAGTTGCTGTTATTCTATATTTGTGAGATTTAAATCTATGTAAAATTGATTGATTGATTGATTAGTTCTTTTGGTAAGAATATAAAGTGGATTCGGTATGAACAGCGCGATACCGGTCGACCACACCTCATGACAGTTGATCGTATCGCAGTCGACTGCAACTCTCAGTTGCGTAAGAAGTAGTCGACCCTTCATCTCTTCACTTTACGTTAGAGAGATGAACGGTCGACTGCACCAAGATTGCGGTCGACTGCACTTTGCGCTGTTCACATTTTCAGAATGTATCGTTTTTAATTTTGATCGGTACACTTCCTAATCTATTTAATTGGCCGAACCCACTGAGTATTCCTCACCTATTACTTCTGAGAAAAATCTTTTGAACTTATCTTTCAACAATCAATCCGAGTGTGTGTGACCATCCTTTTGTATTCTTCAGTCAGGATCATTTAGGATCTTGAGATTTTCTTTTTCTTTTTCCACTTCGGTGAGATTGACGGGACTTGTGTTAGAAGTCTTGTGGGTGTAATAGGTCTTTCGGCCTGAATCCAAGAATCATTATACAAGGGTTTTGAGTATAGTGGAACGCTTGTGGCGGAGAATTGCTACAAGTAGGAGGTGTGGACGTAGACTTGGGGGTTGAACCACGTTACATCGTTGCGTCACTTGTGCTATTTGCGTTTGCTCTTCTTAACTCCATTTATTTACTCTGCACTTTATTTTCATTACTTTTTATTCTTCACAATCACCCTATTCACCCTCCCTCGGGCGATTTACAGTGGCCATTCTTAAATTGTTGGAGTTAATTTATATGAGGGAGTAGCTCCCCGTTCTCATGCTCACCAATTTTGTACCTAGTACATTGGCTTGGGTTGGGGCCATCAGATCAATTAATGTTCTTCTAATGAATTTTGATAGTGCAATCACACGCTTAAAGGAAAGGCAGCGCAGAGAAGGAAAAGTCACAGAGCAACTCGCAAAAGAGGGTGTAAAATTGACAAGGAGTAATCAGATTGAAGAACACTAATCAACATTGCTGTAAATAGCAATGATATCATTTTCAGATATCCTTTTCAAATATTCTTCATACAAGGATGATAAAAGTAAATATAACAAAGAATCATGACAGTAAATATGACAGAGCCATTACAGTTTTTCTTTGCAATAAAGATAAAAGAGTCTTCATGTTATTAGTAAGAGAATTTCAGGGCAGCATATCATCTATAAATGGCAATCCAGGGCTTGCAAGTTCCAACTCAAGTAAATATTAACACACGGTAGAGTTATACAATCAAACTTCACTCACTCCACTTAAAACTAAAGATAACAGTATACCAAAAAAGAAGTGCTTTTAACAGGCCAAGGACAATCTAATAAATTGTGAGTAAAAGAAACCAGATGGCATTATCATCATAATACATGAATTTGTACACTTGGCTCTTGAATATCAGGTGCAGAATTTACAGGCTTCAATATTAGACTTCCATTTCTGACGTTTGTCAGTAAGAGATGTACATGAATCATCGTAATCATTGGTGGTGCTGCTAGGTACCCAGTGATCTACTAAGGGGATCAATATATTAACTGCATACCTCATAGTAGGCCTCTAATTAGGCTCACGTGCAGTGCAATGTCGTGAAAAATCTGATAAACAAAAAACAAATTTCATATACACTCTCTCATCCACATGGAGAAAAGGGTCCAAAATACTCATAAACTTGTCATTGTTAATCATGTATCAGCGAAAAGCCATAACCAAATGCGAGTCTTCTTCTGGAAGTGATTCATCAAGAACCTTCCAGTGATTAGCTCCATCAAGATTACACCAGATGCATAAACATCAACCATGGTTGAAACATTCCCAGTAACTGCAGAAAAATTAGAACATAAATACTCAAAATTTAATCAGACTAAAACAACATATATATATATATATATATATGCCAAGAGAGAAGTGTCGAAATAGGATTTCGAAGGTGGAGAGAATGAGAAGCGTGGAGAGAGTGAGAAGCGTCGAAATAGGATCGGAAGGTGGATCTCGGGAGCTAGGAGATGGAGAGCTAGGTTAGGGTTTCGAAGGTCGGGGGAGTGGAGGGAGAGGCGTCGAGGGGATATCGAAGGCAGAGAAGATGAAAAGTGGGGCGATTTGGAAGGGGATCCTCGATGGGGGGGGGGGACTTCGACGACGGAGAGAGGAAGGGAAAATGATTAATGAAAGAAGATGAAAAGAAGGGGATGACTCATTTGAGGGGATATGAGAGAAGCAAAAAGACTGAACTACCCTACTGGTAAGTGAGAAGAGCGGGAGAAAGCAGAGCCCTATGATCATGATCATGATCCTAGCTGAAATCCAACGGCTGACGCTAGAGTTTGCTACCGATCATGTGTGAACTGGTCAGCTCTTTCTCTCTCCTCTCTCTCTCTCTCTATATATATATATATATACATATGTATATATATATATATATATATATATATAGAGAGAGAGAGAGAGAGAGAGAGAGAGAGAGAGAGAGAGAGAGAGAGAGAGAGAGAGAGAGGAATAGGGAACATGGGGTGTAATGCTTGATGTTTGTAAGTATGATTATACCTATTATCCTTTATGATCCGGTAGGGTTTCGTGGTTATTTGAGATATTGTATGGCATGTATGTTGAATTGAAAATTTTGGTAGAGAACACAGAAAATTATAGTTTATTATTGGCCTAAATGGTGATTTATGTTTTGGTCAAGCGTGTATCTTACACCTTGATAGTTGATGATATAGATATAATGTTAGATTGGTTATATACTGGGTGTATTATATCCATGTAAGTACATGAGGGTTATGGAAAAAAATAATGTTATATACTTGGTATTATATTACCCTAATGGGTTGCGGGTTATATAACCCAAATATATGAGTGTTATTTTTGGTGATGTTATTAGCGGTATTATATGGGTAGTAGTATATTAGTGATATATATATATATACATTGGTGAATTTATTTGACTAAGCTATCGGCTTTAGTCTTGACGAGTGCGTAAGATCCTTGGTGAGCAGCGATGTGTGAATGTATTTGACTAAGCTATCGACTTTAGTCTTGACGAGTGCGCAAGATCCTTGGTGGGCAGTGATGTGTGAATTTATTTGACTAAAATATCGGCGTTAGTCTTGAAGAATGCGTAAGACCCTTGGTGGGCAGCGTTGTGTGAATTTATTTGACTAAGCTATCGGCTTTAGTCTTGATGAATGCGTAAAACCCTTGGTGGGCAGCGATGTGTGAATTTATTTGACTAAGCTATCGGCTTTAGTCTTGATGAATGTGTAAGACCCTTGGTGAGCAGCATTGCGCGAATTTATTTAACTAAGCTATCAGCTTTAGTCTTTACGAGCACGTACGACCCTTGGTGGGCAGCGATGTGTGAATTTATTTGACTAAGCTATTGGCTTTAGTCTTGATGAGTGCGTAAGACTCTTGGCAGGCAGCAATGTGTGAATTTATCTGACTGAGCTATCGACTTTAGTCTTGACGGATGCATAGGACCCTTGGTGTTAATATATTGGTGATGTTTGTTATTTGTGACATTCTTGTTAATGTTATATTAATATATTGGTAATATTTGTTATTGGTGACATTCTTGTTAATATTATATTAATATATTGGTGATATTTATTATTGGTGACATTCTTGTTAATGTTCTATTAATATATTGGTGATATTCATGATTTGTGACATTCTTGTTAATGTTATATTAATGATATTGGTGATAGGATATCGGTGATGACGTTGAGATCATTTTATATCTATAATTGGTATTATTGTTTTACCGATTGTTATAAGTATCCGTATAATATTACGGATAATTGGGAATTTGAGTATATAAATATATGTACAAGTGAGAGTGGTGATGATAATATGATATTATATTCGCTGATATCATAGCGGTAATTTAATTAATGTATGAGTGGGGTAATATCTACTTATGCGATAATAGGTTGATGCTTGATATATATATGTATATTGTTAAGCTTGTGTATAAGAATACGGGTGACTCGGGTGAGGTTGGTGAATTATAGGAGTTTACATATATAGGAGGTTTGTTGGCGAGCTGGGATGTATTCCTGTCGATTCGTCAGGCAAGTATAATTATACTAGATATATTTTATGTTATGGTAAAATTTTAGGGTCATCCAATGTGTATTGTAATGGTTATGGCCGGATGACGAATTAATGGAAACTACAGAATTTCAATAGTTGGAATCGTGGTTATGTGGTGCTTTTGCATGGTTTTGAATGTTTGGTGCTTTTAGTGATAAATTGGATTTTTACATGATAAGATGACGTGATTAATGACATGGTGTATGTATGATATGCGGGTAAAGGTGATGGGTGATATTGAGTATAGGTGGGTGCGTATTGCATGTGATAAATTGAATATATAATTAATGTGCTTTGAAACTGTGTTTTATCGAATGATAGACCATAATTGGTGATATTAATGGGATGTATGTTTTATTTACACTCATATGACTATGTTTGAATGAAAAGTGATAGTCTTGTGATTAATGTATGGTCAAAAGTAAAATTTTGATTTATCTGTGCTAACAGAATCCACAGGATTTGGGCTAGACCACATATTACCCAAGTTATCGGCTTGGGGTGCAGTGTATATTACCCAAGTTATCAACTTGGGGTGCGGTGTTATATATTACTCAAGTTATCGGCTCGGGATGCAGTGTTATATATTACCCAAGTTACCGGCTTGGGGTGCGATGTATATTACCCAAACTATGTTTCACTTGGGTTGTAGTGTATTCCATCGCTGGTATAGGGCCAGGAGGAAGACGTAAGCTCGGACAAGTAAGACTCTGCGTGAGCATCGATCCGCGTGTTTACTGGGCTATCGGCTTCAGTTTGATGATTATGTGGGCACTGATCGATAAATTAATAAAATGAGTATTTATGTGAGAAAAGTGAGAATTTTAAAGGTGAGTTGTATTTTGAGATGAGAATGAATATTAAAGTAAAAATAAGATATAATATGAGATTGGTACGCCTTAGGAATTGTGTCAAGGAATTACTCACCGGGGCAAAATCCTAAAGAAAAGTGAGAGTAGAAATTGATAAAAAGAAAAAGGAAACGATGACAAAATAGTCAGGAAATGGGGAATTGGTGATGCATATGTATATATCGACTTAGTGAAGATATAGTAAATGAAAATATGTGGGGTATGGTATTTATTACACAGTTTATCTGGTGTGCGGTGTTATATTCCCCAAACTATGTTTGGGGTTTGATGTTATATATTAACTTGAAGTAATGGTTAAAATATGGTAAGTATATGGTGAGAATAAGTGTAAGGATGTAATGTGAGTATCTTTACCTTGGTATCGTGTCAAGGAACTTTCGCCCACTATTTCTGTGGAAATGGTGGGAATACCTGCCTAGGCACAACTCCACGGTAGATTGGGTGTGGTGTTGATATGGTGGATTGGTTACAGACTAGTAATTACATCTTGTGTATTATCAAGTTTTCTTTCATTACGTTTTCATTCTTAATTTCAGGATATATTCATTTATAATCATGTTCGTAAGTTCTTTAAATTTCTTGTATATGATTTTATTTTGGTAACTAACCTAGTAGATTGTACTCACGCCAGTATTGGCTGACCCCTCTTGTTTTTAGGGGTTAGAGGAGTCCCTCCCTGAGGGTGGACGTCCCTAGACTTTCCTTTTTGCAGGAATTGAGTAGTTGCGAGGTGAGACATTTTGATTCCTTAGTTTTTTTAGTTTTATCTTCTCAGGAAATTATCAAAATTGTGTATGTAGATATTGTTTAATTTATAATAGCTAAAGTTATGAATAATTGGGGCTAATGAAAAGAACTCGTGTGATATTTTGTATTTTGAGAGATTTCGTATGTATCAGTATGGGATGATGATATTCAGTGATGAGATAAAGTATATGAAAGCCCGCACCCATCTTGTTGTGGAGTGTTGGGCTCTGTGCATGGTTTTCTAAAGGTTTTCCACAAAACCATTACGTTTTAAAGACAAATTTTGATTTTCATTCTATATCTTGTGTTATATGATGATATTTACCCCTAGAGCTCTATATATATGATGTCTATGTGATATTGCTTGTTTTGGCATGCGGAGGATTTATCTTAATGGCCTGTGATGTGGTATTTTTAATTGTTTACAGAATTCCGTAAGAAATTTCCGAAAAAAGGCTAATATTTCAGGGGAGACTCTGCCCAAATTTTAATTGAAATCTATTAAGATTATTCTAGTAAGGAAATGGTTAAAAAAAAATAAAAATATTTGGGGTTGTTACATCGAGCCTATTTTCTACATATCAACCTTCCCATTCTCTATATTTTCCATTTCCAAGCATCACACACACACACACACACACACACACACACATATATATATATATGTAATTCATATGAGTTATTTTGTCCATTGTAAGCTAAAGTGGAGAAAAACCAAAGGTGCAAGGAGTAGAAAGGAAGCTTGAAGCCAAGAATATTTTGGAAGCTTGCTAAATCAAAGTGGGTAATTTCTTTATCCTAATAGTTACTAGTTTACTCATATGAATGAGGATATAATGTGTTGATTGAAATTATTATATGCTTAAGTTCATGTTTAGGATCATATAAAATAAACATAGCAAGAAAAGAAATCTACTAGAAGAATTGTTGGTGTGGTATGCTTGTTTGCAATTCGTGTTCTATTCTTTAGTATGATTAACTATTTGTTAGTTATGGTTGAAATAGTTGTATGTAGTAGTAATAATTTGTATGTAGTAAGTTGCAGCAACTTATATGCTTATATATGGTAGTTGTAATTTGTATGTAGCAATTTATATGTTGTAGAGCCCCGAATTTCTAATATAATATCTTAGAAAATGTGTGGCACAATTTCCTGCATCAACTTCAATGTAATATTAAACACAACCAACACCAATAATTTTTATTTTTTATTTTTATTATTTTTTTTCAACTTTCATTACAATAATCGTTTACATAGCACAACGGAATACAATACACCTTAAATCAAAATCTCTTTTCTTTACAACACTTTCTTTTACCATTACATAAGTCACTACATCACTTTAACTCAAGCATCCGAATCTGAGCTATAAGAAATCACCTGTAAAATATGAGGCTAGAGATAACCCTAATCCCCAAAACTAAAGGGGTCAGCCATAAAGGTGTGAGTGACATAAAACAAGCAACATAAGTTAAGCATAGATTCATAAACAACAGAACTAATAACGATACATAAAATGTGACGTAGCAAGGAAACATGTAAACCTTAAGTGAAGCTAAACTAAGTGTCAGTGTAGAAAACAGGAAAACCACATGCGTGAAACCAAATCAAGAAAACATCAAGTCTATATGCTGACTCTCTAATGCGTACTTGTCGGAGTCTATGCATCCCACTCTACATAGGTCCGGTGCAAGCCCTTAATGTCTCCACATTATAGAGTTTGATCCCCCGCCATGCAACTAATCCTAACACGATGACTACCACGAGATAAAGATAAACTGTGAGTATTAGCCCAAGCCCCGATAATTCCGGAGGTCAATCTCTATCCACAGATAATTCCGGAGACTATTTCACTCACACCTAGGAATCTTCGAGAATACCCCACACCGCAAGCAATGGCACCTCATCACACGAATACCACATGTGCGTCGCCTCGACCCCGATAATTCCTGGAGATCAATCCCACACCACAGGTAATTCCGGAGACTATTTCACTCACACCTGGATAATTCCGGCGATTATCTCACACTGCGAGCCATACCGAGGTCCATAACCCATGTTCTCGTTCATCATATCACCACTAGTGCCTGTCTTTATCATTTTGGTTGTTTAATTACCTAACGAATTTCCTAGAGTTGGTGTACCCTACCGGACTTAACTCAACAACTGATCAACTAAATGCCTCAACAGGCCCAAACATAAATATCTCAACTGCCGGTAAACTAGGATCACACACATCCTCTAGAGACTCACACTCAATATCCAACCAATCTTCCAATATGAATTGCTCAGTCAAAACAACTTGAAAACATATGTTCAGTAGAAGGTAAAGTATAGAATAGTAAGTTATAGATTAAAATATTTAGAGAATAAATCAGTTGAAAGAACATTCAAAAATATAAAAATACATCAGTACCAGTCGACTAATAACAAACGTAAGTCGGCTGTCCAGAAAGAGAATTTCATGGTTTTAACAAAATAATCTAAGTGTTATAAGTCGACTTATAAAAACTATCGGTCGACTGTCCAGAACGAAAATCCAATATTCTTTAAGAAATAATTCTAAGTGTAGCAGTCGACTGTAAAGGGTATAGGTCGACTGTCCAGAGAGAAAAATTAGAATAACTTTATATAAAAAAAAATAATTCTAAGTGGCACCAGTCGATGTAAAAGTCTTCAGTCGACTGTCCAGACGATAATTTCAAGAAAACTAGAGAACATAGCAGCCGGGTCGTATCGGTCGACTGAGAAGTTATACCAGTCGACTGTCGACCTACAGTCTGCATACTTTTGGTTGTGCACATTTCAACCGATACGTAGTTTTGCTTTATGAAAATGATTTCTACGAAAAGCTTATTTCTTATATGATCAAATACAACTTGTAGGACATATAATGGTCCATAAAACTAAATCAAAACTACTTGAATTTATAAAAATAGAGATTTTGTTGATTTCTTTCGATTAAAACATGGATTGTGCATGTAGTCAAAATAGAGTTTCTTAAAATTTATTGATCACTGAAATAGTTCGTATTCAGATCCAAACCATCTAAACATCAAAATCTCAAGAGAATCTCCAATTTGGGTATATTTCCTCAACTCAACTAATTTCTCAAATCTCGATTTTCATATCAAGATCTCTTGATTCATACTTTTCCTTTCACATGTCTCAAAACTGAATTTCCATTACAACTTACAACCTCAATCAATGTATAACATAACCATATCTAATTTGTGTTCAACCAATACTCAAAGTACTAAAAATCTTATTTTTATTAGATTTATGTATGAAATCCACCACATTCAATCAATCCAATCCAAAAGAAATAGACTACCCACATACAATCTTATTTAATACAACTAGGGTTTCACAAGATCAAATTTTCATCCGTCCATCCAAATTCATAATGTGCATATTCATATTCAAACCCTAATCATGCTTTATAGCAAATAGAATTCAATATCCAAGATCCATCATATAACATTCACAAAATGAAAGAAGACAACAAATCACTCACATACAACATTCAAAGAATAAACAAAAACAAAACAATAAACAATTTACATCACTCACCTCTAATAAAGAAATCCGATGAGAAAACTTCTCTTTTGCAAAAAATCCAAGATCCTCTTCTTAATCCTCCAAAAATAATAAAACTTTATGTTGTGCAGCGAAAGACGACTACACTACACCCCTTTTAAATACCCGGAATAGGAGTTTTAGGGTTTTTAGACACATTTGCAAAACAACCCCCTTTAAAATATAACTTTACATAAATAGATCCCTATACTTGGAAACTTGATAAAATCAATTAAATTGAGATTTAAAAGCAAAATAAACTCCCTAATTCCAGTCGGCACTGTTTGAAAGTCCAGAAAATAGTTTTTTGCACTTTCACCCCTCAAAATAACAATTTGCAAAATAATCCTTTTTTTTCTTTAATATTTGCAAATAGATCCAATAAATATCAGAAAAATCTGGAAAAATTACAAATAATTCCCAAATAATAAATGATGATTTTCCATGAAGAAATTTTGGCTTTTGAACATCTCAAGAAAATATTTGCACGTGTTTTGCACGTGTAAAAAATAAATCTTTAGAAAATATCTATTAAATCTCAAAAATTCATTTGAATTCATTTATAAACATTTAAAATAATATTTAAAAATACGGGGTACTACACCACTCCCTCCTTAGAAGAGTTCTGTCCTCAGAATTATTGCTAATGAGGTCCAAAAAGCATACCAACAAGGAAAACAATATCTCATAAATGGAAACATAGTTCAAACAATAGCATATGAGAACATTATCAAAATAGAAGGAATACCACTCAACTCAAAGGTACAATCATTCAAAAGAATTACAATCACATAAAAGAAAAATACATTCAGACAAAAAGCTCAGGGAAATCCTTCTGCATGCGATCCTCTGGCTCCCAAGTAGTCTCTTCGAACTGCTGATTCCTCCACAGCACCTTGACCATAGGTATCACTTTGCTCCTAAGAACTTTCTCCGTACGGTCAATGATCTCAACAGGCTGTTCCTTGTAACTCAAGTTCACCTGCAGACTTTCAGGAATCTCTACCAACTGATGGTTCTGATCTGGGACATATTTCCTCAACAACGACACATGGAATACATCATGCACCTGTGCCAATTCCTCTGGAAGCTCCAATCTATATGCTGTCTTGCCAATCCGCTCCACGATCCTGTATGGCCCAATATACCTTGGTGCCAACTTGCCTCCCTTACCAAACCTGATCACTCCTTTGGTCGGAGACACCTTGAGGAAAACTATATCCCCAACCTCAAACTCCAAGTCCCTTCGTCGAGTATCAACATAACTCTTCTGCCAACTCTGAGCCTCAACCAACCTTTTGTGAATCAGTTCAATCTGCTCTGACGTCTGCTGTACGATCTCAGGACCAAACATCTGCCTCTCGCCAACCTTGTACCAAAAAACAGGTGTCCTGCACCTTTGCCCGTACAAAGCCTCATACGGTGCCATCCCGATAATCGCATGGTAACTGTTGTTATAAGCAAACTCAACCAATGCCAAGTATCTCTCCTAACTACCATCGAAATCCATAACACAAGCCCTCAGCATATCTTCCAACACTCGATTCACCCTCTCAGTCTGACCATCGGTCTGTGGATGAAACACGGTAATGAAATCAGTTCTGGTGCCCAAAGCTGCTTGTAGGCTCTTACAAAACCTTGAAGTGAACCTTGCATCCCTGTCAGAAATAATCGACACAGGAACTCCATGAAGCCTCACAATTTCACCAATGTACAACTCAGACAATTTCTCCAACGACCAAGTAATCTTCATGGCCAGAAAGTGAGCCGACTTAGTCAAACGGTCCACGATAACCCAAATCGAGTCATTGCCCTTTGAATTCCTCGGCAAAACTGTGATGAAACCCATACTGATATTCTCCCACTTCCACTCCGGAATGGGCAATGGCTGTAACAAACCTCCAGGTCTCTGATTTTCTGCTTTGATCTGCTGACAAGTCAGATACCTTGCCACAAAATCTGCCACATCCCTTTTCATACCAGACCACCAAAAGTGCTATTTGATGTCCTTGTGCATGTTCGTGCCGCCAGGATGTACTGACAATAAGGTACTGTGTGCTTCCTGCAGGATACTCTCTCTCAAATCTGCATTATCAGGAACACACAACCTCTCACCCATCCAAAGAACTCCATCTTGGACATGAAACTCTGATAGCTTGCCTTCTGAAACCTGTTGCAGCATCTTCTGAATCTCTGAATCTGATCTCTGACTTTCCACAATTCTCTCTCTCAAGGAAGGCTGCAGTTTCAACTGAGCCAAAGATGCCCCTAAACTCTGCAACACCACCTCAATACCTGCTTGATTAATCTCTGCTACCAACTTGCTTCGAGTAGTGATCAAACTAGATAAACTACTCTTCCTGCTAAGTCCATCAGCTACCACATTCGCCTTGCCTGGATCATACTTGATCTCAGGACGAATGTCTTCCAAAACTTCCAACCACCTTCTCTGCCGAAGATTAAGACCCTTCTGTTGATAAATGTACTTCAGGCTCTTGTGGTCGGTGTACATATTGACCTTCTCACCATAAACATAATGCCTCCACTTCTTCAAGGCAAAGATAATAGCTTCTAGCTCCAAATTGCGTCGGATAATTCTTCTCATGCGGACGCAATTGTCTCGAATCGTAAGCAATAACCTTGCCTTCTTGCATCAAGACACAACCCAAACCTCTGAGAGACGCATCGCTGAAGATATCATAACCCTTTCCAGCTTGTGGCAAAGCTAAGATAAGTGCAGTAGTCAACCTCTCCATTAAATCAAGGAAGCTCGCCTCACAATTATCAGTCCATGAAAATGCCACATTCTTCCGAGTCAAACCTGTCAAAGGAACTGCAATATGAGAATAACTCTGGATGAATCTCCTGTAGTAACCAGCCAAACCCAAGAAACTTCTGACTTCCTTCACAGACGTTGGCCTGGGCCAATCCTTTACTGCTTCAACCTTCTGAGGATCAGTGGCCACTCCCTCCTTAGAAAGGATATGTAACGCCCCGAATCCCAAATACACTGAATTCGAGATGTTCTACAGAATCTTTCCGCTTCATTTAGTACAATTTTACAAGGAAATTTGAACTTTTCACTTTACATCAGAGTTTACATGAATACATTACAATTTATATTGCACAGCGGAAGTAAACTTTACCACAATGAAATAAATGTACAACAACATTGAATAATCTTTAAGCATCTGTTCCTCTTTAATCTTTATCATGCCATTTACCTGCATATAAGACTGTGGGTACGTCAGTTTATTCAACCGACGAACATTATACACTGCCATCCTCTCTATGCCGGAAATAGTATAACTTATTTTTCATATTTAGCAAACACAAACTTGTCACATATCAAGCTAAAGGGACTACCCTATTGATGTCTTGTTGTGGTTGTGCACTTAGTCCTTAATGCAGTTATTTATATTATATGACACTAATGCGCACTTGTTCGGATTCTATGCATCCCATACTACATAGGTCCGAGGGCAAGCCCTTAAACGTTCTTCATCTTTGTAGGGTTCAATCCCTCGTCATGACTTAATCTACTACTGTAACTACGGTAAGTATCCTAGATGTTTTCTGACCTACGGACTCATGTCTAGGCGCCCTGGAGGGAATCCCATCGCACTTACACATGACTCATCATGCAGGCATCCTGTGGTAATTCAGCTCCTACCATAGACATGATACCACCCATAGTCTTCAAACATCCCACGAGCGTCACCACTGGGACGGTACTCTGGAGCAGTATCCTCGCCCAGCCTCATCATGGGACATCCTGGGATACGCTCTCGCCGCTATCCAATGGCCCTCATACTCAATGTTTTTCTCTTACTTTCATCATGTCTTCACTATGTAGCTAATCCTTAATTCTAATGATATAGAATCATGAATAAAACCAAAGCACTAGAGTTAGCCTCTCCACTAAACTGGACTTATATATTTTTTCAACATGACCAACCTTGGTCTTTCATATTTCATTTATTTCTTTCCAAATGCCGGGGGAGACTTAGCTACTCTTTTGTTTCAATTCCCATTCACAAATTCTAAAGTTGAGTGTTTCAACTCATAGGTTCACATGTTGAGTTGTCATACTCAAAATATTTCTATCTTCAAATCATGATTTCCAAATCATTCAATAGTCCATAATTATACACTAAATTCAACTATTCATCATGTAACTCATGCAATAATATTTTCACATAAAAAATCACATCACTAGTTACTTAATCAAGGATGAATATTTATACATCATGAATTGTCACACCATTCTCCATTGAGAATAATTCACATCACTTCATATAATTCACATCTTATTCGTATTTTTTTCTTCTAATATTCCATTTTAAATCTTTTGTAAAGTACCACTTTATACAAATGCAAGTGTAGAACTTATAGTTCTAAATTATACTTTTACTCCTTAAACATACTCCACTTCATACGAATAATCCTCAAATTATTTTTCATAAACTCCACATGATTTTAAAATAATAAATATATTTTTTCCCACATTTTTGATCACTAAAACACCCCCAAAAAAATTATTTTTCCACAACATAAACACAGCCGAAGGCCACGGATCGAACCAGCGACCACTAGGAGAAAAAACTAAAGCACAGACCACTAGGCCGAGTTCTGCCCACGCATAGAAGAGGGCGCGAAAGCATTAAGTGTTCTTCTGCCGCACTGTTTATATAATTTTTGAAATGAAAATTAAAAGTATGGCAACCCGGGAGTTCGAACCAGTGAGCTCAGACCACTGTAGCGCTCTAAGGCTATCCTGACCACTTGAGCTACGTGCTCAGGTTGTCAAAGTTACAACTCGAAATTTATTTAACCAATTATTCTCTGTTAATTAGAGTACATCGATGTTCATCAACATCTTACTTCAATTTGCTCTTACTAATATACTATAAAAATTCCAGATTTATCATTTCCATCATGAATTTTACTCCAGTACATAAAAATAATTTTCTCAAATAATTAAACATATTTTTCCCCATAAATAACACATTTCTACCATACAAATTGGTTAATTTAATATACTACCACTAATACATTCCTTTTTCGACATTATAGTTTCATTAGTCTCTATACTAATTTTCTGCCATTATTCATCTCACAAATATAATGACTGCATCTTAATTTATCAACATAACAAAATTTCTAATTAGCACATAATGCGACATTGTCAACTACTAATCTTTGTGCATAATTTTCATGCTACTAACGAAAGTTCATTTACACAATTCATAACCATATTCATGTTGCACCCAACTTGAATTTTAATAGTAGAATCACACACAATTTGCATATCAACAATTCAATCAATTATAGCTCATTTTTCCAATTAAATGCGCACTCTTATTAATCATTTTCATGCATCATTTTTCTAATTGAATCTAGCATGCATTCTTATTTAGAAATAGGGAAAATTTACCCACCTTAATTTGGAGAGAAAAATACAATTTAGCAACGTCCTAGACGAATGTCCTTGCAACGAGAGTGCTCCTCCTCCTTGAACACGCGCACACAGGCCTCCCAAGCACCAACCGAGAGCTCCTAGTTGATGGCCGGCCTCCTCTTCTCCTTGATGTTGCAAGCACAATCCCACACACTCTCAATCTTTTAACTCACAAAATCACTACTTGATAATATAATTTAGACTATAGGTTTGGAGGGATTAATAAGCACAAGAATAACTAGCCATGGGGGGGGTATTTATACTAAAAATCTAGGGAAATGGAGGGCTAGGATTGAAGTAGGAGTTAGGAACAAATGGTTTAGATTTAATAAGGAGTTACACTAACTATCCACAATCAAGTAACCACCACACCATGATTTCCACTCAAATTTTCATTTCCCTCCAAGCTCACAACCGGCCTAGCTTGGAAAAGTGCATTTTGCACGTGCACGTGCAATGCACGTGCACGTGCAAGCAACTAGGTCCAAAAATTGTACATTAAATTTTATATAAAAATAAACTTTAAATTGTATTCTACATGACAAGTTGTATAAAAAATAAATTAACTCATGGGCTTTAGTTTATGGGCCAAAATAATTATTTTAAAATAACATAAATTAATTACATTTTGGGCTTTTTAAAAAAAAAGGCTTTTATCTATTTAGAAGAAGGCTTCATATAAAAGCACATATTTAAAAATTTATACATCATCATGATGAAAATAATCATAAAATTCAACCAAAAATATTGCATGTGCACACTACGTGCAAAAATTAAATAATTTTCATTAAATGAAAATCGGGGCATTACAACACTCCCTCCTTAGAATAGTTCCGTCCCCGGAACTACAGCCCAAGAGCGAGAAAACAAACACTCACAACAAGAACAAAAAAAATACAAAGATACAATCAAGCAAAAAGCTCAGGATAATCCTTCAACATCCTCTCTTCAGACTCCCAAGTAGCCTCTTCAACCAAATGATTCCTCCAGACTACTTTGACCATCGGTATCGTCTTATTCCTCAAGACTTTCTCTCGACGATCAACAATCTCGATAGGAGACTCGATGTAATTCAGATCCAACTGCAAACCTTTCGGCACTTCAGGCAAATGATGACTCGGATCTGGAATATAACCTCTCAGTATCGACACACGGAAGACATTGTGCACCTCAGATAACTCTTTCGGTAATTCAAGCCGGTAAGCAGTTTTCCCGATCCTTTTCAATATCTTGTACAGGCCTATAAACCTCGGGGCTAATTTCCCGCCTTTTCCAAATCGAACCACACCTTTACTGGGTGATACTTTCAGAAAGACGAAGTCACCGACCTCAAATTCAAGGTCCCTTCTCCGGTTGTCTGCATAGCTTTTCTGCCTGCTCTGAGCTTCTACCAACCTTTTCCTGATCAGATCAATCTTCTCAGAAGTTTGCTGCACAAGCTCAGGCCCAAACAACTGACGCTCCCCAACCTCAAACCAACAAACAGGTGTCCTGCACTTCCTGCCATACAAAGATTCGTACGGTGCCATCCCGATGCTAGCCTGAAAACTGTTGTTGTAGGCAAACTCTACCAAAGGTAAATGCCTTTTCTAACTGCCTCCAAAGTCTAGTATACAATACCGAAGCATATCCTCAAGAATACGGTTGACTCTCTCGGTCTGCCCACCGGTTTGCGGATGAAAAGCAGTGCTAAAATCTGTCTTGGTACCCAAAGCTGTCTGAAGACTCCTCCAGAAATGCAAAGTAAACCGCGCATCTCGATCAGACACAATAGTTGACGGAACACCATGAAGCCGGACGATCTCGCCAACATACAACTCAGTTAACTTGTCCATCGAAGCAGTGAGTTTCATCGCCAAAAAGTGAACGGACCTGGTTAGTCGATCGACTATAACCCAAATCGCATCATTGCCTTTAGGACTCTTAGGCAATCCCGTAATGAAATCCATACTGATGTTATCCCACTTCCTTTCCGAAATAGGTAACGGCTGTAATAGACCTCCGGGTCTCTGATTTTCGGCTTTGACTTGCTGACAAACCTCACACTTCGCCACAAATTCAGCCACATCTCGCTTCAAACCTGACCACCAGAAATGCTGTTTGATGTCTTTGTACATCTTAGTACTCCCAGGATGTACCGACAAAAGAGTAGTATGCGCCTCCTGAAGAATACTCTCTTTCAGGTCTGCCTGATTTGGGACACATAGCCTCTCTCCAAACCACAACACTCCATCCCTGATTTGAAATCCGGGTAACCTGCCAGCACCAACCTGCTCCTTCATCTCCAAAATATCAGCATCAACCTCCTGACTTGCAATGATCCCTACATTCAGTGTAGGCTGAAGCCTCAACTGAGCCAAAGATGCTCCCAATCCTTGCAAGACAACTTCAATACCTGCTCGATCCAATTCCTCAATCAGATGCTTCTGAGTTGTAATCAAACTGGCTAAACTGCTCTTGCGACTAAGTGCATCAGCAACAACATTAGCTTTTCCAGGATGATACTTGATCTCAGGTCGCATGTCCTCAAGCACTTCCAACCATCTTCGCTGCCTCAGATTCAAATCCTTCTGCTGATATATATACTTGAAGCTCTTGTGGTCCGTGTACATGTTCAATTTCTCACCGTACACGTAGTGCCTCCATTGCTTCAGGGCAAAGATAATCGCAGCCAACTCCAGATCATGAGTCGGGTAATTCTTCTCATGCGATCGTAGTTGCCTAGACCCATAAGCGATTACTCTTCCTTCTTGCATTAAGACACAACCAATCTCACGATGTGAAGCATCGCTGTAAACATCATACTCAACACCTGCTCTAGGCAGAGCCAAAATGGGTGCAGTAGTCAGCTTCTCTTTCAACTCCTGAAAGCTTGCCTCACATTGCTCAGTCCACTTGAAGTTCACATTCTTCTTGGTCAGACCAGTAAGCGGCACGGCTATCTGGGCGTAACCTTGAATGAATCTCCTGTAGTATCCAGTCATTCCAAGAAAACTTCTGACTTCCTTCACTGTAGTAGGCCTAGCCCAATCTCTCACTACCTCTATCTTCTGAGGGTCAGTTGCCACTCTCTCCTTAGAAAGGATGTGACCTAGGAATGCCACTTCAGATTTCCAGAAATCACACTCGGATAACTTGGCATACAACTTCTGCTCTTCCAGCTTCTTCAAAACTACTGCTAGATGCTCGGTGTGCTCCTCCTCTGACTTGGAGTACACGAGGATATCGTCGATAAACACCACGACGAAAGAATCAATGAACGGCCTCAGAACTCTGTTCATCAAATCCATGAAGATTGCGGGTGCATTCGTCACTCCAAATGGCATAACTAAGAATTCGTAATGCCCATGTCGAGTTCTAAATGCAGTCTTGTGCACATCTTCAGCTTTCACTCGAACTTGGTGATATCCTGATCGAAGATCTATTTTGGAGAATACAGCTGCTCCTTGTAGACGATCGAACAAGTTATCAATTCGGGGAATAGGATACTTATTCTGAACAGTGACCTTATTCAGCTCCCGGTAATCGATACACATTCTCATCGACCCATCCTTCTTCTTTACCAAAAGCACTGGTGCTCCCCAAGGTGACGCACTAGGTTGAATAAAGCCTTTCTCCAACAGTTCTTCAATCTGCCGTTTCAGCTCATCCTGTTCCACTGGAGCCATCCTATACGGTGCCTTAGAAATGGGTGCACTCCCTAGTTGAACAGTGATGTTGAACTCTACATCACGATACGGGGGTAATCCAGGAAAATCATCCAAGAACACAGTCGGATAGTCCCGAACCACAGGAATCCCTTGCACTTCCACAGGAGTCTCTTCCTTGCGGATAGTTGCCACCAGCCTAGAACACTTCTTCTTCCCTTGGAAAGTGACTTCAGGTCCACCTAGAGCCTTCACTGTTACCGTCTTGGTTTTGCACTCGATGCTTGCACTGTACACCGACATCCAATCAATGCCAATGATAACATCGACTCCCAAGATAGTCAGCTCGATTAGATCAATCCCGAAGATTCGATATCCAATCACGATCTCGCAATCCACATAGTACCGATCAGTGGTTAAAGTTTCCCCTGATGGAGTAGCTACTGCTAAGATCTTGCCTGGAAAAATCTTCGGTTCAACTCCTAACACTTTAGCAAATTTAGGAGACACAAAAGTATGAGAGGATCCAGTATCGAACAACACAACAGCTTTCATTCCATTAAGATAAAGTTCTCCTGTTACATAATACACACTCATTACGTAACAGTTTCACTAAACAGCTGGAAAACAAATGACAAAAACCTCTAAACATCAGCCCTCGTACCAGTGATGACATGATCAACCTCATCTGCATCAGCTTCCGTCAAAGCAAATACTCGCCCTGGTTGGTACGGTCTCTTCCAGTCTGCTGCGTTGGTGCATTGCTATTACCACTCCGTGGCTTGAGACATTGAGATTTGTAATGCCCCGTTTCACCACAGTTGTAGCAAGTTACCGCAGGAGGTCTCACCACATTGTTTCCCAGGTCCTCCAGCCACACTAATAGCGTTCGCCCCTGTCGGTTTGAACCTTTGTGCAGATGGTTGTCCCTTGAAACTCCCAGAATGTGCAGACCTCTTTCCAGACTGCCAGTTGTTCCTCCAGTTCTGAACAACATGGAACTGCTCCATATCTGCTTCCGTCGTTACTGCTCTCTTGACCAACTTGTCAAATCTTCTGATACCAAGGGGTATCATCCGGGACCTCAAGCTCGGCCTCAATCCATGCTCGAACTTAAGAGCCTTCTTAGCCTCATCCATCACTAATTCCGGAGCATACCTAGAGAGCTGAGTAAACTTGGTCTCGTACTCTCTCACTGACATGTCGCCTTGCTGTAGTGATAGAAATTCCATAGCCTTCTTCTCTTGAACATCAGAGGGAAAATAGTGACTGCGGAATTCTTCCAGAAATTCCTCCTAGCCAAGAACTATGCCTCCCACTGTCCTCTTCATTGACTGCCACCACACAGCCGCGTCCTTCTCAAGTTGCAGAGTCGCCAACTTCACCTTACTGCCTTCAGGGGTCTCCAGCACTTCAAAGGTCGTCTCTACTTGACGAATCCAGTTGTCGCCGCATCAGGGTCTGACTTCCCTTCGAAAACAGGTGGTTTCATTCGTTTGAACGATTCCACTAGTTTAATCGCTTCGGGCACCGAATTCACAGGTCCCCTTCTTTGGTTCTGATTCATAGCCACGGCGTTGAGCGTCTGATAGACCCTCGCAAGTTCCGTTTCCAGATCCAGACCTTCACCGTTTCTAGCTCCTCTTCTAGACATATTCTGATGCAAAAGATCCATTAAATTCGAAGTATAAGACATGAATTTTAAATCAACTTGCATTTCATTGAATTCCAAACTTTATACATTCGAATTGAAAAACATTTCTTGACATCAGAATGAAAGATAGTAGAAGCTACAACAGTCTAACTCCTTCGGTTCCTCTTCGCTTCTCGAAGTTCCCCCCGTAGTTCATCAACTTCATCCTTCAGCACATCGGTCAGATTCTTCCTCTTCTTGAGTTCCCATACCTGATGACTGAGAACTGCAAAATCGTCCTTTCGCTTTGCCAACTGAGCCTCCAATAATCCGACTCTCTCTTGCAGTGTCTCTACCTGCCTCTGAAGAGAAGTCACAAGACTATTCGGAACTGGTTCTTCTTCTTCGTCAGAAGAGTCATCAGATGAATCCGGAGGTGGGGTAATCTCTCGGGATTCAGGCCATTCTTCTCTGTCAGAATCTACTTGCCCTGGGTAGTACTCTTCATCGGAATCTGCTTGTCCAGGATGGTACTCTTCCTCGAAGATATGCCAGTCATCATCTCCAGCAGGGTCGAAGTGATCAGCCATCTTAGAAATAGAGAGGAAGAAGCATAAGTCATAGAGCAACACAAATGTAAGTCATTTACATTTAAATCTCTAGACTCAAACACACACTCTAATGTCCATTACTAGGGTGTCGTTCCTTATAAATTTGTACAAGTGTGGAAAGTGTGGCTCTGATACCACTCTGTAACGCCCGGAATCCCAAATACACTGAATTCGAGATGTTCTACAGGATCTTTCCGCTTCATTTAGTACAATTTTACAAGGAAATTTGAACTTTTCACTTTACATCAGAGTTTACATGAATACATTACAATTTACATTGCACAGCGGAAGTAAACTTTACAACAATGAAATAAATGTACAACAACATTGAATAATCTTTAAGCATTTGTTCCTCTTTAATCTTTATCATGCCATTTACCTGCATATAAGACTGTGGGTACGTCAGTTTATTCAACCGACGAACATTATACACGGTCATCCTCTCTATGCTGGAAATAGTATAACTTATTTTCCATATTTGGCAAACACAAACTTGTCACATATCAAGCTAAAGGGACTACCCTATTGATGTCGTGTTGTGGTTGTGCACTTAGTCCTTAATGCAGTTATTTATATTATATGACACTAATGTGCACTTGTTCGGATTCTATGCATCCCATACTACATAGGTCCGAGGGCAAGCCCTTAATCGTTCTTCATCTTTGTAGGGTTCAATCCCTCGTCATGACTTAATCTACTACTGTAACTACGGTAAGTATCCTAGATGTTTTCTGACCTACGGACTCATGTCTAGGCTCCCTGGAGGGAATCCCATCGCACTGACACATGACTCATCATGCAGGCATCCTGTGGTAATTCAGCTCCTACCATAGACATGACACCACCCGTAGTCTTCAAACATCCCACGAGCGTCGCCACCGGGACGGTACTCTGGAGCAGTATCCTCGTCCAGACTCATCATGGGACATCCTGGGATACGCTCTCGCCGCTATCCAATGGCCCTCATACTCAATGTTTTTCTCTTACTTTCATCATGTCTTCACTATGTAGCTAATCCTTAATTCTAATGATATAGAATCATGAATAAAACCAAAGCACTAGAGTTAGCCTCTCCACTAAACCGGACTTATACATTTGTTCAACATGACCAACCTTGGTCTTTCATATTTCATTTATTTCTTTCCAAATGCCGGGGGAGACTTAGCTACTCTTTTGTTTCAATTCCCATTCACAAATTCTAAAGTTGAGTGTTTCAACTCATAGGTTCACATGTTGAGTTGTCATACTCAAAATATTTCTATCTTCAAATCATGATTTCCAAATCATTCAATAGTCCATAATTATACACTAAATTCAACTATTCATCATGTAACTCATGCAATAATATTTTCACATAAAAAACCACATCACTAGTTACTTAATCAAGGATGAATATTTATACATCATGAATTGTCACACCATTCTCCATTGAGAATAATTCACATCACTTCATATAATTCACATCTTATTCGTATTTTTTTTCTTCTAATATTCCATTTTAAATCTTTTGTAAAGTACCACTTTATACAAATGCAAGTGTAGAACTTATAGTTCTAAATTATACTTTTACTCCTTAAACATACTCCACTTCATACGAATAATCCTCAAATTATTTTTCATAAACTCCACATGATTTTAAAATAATAAATATATTTTTTTCCCACATTTTTGATCACTAAAACACCCCAAAAAAAATTATTTTTCCACAGCATAAACACAGCCGAAGGCCACGGATCGAACCAGCGACCACTAGGAGAAAAAACCAAAGCACAGACCACTAGGCCGAGTGCTGCCCACGCATAGAAGAGGGCGCAAAAGCATTAAGTGTTCTTCGGCCGCACTGTTTATATAATTTTTGAAATGAAAATTAAAAGTATGGCAACCCGGGAGTTCGAACCAGTGAGCTCAGACCACTGTAGCGCTCTAAGGCTATCCCGACCACTTGAGCTACGTGCTCAGGTTGTCAAAGTTACAACTCGAAATTTATTTAACCAATTATTCTCTGTTAATTAGAGTACATCGATGTTCATCAACATCTTACTTCAATTTGCTCTTACTAATATACTATAAAAATTCCAGATTTATCATTTCCATCATGAATTTTACTCCAGTACATAAAAATAATTTTCTCAAATAATTAAACATATTTTCCCCATAAATAACACATTTCTACCATACAAATTGGTTAATTTAATATACTACCACTAATACATTCCTTTTTCGACATTATAGTTTCATTAGTCTCTATACTAATTTTCTGCCATTATTCATCTCACAAATATAATGACTGCATCTTAATTTATCAACATAACAAAATTTCTAATTAGCACATAATGCGACATTGTCAACTACTAATCTTTGTGCATAATTTTCATGCTACTAACGAAAGTTCATTTACACAATTCATAACCATATTCATGTTGCACCCAACTTGAATTTTAATAGTAGAATCACACACAATTTGCATATCAACAATTCAATCAATTATAGCTCATTTTTCCAATTAAATGCGCACTCTTATTAATCATTTTCATGCATCATTTTTCTAATTGAATCTAGCATGCATTCTTATTTAGAAATAGGGAAAATTTACCCACCTTAATTTGGAGAGAAAAATACAATTTAGCAACCTTCTAGACGAATGTCCTTGCAACGAGAGTGCTCCTCCTCCTTGAACACATGCACACAAGCCTCCCAAGCACCAAACCGAGAGCTCCTAGTTGATGGCCGGCCTCCTCTTCTCCTTGATGTTGCAAGCACAATCCCACACACTCTCAATCTTTTAACTCACATAATCACTACTAGATAATATAATTTAGACTATAGGTTTGGAGGGATTAATAAGCACAAGAATAACTAGCCATGGGGGGGGGGGGGGTATTTATACTAAAAATCTAGGGAAATGGAGGGCTAGGATTGAAGTAGGAGTTAGGAACAAATGGTTTAGATTTAATGAGGAGTTACACTAACTACCCACAATCAAGTAACCACCACACCATGATTTCCACTCAAATTTTCATTTCCCTCCAAGCTCACAACCGGCCTAGCTTGGAAAAGTGCATTTTGCACGTGTACGTGCAATGCACGTGCAAGCAACTAGGTCCAAAAATTGTACATTAAATTTTATATAGAAATAAACTTTAAATTGTATTTTACATGACAAGTTGTATAAAAAATAAATTAACTCATGGGCTTTAGTTTATGGGCCAAAATAATTATTTTAAAATAACATAATTGAATTACATTTTGGGCTTTTTAAAAAGAAAATGCTTTTATCTATTTAGAAGAAGGCTTCATATAAAAGCACATATTTAAAAATCTATACATCATCATGATGAAAATAATCATAAAATTCAACCAAAAATATTGCACGTGCACACTACGTGCAAAAATAAAATAATTTTCATTAAATGAAAATCGGGGCATTACAGGATATGACCAAGGAAAGCTACCTTTAACTTCCAAAACTCACACTTCGACAACTTGGCATACAAGCTATGCTCCTGCAATTTCTGTAATACCGCTGTCAAGTGCATAGAATGCTCCTCTTCCGACTTCGAATACACCAAAATATCGTCGATGAAAACCACTACGAAGGAGTCAATAAATGTCCTCAAAACCCGATTCATCATATCCATGAACATTGCTGGCGCATTCGTCAACCCGAATGGTATCACCAAAAACTCGTAGAGCCCATGAAGAGTCCTGAAAGCTATCTTACTCACATCTTCCTCCTTGACTCGAACCTGATGATACCCTGATCTCAAATCAATCTTCGAAAACACAGCTACTCCTCGAAGCCTGTCGAACAGATCATCAATCCGCGGAAGTGGATACTTGTTCTGAATAGTCACCCTATTCAACTCCCGGTAGTCAATGCACATCCTCATTGATCCATCTTTCTTCTTGACCAACAACACTGGCGCACCCCACGGTGAGGAACTTGGTCTAACTAGCCCCTTGCTCAACAGCTCCTCAATCTGCTTCTTCATTTCGTCTTGCTCTACAGGTGCCATCCTGTACGGAGCCTTAGAAATCGGAGCACTCCATGGCTGAACATTGATGCAAAACTCTACATCTCTCTGCGGCGGTAATCCTGGGAAATCTTCCAAGAACACCTTTGGAAAATCTCTGATAACTGGAATGCCTTTGACTTCATCTGAAATCGCCATCTTGGATACCATTGCAATCACCTTCGGAACTTTCTTCTTCCCTTGGAAAGTCACTGTGGGACCACCTGGTGCTTTCACTAACACCTCTTTCTGCTCGCATTCAATTGTGGCATCAAATATTGCCATCCAATCAATGTCTACGATCACATCCACTCCTAAGACTTGCAGCTCGATCAGATCGATGCCGAATAATCTCCCGCCAATCTCGATATCACAGCCCTCGTAATATCGATCAGCGATCAATTCTTCACCTGTCGGCATTGCCACCGACAAAACCTTGCCTGGAAATAACTTAGGCTCCACACCTAAGACCTTTGCAAAATTTGGCGACACAAAAGTATGCGAAGAACCAGTATCAAATAAAACTTTTGCCTTAATTCCATTGATCAAAACAATCCCTGTTACATGAAGAATGATACTCAATCTCCAATTATTCTCAAAATAAAAGTTTTACTTATTACATTGATTAAAAATGAAATCAAAACTCTTGCATACCCTGGATCACATCTTCCGAGTTACCCACATCCTCCTCGGTTAATGCGAACACTCGCCCTTGCCTCTGGAATTTACTTCCACCTGGACCATCCTTCCTCAACTGCGGACAATGAGACTTAGAATGTCCCGCCTGCCCACACTGGAAACAAGTCTGCTTCGCCAACTTAGGACAGGCTGACCTGTAATGACCTGCCTCCTTGCAGTAATAATAAGTCACTTCCTGAGTTGTGGGTGCCTTCTGCACTGAACCACTGAACTTGACTTGCTTCGCTGGGAATCCCTTCCCACTCTGACCTGATGCTGGCCTCTTGTTCCTGTTCCAGGTCTCTTGCTTCTTCTGGAACTGGTCCATGTCTTCCTCTGTCAAAGCTGCTCTCCTGACCAGCTTGTCGAACCTCCTTATGCCCAACGGAATCATTCTCGACCTCAAGCCCTGCTCAAACTTTTGGCCTTCTTCGCCTCGTCAACTATCAGCTATGGTGCATACCTCGACAGCTGAGCAAACTTGGTCTCATACTGTCGCACGGTCATGCTGGCCTACTGTAGATTCAAGAATTCTGTCGCCTTCTTCTCCTGAATATCCAGGGGAAAGAAATGATCCTTGAATTCTTCCAGAAAAGCCTCCCAAGTCATTTTCTGGTCCCTAAATCCTCTTCACCGTTTGCCACCAAACACCAGCATCCTTTTCCAATTGCATAGTGGCCAACTTCACCTTATTGGCTGCCGGAGTTTCTGAGACCTCGAAGATTGTCTCCATCCGTCTAATCCAATCATCAGTCTTGTTTGGATCAGATTGCCCCTCAAACACGGGCGGCCTCATCCTCTTGAAGGACTCAATTTGCTTGATGGGATCGGCGTTAACCAATCCTGGTCCAGCTCCATAATTCTGATTTTGGTTCTGATTCTGAGCCAAATTAGCTGTCATTAGTACATTCAAAGTCTGATACACCCTGGCAAATTTGGCATCGAGATCAATTCCAGTTCCTTGGAAACTTCCAGCTCCATCACCATTGTTACCAACCTTGGATCTGGGTCCAACCATTCTGAATACTGCAAAATGAGGGAAAAGTTAGAGCACCACACACAACTCAGATTCACATCAATACCCTTTGGCAAAACCTCAACTGTACCCCAAAAGTAAAAACATCATGTTTCAGTTCTATGTGATACTCACTCTCTAATGTCCACACCTAGGTACTCACGCTCTAGTGTCCACACCTAGGTACTCACGTTCTAGTGTCCACACCTAGGTTATTTTTATACTATGTTTATTATTACCATTGAAGCATGCTCTGATACCAATCTCTGTAGCGCCCCGAATTTCTAATATAATATCTTAGAAAATACATGGCACAATTCCTAGAATAAACTTCAATGTAATATTAAACACAACCAATACCAATAATTTTTTTTTTCAACTTTCATTACAATAATCGTTTACATAGCACATCGGAATACAATACACCTTAAATCAAAATCTCTTTTCTTTACAACACTTTCTTTTACCATTACATAAGTCACTACATCACTTTAACTCAAGCATCCGAATCCGAGCTATAAGAAATCACCTGTAAAATATGAGGCTAGAGATAATCCCTAACCCCTAAAACTAAAGGGGTCAGCCATAAAGGTGTGAGTGACATAAAACAAGCAACATAAGTTAAGCACAGATTCATAAACAACAGAACTAATAATGATACATAAAATGTGACGTAGCAAAGAAACATGTAAACCTCAAGTGAAGCTAAACTAAGTGTCAAGTGTAGAAAACAGGAAAACCACATGCGTGAAACCAAATCAAGAAAACATCAAGTCTATATGCTGACTCTCTAATGCGTACTTGTCGGAGTCTATGCATCCCACTCTACATAGGTCCAGTGCAAGCCCTTAACGTCTCCACATTATAGGGTTTGATCCCCTGCTATGCAACTAATCCTAACACGATGACTACTACGAGATAAAGATAAACTGTGAGTATTAGCCCATGCCCCGATAATTCCGGAGGTCAATCTCTATCCACAGATAATTCCAGGAGACTATTTCACTCACACCTAGGAATCTTCGAGAATACCCCACACCGCAAGCAATGACACCTCATCACACGAATACCACATATGCATCGCCTCGACCCTGATAATTCGGGAGATCAATCCCACACCACAGGTAATTTTGGAGACTATTTCACTCACACCTGGATAATTCCGGGGATTATCTCACACTGCGAGCCAGACTGAGGTCCATAACCCATGTTCTCGTTCATCATATCACCACTAGTGCTTGTCCTTATCATTTTGGTTGTTTAATTACCTAAAAAATCTCCTAGAGTTGGTGTACCCTACCAAACTTAACTCAACAACTGATCAACTAAATGCCTCAACAGGCCCAAACATAAATATCTCAACTGCCGGTAAACTAGGATCACACACATCCTCTAGAGACTCACACTCAATATCCAACCAATCTTCCAATATGAATTGCTCAGTCAAAACAACTTGAAAACATATGTTCAGTAGAAGGTAAAGTATAGAATAGTAAGTTATAGATTAAAATATTTAGAGAATAAATCAGTTGAAAGAACATTCAAAAATATAAAAATACATCAGTATCAGTCGACTAATAACAAACGTAAGTCGGCTGCCCAGAAAGAGAATTCCATGGTTTTAACAAAATAATCTAAGTGTTATAAGTCGACTTATAAAAACTATCGGTCGACTGTCCAGAACGAAAATCCAATAATCTTTAAGAAATAATTCTAAGTGTAGCAGTCGACTGTAAAGGGTATAGGTCGACTGTCCAGAGAGAAAAATTACAATAACTTAAAAAAAAAAAATTCTAAGTGGCACCAGTCGACTGTCCAGACGAGAATTTCAAGAAAACTAGAGAACATAGCAGCCGGGTCGTATCGGTCGACTGAGAAGTCATACCAGTCGACTGTCGACCTACAGTCTGCATACTTTTGGTTGTGCACATTTCAACTGATACGTAGTTTTACTTTATGAAAATGATTTCTACGAAAAGCTTATTTCTTATATGATCAAATACAACTTGTAGGACATACAATGGTCCATAAAACTAAATCAAAACTACTTGAATTTATAAAAATAGAGATTTTGTTGATTTATTTCGATTAAAACATGGATTGTGCATATAGTCAAAATAGAGTTTCTTAAAATTTATTGATCACTGAAATAGTTCGTATTCAGATCCAAACCATCTAAACATCAAAATCGCCAGAGAATCCCCAATTTGGGTATATTTCCTCAACTCAACTAATTTCTCAAATCTCGATTTTCATGTCAAGATCTCTTGATTCATACTTTTCCTTTCACATTTTTCAAAACTGAATTACCATTACAACTTACAACCTCAATCAATGGATAACATAACCATATCTAATTTGTGTTCAACCAATACTCAAAGTACTAAAAATCTCATTTTTATTAGATATATGTATGAAATCCACCACATTCAATCAGTCCAATCCAAAAGAAATATACTACCCACATACAATCTTATTTACCACAACTAGGGTTTCACAAGATCTAATTTTTATCCGTCCATCCAAATTCATAATGTGCATATTCATATTCAAACCCTAATCATGCTTTCTAGCAAATAGAATTCAATATCCAAGATCCATCATATAACATTCACAAAATGAAAGAAGACAACATATCACTCACATACAACATTCAAAGAACAAACAAAAACAAAACAACAAACAATTTACATCACTCACCTCGAATGAAGAAATTCGATGAGAAAACTTCTCTTTTGCAAAAAATCCAAGATCCTCTTCTTAATCCTCCAAAAATAATAAAACTTTATGTTGTGAAGCGAAAGACGGCTGCACTACACCCCTTTTAAATACCCGGAATAGGAGTTTTAGGATTTTTAGACACATTTGCAAAACAACCCCCTTTAAAATATAACTTTACACAAATAGATCCCTATACTTGGAAACTTAATAAAATCAATTAAATTGAGATTTAAAAGCAAAATAAACTCCCTATTTCCAGTCGGCACTGTTTGAAAGTCCAGAAAATTATTTTTTGCACTTTCACCCCTCAAAATAACAATTTGCAAAAAGATCCTTTTTTTCCCTTAATATTTGCAAATAGATCTAATAAATATCAGAAAAATCTGGAAAAATTACAAATAATTCCCAAATAATAAATGATGATTTTCCATGAAGAAATTTTGGCTTTTGAACATCTCAAGAAAATATTTGCACGTGTTTTTCACGTGTAAAAGATAAATCTTCAGAAAATATCTATTAAATCTCAAAAATTCGTTTGAATTCATTTATAAACCTTTAAAATAATATTTAAAAATACGGGGTACTACCTATGTAGTAATTTTACATGTAGTAATCTATAGGTAGAAGTAGTGATTTATATGTAATAAATTCTATACATAGTAATTCATGTTTTTATTGTAGTTGACTACTTGTAGTGAATTACTTGTAATGGACTACTTGTAGTGTTTGCTTGTAATAGCACTTGTGATAGTAGAAGTGTATGGTGGAGTTTATGGGTATATATAAAATTTCATGAAGTAATAGTAAGGAAGTGATTAGAATAACCCTATGTTTAACTTCTTGTTAAGTTCATATTGTAGTGGTAGAAGGGAGACTAGAATAACTTTATGATAATTCATGTGTAGAACAATTTCATGATCAAGTTCATAATCCTAAATAAGTAAATGCACAGTGATGGTACAAAATAAATACTTATGTTAGGTTTTTGAGTTGAATTTTGTATAAAAGAATTGAATCGGGAAATATACATGGGTAACTAGAAGCTAGTAGATATGCCATTGAAAGGTTAGTATAACTCAAAGACGGAAAGAATTAAAGTTGCAATGAGGTATTAGCACACTTATATGTGTGCATACGGTGATGCCTAGTGCATATTAAGTGCACTAGTTTGGTGTATGTTGAGGATGTATGTTGAGCCAACTTTTAGCTTAGTTGGAAAGTTGGGTTGAATCCAAATTTGGGTTAAGATAAATTTGTTGTAAGACAAGACACACTTTTGGGACAAGGTTAAATTTATTTAGTATTCAACCATTATTGAGTAAGAACCTAAGTAATCTAGTTAAGGATTTGTAAACGATAAAATGAAGAAGGCTAAATTTGAAAAAAAAAAAACCCTTGAACTATCTCCTTTTTGCAGAAAACCTCACTGAACTATTTTTTATGCAGAACCCCCCCCCCCCCCCCCCCCCCTCCCCCGCGAAGTATAGTTGCGAAAAACCTACTCCGATGGTGTGAGATTTCTGCTAAAGTCGAGTGAGGTTTTTGACAATAATGAGAAAGATGCATGATATTTTCTGAACCAACTTGCAAAGATGAATGAGGTTATATAATACAAGCATAAAAGTTAGATGTGGTTTTTTGAAAATATACTTCATGGGGGTTTTTTGCAACCATACTTCAGGGGGTTTTCTGTATAAAAAAATAGTTCAATGAGGTTTTCTGCATAAAGGGGATAGTTCAAGGTTTTTTTTTTTTTTTTTTTTTTTTTCTCTTCAAATTTAGCCAATGAAGAATAGGGCCTTTAGAATCGGGTAAAAATATGGTGCAAATGTATTTACTAAATCTAGATTATAGTAGCTTGTGATCACGTGACCAATAATATAAGGACAGACACTAGTTGGGAGTGTACTCACCTGTCAAGGGGTAGTTGGGAGTGTACTCACCTGTCAAGGGGACACATACGGTGTCGTCTCGTCTGGGACACGTGTGACGTCGTCTGGACTGTTGATTTATGAGATTTAGTGATCAGAAATGTCGAAATCTAGGGGAATGAACCCTTATGAATACGTCTATGTTCTAAGTCATCCGTACGAACAAGGAGCTAGAGCGCAACCCTTAGTCTCTGGTGGAGTAGGGGTAAGCCTGCCGATTCGTCTTATGTTCGGATAACTTATGGTAGATTTCGGGTGTGGAGAAAGATCACCGATTCTGACAGGACTGCAGCCGAGCTGAATGATCATCAGCCCGTCGGGAGTGGAGAGAGACCACCGGCCGGGCGGAGTGGAGAGACACCACTGATCCGATGTAGTAGGTAGAATCGACCGTATATACTGCAGCTCTACTGGTCACTAAAAATTTTTAGGAACATGGAAGAGTATAAGAGTAGGTTTGCACTAAGAGGGAGTGAATCATATAATCTGAAGTACGCTCAAGCTTGACTTGGAAGTATGTAGTATGGGATGCATATGTTTCCAAATCAAGTATGCACTAGAATAATAGCATCGTGTGCATTTGAGTTGCGCATTAGATCATACGTCATGACATACACCGACACTTCTATTATATGATTTCCACATTTCTTTTCGCATTAATGTTGTTTGTTGAGGATTTTAGAAATTTGCTGTTTTCATCTGTTTTGCGTCAGTTGCATTCAATTGATGTGTCCACAGTTGGTTAGTTGTAGGACTGATCGTGGGAGCAAAAGATTCGAGCTGCGAAGCATCCAAGTGGAGGGTATAGTTTTCCTTGTACAATGTAAGTTTTAAATTTCCTGTGATTTCTATCCTGTGTTGTGTACTCATTTGGAGCAATGATCTTGGGTTGTGTCACGAGTTTCCGGTATATGGGACTCGGGGTGCTACAAAGTGGTATCAGAGTCTGCTTCAAATAATAGCATTAACACAACAAGAAATTGGACTTGGAGCTCCCAATAGAGTCGGGTTTAGTTTAGATTATGTAATGATTGTAAGTCATAGGGTTACACTTTTCAACTTATGATTATGATTTTCCTATGTCTGAACTAATCCCCGTATTTTTTCTCCTTGCGTGATGGTTGATGAGGGTGTGCTGAACTAGAACGGGTTGGGTGTGGAAGAATAGGACTTCTTCTTCTTCGGAGAAGACCCTAAAGAAGAAGGAGACTCTGAAGAAGAAGAAGACCCCGAAGAGGAAGAAGAGCCAATGGAGATTGAGACACCTCCTCTCACTCCACCACCTGTAGGTTCTCCCAATGAGCTTATCAGTTTAGAGCAGGTCATCTCCCATGCAGTGTCCAGGAATAGAGGACAGTCTACCGCATCCTGAGGAAGAACTCAGAATAGGATAGCTTCGCTTTGGCACCACCTATACATGCATAAATGGAAGACAAGCCAACTAGAAGAAGAAGTTCAGGAAATTAAGAAACAATAGCTCATCTCCGAGAAGGAATTTACCAAGCTCAGAAAATTCAAAACCAAGGCTTCTCAGTACGACTAAAGATCAACTAACGATATAAAATTTTGCACCCTGAGGGAAAACAAGAAAAGTTACAGACCCAAGTGGTCTAGTTACTAGCGCAACTAGGATAACGCCAAAGGGCACTAGACTCCGTGGCGGATGGTCGGTAGGAGTGGGATTGAGATGAATGTTCTGACTGTATCTTGGGCTGAAATATTGTGTTTTGTGAATGTTTTTTGTTTTATAAAACTTTGACATGACTAGAAATCTAATATCGTGTTTTGTCTAAATATTGGTGTGATATATATAAATATGTGTATTATTGTTTGTCTAAATATATATTATTGCTGAATATCATTTGTGTGTTGAATGCCATTTTTGCAAAATTATAGTATGACATGTAGCGCCCCGAATTTTCAATAAATAAAATTAGAAATAAGTGGCACAATTTTCAGAATCAACTTCAATTGCAACTATAAACACAGTATCAAATACAGGAAAAATTAAATTTTTTTATTACAACTATTATTTCTTACATTTGCACATCGGAAAAATTTAATACATTTATTACAGCACAACCCAACACTTAAACTTTAATCATCTTAAATCCATGCTTCCACTTTACTTGGGCTACTCACTTGCAAATCCTTTGAAATAAACTGAAGAGTTGGCACGTTAGTTGAAGGCAACTGACGTCAACTATAATAATAGTGATACTTCTAGATCTCATAATCACAAACTTGATGCATATTAATAAATGATAATAAATGATGCATAAACAATAATAAATGGAACATATAACAACAGTGAAAGAGGCATAAAACAACGAGTGAAGCTAGGCTAGGTGTCAAGTGTATGATATGAAAAACAGAAAGCAAGCATACATAAAGCAAGTCAAGAAACACAAATGCCTATGATGATTTCTAATGTATACTTGTCGGATTCTATGCATCCCATACTACATAGGTCCAGTGCAAGCCCTTATCGTTTCTACTTTATTGGGTTCAATCTCACGTTATGCAACTAACTTACAACGGTGACTGAAACAAGATTAGATACTCCGTGAATGGACCCCAGCTCCGGTACGCAACCTGCCAAGTTGTACAAGTGTAGACACGCCAGTACTCGCAATCATCACTCTAACTCTGGAGAATCACCTCCCTGCCGTGTACCCTGCAATAGGCCTATCGACCCTCAACGCGCAAATACACCGTACATTCCTCGAATAGGACTGTCGATCCTCAACGCACAAACATACCGTACATTCCGTGAATAGGCCTGCCGACTCTCAACACACGAACATACCAAATTCGTCTAATTTCTAGACATTCCGCGAATAGGCCTGCCGACCCTCAATGCGCGAACATACTAGAGAAACACAATAATGCACAACCCCAAAATACACCCGTGCGAGAGGCAACCGAGCTCATACTTACGTTGCCCAAGTTCCATCACAACTCCCAACCTTGTGCCTGTCCTTATGTTTATTATTATTAATTAAATAAAATCACAGTCCCCTAGAGTTGGTGTACCCTACCCTACTAGACTTAACTCTACTGAATCAATAACAAAAGCCCCATTGGCCAAATTCCACAAAATCTCATTTGTTGGCATGTCAGGGTCCCACTCAACCTCTAGAGTCTCATAACTCAAAAATATCATCAACAATCTTTCTAGGGTCCACATCATAACCCTAAGCCTCAAATCAAAACCCAACTTGGTTTAAATTATACAAAATACTCTTTATTAATCACATTCCTTTAAATCAACTGATATTGCCACAAAACTCTTGCATATATGTAAACATATCCAACTTACAAAAATTCTTTAAAATTAACTTTTAATTGCCCCTTCCATTCATTCATAAAGTTCTATCAATTATACTAGAAATTCATTCAATTCAACTGAAACAAGTCTCTTAGTCATGTGGGATCTCGTCCCAAAAATCTGAAATTCTTTTGCCAAAAAAAAATCTGAAATTAAATTCTCAAAAAATTGAAGTCATAGAATCAATAATCTATAACATTGAAATTTATTAAATTAATTTTTTTCACCCAACACACTTTTTCTCTTTTTATTTTAAAAGCTTTAAAAATCAATACAAAAAAAAATCAACAGGAAAAATAAAACAAAACAGAGGCAAAAAAAATACTCAATAGAAAAACCAATAAGAAACTTTTTTTAAAAACTCAACAGAGAGAATAAAATGAAATCTTTAAAAGAACTCAACAGAAGGAAACAAAAAAAAAAACAAAAGCTCTAAAACTGACAAAAGCACAAAAAAACAAAAAAAACAAAAACAAACTGGGTCTCACCGGGTTCAAACCTGTGCGGCCCAGCGCTAGCGCTCAGCGCCCAAGCGCCATGGGCTAGTCGACTCCCCAAATGCCGCTTCTGTCTTAACTGTATGCTAAAATAAGCATAACTCAAACTCTGTACAGACCCTAGATCCTATACAAACCCGAAACCCTATAACTCCAAACCTTTACACAGCAACTTGGGTTACTGTTCACCTCATGAATAGTTAACCCAAAACCCAATATATTCCAATTCAACCATACAACAATTATTCAAACCCTAATATTAAACTTGAATTTTTTAAAAATAAAAACAATGAATAAACATGGAAAATCTCAACATTAAAATCAATCAAACATGAATTTAACAGCATACAATAAGTTCTAATTATTGCTACAAATTCCCATCATCTACAATTTAAATCTATGATCATCCAATCAATTTTATAGATCCCAAATTAAATCTTTATCAACTAAAAATTTGCATTTGTATGTTCATGATAATCACTAAGTCATAATATTAAAACCCAATATTTAATACACAAATTCATCATCATACAACCACCAAAACTCTAGAATATAAGACATGAAATTAATTCTAATTAAAACAACGAATTCTCTTATAAAAAAGGCTAAATTTAAAAAAAGTACACAAAGTTTTTGGCCAGTTTAAAAAAAGTACACAAAAGTTTTTTTTTTATTATTTTTATTTTTATTTTAAGGACACAATGTTTAAATAAAGTCGACTGGGTTAGTTAGGGTTAGGGTTAGTCTGATTAGTTAAGTGATATTTTTTTAAACACAAATAAAAGATGAATGTGGTTTTTTTAAACACAAATGAAAGATGAAAATGGTTTTTTTTAACCCTAACCTAACCCAACCCTAACCCTAACCCTAACCCTAATCCTAACTAACCTAGTGGACTTTATTTAAACATTGTGTCCTTTTTTTAAAAAAAAATGTGTACTTTTTTTTAAACTGGCCCAAAACTTTATATACTTTTTTAAAATTTAGCCTATAAAAAATTTACAACTTCTTAATCAACCAAGCAATGAATTTGCATGTATTCAATGGTCTATAAATTATCATAGCAAATACCCACCAACTATTATAAACTCCATGACCATACAAGGTTTTTTTTTTTATTTTTTTTTTTATTTTTTTATTTTTTTATAAATTAAAACAAGTTCTTTCATGCATCACTAATCTCTAACATCAATAAATAATTTATACATGGTGATCACATCTCAATTAGGGTTCTTATTCAGGAAGAAGTTATTTGACTACTTATTCATTGAGATTTATCCTCAAATAGATCTACATCAAATTTTACAATCATGCAAGCTCTTAATATATACCATGCTTGATCAGTAATCATCATATTCTACAATAATATAACAAATCAAGAGATGAGAAGTACCACCCACCACAAAGAAGATCAATCGAAGAGTAGCAATAACAAGAAAGAAAAGCCATTCTCCTCCTTGTGAAAATCTAAAGATCCAAGCTTCCAAAACTCCAAGAATAATAAGGATGCAAATATTAAAGAAGATGATATATATAGTTTCAAAACAGGGAAACATAGCTGCCTATTATAGGCCGGGACTGCACATCTAAGGTTTTATCGCAGTTTTGCAATTTAGTCCCCCAATAATCTCAAAAGTGCATAAATACATATTTATTCAATTAAAACAATTGAAATCAACCAAATATGGATAAAATATAATTTATTAGACCCTTCTACTGATTAGCCGACCCTAAATGTTGTCCATCAATTTTTTTGTTCAAATTTCACCTCCAAACAACTTTTTACAAAAAAACCATTTTCTTTCAAAAATTTACAAAAGTAGTTTCCTTTATTCAGAAAAATACAGAAAATTTAGAATTAATATCTACTCATAAAGATTATATTTTTCAAATAAATTTCGTAACTTTTGTTTCCAAAAAAAATATGTGCACGTGTTTTGCACGTACAAAAAGATAAATTTCAGAAAAATGCTTAATATATCAAAAAGTTCATCATAAATCATTGATTAATTCCAAAAACATATTTAAAATTTCTAGGATGTTACATGACATCCATAGTTATCTTTGAACAATGTATCAGATGTCGGGAAGAAACAAAGGCAGCTGTAAAGGAAGAACCGAGGGTCGAGGCAGAGTATACCAAAGAAACAGAGGTAACAACAGTAGAAGGACTGAGGGTGAAGGAAGTGGAGTTAATAACGCGAATCTCAATGTCGAATCAGAACTTGCACGAGTATATCAAATAATGGGAGCCTATATGGAGGCCAGTCGAAATTTCATGCCATAACCAGGAGTCTAAGAAAGGAACTCAAGCGATGCTGTTGTTACCATGTCAAGATGGTTAGTCCTTTAAGATGATGAAACCACCGGTATTTGAAGGCCAAGCAGATCTGACAACAGCCAATGAATGGATTTGTCAGGTAGACATTGTGTTTGAAGTACTTGAAACGCTAGAGGAGAGCAAAGTCAATTTGGCGAGGACACAGGAGTGTGATGACAGTCAGTCAAGTGGGGCATGGGTGATGGACCAATTGCATGGGGAGATTTCCTAGAAGAGTTCAAGCAACAATACTTCCCTCTGGACGTCCAAGAAGAAAAAGTAATGGAGTTTATCAATTTGAGGAGGGCGGTATGGCAGTTCGAGAATATGAAAAAAGTTTATTCAGTTGTCTTGTTATGCCCCAGAAATGATTCTGGATGAAGTTAAGAAGGCTAAAAGGTTCGAGCAGGGCCTTCGACCCGGACTAAGGTCAAGGATGGTGCCTTTATGCATCTGACAGTTTGACAAGCTAGTGCATCGGGCAGCAGTAATAGAGATGGATAAGAACCAGAACTAGCAGCCACCAGGGAAGGCAGGGACATGGAACAAGGGGAAACGACCCGTATCTGCTACCAACTTTAAGAAGCAGAACACAAACCAAAGGTTTAAGAAGCAGAATACCAGTGCAGGAGCTTTCAAGCCAGTGGAATGTTAGATCTGTGGAGAGTAATGACACTATAAGCATCAGTGCCCAAGGAATAAGGTTTAGGTTGGTATGAATACTTGTTTCAGTTGTGGAAAGACTTGGCACATCAAGCCAAACTACCCACAACTGCAGAAGAGAAAAAATGGACTGAGTCAGAAAAATGGTGATAAGGGAAAGAAGCCCTTCCGTCAGGATCATATTTTTTGCTTTGACTGAAGTAGATGTGAGGAGGAGGAAGGGGTCATCACTGGTATGAAAAATTGAAAGATATTTTGTTATGTTGATATAATGGAAGACAGTTAATAAAGTATGTAATCTTTTGTAACAAGATATTTGAACGTTAATGGAATCAAAGTAGTGTTTTGTTTGACAGTGGATTGTCCCATACTTTTGTATCTAAGTCCTTTGCTAAGAAGTTGAAATGTACTCATGAGGCAATTCATGGTTTGGCTTTAGAAGTAGCTACACCATCAGGAGCTACTTTAATTGCTAGTGAATGCTATAAAAGTTGTACAAATAGGTGGGGAAACTCTTAGCATGGATCTGTTGGAATTGGGATTTGTGGGGGCAGATATTATAGTCGGAATGGACTGGATGACGAAACACAAGGCGACCATAGATTTCACGGGAAAGATGGTGACCATAGTGGTACCTGAGAAACCGGAGATCATGTTTCAAGGGAAGAAGAAGCGTGGAGAGATCTTAACGATTGTGACTGGAACAAATGTACTGGACGAGGTTAAGAAGATACCCATTGTACGAGACTTCCTGCTCATATTTTTTGAGGAGTTACCTGGATTACCTCTACACAGAGATGTGGAATTCAGTATCACGATTCAGCCAGGAAGTGCACCAGTATCGAAGGCAACGTATCGAATGGCACTAGTAGAATAGAAGGAAGGAAAACAACAAATTGAAGAGTTATTGCAGAAGGACTTTATTAGGCCTAGTGCTTTGCTTTGGAGAGCACCAGTAGTACTCGTCAAGAAGAAGCTTGGGTCGACGAGGATGTGTATCAACTATCGAGAATTGAATAAGATCACGATTCAGAACAAATATCCACTTTCCAGGATCGATGACTTGTTTGATCAACTTCAGGGCACAGCTGTGTTCTCAAAGATTGACTTGTGATCAGGCTACCATCAGGTCCATGTAAAAGAAGATAATATACCTAAGAAAACCTTTAGAACTCGACATGGTCACTACGAGTTCTTGGTAATGCCATTTGGGGTGACAAATGCTCCAGCTATTTTCATGGATATGATGAACCAGATTTTGTGGCCATACATCGGCTCGTTTGTCGTGGTCTTCATAGATGACATCTTGGTGTACTCAAGACAGAGGAAGATCATGCCAGACACCTGACTGAAGTGTTGAACAAGCTAAAGGAGCATGAGTTATATGCAAAGTTATCCAAGTACGAGTTCTGGAAGACCGAGGTCGCATTCCTTGGTCACGTCCTTTCTAAGGAGGGAGTGGCCACTGATCCGCAGAAGATTAAGGCAGTAAAGGATTGGCCTCAACCACAGATGGTAAAGGAAGTCAGGAGCTTTTTTGGTCTAATAGGGTACTACAGGAGGTTCATTCAGGACTATGCCATGATAGCAGTGCCACTTACGGGACAAACTAAGAAGAATAAAAGATTTGAATGGATAGAAGCATGCGAGAAGAGTTTTCAAGAATTGAAGAGCTGGTTGATTTCAGCACCGATATTGGTCTTACCTCATGCAGATAAGGGGAATGTGATATACAGTGATGCTTCACACCAAAGGTTGGGGTGCGTTCTGATGCAGGAAGGAAGAGCTATAGCCTATGGTTCAAGGCAACTCTGTCCACATGAGAAGAATTACCCCACACATGATCTGGAGCTGGTTGTGGTAATTTTTGCCTTAAAAATATGGCGACATTATGTCTATGGAGCGAAGGTGGAGATATATACCGATCATAAGAGCCTGAAGTATATATATCATCAGAAGGATTTGAAACTACGACAAAGGCGATGGCTGGAAGTATTAGAAGACATTAGACCAGAAATTAAGTATCATCCAGGAAAAGCCAATGTAGTAGAAGATGCCCTTAGTAGAAAGAGAAGTTTGGCTATATTGATTGCAACAAGGAAGGAATTAGATGACGAGATGAAACGAGCCGATATTGAGGTGGTTACAAAGAGGCTTGGGTGCGATCTTAGCACAACTTGAACTACAACCAAGTCTGAAGGAGCGAATTAAGAAAAGCCAGGAAAGAGATGCAGAAATTTTGGAACGTAAGGAACAAGTGAATTCAAGGAAATTTCCAGAGTTCAATATAAGAGAAGGTCTATTGTGGTTCGGAAACAGATTGTGCATACCAAAGGTGAATGATCTGAAGGAAGAAATCATGAGAGAAGCAGACACTACACTACTTGCGATTCATCAAGGAAGTACCAAAATGTATCTAGACGTGAAGCAATGCTATTGGTGAGCAGGAATGAAGCGGGACATAGATGAGTTTGTGGCTAGATGTCTCACATGTTAGAAAATTAAAGCAGAAGACCAAAAACTAGGAGGGTTGTTACAACCATTGCCCATTCCGGAATGGAAGTGAGAAAATATCAGCATGGACTTCATCACAGGGTTACCCATGAGTCCTAAAGGGCATGATTCGTTCTAGGTTATAGTCGACCGATTGACAAAATCAGCTCACTTCCTACCTGTGAAGTTTACTTGGTCAACGGAGAAATTAGCAGAAGTATACATTGAGAGAATAGTGAAGCTGCATGGAGTGCCTGAATTAATAGTGACAGGGATGCAAGATTTACTTCACGATTCTGGCAGAGCTTACAGACAGTGTTGGGAACAAGAACAAATTTTAGCACAGATTTCCACCTGCAAACAGATGGACAAACGGAAAGAGTGAATCGAGTCCTGGAGGATATGCTCAGAGCATGTGTTTTGGACCTCGGAGGGAGCTGGGAAAAGTATTTAGACCTGGTAGAATTCGCCTACAACAAAAGCTATCAGGCTAGTACTGATATGGCCCCGTATGAAGCACAATATGGAAGAAGGTGTCGAACACCGGTATGCTGGTATGAAGTAGGAGAAAGGCAGATGTTTGGACTAGAAATCGTGCAACAGACTTCTGAGAAAATTGAACTGATCAGGAAAATATTGGTAATAACAAAAAGCCAGCAGAAAAGTTATACTGACACTCGACGAAGAGAATTGGAATTTGTAGAAGGTCACTTGATATTCCTGAAGGTTTCACCAACCAAGGGTATTTTCAGATTTAGGAGAGGTGTTAAATTGGCCCCGAGGTACATTGAACCATACAAAATCCTGAAGAAGATTAGGAAGATGGCATATAAATTAGACTTACCAGCAAAACTGGCCCAAGTACACAATGTATTTCATGTCTTGATGTTGAAAAAGTACGTGCCTGACCCGAGTCACCAACTAGTGGAGATTTCAGAAAATCTACAGGTGGATCTTACTTACGAGGATAAGCCGATGAGAATAATTGATCACAAGGAGAAGGTGTTAAGAAATAAAGTAATCAATGGTTAAGGTGCTCTAGAAGAATCAGTTGTAGAAGAGGCCACATGGGAGCTGGAAAGCCGAATGAAGAATGCATTTCCTAAATTATTTGAATGAATTATGTTTTATGACTTCTATTTTCCTCGTTTTCCTCTTTACTAAGCATAGTTCTGGGACAGAATTATTCTAAGGACGGGGTAATGTAATACCCCCCTAAAAAATAATAATAATTGAAAATTATTTTTTTGCCACATTTACTAATAATTTTTTTTACACTGAATGTATTGTTGTATAGTATATGTTGGCCCAATCCATTACATTTGCATGGTTAAGCCTAACCATATATAATGTTCATTGAATATATACTAATACTACACTACTATTATATACATACATTCCATAATCTATGCATACACTACTACTGTAATATCCCGGTTAGATATTATATTTGTATTATAATTATTTTTAAAATTAAAATATTTTTTATGGAAATTACTTAGTTTTAATAAATAATCATTATCTGTATATATATACAAGTAAGTATATATATGTATTGTATCGATTTGTGCACTTGTACAAAATCCTGTAAAATGTGTTTTTGAGAAAATGTCTGTAAAATCCCGGGCTGATATTAAAATTATTATTTTATTATTATTTTCAGAATTGAAATGTTTTTATGGATATTACCTGGTTTAGGTAATAAACATTATCTCTATATATATACCAGTCTGTATACATCTGTATTGTATCAAATTGGTACTGAAATCTCCCGAGCCGGTAATAAAACTATTTTTATTATTATTTCTGAATTAAAATATTTTTGGTAGAGATTATTCATTTTAACTAATAAAAATTATTTGTATAGATAGATATATGTACGTATATGTACTGTATCGATTTCGTACGTTTGTACGAAATCATGTAGTATGTGATTTTGAAAAAATGTCTCTTATTTTTATTCATCATGATCAAATGGAGGGTAGGGATTAGATTAGGGTGTGATTGCATTATTTATTTGCAAACTAATCACCCAATTATTTTAACCATGAGAATGAGAACACTTGTCTCTCTTCTCAACCACAAAAACTCACTCCCTTCTCCTATAAAAGATCTTGGCCGGCCCCCAAACCTAGGGCAAAGCCCTTTCTCATTTTGTTCTTCATTTCCATCTCACTCCATCTCTTCTTCTTATATTTCTTCCACTTCTTCTTCTACTTGTTTAATTAAAAAAAATGAGAAGATAGAAAAGAAAAAGAGATCAAATCAAAAGAAATAGAGTGGGTTCATTTCTTAGGGTGTTCTTGAAGAGGAACAAGAACAAGGAAGGAGAAGGAAGAAAGCTAGCAAGTTCTTCCTACTAGTTTGGGTGGGGGTTTCTCTTCTTGTGTTTTAATTGTTATTGCTTTGTTTATTTGTATGTTTAGTGTTAAAGAACAACTTGGACTGAAGAATCTTTTGCATATTTTTGATGTGGACTAGAATAAAATGGCATGCAAGGATTGAGGTGGTAGAACACAAAATAAAATACTAAAGATTCAATCTTGTAGTTTAGAATGTTAGAATTAATTAATTGTACTAAATTTGGATATTTGACTCCAAATTAATTTTAGAGGTTCTCATATGTGTTATTACCATGATCTGATTTTTGTAGATTTTTCTGGGTTAGTTTGATGGGTTAAACAAATTGTTTCCCCAAAATAGCAAGTTCTTCAGCCGAAACTGCTGTTTTGTTGATTCGACTTGTGTTTAAGGGGCTGGATTTTGAGTTCCTTACGGAATCTGAAAAAGTGTTCAACTAGAGAGTTTTAGTAGATGCTCTCCCCTTTCCAAAATGGCCAATTTTGAAAGATTCCGATAAATATAGCAAAAGTTATAAGCTTTACAAGTTCCAGCTTTTGCTGTGCTTTTTGTTGGTTTTGAATTGTGTTCAAAGAGCTGGATTTTGAGCTCTATAAGAAATCTGAAAAAGTGGTCAACTAGAAAGTTGTAGTAGATGTTCTCCCCTTTACAAAATATCTAATTTTGTTAGATTCCGACAAGTATAGCAAAAGTTGTGAGCTTTACAAGTTTCAGCTTAGTGCTGTCTTTTGTTGTTCTTGAATTTTGTTCAAAGAGCAGGGTTTTGAATTCCATAAGGAATCTGAGAAAGTTGTTAACTAGGAAGTTGTAGTAGATGTTATCCCCTTTCCAAAAAGTCTAATTTGGTTAGATTCCGACAGGTATAGCAAAAGTTGTGAGCTTTACAAGTTTCAGCTTTGTGTTGTATTTTGTTGTTCTTGAATTTTGTTCAAAGAGTAGGGATTTGAATTCCATAAGGAATCTGAGAAAGTTGTTAACTAGAAAGTTGTAGTAGATATTCTTAGCATTTCAAAAAGTTCAATTATGCTATATTCCGGTAAGTATAGCAAAAGTCATAAGCTTTACAAGTTTCAGCTTTTGCTGTGCTTTTTGTTGTTTTTGAATTGTGTTCAAAGGGTTGGATTTTGAGTTCCTTACGGAATCTGAAAAATTGTTCAACTAGAGAGTTGTAGTAGATGTTCTCCCCTTTCCAAAAAGTCTAATTTTTCTTGATTCCGATAAGTATAGCAAAAATTACAACCTTTACAAGTTTCAACTTTTGCTGTCCGTTTTGTTGTTCTTAAAATGTGTTAAAAGAGTTAGATTTTTAGCTCTATAAGGAATCTAAAAAATTGTTCAACCAGAGAGTTGTAGTAGATTTTCTCCCCTTTCCAAAAAGTCCAATTTTGTTAGATTCCGATAAGTATAGCAAAAGTTACGACCTTTACAAGTTTTAGCTTTTGCTGTCCTTTTTGTTGTTATTAAAATATGTTCAAAGAGCTAGATTTTGAGCTCTATAAGGAATCTGAAAAAGTGATCAACTAGAAAGTTGTAGTAGATGTTCTCCCCTTTCCAAAAAGCCCAATTTTGTTAGATTCCGATAAGTATAGCAAAAGTTCTGAGCTTTACAAGTTTCAGCTTTTGCTGTCTTTTTGTTGTTCTTGAAATTGTGTTCAAAGAGCTGAATTTTGAGTTCTATAAGGAATCTGAAAAAGTGGTCAACTAAAAAGTTGTAGTAGATGTTCTGCCCTTTCCAAAATGTCCAATTTTGTTTGATTCCGACAAGAATAGCAAAAGTTACAAGCGTTACAAGTTTAAGCTTGTGCTGTCTTTTGTTGTTCTTGAATTGTGTTCAAAAAGTAGGGATTTGAATTCCATAAGGAATCTGAGAAAATTGTTAACTAGAAAGTTTTTTTTTTGTGAAGAAAAGGTGTAGTATGGCCACCCTATTTTATGAATAAGGGGTTAATAAACCAAACTCAGAGTACTGAGCCAAATACATGGTCCTACAATCAAAACAAAAGTACCTAAACTCCACCCCAAACATGAGGGGTGGGACAAAAGAAAAACAGAATGAGCGCAACATACACGCGTCTGAACAAAATACATCATATCCCCCCAACAAGCTCCGGGGCAGAGGGGATCAATCAACAGTAAAAGAAAAAGCTAGCAGTCAGTCAATCGTTGGGCCTATCTGGACTTCATCATCATCAAAGTCGTCAACCTGGAATACGCTAGCTATCCTACCTCTGGGACCTGCTGCGGCAACATTCGTCCAAAATAAAATAAAATGCATAATGTGAGACAAATTGCCAGAAATATTATTACAAGTTTTGCGAAAATAAAGATTATTCCTGTCTAGCCATAGAATCCAGGTCGTTGCGGCGGTAGCGATATACCATGCTTCTCTTATAGTTCTTCTTTCAATAGAGAATTTTGAACCTACCCACAGATCCTCGTACACAGTAGGGTACTGATTCGTCCCCCGGGCGCTGAGTACCTCAACGAGTACCGCTTTGCTCCTAGGGCACTGTAGAAAAAGGTGGTCTCTAGTCTCTGGGGAAGCATGGCAGAACCCACAACAAGAATCCACATTCGGTTGGCGTTTAGTGAGGTTTTCTCTAGTCAAAATCACATCGTTCAGCACCAGCCATAAGAAAACTTTGATTTTCAGTGGGGCTTTTGTCCTCCATATGACGCATGACCACTTTGGGGCACACTCCTAAAGTGAATTCGGTTATACAGGGAGCGCACGGTGGACGTGCCATTCTTTTCCAGTCCCCAAGATTTCCTATTCGGACCTTGAGAGCAACTAATTCCAGTGTTGGTTATGTAGGTCTGAAGTTCCTTGAGCCTAAGCTGAGAGTCCGGGTCCAATGATTGTTTAAAGACTGGTTTTCAGGTGCCTCTTTTCCAGGTTGCGGCCACCGTGCAGTGTGGTTGAGATGCATGAACATATAGATCGGAGAACAGAGCTCGAAGTGTGTGATCACCACACCACTTATCCCACTAGAATCTGGTGAGTCTACCGTTATCGATAACTGATGTCACACCGCTAATGAAGGGATCGTAGGCCTTAGCTATGCCTCTCCAGAACCAAGAGACACGTGGGCCTACCCTGAACCCCAAATTTCTTGTTCCATTCCCATGCAGATATCCCTGAACAAAATCTTGCCACCCATCTCCATTGGGGTGGAAAGTTTTCCACCACCATTTACCCAATAGGGCAAGATTCATATCTCGAACATCAATGATACCTAGTCCTCCGTGTATCTTTTTCATGCATGCTTTCTCCCATCTGATAAGGTGGTAACCGCCTCTATCTCGGTCTGTCCCTTTCCACAAAAACTGTTTTCGAGTCCGGTCAATTCTCTGAATTACCCATCACGACATTTCCAAGAAGGACAGATAATAGGTTGGAAGATTTGAGAGGACTGCATTAATGAGCATGACTCTCCCTCCCAATGATAGGGCTTTACCTTTCCACCCTACAAGATGGTTCTCAACTCGGGCAATGATGGGTAGCCAATCGACCTTTTCGAGTTTCCCGGGTCTTAGTGGCTACCCCATGTATTGAATGGAAAAACTCTCGGTGGAACAATTGAGAATCATGGCATGTTATAGTGCCTCATCTGTAGTCATGGCAATGGGGATGATGGCACTTGTGGAAGTTAACCTTAAGGCTAGACCAAGCCTCAAAACTATATAGTATTCCCTTGAAGACGGTTGTTTCCCCGAGGTTGCCATTTCCTAATAGAAGAGTATCATCTGTATATTGGAGGATTGAGCAACCTTGGCGATTGACTCCCATGGCCACCGGTGCGATCCAACCTGACCTTGGCGATTGACTCCCATGGCCACCGGTGCGATCCAACCTGCTCTACTGCAGTTAGCCATCATGGATCGAAGTACGTCTGCCACGATGGTGAGGAGGAGGGGGGAGCAGATCTCCTTGTCTAAGGCCCCGTTTGCAAGAAAATCGGTGGCCTGATACCCTATTGACCAAGATTCTAGTTCTGCTGGTGGTAAGACATGTGTGGATCCATCTGATCCATCTATCCCCAAAACCTCTTCCAGCCAGTGCTTCCAGAAGACAATCTCATTCAACCGAATCATAAGATTTCTCGAAATCCAGCTTCAGGAGGTAGCTCTTAGCGTTCGACGTGTAGCATTGGTGGATAGTTTCTTCAGCCGTGGCCATACTGTCCTGAATACCTCATCATTTAGTGAACCCCGTCTGATCATGACTAAAGAGACCATCCATCACCTTTCTTAGTCTGTTAGTGAGCGTCTTGGTAATGATCTTGACAGAGCAGTTAAGGAGGCTGATGGGATGGAAGTCTCCCACCCGCAAGGAGTCTTCTTTCTTAGGGTTTAGCACAACCTACGCAAAATCAAATCTACCTAATTTGAGCTTATGGTCGTAGAAATCAGCGAACAACTTCAGCAAATTGTTTTTGATTTCTTCCCAGAATGTCTGATAGAAGAGCATCGGTAAACCATCTGGACCTGGGCCTTTTTCATTTCCAAGTTGCTGGACTGCCTCCCAGACTTCGTTTTCCATGAAGGGTGCTTCTAGGGATCGCCTCATAAGTTCGAGGTTGCCCGTTGAGACCTGCCAGAATTCGTGGTGGAGAGGGACTCTCAAGACCGATTTGTGTCCAAATAGGAGTTTGAAATGGGATTGGAATGCCATTCTAATATCCTCGTCGCCTTGGATCATTCCCAAGTCTGAGTGGATCGAGTGAATGAGGTTAGATCTACGCCTGGCACTGGCTACTCGATGGAAGAATGCTGTGTTCGCATCTCCCTCTTTGAGCCACAAAATTCTAGACCACTGCTACCATTTGATTTCCTCAAGCCTATAGAGTTGGTCAATTTTCTGTTTGAATTGGAGCAACCTATTCGGCTCTTCCTGTAGCAGGTCCCTAGTTGCTTCAAGCTTCTCAAGTTCCTTAATACCTTCAAGCAGGGAATCTTTTACCCTCCAAATCAGCGCAAATCTGGTCCGGTTTCATTTTCTGAGCATGCCCCTAAGTCTTCTAATTTTCTCACACCATATTGCGGTTGCTTAAGTCCTCTTAGTTGGACAGGACCAGCTCTCGTAGACCATGTGATGGAAGCCTTGGATTTCTAACCATGCTCTCTCGAATCTAAACTTTGGTGTTCTCTTGGGCTGAACTTCCCCAGAAGACAAGATAATAGGTACATGATCTGAGGTGGGTTTAGGTAGTTAATTAGCCGAAGCCAATGGGAACATGGTCTCCCAGTCAGTACAGACCAAGATCCTGTCTAGTTTAGCTAAAATGGGCAACGATTGCATGTTTGACCAAGTGAAAAGCCTATCAGAGATGGGAATGTCAACCAGTTCCAGTTCCGTAATAACCTCATTGAACGCTTCCCTATCTGAGTCCCTGGTGCCTTGCCTCCGTGTTCAGAGGCGAATCTAGTAATGTTAAAATTGCCCCCCACCACCCAGGGGTGTGGCCAATGAGCTTGTATTGCTCTAAGTTTTGTCCAAAAAGCCGTCCTAGAGGCAGAGGTATGTGGACCATAGACCACAGTTTTTGAGTTAGTCCACAGGTCGAATTTACGTTGGAGCAAGACCGACAGTGAAAATTGCCTGTAGACCTCATCTAGGCAACAAAAAATGTAGAGGTTAAATCCTAGAGCAATACCCCCATATGCCCCTACAGATGGGCACATCCTCAATTTAGAGATTCGATTTCCCCCCCAACCTACTCAGCCTAGATATATGTGTAAGTTTGGTCTTTTGAAAACCCACAATGTTAGCTTTTGATTTAGCAATGACCTCCTTAACCATTTTCCGCATGCCCTACCTGCCCAGGCCTCTAACATTCCAGAATAGAATTTCCATTAACTACATATAGGCAAGGGATCATGACTTGATTTGGAAGTCGAGTTTGAAATAAGGCTAACCCTATCGTTCTCCCACCCCCTAATCTTATTAAGGAGGAACACATTTCGATCGGTATCACTAACCGCAATACCACAGGTTTTGGCTAGACTAAAAATCTCAATACATACATGAAATTAGAAATAGATGCTAAGAAGGAACGCGTACCTCCGTCGCTAGTCTTAGCGGATTTAGCAGCCGCCGCAATCTCAAGTAAGTTGTAGTAGATGCATTTCCCTTTCCAAAATATCCAATTTTGTTAGATTCCGATAAATATAGCAAAAGTTATAAGCTTTACAAGTTTCAGCTTTTGCTGTGCTTTTTGTTGTTTTTGAATTGTGTTCAAAAGGCTGGATTTTGAGTTCCTTACGGAATATGAAAAAATGTTCAACTAGAGAGTTTTAGTAGATGTTCTTCCCTTTCCAAAATGGCCAATTTTGCTAGATTCCGATAAGTATAGCAAAAGTTGTGAGCTTTACAAGTTTCAGCTTTTGTTGTCCTTTTTGTTGTTCTTGAACTGCGTTCAAGGAGCTAGATTTTGAGCTCTATAAGGAATCTGAAAAATTGGTCAACTAGAAAGTTGTAGTAGATGTTCTCCCCTAGAAATTTCCAATTTTGTTAGATTTCAACAAGTATAGCAAACGTTACGAGCATTACAAGTTTCAACATGTGCTGTTTTTTGTTGTTCTTGAATTGTGTTCAAAGAGCAGGGATTTGAATTCCATAAGGAATATGAGAAAGTTGTATTAGATGTTTTCCCCTTTCCAAAATGTCCATTTTTATTAGATTCCGATAAGTATAGCAAAAGTTATAGCTTTACAAGTTTCAGCTTTTGTGTGCTTTTTGTTGTTTTTGAATTGTGTTCAAAGGGCTGGATTTTGAGTTCCTTACGGAATCTGAAAAAGTGTTCAACTAGAGAGTTGTAGTAGATATCCTCCCCTTTCCAAAATGGTCAATTTGGCTAGATTTAAATTAGTATAGCAAAAGTTGTGAGCTTTACAAGTTTTAACTTTTGCTGTCCTTTTTGTTGTTCTGGAACTGTGTTCAAGGAGCTGGATTTTGAGCTCTATAAGGAATCTGAAAAAGTGATCAACTAGAAAGTTGTATTAGATGGTCTCCCCTTTCCAAAATGTCCAATTTTGTTAGATTCTGGCAAGTCTAACAAAAGTTGTGAGCTTTACTAGTTTCAGCTTTGTGCTGTCTTTTGTTGTTCTTGAATTTTTTTCAAAGAGCAGGGATTTGAATTCCATAAGGAATCTGAGAAAGTTGTTAACTAGGAAGTTGTAGCAGATTTTTTTCCCTTTTCAAAAATTATAATTTTGTTAGATTTCGACAAGTATTGCAAAAGTTGTGAGCTTTTCAAGTTTCAGCTTTGCGCTGTCTTTTGTTGTCTTGAATTTTATTGAAAGAGCAGAAATTTGAATTCCATAAAAAATCTGAGAAAGTTGTTAACTAGGAAGTTATAGTAGATGTTCTTAGCTTTCCAAAAAGTTCAATTTTCCTAGATTTCGATAAGTATAGAAAAAGTTATAAGCTTTACAAGTTTCAGCTTAAGTTGTTCTTTTTGTTTTTTTTTGAATTGTGTTCAAAGGAGTTGGATTTTGAGTTCCATAAGGAATCTGAAAAAGTGGTCAACTAGAGAGTTGTAGTAGACGTTCTCATCTTTCCAAAATATCCTTTTTGGTTAGATTCCGATAAGCGGAGTAGGAGTTATGACCTTTACAAAGTCACAGCAGCTGGCCTTTTTGGCTGAAGCTCGCTGTTTAGGTTGTTCGAGGTTTTTCTACCTCTTATTGACTGAATCTGAGAATATTGTCAACTAGAGAGTTATAGTAGATGTTCTCACATTTCTAAAAAAGTCTAATTTTGTTGAAATCCAATAGGAGTAGCATGTTGAATTGCTTCTAAGGTATTAGAAGACTTTTATGTTGCTTTTGTGTATGAAAGATGAAGTTTTGCTAGTAGCGTGTTATTTTGCTTTTAGGTTGTTAGAAGACTTTTATGGTTGCTTCTATATGATTCATTTGTCGCATACATAGCCAGTCGGCTCGTATATAAGTTGTTTTGCTCGTATATAGCTTATTAGCTAGTACGTAGTTATTATGCTCATCTAGGGTGATATCATTTCCCTATGAACCATCGACCATCAAGACGTGTATTTATTTTAGTCCTTGTGGACTGTGGACGAGTCACCCCTTGTGCACCGTCAGATATTAACCGGTGTAGGTTGATCACAGGATAGGAGTGTAGATGGAATCCATGTTCAGGGTAGTAGCATGCGAATACATTCATATTGCCCGGGTCTTGGATCGATAGGATATGAACAGTATCCTTAGGAATTCTGGTAAGTCTAGGTTGAGCACTAGTAGAGTTATCTCGCGAAGTCTAAGTAAAGACCTAGCATGTTGTGTTAGTACTGTTGTCATCCCTCGGATTGTTTAGGGTTAGTGACATCGTTAGGATAGTAACTTATGGCTATTACTACTTAACCTTTATTTATAATCATTTCGCCGAAGGGAAAGAGTTGGTATTAAGGGTGATACATTATGATCCGACCTATTCTATAGGCCAACACTAGGTGGTCTTGTTGGTTGTACCCTCCCTATCAAAGGGATACGGTCTGTGCATTCTCACGAGTTGGGAGCACGGAATTCGTATCTCGTCTGTTAATTTTTGAAGTTCCATGATAAGTGCGGGAAGTATCCCTTCGGAGCTGGGGCATGGACCCTCGGAACTCCGTCACGTTCTATATCAGGAAAGGCGAACAAGCCATAGACTACGGTCTATAAGCTAGGGGGCCACAGGGGATGCTTTGAGCTAACCTGTGTTGTAGTAAACTCCAAGGGTTCGCCACATTTTTGAGTGAGGTCCGGTACGCCTAGCAATAGTGGCAAATGGAGACACCACTATATGACTGCGAATGGCGGAATTAGACCATTTCAGAGCAACCTCATCAGTCACGTTGTATCTTCAGAAATATGTTGAGTACAAGAGTAGAATTCATGGTGCGGGTTCAATTCCCTATATATATGAAGAAACGGCTTGTTATGGGCCTATGTAGTGTGGGCTACATACTATTCCGGAGACTTGCTTGCATTAGAATAAGTGTATTATTGCATTAGTTAATCCTGCATTAGATTCTAAGTCATAGCATACACTAACACATCAATTATATATACACTTTTCTCTTTTCATCAATCTGTTTGCTTAAAGTTGAGAATCACTGCTGGTCATCAGCCTTAAAGCGTCAGTATATGTACTGACATCCCCACTTCAATAGGTACCGGATTGCAAAATTACAGGTACAGGATTCAAGAGGACTCAAGGCAAGAGAAGTAAAGGGTTGATTTTGTTTCAATTATAATATATGTTGGTTACCATTTTTTTAATTGTAAATTTATTTATGTTGAGAAGAATCCAAGTGAAAGTACGAAATTATTTATTGTACTCTGATATAAATTTTATTGAAAGTTTGTAACACTTGGACTTGTATGGCATTAATGCATTATTGTAACACTGATATAATGTATTGCAGTTTTATAACATTCAGACTTGTAATACATTTGTGTTGAATAAAAAGTTAAATTTTCCTGTTTTCTGTGTATTGTGGCTAATTGAAAGAAAAGATTCTGGCTTATGTCACGGTTTCCCAGTGTATGAAAATTGGGGAGTTACAACTATACTATAGGTTACAAATGTTGACTTGGTAAATGGGGTTAAGTATAATTGATTAAAGCCTAAGGGGTTATGTGTAAATCTATGGGAAACCTAAGCTCACATAGAACCTTCTACACACACCCACACTTCTCCACCAACCCCTAGCCTTTGAAATGGCCGGCCAACCCCTCCCCTTCATCTCTTTCTATATATGTGAGAGTTAGAAGAGAAACCCTAGATCTTTTTCATACTATTTTCAAACCATAGTTCTTTTTTATTAAATCCTAGCATACTCTTTTCAAACCCTAATTCTTTTTTATAAAACCCTAGCCTATTTTATACATACCAATCCATTCTCATTCTCTATATTTTTCATATCCAAGCATCCTCTCTCTCTCTCTCTCTCCCCTATATATATATACATACACACACACACACTATATTTTTCCACGGGCACGTGCCTACAGTACGTCTTCGGAACGATACAACATATGAAAAGCCTTGTAAACAGTAAAACAAAAATTATTTAGCTCAAGTTTGAATGGTATGACAATAATTAGTTGTAAATAAAAGTCCATGTTTTCATTAGTATATGTTGAAAAATAATTGTAAATGAGGATATAAAATCCAACTTCTTAAAACTTTGAGGGTGGAAAATGTTGAAATTTAACTATTGAAGATATATTTACTAATTTCATTGTAACATGAACAATAAAAAAAACATAAAAAATCGGAAAATTTACAAACCTGAAATCTGAAAATCTAAATTTCTGAGTAAATAGAGAGAGAATGAAAGAGATAGATAGAGAGACAGAGAAATAATTAAATAAATAAATGAGTTGTTTTTTTTTTTTGGGGGGGGGGGGGGGGGGGGGAATTTGAATTTGAGTTTTGGAGTTTGAAATTTTAGGGGGGGAAAATGTGTTTTGTGAGGTTAGATTTGGGCCTTTGATTTTGAGGGGATTGAAGGAGAGCCACTTGATAGCTTTCTTTGTGTTTTATTTATATAGATATATATGTATATATAATTCCTAGGAGCTATTTTTTCCATAGTAAGTTAAAGTGGAGAAAAGCCAAAAGGGCAAGGAGGCAAAGGAAGCTTGAAGCCAAGAATATTTCGGAAGCTTGCTAAATCAAAATGGGTAATTTCTTTATCCTATTAGTTGCTAGTTTACTCATATGAATGAGGATATGATGTGTTGATTGAAATTATCAGATGTTTAAGTTCATGTTTAGGATCATATAAAATAAACATAGCAAGAAAAGAAATCTACTAGAAGAATTTTTGGTGTGGTATGCTTGTTTGCAATTCATGTTCTATTCTTTAGTATGATTAACTATTTGTTAGTTATGGTTGAAATAGTTGTATTTAGTAGTAGTAATTTGTATGTAGTAAGTTGTAGCAACTTATATGCTTATATGTGGTAGTTGTAATCTGTATGTAGCAATTTATATGTAGTAATTTTACATGTAGTAATCTATAGGTAGAAGTGATTTATATGTAGTAAATTCTGTGCACAGTAATTCATGTTTTTATTGTAATTGACTACTTGTAGTGATTTACTTGTAATGGACTACATGTAATGTCTACTTGTAGTAGCACTTATGATAGTAGAAGAGTGTGGTGGAGTTTATGAGTATGTATAAAAGTACATGAAGGAATGGTAAGGAAGTGATTAGAATAACCCTATGTTTAACTTCATGTTCAGTTCATATTGTAGTGGTAGAAGGGAGACTAGAATAACTTTATGATAATTCATGTGTAGAACAACTTCATGATCAAGTTGATAATCCTAAATAAGTAAATGCACAACGATGGTACAAAATAAATACTTATGTTAGGTTTTTGAGTTGAATTTTGTACAAAAGAATTGAATAGGTAAGTATACATGGGTAACTAGAAGCTAGTAGATATGCCATTGAAAGGTTAGTAAAACCCACAGACGGAAAAAATTAAAGTTGCAATGAGGTATTAGTACACTTATATGTGTGCATACGGTGATGCCTAGTGCATATTAAGTGCACTAGTTTGGTGTATGTTGAACCGACTCTTAACTTAGTTGGAAAGGTGGGTTGAATTTAAATTTGGGTTAAGATAAATTTGTTGTAAGACAAGACTAACTTTTTGGACTAGGTTAAATTTACCTAGTATTCAACCATTATTGTGTAAGAAACTAAGTAATCTAGTTAAGAATTTGTAAACGATAAAAGGAAGAATAGAGCCTTTAGAATCGGGTAAAAACACGGTGCAATTGTATTTACTAAAACTAGAATATAGGAGCTCGTGATCACGTGACTAATAATATAAGGACATGGACTGGTTGGGAGTGTACTCACCTGTCAAGGGGACACGTGCGGCTTCGTGTTATCTGGAACACGTGCGGCGTGGTCTCGACTGTTAATTTCTGAGATTTTGTCACGCCCCGCTTCCCACTATACAGAAGTACGATCACACAATTGAGGTCCAACGATGATATAAATATACCAACTCATATCATCCATAAGCTGTACAATTCCAGTAACCTCAATGACAAGGGTAACAATAATAATCACATGAACAATGCTAGAATACAATAACCAATATCTGAGATACAAGAAATTCGGGTCAAAATACCCGAGAATAAATAATGCAATAAACAGTTTATTACAATGAGGTGGTAGAGAAGTAGCTGTAGCAGTTTTGTCTAGAGGTCTGATCATCAAGTTCCTTTTGTAATCATCACCTGTACCTATACATACATTAACTCAAAGAAAATGGGAAAATACCTGTAAGATCAAGCTTCGGGCGGCAAGTAGTAACAAGTAAGGAAACAATAAATTTAATATTGCAAGAAATAAAGAACTGAAATATGATCATGTACAATACAATTGAAATCAATAATTGGTTAAGTATAATCAAGACTGTAAAGTATAATCAATTGGTAAAATAGTGATCAGTGATCAGTAATCAATAATCATGAATCAGTAATCGGGAATCAATAATCAGTAATTTGGAACCAGTATTCAGAAATCAGTATTCAGTAATCTGGAATCAGTATTCAGTAATCTGTGATGATGTTCAGTATCAACCTTAGGTCTATCAGTCTTTTATTAACCTATTTAATGCAAGCAATCCTGTGTCTCATACCACAAGTTCGGGTGCATATCAATCAAGTGCATTTAGACTTAAGTGGTGAATTTTGTAGGATTATGTACTCGGGAACAGTAATCAGTAAACAATAAATGTCTGTCGGTTTACAATAATCACTGAACAGTTTTCAGTAAATAGTAAACAGTAATCGGGATACTGTAGTCAGTAATCTGTCATCAGTAATTAGTGAAAAGTAATCAGTAAACAATCGAAAAACACGGGCCCCCTTCCGAGTACATTCTACTATATTGTCCACTACGAATTCATACCTTTATAACCCGGCTTATTATTCTTTTACTGTGATTAATCAAGAACATGTAGTCGGTATAATTAGTATTAATGGTAGTATCAATAATATATCAAGAATATATCAAGGACTATGCAATGCATGATATATATACAGTTTACTTCATCAAATATGGAAATAATGGATTTATACGCAAAAATATAGAGATAAATTTCTAGACAGCAGCACCTATCTGCGTTCAAATTTACTTTCCCATTGCTACAGAAAAGAAAATTCGATTCTGTCAGAGATTCTAGAAAGTAGACTCCCTTCTGGTTCCAACGCATATTCACACGATACATTCCAAAAAAGTTAGCTAAGTTTATAAATTCATTCTTTACTAGTTTCGAAGTTTCGTGCACAAGCTCTGTTATGGAAATCCAGGGTCAAAGTACTAAAATGTCAATAACTTATAATCTATATATCGGATTGATAAATCATAAGATGCTCTGGAATCTAGACTCAGAGGGCTACAATTCATATGTACAGAGTTATTAATTCCAGTATTGGAACATGACCTAATTCACAGTAAAAGAGACGTGACAGTAGGTTTCGTGCACAATTTTGGAGTTCTGGAAATTTCAATATTACAGTACTAAAATCGTCATATCTCACAATATATAAATCGGATTGAGAAATCGTAAGATATTCTAGAATCTAGACTCATAGGGCTACAATTCATATGTACAAAGTTCTTAGATTCAGTATCGGAAACTAAGTCAAATTCCTGGTACAAATTGGTAAACGATAGGGAAGAAATGTGAATATTCGATAACACGATACAAAGTGTGTTAACGGTTCAAAGTTTGAATCAATACCATGGAACATGTAACCAGAACAAAATTTGATAAGAAAACATGATGATAACAAGACCACTTGCCACGAGTCCAAGAAAATTCTTGTACGAGAATAAAAAAAGTGTACAAGAGATGCTTACCTTTCACGTGACGATTATGAATGTGGGAAGAATACCGTGGCGAAAAGCAGCACCACAGCAATGGCTATGGCAGCGAGATGCAAGTACAGCAATACAACGGCAACATCGGCAGCAACAACAGCAATAGTGGGTGAGACAGCACATTCGGTGAGCAACAACAGCAAGAGGAGTGCGGAAATGAAGTGGAGTTCGGGGTGAAATTAAGGTGGCGGTGAGGAGTTGGCTGTGGTGTTTGTCAATGCGGAGGAGGAAGGTGGAGTGGTGGGTTCGGCTGTGGTTTCGGGAATGAAGAAGAAGAAGAAAAGATGAAGATGATAGTGAGGTGATGATGGTGAGATGATGAGTGTGTGTATATATAAGGGAGAGAGAGGCAGTGGATGTAAGTGTGTATGTATGTATATAAAATATATATAGGGTGATGATAGGGATGCATGTTTATATATATATATATATATATATATATATATATATATATATAGGGAAATGCTCCATTGAAAACGTACTGTAGCGTGGAAAACGTGAAAATAAGCCTAGGCCGTTATTGGGAACAACGGCCTAGGTTATAATGGCCGTTGTTCTTGTTTTCACGGGTTTTCACAACATTTGCGTTTTCAATGGAGCATTTTCCATATATATATATACTAGGTTTGCCCGTTGACACGTGCCTACGACACGTCTTAGGAACGGTGCACCTGGTTTGATTATATAAAATAGTTTTGGAGGTCCAGCAAATTAATTGAAGTAGCACCCATATAATATGAGGAAGCAGTATATCTACCTTTAATCTCAACCATCGCCTTCTTGATCATTAGCTTGAACTTACCTGGAATGCATATAGTTTGTTAGAAACACTGCATAGAATTTTTTTTAACTTCAGCATCACTTTTAGATGCTTGTAATCGTTATGTAAGGACATTATCATATAAGTTTTATAGAGCTTACTCTAATCCCATAACCACTATGAGCATGTCTAAATACAATGATAACGCAAGTGCAGGTGTGAAGGTATCTACAATACCAATAATCTAAATATTTGTTTGTCTGAGACTCAGTTTGCAATTAAAATACCTCTTATTATTATTTCAACCAAAATGAAATACATGAAGTTCTCAAAACTCTAATTCAAGCTAATCATTTCTTTTATCTCCACTTTATCTCCTCATTGCACCTTTACAAAAAAAACCAAAATAGATAAATAACAAATTTACTTTACCTGTCTTTCTTGAGTGGAGAGTTAGCACCCTTCACTGGTAAACTCTAGTCATCCCAATCCTATATATCCAAACATACACTAAAAGTTCGTATATGTTATATTATCCATGGTTTCTAATAACTAGTGAAGGGAACACTTCACGATAGTATTTTCTCTTGTAGTAAAGAAATTAATGTTGCAAATAATCCATCTCTCGCTTGCGTACACCTTAAATCAAAACCAATAAAAAACTCTTCAAATAAATCACTAAATTAAAATTTTTTAAACCCAAAAATAAAACAATCATACCTCTATGAACTTAGATCCCATGCATACACAAAATTCGAGTCAGTAAAAAACTGAGTAATCCCCTGCACACACAAAATTAAAAATTAGAATGAGAATTCGGTTAATGATATGAAATTAGAGTCTTCGCATCGCATATAGAGGCTCTCGGTTCGGTGGAGGGGAGTCGCCGATACGGAGTCGCTTGATATTCACGCTCGTTTTGGTGGAGGAGAGTTACCGATACGGAATCAGCAGCGGATCAGATATCGGTGACGACCTCTTGATTGGGGTTCGACAGTGGATTTGGATTTGCTTTGAAATTTTCTAATTTTCGAAATTTCAAATTTTCAAAATTTTAAAATTTTTATTTTTAAAATTTTTAAAATTTCAAAAATTTCAAAAATTAAAAATTTTTAAAATTTTTTATTTTTTATATTTTTAAAAATGTTAAAAATTTTAAATTTTTTTAAAATTTTTAATTTTTTTAAAATTTTTAATTTTTTTAAAATTTTTAATTTTTTTAAAATTTTTAATTTTTTTAAAATTTTTAATTTTTTAAAATTTTTAATTTTTTTAATTTAAGAATATTTTTAAATATTTTTAAAAAAAATTTGTAAGTTTTTGATATTTTTGATATTTTTGAATTATTTTTAAAGTTTTAAATTTTTTTAAAATCTTATTTTCTTAATTTTTTGAATAGTGAGAGAGAGAGAGAGGGAGAGAGAGAGAGAGATAATTAAATAAATAAAGGAGTTATTTTGGGTGGGGGGATTTGAATTTGAGTTTTAGGGAAAAACTTTTGGGGGGAAAATGTATTTTGTGAGGTTAGATCTGGGCCTTTGATTTTGGGGGGATTGAAGGAGAGCCACTTGATAGCTTTCTTTGTGTTTTATTATATAGATATATAGTCATATAGTCCCCTTCAGTTGCTCACTACTTTTAGTGAGCACTCCATGAGCACTCATGAAATGAAGATCCTTTGAAAAATCCGAATGGCTCATATTGTTCTATATGCTTAAGATAGCCTAACAATAAAAAATCAAGTAATTTGAAGTTTATTTGCCCATCGATCATGCTGTTAGAATTTTCAGTCATACAATTTTGTGATGATGTAAATCATGGACAAATGAATTTCAAATTAATTGAATTTTTATTGTTAGACTATTTTAGGCATATAGAATAATATGAGCGGTTTGGATTTGTCATATGTGCTCTATTTCATGAGTGCTCTCGGAGTGCTCACCAAAGTATTGAACAACCGAAGATTACTATATATATATATATATATATATATATATATATGGCAAATGCTCAGTTGAAAACGGATTCATTTTCAATGAGTTGAAAAACGCCCATCTCAACAGTCCGATCTTGCAAGATCATGATCAGCCGCTGAGATCGAAACCCACTAAAGTATCCCACTAACGGCTCTAAAAGCAGAGGGACAATTTTGGAAATTCATTCCAAAAAACGTTTCAGACTTAACATTTTTTTGGCGTGGAGTTTTTTTTTTTGGAAAAACTTATACTTAGGCCGTTGTTGGGAACAACGGCCAAGGTTGTTTGAAGTTTTTTTTGAAGAAAATTATACTTAGGCCATTGTTGGGAACAACGGCCTAGGTTGTTTTTTTTAACAAAATTTCAACCTAGGCCGTTGTTCCTAACAACGGCCTAAGTATGTACATACTCAGATTTGTACATACTCAGATCTGAGCCATCTCCCTCACAACTCTTCGACAACTCTCTCTCTCTCTCTATCTGGAGCTCCCGAAACCCAATCCCCAAACCGTAGCTCTACTCCAACCTCCTCTCTCTCGATCTGAAACTCTTCTCGAACTCCCCCTCTTCTCGATCTATCTCTATCTATCTATCCCTCTCTTGAATACCCCAAACCCTAACCCTATACGAAATCTCCCCAACTCACCCGAACCCTAGCACAAATTCTACGTTATCGTAGAGTCTACAACTTGTTCGTCTACAGTAGCGGCTCCTCACATTTTCGACAACTCTCTCTCTGTCTTTGGAGTAGGTAGTCACTTTTTCACAATTTAGTATAATGAACTATGTTAATTTATTGAAATTTTTTTCAGTTTTTGAGTTTGATTTTTTGTACTATGCGTAGTAGTCTTCAATTTAGAGAGTGTCCAATTTTTGTATCATGTGTGTTGTACATACTTTGTAGACATTTTTGTAGATATAGTGTTAGTTGTAGTTGTAGAATATAGGAAAAGCAAACAAACGAGATTCAAAAAATTCCAAAATTTGACGACTTGGTCGGGCTCACCACGCAGAAGGCAACGCAATTTGTAGTGGCGATTTCTGTCTCACGGTTTGTAAGATACGTCCGTTTATCACTTTTATTCAATAAAATGGATATAAAGCGATACACAGTAGTATATTACAAACTGAGAGTCAGAACTCACATCTGCAAGTTGCGTTGGTTTGTGTATGGTGTGCCAAACGTAATAGTCAAATTTTGGAATTTTTGCATCTCGTTTGTGTTGTATTTTCGGGTATGTTAAAGAACTTCTATATATCTTGGAATTTTTTAGTATGAGCTCACTAGAAAACTGCTCAAACGAATTCTAAAAAATACGAAACTGTGGGAGTAGGTCGGGCTAACCACTCACAACCCAATGCAACTTGTAGCTTGCGAGTTCCGATGCACGGTTTGTGAGATACGTCAATGTATCAGTTTCATCTCTTTTTCAAGATTGAAAGCGATACACAGCCGTATCTTTCAAATCGTCAGTCGGAATTCGCTTGTGCAAGTTGCGTTTCCTTGTGTGCGGGGAGCCCGACCCAATCGTAAAGTATAATTTTTTTTGACTAACAGGATAGTGCCTTGCGGCACCAGCCAAACAAAAAAATATATTCACAAAAGAAACGTTGAGTACAATACTCTCATCTTACAAGAGGTAAAACAAGGCACAAACGCCACACCAAGGAACTAAATCGAAAGAATCGAGACCAGATTCGAGAAACAATACAACACCAAAACCAGACGCTGCCTAAAGTTCAACGAAAACAGCCGACGGTTGCCGAAATCTCCGCAGGAGTACACCAAAAGGCTGAAGAAGAGCAAAAAAGCCGCAAACCGCAAGTGACCTTCCAGGAAGCGAGATGGACTTCGCAAAGGGGAGGGGAGATAGTCACACTGGATAAGCTTAATGCGATCGCACACTCGCCAGGTGGGCCACCTTCTCAGACACCAAAACAAGCAGAGCAGCCGGAAGCTTTGGTGCAACTGACGCAGGGAAAGAGGAAGCAACACTGGGATGAAAATGAACAAAAAGAAAGCCTAAAAGCATACCCTTCTCACTGCTTCTTAAGCTCCGGAGAGCGGAGAAAGAGAAAGGACCAAACAACACTTGTAGTCAAAAATCCCTATAGGCAGCAGTAAGAAAAGGTGAGCACCAAAAATCCTCTAACACAGAGGGTACTACACAAGAAAAACGATAACAAACCAAAACCACAACCCCAACAGATCACACTCTGAAGCTAAACACCAGTGCTCCACACCGAACCAAATAAAAAACGGGCATAATGGTTAAAACCTTGAAGCCCACACTTCGAGCGAAGTTCAAAACCAAATGTCAGACACAAACCTGCTACTGTCAATCATCCCAAACAAAGCAAACATGATGCAGTACAATTGACCCCCGAAAAACGGGGACAGGAAAACAGCAGTGCTCACACAAAGCTAGGTGCAAAACCGAAATCAAACGCAACCAAATACCATATATGAAATAGAGGGGACCATAACAACTACAACATAAGTGTTTAAAAATAACATGCACCCAAGGAAGAGAGTCAACATACTGGAAGAGCGATGATCACCAACAGGTATCAGGCCTCCCAAAGAGAGGCCATGCAAACAAAAGGAGTCACCGAAGACCACCAACCAAAATACAACACATCTCAGAGAAAAGCAAAGCTAGGGGAGGGTGCCAAACTACCAAAAGGGGGCAAAAAACACCGCCTTAAAAATCCAAGTAGCTGAACCAACAAAAGAGACTCCACTGGGCTTGCCCAAAACTTCAGCTCTGCAAGGACAGGGGAAAAATAAATTACGAGAGAACAAAGTTACTAAAAAGAATTATTAGCACGAAGGAAATATAACGCATCATCTAGGCGATATAAATGCAGAGCTGCCACTTTTTCAACCGGCAAAGTGGAAGGCCAAAATTTAAAATAAAAAAAGAACTCGTCGATGATATTATTAATCGTAGAGGAAGTATGTTGGAAGATACGTTTGTTCCGCTCTGCCCAAATAACCCAGATTATAACCATAAACGAAAGAAACCCCGAATTACTAAACTCCTTCCTGGGGGAAGGGAAACTCTAGCACGAAGCAAAAACTTCCGGCTGGCTCTGTGCTTGCCAGGCCCTGACTGTGATCAACCACAGAGGTTGGATAAACACATACTTAAGGAACAAATGCTCTGCATCTTCGAGGTTGCTATCACAGAGAACACACAGCTGACCAATGGCTAGATTCCTCTTATTAAGGACTTCAACAGTCAAAAGCTTATTATTCAGAGCGAGCCAAGATAAGATTTTTGATTTGAGCGGTGTACAGTTGCTCCATAAGGCTTTGGCATACGGGGCTTCTGTGCCCCCAAAATTGAGAAACTTATAAAGGGATTTCACAGAGAAATTACCATCTGTGGTCCATCTCCATTTGAAATCATCAGCCGGGACCATTGGTAATGGTTAATACATAACTCTTGCAGTTCGATCTGAAGGTTCGGGGGAAGGACGATAGAGAACGGAATGGACCAGAATTTTTGGTTATCGCTAATGATCACGTAATCTGCCACCCTGGCCGCGGGGTTGGCCACGGTTAGGAAGAGGTTAGGGAACGCATGGGATAGTTTGATGTTCCCAAACCACAGATTGAGCCAGAACCGAGTCCCAGTACCGATAGCACAAAGGTGAACTAAGCCACACTGAAACGGTTTGGCAACCTTCCACACTCCTTTCCAGAATGCAGATGATTTACGAGGAAGATCGGTGCTAAAATCAGTCATGAAGTTCCGGGAAAGACAATTGGAGGAGATCATCTGCACCCAAGGCAGTTGATCCTTTTTAAAAAATCTCCAAAGCCATTTGCCTAAGAGCGCTAAATTCTGATGTCTATGATTAAGGACCCCTAGACCACCAGCTGCCTTGGAAGTGCAGATCAGTTTCCAGTTGCAAAGGTGAGAGCTTGCCTTATACTCTCTCGAACCAGACCAGAAAAAATACCTTCTGCTACGGTCAATTTTTTTAATGACCCAAGAAGGGAGGAAATAAAAGGACATCATATAGAGCGGGATAGAAGAGAAAACAGAGTTGACGAGAACAAGTCTGCCTCCTCGAGACAGGTGTTTTCCAGACCATCTATTCAGTCTGGACTCGACCTTTTCGATAAGTGGCATCCAATCCGCTTTAAGAAGTTTTCCCTATCTCAGCGGGATCCCAAGATAATTGATAGGAAAGGTGGCAGAACCACAATTAAAGAATAGAGCAATCTCCAATTGCCTGTTTTGGGAGCCTCCCAGCCAAATGACAGAAGACTTTTGGAAGTTGATGGCAAGTCCCGACGCATGCTCAAAGACATAGAGAAGTAGCTTCAGGTTGCGTAATGAGCACCCATTCAGTTTTGCGAAGATAATTGTATCATCAGCGTATTGAAGGTTTAAAACACCAGCGAAACTACGGGTACTGCCCAGTCCTTCAATGACACCTACTTCCCAAGCGTTGCGAAGGAGTTTGCTAAAGACATCCGCTATTAGAGCGAAAAGCAAGGAGGAAATAGGATCCTCCTAACGCAGCCCCTGTTTACACTTGAATTTGTGGCCTTCAGTACCATTAATAATAATCGACGAAGTGCGAGCAAAAAGACTAGATTTGATCCAGGCAATCCATTTTGGGCCAAATCCACGATGAAGAAGGGTTTCAAAGAGGAAGTCCCAGCTTACATTATCGTAAGCTTTCTGAAAGTCTAGCTTTAACAGGATGCCTCCGAATTAGTATGGTGGCAATCAGAGATGATTTCTTGGGCCGTAGCCACACTATCAAGGATCAATCGATCCTTAATAAAACCAGATTGCATGGGGTCAATTAAAGGAGAGATGATGGCACTCAGACGAGTCGCTAGCACTTTCATGATAATTTTAAAGGTGGAGTTGATGAGGCTAATCGGACGAAAGTTGGGGACCGAATTCGCCCCCTAAAAATTTGGGAATAAGAACAATGTGCACGTAATTGATCCTATCGAAGGAAAAGTTTCCCCGATGGAGTAGTATAAAAAAAAAATTACCGTCATTTTTGTGGGTTTCTCATAAATTTTGTTATGTATTTAACGAGTTTACAATAGATAAATGGCTAAAAAATTCCAAAATTTTGCGGGTAGGCTGTTAACGCCACTTACAAGCCAAAGCAACTTGTGGTTGGGAGTTCTCACCCACGGTTAGATATACGCGTTCGTGGATCACATTTCGCTCTTTTTTAAAGAGTGAAAGCGATACACGGCCGTTTCTTGAAGACCATTAGTCCAAACTCGCTTCTACAAGTTGCAGTAGCTTGTGTGCGGTATTTTAAACCCATTCGCAAAGTTTGGTATTTTTTGAATGTTGTTTTTGCTGTTGTCTCATGTATTTTGTTTCGTATCTATATATATAAGTTTTTTTTGTGAACAATTTGTTTTATATAATCGAACTGTCTTACAGAGAAATGGTTAGAACGAGGGGAACCAGAAGGACATCTGTTAGTGCTTGGGGCAAACATTCTACAGAAGTAAGAGAACTATTAATTTATATTGTGCATTTTGTATATAGTTGTATTGTTAGTACACTAATAATAATTGTGTGTTGTGTTCGTGTAGGTTGGTGCATCCTCTTCGAGTCCTCCATGTCGAGGTCCAAGACCAATATATGATGGTGAACTGACCTTGCAAGACCACCATAGATTCGCGGCAGTGTGGGGTGTGACAACACGGAGGTGTAATTTCTGCACCCATGAGACCATGACGGTGCACCCACGTATCGTCGAGTACCTAGTTCCGGCCGGTTTCTACGGAATCAGCATGATGGGTCAGGTGAAACTCGACCGAGCACTTCTTTCAGCACTCGTGGAGCGATGGAGGCCAGAGTCACACACCTTCCATCTATCGGTCGGAGAGATGACGGTGACTCTACAGGATATAGCGATGATTTCCGGTCTTCCAATAGATGGGATGGCCGTGACTGGTAATTTGAACTTTGATAAGTTAGAGCTGTGTAATCAACTCCTCGGTACAGAGTTTGAAGAGGAGGCAGCGGAAGATAGAGATATTTCTGTTGGTCAATCAATCTGACTATCTTAGTTGAAGGGACATTTTGAAGGAACGTTGAACAATGCATCAACCGACCACTATGTACAGTCCTACACAAGAGCGTACATTCTAACGGTGCTCGGAGGGGTTCTCTTGCCTAACTCATCTGGAGATACGGTGCATCTCATGTATCCGATTGCTCGCCGACCTAGGCTTAGCTGGCCGGTACACCTGGAGAAGTTGCACGTTGGTAACGCTATACAGGATGTTGTATTTTGTAGCATTAGATGGGACCGAGATGATCGGTACGTTGGTCTTGTTACAGATTTGGTCATGGGAGCGACTGCACTTGGGTCGTCCCCGAATTACGAGACCAGTGGATGGTTGGATGGCCGAACCACCAAATCCTTATATGTTAGCACCCTTAGGGATATATTGGACAGGTAGAAGGAGTTACAAAGACAACCCAAAAGGTGTACTAACGTACTACAGAGACGAGCTCAACCAACTACCAGAAGAGCTCATGATTTGGGTGCCGTATACACCCGAGCGGGTTGGAAGACTACCACCATTCGTAGTGATCGGATCGCAGTTGTGAATGATGAAGGCTCCGCTCATCAACTTTGGTATAGTGGAGCATCCGCGGCTGGAGAGAGTCCTTCTGTAGTTCAGTCTTCAACAAGATAGTCCCCCAAGCTGCGCAAAACTATACAACCATGAGTTACACGCTGTGAGGGGTACCGATCGTATGCCTACACATGATTAAGCAGATTTCCACTGTGTTCATGTTGCAGAATGGAACGAGCAACGGTTTGAACTTGTAATTGTTAATATTTCAGGGTATGATGGCAAGCTACAAGCGAAGTACATGCAATGGTTCAGATCAATGACACGTTTGTACATATCTCCCGATACAGAACTACCTGCTGGTATTCAAGTACCAATTGAAGAGAGGGAGATTGAACCACCACCCGCCTATTCTAGTTCACAACCTATGTTCCAACCGAAGGCCTCAGCTATACGTACATTGGTGAGTATAATGTTCAAATTTTGTTGAATCTTCGTTATATTTAAAGTGATTAAATTGTTTACATATCCGAATGTGTTTAATTTTATTTTTTTGGTTTTTTGTTTTAGATCGATAATACGATGGACATGGCAAAAGAATGCACGGAGGTAATTAAAAGTAATGCTGGCATGCCTATGAAGAAGTTCGCTCAGAAGATGCTCTCTTCATGTCGTACCAATTTGGATGTTTTGGGAGAGGATGAACGTTTGGATAGAACATTACGCTCACAGAGAGGGCGACATAAGAGCATGAGGGGTGAGCCATCTGCAGTGTTTGGGAAACAACAAGCTAGATCTTCACCTCCACCTCAAGAAGAAGACCAACAAGAAGAGAATGAAGAAAGGGTTGTTGGAGACGTACAAGAGGAGGGAGAAGAAGAAGAAATTGCTGAGGCGTCATTCCCATACCGGCAACGAAATCCTGCTCGGAAGAGGCGAGCACCACAACCTTACACGCCCGGTTCTTAGCTAATTCCCGATACATTTTTTTGTTGTAGTATTTTATTGACATTTTGTTTTTTTTTTCTGTTGTAACTTATTATGTGTTAATTGTTGTTGGCCAGTTTAAGTGTTGTTAATGTTGTTGTTGGTAATTGTGAATTATGTTGTTGATTTTGGTGGCTGTATGTAGAAATTTATTTGGAGAGTGTAGGTGATGGGAATGTATATGCATTTTGGGGGTGATTGAAGTGTAGCAGCTGTTGGAGTTGTAGTTATTTTTTTTTTCCTAGGCCGTAGTTGAAGACAACGGTCTAGGTTGTTTGTTGAAATTTTATTTTTTTAATCAATAACTCTCTCCATTGGAGCATCAAGTCAGAGAACAACACCCTATTTTTTGTTTAAGTTTAGGCCGTTGTTTCCAACAACGGCGTAGGTTATAGCCAAAAAATTGAAGTTTTTGGGATGCACTCTGACTTGGCCAAGTTAAAAAGAGCAACAAGTCAGAGAGCAACACCCCTTTATTTTTATATCTTAGGCCGTTGTCTCCGACAACGGCCAAGGTTATAGCCAAAAAATTGAAGTTTTTGGGGTGCTCTCTGACTAGGCCAAGTTAAAAAGAGCAACAAGTCAGAGAGCAACACCCCTTTATTTTTATACCTTAGGCCATTCTCTCCAACAACGACGGAGACAACGGCCTAGGTTATAGCCAAAAAATTAAAATATTTGGGGTGCTCTCTGACTTGGTCAAGTTAAAAAGAGCAACAAGTCAGAGAGCACCACCCTTTTTTTTTATACCTTAGGAGACAACGACCTAGGTTATAGCCAAAAAATTGAACTTTTTGGGGTGCTCTCTGACTTGGCCAAGTCAAAAAGAGCAACAAGTCAGAGAGCAACCAAATTATTTATTCAAAGCTTAGGTCGTTGTCTCCAACAACGGTCTAAGTTATAAAAAAATATTGAATATTTTGGTTTTCTCTCTGACTTGCCCTAGCTAAAAGGAGCAACAAGTCAGAGACCAACCAATTTTTATTTACAAAGCTTAGGCCGTTGTCTTCAAAAGCAGCCTAGGTTATATGAAAGATTTTTATGCTTTTTACAACTTTCTCTCCGCTATTTACGAATAGTGTTTCTACAACTAAAATTTACTCTCACAAAATTATCGCCGGCAGCAGAACTCTCCGTATCGTTGTTCATCTGGGGAAAAAATATATTATTGGTAAATTAATACACACATCATTTATAAAATAACTTGTTAACAAACGATTGTGATATATATATATATATATATATATATATATATATATATATATATATATATATATATATATATATATATATACATACGAAACAAAATAAGTGACAAAACGTCAAAAATGACGTAAAAAAAATACGATACTCTGCGATTGGGTCCGGCTTGCCACACACAAGGTAACAGAACTTGTAGAAGCGAGTTCTGATCCACGGTTTGCAAGATACGGCCGTGTCTCGCTCGCTTTCACTCTTGAAAATGAGGGGAATGCGATACACGGATGCATATAGCAAACCGTGGGTGACAACCCGTAACTACAAGTTGCCATGATTTGTGAGTGGCGAGACCGACCTACTCGCAAAATTACAGATTTTTCAAGTGGGTTCTCTATTGAAAACTCGCTCAAAATATAACAAAATTCATGAGAAAACCGCACAATCGACGGTAAAAAAAAACTAAACTTTGTGATTCGGTCGGGCTCCCCGCACACAAGGCAACACAACTTGTACAAGCGAGTTCCGACCAATGGTTTGCAAGATACGGCCATGTATCGCATTCATTCATGAAAAATGCTTACAATGTGATACATTGACGTAGGCCCCAAATCAGGGGTCCGAACTCGCAACTACAAGTACTTTTTGGTTGCGAGCAGTAAGCCCAATATGCTCGCAAAATTTTTTATTTTTTGGATGCTGTTTCCTACTGAAAAGTACCCTCGATAGAAATTAAACATTAATTAAGGTTGTTGTTTGATATACGGTAGAAATCCACACAAACGAGATCAAAAATTTCCGAAACTTTGGAAGTAGGACGGACGCAAAACACATGAGCTAACAAAATTTGTAGAGATGAGTTTCGACTCACGATTTGCAATATACGCTGATGTATCGCTTTCACTCATGGAAAATACTCGAATGCGATACACGGCCGTACACTTCAAACAGTGAATCCAAACACACTTCTACAAGTTGCGTTGTCTTGTGCGTGGCGAGCCCGACGTACTCACAAAATTGCATAATTTTTTGGTAAAAGAATCTCTTTGTGTGCTATTACTAACAACGAACAACGACCAACAATAACTAATACTACATCTACATCGACAATAAAACTATAATTACTTAATCTATAAATACCTACGCATAATATAGAAATTGTACACACAAATATTGAAAAAAATAATTCAATCAATTAACCTAGTTAAATCTACTAAAATAAGAAAAAATTAATACCTTTCACAATGAGGGTGTTCGAACAGGAGATAGAGGAGGCCCTTGCGCGTTGCTGTAGAGAAAGAAAGGAGGGTAAGGTTTGGCTAATTTCTTTAGGATTAGGATTTTAGGGTTAGGGAGATTTTGTATGGGCTAGAATTTTTTTGTAATCGGGATCTTCAAAGGAAAAAGGCAAGAGTGTGAGAAGAGAGAGAGATTGAGTGAGAAGCAACAAGCAAGAGAGAGCTAAAGTTTTCAGATCGAGAGAGAGAGAGCTAGGGTTTGGGAAAATGGGTTTCTTGAACTCCAGTAGCGAGAGAGAGAGTTGTGAGGGAGATGGCGATCTGAGTATATACAAGTGTTTGGAAAAACACGTGTACATACTTAGGCCGTTATTGGGAACAACGACCTAGGTTGAAATTTTTGTTAAAAAAAACAACCTAGGCCGTTGTTCCCAACAACGGCAACAACGGCCTAAGTATAATTTTTTTCCCAAAAAAAAAAATTCCACGCCAAAAAAATGCTAAGTCTGAAATGTTTTTAGGCATGAATTTCCAAAATTGCCCCTCCGCTTTTAGAGCCGTTAGTGGAAGACTTAGTGGGTTTCGATCACATCCGCTGATCATGTTCTTGCAAGATCGGACGGTTGAGATGGGCATTTTCCAACCCGTTGAAAACGGATCCATTTTGAACTGAGCATTTTCCACACACACACACACACACACACACACACACACACACATATATATACATATATATATATATATATATATATATATATATATAGACAATGAGAGGGGTAGTAGGAGGAGGTGAAATAGGCTACATGCATGTGTATATATATATATATATATAAAATATATATATAGATGGAGATAGGAAGTAGGATATATATATACATATATAGAGAGTAGGAGTATAGGGGAGTTTTTTAACACCGTAGAAGGAGTTGTGGGGTTGATTAAGGCTGTAAAAGAGGTTGGGAGTTGATGGGTTGGATATTGGATTAGGATTAGGATTAGGATTAATTAGGGTTTAAATTTAAACTCCAATGGAAAAAATCACAAAAAAATAGAATGGATCAAAAAAAATATTTGAGTTCTAATAAGAATGAAATGACACCTGATAAAGATTCCAAAGAAAAGAAAAGAAATAAAAGTTGATTGATAATACAAAATTTTTACGTAATAAAATACGTACAAATGAAATAGGGTGTTATAGATTTAGTGATCAGATATGTCGAAATCTAGGGGAATGGACCCTTATGAGTATGTCTATGTTATAAGTTATCCATATGAACAAGGATCTAAAGCGCAACTCTTAGTCTCTGGCGGAGTAGGGGAAGGCCTGCCAATTCGCCTTATGTTCGGATAACTTATGGTAGAGTCTGAGCGTGAAAAAAGACAACCAGAATCTGATAGGACTACAGCCGAGCTGAATGATCACTAGCATGTCGGGAATGGAGAGAGACCACTGGCAGGGCAGAGTGAAGAGAGACCACCTATCCGATGCAGTAGGTGGAATAAACCGTATATACTGCAGCTCTACTGGTCACTAAATAATTGTCAGGAACATGAAAGAGTACAAGAGTAGATCTGCATTGCGAGGGAGTGAACCCTATAATATGAAGTACATTCAAGCTTGAGTAGGAAATATGTAATATGAGATGCATATGTTTCCAAATCAAGTATGCATTAGAATAAGAGCATCGTGTGCATTTGAGTTGCGCATTAGATCCTAGGTCATGACAAACACCGACACTTCTATTATATGATTTCCACATTTCTTTCCGCATTAATATTGTTTGCTGAGGATTTTGGAAAAATACGGTTTTCATCCGTTTTGCGTCAATTATATTCAACTGACGTGCCCACAGTTGGTTAGTTGGAGGACTGATCGTGGGAACAAGAGATTCGAACTGTGAGGGTATAGTTTTCCTCGTACAATGTAAGTTTCAAACTTTCTGTGAATTCTTTCTTGTGTTGTGTACTCATTTGGAGCAACGATTTTGGGTTGTGTCACGAGTTATTAGTATATGGAACTCGGGGCGCTACAGTTGATCACGTGATGAGCTGCCCACAGAGTAAATTGGACATGTGGGATTGGGTGGCAACGTGGCGCGATCGGGAGCTTCGATTACGCACGTCTTCGCTCATCTGGATGATCGGACGGTCGAAAATTGAGCGGAGGTGGTGGCTGGGTGTGTACACATGCTAAGGTATGTGTGAATTTCTACTTTTGCTCTCCTTTCTCTAGATAGAGGGTGTACATTCTCTCTCCTTTTAGCATAATATATATATATATATATATATATATATATATATATATATATTAATAGCGGTAGATTAGTATGAACTACTATTTAAACATAGAAATTATAATAGAAATCACTTTATTATTCAGTCAATGCAAAAACCTTATGTAGTTTTGCTTTTTCGTTAACATAGATAATTGATCGGTACTAAAGACTCACGTGTATAACACGTGTTCTATTTCGGATTGGATATATCTTAATGTTCTTTCATTCTATCCTCCAATTCCTGTTCTCTCTCTTTTTCGCTTCCATTCTTCCTCCTCTCCTCTGCCTCCCATTTATCTTGACCTTCTTTCTTTCTATCCTCCAACTCCTTTGCCCTATCTCCTTGTGAACAGATAAATTTACAGAAATATTTTTAAGCGAGGCTCACAGAATTTTTTTTCTTCTTTTCTTCAACTGGATACAAACTTTATCGAGTAAAATAGTTGTACTCCTGCTGTGGGATTTTATATGAACATGAGAAATCATTGCATGTCACTCTATTTATAACTCTCTCAAATGATTTGTCTAACCAAAATTTTTAAATTTTAAAATAGAAGTGTACTTAGTTGGGACCACTAGTTGGGACCACTTTATTTTTGCAAGTTGACTAATCATTGAGAGTTACAAATAGAATTACACATTTGGAGTGACATGTTACTTTTTTTTCTCTGATCATTCCAAAGAATTAAATGGTTAGCAGACTTTTTATCTATGCATCACATGATGCAAAGAATTAAATAGTTAGGGGGCTTTTAACCTATGCATCACATGATGCAAATTATTATATTTGAAACACCGTTTGTTTCGTAGTTACCTCTCCTTGTAGTCGCGTTTTGTAACTACTTAAAATATTGATGAAAGATCTCCAAATCACTTATACTATTTTTATAGTCATGCAAAATATAATATCTAAAAACAATGTAAACAGTATTGATTATTTATGGGATGTCCCAGCAAGTAATTACAACTAAAGAGAAAATTACCTCCGATGGGTATGACATCACTTTTCCCAAAGTAATGGTTTTAGCCAAACTAGACTTTTCACAGATTCACTGCCAAGGGTGTTTGATCAACACTTTTTGACTCAAAATGAATGTTGGTAACTTCCAAAAATTGTCGTTTTTGACCCTTTTCCTAGAATGCTTCAATATGTGCTATTTTTATTTTTTTTTTTTTTTTTAAGTGTTTTTACTCACTACAAAAATTGTGAAGTTAAACATATTTGTTTTGTTTTTTTTTTATGTTTTTTTTAAGGGAAAAGGCAGAATACCGTCTCCCTGTTTCATTAATCAGATTTTAACAAAACAATCCCAAAGTACTGAGAGACACTACAAAGCAGAAAATAAAACATATTTATTTTTATTGACAACACTTTTAATAAAAGAAATTTTTATTATGGTTCTTTCCATATATGTCACTCAAAAATATTGAAATTGCATATTACTCACTCAAATTTTGCTTTTGCACATATACCATTAATAAAGTTCAGGTCTATTAAAAATAGTCTCCCCTTGATTATTTTTCATCCAAGTAAGGAGAATATTCGGTGTAGCGCCCCGAGCTCCGCTCAGCTGTGTACGCGGGCACATGCGAAAAACAAGTCATAACAACTGTCCATCACAGACTTGCCTTACAAAAAGTACTATAACTTTTAGGTACTTTAAGATCATATATATATATATATATATAGGGAAAGGCTCCGTTGCACACTGGGCTAGTGTTCACGCCCGTGAACACTCGCTGTGGGCCGTCCGATTCGTATTGGAGATCAAGATCAAATCCAGCGGTTGAGATGCATTCTGCTGGTCTGCCTAATAGTGGGGGGATATAATCGTAATTTCCCCCCCCCCACTGTCTATCTGTCTCACTCTCTCCCTCTCTCTCCCGCTCATCTTTTCATCGATCGAAAAACCCTAGCCCCCTTTACGACCCATACTCCGATCGCCTTCCCCACTCTCTCCCGCTCATCTCTTCATCGATCGAAAAACCCTAGCCCACTTTCGCACCCATACTCCGATCGCCTTTCCCTCACTCTCCCGCTCATCTCTTCATCGATCGAAAAACCCTAGCCCCCTTTCTCACACATACTCCGATCGATCATCTTCGGCCCCCCAGTCCCTTCCGCTCCAACTCCAGCCCCCTTTCTCACCCCTAGATCGGAAAATACCCTCTATCTCCCCCTCATCTCAAACCCTAGCTGCGAAACCCTAAAGAAAAAACCCTAGCCCCCTTTTCCCCGATCGCTTCAGCTGCGATCCCCCTTTGTGTTTCGATCCTGTTCTTGAGGCTCTTTTCATATTGGAATCGAAGGCACCCAATCTTCAGTGAAGGTATTTTTTTTTTTTTCATAATTTTTTTTTTGGTGATTTTTTTTGTGAGAATAGCTCGAAGATACAAAGAAATTAGTAAACTTTCTCTGTATCTTTATTTCAATTTTATTTCTTGGCCGTGTTTGAGAAATCAAAAAATAATTTTAAAACATTTTAAGATAGTCATAAATCAATCAATTGAAAAATGAGAGGATCAATCAACTACCATTAAGAACACGTTTCATACAGGTGGAAATGAATAACAATGTAATCTTTGCTAATGGCGAAGTTAGAACTAATTGAGGATTTTGTGGACCTACCCACCAAAGTTTCCAACTCAAATTTGTGTTCTCTGATCTTCTTAATTTTTTACTAATTAATTAACTAAAAAGAACATTGCTTTGGCATAATAACAGTCTACCATTTTGGATTACTATAAGAAATGATTGATTATCCTGAAGTTAATGAGATACTGCCAATGAATGTGACAAAACTTGGTTTAGTCTGATCATGAGATTGGGAGATAGATTAGAGAAACTAATTTGCAGCTTTTTTAGATTATGGTAAAAAAAATCTTCAAGCAGGTGATGTTTTATTGGATAGCTATTTGATTATATACTGTGATAGATATTTGATTTGTAAATAAGATATTAATTTGTATTCCTCCTAAAAAATAATAATCAAGTGTAGCCTTAATTAAGATTTTTCTTCACTCTTGTATTCCTCCTTGATTATTATTTTTTCATCAAAATATTGTATTTCATAATGAGTTAATTTTTTAGGAGTACTGCATAATGACTTAATTTTGCTTCATCTTTTCGATGGCAGGAGTGCATTCAATGAAGAGGAGGTGAATTCCTCTACTGAAGATAGTACCGAGTACGGTGACGAGATTATATGAACTGAGGGAAGTATTTGTTTCATGAAATTTGGTAAATATGATGCCTTACTGTATTTTATTTTGGGGATGAATTGATAGGCAATGATGAGTGCATGGAACATCAGGTTTAATTTATTGTTTCCCCCACTACCAAGTCAAATATGTTCTTTCCTTCTCTGTTTATATGTAGTTACTGGGCTGATGTACACACTTGATTTGGTCATGGCATATACTTGATTTTGGCTGATACTTGACTTTTTTTTTGGAGTGCCAGATACTTTGTATGCTTTGTATATTCACCTCTATTGACTTGATCATTGCATATGCTTGATTTTGGCTGATACAATTGATTTTTTCTGATACAATAAAGGGACGGCCCACAGCAGAGCAGCGGAATGAGATACTTTGTATGCTTTGTAGCCTTTCCCTATATGGGAAAGGCTCCGTTGCACACTGGGCTAGTGTGCAAGCCCGTGCGCACTCGCTGTGGGCCGTCCGATTCGAATTGGAGATCAAGATCAAAATCCAGCGGTTGAGAAACATTCCGCTGCTCTGCCTAATATGGGGGGGGGGGGGTATAAAATAGATATGGGAGATCAAGATCAAAACTGGTTTAGTCTGATCATGAGATTGGGAGATAGATTAGAGAAACTAATTTGCAGCTTTTTTAGATTATGGTAAAAAAAATCTTCAAGCTGTTGGTTTTTTGAGGATGACAGTTGGGATTTGTTTACAATTGAGCTGTGTTATTATTTCAGAGCTCTGTTTAAATTGTGAAATTTGGGGAAAAATATGTGAGCTATGATTATACTGTATTGGTGATTTTGGAAGGAATGCATATATTTGATTTTGGAAGAGGTGGGGGTTTGTGATGGTTGCAGCAATTTGGGCGTGGCAATCTACTGCAGCCATAGTGCTAGACCAATACACGTATGCTTGATACATTTATGCTCCCCCAGTCAAAATGCTTTTAAAGATCATTTCAGAGCCTTGTCTTGTGAATTCATGTGATTTCTGAGCCTACTTTAGTTCATGTCATGAACATAATCATCCTGTCTGTTATCTTTGCTTCATGTTATCTAATAAATCTGATGTAAATTCATCTAACTTTATGTATTTTTTTCCAGTGAGCTCTGTACAAACTCATATGAAGAGATGCAACAGTAGAATGTTCGTTACATGAAAGTGTGAGAACCTCTTGTTAGATGCAGAGATGCAGCAAATGGCACCTGATAATGGCATATACTTGATTTTGGCTCATAGTTGATTTTTTCTTTGGAGTGCCAGATACTTTGTATGCATTGTATATTCACTTCAATTGACTTGATCATGGCATGTATTTGATTTTGGCTGATAGCATTTTTTTTCCTTGGGAGTGCAAAGCATACTTTGTATGCTTTGTATATTCACTTCAATTGACTTGATCATGGCTTGTATTTGATTTTGGCTGGTTTATAAAGCTCAGTTTTGTATATAAAGCTCAGTTTTGTATTCTTTTGGGTTATGCTTTGTTTATTCACATGTGATTTCTAATGTATATGCTATAGTTGATGATTTTGGCTGATATATTTTGTGACTTGAAAAGCCCATTTGAAATTTCAGGTATTTATGAAGATACTATTTCCAATATATTCAGGTTGTACTTGGCAAACTCTATGTTTTTCAAACTTCAGTTTTAGTTAGGAACATTGCCATTCTATCATACTCCAGTTGAGTTGTCCCAGTACTCTTGCATCCGAGACTCGGTGAGTTCTCACTGAAAGTTGGAGAATTTGGCTTACAATTCTGATTAGGCACAATTCAATGTAACTGCGTTTTGGTAGGATTAGATAGTTTCAGGAGAAGCTCTCAATCTATGAACATTTCAGGAGAATTTGGATCTCATTCACAGTCGGTCGGTCCAGCAGAACTTCATCTTACCCAAGCTAAAGCGATCCTTCCACAATGCCATATGCAATATTTAACATATATTATTCATTCAAACAGATGATTCATTCTCATTCTCATTCATATCTAACAGATCTTATTTGGATCTCATTCTCATTCATAAAAGTCATTATTCATTCAAACAAAATAAAAATTAAACACACGCCCACAGATGATTCATTCAATCTAACAGATCTTACTGTGCAGTGTACCGGACATTTCAGCATCAGTTCAACCAAAATACAAACCAAACTTCATCTTACTTCTATCACAACCAAAAAGAAGAGCAATTAGTGGCATCAGCAACCAAACTTCTATCACAACCAAAAAGAAGAGCAATTAGTGGCATCAGCATTAAGAAGCCATTAAACATAAAAGCACATTAAGAAGCCAATAGTCACATTCCATTAATAACACAATGAACAGTACAAAACATGCAAATTCCATTGCCAGAATACATTTGCTCAAAGTTCTAATTCATCAAATCATGTTTCATGGATTCCCTGGACAGATTCACCTGGGCATCCAAACATGAAAAAAAAGAATGTGGAGTCTGCATGATACAGTTAGATATGTTCTTTACTCACAATCACGGGCTTTAGTTCGCATGGTGCAAACTAAAAAGGCATAATTTCCACATCTCCCTTATCATGGACAATCTATAGAAGGGATTTCCACCTTACATGAAATACAAATGTAGACAATTTTGATATGCGATCCCTCTGTTAATGAATCCATTCTTATCGTTGCTTTGTTGCATATATACACTTGAATAGCTTCAGATCAACGAACAAGCACTGCAAAATAAACAAAATTAGATAAACTTTGGGTTGTGGAAGAGCCAAGTTGATGCACTAAAAATTAAATTAGATATATAGCTGCACAATTTGCTACTTGCTAGGACATAGGAATATGGAGAAAATAAGATTAAGCAGTAAAGAAATTAATTAGCCCCTAAATCCTAAATAAAAGCTTCAGGGCTCTATCTTGTATTACCATACATGGCACTACATACAGTACACAACCTCACAAGTCATGCTTTCTCTCATAAAGTAAATAAATAAGTAATAATCAAAATAATCATAGTAATTCTCAGCAGACAATTTTTCTCAGGGTGGTTAGCAATGGACAGTCCAAATAAGTTTGTGTTGTGAGTGCAAGGTTCATATTTGAAAAAACTGAGGAGGACAGTAAAATTTGAATACAGTTAGTTTGATATTCAATACCTCGATGGTTCATCAGCATCTGCAGCAGCAGCTTCATCAGGATCTGCACAGCAGCTTCATCAGCATCTGCAGCAGCAGCTTCATCAGCATCAGTTCCAGCAGTGCCATCAGCAGCATCTGCAGCATCAGTGGCATCAGCAATCAAGAAGAGCAATTATAAAGATTTATTAGATACCATAGAGTAATAGCAAAAAGTACAGGATGATTGTGTTCATGAATTGAATTTAAGTAGGCTCAGAAATAACTTCGATTCATGAGACTGTGATGTTGTAGTCAAATTTGGCTGCAGTTGGACTGCCACACCAAAATAGACGCCTAACATTAACAATCCCAATCATGTGGTACCAATTTCTCAATTAAATGTATCCGTAATTCATATAAGCCAAATTTCAACCAGTGAAACCAAAACAAAATAAAATTTGGTCACTACAAATGTTGAAATGAGCAGGTACAAGTTGAAGATAAGACAACCATAAGTAGTTTGCATAAGGGTGTTATAAACTGCAGATATATATATGCAAAGGGAAAGGATTCGTTGCACACTGATTGTGCAGACATCCCGAACCCAAAGCATCAGTTCCCAGAAAGCCAAGGCCAAAGCCAGTTTCTCAATTAAATGCACCAGTTGAAAGCCAGGTAACCAGACATATATATATAGTTGGTAAAAATAATGAGATTACTGCAGATATATCTCAGCATCAGCAGCATCAGCATCTCAACATCAGTTCAAAGCCAAGTAACTAGTATTTTCATATCAGCCAAAGCCAAAGTCATTTTCTTCCAAATTCCATTCATAAGTAGTTTGCACATAAAAGATGTTTACGGACAGCAAATATAACCCGATATATATATAGTTGGTAAACAAGAAAATAAATTCATCACTGCCTGTTAATTCATCCCGTACTCAAAAAAATATATAGGGTATCAATATTTACCAAAAATGACTAGGAATGAAATACTTCCCTCAGTTGTTACTATCGTGAAATTCCTCGGAACTTCCCTCAGTAGATGAATTCAAATCATCTTCTTCGAATGCACGAATGTCACTGCACAAAAAAACATAACACCTAAAAGTCATTAAACAGCAGAACTATGAAATAAAATATAAATAAGTGCATATAAAATGACTTCAATTTTCTTTTTTACATAAATAACATTAAATACCTTTCTTTTTTCTTTGGGCAAGTTCGCGCATCATGGCCTTGCCCACGTAACCCGCAGCAATTGCACTTCCTAGGTTGCTTTCTTAATTTCTCCCGCATTGGTTTCAATCTTTTCCCACTCGATCTTCCCTTCGTATTACATTGGCGCGGTTCTTCCACCGATACTTGAGACAAGACCAATTGCTTCCTATGAAGTGAAGTTCCACTACCTTTAGCCCCACCACTACGCCCTTCGGGCGCAATCAAATTGAAGCCTTCAAGTGACTTGATCATAGCATCACGCATGAACTCATACCCTTGATCGCAAGAGAGTCCAATCTCAACTTGTTGCTTGGACAAGTTATTTAACTCACAATAGCGAGAAGCAAAATTCTCGCTATTATTGCCATCGGCTTGACCGAAATTAATGGGGGTGTAGCTTCTTCTAATAACTTCACGGTTCCATCTTCTCATCATATATTGTTTGGGAAGTTCATTACAATTTGAATATTTAAGGAATGCCAAGAGATGCCTACAAGGAAGGCCAACAAATTCAAACATACAACATGAACAACACCCATATGTAGTCTCTTTGGAGTAAGTAATGGTAGTCTCTTTTTCCGACCTACCAATGAATGTCACTGTGTAGTAAGTATTGCCAGTATTCACGTCATCTTCCAATAAATTCACATTAAACAGTAGGCTTTCCTTGAGTTCTTTTTGAAACTTTAAAAACATTGATAAAGTATAGACTTGAGCCATTTGTACCTCCATATACCACCCGGTCTTCAATTTGGGTTTCCTATCTAGTGTTCGGTGGTTCTCTTTAACTTCTTCTTCTCTTTGCCTACAAATAACTCTTTCAAAAATCAAGGCAAATTCATGAAGTGAATACTTCTTTTGGGTGTGTTTCTTTAAAAAGGAATTCATTCCCTCACTTCTTTGACTACTAGACATACCCGCCCAAAATTGAGACCTATGGTATACGGGGGCCCATTTTTCACGAATCTGAAAAATATCACTCAACCATTTGTTGTTTTGAGCCCCAAATTCGACAACCAAAGCCTTCCATTGTTCTTCAAAAGAGACACAGTCATAAGAATTCCAAACATTAGCTTTAAAAGCTTCCATGAACTTGGGATTTTGTACCAATTGAGGCACCTCGGAAGGGATTTTATCTAAAATATGCCATATGCAATATCTATGGCGAATATGAGGAAAAACTTGTTGAATTGCAGCACCAATACCCCAGTCTTGATCCGTTACAATGCCAACGGGAGCTTTTTTGATGACTCCTAGCCAAGTTTGGAATAACCACACAAAAGATGCAGCAGTCTCATTCGAGATGAACCCACAACCAAGAAAAATAGACTGCCAATGATGGTTGATCCCAACAAATGGAACAAATAACATACCATAACGGTTTGTACTATGTGTAGCATCAAAAGAAACTACATCACCAAAAACCTCATAGTTCAAACGAGCAATCCCATCAACCCAAAAACAATGAGACAGTCTACCGGACTCATCTTGCTCGAATGCATAAAAGAAAGAAGGATCTTTTTCCTTTTGCCATTTAAAAAAGTCTACCAACATCTGACCGTCGTGACCTTTTAATGACTCCCTCAAATCTCTTTCATGATTCCTAACATCTTTTAGAGTAAATCCAACCCTATCGTACCCCCCACTTGAACCTTCAAAATAAAGCATTTGTTTGCATGTGGGAATATTTGCACCCGCAAGTTGCTCCATTATGATTTTATCTGAACTTGACACAGCGCGATTACGCGGCAACAAATGCCTGCGACCGGGTGTGGTGAATGCATGATTGTGCACCTCATGGAAAGAATAAACAGACCATGAATTTGTTTCTTTGTTTAATCTAACCCTAACCAATGCATTGCAAGATGTCCTGGACGTAGTACCAATTCTAATTTCATTAGTCTTGCCTTTCGTCATCCCCGCTTTATTACATAAAAAAGTTTTTTCCACTACCTGACCATCCTTCAATTTATTACCTCCTTTACGCATTTGAAAACCCGAACATTTTGCATAGCTATCATAAAATTTTTCTGCTAGCTCAAGGGTCTCAAAAATCATACCAATCTTAAGGATTAGATGTTCTTCAACCGTGGGGGTAAATTCACCTTCTTCAACATGTAAAAAATTGTCACCCAATTGTGAGCAACCTTCACCTAAGTCCATACCTGTACCAAAATTGAAATGTTATTCAATCTCATTAGCAAACTATTTCAACAGTAGCAATTAACTCAAAAAAAATTACATTAGCAAATTCGACGGTAGCAACAAGATCAAAAGTAGCAAGATCGGGGGGTATAATTTGTGCAAAAAAAATTGGTGCCGATTGGAGCTATTCTAAAAAAAAATTAACCATAAAAAAAAACAGAAAAAAAAAAATTCAAAAAAAAGGGTTACCTTCACTGAAAATGGGGAATCAAGTAAGATAAGAGCCTCAAGAACAGGATCGAAACACAAAGGGGGATCGCAGCTGAAGCGATCGGGGAAAAGGGGGCTAGGGTTTTTTCTTTAGGGTTTCGCAGCTAGGGTTTGAGATGAGGGGGAGATAGAGGGTATTTTCCGATCTAGGGGTGAGAAAGGGGGCTGGAGTTGGAGCGAAAGGGACTGGGGGGCCGAAGATGAGCGATCGGAGTATGTGTGAGAAAGGGGGCTAGGGTTTTTCGATCGATGAAGAGATGGGCGGGAGAGTGAGGGAAAGGCGATCGGAGTATGGGTGCGAAAGTGGGCTAGGGTTTTTCGATCGATGAAGAGATGAGCGGGAGAGAGAGGGGAAGGCGATCGGAGTATGGGTCGTAAAGGGGGCTAGGGTTTTTCGATCGATGAAAAGATGAGCGGGAGAGAGAGGGAGAGAGTGAGACAGATAGACAGTGGGGGGGGGGGGAATTACGATTATATCCCCCCACTATTAGGCAGACCAGCGGAATGCATCTCAACTGCTGGATTTGATCTTGATCTCCAATACGAATCGGACGGCCCACAGCGAGGGTTCACGGGCGTGAACACTAGCCCAGTGTGCAACGGAGCCTTTCCCTATATATATATATATATATATATATATATATATATATATATATATATATAGACAAATCTTCGGTTGCACACTACTTTTGGTGAGCACTCCGTGAGCACTCACAAAATAGAGCACCTATGACAAATCCAAACCGCTCATATTGTTCTATATACCTTAGATAGCCTAACAATAAAAAATCAAGTAATTTGAAGTTCATTTGCCCATCCATCATGCTGTTAGAAATTTCAGCCATACAATTTTGTAATGATGTAAATCATGGGCAAATGAACTTCAAATTACTTGATTTTTTATTGTTAGGCTATCTAAGGTATATAGAACAATATGAGCGGTTCGGATTTGTCATAGGTGCTCTATTTCGTGAGTGCTCACGGAGCGCTCACCAAAGTAGTGTGCAACCGAAGGGGACTCTCTCTCTCTCTCTCTCTCTCTATATATATATATATATATATATATATATATATATGGAAAAAGGGGTATGAGCAACTTGCTCATTTAGTCAATAAGCAATTGATGATGTGGCATACATGTGATTGAAAAATCCTTAAAAGGGTTAGTTGTCCAATGTATCACATGTATGCCACATAATCAATTGCTCATTTACTAAATGAGCAAGTTGCTCATATCCCTTTTACCCATATATATATATATATTTAAGCTCTCATTCTCTCTCTTTCAGAATCGAGGTGGGATTTAATCCCCAACCCCATTTCTATCCTACACTCACACTAACGTGAGTGTCATCCTCTTATGTGTAGCCATACATGCACATGGGCCCCCACACCACAAAAACACACCGGCCACTCCTTATTTATTTTCTAGGCCAAATTCTCATACATGAAGCCCATAGACTCCCCCGATAGGCTCAACTACTCTTATTCCTATTATATATATATATATATATATATATATAATCATTTTCATATAATATTATATATATACTCTTAACATACGGGGGTGTGTAACACCCCCTTTAAGAACCCAGCGTCCTCGTTGAGCCTAGGACCCGCAAATTAATATAGATACGCATTTCTAGCCGATGTGGATCGCAGTACCCTGATTCTGCTAGTGTACAACCCTACCCGGAACTCTGGCTACCCGCCAGTGTACACCGCTAGCTCCATTTCAGACGTACATCTTGCACACGATTGGTGTTGAAAGTCGGCTCTAATACCATTTGTAGCATCCCTAGCCCTGCTCAGCTGCACATGCGAAAAACAGGTCCTAACAACTGCCCACCACAAACTTGGCTCACAAAAATTGCTATAACTTTCAGGTACCTTAAAATCATAGGCATGTCTATTTAAGCTCTATTCTCTCTCTTTCACAATCGATGTGGGATTTAATCGCCAACCCCATTTCTATCCTACAATCACACTCATGTGAGTGTCATCCTCTCATGTGTACATGCACATGGACCCCCACACCACAAATACACGAATTTTTTCCCAAAATTACCCTCTTTTTGAAAGTTTTTCCCAAACTGACCTATTTTAAAAAAAAAATTCCAACCCGACCTACTAGTTGTCTCAAAAAACGAGTTTGGGGAAAACCCCATCGCTTTTTTGAGACAGCGAGTGTGAGGCTTGGGTTTTTCGATTTCTCCCTGACTTAGACTCGCTGTTTCAAAAACCGATGGGGTTTTTCCCAAACTCGCTTTTTGAGACAGCGAGTGTCGTTTGGGGGTTTTCATACCCCAGGCTAGAATTTTGACCTCACTCTCTTTCAACTCTCTATCTTCCTCATCCTCTTCTAACCCCAAAACCCAAAACCCTAGCCTCCCAAAATCGACCTCCTACCCACAAAATTTCCTATAAATCCTAATTTATTCACTTAATCTTTCCCAACCCTCTCACCTTCCACTCTCAAAACCCTAAACCCATCTTTCGAAAGATCCATAATTTGGAATTTTGATAAACTTCAAAAGGATAGAAACTTCGACTCTTCTACCCATATATCTATGGCTATATCCTTCCGAATATTGTTGTGAAGGTATGATTTATATGTAACACCCCGCAAAATTGGAAGTGATAATTTTGCCACTTTTGAGTTACGCATGTGCATTTTGTCCCGTAACGGGTAATATCCGTAACGTGTTTCACTACGTATTTTGGATTTCGACGATTATGCATTTTCCGTCTTCTCAAAATCCTATTTGAGCCAACTCAAATATAATAATTCTAATCTCTGTGTTTTTACGTGTTTTAGATGTGTTATCCATGCACGTATCGATTATGTATTTTCCACCACTGCGTGTAATATTTTCTATGTGTTACAATTAATTATTTTATGACTTATTCGAATTTGTTTTATAAACATTTCTCGTCTTATTTTAATTAAAATACTTTGATACGTACAGTGCACGTGTTTCTATGTACGTATTGATTACGTTGTGGAATATATAAAAATTAATGAAATACATTTTTTTATATATTTTATTTCAATTATTTATGAAAATTTTTCTGTTGATAAAGTCGATTTAGTATTTTTGATATTTTACGTGCGACGCACGTGTTTGCGGTGCACGTATTTAGGCGTATTCTTTTAAAATAAAATTTCATGAAGTATGTGTGCATCTATTTTATTCATGCATGAAAAGTATAATTTTTATTAAACTAATTTTTATACGCACATTATATCTATATAACTTATGTTCTAATTTAAAAATAAAAATAATTAGTTTTTGTGAAGTGTACACAAAGCACTCGAATGAGAAACTGGCTGGACACTTGGAGGGAAAAAAGTAAGCTTTTGAATTAATGGGTGGATTAGTGGAGGAGTTAATGGGTTATTAGTTATAATAACTACCCAATAAAATCCTACTAATACCCCCTAAACCATCCTCACTCTCCTCATCTTCCCCTTCCGTCTTCCTGTCTCTGCCAAAACCAAATCCACCAGCAAAACCCCACTTTGCTTTTCCACCTAACCCCATATATATATATATATATATATATATATATATATATATATATATATATATATATATACCTTATATCATATTCTATCATATACACATATATATAATTATGTATATGTACAAATGGAAGTTGGGGTTTTTTTTGTGCACGGATTTCGAGGAGGTGGATTGGAACTTCTCTTGGAACTTTATTGCTAGTGATTAATTGAATACTTCAATACTTCTTTGGGTGGGTGTTTCTTAAATCCTTTCTAATTTAGGAGTATGATGCATGCTAGTTGATACATGGTTTAATTGTTAAATTTTGATTAGTGTGGTAAATGTAGATTGCATAATCTTATTTTTATTGCGTCATGATTTTGTAATTCAAATAAATGGCTAGAGCGTGGGTGTTTCTACATGCTTTCTAAATTGTAGTTTAATTGTGTGTTCAGGAGATTCATATTACAATGGTAGATGTGAATTTCTTAATTTACTCTCTAAAAATTTGATGTGATGCACGTTGTAAGAAAAAGCTAAAAAAATTTGATTGATGGAAAAAAAATGCATGTTAGATGAAAATTTTATGAAGTAGGTTGTAAGTGAAATTAAAGTATGTGAAATTAAAAATTTTAATTGTGCAAGATAGTAGATAGAATGCCATGAAAAGTTCTAATTTTTGTACAAGAAAATTTTAGGAAAACTGTGAAAAGAAACTAAAATTTCGCTTGATTTGAATTGATATTGAAATTTTAGGGACAATTCTCATCATGTTAATTTCCATTAAAAAAAAAATTCTACGAATGTGTAGTAGAATAATACTTTACAATTTAGTGAACGCGTATGGCGTTTGGGATGTTCTTAATTTTCATATCTTTAAATTGCGAAAAAATTGCGTTGATACATGAACAATCAGTAAATATTTGTTGCTGTACTTTTGAAGTATGTGGTATGAGTAAATAAAATTGGCGTAATGAATCGAAGTTCTGTTAATTATTATGTTTTAAATAAATGAATTGGGCAGAGACTGCATACTTAAGGAAATTAAATGAACTTCCTTTCGGTTAGTCACTCTTGGACTTCTGGTCTTCGGGTGCACTTTGGGTCTGTTACTGTAGCTGGGCTGAGGCTCTGGTCTTGGGTTCGAGTCTGGAAGGGGCTCTGTTTTAATAAAGTTTCAATTTTTAAATCAACTCACCAAAACCACACTTAAAGTATAATTCGAGTTCACCCTATATCAGTTAGTCACTCTTGAACTACTGGTCTTCGGGTGCACTTTGGGTCTGTTACTGTAGCATAGCGGAACTCTTGGGTTCGAAACCCGGTAGCCTCTTTTAATTCCTGTAGCATAGCAGAACTCTTGGGTTCGAAACCCGGTAGCCTCTTTTAATTCCTTTTTTGATATTTTTGACTATTTATGACTTTTAAGAGCAATAAAAATTGGGAATTTTTTTTAGTACTCCTATAAAATTATTTAGACTTTATAAAAAATATTTCCACAATATTTTGATATATTTGTGAGAATTAGAAGTGTTTTTATAATAAAACTATGGAATGAAGAACTTGATAATTCTTCTTAAAATATGGATTTGTATAATTAAAGAAAAATGAAAGTTTGGAATGGAATTAGATTTCTACTCGATGAGATTTTATGATTATTAACATTTGATTAAGAATATTTGAATTTGCACACAATGCTATAAGTGATTAAATTGATAAAAGAAGTTGAATTGAATTATTTCATGTTATGAGATTATAAAGAAATGTTTTCTTTGAGAAATAGTTTATGAATAAAGAAATTGAAATATTATTTTGAGATCGAATGTAACATATTGTTGATCTCTAGAAGGAGATGGTTGTTGGAATGTAGAGACTAGGCGAGACCCTTAGAAACCGGTAGTTGTTATTAATATGAATTTGAGAGCTAACCAGTGTAGGTTGAGTATCTCTTGAGAAGTATCCAGTGTGGGCTGACTGTCTCTTTTGTTTGTTTTAAGTCCGGTAGGGTAAGATGGTTCTAGGTTGTGATGATTTTCTTCTAAAACAAACTAAAAACTTAAGGACAACACTATAGTGAAGATGTGATGAAAGTAAGAGAAAAACACAAGTATGAGGACCTCGGATTCACGGTGTGAGAATTTTCACAGGCTATTTACATGATGCATCATGTCATGACGTGAATCTATCTACGAAATTATCGAGATCGTGGCGATTCTTGTGGGGTGCTTGAAGACTACGCAGTGCCATCGTTCCATGATGGAGGCGAATTGTCCATAGGTTGTCTGCATGATGCGTCATGTCATGACGTGGGATTCCCCTCCAGGCTGTCTGGACATGGGCTCGTAACTCATAAAATAATTAGGGTACTTACCGTAGTTATCATAGTAGCTAAACTCATAACGAGGAATTCAACCCTACAAGATGAAGAACGGTTAAAGGCTTGCCCTCAGATTTGTGTAGAATGAGATGCATAAGTTCGAAAAAGTGTACATTAGTGTCATGAAATATAAATAACTTCATTAAGGTTAAGTGCACAAGCACACAGGACATCAATAGGATAATCCCTCCTTAGCTTTGTTTGTGATCAAGTTTGTGATTGTTAAAGTATTAAAGAATCATTATATTTTCGGCATAGCGAGGATGACCGTATATAATATTGCGTCAGTTGTAAGCAACTGACGTGCTCACAGTTTCATACGTAGGACTTGGAATTTACAAGAAGATATAAAGATGAATTTGATGCTGATGATCATTTAAATGCTGAAGTTGTTACAGTTGTACACTTATCATTGTTGTATTTCATTTACTTTCCGCTGCGTGTTGTTGTAAAAGATCTTGTTGTAATAAAAGTTTTAAATTCCTTGTAAAATTGTACGAAGGAAAGTGTAAAGATCCTGTGGAACTTCGAATTCATATTTATTTAGAATTCGTGGTGTTACAGAGTGGTATCAGAGCCACGCTTCAATAAGTAGTACAAATTTACAAGGACGACACATTAGGGTGGACATTAGAAGTGTGAGTTCAGTCTATATAGATTTAAATGTAAGTAATTTATATTTGTGTTGCTCTATACATTGATGTCTTCTCCTTCCTTTCCCTATTAGATGGCTGGATTCATGAATGCAAGTTCAGTAACTACCTTCATTCATGATGCTTACCTCGTATACATTGATGTGAGATTGTGTGCAAGCACATTTTTTCTAGATATCAGAGTGACACAGCGGAAGAGTGGTAGGCTTGAACCTACATTCATGATACCTTACCCATAGACTAAGTTTTTCTCTCAAATTTTTCTTCGTGAATTTTTATCATAGTACTTTTCAACATTCAATATTTTTCAAATAAATATTTTCTTATATTATTAAATCAATTGGATATGTATTATTTTGTATGTCTTCCTTAGACTTGATCTTCTAAATTTGTTTTATCTGTCTTTCAATCTTAAAATTTTTTCCTTCATATTTTTATGTCACTTTATATTTATTCGTTTACATTGTTATTACTTTACGTATTTTATTGAGATTTATATTACCGTTTATTAAATTTATATTACAACTATTATTTTCTTCATTTATTATTTCTATTATATTTTTAAAATTTTGAATTTTGCTTATGTACAATCATTTTATATGATTTGATTTTGTGATACTATATTTTTCCATTATCTTATATTGTCTTATATATTTCAGTATATTTCCAACAAGATTGAAATATTCTGCTCATATAAATATGACATACCATTTTGTTTTATTGTCTACATTCAATACTATTGTTATTACATATTATTTGCTAATTTGTTTTGTTATATTCACTTTTACTATTAATCAATACTCATTAATTTTATAGCTTTACACTTCTCTAATATGATGCATGCACTCACTATTTATACTTTATCTTTATTCTCATATTTTAATTGTCTTTACATTCTTAGTTACTACATACATTTTTCCACTGTTTTCTATATGTGTCATATATTTCAATATATTTACTATACATATCATTTCACCCTCATCCAATTACTACATTACTATTTATATATATATAAGTGTTTATATTTATTGTCCTAATTTGCTACACTAAATAATTATTGTTTTCATTTGTATTTTCAGCTCGTGCAAATACTTTACACTATTTCTGTCTTAATGTTATAAATCATTTTCATTACTATTTTTATATATATAAGTGTTTATATTTATTGTCCTAATTTGCTACACTAAATAATTATTGTTTTCATTTGTATTTTTAGCTCGTGCAAATACTTTACACTATTTCCGTCTTAATGTTATAAATCATTTTCATTACTACAAATTTTGTATATCCTATATTTAAAGTCTATATATCTATTTTAATATTTTGTCGTTGTAATTTCATACTTCATTTACAACTTTTTCATCCACTTTTATATCACATATTTCAAACATAACACCATACTTTATTAAACACCCAGTATCCAAGTATATATGAAAGATTATATTTTCTCATCTCCCGTTTTGGTGCAACCTGATGTCGAGAGGACAAACTGCAACTAGACGTCAATGGAGGCAAACTGCAACTGGACGTCGAGAAGGCAAAGTCTACAACCGAAAGTCCAGAAGGCAAACTGCAATCGGATGTCGTAGGGGTAATTCTGCACATTGAGGTCAAGGAGGCAAGCCTGCAATTTGATACCAACGAGGCGAACCTACATCAAAAGGAAATTTTCTACTTTGTTTTCTATAATATTTATCCATTCTTGTACTAGCTTATACTATTTTATAATATTTTACAACCTAGCTTTATATTATACTGATTTTTATCATATTTGAATATTCACTACTTAATATTAACTAGTTTGTCATCTCCTTCTATTTTGAATCTTTTCATGAGTTAGCATTTCATACAACTTCATCGTGTTTTGCTATTAACTTATCTTAGATTTGGTGGCTACTCACCTAACAAAAAATAAAATTAGTATTTATACTTTTTCTTCGATTCGTAAGTTATTTATATATAATTAGTTTTTGCATTGTTTCAGTAATATGTGGTTACTTTTTCTACTACGATGTCTTGTTTTACTCTTATAGACCATTTATACTTTTCATATCATAATATTGTTCGTTTCACCCTAAAAATTCTACACCTATGTACGTATATAATTTTGCATGTTGGTTTTTCTCGCTCTACTTGACAATTCGAAAGTTTTTCGATGTATGCCTTCTATATCTTTAATTGTCAAATCGTAGGTATAATTATTATAGTTACCTTACAAATTATTTTATTAAATGGGTATTCAAAATCATTTTATGCCATCTATACTTTTAACTAAATTTCATTCTCGTTTATTTTTCTAACTCTTATCCAATAGTCTTCTTTTAAATTGCTAATTTAATTTTTGTCACACAGTTCCAATTCAGTTTGCGATTTTCTACCGCTTATTACTTTGACAAATTTTATTTCTAAATCTATTTATAAATTATCCATTGACTATGTTTCTCTTTATTGTGTTGTTTCCGAACTATTTCACAATTAATGACTTAATTTATTTTTCTTTTATCAATGCTTTACCTAATATTATTTTTGTATGAAAATTTCTCTCAATCTATCCTATCTTTTTGTCACATTTCTTTTCTAATGCTATTTCCTAGTTTTCTTGTTTTGTTCTTATAAAATTTTGATGCTCATAGTTTTCTTATATAGAGTTTGTCTTATTCTTCCACATTACTTATTTTTATACAACATTTATTTTCTTAATGTTTGCAGTTTTCTATATACAATAATGATATTTTTCTTTAGTGTGCACAAAATACAATTTTTACCCTAACGAGTTCTGAGTATAGAATTGTTCGGGGGGGAGAGGGGGGGGGGGAGAGAAAGTGTAACACCCTGCAAAGTTGGAAATGGCAATTTTGCCCCTCTTGAGTTATGCACGTGTATTTTGTACCGTTACGGGTAATATCCGTAACGTGTTTCACTACGTATTTTGGATTCCGACTATTTATGCATTTTTCGTCTTCTCAAAATTCTATTTGAGCCAACTCAAATATAATAATCCTAATTTCTGTGTTTTTACGTGTTTTATATGTATTATCAATGTACGTATCGATTACGTATTTTCCATCACTACGTGTAATATTTTCTATGTGTTACAATTAATTATTTTATGACTTATTCAAATTTGTTTCATAAATAGAAATTCATTTTTCTTCTTATTTTAATTAATATACTTTGATATGTACGGTGCACGTGTTTGTATGTACGTATTGATTATGTTGTCAAATATATAAAAATTAATGAAATATATTTTTTCGTATATTGTATTTCAATTATTTATGAATATTTTTCCATTGATAAAGTCAATTTTGTATTTTGATATTTTATGTACAACGCACGTGTTTGCGGTGCATGTATTTAGGTGTATTCTTTTAAAATAAAATTTCATGAAGTATGTGTGCGTCTATTTTATTCATGCATGAAAAGTATAATTTTCATTAAACTAATTTTTATATGCACATTATATAGATATAACTTATGTTCTAATTTAAAAATAAAAAAAATTAATTTTTGTGAATTGTACACAAAGCACGTGCACGTGCACATGTGCAATGTGCACACCCCAAGAATGAGAAACCAGCTGCAAACTTGGAGGGAAAAAAGTAAGCTTTTGAATTACTGAGCGGATTAGTGGAGGAGTTAATGGGTTATTAGCTATAATAACTACCTAATAAAATCCTACTAATACCCCCTAAACCATCCTCACTCTCGTCATCTTCCCCTTCCTTCTTCCTGTCTCTGCCGAAACCAAATCCACCAGCAAAACCCCACTTTGCTTCTCCACCTACCCGCATATATACATACATACATATATATATATATATATGACAGAATATGATATATATATATATATATATATATATATATAATGAAGACGTTGTCCCTGTTGCTCTACCAAAACGGAAGTTGGGGTTTTCTTTGTGCACGGATTTCAAGGAGGCGGATTGGAACTTCTCTTGGAGTTTTATTGCTAGGGATTAATTGAATACTTCAATACTTCTTTGGGTAGGTGTTTCTTAAATCCTTTCTAATTTAGGAGTATGATGTATCCTAGTTGATACATGGTTTAATTGTTAAATTTTGATTAGTGTGGTAAATGTAGATTGCATAATCTTACTTTAATTGCGTCATGATTTTGTGATTCAAATAAATGGCGAGAGCGTGGGTGTTTCTACATGCTTTCTAAATTGTAGTTTAATTGTGTGTTTAGGAGATTCATATTACAATGGTAGATGTGAATTGCTTAATTTACTCTCTAAAAATTTGATGTGATGCACGTTGTAAGAAAAAGCTAAAAAATTTTGATCGATGGAAAAATTGTATGTTAGATGAAAAATTTATGAAGTAGGTAGTAAGTGAAATTAAAGTATGTGAAATTAGAAATTCAAATTGTGTAAGATAGTAGATAGAATGCCATGAAAAATTCTAATTTTTGTATAAGAAGATTTTAGGGAAATTGTGAAAAGAAACTAAAATTTTGCTTGATTAGAATTGATATTGAAATTTTAGGAAAAATTCTCATCATGTTAATTGCCATTAAAAAAAAAAAAAAGAATTCTATGAATGTGTAGTAGAATAATACTTTACAATTTAGTCAACGCGTATGACATTTGGGATGTTCTTAATTTTGTTGCATATCTTTAAATTGCGAAAAAATTGCATTGATACATGAACAATTAGTAAATATTTGTTACTGTACTTTTGAAGTGTGTGGCATGAGTAAATAAAATTGTCGTAATGAATCGAAGTTCGGTTGATTGTTATGTTTTAAATAAATGAATTGGGCTGAGACTGCATACTTAAGGAAATTAAATGAACTTCCTTTCAGTTAGTCACTCTCGGACTTCTAGTCTTCGGGTACGCTTTGGCTCTGTTACTGTAGCGGGGCTGAGGCTCTGGTCTTGGGTTCGAGTCTGGAAGGGGCACTACAAAAGATACTCGATTTCCCAGCGTTTTTTTAAGTCTTTACCGGCATTTTTTTACGCCGGTGAAACTTTTACCGGCGTTTATAATAGCGCCGGTCCAAATGCCGCCGAAGCGAGCGTCGCGGAAAAGAAGGGGTCTACACCGGCGGTTTTCGTGGACGCCGGTAAATGTGATAACTACACCGGCGGCCAGAAAACGCCGATGTATGGGGGTCTCTGGGTGCCGTTCTTTTACCCCCAATATACATTCACCGACGGTTTACGACCGCCGGTGTTTATCAATTCACCGGCATTTATAGAAACGCCGGTGTAGAATGAATGTATACCGGCGGTCGACGACCGCCGATGTATGTGCATTTATGAGTGCCCGGGTTTCCCTACTTATAATCACCGGCGCGACCAAAAAATGCCGGTGTAGTTAGGTATACCGGCGTTCGTAAAACGCCGGTGTACCTCGGTGCCGTTACAACTGACGACATACACCGGCGTGTGTGGGAACGCCGGTATATCGCACACTCCAACAAATTGATTAGATAGACCGGCATTTTTTAAAACGCCGGTCTAGCTATGCCCGTTTATTTTCGATACTCCGGTTTTCCGTTCGATTTCAATTCACAGTTTCATTTACAAAACCTGTAAACTAATTCACAACTTATTCAACCAATTTCGTTGCATATTACTGCGTAAATCACAACCAAACACAAGAATAATTAAACATAATAAAGTTTCACACGTGTCATATCAACGTCCAAATTCATTGATTAATTAACAGTGTCATAATCAACAAATTAATATAGGGACTAAAATCCCAAATATCCAAACAAACCAGTCTGACAAATATCCAAAATATCCCAAATTAAAAGACTGACACAACTCTCATAAAAAAAAACCAGTCTGACATAACAACAGCAAGGAGGAGGACATAAGAACAACAACCATACAGCAAGGAGGACATAAGAACAGCAAGGAGGACCGCAGCTTCATACCCCTCGAGTAGCTTCAGTTCTGATCATCAGAATTTCCTTCATCTGGGCGACCGCTCTGTGAAAAAAAAAACAATAGTTTAATTCAACAGTAGACCACAATACAGAATATACATATTTTTTGAACTTGCAAAAAGATCTACCTGTATCTTAAATTATAAGATCATAGTGCCAATTGCAAATGGAATTGTTAATGATATATACAGAGGTAAAATAATTACATTGCAATGCTAAAAATCTAGTACTTAATTTTGTTTTTAAATATATCTAAAATAACAAAACAAATGAAAATTCAGTATCTAACTTGAAACCTTTATATTCTCCTCTGATTGGGAATATCCACTATCTAAAACAGTAAAACAAATGAAAATTCAGTATCTAAGCATGTCTTTCATGGATTGTTCAGACAATCCATGAAACTGTCATCGTGGACGGAAACCAAATATAAGAAAAATAAGAAAAAAAAGATAGGGCTCATATCAAGTGTATTTTTAGGGAACTGTCATCGTGGAAGGAAACCAAATATAGAAGCCAGAAATGGAAACAGAAAGAAGAATGGTAGAGACTTTGCATACACCAGGCTAACATAGCGGCATTTTCCTCATCTCTCTCTCATCCCTTGTTTCCCTTCAGCACACGAACACAAAGAGACATCAGCAACAACAGCAAGAGCGACAAGAACAACAATAATAATAAATTATTATGAACAAGATGTCTCTATATGGGTTTCCAGATCTCCACTCGAGCCCTCTCTTTCTAATCACAGCCCAATTAAGAACATAGACAACAGCCACTAAACAATCCAATCACAGCCCAATCAAAATTTGCCATCCTGGATCTTAATTAAATAAGCTTCATTAATAGTGAAAGATAATGAGGATGCTAGCAGCATACTTAGTTTGGAAGTGAACCCATTTTTTGTTAAAAAATCATGCCAAAGATGGCAATCAGCTTCATTAACAGTATCTGAAAATGAAAATTTCCATTATCTGAGCTTATATGTTCTCTACTAATTCATTGTGCCCAACTAAATCTAAAACCCAATTGTTGTGCATATCCGGAGGATTTTGGCATACGTACCTATAGCATCCTCAGTTCACAGTGAACCCATTTTGGTCAAAAAAACATGCCAAGATGACAATCAGGTGCATGAAAATAAGCTTCACTAACAGTAAAAGAAAATGGGGATGCTAGCAGCATACTTAGTTTGGAAGTGAACCCATTTTTTGTTAAAAAACCATGCCAAAGATTGCAATCAGCTTCATTAACAGTATCTGAAAATGAAAATTTCCATTATCTGAGCTTATATGTTGCTCTACTACTTCTTTAGCCCAACTAAATCTAAAACCCAATTGTTGTGCATATCCGGAGGATTTTGGCATACAGCTATAGCATCCTCAGTTCACAGTGAACCCATTTTGGTCAAAAAAACATGCCAAGAAGACAATCAGGTGCATGAAATCAGCTTCACTAACAGTGAAAGAAAATGGGGATGCTAGCAGCATACTTAGTTTGGAAGTGAACCCATTTAAAAAACCATGCCAAAGATTGCAATCAGGTTACTTTAACAGTATCTGAAAATGAAAATTTCCATTATCTGAGCTTATATGTTGCTCTACTACTTCACTGTGCCCAACTAAATCTAAAATCCAACTATTGTGCATATCCAGCCGGAGGATTTTGGCATACGTACCTATATACCATCCTCAGTTCACAGTGAACCCATTTTGGTCAAAAAAACATGCCAAGATGACAATCAGATGCATGAAAATAAGCTTCACTAACAATAAAAGAAGATGAGACATCAGCAACAACAGCAACAACAGCAAGAGGGAACCAAATATAGAACAATTGAGTTTTGAATGGAGATTGTAGTCATAGATCAATTCTTCATTGAAGAAAAATACGAATAGGGCTCATATCAAGTGGAGTTTTAAGGAATTGTCATCGCGGAAGGAAACCAAATATAGAAGCCAGAAAGAGGAATGGTAGAGAATGAGGATACACCAGGCTAACATAGCGGCATTTTCCTCATCTCTCTCTCATCCCTTCTTTCCCTTCAGCACACGAACACATAGAGACATCAGCAACAACAGCAAGAGCGACAAGAACAACAATAATAATAAATTATTATGAACAAGATGTCTCTATATGGGTTTCCAGATCTCCACTCCAACTCGTCTCTTTCTAATCACAGCCCAATTAAGAACAATTGTTCACAATCACTGTTAAAGAAACATATATGCTCAGATTATGGAAATTTTCATTTTTAGATACTGTTAAAGAAGATGATTTCATGCATCTGATTGCCATCTTTGGCATGATTTTTTAACCAAAATGGGTTCACTTCCAAACTAAGTATGCTGCTAGCATACCAAAATCCTCCAAATCAGTACAACAACATGGCTGAACAAACCTTGTTTGCAGGTCATACAATGTCATCTATACCATGTTATGTGCCAAAGTGGGGTTGGTCATACAATGCAAGAACGACATGTATTAGTTGTTTGTGAGTATGCAATAGGGTGCAGCTATGAACAGGGCTCATATCAAGTGTAGTATTACGGACTGTCATCATGGAAGGAAACCAATTTAATATAGAAGCCATATATGGAGCCAGAAAGAGGGATGGTAGAGAATGAGGATACACCAGGCTAACATAGCGGCATTTTCCTCAACTCTCTCTCATCCATTCATTCTCTTCAACACACGCACACAAAGAGACATCAGCAACAACAGCAAGAGGGGGTTGGTCCAACAATAAGTGTAGATTATAATAAACGAGATGTCTCTATTTGGGTTTCCAGATCTCCACTCCAGCCCTTTCTTTCTAATCACAGCCCACTTAAGAAACATAGACGAAATGCTTATAGACGACAGCCACAATGCAGACTCACAAACACTAGTACGTGTCTTTCAAGCATTCAAGACCATAATCTCTCTAAAAATACCAATTTAAAGACTTACCGATATTTTTTGACAGTGGGCGGCGTGCTACCCTCACTCTCATATGTTTGACTGCCACTATTATTTAGTGGCTGCTCATCCCCATGGCTCTCGTTGCCATCATTTATATTTACCCTCTTTCCATGCCTCGGCATGTTGTACCTGTCAAGGATTCGATAACTTCCTTAGAGATGCAAATTTAATTAATAACATGTTTATAATAACTATCATAAAATTTGTACTTTAGTAGGATTAACAAACCAACATAATTATAAAAAAATTAAAAAAATGAGATTTGTAACAGATTAAATTACAACGATAGTTTGGTTCAAATGACACTAAGCATAGTTTAATGTAAATAATACCAAGCAATAGAAAATAGAAAGATAATTAAACCGGTGTATTAAATTCACAATGAACATATTCGAAATTACAGACATAATATTACAACAAGATTTAAGACATAAAATTACAGACATATAATAAACCCAATTGAAAATCATGTAAACTACAATACGACATCTTCCAGTACATCGCCCTCTTCTCCATCCTTGCGGAGCCAAGTCCCGCAAATTCCAACGTCGGTTGTGTTTACATCAAATACAGGAAACTCAGAAGCAATGTAACTGTTCATGACTTCACCGTCTTCATCTTTTGAAGTATCGCCCAGTTGGAATACATCTCTTGGTTGCATAGGGAGAGCCACATACGATTTTGGCAGGGTTGGATCTTCAATGTAGAACACTTGTTGCACTTGGGATGAAAACACAAATGGCTCATGGCTAATGTGTGTACCGATGTGAATCAATTTTGAGAAGTTTACAACTGTGAAGCCAAGCTTATCCTTGTTGTTAGCAAAATTCCTATCAAACTCAACCCAATCCCCACGAAATAAGACAACACGAAAATGACCAAAATAATTCAACTCAATGATATCCGTGAGCACTCCATAGTAGTCGAGATCTCCATCTACAGGCCTCGTGTCCGATTTGGAAGCATAACTTCTAGTCTTAGACGTTACTACCATTCCACTATTTTGAGACTTCAAATGACATTCACGATCCTTAGTACGAAATCTAAAACCATTGAATATGTATCCTCCGTATCTTTTGACCATCTTATAGGGACCTTTGGCAAGTACTTGTATTTCAGATGACGCACCTTCAGGACCCAAAGAATGTACCTATTAATTTTGCGCAAATCGTATCAGCACCATAAAAAATGTAGATAGAATGAAGATTAACTCGCATAACTGTAATTCACCTACATGAGATTCAAACCACTTATGAAATTTTTCATTCATCAACTTGTTTTGTTCACGTGGTGGTAGTCTTCTTGGTCTAGCCCTTCGTTTGATGTCCCTGACAAATTTGCTAAAAAACAAGAAATTGAAATAAGGAATAAAAAAAGTAAGTTAATATCGAACTCTGCGGTTTTCACTGTATTCGATTTAAATTCAAAAGCAACTTACCTTCGAAATGGTTCCACTGATGCATGGTGGTCTAACACATATTGATGTGCCTGTTCCCACGCTAAGTTATCTAGCTCAAATGCATCAACTTTACCAACAGTAGTGCCAGCGGTATCAAAAAGATATTGAGCACCATCAAGGTTGTAAATGTCTGGATTTCTACGTGGTCTACTAGAAGATGTCTCCACACCCGGCAAATACCTGGAAAAAAATGTGAGCACTCCTCTGATAGATATCCCTGGGCTATTGACCCTTCAGGATATGCTCTATTTTTTACATAACCCTTTAGCCGGTATAGGTACCTGAACATGTACAATTAATGAATTAGAGAGGATTAGGGGATTAAAAGAAATGAGCTTTTGAAAATTCAATTTCGTAAGATGAATGAATTCTTTTATCTCTCAATGGGGTACATCCACCGATAGTGAACAGGACCGCCGATTCTGGCTTCACCAGCAAGGTGGATTATCAAGTGAATCATTATAGTGAAGAACGATGGAGGAAATATCATCTCCATTTTACTAAGTGTCAATGCCGCCTGCTGCTCCAATTGGTCTAGATCTTCAACACGAAGTATTCTTGAGCAAATACCTTTATATATGCTACAAAGATCTTTCAGGACAGTAGTGACTTGCTCACACATTGAAGACCTTAGGGCCACAGGAAGGAGATCCTGCATTAGGATGTGGTAGTCGTGTGACTTTAGACCCTGAAGCCTCTTCTCTTTAAAGTTGACACATCTTGCCATGTTAGAAGAATAGCCATCAGGGACTTTAAGTTCCAGTAGTACTTTGCAAAATAATTCCAACTCCGATTTTGACATTGAATAGATTGCAGGAGGTAGGAGTACTTTCCCGTTCGGCAATTCTTCTGGGTGCAACTCATGTCGGATGCCCATTGACTTCAAATCAAGTCGGCTCTTGAGATTATCCTTTGTCTTCCGATCATCTCCCATAACTGTTCCTATACAATTTTCACCAATATTTTTTCCGATATGCATCACATCTAAATTATGTCGCAGTAAGTTGAATTCCCAATACGGAAACTTGAAGAAAATACTCTTCTTCTTCCATGCACCTAAACTCGTCATGTTTTGATCCTCATCTTCGCCATATAGACCGGTCTCCTCACCTTGCTCCGGCCTTGCCCTTTTCTTGCCCTTTGTCCTGACTTCTGGTTCTTTTCCATATTTGAATTGATGACCATCTACCCGCCTCAAAATATCTGAACCAGAAGAAGACCCAGGAGCATGTTCCCACTCGTCGGTACCATCAAATGTCGCTGCCTCTGCCCGAAATATATGTGTGTCAGGCAACCATCTCCTATGACCCATATAGCAAAACTTTCTGCCATTGTACAACCACCTTGAACTAGTTTGGTTAGCACAACATGGACATGCATAACGTCCTTTAGTACTATATCCAGATAAATTTGCATATGCTGGAAAATCATTGATTGTCCAAGACAACACGGCCCGAAGAGAAAATGTTTCTTTAGCCACAGCATCATAGGTTGGAACACCCACCCATAACTTCTGAAGTTCATCTATTAACGGTTGTAGGTACACATCTATATCATTTCCAGGACCTTTCGGTCCAGGAACTATCATGGACAAAATAAATGAGGACTGCTTCATGCATTTCCAAGGCGGCAAATTGTATGGTATCAACACAACCGGCCATATGCTGTATGTACTACTCATTTGCTTGAAAGGGTTGAAACCATCACTAGCTAGTCCAAGTCTCACATTTCGAGGATCTTCCGCAAAATCAGGATATCTTTCATCAAATTTATTCCAAGATTGAGAATCAGCAGGATGTCTAAGAATTCCATCATTAGTGCGACCTTCAGCATGCCATTTCATATCAGAAGAAGTTTTCGTAGACATAAACAATCTTTGTAGCCTAGAAATCAGAGGAAAGTAACGCAGTATTTTGGCAGACTTCTTTTTCCTACTTCGCTTAGTATATCCACTGGCTCCCTCGTCTTGATTTGGTCTTTCTTTCCATTTCGAAGAACCACACACTTCGCAATTCTCCAGACTTTCCTTACCACTCGTGAAAAGCATACAGTCATTTGGACATGCTGCTATCTTCTCATATCCTAGATCGAAAGAACTTAGGAATTTTTTGATTTTATAGGCTGAGTTTAGAATACAGATTTCAGGAAATGCTTCATTCAACAATTCAAGTAGCATAGTGAAGGACTTAGCAGACCACCCGTTTAAACATTTAATCTGAAATAGTCTGACAATGAATGAGAATTTAGAAAATTTGGTGCAATCGCGGTATAACGGAGTACTAGCATCTTCAAGTAACTTAGCGAAGGATTCTTGCTGCTTATTATTTTCAAGGGTGGGGCCAGACATTTCCTCGTCCACCCCACCACCAATCTGGTTTGTTTCTGTTGACTCATTGTGAACTTGGGTTGTTGGGTTATTGGTGTGGAAAGGAACATTATGAATCCCCATGGCATCTTGTAACAAAGCATGCATCTCATCGGAAACGCTTAAGTCTTCGTTCACTAAGGGATCAGCTTCATTTTCTAATACAACCGGACGAACAGGAGCTGACGTATGATCCTCTCCATGACAAAACCACCTTGTGTACCCTTGAAGAAAACCGTTGACAACCAAGTGTGTATGTACTACGTCACATGTCCTCAGCATACAATTTGTACACCGGAGGCATGGACAAAGGATTAGGTTGGGATCACGGGAATGTCGTTTGGCAAAGATAATAAAATCTTTAATCCCATCACGGTACTCCTTGGATAATCGTGGTTTACTAATCCAACTTCTATCCATTATATCAATAGCACACAATCTGAAATTAAAATTTGATATATTAGATAGTAATAACAGTAAAAGACATTTTGTATATTAAATTTCACCTATTTGAAAACCATCCCTAGCTGCAAATAAATAAACGATATAATCTTTAACTGTAAAATAAAGAAATTGTGGTTCCAAAAAATGTACAAAAAAAAATTATATCTTAACACAATCTACTCTATTCACATAACCCTAAACTACCTTTTGTGAAAATTATCACAACCACCTTAGTGGTATTTTATCGCACACCCTGTGTTCGAGCATAAAAAAAAATCGACTATAGTCTCCCCTGTATTTGGCTTTCCGTTCAAGGAGATGATGATGGTAAAGGGTATTTTGCTGATGAAGAGGATCCGAATAATGAGCGCGTCGTGCTGTAACTACGGTAACAAGAAGATCTGATGACTCATGAACTATTCTGTTCATGGCTACTAATAATCACTTATCTCATAATAATAATAATAATAATAATAATAATAATAATAATAATAATAATAATAATAATAATAATACTAAACAAAAGAAACTAATATGGCTACTAATAAGTTTTTCTAAAATAATTCTTCATCCCAACTAAATCATTGATGCTTGTAGCGCCAAAAGAAACCTGCATGAGGTTTGTTCAGCCCAAATCTTGTACAGATTTGGAGGATTTTGGTAAAAAACATGCCAAGATGCCAATCAGATGCATGAAATCAGCTTCATTAACAGTAAAAGAAAAATGATAATGTCCAGTATGTAAGCATATATTTTTCAGAGTGAACCAATTGTTGTACATATCCGGAGGATTTTGGCATACAGCTATAGCATCCTCAGTTCACAGTGAACCCATTTTGGTCAAAAAAACATGCCAAGAGGACAATCAGATGCATGGGATAAGCTTCATTAACAGTAAAAGAAAATGAGGATGCTAGCAACATACTTAGTTTGGAAGTGAACCCATTTTGTTAAAAATCATGCCTAAGATGGCAATCAGCTTCTCTAACAGTATCTGAAAATGAAAATTTCCATTATCTGAGCATATATGTCGCTCTACTAATTATTTAGCCCAACTAAATCTAAAACCCAATTGTTGTGCATACCCGGAGGATTTTGGCATATGTACCTATACCATCCTCAGTTCACAGTGAACCCATTTTGGTAAAAAAATCATGCCAAGATGACAATCAGATGCATGAAAATAAGCTTCACTAACAGTAAAAGAAGATGAGGATGCTAGCAGCATACTTAGTTTGGAAGTGTACCCATTTTTGGTTAAAAAATCATGCCTAAGATGGCAATCAGGTTATCTAACAGTATCTGAAAATGAAAATACCCATTATCTGAGCGTATATGTTGCTCTACTAATTCTTTAGCCCAACTAAATCTAAAACCCAATTGTTGTGCATATCCGGCTGGAGGATTTTGGCATACGTACCTATAGCATCCTCAGTTCACAGTGAACCCATTTTGGTCAAAAAAAATGCCAAGATGACAATCAGATGCATGAAAATAAGCTTCACTAACAATAAAAGAAGATGAGGATGCTAGCAGCATACTTAGTTTGGAAGTATACCCATTTTATGTTAAAAAATCATGCCTAAGATGGCAGTCAGCTTCTCTTACAGTATTTGAAAATGAAAATTTCCATTATCTGAGCTTATATGTTGCTCTACTACTTCTTTAGCCCAACTAAATCTAAAACCCAATTGTTGTGCATATCCGGCCGGAGGATTTTGGCATACGTACCTATAGCATCCTCAGTTCACAGTGAACCCATTTTGGTCAAAAAAAATGCCAAGATGACAATCAGATGCATGAAAATAAGCTTCACTAACAATAAAAGAAGATGAGGATGCTAGCAGCATACTTAGTTTGGAAGTGAACCCATTTTTTGTTAAAAAACCATGCCAAAGATTGCAATTAGCTTCATTAACAGTATCTGAAAATGAAAATTTCCATTATCTGAGCTTATATGTTGCTCTACTACTTCTTTAGCCCAACTAAATCTAAAACTCAATTGTTGTGCATATCCGGCCGGAGGATTTTGGCATACGCACCTATAGCATCCTCAGTTCACAGTGAACCCGTTTTGGTCAAAAAAACATGCCAACATGACAATCAGATGCATGAAATCAGCTTCATTAACAGTGAAAGAAAATGGGGATGCTAGCAGCATACTTAGTTTGGAAGTGAACCCATTTTTGGTTAAAAAATCATGCCAGAGATGGCAATCAGGTTACTTTAACAGTATCTTAAAATGAAAATTTCCATTATCTGAGCTTATATGTTGCTCTACTACTTCTTTAGCCCAACTAAATCTAAAACCCAATTGTTGTGCATATCCGGAGGATTTTGGCATACGCACCTATAGCATCCTCAGTTCACAGTGAACCCATTTTGGTCAAAAAAACATGCATGCCAAGAAGACAATCAGATGCATGAAATTAGCTTCATTAACAGTGAAAGAAAATGGGTATGCTAGCAACATACTTAGTTTGGAAGTGAACCCATTTTTTGTTAAAAAATCATGCCAACGAGGGCAAACAGGTAACTTTAATAGTATCTTAAAATGAAAATTTCCATTATATGAGCTTATATGTTGCTCTACTAATTCACTGTGCCCAACTAAATCTAAAATCCAATTGTTGTGCATATCCGGCCGGAGGATTTTGGCATACGTACCTAGAGCATCCTCAGTTCACAGTGAACCCATTTTGGGTAAAAAAACAAACATGCCAAGAAGACAATCAAATGCATGAAATCAGCTTCATTAACAGTAAAAGAAGATGAAAATTTCCAGTATCTAAGCATATATTTTTCTATTCATTCTTCATCCCAACTAAACCATTCATGTTAAGGAAATCAAGATGCATACTCTGAAAAAACATGCTTTTTTGAAAAATAAGGGAAATCAAGAGATGATACCGAAGAGAGAGAGAGAGAGAGCGGGGCGACAAGCGCGGGGGCGTAGGAGAGAGAGAGAGAGCGGGGCGATCACCGATTCACCTCCAAATAGAGAGAGGGAAGAGGGAAATCGAAAATGACGAAGGGAAGAAGGGACGATTTCGAAAGGTCGAAGGCCGTCGAAGAGGACGAAGCGGCGAAGGCAAACGCGCGGAAAGTAGAGCGAGGAAGGAGGGAAACGAAGCGCCCCTTTTTTTGAGGGGGGGGGTTTGGGAAAATGGCGAGCGAAAAATTAGGGTTCGCGGGTTTTATCGCAGCTTATTCATCGGCGTTTCAATTAGACACGCCGGTGAATGTGTCCGTATATTCACCGGCGTTTATTATCAAAATGTCGGTGAATAATACACTTCACCGGCATTTCTAAATAAAACGCCGGTGAATACGAAGATTGACCGGCATTTTAAAGCGACCGCCGGTGTATAACCATTCCATCTGGCGCCCCATTCCTATTCGCTCCCTACCCCGGCGCTAGTAGTAAAACGCCGGGGAATATTCGCCGGTAAAACAAGTATCTTTTGTAGTGGGGCTCTATTTTTATAAAATTTTGATTTTTAAATCAACTCACCGAAACCACACTTAAAGTATAATTCGAGTTCACCCTATATCAGTTAGTCACTCTTGGACTACTGGTCTTCGGGTGCACTTTGGGTCTGTTACTGTAGCGTAGTGGAACTCTTGGGTTCGAAACCCGGTAGCCTCTTTTAATTCCTTTTTTGATATTTTTGAGTATTTAAGAGTTTTAAGAGCAATAAAAATTAGGGAAAAAATTCTATTATTCCTATAAAATTATTTAGACTTTATAAAAAACATTTCCACAATATTTTGATATATTTGTGAGAATTAGAAGTGTTTTTATAATAAAACTATGGAATGAAGAACTTAATAATTCTTCTTAAAATATGGCTTTGTATAATTAAAGAAAAATGAAAGTTTGGAATGTAATTAGATTTCTACTCGATGAGATTTTATGATTATTAACATTTGATTAAGAATATTTGAATTTGCACACAATGCTATAAGTGATTAAATTGATAAAAGAAGTTGAATTGAATTATTTCATGTTATGAGATTATAAAGAAATGTTTTATTTGAGAAATAGTTTATGAATAAAGAAATTGAAATATTATTTTGAGATTGAATGTAACATATTGTTGATCTCTAGAAAGAGATGGTTGTTGGAATGTAGAGACTAGGCGAGACCCTTAGAAACCGGTAGTTGTTATTAATATGAATTTGAGAGCTAACCAGTGTAGGTTGAGTATCTCTTGAGAAGTATCCAGTGTGGGCTGACTGTCTCTTTTGTTTGTTTTAAGTCCGGTAGGGTAAGCTGGCTCTAGGTTGTGATGATTTTCTTCTAAAACAAACTAAAAACTTAAGGACAACACTATAGTGAAGATGTGATGAAAGTAAGAGAAAAACACAAGTATGAGGACCTCGGATTTACGGTGTGAGAATTTTCACAGGCTGTCTTCATGATGCGTGATGTCATGAAATGAATCTTTCTCCAGAATTATCGAGATCGTGGCGACGCTTGTGGGGTACTTGGTGGCTACGTAGTGCCATCTTTCCATGACGGAGGCAAATTGTCCATAGGTTGTCTGCATGATGCATCATGTCATGACGTGAGATTCCCCTCCAGGTTGTCTGGATATTGACTCGTAACTCATAAAACATTTAGGATACTTTCCGTAGTTACCGTAGTAGTTAAACTCATAACAAGGGATTCAACCCTATAAGATGGAGAATGGTTAAGGGCTTGCCCTCTGGTTTATGTAGAATGGGATGCATAAGTTCGAGCAAGTGTGCATTAGTGTCATGAAATATAAAAAACCGCATTAAGATTAAGTGCACAAGGACGCACGACATCAATAGGAAAGTCCATCCTTAGCTTTGTTTGTGATTAAGTTTTTGATTGTTAAAGTATTAAAGAATCGTTATATTTACGGCATAGCAAGGATAGCCGTGTATAATATTGCATCGGTTGTGTGCAACTGACGTGCCTACAGTTTCATACGCAGGACTTGGAATTTACAAGAAGCTATAAAGATGAATTTGATGCTGATGATCATTTAAATGCTGAAGTTGTTACAGTTGTACATTTATCATTGTTGTATTTCATTTACTTTCCGTTGCGTGTTGTTGTAAAAGACCTTGTTGTAATAAAAGTTTTAAATTCCTTGTAAAATTGTACGAAGTGAAGTGTAAAGATCCTATGGAACTTTGAATTCAGACATATTTGGAATTCGGGGTGTTACATTATATCACCTATTATTTTGTACATTTTTGTAGGTTTTGTTTGTGGCTAGATAATAACTCGTATTTTCGTATAAATGTACATAGGTATGGATTACGATATTCCTATTTGGTTATACTTTGGTGGTGAAATAATTTGTGATCCAAAGATAGGTTGTTGTTATAGTGCCATTGATCCTGAAATAGTTTGGGCACCTCGTGCCATTACATTGGCAGAAATAGTTGAGAAAATTTATGAAGTTACTAATTGGATAAGGATCAATGGAATGTGGAAATTTTAGCTCGGTACGCAGCAGGAAAAGGAGATGGTCAATATTTTATGACATTGCCCGTATCTACTGATAATGCTATGAAGTCAACGATTGCTAAGACACTTGATCCCAATTGTACTTGGTCTGCATTGGAGTTATATATTCAGCAAATCCAAATTATGAATGCTCAGCCACATAATAATCCTAGTTCAAGCTTCGTACGAGAAGTACCGACACAGTAGATGAGGTTTAATCATGTTCAAACTTCTCAAGCAATCTCACTGTCCCCACAAGAAGACACGTTCACAAATACAACAAGCCCGAATTCAGATGTTGAGTTGCCACGTCAACCTAGTCCGGTTCATGACTATGTTCGAAATGACACTTTTTTTGAATTATTTCAAAATTCTACCATTAACAACGCCCTATTAGACGATGATGAAGAAAAGGAAAAAACGGACGATGAAGTTGATGAGTGTAGAAAATGATGATGGGGACGAAGATGATGAATATGCAAATGTAAACACAAATGAGAGTAGGGCTAATGAAGTGAGAGCTACTGATAGCTATGCCAATATTAACGCTCATGTTACTAAGGAGATGACACAAGGTGCTAGAGTACATCAAGTTCCATAAGAGTCGTCCGGTTCATCCAATGTAGACGAATTGTACATTGGGCAGGAGTTTATAAGTAAAGAGTCAATTCAGCAGGCTGTGAAGATGTATTCTATCAAGAAACATCATGAATTCGTCACATTGAAATCTACACCGACACTGTATACTGTTAAATATAAATTTGCACCTAGGAAACGTACAATTGAGGAGATGGTGCAAATTCCCCCAGTAGTAAGTGAGGGTGGCTGCCCTTGGAGATTACGAGCAATGGTTCCAAAAGGCAGGACAAATTTCTTGGTGAAGAATATAGTTGGCCTTCATACTTGTACGAATCCCACGTTGAATCAGGACCACTGTAAAGTTGATTCTAACCTTGTTTGCATTTTGATTATGAGTGTGGTGAAGTTTGAGATTTAACACCGTGGGCCATTATTGAGATAGTGAAACTAAAATATAATTATCAGATTTCATATAAGAAGGCTTGGATTGCAAAACAAAAAGCAATTGAGAGGTTGTTTGGTACCTTCGAAGAAGCATATACGAAGTTGCATTTTCTTCTATCAGCAATACAAGCAGCAAATCTAGGAACTGTTGTTCACTGAGATAAATATCAGTCTGGTTCTGGCGAGGAAACATTCATGGAGTATTTGGCATTTGGTGCTTCGATTGAAAGTTTCAAGTCTTGCAGACCTGTTATTAGTGTTGACGGAACTCACTAATACGATAAGTACAAGGGTTGTTTGTTAATTGCTGTTTCCCTGGATGGGAATGATAGCTTATTTCCCTTTGCATTTGCATTAGTTGATGGAGAGAGTATAAATACTTGGACATGGTTCATAAGTTGCATTCAGTATTTTTTCCCTGATCGTACTGAGTTGTGTGTTATCTCTGATCGTCATGCTGATATTTTGTCTGCTATGGAATTGCAAAATAGATCTTGGAACGGCCCTAATGCATATCATCGTTATTGTATGCGTCATTTCGCTACAAATTTCTTCAGTAAATTTGGTAGCAAGGTAATGAGGAAAAAAGCAAATATTATAGCGTGTCAAAACCAACCCAAAAAGTTCAGTACCAAACTCGCTGAACTTGAAACTATCAATGTCGAGGCGGCTAATTGGTTGAAAGAGAAACCGGTTGAGAAATGGGCACTTTATGCAGATGAAGGTCGACGATACGGCATAATGACTACGAACCTATCAGAAGTCTTCAATTCAGTCTTACCGGTAACTGCGATTGTGGAGATGATCTTTTATCGTCTAAATTCTTACTTTACTACTCCTCGACAGGAAGCCAATAAGATTTTATCTGAATGGAAGATTTTTGCTCAAAGAGTACAGGAACTGATCGATATTCGGCGTGAGAAAGCAAACTGACATGAGGTTATAATGTTTCATCATCAACCTGGAGTTTTTTTCGTCAACACGGGTCTACGTATGGTAGGTGGAGAAAGTAAGGGTGGGAACTTGAACACTGTTAAATTGGGTACTAAAACATGCACATGTATAAAATTTCAATTATATCATATTCCATGTTCTCATATATTGGCAGCTTGTGCATATCGTGCAATCGATTACAAGCCTTTTGTTGATAAATTTTACTTAGTTTCTGCATTAGCACAAACATGGGCTCCCCTCTTTCATCCAACTTTAGATCTAGCATATTGGCCTACTTTTGATGGGCCACGACTCATAGCTGATGCAAGCCTGCGACATTCAAGAAAATGCCGACCGAGGTCTATGAGAATTTGTAACGACATGGATGAGAGAGATAGGTCTAGCAGGGCTACGGGAATGAAATGTTCGAAATGTGGGTTGCATGGACACAATAAGCGGTGATGTAGTAATAAAGGATCTCGAAACATTTAAACCATGTCAAATTTCAATGTGTTTGTGTTTGTTTTGTCAACTTTGTAGTTTGTAATTATTATTATGTGATGTGGACTTTCTACCTCTTTGTATGCGTTTAATTTTGAACTATGGTAATTCCCCTTTATTTCAAAATCATTGGAAGTTTAGAGATTGTGAATAAATTTGGATTCATATATTTTGGAGTAGAAATGAATGTACAGGGCATATGCAGCTTGAACTGGAAATTTTTTTTTACCCAAATACGCTTTCTCAGAAAGCGAGTCTGGGAAAAACCCCATCGCTTTCTGAGAAAGCGAATTTAGAGTTGAGAGATTTCTAGAGCCTAACTAGCCTCTGGAAGTTTCTCAACTCAATAGTCGCTTTCTTAGAAAGCAATTGGCTTTTGCCTAAACTTGCTTTCTGAAAAAGCGAGTTTACGCTGAACCATGTCGCTTTCTGAGAGAGCGACTGTGGAGTTGAGAAATTTCCAGAGCCCACTTAGCCTTTGTAAATCTCCCAACTCAAAAGTCGCTCTCTCAGAAAGCGAGGAGGTTTCACCTAAACTCGCTTTCTGAGAAAGTGACTGTTGAGTTGAGAGATTTTCAGAAACTAGATAGTCTCTGGAAATTTCTCAACTCAACACTCGCTTTTTCATAAATTGAGTTTCAGCAAAAGCCAATCGCTTTCTTAGAAAGCGACTGTTCAGTTAAGAAATTTCCAGAGGCCAGTTAGGCTCTGGAATTATCTCAACTCCAAACTCGCTTTCTTAGAAAGCGATTCTGGTATTAACCAGACTGGGTCTGCTGAGAAATAACCTATACAGACTCTAAACTCGCTTTCTCAGAAAGCGAGGAGGTTAATACCAGACTTGCTTTCGGAAAAAGCGAGTTTAGGCCAAAAAAATTCCAATCAAAACTAAAACTCTAGTCTGCCCTGTATACAACAATTCACCAATTCAACAATTTCACCAATTCAATAATTCCACCAATTCACCAATTCAACATTTTCCCAACTGCTTTTCACCAAAAAATCATCAAAACCAACCCAAACAATCACACTCACACACCCCATAGTCAATAACATTGCTTTATACATTCAGAAATTTAAAATGTTCACAACTCCACTTACTTAGAAAGTTCATAAAACAACATGAATACATATGTAACCCCTGTTTCCGATTATCCGGATTTTCATTTCTTTTCTTCATTTTCCATGTATTCTTGTATTTTAAATTCCGTATAAATTCCTTCCAATGCTTTTAAATACTTTCGAATTTCCTGTTGGGACCAAAATTTATATTCCAAGCTAGAATTTGCCTCTCTTCTTTCATTTATCTCATTTGAAGCCCATTGATTTTGATATAATTTATGTTATTTAATTATTTGGATTGAAGCCCAAACCCAAGCCCATCTTCTATTGGATTCTAACCCTAAACCCAAACCCACAAACCCATATACTACTCAACCGTATACAATTTTCTCCACATTCTCCTCAACTGCACAATCCCCCACTATCTCCAACTACCCACTACTTTAATTATTATTTTATTAAACTCCCCACTTCCTCTCTCTCTCCCGTTCAATCTCCCCATCTCTCTCTGTTTCTCTAACAAACAAAGAAACCAAACAAAACCCGAGCCCAACTCCCTTCATCTTCCTCCCCATCACCCACAGTAGAACCCAACTCTCTTCTCCTCGTCTTCAACCCCCGCTCGCCTCCTCCATCGCGAACCCACCACACCGACGTCGCGAGCGCTTCCCGCTCATCCATCGCCGCCCTCCATCGCCGCCCTCCATCGCCGCCCTCCATCGCTAGCACCGCTCAGCCCCCTCCGCTGCTCTCCGCCCTGAGCCTGCCAACGCAAGCCAATCGCAAACCGTCGCCGCCTCGTCGTCATCTAGAACTCGGACGCCTCCACCGCCACAATCGTCCCTCCTCCACAGAGAACCCATCACCATCATCGAAATCGCTCACCTTCACAACCACCATGCTCCTCACCTTGCCATAGTCGAGCTCGCCCATCCACCCCGTCGTCTTCCTCAGTCGAACCCATCACCGAAGCTTCACCGCTCGCCATTGCATTGTCTACCTCCGAAAGCTTCCCCACCGAAGTGCCGCCAGCCCCGTCGCTCTCCAGTGCAGCTCCGCAGGCTCCTCCCCCGTTCCCCATTCCTGTGCCGCACTCGTACCACTGCTCAGTCACCCCTTGCCATTGTCACTCTCTCTGCTCAAGCCCGCCATTGCCGCCACAAGCTCCATCGCCTCGCAATCGCGACTCCACAGTCGCCCTGTGCCGTCCTCATCTTCCCTCGCTCCCTCGTCGATGCGCCACGCCACCTCTCCGTCAAGCTGAGAGCTCCAGTCGCCCCAACCTCGTCGTTTTCAACCTTGAGACCACCGAGCCCAGTCGTCGCCAGCCTCGACCTCGACGAACTCCTCCGCTGTCCCCTCGAGCTCGTCAACAGCCGTCAGCCGCTTCTTCTCCCGAAGTCGCTCACTCGCCCCCTTCTCCCGCTCGCTCGCTATCTCTCTCTCTCTCTATTTTTATCTCTCTCTGTTCTGAGATAAAGAAGAAGAAAAAGATTGGGATTGTTGTTGTTACTGTTGGGTTTTTGGTGTGTTGGAGTTGTGAAGTTGAGTTGGGTTTATTGCTGGTGGGATATTGTGGTGTTGGTGTTTGTTAGAAGAGGGTGTTTGTGTGAAGAAGGTGATCAGAAGTATTCTGGATTGGGTACTGTATTGGTGTTGTTGGGGGTAGTTGTTGCTATCCTGGAGTGGTTGAAAGGAATTGTTGCAGTTTGCTATTTGGAGTTGCTATTTTAGGAGTTGCTGATTTGGCGTGGCTGCCATACACATCTCGCACGTATTCGACTGCACGTATTCGTCTTCAATTTTATCGTCGTCAACAAAAAGGCAAGTCCACTTGAACACTTTTAATTTTTCTAGTTCAAGCTTATTGATCTCCTGCAAGTAGTTCCATTTTAATTATCTTAATTTGCCTTGCGTCCCGTCCGTTGGGGGTATCGAGGGTTTACACGAGCTAACCCGACGTACTCTTGACCTCTTATAATTATCCATTGACTCAAACCTAAGCCTGCATACACAATTGACATAAATGAAAGGACTATAATTGTATACAAAGAAAATGAATGGTGATTGAATACATTGATCGATTGAGATATTGTGACTTGAACAATGACATGATAAATGGACTTGTACATTGCAAAGAACATCCTAATTATTGTACATTGGTGTAATGCATTTCATGATACAATAACCTATTGTTTATCGACTTAAATGAACATATATGTGATGGCTTTTTATAAATTCCTGCTGTATTGTCTGTCTTGTACTGAGGTTTCGACCCAGTTATATTAGGAATCAGTTAAAATAATATAAAGAGAATTGTTGTTTTAGATTTACTACTTCCTGTTTATTACTGTGTAAATACATCATATTGCTGCATTCATATCGTTCCCTTGACATCCGTATACACTTGCATGGGCATGAATGACTTAATAAAATATTAAACAAGCCGGGGTTTTTAAGGGTTGACCTAGTAGTGGATAGTCTCAGAAAATGTACTCGGTAAGGCCTATATTGATATTGTATTGACATGGAAGGAGAAGTAATGATTGTGAATGATTGACTAAATAATTGGAAATTGATTGATTGAAAATGGTAAATGATTGTTATTGAAACCGAGTACACGCTCTGTTGACCCCACCACGAAGTCTAAAACGAACACTGTTGTGCGTGCATCGAACCTGTAGTATGGGATGCAGTAGTACATGCACTAGATAGGAGAAATGACACTCTAATGAACTAAAATTGACACAGGTATATCTGATAATGACCATTGCTATTAGTACAATTATTGTCATTGCATTTGATCTTGATTCATATTCCCACATGTACCCTGTTTCCTTTACTCTCTGTTTTCACTACTTGCTGTCCGTACTTGCTCTAAGGACAAATTATTCTTTCTTTTTAGATAATCAAGTACAGGTGCACAAGGAGAATTTCTAGGAGGCATTGATTAGCAGATCTTCTACAATTGGAGCAGGAGTCTCTCGAGTTATCTGGTAAGTCTTTATATTCCAGAATTGGTTATTGAGTTTCATTCTCGGTTATGTGATTATGTTTCCTGCGTGGTTGTGATTCATTTTTCTTATATTGTTAAGTTAAGACTGGTACAGCTTATGGATGATATGAGTTGGCATACTTATATCATTCGCTGGGCCTCAGTTACGTGCTTGTGTTTCCGTATTCCGGGAAGCGGGGCGTGACAACATATATACACAACCACCTTCTTCACCTTTACTTAGAAAGACATACACTCACAAAACAAAGACAAATACACTTCCCTCAGCTTCACTTGCAAAGAATACATTCAAAAACTTTGAAACAGTGATGAATAATGGTTACCTTTATGGATCGGGTGTAAAAAAAGTGGGGGGGTCTCCTTTGCCTTTTAGCACGTGATGGAGTGGCCTGGGAGACACCGGATAAGGGAATTTGCTCATCTTCATGTTGTTGTGTTCTTTCAACATTTTTTTCAATCTCATACCTTCAGCTTCTTCTTCGGAGTCGTTTCTCGGACGATATGGTGGTCTATGAACAACTTTCTTCCGACGAACACCATGCTCACTAGTTCGATGTGCAGAAGTAGTTAGTATAGCATCTAAAGTAGCTCCCTTGCCCACAACATCAGCTTTTGCACGACACGACATAATCATCTCTCGTGCGAAGTCCTTCATCGGTTCCGCGACATTACTTCTCAACACAGCAGCACATTTTTTCACCTGAATCCAAGTCTGGGCCATCTACACAACATGAAAAGTTGAAATATTAAGTGAAGTGTAAATGTATATATAAACGAAAATAAGACAATAAAACATTAAAATATAACAATTTCATTGCATGGTCATAGAAAACATTAAAATAAGACAACAAAACTTAATAACTTATGATTTTACAAAGAGCCGATGCCTTCAGTTGGAACATAGGCAATTTCATTGAATGGTCATCTGCTGGTTCGGCGGTTGGTCGAAAAATTGGGACTTCCACACCAGCAGGAGTCTGCACCGTGGGCGAGATATAACGTCTAGTCATCCTTTCATACCAAGTCATGTAAGTCGCATGCTCCGATGCATCGAACGGAGGAATGTCACCAATGATTTCGTCGAACTGGTCTGCATTCCATCTCTCAACATATGATGCAAAGCATGCGGCCCAATTGTGACTGAGTTGTCGACCCATTCCAATAATAGAATGCATATCGGCATTGAACGGTTCAACAATAGGAATACTTTGAAGCAGATCAAACTGACGTAACACTCTATTAGCGAAATAGAATTTGGCTATGCCAAAGTTGATTAGAGGTGTTGTCACGTCCCATTTCCCAAAAATACGGAATAAGAGCACGTAACATTGGCCCAGCGAATGACTAACGTCACTAATAAGCTATTTATCTGATCAACTCAACAATATAATCAATACAGAACAATTGTGCAGGCAATAATAATAATCTCATGAACAATAATACTTGTAATGAAGCAACAAAAATATCCAAATACAATAATAATCCAACGTCTGGAAACCAATAGCAATATTCGAGACATAAGCCCAATACAATGAAATAACAATAATTCAATAATTAAGTCTCCATAACAAAGTAATAATTATTAAGCAGCGATGCAACCAATTTCTTCACCAATGTTGTTCTCCCAATCCATCAGGTAATTCTCCATCAACACCTGTAAGCACTTCATCTAAAAAGAGGAGAAAAACTATTCTTAGAGTAAGTCATGGAAAGCAAGTAGAGAAAGCAGGGAATAATGGAATAACGGTATAACAATAAATCAATGGATCAATAAGAATCAATAACATGGGACAGAAATCATGATAATCGATGCAATTGGCTATAAACAGTGGTTCAACAATCGGTAACAATAATCAATAATCAATATTAATAACACTTAGCCAATATTCGATATCAATAGGAACAATGATAAACAATATGCAATGTCGATGTTGTGTCAATCCTTAAGTCTATTATTCATTTTAATCCTAACTAATGCATGTACTACTGCATCCCATACTACAGGTTCGATGCATACAATCAATTTTGTTTTAGACTTAAGTTGTGGATTCAGTAGTTCATGTACTCGACAACGGTAATCAATATTCAATAGTGACCGATGACCGAATCAATCGAGATACTGTAGTCTATTCTACAATTAATCGATGACCGATATGACCAATAGACCAATAGACCAATAGACCAATAAATAGGAAAACACGGACCCCTCCTCCGAGTACAATCCCTATATTGTCCACTACTAAAGTCAACCCTTAAACCCCGGCTTGTTAATTATTTTTATCAATGCAATAATACAATATGCAAATATGAGACATGAGATGAACGATAATGTCAATAAGAGAACAATAGGATGAAAACATGAAAAATGACAATTAGAATGATGATAATAACTCATTGAGAATATGCAATGAAACATACATTCATTAATTCATGCAATAGTACAATATAGGAATAATCAATCTATTAAAAAGTGGAGTCTAAAATTCTGGACAGTAAGCACAGTCTGTACAAAAATACAGTTTTCTGCTGACTCAGAAATCGAAAGTTGAATCCGTCAGAAAATATGGAAACTAGACCTTCACACGGTTCCAACACATATTTAAAGTTCAAAATCCGACAATAGTAGATAGGTCAACCACATGATTCTTTATAGGTTTTATGTTCAGGCAGAAATTCGATTTCATGTTGTTATATTTTTAGAATAAGCAAAAACTCCATATTAAATTCATTAAAAATACTTTCTAAATTTCTAAACATGTTAAGCAACAATCTGGAAATTTTCAGAGCAAAATTCTATCATTTGATCAGCCTTTTTACAGTTTAAACATGAAAGGTATGATATTCTGAAAATCTGAAAGTAAAAGCACAGTTGTAGTACAACGGGCATAACTTTTGCTACAAAACTCGGAATTCAAAAATTCAAGATGTTCTGGAAACTAGAAAGATAAGGCTATAATTCATATTCAGAAAGTATTTTACTTTAAGGTCGTTTACTTGTTCGAAAACAACGGTCAATATTCAGGTCAGCAAGCAATATACAGGATTTTGGGTAGTTTACATAACATAAAATTTAATTAAACGTGACGGGTATCAATTCTATTAGTCAATAAGTTATATAATCAGCTGATGGGTGTCAAAACATGATAAACAAAATTATAACACACTCATACATCAATTTAGTATCAATCAACCATCAATCGAACATACAACCTAACAATTGTTTCTACAATAATTGAATTGTGTCGTGATTGTATGTGTAACTCTATTATCCATACTATATGATGTATGCAAGATTCAATATTTTTGGAGTCAAATTGGCACGATGTCAAGAATATTGGGGTTAGCTCGTGTAAACCCTCAATAAACCCAACGAAGAGATAAACAATGGATAATATGATAACAAGAGATCTACTTGCAAGAGTTTCAATAAAACTTGAATTTGATACAATTAGCAATTCAAGAGGACGATGACTTGCCTGTTAGACGGTTAACTCGAATATAAAGAATAACAGGATAAGAATCTCGAAGCAACGAACCCACGAACACCCGAACTAGCACGTGCAATACAGGAGCACAAAAAGAGTCAAAGAAACACTAACTCAAAGAGAGAGCAGCAACAGCAGAGAGATAGAGAGAGAGCAATGATGGCAGCAGCGACGGTCGAGGAGCGGCGGTGGCTGGAGGCGCGACGTCGACGACCGAGCGGTGCACTGGTGGGCGCTGGTGACGTGGTCAGCAATCGAACAGGGAAAGAGATCAGGGGTTTTGGGTCTTTGGGTTCTGGCACTTTCGACGAGAGCGGAAGAGGAGAGGGAAGATCGGAGGTTGTGCTGGCGGCGCTGGGGCTGGCACCGGCGCTCAGGAGGGGGGCTGGCGACGGGGGTCACCGGAGAAGATGATCGGAGAGGGGCTGGGGGATTTTTGGTGGGAAACACTCAGCGGAAGAGAGAGAACGGGTGGAGAGAGGAGAGAGGAGAGAGAATAAGCAGCTAGGTTTTCGATGGTGTGCAATTTTTTAGGGTTTGTACTAGGATTGTATTTTACAGGGTACAATTAGGGTGTTGGGTTAGTGGTTTAGGATCCAGTAAAAGCGGATTTGGGTCAAGAACAAATGAAATTGGGTTTTAGGGTTCAATAAGAGATAGATCAAAATCAATAGGGTTCAAATAAAAACACCAACAATAAATTAGAGGACAATAGGATCGACAATAAAATCTCAATCAAAAGAAGAAAGAACTTCATGAACGAAAATTGAAATCCAAATAAATAGATAAATAATACAAATGAAAACAACATAAGTTGGCTTGAAATTAAATTAGAATTCACCATGAAAATCAGATCAAGTACGAAAACAAAATAATTCGTTAAATGTACTTTAATTAAATAATCAAGGAATAACAATTAATAGTTATAATTATAAAAATAATAAAATTATATAATAAAATAATTGTAATGCCCCGAATTCAAAACAAGATCGAATTCAAGATTCCACGGGATCTTTACACTTCACTTCGTACAATTTTACAAGGAAATTTAAACTTTTCATCATCCATCACAGTTCTTTACAATTTTGTACACAGCGAAAAATAAAATGGATTACAACAATGAAATAATATACAACTTGCAACATCTTTAACACGTAATAGCATCATAGCAACTTTACTTCATCATGAAAAGTTTAATCCCTGCATAATAAGCTGTGGGCACGTCAGTTATTTACAACTGACGAAAATGTTATACTCGGTCATCTCTCTATGCCGTACATATAGAGATCTCAATACTTTAACAAACCACAAAATTTGAATGCAAATAAAGTGTTAAATGTGACTACACTAAATATGTAAGTGTATGCGATGCCTTAATGTCTAATGCAGATATTTTATACTAAGATGACACTAATGCATACTTGTTTGGATTCTATGCATCCCATACTACATAGGTCCGAGGGCAAGCACCTACGTACTCCACATTTAAGGGTTCGATCCCTCGCCATGAAAACTACCCAGTAATAAAGCAAGGTTTAGATCATTCCACGAATAAGAATTCCAGTCTCGGAATCCTCCGCCCGACTGTTATAACAGACTCCTCTTCGTGCGAATCATCTTGCAAGTGCCCCTCTAGCCCCGGTATACGTATATACATTGGAGTACGGCAAACTATTCGCCCGACTACGCATAGTCCCGGATTTAAAATAAAAGCTTGTCTCCCACGAAGCAACCACAATCCCGAAATCCTTCGCCCGACTGGGCCTATAGTCCCGGAATCCACCGCCCGACTATATAGAGTGCCCAACTTATGTTTGCCCAAGTTTACTACATCTTCACTTATGTGCCTAATTCTTAAGTTCAAGACATGAATCAATTACAACCCCTAGAGTTAGCTTTAACCCCCTACCGGACTTAATCACAAAACCGAGATAGCTTCATAGCCATATTTCAAAATATATCAATCATTTAATTTAACTTGCCGGTACCCGGGGCCTCATTACACCTCTAGATCACAACTTTTCATGTAATCGATTTCTCATACCCTCCAATAAACATGTCTTAAACTTAAATATTCTCATCTTCAACTTATTCACAAATGATCAATGTCTTATCTTAACACTTATTCATGATCTACTTATTCATTTCCAACTCAAAATAGAACAACAATTCCTTTCATGAACAAAAGATTCATCACTATAAATTTCATTAGCAATTTAAGAAATTCATATCCCAATTCACATCAAGTATTTCTTACTCAACATAAGTGTATACTCTCTTCAAGAGAACTCAATTCTCATAACAATATTTTACTCTTCTTTTTCAAACAAAATTCATACTCTTATATAAATTAATTTGTAGTAATCAATTTCTTCTTTTATTTCTCAAAATATACTTGAAAAATTCTACAACTACTTTTAATAAATTCTATCTCAGTTTATAAGAATTCTAGAATTTTTTTCCAAATTTTTCTTTGTATTAAAATTTTCATTTAGATTAAAACAAAACCAAAGAAAAACATTTGAAACCAACAGGTTTCGAACCCAAACACCCCACGTAAGCTACAGTGACCGCCCAAAGTCCCAACCCGCTAGCCAAATAGTCCATATGGACTTGGCGTTAATACCCTTTACCGAAATGCCCATATATTAAGATTCGGGTTTCGGAAATATTTCAAATGAAAACAAAATGTGTCCAACGAGTTTTGAACCCAAGATCTCTTAAGTACAGTAGTGCTCTGTGGTGCACAGGCTAACCAGTAAGTCCAAGTGTGATTTCTGATTAGGAATTATGCTACTGTAGTTTTGTTTACAACAATCTGAAATAAGTTATTTTTCACAAAACTCGACATATGATCGGTCTAACATTTTTGATGAACTGAAACTTTCTTATTCATACTAATTTCATTAGAAAACAATGATTCACGAATTCCCAAACTTGTATTCTAAACATTGTATTTATATTTCGAATTTCTCCTTCTCTTAAATGAACAAAATTTCATTTCTTTATTCTGATCAAAATATCGTAATGTATCTCTTGCAAATAATTTCAAAGATGATTCCATGTATATTAATTCAATTTCACCCACAAATTCATTTTTATCAAAAGGGAAAAATCTCAACAAGTAATCTTTCATTTATATTTCTACATATGCATGTATGGCCATAACTCTATTTCTCATTTGAAATTAAATGATGACAACTTGTTTCTTTAATCACATCAAAATTTCTACAATTCATAGCACACATAAAAACGTGGATTTCTCTTTCTCTTTCTTATATTCAATCAATATGTTGACTATAATAAAATTTCTACAATTCATAAATAGCATGAATTTTTACTCTTATTATTACATCAACTTTATCTTTACTACTCATGTAATACATTAGCATGCATGTCTCATAATTTAGAAAAAACATAGGATTACTCACATCACATCAATTGATCTATATTACTAAGTATCATGTTCTAGCATGCTCAAACTAAAATTTAGAAAATATTAAGACCACCCACCTCTTATGAAGAATGAAAAATCAAGAATGAAGAGACACTTCTAGCTCCTAGCTCCAACTAGCACCTCCTTGTCCTTCTCCTCCTAGCAATAGCTCTCCAATGCACAAAGGTACTCTCTTCTCTCTTTTTTTTCCACTCTTTATTTTTGTTTAGTTCAGGTGTGACAAGAGAAGAGAATGGGGGGGTGTATTTATGGGTCAATGTGAGGGTTTAAAGTGCAAAATTCGTCACCTAATAAATTACTCTCTTAATTCTCCAACTCTTCAAAATCCTAACTCCCCTAACTCCCAACTCTTCATGCTCCCACCTCTTCAAAACTCAACCCCCAACTCTCCACTTCCAAAACCCCCCCTCCAGACTCTCTCCATCTTCCAACCGGTTCAAGCACAGGAACCAAACTCCACTTCATTTGTACAATATATATGACCATATTTACATATATATATATATATATATATACACACACACACACACACACACACAAAATACTATAGGATATAGGTAAGGTAGGTAGCCTGGTAGGTAAAGTAGGCCACAGTGGAGGGGACCATGCTGGTTGTATTTAAGTTCGGATGTAGACAGGGTCAAGGAAAGAAAGGAATTATAGGCATATATATATATATACATATTATGTAAGTTTAATTAAAAATTATAATTTTTCATGCAAAAATAAAATAAATACAGACACTCCAAAATTTTTTGAAAACAAATACGCTTAAATATGCACACCAAAAAACACGTACTTCGCACGTAAAACATAAAAATACGAAATTCGGTTTTATCAACGGAAAAATGTTAAAGATAATAAAAATACAATATAAGAAAAATGTATTTATTAATTTACGACGTAATTGCTACGTATGTAGAAAACACGTGCATTACACGTATAATAATATTTTAATCAAAATAAGAGAAAATGAATTTTTGTTTATAAAAATAGATTTGAATACCTAAAATAAATAATTTAAACACATAGAAAATATTACACGTAGCGGTGGAAACACATAATCGATACGTGCATCAAAAATACGAAAAAAACACGTAAAAATGCAGAGATTGAAATTTATATTTTAGTTGATTTAAATAGGATAAAATATACGGGGAATGCATAAATAGTCAGAAATCACAATACATAATGAAAACACATTATAAATATTACCAATAACGGTACAAAATACACGTGCGTAACACACAAGGGCAAAATTGTCATTTACAATTTTGTGGGGTATTACAATAATTATTCGGGTTTAACAATTTATTATAATGACCCAATAAATATAAATATAAATATATATATATATATATATATATATATATATATATATATATATATAATTTGGACTCAAATACAAATAGTTGATCAATAAGATATAGAAAATAAGATCAAAACACATCGTTATTCTAAATGGATAAATTTTCGATTAGAAAAATACTTTAATACAAAATCTAAAACGATTTTAACAAATAATGAATTTATAATATCGAAATACAGAAAATATTCAGAAAATACGTATTTACGGGAATGGGGGTTACAGATTCCTTTGTCAGCCACTGCTCGCGCATATACAAGCAAATAGTCGATAGTCGACCCAAACACGTCTCCGTGTAAGGCTGCCACACGACGCAATCATCTGCCAATCTATCCAATTCATCTCGAAAGTACGCCATGCATCTATTGGGGTTGGCCTTCCATGTGAGATTGTCGGACCAGTAAACACCCAGTGGAGGTAACATGTGTTGGTCCTCAGGGACATGCATCCAATTGGGTGATTGCCTACGCACTACGGGCCGACTAACATGAATACGCTCACAACTCCAAACTTGAAGCAAGAGCATTGGTCCATTCATCTGCACTGAACCAGGATTCAGTTGCACAAACTCCTGTACAGAGACACCAACGTGGCACTACCCCAACTGTATACTGTGATTCTTTGCAGATTAGCAATCAATGCCAGGTATTTCAACGACATCGAATGACCAGTCGAATTCGGGAACATCAAGCCGCCAAATAGTGTCAAGATGTACGCCCTATAATAGCACTCAACCTCGGCCTCAGTGGAATCTTCATTCAACCTATTCTTGAAAGTCCCCTTCAACCACTTCAAACGAATGAACTTTTCATTTACTGCCCCCGTTTCGACTTCAACACTAAGGTATTGTTCCACAAGATATACCGGCTCGAAGTCCATTGTACCGATCACTGACTTCCCATCGACTGGAAGACCTGTGAGTACGGAGACGTCATGTAGTGTTACGATTATCTCCCCGACCGGCAGGTGGAAGGTATGGATTTCAGGCCGCTATCTCTCAAAAAGTGCGGTAAGAAAAGGCCAGTCACATTTAATCGAGCTCATCAGTCCAATACCATATAAGCCGCAGTCTCGTCGAATCTCATGAATCCGTGGGTGCATAGGAAGTGGATGACCCCCCCTAAATGTACACTCCTTAGATTCGTCTTTCCACACGACCTTCGAACGGTGTTGTGATTGGAGAGTAAGCAGTGTAGGGTCGAGGGGACCTAGACCTCCAGGAGGAACATAAGCTGATGAAGCAGGGGCTGATGAAGAAGGGCCCGCCTCATTTGGTGAAGCGGTAGGATTAGTTGAGATCTACACAACAATAAAATTTAAATCAGTACACCAATATTACATTATATTTTATGATAATTAAACTAATCAAATACAAACAATTATTCACTTACATTAGTACGCTCGGTACTACCACGACCACGACCACGTCCACCGCGAGGAGGTGGGCCAAAAGAAGTACGTGGTCCGTCGCCTCGAGTATTTGGAGGTCTACTACTCGTTCCTTCTTCCACATTACCCATCGCGCATATCATTTATAATAAACGAGAGTACACTACAACTTAAACAAATTTTTATTAACTGTACAAAAATATATAACTACATAAAAACTATATAGCAAAAGTTCTCAACATTTCTCAAATAATTCTACACTATATACCGACATTATCAACTATTGCAAATTCCTATTGCAAATTCAAGCAAATTTCTCAACATTGTTCTCAACCTTGTTCCTATTGTTCCTATTGTTCCTATTGCAAATTTCTATTGCAAATTCGGGCCAACAGTTCTCAACATTGTTCCTATTGCAAATTCCTATTGCACATTTCTCAACATTATCAGCATTATCAACATTATCAAATAGAACTATTCTAATAGAACTATTCTCAACATTATCAAAATTCCCATTGCAAATTTCTCGATATTTCTATTCAAATTCGCTAACAATTTTTAAATATACCGTTAACAATTTTTCAACATATCTCAAAATTAACCCGAAATAAAAAATGCAGAAGTATGGAAAATATACCGTTAAAGTTGGGTGATTGAAGAGGTAGATAGTGAGTAGGAGGTCGAAGAAGCTCCTTCAACCGCACTCTTTTTCCCCAAATTCCCGATTGAACGATCTTTTGGATATTGGGGTTTAGGGTTTTCGAAGCATGAAAAGAGAGAGTTGAGAGTGTGTGGAGAGATGGTAGATAAGAGATGTGGAAGATCAAAACGGCTAAGGCTAGGATTTTTGGGTTAATCGACGAAATGGGTTAGGGTTTCGGGGTTAGAAGAGGAAGAGGAAGATAGAGAGTTGAAAGAAAGAGTGAGGTCGATATTCGAGCTTGGGGTATAAAAAAATGCCCAAACTACAGTCGCTTTCTCAAAAAGCGAGTTTGGGAAAAACCCCATCGCTTTTTGAGACATCGAGTCTTGGCTAGGGAGAAATAAAAAAACTCAAGCCTCACACTCGCTGTCTCAAAAAGCGATGGGGTTTTCCCCAAACTCGCTTTTTGAGACAACGAGTAGGTCGGTTTGGGAATTTTTAAAAAAAGTAGGTCAGTTTGGGAAAAACTTTCAAAAAGAGGGTCATTTTGGGAAAAAATTCCAAACACACAGTCACTCCTTATTTTTCTTCTCGGCCAAATTCCCACACACCAAGCCCATAGACTCCTCCTATAGGCCCAACTACTCTTATTCCTATTTTTAATTATATATATATATATATATATATATATATATATATATATACTAGGTTTGCCCGTTAACACGTGTCGATGACACGTCTTCGGAACCGTGCACCTGCTTTGATTATATAAAATAGTTTTGGAGGTCCAGCAAATTAATTGAAGTAGCAAACATATTATATGAGGAAGCAATATATCTACCTTTAAGCTCAACCATCGCCTTTTTTATCATTAGCTTGAACTTACCTGAAATGCATATAGTTTATTAGAAGCACTGCATAAAGTTTTTTTTTAACTTCAGCATCACTTTTAGATGCTTGTAATAGTTATGCAAGGACATTATCATATAGGTTTTATAGAGCTTACTCTGATCCCATAACCACTATGAGCATGTCTAAATACAATGGTAATGCAAGTTCAGATGTGAAGGTATTTACAATACCAATAATCTAAATATTTGTTTGTATAAGACTCAGTTTGCAATTGAAATACCTCTTATTATTATTTCAACCAAAATAAAATACATTAAGTTCTCAAAACTCTAAACCAAGCTAATCATTTATTTTATCTCCAGTTTGTCTCCCCATTGCACCTTTATAAAAAAAATTAAAATGGATAAATAACAAATTTACTTTAGCTGTCTTTCTGGAGTGGAGAGTTTGCACCCTTCACTGGTAAACTCCAGTCATCTCAATCCTATATATCCAAACATATACTAAAAGTTCTTATATGTTATGTTATCCATATTTTCTAATAACTAGTGAAGGAAACATTTCACGGTAGTATTTTCTCTTATAGTAAAGAAATTAATATTACATATTTGTCAAGTTATTTTAGGTTACCGGTCAGCTTACCTGTCCTGCTATGGTTTGGAAGCCCAAATTGAGGCCACCAAATAATCCATTTCTCACTTGCGTACACCTTAAATCAATACCAATAAAAAACTCATCAAATAAATCACCAAATAAAAAATTTTAAAACCAAAAAATAAAACAATCATACATCTCTGAACATAGATACCATGCACACACAAAATTCGAGTCAGCAAAAAATAAAGTAATCCCCTGCACACACAAAATTAAAAAATAGAATGAGAATTCGGTTAATGAGATAAAATTAGAGTCGCCGCATCGCATATAAAGGCTCTCGATTCGGTGGAGGGGAGTCGCCGATACGGAGTTGCTTGATATTCGCGTTCGATTTGGTGGAGGGCAGTCACCGATACGGAATCAGCAGTGGATCAGATTTCGACGACGACCTTTTGATTGGGGTTCGACATTGGATTTGGATTTGGATTTGCTTTGAGATTTTCAATTTTTCAAAATTTCAAAATTTAATTTTTAAATTTGTTAATTGTTTTAATTTTAAAATTTTTTATAAAAATTGTTTTTTTTTTAATTTTTAAAATTTAAATTTTTTTTAAAAATATTTTAATTTTAAATTTTTTAAAAAATATTTTAAATTTTAAATTTTTAAAAAATTTTAAATTAAAAAAAATATTAATTTTTAAAAAATTATTAATTTTTAAAAATTTTAAATACTTTTTTATAAGTTTTTGATTTTCTTTGAATTATTTTTAAATTTTTTAAAGTTTTAAATTTTTAAAATTTTTAATTTAAAAAAATTAAATTAATTTTTGTAAAATTTTTTAAATAAATTTTTTTTATAAGTTTTTGATTTTTTTGAATTATTTTTAAAGTTTTTAAAATTTTTAATTTTTAATTTTTTTAAAATTTTTAAATTTTTAAAAAAATTAAAAATTTTTATTTTCTTAATTTTTTGAATAGGAGAGAGAGAGAGAAAGAAAGAGAGAGAGAAATAATTAAATAAATAAAGGAATTGTTTTGGATGGGGTGAATTTGAATTTGAGATTTGGGGGAAAACTTTTGGGAGGAAAAATGTGTTTTGTGAGGTTAGATCTGGGTCTTTGATTTTTGGGGGATTGAAGGAGAGCCACTTGATAGCTTTCTTTGTGTTTTATTATATAAATGTTCCGTTTGCCTCCGTGTGCACTCGGCCTTCCCGCATTTGTATCGACGATCTGAACCGTTCACATTGATCTACACATCTAAATTATTCTATATATGTAAAATCAAATCATTTGAAATTCATTTGCCCATCCATCATGTGACTATAAAAAACAACGATTTTCAGCCATACAATTTTGTAACACTTCAATGGATGAGCAAATAAATTTCAAATGATTTCATTTTACATATTTAGACTAATTTAGATGTGCAGATCAATGCGAACGGTTCGGATCGTCGATATAAAGGTAGGAAGCCGAGTGCACACGGAGTCCTAGTGCACAACGGAACATTACTCTCTCTCTCTCAATAATTATATTTTTTTCCATATAATATTATATAATACATATTCTTAAGATACATTCTTAAGATTAGGGGTGTTACATTCGTTATCTTTTAGCACCCTTCCATTATTTTGACAATTACTCCTATCCCTCCCCCCCCCCCCCCCCCCCCCCCCCCCCCCCCCCCCCCCCCCCCCCCCCCCCCAATGGTTCGGATCATCGATACAAAGGTAGGAAGCCGAGTGCACACGGAGTCCTAGTGCACAACGGAACATTACTCTCTCTCTCTCTCAATAATTATATTTTTTCCATATAATATTATATATATACATATTCTTAAGATACATTCTTAAGATTAGGGGATGTTACATTCGGTTATCTTTTAGCACCCTTCCATTATTTTGACAATTACTCATATCCTCCCCCTCCCCCCCCCCCCCCCCCCCCAAAAACATTTAGAAAACCTAGTTCTCATGTCTCAACTCTTTCTTTCTCATCTCCATAATTCTTCACTCAATGATATTATAATAGAATGAGGAAAAACTAATTGTTAGAAGTGATAAGAAGGAACAGAGAAGAGGATATAATAAGAGGGAAAACTTTGTGGTAAGCCTCTTTGTTCGTGAGCAAAAGTCATATAGGGTAAGTGTGGGTGTTTGGCTCTAGCCTTTTTCGGGAAAAAAAAAAAGAGATATAAGGGAAAAAGAATCATTAAAGCACTGATCGAGTAATCCACAAACATCATCAGAGTACACAACTCGGAGCAGATTAGCGGCCACAACAATATCAGTGCAAATAAAACAACTTGCGAAACAATCGGTAGTATCTTCAAGGGAAATCATTAGATAAATGTGTATAAATTGATAAAAAAATTTACAAGAACCCACAAAATTTTGGAATAAAAAAAAAAAAAAACTAATCACACTAATTATACTAGACTACAGAAATTAAAACATACACTGGATGGAGTAGAGAAAAAGGGTCCTAAATAGAAATCAAAGATACCATTATTCTAAAACATGAGCAAACTGCCATGGGTTGAACTCAATGGATGGGATGTCCACATCCTCGATAGAATCTGCGCTATCCACGGTAGCCCTGTGTTCAGTGTATTTACCATTAAAATTGTAAATTTCAAGGTCGCCCCATGGGGTGGCTTGAACTTCCCCAGAATTGTCAAACCATCTCGGCACAAATTGTTGTCCTTTAGCCTCTCTGGTTCTTTTCTCTAATCTCTGTAACTCTTCCAACCTTAAAACAACCAGAACAAAAGTATGAACTACATTAGATCACCACCAAATCACATTATTGCATCTATATTTGAACTAAACAGCATCTTTTACATGTATATATGTGTGCTATATATTCCTAGATAGAAATATACACGTGTTTCTGCATGCGTGTTTATAAGCATATAGATATGTAGATAAATGTATGTGTAAACAAACCTGCTCTTTTCCACACCAGATTTGGATAGATCACCTTTCTCAAGTGCAAATCTATCGGTCCGCAATCGGGAATCTGATGCTAGTAACTTCATTGGAGCTGTATCAAAGCTGTTTAGTTTATGTGCGAAATATGTGTACTGGTATTTGTCATTCTCTGGGACAGCAGCAACTCTCCAGACCTAGAACAATTCAAAAATAGAAGGAAGCCTGTCAATAATGATAACAGAAGTGTATCAGTTAGAAATTGCTGAAGCTTCATATATCACTGAGCTGAGAATTATTTGATAGTCCATTATCATCCTTTGGAAAATTGTTATGGCAGGTCACTGGAACTTCACAAGACATTCAGTAGTCAAGAATGTCCAACACAAATGAATAAAACAAAGATTTAAAAAATGATAATTGGAAAATATAAAACAGCCAAAGGCTAAATTGAATTTCCACGAGATCCATATGAAACAGGAGATCTACATGCTAATTCCACTACAAAAACATATACTAGAATTAAACTTTTGAGTATTTAAAATGTGAATTTATTACAACATGAGTTTCGAGAATTTAGCTTAGAATTTGACCAAGTTTCTTCAATTTAAGTTGATATGCCCTATAATTAGTAGGATCTAACATCCAGGCATACTCCTAACAACTGCATTTCCACCTTATACAATTCTTACTCCAATGGTTTAGCTAAGATTTTTTTTCCTATCTCATATAGTTTAGCTTAATATTTTACCTCCGAACTTAACCTAAAGATAGAACTAAGGAAAGTTGAACTTTAGAAACTGAAAAGGATCAGGGGGATATAAACACAGCTACTTTAGCAATCAATTACAATAAGCATTCAATTTTATAGTTTACACCCCAAATTTAAACATATTCAAAAGATCAAATTAAAAAATGAAACCAAATGAATATATGCATACAAAGATTCTACTGATATAACAAGACCAAATCAGTATTAACATCCAAAGGGAGAGAAAGCACTAGGGCCTAGGGGTGAGCACCAAACCCGGAACCCGATGAACTGACCAAAACCAACCCGAGATTCGTGGATGTGTATGTCAAAGTCGGGTCTGATTTTGGGTTTTCATGAAAATTCGGTCTTCAAGAACTGACCAAAACCCAAAATGATAAAAAAAGCTTACATTTCTTCACTTAGTAAGATCAGACAACTGAGGGTAGAGAAGAGGGTTAGAGAATATACTCTCTAAAAACAACCTTCTCAGATCTGCCGCCCTCTCCTCCTTCCCTATCGCGTTTCTGTTTTTCTTCTCTATTAGGAGTAGTAGAATAAAAAGGGTATACATTCTAGAGTATATATACATACAGAGAGAGAGAGAGAAGAAGTGGTGGTGGTGGGGGGTCGACCATCCAAAATCAAAATTCACTTCGGTTAGATGTGATCTATACTTTAAAAAGTACGTGTGTGAAAAACAGAAATGAATTCGACAAGTAATTATAAACCGCAATTCTAAAAACACAGTAATTCTAAACTGTTCTTAAGCCAAAATCCAATCAGTATTAATATCCAAAGGGCTTAAATTTGTGGATGTGCCTGTTAAACATGTCAGGTCTTGGGTTCCCCAGAAAATCCGGTCTTTAAGAACGGATCAAAACCCGCAGTGATCGGAAGGCCTAGATTTCTTCATTTAGTATGATCCGATGGCTGAGGATAGAGGGTTAGAGTATAAATACTCTCCAAAAACAACCCTTTAAGTTCTGCCGCCCTCTCCCCCTTCTCTGTCACGTTTATTTTTCTCATTTATTAGTAGTAGTAGAATAAAAAGGATATAATAGCCATTCTAGATACGATATATATATATATATATATATATATATATATATATATATATATAACTATTATAATGGGAGAGATGGGGTTGGTAAACAAATAAACAATATTTTATTTGTTGGTGTATGTGTGTCAACACGTGCAGCGCACGTGTTGGTAGTTTTTTTTTTGTCCTTTTCATTCTTCCTCCACGTGCATCGCACGTGCATGATACTAGTATATATAGAAAGAGAGAGAGAGAGGGGGGGGGGGGGGGGGGGGGGCTAGTGTGTCACCCTAGCTAACTATCTAGGCAGACATCCCACATATGTCGACCATCTCGAATAAAAAAATCACACCGTTAGATGTGATCAACAACTCAAAAACTAAATGTGTGCAAAATTTCAAATGAGAAGAATTTAACCATTTATCATGCGGCAAAAAATTGACATTTTATGAACGGTTTAGAATCACTATATTTTCAGGTTGCATGATGTTTGATTAAAACTCTTCGAATTCATTATATATATATATATATATATATATATATATGAGAATAAGGTGGCCAGGGAGTCACTCTAACTAACTTAGCTAGGGAGACATCTCAAAATTGATTCTTGACTCTCCAGAACAAAAATCCACACAGCTGGATATGATGTACATCACACAAAAAATTTGTTAATAAAATATCAAATGAATTCTACAAACCACTTATCATATGAACTAAAAATGGAGGAAATCTAGACCCTCTATAAAATGCCGATTTTTCAATTGCATGATAAGCATTTAAAACTTGTCGAATTCTTCCAAATTTTGTACACATACTTTATCATATGCGGATCATATCTAACGGTGTGGATTTTCTTTATATACATGTGAGAACATCTTCGGTGAGAACCACGTGCAAACTTTTTTTGGGATATAAATTGAAAAAATCCAAAAACGTTCAAGTTGATCTCGAATCTTGGTAACGGACAATGGAACTCAATTCACGGGGGCAGCCTTCTGCACTTTTTGCGCAGACCTGGGCATTCTGCAACGATTCTCCTCGGTCGCCCACCCACAGTCCAACGGTCAGGCAGAGAACACCAATCTGCAAATTCTCTCCGGCCTGAGAAAGAGACTGAGCAAGTTTGCTAAGGGTTTGTGGGTAGAACAGCTCCCCAATGTGCTCTGAAGCTATCGCACTATGAAGAGGACCCCCACGGGAGAATCTCCCTTCAACCTCACTTACGGCTTCGAAGCCGTTATCCCACTAGAGGTCGGTCTACCTTTCCCCCGCTTGATCGCCTACAACGAAGAGCAAAACGCGAATGAGCTCCGTGGTAACTTGGACCTCATCGATGAGATCCGCGAAAGATCCTCCATTCAGCAAAAAATTTATCGACGTAGGATCGAGCAATCCTACAACAAGATAGTCCGCCCTACAAATCTCAAAGAAGGAGATTTAGTGCTCAGAAGGTTATCAATTTCTTTTCAAAAATTCTCAACAATCTGCCGCTTACCTCAAGCCCAACTCTCCTCTCTATCTAGCCCAACCCCTTTTGCAATTTACGGAATGGACCTGCTCGGGCCTTTCCCTCCAGTGCCGGGCCAGCTAAAGTTCCTTGTTGTGGCGATTGACTATTTTCCTAAATGGATCGAAGCCGAGCCCCTAGCGACAATCACAGACAATAGGGTGCAGCGCTTCTTTTGAAAAAACGTTGTCTGCAGATTCGAAGTGCCTCGAATCTTGGTAACGGACAATGGAACTCAGTTCGCGGGGGTAGCCTTTTGCACTTTTTGCGCAGACCTGGGCATTCAGCAACGATTCTCCTCGGTCTCCCACCCACAGTCCAACGGTCAGGCAGAGAACACCAATCGGCAAATTCTTTCCGGCCTGAGAAAGAGACTAAGCAAGTCTGCTAAGGGTTTATGGGTAGAGCAGTTTCCCAATGTGCTCTGGAACTATCGCACTACGAAGAGGACCCCCAGGGGAGAATCTCCCTTCAACCTCACTTACGGCTCCGAAGCCGTTATCCCACTAGAGGTCGGTCTACCTTCCCCCCGCTTGATCGCCCACAACGAAGAGCAAAACGCGAATGAGCTCTGTGGTAACTTGGACCTCATCGATGAGACCCGCGAAAGATCCTCCATTTGGCAAAAAATTTATCGACGTAGGATCGAGCAATCCTACAACAAGAGAGTCCGCCCTACAAATCTCAAAGAAGGAGATTTAGTTAATGTATCATTTCTAGCCAGCTCTAGAGCATTTCTAAGTTCCTTTCTTATTTAGTCTGTTTTTGCACATGTAATAATGGCTTGCAACTCAGAAGCAGCCACTCAGCAGTTACTTTTAATAAAAAGCAGTTCTCTCTCTCTCAGAAAAACTATTATCTTAATGTTCTTTCACCAAGCACAAACGTTCTAAAAAACGTTCTTAAACAACAAGTTCAGAGTCCAACACTTGGTTCGATGCCGCTTTTGCTACTTGCGAACGAGTGAGTACAAAGTAGCTCACCATTCAGAATTGCTCCTATAACTGTTGATACTCTCTAAACGACAAGTTCGGAGTCTAACACTTGGTTCAATGCCGCTTTTGCTACTTGCGAAGGAGCGAGTACAAAGTAGTTTACCATTTGGAATTGCTCCTACAACTGTTGATACTCTCTAAACGACAAGTTCGGAGTCTAACACTTGGTTCGATGCCGCTTTTGCTACTTGCAAACGAGCGAGTACAAAGTAGCTCACCATTCGGAATTGCTCCTATAACTGTTGATACTCTCTAAACGATAAGTTCGGAGTCCAACACTTGGTTCGATGCCGCTTTTGCTATTTGCGAACGAGCGAGTACAAAGTAGCTCACCATTCGGAATTGCTCCTACAACTGTTAATACTCTTGCAAACATTAGCAAAACACAAATTCTCACAAGAAGCCCAAAAAATGGGTATATTATTTCATCAAAATTTGAGATACAAGCCTAATTCTGGACCAAAAATTCAAACAAGAGATTACAAAATTCCACCCTAGTTCCTTCTAGGAAGGGGGACGCTCCTGTTAAGCAACACACGGGGACGTCGAGCGCTGTGCTCTCGTCTTGTATCCAAAGACGACTCTAGCCCTGCAAGACGCATCAAACCATCGATGCCCATGGGCCTAACCATCGCCCAGTGGATGCCCCACCTACGCAGTTAAAATCATTTTTTGATCAGTTTAGGAGCAATTAGTGATTAATCGGTTAATCGGAAAATAATCGGGGATTAAATCAGAAAATCATTATATATATATATATATATATATGTGTGTGTGTGTGTGTGTGTGTGTGTGTGTGTGTGTGTGTGTGTATAATTAAAAAAAGATATATCCTCATTATGTAGCAACCCTAAATTCTAACATAAAACTATTATGAGATTATCAAATAGTAATATATAGCTATAGAGAAAAATAAGAGAATACTTGATTTTGAGCCAAGTTTGGATTCTGGATGTGGGTCGGGTCGGGTCGGATTTGCTGGTCGGTTTCATCAAACAAAAACAATCGAGAATGAGCAGCGCAATAGCAAGAGGAGGTGCAGCGATGCGGGCCGGGTCAAGTATGCGACGACGTAAGGGGGAGCGATGACGGGTCGAGTTTGGGTTTGCTCGAGGAAGAATAAGAGATCAGTTTGGGTTTGGGTTTGGGTTTGCACGAGGAAAAGGAAGAAGAAGAGAGCGGCTACATGTTGGGTTTGGGTTTGAATTTTGGATTTAGATTTGAGTTAGAGTCGGTTTTAGCCCAAATAATGCAAACAAGAATGAAAATTAGAGGAGATTTAATTGGTTAATCGGCGACTTAAAATCGGACGATTAACCACTAATCGGCCGATTATACCCAATTAAATCGCTAACTATTGAAATATTATATATCGCTAAAATAATAATCGCTTAGCTTTCGATTAGGAATTGATAGGGGATTAATCGGGTGTAATCGGGGATTTTAACTGCTTAGTGCCCCACTCGACAAGCCGGCCACCCGACTTTGAGCGTCGCCAGGGTTCCGCGGAGCGATGGGCATGTGAAGAGCTAATTCGTGGAATGTCCTCCCCGGTGCATACTCCCCCCGTGGGCAAGAGGTGCTCCTTACATTGCTTCCTTCGGAGCGTATCTTCAAATGAAGGTTCTCTACCTCTAGTTCAACAACTCGCTCCCTGAGGGTGTCGTCAGTGACTCTGAGCTTCAGGCATGGTACACCACTCATACTCCTCCCCTGAGAAGGCTCTAAGATTGTTCTTCGAACATGAGCCGCTTCGATACTCTTCTCTAGCACCACATTCTTCAATTCGTCCCTCTCCGACCCCACTTTGAACAGTGAGTTCTTCAGCTCATCTTTCTCTCTACTCTGACCCTAGACAACAAGCCCTTCAGCTCGTCCATCTCAGTCCTTACCGCGTGCAACGAATGTCGGAGGAACTTCAGCCTGGAGGCCTTGCCGGCGGCCATCGAGGAGTCGACCTCTATTGCCTCGGGGGACGCATCCCGAATAATTCCCTCCAGACGCCTTATCTCAATACCATGGCGGGCCAAAGCCAATCTCACCTGACAGAGTTCCAACTCCGCCCTGTACAGCTTCTCCCTTGATTCAGCAAGCCCTAATCTCGTAACTCCGAGTTGCGCACGAAGGCGCGGCGCCTCGTCAATCTGGAAAAATCAACAAGATAGTTTAAATTTCTTACCCTAAGGGGCCAACACGACTGTCCTACGGCAGAACGAACCTACTATAGGACGGTTCGAGACCAAAGAAAGCCAACAACTACTTTGAAATCTCACAATACTTGTCGAAAAAATAATAATCTTTCATTCAACTTCGACAAAAAAGTACAAGGAGCGGTGGCCAGTTCGTTATAGGGCGTCTACAAAAAAAAAGAAAAAAAAAGAGAGCAACTGAAAAGTATGATGAAGAGGCGATAGGGATCAGGGGACCACCTCGGTAGGCGCCTCCGAAGGTGAGACGACTCCGTGACCGTCCTCCTCGGCGCCCCCTTCCCCCTCGCCCTCTTCTTCTTCTTCTTCCTCTCCCTCGACTCCACCTCAGTTATCAGAGCAATCTCGCCATCGAGGTCGTACAGACTGTACCCCGAGCTGTCGAAACCTGGGATATGCACCTTCACGTGCTTCAGAGCTCGAGCATAAGACTGCTCCATGTTCGTGCGCATGTGCGCTTTCGCTTCGGCCCTAATTGCCTCTGCGGCCACCTCCACGGCAGCTTCTCTCTCCCTCGCTGCGTCTTCGGCTGCCTACGCAGCTATCTCCTTCTCTTCGTGGGCTCGTTCTGCCTCTCTATCTGCCCTCTCTTTCTCGAGAGACAGCTGCTCGTTTGCCTTTGTCAATGCGGCCTCGCGGAGCTGGATCTGAGCCGCTTGAGACTCAGACAACCACTTCTCTGCCTCAAGCTGATTGACCGCTTTGGCACGTTCGCTCCTATCTCGATCGCTCGCCGCCTTGAGCTCTTTTTCTTGCTCGGCAAACTACTCCACCATATGACTGAAGTGGCAAGTGATCTACATAGATGATAGACGAAAACTATGGCCTCTTAAAAACAAAAGAAAAACGCAGGAGAAACAAGGGAGAACGAGGCTAAACTCACCAACATGGTTGCCTTCGCGATTTCGAGTGCATCATCACCGACCGTCCCTGCCTTTAGCGCGGCACGATCCTTAGGGGTCGGCAAATGCCGAACCGTCTGCATACAACTGATGGCGTCTCCGAGGAACCCATCATGCCTTATCACCCGCCAATCAGGGACGAAGAGTTTCTTGTGCTCCTCCGTAAGGATTGCCTCCGCTGCCGCAGTTAGGAGGGAGCTTCGAGTGCCAACACCTGATCGATGGAAGTCCCTTCGGCAGTTAGGGTAGAGGAGACAGGTGGGGAGGCAACTCAGACTCCAAATTGACGACTGGTGTCGCCACCACCGGGGCCTTCACAACCTTGGCAGACGAAGGACCGAAGGTCGTCCTCTTCCTCTTCTTCCCATCGGGGGCCTTGTAAGCTACCCCGGTTCGGTCAGACAGCATCGCCCTGAAGTCCATACCCAGAGCCTCTGCAAAAAGAGGAAAAAAAGAGATCAGCATGAGAAAGAGTTAAAACAAAAACTAAAAGAACAGAGGAAAATGCGAAGCGTACTAGGGTCGATCGGACTGAGACCCCCACCGAAGAGGACCTCCTCGGTTAACTCCTTCCAGCCCAAGGGCTTACGAGCCATGAGTTTGGCCACTATGTCATCATCCTCCGGAGTCAACACTGGATCGGCCTTTGCCCACTTCGGAACCTCCTCTCTCCACCTGGTTGGGATATTCCACGGAGCATCGCCTCGGATCCGAAAGTACTTCTCCTTCCAAAACTTGATAGAATCGGGATTGTCTATCAGCTTCGCACCCCGACAAGGCGATAAATAATACCGATACTCTGTCTTACTCTTCCGATAAATACGGTAGACTTCGGAGAATAATGAGTAGGAGAACGACCCCTTTTGCCTGGCACTAGAGGACAAACCTGTTGACATGTCGCTACATGTTCGGCATATACTGGACCGGGCTCAAGCCGTACCATTGCAACACACCGACTATAAACGGGGGCAGAGGTAAACGGAGCCCGACAAAGAAGGCTTCGAACGGGAATATACACGTGTCGGGGGAAGTCGGTGTACAAGCCCGGACACCCGCACCCGGTAGAAGCAGAGTAAATTCCTTCAGAATTTTGAAGCTACTTCGGATCCGAATCAAGTCCTTCGTCAGCATAGAGGGGATGTCCTCGACCTCGGTGTGCTCCCTCGCCCTGCTCTCCTCATACGAAGCCGATCTCCCGTATATAGCCTTCGCTAGAAGGTCAGCAAAGTACTCCCGAACTCCGTCGAGGTTCGATAAGGGCCCTGGGAGCCTACCCAATGCCCTAGCTCTTCTCTCCTTCTCCACTATCGTTACAGATTTTACTGCCCCTACCACAGCCTTTCCTTTGTCTAAGTTCAGAGCCACTACCAAGGCCCGATCCTCTTCGTGGTCCGAAGTGGAGGTCTTACTCCCCGAAGATACCCTAGACATCTCGCAATATATATATATATGAAAGAAAATATATATTTACCTTGATGTGATAGCTACGATCAGAATATCTTGTCGGAGAACCTAACGTGGCTACGACTGCTAGTAGAACCGCTCGAGAGTAAAGAAAATTCTCAAAAGTAAAAATGTAAAGAATGAGGAAAGTGAAGGGGGGGTGAGGACTTAGGGATCGAGCTATGCCGCTTGGTCTTCTGAGGCATTTGGGCCCCCAAGAACGGTGAAAAGCCCAAGAAGTTCAGGCGATAGAAGGCATAAAGATAGAATTTCGAGCGAGCGCTGCCTCAATAATCACACTCGATCAACATCAAGTGCCTCAGATAGAGCCATGTCCCTCGGAGTTGGATCCGAGCAAACGTGGTTCCGAGCGTGAAATTGGCAAAAACGCTGCGCTGCCTCAATAATCACGCTCGATCAAGATCAAGCGCAGATCCGAATAAACGTGGTTCCGAGCGTGAAATTGGCAAAAAAGTTGCCTCAATAATCACGCTCGATCAAGATCAAGCGCCTCAGATAGAGCCACGTCCCTCGGAGTTGGATCCGAGCAAACGTGATTCCGAGCGTGAAATTGGCAAAAATGCTGTCTCAATAATCACGCTCGATCAAAATCAAGCGCCTCAGATAGAGCCACAGCCCTCGGAGTTGGATCCGAGCAAACGTGGTTCCGAGCATGAAATTGGCAAAAACGCTGTCTCAATAATCACACTCGATCAAAATCAAGCGCCTCAGATAGAGCCGCGGCCCTCGAAGTTGGATCCGAGCAAACGTGGTTCCGAGCATGAAATTGGCAAAAACACTGCCTCAAAATCATGCTCGATCAAGATCAAGCAGCTCAGATTGAGCCACGTTCCTCATAGTTTACACCGAGCAAACGTGGCTCCGAGCGTGCAATTGGAAAAAACGTTGCCTCAATAATCATGCTCGATCAAGGTCAAGCGCCTCAGATAGAGCCACGTCCCTCGGAGTTGGATCCGAGCAAACGTGATTCCGAGCGTGAAATTGGCAAAAACGCTGCCTCAATAATCACACTCGATCAAGATCAAGCAGCTCAGATTGAGCCACGTCCCTCGAAGTCTACACCGAGCAAACGTGGCTCCGAGCGTGCAATTGGCAAAAATGTTGCCTCAATAATCACGCTCAATCAAGATCAAGCGCCTCAGATAGAGCCACGTCCCTCGGAGTTGGATCCGAGCAAACGTGATTCCGAGCGTGAAATTGGCAAAAACGCTGTCTCAATAATCACGCTCGATCAAAATCAAGCGCCTCAGATAGAGCCACGACCCTCGGAGTTGGATCCGAGCAAACGTGGTTCCGAGCATGAAATTGGCAAAAACGCTGTCTCAATAATCACACGCGATCAAAATCAAGCGCCTCAGATAGAGCCGCGGCCCTCGAAGTTGGATCCGAGCAAACGTGGTTCCGAGCAAGAAATTGGCAAAACACTGCCTCAAAATCATGCTCGATCAAGATCAAGCAGCTCAGATTGAGCCACGTTCCTCGTAGTTTACACCGAGCAAACGTGGCTCCCAGCGTGCAATTGGAAAAAACGTTGCCTCAATAATCATGCTCGATCAAGGTCAAGCGCCTCAGATAGAGCCACGTCCCTCGGAGTTGGATCCGAGCAAACGTGATTCCGAGCGTGAAATTGGCAAAAACGCTGCCTCAATAATCACGCTCGATCAAGATCAAGCAGCTCAGATTGAGCCACGTCCCTCGAAGTCTACACCGAGCAAACGTGGCTCCGAGCGTGCAATTGGCAAAAATGTTGCCTCAATAATCACGCTCAATCAAGATCAAGCGCCTCAGATAGAGCCACGTCCCTCGGAGTTGGATCCGAGCAAACGTGATTCCGAGCGTGAAATTGGCAAAAATGCTGCCTCAATAATCACGCTCGATTAAGATAAGCTGCTCAGATTGAGCCACGTCCCTCGAAGTCTACACTGAGCAAACGTGGCTCCGAGCATGAAATTGGCAAAAACGCTGCTTCAATAATCACTCTCGATCAAGATCAAGCAGCTCAGATTGAGCCACATCCCTCGGAGTCTACACCGAGCAAACGTGGCTCCAAGCGTGCAATTGGCAAAAATGCTCCGCAATAATCACACTCGATCAAAGATCAAGCGTCTCAGATAGAGCCACGTCCCTCGGCGTTGGATCCGAGCAAACGTGGTTCCAAGCTTGAAATTGGCAAAAACGCTGCTTCAATAATCACGCTTGATCAAGATCAAGCAGCTCAGATTGAGCCACGTCCCTCGGAGTCTACACCGAGCAAATGTGGCTCCGAGCATGCAATTGGCAAAAAATACTGCCTCAATGTTCGCCCCGGTGCAGGATCTAAGGCTCAGATTAAGCCTCGTCCCTCGGAGTCTACACCGAGCAAACTTGGCCCCGAGCGTGCAATTGGCAAAAAACGGTGCCTCAACATTCGCCTCGGTGCAAGGTCTAGGGCTCAGATTGAGCCACGTCCCTCGGGGCCTACACCGAGCAAACGTGGCTCCGAGCGTGCAATTGGCGAAAAACGGTGCCTCAACATTCGCCTCGGTGCAAGATCTAGGGTTCAGATTGAGCCATGTCCCTCGGAGTCTACACCGAGCAAACGTGGCTCCGAGCGCACAGTTAGGGAAAATGCTTCCCTCTGAGGCGCCCTGGTGCTGCCACGTCACCGATGCCCTGATCGGCCATCAGATCACTTGAAAATTCGTGCCGACAACATATCAACGCTCCAGATCGTGCCACACCGATATTCGCTTGATTAATTCCTCTTTTCTATTTATTAATTCGAATTAATTGTTTAAAAATTGCGAAAAATAATTAAAAATTCATGAAAATTAATTAAAAATTCTAAAAAATAATTATCAATTCAGGAAAAATATTTCAGAGCTCCTGGATGAATAATTATTAATTGGAAGAATTGATTAAAGCTTCTTGAAAATAGATTGCTGATTTGCAAAATTGAATAAATAATTTGAAAAATAATTAAAAATTTAGGAAAAATCAAGAAAATTTCGAGAATAATTTCGGACACTTTACAAGCTTAAATTAGCATCGTTACACCTCGAGCAAGATCCAAACCTCTTGAGGAACACCGATAAAATCCTGTACGTCATTAAAACAACAAAACTACTCCTCAAAGGCTGTTAAATTCAATCTTCGAGAGTAATGGGCTTGTGATATGGCTAAAAATAGGATTAAATCGGAGTCATTCAAATTAGGCACGAATCTTAAAGCTCTCAGGGGTAAAACGGTAATTTCACCTACAAATGGGTCCGAACTGGAAACTGGGTCTTTCTTCAAAGCCCAATAGCCCAAAAACGGATCTGTCTTATTGGGTATGGGTAACGGCCCGTTACAAACCAACCCAGATGGATGAAGAGTAATTCAAATTCGTGATTATCTCTAAGAGGCGGTTTAAACCACCTCTTATCATGAAACGAGTCTAAACTCTCCATCTTATCCATAAACATCCGGAAGTAGAGATTTGTCCTTATCTCGAAACTGGTTCCTAAGGCGACTATAAATACCCCTCTCCCCCCACCATGATGAGGTAATCAATCTTTTTCTACCTAAACCTCTTTCATTATCTTTCTGATTACTGACGAGCATCGGAGGGTTCGTCGCCGGAATCCATCCCGGTGTATCGAACTTTGTGCAGGTTCACGACAGCAGCAAGAAACCAGTCAACACGCCAGTGAAAGTCAACAGGTTCGCTTACTTACTTCCTTCAAGAATCCACAAATTCATCTGTTTGCTTCCTTCAAGAATCCACAAAAATCAGCAGCAACAGTCATATATATATATATATATATATAGAGAGAGAGAGAGAGAGAGAGAGAGAGCAATGCTCCATTGCAAACAGGCTATTTGCACAAACCTGTTGCAAACGGCATTTCTAGCCATTGGATCAAGTTCATCTTGATCCAATAGCTGTGATCTCCCCCGCCCATCTCCTTCTCTTCACTTAAGTGAGGCAAGGGGTATTTTGGGGTTTTCACCCCCAAATAACTCTTCGCCTTATTCGCTCTCTCACTCACTGTTTTTTTAACGAACCGTAGCCGTTGTTTCAAACAACGATTTTTTATAACCTAGACCATTGCTCGAAACAACGGCCTAGGTTATGAAAAGTAGTCGTTTGAAACAACGGCTACGGTTCGTTTCAAACGACCTTTAAAAACTTATATTTTTTGAACGAACCTAGACTATTGTTTCAAACGACTTTTCATAACCTAGGCTATTGTCTCCAACAACGGCCTAGGTTATAAAAAAGTCGTTGTTTGAAACAACGGCCTAGGTTCGTTCAAAAAGACAGTGAGTGAAAGAGCGAATGAGACAAAGAGTTATTTGGGATGAAATTCCCAAATTACCCCCTCACAACTTAAGTGAGTTGGGGATGATGGGCGGGCTCGATCATGGCCGTTGGATCTTTTTGATCCAACAGCCAGAAATTCCGTTTGCAACGGGTCTGTGCAAACATCCTCATTTGCAATGGAGCATTGCTCATATATATATATATATATATATATATATATATATATATACTAGTTCTCATGATAAGCTTTATGTGAACTCCTTACATAGCAATTACATGGATCCGAACCGTTCACATTGTTTAGGCTTTAGTTTAAATAAGTAAAACCAAGTCATTTAAAATTGATTTGTCCATCCATCATGTCATTATAAAAAATAACGATATTCAGCCATACAATTTGTAACACTTTAATGTATGGACAAACAAATCTCAAATGACTTAATTTTTCATCGGTAGACTAATTTAGACGTGTAGATCAAAATAAATGGTTCATAATTTTATAGGACGGTTGTTAGACCAGCAATGATGTATGGAGCAGAGTGTTTGACACCAAAGAAACATGTCCAAAAAATGAGTGTAGCGCAGATGAGACTGCTCAGATGGATGTATGGTAGAACAAGGATTGAATTAGAAACGAGCATATACGAGACATGGTAAATGTAGTTCCTATCCAAGATAAATTAAGAGAGAACCATCTCAGATAATTTGGACATGTCACATGTAGACCTAGTGGTGACCCCATTAGAAAGAGTGATTTGATAAATATTAAGGGTAGAGTTAGAGGTAGGGGAAGACCAAAACTTGATGGAAAACTGTAAGAAAAGATATGATAGCTTGTGGCCTTACAGAAGATATTGCGCAAAATCACGCAGAATGGAAAACCAATGATTCATATAGCCAACCCCAACTAGTTAGGAAAAATGCTTTGTTGTTGTTGTAGATAAAAATAAACGGTTCAGATTTTTCAATTTATATCCCAAAAAAGGTTCACACGTGGTACTCACCGAAGGGGTTCTCACATGATTTTATATATATATATATATATATATATATATATATATTATGGCCTTTGTAATCAGCAATATAATAATAATTCTTCGATTATATTGTTGAGACGGCTTCAAAGTGCACAATCCAAAAAACCTTAGCATGTCACAATCTCCAGCCCAACGTGCGTCCTCCCAAAACCATCACGCGGCCCCCTCCTCCTTGGTTTCATCACGATCCTCCATTTTCTATTCTCCTATTCCCTCTCCACTTATCGCCTTGACCTGAGCAATCTCGAACAATTCCCAGTCCTGCATCCTCCTCTCCTATTCTAACCTGATCCCAATCCAAAACACTCTGTCTCCTTATCCAAAACTGACTAAACAACTCCCCCAAATATCTCTGGTATTATCTAATCCGAACCATCTATTCCAGTATATGGCACATGTCGTCTAGTTGTGGCTCTAGCTTTGGCTCCTGTGAAATTCTAATCTTCCGTAAACCTTGCCGAATTTAAAATTTGGTCCGAGTCTGAATCTGGTACATTCTTGTCCGAAAATCTGATCCAATACAATGTTTGATAATGGTGGAGATGAGTCTGCAGAAATCACTGCTAATATGAAAGGAGTCGTTGAGAAATTTGAGACGGGATCAAAGAGAATTCCGGTTGTAAGTTGAATCACCTGAAGACCAGATGTAAAACTAACCCTAAATAGAGAATTTCCAAGAATTTTAAAGGATTAATTTTACCAACATGTAATGCGGATTAAAGTTAAAAATTCTAAACAGTTAATTGATTTGATGGATTTTTAAGAACTGAATCACGTGAACAATGCCAATTAATAATTCCACTCTAACAATCAATAATTAAATCCCTAAGTGTTCTTAGCAAGTAATAGATTCAATATTGATTCGTACTCTAATCAAGCATGTAGAACACTCAAGCTCAATATTTGAGGTCAACAGTTAAACTAGATAATATGATAGAGATAACAGAGCAGTATAATACAAATATTTAAAAGTGGAAAGAGTATACCGAGGGTTCGAAAAACAATTGCGTAGATCTCAGGTAGAACACAGCAATGGCAGAACACGGCAAATCAGCAACCACAGTAAGGAGACAGCCGCAATCCAAACCAGCAATGGCAACAGCAAGAGCGATGGGTGCAATAGGGTGCGACACCGCTAGGGTTTTGATCGGGTGCAGTAGGGCGAGGCGCCACCAAGGTTTCGATTGGAGGTAGACTCGGGAGAGGAAAGGGGGGGGGGTTCGACACTGGAAGTCGACGAGGGAGGGAGGATTGGAGGTTGGGGTTTGGTGGGGGTCTCGAAGTGAGGTCGCGAAGTGGGGAAGGTTGTAGGAGGACGACGAGGGTGGGGGGTGAGCAGTTGGTGGTCGGCAAGGTGATGATGATGAGTGCAGGGTGGGGCTCGAAGGTGGAGATGCAGGGGAAGAAGACGATGGAGATTTCAAGGATGAGGGATTAGGTTTTTTTTTTATTTGGGTAATTATATTTGCAGATTAAGGTTTAGGTTAATTGATTTGGGGATAATTTTAATTTGGGGTAGATTTTAGAGTATCACAACTAATGAGTGGATCTCAATTGTATCACACAAAGGAGAGGAGAAGAGCAAAACTCAACACAATAATTTTTAATCAGGAATAACATATCTTTCTCATTAATCTCAGGGCCTATAAATAGGCTCAAAACAAATCTTGATACAAATCTCAAAATATTCTCAAAATCTCAAAAATATTCTAATGCATAAAAGAAAGATTACATATGATTATTATTGCCAGAAACAAATATGGTACTGAAATAAAATACTAAACTAAACAGAATAGATGTCGTCATCATTCTCTCCGGGTGGGAGAGTGCTAGACCCAGTCGAGTCAAAACAAATGATCCTATCATAGTACTCCAAAAGATCTGGCTTCAGTTGTGGGAGCCCCTCATGATCACTGCAAGTGTCATCCGACTTCGGCTTGTTCTTCCACCTCACCAAATACTTGTGCATACCACCATCTCTTATAGAGATTATCTGATCATCTAAAATATTATTCAATTCTTCTGTCGGTGGGTGAATAGTATCAGGTAGAGGGGTAAATATGGGAATCTCAACATTAGGCTGTAGGGTGGGCTCATCTATAAGAAAATTTCTATGGTTAAATTTTGAACTTTTATAGAGTACTAGATCATCAATATTGAAAGTCTTACTTATGCCAAAGCCTCCAGGAAGGTCAACGACATAGGTATTATGATTGATTGTCTGTAGAATCTTAAATGGACATGCAGCACGTATGTTCAAGTTCTTAACAGGTCCAACTGGAAACCGTTCCGAATGAATCCGAACCATTACCTCGTCACCATTATCAAAAGTTATAAATTTCCTTTTATTATCTGCTATTAACTTGTAGTTAAAATTATTCTCATTACGTTCCTTGAAAATTTCTCTATGCAAGTCATGAATGTGATATGCAAATGTGGGTGCAGACTCTGTGACTCTAGGATGTTCTAACACATGATGAAATCTATAGGCTGCCAAGTGACTTGGGATGGGATGGGTGACTCAGGTATACTCAATGGAGGTGACTGGACAGACTGAATATAATTGAGAGACTGGTCATCCTCTTTATCATCAAAGTCATCACTTACATTAAGTTCATAGGTAAACTCAGTGTCGAGCTCATCAGCGATGACTGCGGTACCCTCTACTATACTAATCCTACTTGGGCTGGGACAGTTGCCAGCAACATGGCCGTATCCCTTACATTTATAGCACTTAGTGAGAGGATGAATTTTAGAATAGTCCCTTTCAGTGTTCTTACCCGCGTTGTCATTTCTAAGTGGATAGGAATTTGAAGTATGTTTGTTTGGGTAAGACTTGTTAGGGTACTGAGAAGAGGAGTGCTCAGGTCTAGAGAGATCAAGGGGATTCATTCTGGAGGAATGATCTATCGAATCGTTAGACTTGTAATGGGAACTTGCTTTAAGGGAATCCATATCGAGGACAAGAGCATAAGCTGCCGCTAATGAGTCCACATTTCTATGAATTAGCTCGTTCCTCAGATCGACTCGTAATCCAGCCCTGAACCTAGAGAGTTTGTTCTTTACTCTCTTTACCTAAAGTATTGCACCGAATAAGTCATCAAATTTATCAACATATTCTTGTGTGGATTTACTTCCTTGGTAAAGTTGGTTCCACGAATCTAGCAATCGGGTGTGGAACGATAATGGTACATATCTCTCAGTGAGCTTCTCTTTTATGGCTTCCCAAGTGGCTATGGGTGCCAGGCCTCGGCCTCTGCGGGCATGTTCAAGATTGGTCCAGTATTGTTGAGCTTTACCTGTCAATTTCATTGTGGCAAATTTAACCTTCAGGGCTTCGCTCATGTCAAACCACACAAAGTAATGGTCCATGACACGGATCCAATCGAGATAAGCTTGAGATTCTATGTGGCCTTCAAAATGGGGAACGCCAACCGAAACGTTCTTCTTATATTGTTCGTCAGGGTCACGTTCTTGACGTCGATCGTCACAAACATTCCCTTGAGGGATCTGACGATTGGCATAAGGCTCAGGGACAACGGTTTGATTTAATTCCACTTTCTCAAACCTGTGATTGGTATTGACAAGAGTTGCTTGAATGGCAGCTAAGGTAGCGGAGATATCAAAGTTGTCCATTTTAGGACGGGGAGGTCTAAGGTTCCTAATTGGGTGATTTGGGAGGGATAAAAAAGGTTCGTCAGGATCTGTGATGGTGTTGCGAAGACGCATTCACCAAATGGGGAAAACTAGAGGTCGTGTATATATATATATTTTTTAATTTTATAAATAAATCTGAAATGACCTAAAATAAAGAAAGAAAAATAAAAGACTACACGATCCTAAATGAATGCAAAAATTGATGCCTAAATGATGCAAAAACTAGGATTTTAAGAACATTCGCTCTGATACCAAAATGATGTAAATCTAACCCTAAATAGAGAATTTTCAAGAATCTTAAAGGATTAATTTTACCAACATGTAATGCGGATTAAAGTTAGAAATTCTAAACAGTTAATTGGTTTGATGGATTTTCAAGAACTGAATCACGTTAACAATCCAAATTAATAATTCCACTCTAACAATCAATAATTAAATCCCGAAGTGTTCTTAGCAAATAATAGATTCAATATTGATTCGTAATCTAATCAAGCATGTAGAACACTCAAGCTCAATATTTGTGGTCAACAGTTAAACTAGATAATATGATAGAGATAACAGAGCAGCATAATACAAATATTTAAAAGTGAAAAGGGTATACCGAGGGTTCGAAGAACAATTGCGTAGATCTCTGGTAGAACACAGCAATGGCAGAACACGGCAAATCAGCAACCACAGTAAGAGGGAGACAGCCGCAATCCAAACTAGCAATGGCAACAGCAAGAGAGATGGGTGCAATAGGGCGCGGCGCCGCTAGGGTTTCGATCGGGTGCAGTAGGGCGAGGCGCCACCAGGGTTTTGATCGGAGATAGACTCGGGAGAGGGAAGTGGGGGGGGGGGGGCGACACTGAAGTCGACGAGGAAGGAGGGAGGATTGGAGGTTGGGGTTTGGTGGGGGTCTCGAAGTGAGGTTGCGAAGTGGGGAAGGTTGTAGAAGGACGACGGGGGTGGGGGTGAGCAGATGGTGGCCGGCAAGGTGATAATGATGAGTGCAGGGTGAGGCTCGAAGGTGGAGATACCGGGGAAGAAGACGATGGAGATTTCGGGGATGAGGGAATAAGTTTTTTTTTTGATTGGGGTAATTATATTTGGGAATTAGGGTTTGGGTTAATTGATTTGGGGATAGTTTTAATTTGGGGTAGATTTTAGAGTTGATACAAACCCTAAAATTGTATTAGGATTTATCACAAACCCTAATGAGTGGATCTCAATTGTATCACACAAAGGAGAAGAGAAGAGCAAAACTCAACACAATAATTTTTAATCAAGAATAGTATATCTTTCTCATTAATCTCAGGGCCTATAAATAGGCTCAAAACAAATCTTGATACAAATCTCAAAATATTCTCAAAATCTCAAAAATATTCTAATGCATAAAAGAAAGATTACATATGGCTATTATTGCCAGAAACAAATATGGTACTGAAATAAAATACTAAACTAAACAGAATAAATGTCTTCATCAAGACCCTCCTAAGAACATCACTCAGGCCCGCATGATAAAGGGCAGATGATAAAGTCAAGTTTATACTTTGGGACTTTGTGGAGTGTAGCTTGGCTGATGGTTACCTTCACTGTGAAACAACGAAGGCTGTTTGGGATAGTTTAAAGAGGGCGCATTCAGGGCGAAACAATATGTCCCATGCCAATGTTGCTCATTAGGACTATTCCCGCTTTAAAGCAAGAAATCTGAGCTTGGAGGCATATTACAACTCCTTCAAGAATAAGTATGTAGAAGTGGAAGAAATTTTACCCTAGGAGTCCGAAGTTGTGAAGATGAGAGAGAGGCAGGATAAGCTAGATGCATTGATCTCCATAGGTGAACTTGGACCCAAATTCGATTCTGCTCAGCCCTTGATAGTAGCATCACATTCTACAAGAAACATAAATGATGCATCTCATATGCTTAAAAAGATGCATCCAGTTCATTCCCCTCAGTTAATTCAGTATGCTTAGGTGACAGGAGATTCTTTTGCCTTGGCTATCAATTGGAAACAACAAGGCAATCAAGGTAGGTGGTTACTCAGGGAGGGTCATGCTAGATCTGGACCTTCAGCTAACAGGATGGAAGGAATCCAGTGTAATTAAGGGGGACTGTAGACGATACTGTGCATGCCAATTGCAACTGTTAGTGAGTATTCTGGTTGTTCTCTTACTCGGTCTGATGCAGTGCAACTAGTCAGGTATATCTCTACTTATCTACTTTAATTAGCTTCTAAGTCTAGGGTGATTGACTCAAGGGCTCCTGCTCACATGACCGGAGAATCAAGCATGTTATCTTTTGATATAAGTAAAAGTAGTCATGAACATGTAAAATTAGCTGATTGGTCAATTTGTTATGTTAGAGGTGTAGGCCATTTTATTTGTCATCCCTATGTTATTAGAATTTGTCCTTGCATACTTTTCTATTCAGTTTGATTTCCATTAGTGAAATTACAAAGTCCTTGAACGCTTTTGTTTCCTGACATCCTGATTGGTGCATGTTTTAGGACCTAGGAAGGATGATTGGCACAAGGCATGAATATGAAGGCATGTACCTGTTGGATGACCTATCTATATCTGTTGCATGTGTGGGTGATCCAAGGCTTCTCGACTTATACTAACGTTTGGGGCATCCGTCCTTGAGGAATCTGAAGAAATTGAAGCCCGAGTTAACTTCTATTCCAAATTAGATTGCGAGTCTTATTAGTTGGGTAAGCACCATCGTGCCACCTAATTCTTTTATGCTTGAAAGTTGGGCTCGTACTCGTTTTGCTTTAGTTCATTCTGATATTTTGGGTCCGTGTGATGTGGTCTGCTTTGGGAGGTTTTCGTTATTTTGTCATTTTCGTGAATGATTATTATTGAATTACATAGATTTATTTATTAAAATCTTGTTCTGAATTCTTTTTCTATTTTCTGTGGTTTCTATACTAGATTAAAAATCCGTTTGGTCTCTCTGTTAAAATTATGAAAAGTGGAACTAACGGATGAAGTGATAATCCTTTTTTTTTCTTTTTCTTTGTGTGTGTGTGTGTTGGGGGGGGGGGGGGGGGGGGGGGGGGTTTGACTGCATGACATTTACTTATTCGTATGCCCTCGTCTCGTTTAAGAGGTGAAACTTTGATTCCATCTAGTTTCCTAGAGCGTATATGTTTCCTTTGGCTCTTTGAATTATTGGTTGTGTTTGTTTTGTGCATGATAATCGCACCAATCCCACGAAACTTGATGCACGTCCTGTTCAATGAGTTTTTCTGAGTATGGTGGATCTCATAAAGGATAAAGGTTCTCTAATCCAAAATTGCAAAAATGCTCTATTTTTGCTGATGTACTATCTATGAAGCCAGTGCCTTATTTTCCTACCAGGTCAGATACTTTTGAAAAAATTACCTTCCACATAAACTGATATATATATTTATTGAGGTATTTAGAGTCCGAGGCTATTTTGGGTACACAACATTACTCAATTCCTATAGAATCAGGTATACCATCTTCTCCGGATTCTACAAAGACACCCCCCTACAGTAAAATCAAGCTTCCAATCACTCAAGCGTTCAATAGACTCCAGACAATCATCTCTTGTACTGTACCTCCTGATTCAGATTACATTCCCATTTTTTGCACTAACAACGAGCCTGTCATTGTTTTTGTTATTACTGTCCAATACAGATTTCACAGTTTCTTTCAATCTTCTTGATCCCTCTTCTGATTCTACGGCAGATGAGCCTTCTGATCTTCATAGACTCTAGTCGCTCAACTACTAATCCTGTATCTCCTACTATCGCATATATGCCGATCATCTTCTAGTCATCTTGCTTTTACTGTACTTTGGATATGTATCAGATTCCCATGTTTGTTTTCGAGGCTCTGTTGCAACCTGGTTGGAGCTAGGTATGCAAGAGGAGATGTCCGCACTGTCTCAGAATGAACTTGGGGACTTCTTATGCTTTCGCAACGGAAGTACAATCTGTCGATTGTAAGTAGGTCTGGATCGTAAAAGTCAATTCTGATGCTTCCTTGGCACATCTTAAGGCTCGCCTGGTGGCTAAGAGTTATTCTCAAATTATGGGGTGGATTATATCGAATCCTTTTTGCCATGTGTCAAGATGACATCCGTTCGGATTATTGACTTCGTTAGCAGCCGGTCTTCGGTGGCCTTTGTTTCAGCTTGATGTCAAGAACGCATTTCTTAATGATGTTCTTCAGGAGGTTTATATGAAGCAACCACCTTGTTTTGTTAGTAAGGAGGCGGCTTCCATGGTCTGTAGTACATAGAGCTTTGTATGGTCTCAAGCAGGCATGGTTTTCGTAAATTTGCATAGAAAGTCATTGGAATTGGCATGAAACAAAGTGATGGGGATAAGCGGATAATTTTAGTTATGTATGATGATATTGTGATTAGTGAGGCTGATGAAATTCGTAGTTAGGGATTGAGATCTAGGGTGTGCACAGGTCAAGTTGGGTGGGTTTTGGGATAAAACTCAATCCTAACCCGTTCTAACCCAGCAAGTTTTCATAGCACGATGAACTCTTCCTAGTGTAGAAGAGCATGAACCCTAATCCAAACCCGAACCGCAACTAATCGGATCAGGTGATGCGGTTCCACACACTAATTGGGTCAGATTCCATTTCGGAAAAAGTGCAAAACCCGTATTGAACTGAACCGACGTGCCAATCCATTCACCCCTAGAAAACTTAAAAACACCGTCATCCCAACATATTCACCTGCACATAGAGACTCACACCTTTATTCACAGAAAGCAAGGTTGCAAGAAATGGAAACAGAAAAGACAAAGTCAGGGTAGCATTTTCGATTACTTCTTTTTTGTGTTTGATCACCATTTTTAAAAACAGATTGGTGGCAATTTCTGTTTACTCTGCTTTTTTCCTGCTTTTTAAAACACTAATAAAAGTAAACTATTTATGGCTTCCAAAAATATCACCAGGGACCAATGATTCCTAAATTGTATAGAGAAGCATGAGATACATAGGAAGCAACATGAGCAAAACTGGTCCAGTAAATGCATATATAAACAAGCCAGTCTCTTTTAATATGAAGAATACAAGCTGAAAAGTAAATCTTACTGACAAAACAAAGACAGAGATGAACCTCTTTCAGTTCGGTGCCAGAAAGGGGTTCTCCTTCTTGGTCGCAGGGTTGGTAACTAATTGACTCATTCCATTTTCCTGTAATCAAATGTTTTGGCTGTTCTTCAGCATCATATACATATCCATCCACTTCATATCGACCACTCCTGAAAGCAACAGCAGATTATTGTAAATCATGACACCTTACAAAGCTAATAAAAATAGAATAAAAGAGAGAACAACACAGTAATATGATAAAAACAAGAAAGCTCCTAAAAGAAGTCTCAACATTGAACCAGCATGGTTACAAGAAAATTACAAGAGGATTTTATATGTTGGTCTATGCTAAAAACAAAGAGGCGTGGAACAGGGGGGAAATGGAAAGTAAAAAAAACATAGTCATACCCAAACCAGCCGCATGGTTGAAAGTATAACACGACTTTGTCACCAGTTGTTAAACTTGTCATAACCAACTCCCCAGGGGAATCAACCCAGGTACGCCCAAATATAAGATTGTTAACCTTTGTTGGTTGGGGAACCAAATCCAAGACTACTCCTGACTTTTTAAGGGTCACCCTTGTCCTGCAAAATATCAAATTCCTTCTAAGTTACAAGCAACGATTATTTCTTAGCTACTACACCACATATGATGATATTGTACACCTTTCAAATCTATTATAACAAGCAAAACAAATGAAACTTACTATACTTAGCTCAAGTAATTTTTAGATCAGATAACTTAAAAAAAGATGATACATACACCTTACCTTCCAACAGGATAAAGTTCTAAAGAATTCCCTAAAAATTTGGTCTTCACTTTGGAGGTTATGTCATAAGTAAAATGTTCATTTTCAGCATGCGCTGCGCCAATTGGAGGATGGTGACTTACCTGATGACAAACAGTTTTTATTAGATATTTCATTGAATAAACTAGGGAAATAATCATAATTTAATTAATACATCATGAAGCATCATTTAAATACAGCTGCTTCAGCATGTACATAAAATCCAAGAATATTGCAAAAAGTACAAAAATCAAAGAGCCCAGAGAAGATTCAACAAAGAACCTGTTCAGCAATGAAAGTAACCCCGTTATGATTAATCATTTCATATGTCTCCCCAAGGATGGGATTGAAAGGCTTCCATGTTCGTTGATAGGCATAGTAAATTGTAATAAAGAATGAAGCTGCAAACAGAAGCCAGATATTATACTAAACACCAACAGTTTCCTTCTTTTCACAAATTAAAAGCGGGAGAAATAAATACTGGAAATGTACATACAAGCATAAACCAGTCGCATGTAAGAGTCGTCACATTCATCTGCCAAATTTAGCAAGTGAGAGTACTCCATCAACTGAGGGGGGAAAAGACTTATTAGAAGCCTGAGCTTTTGTAGATGACCAACAGTATTTAAAAGCAATGTAAAGGGTATAGAAGGAACAACCATATTAGAATCAAATGGTCTTCAATCTGAGCAGACTAATACGAAACAATTTTTACTAAATTATAAGCTAAATTGCACGTGCACACTGACACACACACACACACACACACACACACACACATATAGTGAGATGGCAGCCTAACAAAATAGTGTATTAAGGTGGAATGTTCTTCAGCATAGTGCAAATGGAAGGCTTCAGCTAAGCCACATGCATTTTTCAATTGACACATGGGATCAGAAAATACTTGAAACATATGTATCATTAATAAATTTATCCCAAGGAAGTACCATTTCTACATAAAACACATGAAACATTGCAGAAACACTCATATATGATATTCTGCCCCCCCCCCCCCCCCCCCCCCCCCCCCCCACGAAAACATGTTCCAATTGTTAAATTCTCATCACTAACTAAAAAAAGGAGAGAAAAATTTCTCTCTCTATTCCAATAATTATAAATAGCCATTTAGAACACAAATTTTAAGATTTTTAACTTTGAAAAGATGAAACATGGAATAGCTGTTATACTTAAAACAGTGAGAGGAGGTTTAGAACATGAAATTTAGTAGGGGTGTGGAGCGAGTCGGGTATGACCAGAATCGGAACCGACCCAACCCTAATGGGGGGAAAATTTAAGCAATGAAAACCCACCCAAACTCGAATGGGTGGGTTTGCCAAAAATAAATAAATTTAAGACCGGGTTGGGTTTGGTTTTAATACAGCTCGAACCGTATCCAACCTGAAACAGACCCTTCTCCCGTATAACATTGTAGTAAATTCCGTATACATACATTTCAGTAACAGGGCCCTCTTCCAATTGGAAAACTAGTAACAAGAGGCAACCAAATGGGGAAGATTTGCAAAAGAATACATATGGGGATGTAACTGAGTTAAATTTGCTTGTTACTTGTTTATTGAGTGTAGTAACAAAACTTTCATTCTAATTTAGTAGCTAAATGTCCTTTTCTCTCTGATTTTAAATTTGCTCGCTAATAGCACCAATAGTGCAGATTTGCTATTATTGACTGTGATTTTTATTTATTTTTTGATATGGCAATGTGTCTTAATTTAGTTGAAAATGAACAGAAAATATATCATCAAAGAAAAAATCGTAATTACCCGATAAATCCATCTGAACCATAAAACTCGTAAATCCGCCCAAATTACCATGAAACCCATGGGTATGGGTTTGGGTATGAAACTAATAAGCTCTACGGGTTTGGTTAGGTATTGGGTTTAAAAGTGTTAGAATATAAGTACAATTTCCCTCAACTCTTCTACAACTTCGAAGTTTTAGCTTACCGGCAGGGACTTTCATATGGTATCAGAGCAACCCAAGTTCAAATCCCACCTGCTACGCAATTTAAATGCGGATTTAGAAAATACCTGCTACGTATAGTCCAGGTCTCGACCCACAATTTGTTGGGCATTTATCTCGTTTATTTGGCCCATAAAAAGATGGGTTCTCGACCTGAGGATGCGTGTTAGAATACAAGTGCAATTTTCCACAACCCTTCTACAACTTTGAAGTTTTAGCTTAGTGGCAGGGACTTCCACAAAAAGAATACTCGGGTTGGTTTCATAAATTATTAAAAACCCGCCCAACCCAACCCGTGCACAACACTAACATTTAGAAATAAAAAAATGAAAAGAAAACAGACAAAGGGGAAATTGAGTTAGTGCAAGATCATACAATCATCTCATTTGTCAAGAAATATGATCCCTCCCTTTTGTTATTTTCTCATGTAAGGATCTTTCACAAGAATGATGACCGAGGACAATGCTATACATAGGAAGAAAGTGTGATCATTAAACCGGATGAGTGCTTCTGGAAATGTGATTTAAGAATACCCATAAGTTTATTAAAGAATATTAGAGAATATTGAAGAATAAGTATTAATTAATAAGTAATATTGGAGAATAATATTTTGGGTAAAGAATATTGTCTAGGGATGTAATTTGGGGGAATTAAGTTAGCATCGGGAATAAGTTCTGAAAGTCGATATATTTGAAGCTTTGGATTCAGTTCTAATATCCAATATAGAATCATTTTCTTTCTCTTATACTATCATTTAACATGGTATCAGATCTAAGAGATCATACGAAAATAAACCCAAACCTTCTTTCTTCTTCCTCCCATCCAAAACCCAAAGCCTAACTTCTAGCCACCACCACCTTCCTCCACAAACACTAATCTCCTCTTGACGAAGACACCACGACGCTGCCATCCTCACTACAATCCATATCCGGATTCCCTCATGGGAAACCTTTGACCACCTCTCAAGTTGAAGACATTTCTGCACAGCGGCAGAATAACTAATTTTCCTGGAGGGACGTATGACCACTCGTTTCGAAGGCGACTCGAAGTTCTAAAACTTTCGTTTAGAACTCATTCCAAGATTCATCCATCTTCTAGGTCAAAAAGGGCTCGCAAAACCTCTGCATGCTTCAGTCCAGATATGTTTTTTATCACCTTTTCTCGTTTGATTTGACGGCCTCGTTACGTCCCTTTGTTTCAGTGATAACTTTGTTATGAGATAAGAAGGTTGTGTGAGCCTACCTTTACTTCGGTTTTGACTTCGGATCTGTGTTAGTTGGAACTTCATTTCCGTTACTTTTGGTTGCGACGTCGGAAGTTGGTTTTGGTAGATATGGGAGAGATTGTTGTGAGAAATGTCATGAAACTCATCATCTTGCTCATTTGAAATTGAGTATGTCCATTTGGCACATTTGGATTCGTTTGGTCTCTGAAGAACTCTCGAATTCTGGCTGTATGACGCACTTTCACTCTACTTGCGCCCATTGCCTTGATGGTGTTTGTACCTTGTTGAAAGAGATGCTTTTCCCTCATTCTTGATGGTTACTCTGCGCTACAACGAGAAGATTCCTTAGAAGATGTCCCAACTTTAGCCAGGAAGAATAAGAACCAGTCAGTTGCAATTACACAGATATGTAGTCCCAAACAGGTTTAGTGCAACCTTCTCCTATGCCTTCGTAGCAAAATTAGGTACGTCTCCTACATTCTTACTTTCCTTAACTCCTCAAACATGGGTGCTTGATTCAGATGCTTCTGATCACATGACTGGGATTATATATATTGTCTGGTGTAGATAATAAATCCACACATGACATGTTAAATTACTTGATGTATCTTTTTGTCCTGTTAAAGGAGTAGGCTCCGTCCAATTAGCACCATCTATTTCTTTAGACTATGTTCCTCTATATGTGCCTATTTTTTCTTTTAATTTGGTTCCTAGTAGTAAATTGACAAAGAGTTTAAACTATTTTGTCTCTTATTTTTCCAATCGCTGTGCATTTCAAGAACTTGGAACGAATCAAATAATTGGCACAGGTCAAGAATCTAAGGGATTATATCTGTTGGATAGTATTTCTGAGCCGGTTGCATGTGTTAGAGATACAGGGCTTTTCGACCTACAATGTCAACTCGGTCATCCATCTCTACAAAATTTGATAACTTTGAAGCCTGAGTAATCTTCTGTTTCCGTATTAGTATGTGAGTCACGTCAGTTAGGTAAGCATCACCGTGCCAAATACCTACCTAGAGTTGAGAATAGGTTTGATAGTTTATTTGCTTTAGTTCATTCAGATATTTGGGGACCTTGCCCAGTTTTAGTATTTTGTTATATTTTTGGATGATCATTCCAGCCTTACAAGACTATATTTGATGAAATTTTGTTCTAAAATATTTACTATTTTTTGTAATTTCTATGCTGACGTAAAAAAACTCATTTCAATATGCATGTCAAAGTCTTGCGCAGTGATAATGCAAATGAATATTTTTTCTCCTGATTCTATTAAATTCTTGGTTAAAAAGAGAATTGTTCATAAATCATCTTGTCCTTACACCCCCAACACATTGGAGGTTGCAAGAAAAATGATGATCCATAAACAAATTCCTAAATTTTTTTTGGGTGATACTTTTTTGACTGCGTGTGATTTGATTAATCGCATGTCATCTTTTGTATTAAATGGGAAAACTCTTTTTTCTATTATGTTTCTTAGAAAGAACACCCCCCCTCCCGCCCAAATTTTTTGCGGTGTATGTTTTATGCATGATAACAGTCGCAATATTTGCAAACTTGATCCTCGTACTGTAAAATGTGTTTTTCTTGGCTATGGTTTACATAAAAAGGTTATAAGTGTTTTTCACCTAAATTTCAAAAATGTTTTATCACTGCTAACGTTACTTCTGTGGAATCAGAATCTTATTTTTCAATTGAATCTTCTGAACCACTACTCTTCTCTTGATTCTTCCTTACTTTTTTTTGGCGAAATTACAAGAAACTACCCTATCTCTTCACTCTTTTTTTAAAAAAAATACTGCAATAGTGCTTTAATGTGCGTAACCTCAAATCTGTCTTTTTCTTTCAGGAAAGTATCCAAATGCATCTGCCCCGTTGACCATTCTTTTAAATGCACTGCAGGTGGTCATATTGGACCAAAATATTTTGCACCCATTTTCCTCCCAATTTCGAACTTTTTACCTTAATGCTTAAAAATTTTCACTAAATTATCCAGTTTTCTTAACCTCCTTTCAACCCTTTCATCTTCTTTCTCAAAATTTAATTAAGAAAATGGGATAATTCAGTCAATCAAGAAATGGGGGTAAAAAGTTGGAAAATTGGGGGGAAATGGGTGTCGGGGAATTTTGGTCCAATATGACCACGTGCAGTTCACGTAAAAGTCTGGTCAACGGGGCATATCCGGTGGGGTAGTTTCTTGAAAAAGAAAAAGACAGATTTTGGGGTTATACACAATAAGCACTGCTGTGGTAATGTTTTGAAGGAGAGTGAAGAGATAGAGTAGTTTCTTGTAATTTATCCTTTGTTCTTTTTTCGAAGAAATCTACATTTTTTTGTCGTAATATGATGATAAGCCCACCAACTCTAACACACCTAATAAATAAATTCTGCATTGTTGGTATCCCCATTATCAGATAAAGGAGATGAACCGCTGATCACCTTCACATCTGCTCAATTTCAAAATGTGTCCACAGTTATTGCTTCTCCTGATTTCGGTTTTGCTCAAATTGTTCCACAGGTCCAAGATTCTGGAATCACAGTGAATGAGCCTATTGAACTCCCCCCGATGCAGGTATACATTCTGACCTAAATATGATTTTTTCTTTGTTTTATAAATCTCGTAAACTTACTACTTCTGCAGCTCTGCTCCTATTGTTTATAAAACAGACATAATATGGATCCTAATCTGAATGTTCCCTTGCATGTCTCTTTCAAACCGTAAAAATGCCACTTCTTATGCCAAATTATCTCCAACCCATCTTGCTTTTATTTCTACTTTATATAAGTATCAGATTTCCAAGTCTATTTCATATGCCCTGTCACATCCATGTTGGAGTCAGGCAATCCAAGAGGAGATGTTTGCACTATCTCATAATGACACATGGGATCTTGTTTCTTTTATTGCCAGGAAACTGTGTTGGATGTAAGTGGGTTTGGACGGTGAAAGTCAATCCAGATGGTTTGTTGTCCCAATTAAAAGCTAGATTACTTGCTACAAGTTATTCTCAATAGTATGGGGTAGATAATGATGAAACTTTTTCTCCTGTGGCAAAGATGACTTTTGTTCATATTTCTATTTCTTTCACAACTTCCTATCATTGGCCGTTGTATCAAATCAATGTCAAGAACACAATTCTTAATGGTGTTCTTGAGGAGGAAGTTTATATGGAGGAGCTCCCGGTTCTGTTAAAGAAAGAAAGGTTGTCGTTACCCGCGATATTTGTATGGTCTTAAGTAATCTCCTAGGGCATGTTTTGACAAATTTGTAGATTTGATGAAAAAGTTTGGCATGCAATGAAGTCACAATGATCACTCAGTTTTCTATCGTCACAAGGACGATAAGCGAATCTTACAAGTTGTATATGGTTATGATATGGTAATCACAAGAAATGATATTGTTGGTAACCAAGGGTTGAGGTATATCTTCGACAACAATTTTAGACCAAGGACTTGGGGCCATTGAAATATGTTCTTGGCATCGAGATAGCTAGATCCAAAAAGGGCATTTGTCCTATACAGAGGAAGTATGTTTTAGATATTTTTAGTGAATGCAGAATGTTATCGCTCACCAACTCCAATGGATCCTAATTCTAAGTTACTACTAGATCAGTTGAATTGTTGAAACACCTGGGCAGATAAAGAATGTTAGTTGGCAAGCTAAATTATCTTACAGTTACTCACCATGATATTGCATATTTTGTTAGCAAAGTCAATCAGTGATGCGGAGCACAAAAGCCAACAACAACAACAATAGTTCTCTGTTTATTATTCAGCGATCGAACCCATAATCCACAGTCAACCGAATAAGAATCAGGAGTTTGCTTCTTATCCATTCGCCCGAACCCAGAATCCAGTCAACTAAATAAGCACTAGAGAAGGCGATGTGGCAATTTCAACTATTTTTTGTATGTTTTGGGCCGATCTTCATTATCTTCCAAAATATCTGAATTATGTATTCTTTATTGCTTTCCTAGTTTAGGGATTGTTTCGGTTATTTCTTTCATTTAAGATTAGGTTAGTTTATTTCTTTCATTGTAAGTTTAGTTTGCTTTTTCCGCAAGTTTAGTTCGTCTATTTATTGGAGTTAGGAGTTATTATGTAAAATCATCATTCATTATAATTTAATTCAAAAACAATTTTCTTTAATTTATTTTTCTCGTGCGCAAGAAAACTCTTGTTTATTCAAGAATCGTGAGTTTGTTCAAAAGCAAACTGCCAGTCTATCTTTCATCTTGCCTGAGTCAGATTATGGATTCTCATCGTACTACTCATTTGAATGCAGTATGTCGAATTCTTCAGTATTCGAGAAGTACTATAGGTCGAGGTTTGATTTACACAGATGGAGGACATTATCGAATAGCTGGATTTGTCGATGCAGATTGGGCAGAATGCCCAAACTTCTAGATGATCAACAACCGGGTAGTATGCATTTGTATGAGGGAATCTAGTGTCTTGAGAAGGTAAGAAGCAGGAAGTGATGTCGATATCAAGTGCAGAATCATAGTATAAAGCTCTTGCTGATATTACTTGTGAGCTTGTATGGTGAGAAGACTTCTTGGTGAACTGGGAGTAGTACATTCTAGCTTTAATGAGGCTGTATTGTGATAATCAGGCTGCACACTATATTACATCAAATACTATCTTTCATGAACGAAGAAGCACATTGAGGTTGATTGTCAAGTAGTTCGCAATAAGGTTGTTGAGACTGATGAGGAGCCTAAGCAGATTGAGACACGTCATGTGCACCCCAGTCATCAACTAGCCGGACATTCTTACAAAGCCATTGGCAGGTGCTAAAATTCAATTTATTTGTAACAAGTTGGGCATGTATGACATTTTTGCTCCAACATAAGGAGGATCATTACAGAATATTAGAGAACATTTGAGAATAAGTATTATTAGTAAGCAATATTGGAGAATAGTATTATTGGTAAGTAATATTATCTAGGGATGTAACTTTGGGGATTAAGTTAGCTTGGGAATAGGCTTTGTCAGCCTATATATTTGAGGCCTTGTATTCAGTTCTAATCATCCAATAAAGTATCATTCTCTCTCTTATACTTTAACAAAGTTAAACGAAGGATTCTATTTTTTTTTCAATCGTTGTAGGTCGAATTTCGAAAACAATTGCTTTATCTACAATGTGTTAGATCATTTAATTTATTGACTTTATTCGTGAATGTTGGCTTATACAAAATGTCGTGAATTCTATGCATTACCACGTCCTTTTCCTTTTTCCATGATTAAATATCAAAAGTGCACAAAATATGTTATTGGGAAGCTAAGTACACTGAAAAATTAACTGTTTCTCATAATCTCATTTAAAAGTAGCATATTTTTAGCCATATTTTTGTGTTACTTTATCTAGGCCTTCAATTGTAATAACCCAAAGCATAGATTTTTTTTTTAATGTAAATCACAAAATAGTCCTCACTTTTGTGTTTGAGCAGTCTGTAGTTTGTCTTCATAAGACTATGTAACGTATCATTTACGGATGAATATCGAGCATATTTGGTACAAGAATAATGATATTATTCTCTATCCAATTTTTCTTCTCCTAGATCAAATGATGTGTACATTTACTCCTGCACTCTTAGAATTCCATCCTTCTATTGCCTATTATGACAATTATTCAATTAATAAGGCTAATGGTTGGGAGATAAATGCACCAAGCCACCTCGTCTTTTGAAAAACTATATCACGTTTTCAACGTTGTTTACACTGACTTAGTTCTCAAAAAATCTAGCGCCACCTCTTCTCTCAGACTAATGTCCGAAAAAACAAAAGGCTTTATGTGCCACATATGGCATTATGCGGTATCCCAATTGGGTTTTGAGTAAGCTTTCTTCCAAAGCAAGGTCTCCCCTAATTAAATGCCTGCATAAGGTAGCATTCAGCTGTCCAGGTCCAAATTTAGGACCTACAGACTTGTCTAGAATTAAGGTTTGAATATTATTCCCATGATCTTTCATATGTCAAGTTCATAACTCGTGCCTAACAAATATCAATCATCCCATTCTCTTAGTAAATCATGCATACTAAAGATTTCATTCTTTACAAATTCCTACTTGCATTTAGTTGATTTGTTTCAATGTTTCTGAAGGCAGGCTAAGAAACCACCCATGCACCTGTTTAGGTGGAGAAAGCCACGCTCCAACTTGGCCCTAGTGATCACCACCTATGAAGTGCAGATACGGCCACTGCATGACGCAACATGACACGTGTATAGAGATACGTGAATTTACCAACAGGTAGGACATGAAGCATTGTGGTTACATTAAATTTAGTGTTGCAGATTTTTTCGGTATGGGAGCAATCAAATGATAAGTTCTTGTATTGAGGAGAAAGCTTTGATTTGGACTGTTGATCGGGATCTGAATCTGGTTGGTTGATGGTCACCTGAATCTTAATGTGGGTGGCTAGAATCGTCTGGATCTGAATCTAGATGACTGGAAACATCCGGAAATCTACAAAAAGTCTTAACACCAAGGTCACTCTGGCGAAAGACCCTCCAATGCTCAAGTCAACAACCCAGAATAGATATTAGGATTTATAGTGGAGAAAGATTGATTGCCTTTGGCTGAATGAGGGGGGAGAGTATTTATAGGCTAGGAATCAGTTATAGAAAATAGATATAGATCTGGAAAGGTATCTTTTAAGATTCGGTTGGAGATGCCCCTGGTTAAGGGATATAATTAGTTATTTAAATCCTAGTTTGGGGGGATTTGACAGATAACTATATTAGCTGGTTTCTTAGGCATTAGTTAGCCAAAATTGTAGATCTGTTTGAGCTAATGGGCCTGAAGATGGCCAATGTTTTTGCCTGCTGCTGATGTGAAATTACTGTACTGCCCTTGGAAGCTTTAAGATGCGTGCTGAGAAATTGTGGCTCTGATTTTACCCATACCATATGTAACGCCCCGAACTTGGCTCAGCTGCGCACGCATCTACGCATGCGCGCACACGCGAAAAATAAGTCCTAACAACGGCCCACCACAGACATGCCTCACTAAAAGGTGTCATGACTTATAGGTACCTTATGATCATAGGCTTCCTAATATACACTCATACTTCCTACACACCATCCATAGGGACTAGGTCACCACCACACATCCAACTCACTTCCTTCATGGCCACATTAATCTACTTTATTTCTATAGGCCCATACACACACTACCAAATCTATAGGCCCATCTAATTAATTACCAAGCCCACCATCATGAAAGCTCATCATGAAAGCCCATCATATAACATATATATATACTCATCAAATATGGGGTAATACATACACCCCACCTTGAGATCTTAGCGTCCTCGCTAAGCTCGGGACATGCAATCTAGCACAGGATCGTCTTTCCAGCTGATGTGGAGTGGAATACCTTAATTTTGCTATTGTACATCGCCGGTCTCTCTACCAGTGTACATCGCTAGCTCCATCTCAGGCGTACATCTTGCACATTATCAGTGTCGAAAGTCAACTCTGATACCATTTGTAACGCCCCGAGCCCGGCTTAACTGCGTACGCGAAAAACAAGTCCTAACAACAGCCTACCACAGGCTTGCCTCACAAAAGATGCCATGACTATTTGGTGACC